>CM060923.1:706005308-707340308 GCA_030737875.1 Allium sativum
CACATGCTCATCTTTCTCTGCCTGCGTCGTGTAGTTAGTTGACCCAAAATCCCCCTTTTACTAGCGTGGTCTTTTGATTACATGATAAAGGCAACCACTTCCCCAAAAAATGGTTAATATACAAGGCCATAAACGTTTATATGCTTATATATAACAACTGGAAAAGACTTTCAATATTTATTCTAAATCATCATTGTTATTTGTTCAAGGCATATGTCTCAGTTGCTTTCAGTAGATGCTATCGAATTATAGGTAAATATGACATTTTGTGCGTACCAAAGTATAAGCAACTAGATTCTGGAAATTAAATAGTCTTATACATACATATACATACATACATACATACGTACATACATACATACATACATATATACATATATGTATATACATATAGACATGTATATATAGATACACACACACATATCATGCTCTTTCCATAATTCATTTTAATGAATTTTCTTTTCAGTATTTTAACATTTTAATTTCTAAGGTTCAACTTGGCATCATTAAGTAGTGCTCAAATCAATATAGAAGTATGAATTAACCTCAACAAAACAGCTAAAGAAAAAATAAGAGCATGAATGACACTGCTCAAAGCACCAGCAACCATAGGAGATGTGTAGTGAAGCCCTGCATAATACACATTCTGGTGATTTGTGGACCCTAAACTGTCAGCATAAATATCTTCATCCCAACTGATAATGTCATCTGTGGTCACAAAGTTCTTGTCATGTCATAAGCAAGCACATAAATTTCTATAGCTTCAGCTTCTAAGAGGTTAAGCAATTGTTACATATAGCTACTATACCCTTGAGTAACATATGTATCATTGAGTTTAGAAATAAGTTGTTATTACAAAGATTAAAGAGTAAGAGTACTTAGCATAGTCTTGAGTAACATATGTATCATTGAGTTCTTGTTAACGCTCAGAATGCCTCAGTTGAAATACTTAGCATAGTTTTAGTCTTTTTTTTATAAGAAAAATGTTAAAAGTTAATTATAATTAGTTGTATAATTTTACAATTGCTGTGATAAATGAGTTTCCAAGGGATAAGTTTGATTATAAACCTGCTGCTAGGAACCAAAATGTGAAGCCTAATTTTTTGAGGAAAAGAAACAGCTGTTTCAGCATGTTTGTTTTTCTGATTGTAGTTCACAAGTTGTGACTTCTTGGTATTGATTTTATTATTAATCACCCTATTTGTTATCGGGAGTGGTGCTCCGATCATAAGCCAAAAGTCATCCTCATGAAGCATCCCTTCAAAATGGGGTAGTTATTTGGAGGAAGAAGAGGTTGGATTCAAATTTGTTGATGGTACAAATGAGACTGAGTCTTTAAAATGTCAATCAAAGTGTTATTTTTGATGTTCAAGTTCAAGTTTCAAATTATAAGTGGTTTTGTTTGAATACTCCACATATGCATTTCCAATTTGAAAATATAGTCTTCTAAAAAGATTTTTGTTTATGCATAATACTTTGTTTCAGACATGAAAGTGTTTGAAACTTATACATAGTTGTGTTTGCATGGTTACAAGCACATTAAGCTTTGGAAAGTAAGTTTTGATGGTATTATGTATATACACATGTTTCTAAAAAACCATGCCAAATTTCTTGCAGATGCTTTTCAAATATTAGTTTTGCAAATTTTGAAAATATATCTTCATATGTATATCTCATTTGTCTGTTCTGAAAGATTACAAGTTCAAATACAAAATCAGTTTCACACGCAACAAGCTTTAAAGCATATTGATTTAACATGTTTTTTTTTGAACAAAAATCCTCATTGTAGCCAATTTTATCAATATCTATCTCATAAATACAACAAACTTCAGCAGAGAACATGGGTCCAAACAATAAATAGTACATAATTTGTTTTTTAAGCTGTCACTATAGGACCCTCTTGGCCTATTGACACATTGAAACCTAGAGGAATAAATACTACATCGTCTCACTTTGAAACAGATGCTCCCTTTATTGATTTGATTATCTCTTCCAAAACACAAACTTGAATATCCCCTCTTCTAAAAGCAGGATTTAATTGATTTTGCTCTTTAGAAGCCTGAAGCAGTGAATCTTCAAGATCCTCCTTTCTGAAGAACACGGGTCAATATCTCTTATTTTGGCTCTTCAACACTAAACTTCTTGACTGAAAAACAGACACTCCAGGGATATCCTCTATGACATCACCAATCTTTACCTTCTCCCTGATGGCATTTGCAACCTGATGAGCATCGGGAATGAAACACCCCACCTCCGTTAGGGTCACTCACAAAGGGAATGCCCTAATTTTGGTGGAGGTTTATAAGTATAAGTCACAAATACACAAGACAGATATAAATACACATGTTTTTAAACAGCGGAAACAACAACAACTTTTATTTCATCAAAATACGTGTTACACAAACCATACCATAATTGTCTTACAATACTTCCAAAAACATTACATTTCCATAACTGTCTTGATTAACAAAGAAGCATAAAACATAAAGTAAAGCAACAAAATCCCCATAATGATATCCAAAGCCATGATCCAAGCCAAAGAGATCCAAACCGTACATCTACTGCCTTCAAGCTTGCAAAAGAGTCTGACTAGGCTGAGTTGTTTCCTCCCTGTGGACCTGGGGGGGGGACGAAAGAAAAGAAGACGAAAAGGAAAACGGAGTCAGACATAAAGCCTGAGTAAATCTAGTGACTTTTCAGTATATGAATAAGAAAAGGATATGATAGACATAAACTGAAAACATGATAGTATCATAACTAAGGGAGTGTAGTCTAAAATCGAATATACTATCGAACCCACACCATATCTCTGCATTTGCTAGAATTATTCTAACCGGCACCCCATGCTGAGGGTGAAGTGATCCTTTTTGTTTTCTAAAGATCGGCTCCTACTCATACGTGTGTCTTACGGCTACCCTATGAAGTGTAGATACCTATGCTGGTCCCACCATGGGGTGTATCAAGACACATGGTGGCGGCCCCGACACAATTACTAGAAGGCATAGGATATACTACTGGTGCCCCCAGTGCCCTGCTTGTCTGCTCCGGAGTGCGTGCACGACCGCACACCGTTAGACCTACACTGTGCACCCAACAATTGCCGTTATTTGACCGCTTACAATCAGCCCAGTAATCGTGCCCCACCCTGCCTAGTTTCAGGGTACCGTTGATACCTAAATTGGGTTACTGCTGAAACGGGTCCCCACGTTACCAGGGGTTTCTAGTCAACATGTTAAGTGGTTAAGTGTTTGTATATACCTAACCCCACCCATAAATATTTGTTAACATGTTGAATCTTTGGTTAAGTGTTTTCAGTTGACTTAACCCTACCACCTGTCCTAAGCCTTTTAGAGCACCGACCACTCACATTAGACAGATATCACTACGGTTACTGGATGTGCCGGTTGGTTCCGGGCAGGTTTACACCGTAGTTCAGTCTAACCTCGGGTCTTTATTGGGCTCAATGTTTAACCACCCACATTGGATAGGTATTTTTGTGACTACTGGACAGCCGGGCGGGTCCGGGCAGGTTTATGTCACAACTCAATCCAACCTCGGGTCAAACATGTCGTCTTTTCTAGATTTACATATTTCATTATTTATGTAAATGTCATGTCGTCTTTTAATTTGGGTATAACAATTTATACCGCTAAAATGTCATAGTCGTTGGCACGCGCCAAACATGCCAACATATTTATTTATATCATGTTTTTCACCCAACGCTATTACCCCCGTTTGTACGTACTAATGTTGGGCTCGACACAATTCAGCCCAACTTGATAAACGTGAGAAAAGGGGAAATCCAGAACATATAATATTTTCTATGATACATAGAAAGTGTAGCGCGTGAACTTGCAAATTGGCGTTAACATAAACATTGGATCATGTGAACTTGCATTCAAAATTGGTATACAACTAAATGGGTGTCACATAGGATGGCATATGTAGATTTATACAAACTTGGGTTTTAACATATTAACTTGGCATAACGTCGAACACAAAACTAGCATGTTGTAAATTAACCCAAAATGTCCAAATCTAATATATATAGTCTATTTCCACATTAACTTGCATAGTTTATGTAGCCCAAACTGCATTTAACATAGTTCTAATCATACTTGTAATGGATCTAAGATGTATACATAAGTTCTGAGTCATGTAGCATAAAGGATCTCAAATCTAGGATGTGTTTACATAAGTATATGGCCCATGATATCAACATAAACATAAAGGGGATATTAACATAAACATGAGAGGGATCTAATCATAGACTTTGCCACAAAACTTTCAATTACCATCGCTTTCATATACAAACATATAATAAACTTGCATCGATCCATTTATGCCACAAATCAATTCACGAAAACAATCACGATAGAAACATTACAATACACAAGATCTACATCATTACAATGATACAATTCTATTCCCAATTACATCGTATCACATCATAATTTTATTCAAATTCTGAAAGACCACTATACTTACAATGTGACGAGATCTTGTTTTCTGATTTCTGTTTTCTGAATTTGGAGATGCTCTCCTTTGAGTAGCAATTTTTTGATTGATTTGATTAGAGCTTAATTTGCTTCTTAGTTTGATTCTTGGCGGCTACGATCAACTCCTTCCAGACAGCATGACGACTCCTCTCTTATTTTCTTATGTGAATTAGTTGAGTCTTAGTGTGTTTTTATAGAGTTTTCAAGTAAATTTGAGCCATCAGATGTAAACAAGGAGGGAAATCAGACCGTACAGCACACCAGAGTTGAACCAGGGTCAAACCCACCTGGTCAGGCCGACCAGGCAAGTTGACCTGCAGGTCGACACCCAAGTCGACTGCGCAGTCGACTTGGGGGGGCCAGGTCGACTGCCCAGTCGACACTAGTGTCGACCTGGTCACTGGGCGGGAATTTTCCCGCCCAGCCCAGTTTGAACTCGAATTTGAATTTTAAACCTGTTCTGAGCTGTTTTTGAATTTCAAATTTATTCTGAAACTTCTGGAGATCATAACTCCTTCATACGGAGTCCGTTTCATGCAAACTCGGACTCTATCTCAACCAGAATTCCGAGACGAACGCAATGGCGTAAGCCATTTCTCTTAATTCTTTCATTAGAATTAATTATACTTTAATTTATGAATTTTACTGTTATAGAATATACGGGGTGTTACATTCTCCCCCACTAAAAAGGATTTCATCCACAAAATCTTCATGTTTTAGGAAGAATGTATATCCTACCATCCAATCGTCCATCTACTCAACCAACAAACACAGGTGTCCATTGTCCTTAAAGACTCCTAATGCTTTATGATCATATGCATTATGTGTGTAAATGTCCCTATCTAATGCAGAAACCAGGCGGTCGACTGATTCAGTTGATCTCCTAAATGCGAATCATGTAAGTGTCATGAATCCATTATGTATGCAATTTTTTTTCCTACTCATAATTCTACATGAGTGCACAACAATTCATACAAATGCGATAACCATATGATAACATATAAAATTTCAACCACATATGAACGAGAATACATATATGCATATGTAGTATGAAGTGACTGAGCCGATCTAAAACCTAGGGTGTGTGTGTATATGCATCCACGAGCAACCACTAGCAATCACTTGCAACAACTTGCAGCCATAATCCATAACATGTTTTCAAATACATGTTTGCATCCATTTGTTTTCTACCTAAGGAGTTAAGGGAAAAGGGTCGAGGAAATATGCCTAAAAGATAGATAAAGCATAACTTAAGGAAAAAGAGAGATCAAAGATGTACCCTCGAAAAGAAAAGGGTAGGCTACGCGTATTCTAGCCTCAGTTTCCCAAGTCGTGTCTTCCTCGGCGTCGCTCCACTGAACTTTGACGAGCTTGATTTCGCGGTTGCGTAGCTTTTTCACTTCAGTTCCTAAGATGCGTGTTGGAACTCTTGTCACAGTTGCTTCACTTTCCACTTCGGTTTCTTCTAGTATGTTAGGCTCTACTATTTCAGCAGACTCGTGTAAACACTTCCGGAGGTGAGAAACATGAAAGACGTTGTGAACTCCGACTAGTTTTTCGGGTAGCGCTAATCTATAGGCCATCTTCCCAACCTTCTTAAATGGTCCACCAAATCTCGGTGCTAGCTTTCCAGTGGATCCAAAACGAACAACGTTCCTTAGAGGAGATAACTTAAGAAAAACTCTGTCCCCAACCTCAAACTCAAGGTCGGTCCTTCTCTTGTCGGCGTAGGATTTCTGTCTATCTTGGGCCGTCTTCATCCTTCTTCGAATCAAGTCCACTTTTTCTGAAGTTTCTCAGATCATGTCTGGACCAAGAATAACCTTATCTGTAGACTCCCACCAACAAGTTGGTGACTTGCACGGTCTTCCATACAATGCTTCGAAGGGTGCCATGCCTATGGTAGCTTGGAAGCTATTGTTGTAAGCAAACTCCACTAAGGGAAGGTGATCCTCCCATGTCCCTCCAAAGTCTAGAACGCAAAGCCTCAAAAGATCCTCTAAAACTCTATTCACCCTTTCCGTCTGTCCATCGGTCTAGGGGTGATAGGCCGTGCTCAAACATAACTGTGTGCCTACAGCTTCTTGCAAACTTCGCCAAAACTCGCTTGTGAAGATAGGGTCTCGGTCACTAACAATGCTGGAGGGTATCCCATGGAGTCAAACTATCTCCTTGATGTAAAGAGACGCTAGGGATGAGGCGGTCCTTCTACTCTTGACAGGTAAAAAGTGGGCGCTCTTTGTAAGCCCATCCACTATTACCTAAATGCTAGTATTGCCCCTTCTCGACCTAGGCAGCCCATCAACGAAGTCCATTGAAATGCTATCCCACTTCCACTGTGGGACCTCTAGGGGATGAAGCAGTCCTCCAGGCTTTTTCTATTCCGCTTTAACTTGTTGGCATACCATACACTTAGAAACGAAATCTGCCACGTCCTTCTTCATGCCGTTCCAAAAGAAAACTCTTTTCATGTCCTTGTACATTTTGTCTCCGCCTGGATGTATTGTCATCTTGGAACGATGTGCTTCCTCGAGAACCTTCTTTATCAACTCCTTTGCTTGTGGAACGCATAGTCTTCCGTCGCGTCTCAGCCAGCCTTTATCATCAATAGAGTATCTACTGAGGTGATTAGAAGTCTCACCCCTAATTAGTTTATCAACCACTTCGACTAGCTGAGGGTCCTCATGTTGTGCAGTCCCTATTGTGTCCAAAAGAGTAGGTCGCACCTCAAGAGATGCTAACAAACCCGGTACGAAATCAGAGGAGGGCCTAAAGTTAAAACTGGCTATATACTCTAGGCTTTGTCTTTCTACAAAGAGTGGGCTTAGGGTCATTTTCTTTCTACTCAAGGCGTCTGCCACCACATTGCCCTTGCCCGGAGTATTGGAAATCTCGAAGTCATACGAGGCAAGAAACTCCATCCATCTTTGTTGCCTCAAGTTAAGATCTTTCTACGAGAAAAGATATTTCAACGATTTATGGTCAGTGTAAAGTTCGAACTTCTCACCTAGGAGATAATGTCGCCAAGACTTAAGTGCAAAGACGATGGCGGCTAACTCAAGATCGTGGGTCGGGTATTTATTTTCATGAACTTTCAATTGCCTTCCACCATAAGCTACTACCCTCCCTTCTTGCATCAAGACAGCGGCTAGCCCTGTCCCACATGCATCTGTATAAACTGTGAACATCTTGCTTCCGTCTGGCAGAGTCAGGACTGGGGCTGTTGCATGAGCCCTTTTTAGGCGTTGGAAAGCCAACTCGCAATCCAAGTCCCAATTGAACACTAGATTCTTCTTTGTCAGCCTTGTGAGTGGAGCTGAGATTTTTGCAAAATCCCTTATGAATTTTCAGTAGAAGCCTGCTAGTCCTAGAAAACTTCGGACCTCAGTTGCATTCTTTGGTGCCTTCCAGTCTTGCACCGCAACTACCTTCGCGGGGTCTACGGCCAGCCCTTCTTTAGATACTACATGCCCAAGAAACCTTACTTCTTCTCTCCAAAATTGGCATTTTGAAAATTTTGCCTTTAGCTGATGTGCTCGGAGAGTATCCATGATTTCCTTCAGATGTTGAGCATGCTCTTCCTCACTTTTCGAAAAGATCAAGATATCGTCTACGAAGACAACCACAAACTTGTTGAGGAATTCTCTGAACACTCTGCGCATTAGGTCCACGAAATAAGCGGGTGCATTCGTCAGGCCGAAAGGCATGACAAGCCACTCAAAGAAACCGTCTGGGGTTCTGAACGCCGTTTTATCAATACTATTTTCAGCCACTCTTAGCTGATGAAACCCAGTTGCTAGATCAAGTTGGGAGAAATCCGACGCGCCTACAAGCTGATCAAACAAATCGTCGATTCGGGGAAGAGGGTGCCTATTTTTCTTGGTCAACTTGTTTAACTCCCTATAGTCAACACAGAGGCGAAGCGAACCGTCTGCTTTGGTTGCGAACACCACTGGAGCACCACATTCTGAAATGCTCCTTCGAATGAACCCCTTCTCAAGAAGTTCTTTAACCTACTTACTGAGCTCCTTTCTCTCTTTTGGAGCCACGTGTCTGACAGGTAAAGCTATGGGCTTTGCGTTATCCACAAGATAGATTCGAAAGTCTATTTCCCGCTTCGGAGGTAAGCCTTCCACCTCCTCGAAGACATCCGGATATTCCTGGACTACTCTAACCGACTGCAAATTCTCGTCAGAAGCATCAAGCGACTCTAGATAACTAAGCATAACAGCATTCAATGGATTACAGGAAATTTCTAGAGTGTTACCAAGCCGAGTCAAGAGTCTAACTACTCTTTTCTCACAATCAAGAATGGCACCGTTACTGGATAACCAGTCCATGCCTAAGATCAAACCATATCCCGAGAAACCTAAAACAAAGGCATTACAGCTAAACTCAACACTGAGAATAGAGATTTTCAAACCCAAACAAACCATTGACAAGTAAGCGGAGCCCCCAATTGGATTTGAAACTACTAAGGGATCCTCAACCATACTAGTGTCTAGATGCAGAGACTCTACTAAAGCAGATGAAATAAAGGAGTGTGATGCACCAGAGTCAAAAAGTGTGCGAACTGGATGATCATAAAGATAGACTACACTTTCAACAGAAATATTACTACCTCGCTCCTGTGAAGGTGCTGTCAGAGCATGAACTTGACCCCCTGAAGTAGATCCAGCTTTCTGTCCCTGTCCTTTCTTCTTTGGGCAGTCCTTAGCTTGGTGCCCAGTCTCCCCACAATGGAAGCAACCACCCATCTTTGCCTTCTTCTTCCGGCAGTCTTTCTCTATATGCCCAACTATGCCACAGAAATGGAACTTTCTCTTATCACGGGACTTCTTGTTCTTTCCTCCTTTCTTAAAGTCTGTCTTCTTAGCCTGTAAAACTTCTTTCTTTTCCTCAGCCTTAGTCTCCTTCTTGCCGTGGTCTTCCTCATGTAGCAACGCCATGTCCACCAAGCTTTCATAAGTTGCTCCCGTGGACACATGGGTCATGGCAAGGCTGTGTATAGGCTCATTCAGACCTTTGACGAAGCGAAGCGCCTTCTTGTGTTGGGTATTTACTAAGTCCAGCCCAAATCTGGCCAGCTGATTAAACTGATTGACGTACTCTCTGACCGTCATGCTTCCCTGTTTAAGATTCAAGAACCTCTCTATTTGCAGGCTCCTTTCAGCTTGGGAGAGGAATTTCAGTTCGAACCTTGTCCTAAAATCATCCCAAGTTTCCAATGCCCTCTGAGCATTAGTGATCTCCCACCAATAGGAAGCTTCATCTTTGAGCAACCACGCTGCTAGCTGTATCTTTTGCCTATCATCAACTCCGAAGATGTCAAACAGATCCTCGGTCTCCTTTAGCCAATTTCTTGCTCCTACAAAGGGTTCAGTTCCATGGAAGTCTTTTCCACCCATAGACTTGAAGTCTCTACATGTTTTGGCAAAAGCATTTCCAAGTGGAGGAGCAGGAGGAGGAACTGGTGCTACTGGGGGAGGAAGGATATCTACCGGGCCTGCGCCATTTGCGGCCCTAGCTTCTAAGAACCTTCTAAACCAACCGGGTATCGGTACTCCTTCAGGAATGTTAAGGTCTCCAGACATGCTAAAACAGAAAGGAAAGATTCAAAACAAAGGATAGAGAGAGATAGTACACATGGCTTTGGGGGATCATGCCTTTTAAAATATAACACTTTTTCTAAAAAAAATGCTTCTTTAAACTTTCTTTTGAAAATAATATCAAAAACTTTATCTTATCTGGTAAACCTATGCTCTGATACCAAGTGAAACACCCCACCTCCGTTAGGGTCACTCACAAAGGGAATGCCCTAATTTTGGTGGAGGTTTATAAGTATAAGTCACAGATACACAAAACAGATATAAATACACATATTTTTAAACAGCGGAAACAACAGCAACTTTTATTTCATCAAAATACGTGTTACACAAACCACACCATAATTGTCTTACAATACTTCCAAAAACATTACATTTCCATAACTGTCTTGATTAACAAAGAAGCATAAAACATAAAGTAAAGCAAAAAAATCCCCGTAATGATATCCAAAGCCATGATCCAAGCCAAAGAGATCCGAACCGTACATCTACCGCCTTCAAGCTTGCAAAAGAGTCTGACTAGGCTGAGTTGTTTCCTCCCTGTGGACCTAAGGGGGGGGGGAACGAAAGAAAAGAAGACGAAAAGGAAAACGGAGTCAGACATAAAGCATGAGTAAATCTAGTGACTTTTCAGTATATGAATAAGAAAAGGATATGATAGACATAAACTGAAAACAAGATAGTATCATAACTAAGCGAGTGTAGTCTAAAATCGAATATACTATCAAACCCACACCATATCTCTGCATTTGCTAGAATTATTCTAACCGGCACCCCATGCCGAGGGTGAAGTGATCCTTTTTGTTTTCTAAAGATCGGCTCCTACTCGTACGTGTGTCTTACGGCTACCCCAAGAAGTGTAGATACCTATGCTGGTCCCACCATGGGGTGTATCAAGACCCATGGTGGCGGCCCCGACACAATTACTAGAAGGCATAGGATATACTACTGGTGCCCCCAGTGCCCTGCTTGTCTGCTCCGGAGTGCGTGCACGACCGCACACCGTTAGACCTACACTGTGCACCCAACAATTGCCGTTGTTTGACCGCTTACAATCAACCCAGTAATCGTGCCCCACCCTGCCTAGTTTCAGGTTACCATTGATACCTAAATTGGGTTACGGCTGAAACGGGTCCCCACGTTACCAAGGCTTTCTAGTCAACATATTAAGTGGTTAAGTGTTTGTGCATACCTAACCCCACCCATCAATATTTGTTAACATGTTGAATCTTTGGTTAAGTGTTTTCAGTTGACTTAACCATACCACCTGTCCTTAGCCTTTTAGAGCACCGACCACTCACATTAGAAAGATATCACTACGGTTACTGGATGTGCCGGTTGGTTCCGGGCAGGTTTACACCGTAGTTCAGTCTAACGTCGGGTCTTTATTGGGCTCAATGTTTAACCACCCACATTGGATAGGTATTGTTGTGACTACTGGACAGCCGGGCGGGTCCGGGCAGGTTTATGTCACAACTCAATCCAACCTCGGGTCAAACATGTCGTCTTTTCTAGATTTACATATTTCATTATTTATGTAAATGTCATGTCGTCTTTTAATTTGGGTATAACAATTTATACCGCTAAAATGTCACAGTCGTTGGCACGCGCCAAACATGCCAACATATTTATTTATATCATGTTTTTCACCCAACGCTATTACCCCCGTTTGTACGTACTAATGTTGGGCTCGACACAATTCAGCCCAACTTGATAAACGTGAGAAAAGGGGAAATCCAGAACATATAATATTTTCTATGATACATAGAAGGTGTAGCGCATGAACTTGCAAATTGGCGTTAACATAAACATTGGATCATGTGAACTTGCATTCAAAATTGGTATACAACTAAATGGGTGTCACATAGGATGGCATATGTAGATTTATACAAACTTGGGTTTTAACATATTAACTTGGCATAACGTCGAACACAAAACTAGCATGTTGTAAATTAACCCAAAATGTCCAAATCTAATATATATAGTCTATTTCCACATGAACTTGCATAGTTTATGTAGCCCAAAATGCATTTAACATAGTTCTAATCATACTTGTAATGGATCTAAGATGTATACATAAGTTCTGAGTCATGTAGCATAAAGGATCTCAAATCTAGGGTGTGTTTACATAAGTATATGGCCCATGATATCAACATAAACATAAAGGGGATATTAACATAAACATGAGAGGGATCTAATCATAGACTTTGCCACAAAACTTGCAATTACCATCGCTTTCATATACAAACGTATAATAAACTTGCGTCGATCCATTTATGCCACAAATCAATTCACCAAAACAATCACGATAGAAACATTACAATACACAAGATCTACATCATTACAATGATACAATTCTATTCCCAATTACATCGTATCACATCATAATTTTATTCAAATTCTGAAAGACCACTATACTTGACGAGATCTTGTTTTCTGATTTCTGTTTTCTGAATTTGGAGATGTTCTCCTTTGAGTAGCAATTTGTTGATTGATTTGATTAGACCTTAATTTGCTTCTTAGTTTGATTCTTGGCGGCTACGATCAACTCCTTCCAGACAGCATGACGACTCCTCTCTTATTTTATTATGTGAATTAGTTGAGTCTTAGTGTGTATTTATAGAGTTTTCAAGTAAATTTGAGCCGTCAGATGCAAACAGGGAGGGAAATCAGACCGTACAGCACACCAGAGTCGAACCAGGGTCAAACCCACTTGGTCAGGCCGACCAGGCAAGTCGACCTGCAGGTCGACACCCAAGTCGACTGCGCAGTCGACTTGGGGGGGCCAGGTCGACTGCCCAGTCGACACTAGTGTCGACCTGGTCACTGGGCGGGAATTTTCCCGCCCAGCCCAGTTTGAACTCGAATTTGAATTTTAAACCTGTTCTGAGCTGTTTTTGAATTTCAAATTTATTCTGAAACTTCCGGAGATCATAACTCCTTCATACGGAGTCCGTTTCACGCAAACTCGGACTCTATCTCAACCAGAATTCTGAGACGAACGCAACGACGTAAGCCATTTCCCTTAATTCTTTCATTAGAATTAATTATACTTTAATTTATGAATTTCACTGTTATAGAATATACGGGGTGTTACAGGGAATAAGTCTAAAAGCAACTCCATCGACTTTTAGCTGAAATACCTGCTGTGCAAAATTGCGCCTTTGCAGAAGAACAATAAGCAAGATCTAGATTTGCCAATTGAACATCAATCTAATCTAATAGCAATTATTCTATTACATTTACAAAATAGTAAATAACTATAACAGAGAAATAAAGAGATACACAATATTTATACTGGTTCCACTATCATCATAGTGTACGTCCAGTCTAACAGAGAGAGAGATTTTATTCCACATGAGAGAATTACAAGAGCTTACAAAATAAAAGTTTACATATCCAAACCTCAAACAGGTTTAACAAGAAGAGACACCATTGGGGATCACTGGCTCCAGGCCAGGATGGGTTTACACTAAAGTCTACCCCTCAATATATAGCCAGTGCAAATCTATGTGAGTCATCAATTAAATTACCAACATATGGTAATAATATAATGGAGGCAAATTACCATAACAGCAAATGTGCAAACATAGGAAGTAAATCAATCCGTTTCTTTAGCATAGATGGAAGAAATTAATCCCTTCATTTATTTCTCTGCCATCTCATCAAATGCAATCAATGCATTCCCATTATAAAAATATTTACTTTCCATTCTTTGCAAATTTGCTCCAATCAATTTGTGATTTTGTATCACCAAATTTAACACTCCACCTTGATGCAAAATCACGTATCTCCAGCACCCCACCTTGAGTCAAATTCTCTTCTCATCATAAAACTCTTCAACAGACCTCCACCTTCAATCAAAATCTCACAACGAGATACACCAAAAAATGAATATTTACCAAATGGGTTCCAGCAAAGCCACCCCCATCACACAATTGTTAACGAGCTCAGTCTACGTCCCCGCCCGCCAACAAAATGTTGCAAATATCCAAAATAAAAAAAGACAGATTCCAAAGTAATCTCAGCACCAGCAAGACCAAAAAATAATTCTCTCAATCGCAAAAAAAATCTCTCTCCTGCCACTTAATCAAAACCATTACAAGCTTCACCCACCGCCTGCAAAAGATGCATCTACCACCATGAGCTGCACCACGCATAAACCAACGGTCTAAAAGTGCTTGTAATACAGATCGACACATGTCTACCACTTGACCAGAGCTCCTTTTTCGATCACCCCGAATCCCTCGAGCATCATCAACGTGAAGACCCCTGTCTAAACCACAATGATCTCTGTCTCGACACCCGTCTATCACTTGATCTGAGCTCCTTTCCTGATCATCTTGGATCCCTCGAGCATTATCAACATGAAGACCCCTGTCAGAAACATGATCAAAACTTCCCAAATCCAATAGTCCCTTCAACACGGTAAACTCCATATCACGTCAAAGTTCCTAGATTGGAACACTCTTTACTCTCAACATAATCTCCTCCACCAAAGTCTTCCGTTTCTCCCAAAATAGTAATAGCATAATCACCACTGAATCTACCAACCTTTATAGAAATAATTGATGCACAATTTAAAACAAATCACCTCGCTCTGATACCAATCTGTTGTGCAAAATTGCGCCTTTGCGGAAGAACAATAAGCAAGATCTAGATTTGCCAATTGAACATCAATCTTATCTGATAGCAATTATTCTATTACATCAACAAAATAGTAAATAACTATAACAGAGAAATAAAGAGATACACAATATTTATACTGGTTCCACTATCATCATAGTGTACGTCCAGTCTAACAGAGAGAGATTTTATTCCACATGAGAGAATTACAAGAGATTACAAAATAAGAGTTTACATATCCAAACCTCAAACAGGTTTAACAAGAAGAGACACCATTGGGGATCACTGGCTCCAGGCCAGGATGTGTTTACACTAAAGTCTACCCCTCAATATATAGCCAGTGCAAATCTATGTGAGTCATCAATTAAATTACCAACATATGGTAATAATATAATGGAGGCAAATTACCATAACAGCAAATGTGCAAACATAGGAAGTAAATCAATCCGTTTCTTTAGCATAGATGGAAGAAATTAATCCCTTCATTTATTTCTCTGCCATCTCATCAAATGAAATCAATGCATTCCCATTATAAAAATATTTACTTTCCATTCTTTGCAAATTTTCTTCAATCAATTTGTCATTTTGTATCACCAAATTTAACAATACCTTATTCAGAGCAACAACCACAACCCAAGACCCTTCTCGCATCTCCCCATTCAAAACTCTCATTTGCTCAAGCAATGCTTCGGCATCCTCCTTCCTAAAGCAAAAAAGACACAAAGACTTTCCCGTTTTCTTCCAAAACACAAGCACAAACTCCTCGGCTGCGTTACTGAGCGCATAAACTGGAACCCCAGCAAGCCTCTCCTCGATTTCTGGGGTTGACATTGCTATGCCGAACCTATGGGCAACATTTGCATTGTTGTTTTGGAAAGGTAGGGAGATGAGGTCCCAAGGCGATCGGAATTGGGAAGTGAGTGTAGGGTTGTTTAGGGTTTGAAAAAAGTTGGCGATGTGGGATTTCAGGACTTGGAACAAGTTTACGAGGTGGTTTCGTTTGGTGTTCTTTTGGGAGTTATTTTGGAATGGAAATTGCATTTTTTATCGGAATGTTTGAAATTAGGGTTTAACATGTGTATATATTCAGTTTTGAACAAAACATCATTAGCTTTTAAAAACTAATGTAGGGAAACATGTAATATAGCATGTGCGAATATGTTTGAATAAAACAATTTCATTTTGAAAAGATGCCAACATGCAATGTAGTTTTTAAAATGAAAGGTCTTTGATACCCACACATTTTGATTTCCTATTTCTAATTGGAATATGAGTTTTGAGTATTTAAGCGGCTTAACAAGTTTTCAAATATGTGGTTTTTTGATCTAGTCAGTTTTACTGTGTGTACTAGTTTTGGAAATTGAATTAACAAATTTTAGTTTTACCTTAAGTTATAATTTCGAATAGTATATTTTAGCCAAGTTTCCATATGTCGCTGGTCATGAAACATGTATTTCAGGACATGTCATACAAATATATTTGATTTTGAAAAAAGTACTTTATTAAAAATGTAAACAATTAAATATGTTTGATGAACTTTAACGTATGAAAGATGTGTAATTTGATATGTTTGTTGAACATATGAAAAATGTGTATTTGTTAAACTACGCACATTAAAATATGTTCAACAAAATAACAATAATATTTGTTTTCTTCTTGCAACTACTATTTTTGAATGCAAATTTAAGGTTGTTGATTCAATTGGGAATGGAGTCTAATTGATGATAAGTTCTTTTTTCATTTATATACAGGTCATTATATTTAGTCGGATTTTAACAAGTTGGGCTGGAAAGTTTAAAAGGATGTTTCCAGCTTGATCAACAAACAAGTGTACTCTTCTTTCCATTTTTTTGGTTTTCATATACTATTTTTTTTTGCACAATGAAGAGTTGTTTGGTTCAATTTTTCATTCTTTAGTTTTTTTAAAGCAGCTACTATAAGCTATATTTTTGTTGCTACAAGTTGCTAGCTGCTGTAGTAAATCTATGATCATATGTGCTATGTTATTCATTCATATTTTTTTCATAACAACTCTCAACTATTTGATTTTCTAAACACGTGAATTTTATGCATGCACCTGCTATAATGTAAAGAGGCCTGATGTGTAGTTTCAGAAGGAAAAAAATGTCCCTTTACCACCTCATTTTTTTCTTAGATTTTTGTAGTTTTTTAATTTTTTGTACTACATTTTTCCAACTTAATAAAGTTACCAACACATGAACGGTATTAGTAGTCAGCATGAGGACTGAGTTGAATGATAAAGGTATGCATGTGAAGTTTAGAAAGATATATAAATCAAGACTAATAAACACTATCTGGGTTTTAAAAGTTCATATAGGCATGTCTCGGTTTTAGAAAGCTAGATAAATCAGGACTAGTAATATGCATGCGAAGTTCTTGTTATTTCAAAAATTAGTTAGTACACAAATTCAATAATGATATAGAGTTGCAAAAAAATATTAAAATTAAGAGTACACTTATCCTTGTTGATATAATGTATATGTGCTTGTAAATGATAATATCAATACATTGATAGCAAAACCTCAGTATTAAGCTGGTTTACATGTATAACCCTTAGTTGTAATTGAATTTACACTTTTACAACTGCTTTCCTTTTTCAAAAATAAAAAACCAGTTATTTTTTTCTTATCAAAATCATAATTAAGAAAATAAATTAACAAATAGTTTTTTCTCTATTATCATAAAATTTAACGGTCGGTTTCCCCACCGTTGTGCGGTAATACTAGTAAGAATAGCGGCAGTAATAGATCGAGTATTCTTTAAAGCCATGTGGCAGTGAATGTCAGTGTATTAACTTAATTAGTATATTATATATTCAATGCCGTAATGGCAGTGCTCTATAAATGGTTACAAATGAAATCAATATCATACCAAATAAATTGCATGTTCTCTCTCTTGTTTTTTTTACCATCACCCCTAGGGGTGAGCATTATTCGGTTAAACCAAATAAACCAACCAAACCAATTTTCTTTGGTCGGTTTGGTTCGGTTTTGAAATTGAATCAGTTTTTATTGGCTCGGAAAAATAAAAAGTTTGGTTATCGGTTTAACCAAATTAACCAAACTTTTACTATATTTTCAAAACTATCGATATTATAATAAATATTTAAGGTTAGTTTAGTTATTTAAGTAAATTTTAATTATTACTTATGTGTCAAAATTAATATTAAAAAGCACAAAAATCATGAATAATTATACTCTAATCGTAAACTTGTAATTTATTTCAAATTATAGTGAATATTTCATACACAAATTGTAAAACATGTTTAGTTCGGTTTAATTAGATAACCAACCGAACCAACCAAAGTTAATTTAGTTGGTTTGGTTTGGTTTTCATTCTTATTGGTTTTAGTTTGGTTTGACAAATTTCATCATCGGATAAACCAAACCAACCAAACGCTCACCCCTTTCACCCCCCCCCCCTTTTTTAATGTTTAAGCCGTGAAAAACATATTTTGGGAAGTGGTGTTAAAGAGATCCACAGGTTTTGGAATACCAAAGATGCACTAATATTGAGTCCGTAACATTGGAAGTAAAAAATACAAAAGGATTGAATCATGTAACATATAAATATGTTGAAATTAATTGCTACATAAAGGAATTCACATACTTAAATGACCTGTAATTGTAACTTTACAATATGGACATGTGCATGACATTATATATATTATTTGCTTTGAATAATAATCATGTTGAATCAGGATTTTGAACCAACTTGTCCAGAGATATGAATCATAATAGATTTAAAAAGCAGTACATTTATCACTCTTATCCTCCTTTAATATTTTTTCAACATTATTTGAAATTTATACATATTATAAATACAGTGGCCACCATTTTGTCACTGTGAAAAAATTGAATAAACAATATGTAGGTGAAATAACTATATAGTAAAAAAAAGCAGCAAGTGCTAATATCTCATAAGTACAGTTAGAAAAAGCATCGTCCCAGCATATTTATTGGTTGGTTGTGTTGTAAGTTATTAATTAAGATTCTCTCCAAGGCACGAAAGATTAGCTGTCTTTCAAGAATGTTTCCCCCTTTCTAAATCACAGTGGATTGATTGAAAACCTTCTTTCAGGATACAATGGAGGTTATCTGTGCAGGTTGCGATTACTTGCACAGAGCAGAAGAAGCACTTAGATTTAATTTGATGATGCAGAAGATTGGGGATTCAAGAAAGAAAAATTGAAAGTAAAATTCATGATGAGGGAACGCGCTATTATATAAGCGACGAAACATCTATTCATCTACGGGTGTCTACATTGAACGGTCGTGACTGTTTTCTAACGGTTATTACCGTTGGCTGTTGAATTTAAATTCAACAGTACAGAAAATGTACCGTTTCGAATGGGGCGTTGTCTCGCACCCCGCCGTGGCCGCTGCCCTCGGACCTCTGCGACCTGACTGGGCAGGTCGAACCCCGTTAGGGGGGGCGTTGCCCTCACACCTCCACCTAGGGTGGGGTTGCCACCCCCCGTAGGGGATCATATTTGATAAAGATTTTGGAAAAACTTTCAACAGGCTGCACCAGTAAGTGCAAGATAATATATATTAACCTTTAATACGTAATATCCTAGGGCTGGGCGCGGTTTGGTTCAGTGCGGTTTGAAGCTCAAACCGCTTCCGCATCACATCAAACGGTTGATCAAAAATACAAACCATTGTACTAACCGTTGAAACGGTTCGGTTTCGGTTCGGCTTCGATGCAATACGGTTCGGTTTTGGTTTGGTCCGGTTTGAACCCGCATCAAATATGAAACAAGAAAATTACTTTCATCAATAAACAATTTACGATTTTATGACGTTGTGTCATCTAAAGGTTAAAACACATAGTGTTATCTTTAATTAATATAACTACATCATACGTTGAAAATATAATATATAGCGTTCAATTAAAAGTTAGATAGGAATTTATTAAATTTTTTATCATAACATTGTCAGTGTATCTATGTGGTTCAATTCCGTTTAATATGGTTTTGTAAAAGTTCAAACCGCAACTGAACCGTATCTTGCGAGTTGGTTCGGTTTGGGTTGTTTGCTTTAGAAAGAGAATCCGGTGCGGTTCTCCGCACCGTTTTTGCGGTTCGGTCTGGGCGGTTTCCGCATTGTGGTGCAGTTTATGCCCACCCCTATAATATCCAGTGTAATCTGTTTGTTTTGAAACATTGAGCTGAACATATATACTGCATTTTGAAATGTATATTCGTCTAGGATCACAATATCGAATATGATTATTGAGACAATATTAAATGATTAGAAATATAAACAGCCAAATTTATAATTTGTTTTACATATATTATGTCAGAAGATACAGTTATTTTCATAGAACCATCTTAATCTGTTTGGTGAACGTTAATAAAAGAAGTCAAAAAGAAAAAACAGAGGTTCGAATTTAGTGAAATTCAACCAAAGGCCTAAAGAGTTTAGATATATGAAGTTGTGGATAACCAATATTAGCAAATTAAGGAAAAATAAGTAACCTTCAGATCCCTAATTCTCGTACTTTGTGGCACAACGGCACTACGGAACGTCTGGGTGCACATGTATATGATGGGATTAGGCGATGGGGAAATTTATGTTGAAAACCGTGTTTTTTTGAACAACTGGCGACAGCGGTGGTGTTTCGGCCGTTGCGCTGTTGGATTTGGGAATAACAACTGGCGGCCATGGCGTGTCCTGGTGGTTGCATTGCCGGATTAGGGAATGTTGTGCTAGTGTTATCTGATTGTGCTTGTAGGTATTAATTTGAGCAAAGGGAAACCGTTGATGATATCCGTGTTCGTGGAGCTAATGATTCGAAATGGTCGTTTTTTTAATCAATCACAGCACAATTCTACTAGTACAGTAATTTGGGGATTAAGGTTTTGAAGCTTGTAAAATCATCGAACTCCGTCGACAACAACACGAGGGTTCTCATTCTCTCCCCTCACTCACTCTCTCCCCCCTCCCGCTCTCCCCCTCCCCCGGGTACGAAACCCGATTTATACCTAATTTGATTGTTTTGCATGTTTATAAAGCTCAATGGCTCCCCCAATGAACACTCGGAAAAAGCCCTTATCAGAAGAAGAAAAGGCAACGAAGAAGGTAATCGCTTATATTGTGCTGCTTAATTACATTTCTTATTTTTTTAAAAATAAAGGCGGCAAAGAAGCCCTCATGCTTAATCACATTGTGTTGCTTGTGTATATAGGGATAATGGACAATTATACCGATTTTAAAAATAATATAACAAAAATATCAATTTAAAAAAAATGGTCAAAAATATCTTTTGATAAGCATTTTTAAAATGAGTACTATGATATGCATTCTAAGAATGAGTATCCTATTAAAAAATATAAAATTTGAACTGTGATACGCATTTTTGAATTAGGTATCACATAATACGGATTTCCAGAATGTGTATAATCGTCACTATATGCCAATCAATTAGATTTCATAATGAGCTTTACATAAATTTTCTTCAAGACATATAGCAGTGTTCTTCCAGACTTGGAAGGTGATGCAGTAAGATATTGAGAAAAAATAAATTTGAAGCATCACAGGAGGTGTGAGTTTAAAGGAGATAATTTAGCTAGCAAAGTTGTGTGTCTTATACGCATTCTATAACATGGTATTGAGCTGGTATTATTGGCCATACTTTTGGAAAATGTTATTTTAGCATAATCATTGTTTCTGTATATTGTGCATATTATGGTAATTGCTTATAATGTGTTGCTTGTGTATACTGTGCTTATCATGGTAATTGCTTGTGTATACAGGTTAAACAACCTATAAAACTAATGACCGAGATAAAAAAATATCTATTTTAAATTTAACTCCAAAAAAAAATTAGAAAATTCTATTTTTCATCTCTTGTTTCTATTAGAAACGACAAAAAAAGCAATGCGACTCTTATAGAGGCACTGCTTTTTTTATGATAATGATTCGAAAAATTTCGTTTTAATGAAAAATCGTTTTCTTTTTGCCTCCATGAGGTGGCGGCAGTCCTAGGTATTCCAAAGGAAAATCTGGACTTTGCCACTTTTAATTTGAAACTCTTAAAATCAAGTTACTTTCTGAACTCTCTTTTTGAGCTTCGAAAGAAGCTAATTGAAAATGTGAAGCCAGAAGAGGATTTGTCTGCTTAAGATCTGAAAGTAATTATTGAAAAAATGGAAATGAAGAAGTATGAGGAAAAGCAACTATTTGTGTAGTTGCTCATCTACTACTACATAGAGCAGTTTGCTCTATGTGGTACAAAGCTAAGTAATCCTCGCCATACGCTGTGGAAATTTGCGTCGGATATGGAAGAATTCAATAAAGTAGATTGGCTGACAGTCATCCACGAGCATTTAATATAGCCAATCTCTAAGGCATATGCATCTGTTAGTGGAGACGGGGCAAAACTCCTTCGGAGGTTGTGCCTCCATACTTGAGGTATTCAACATCTAGGCAGCAACAGAGACAAATATGTTTGGCATACCTCAAGTATGGAGGCACAACTCCGAAGGAGTTTTGTCCCCTGCCTCCACTAACAAATGCGTGTGCCTTAGAGATTGACTTCATTAAATGCTCGTGGATGACAATCGGCCAATCCACTTTATTGAATTCTTCCATATCCGACACAAATTTCCACAGCGTGTGGCGAGGATTACTTAGCTTTGTACCACATAAAGCAAAGTGCTCTATGTAGTAGTAGCTGAACGACTGCACAAATAGTTGCTTTTCCTCATACTTTCCCATTTCCATTTTTTCAATAATTATTTTCAAATCTTAAGCAGACAAATCCTCTTCAAGCTTCACATTTTCAATTAGCTTCTTTCGAAGCTTAAAAAGCGAGTTTGGAAAGTAACTTGATTTTAAGTGTTTCGAATTAAAAGTGGCATAGTTCAGATTTCCCATTGGGATACCTAGGACTTCCGCCACCTCATGGAGGCAAAAAGAAAACGTTTTTTCATTAAAACGAAAAAAATTGAATCATTATCGTAAAAAAAAGTGCCTCTATAAGAATCGCACTGCTTTCTTTGTCGTTTTTAATAGAAACAAGAGATGAAAAAATCTTTTTTTCGGGGGTTAAATTTAAAATAGATATTTTTTTCAACCCGGTCATTAGTTTTATAGGTTGTTTAACTTGCATACACAAGCAATTACCATGATAAGCACAATATACACAAGCAACACATTATAAGCAATTACCATGATATGCACAACATACAGAAACAATGACATATTTACCAGCTTTTTTACATAACTATACTAAAATAACATTTTTCAAAAGTATGGCCAATAATACCAACTCAATACCATGTTATAGAACGCGTATAAGACAAACACAACTTTGACGGTTAGATTCTTTCCTCTAAACTCACACCTCCTGTGATGCTTCAAATTTATTTCTTCTCAATATCTTATTGCATCACCTTCCAAATCTGGGAAAAAACTGCTGTATGTCTGAAAGAAAATTTATGTAAAGCTCATTATGATATCTAATTGATTGGCATATACTGAAGATTATACTTGTTCTGAAAATGTGTATTATGTGATACCTAATTAAAGAATGCGTATCACAATTCAAAATTTTATATTTTTTAAAAGGATACTCATTCTCATAATGCATATCATAAGACTCAATTTAAAAATGTGTATCTAAAAGATAATTTTGGCCTTTTTTTATATTTATATTTTTGTTATATTATTTTTAAAAATCGGTATAATTGTCCATTACCCCAATATACACAAGCAGCACAATGTGATTAAACATGAGGTTCTTTGCTGCCTTTATTTTCTTAAGATGAGGAATATACAATATAAGCAATTACCTTTCTCGTCGCCTCTTTTTTCTTCTGATAAGGGTTTTTTGTGGTTGTTCTTTGGGGAGCCATTGAGCTTTATATATATGCAAAACAATCAAATTAGGGATAACTTGAGTTTTGTATAGAGTGAGAGCAGGAGGGAGGGAGAGGAGAAACCTCGCATTGTTGCTGACGGAGTTTGATCATTTTACGAGCTTCAAAACCCTAAGCTCCAAATTACTGTACTAGTACAATTGTCGGGTTAGGGTAATTTATTACAGTACGTGTACAAAAGGCAATTGGTATGAAATTAGAAAGGGGAAAATTTTGGGAGAATGAAATTATCACCTGTAACTGTATAATCGGCTGTGGAATAAGAATAGTTAAGCCACCAGGAAAATGAAGACTGGTAGTCTGGTAAAGTTCCCTACGAACAGTGATAAGATTAGTAATCACTCATCAGCATACGTGGTACAATCCGGGTATGGAAAAAAGGCATAAAAATGGTTGGGGGGGAAGCAACGGGTCATCGGAGGTATATTGATTGTGGAATAAGCCTTCGGATTAACGGGAGGAGGTAGCGTGATTGTGGACGAAATCGTTGGCAAGGGAAGAAAAGACGGTTGAGTAACCGATGGGAAGAAGAATTAGGCCGGAATAATGAAGGGGAAAACCGAAAAATTTAAAAAGTAGTAGTTTTTTTTTCACTATTAGTAATAGATAGACGAGCGTAACGACACGCATTTCATGCGTGATCGTGGCACGCGCTTCACGCGTTGTTATGCCTTAAATATTGTGTATCTTGTAAATATTATGTAAAACTAAAAAAAAAGAGTTAACAACATAGGCAAATTCGAAAGTATGTCTACAAAAAATGTTGAAGACGGAGTTACACATATGCATTTGTGTGTGTATTTATACACAAATTCTTTTTGAAGAAAAACTGGTATATTAATGGCAGGTGGTTATATTATGCATGTCAATGGAAGGAATAATGTATCCATTTCTGAGGAGTCTTGCAAGAAAATTTCTAGCAAGCAGAATAAGCAACCTGGCGCCTCCTTCAAATCGTTCTACTTCTTACTCATATTTACAAATCCTAGGCGCCATAGAAACCTGCAAATTGCAAACCACCGAGAAAATTGAAACTAATGAGCCTAAAGCTTTGAAATATTCCCAAAATTTAACAACTAAACAACAAGAACTAAAAATAAATGAGTAACCTGGATCTTTAAGCGATCTGCCGCAAATACAACAAATATGACGTTGAAAAGCATCACGCAAATCCCAATGTCTCAAGTGATGATGGCTCTACCAAACTCTTTAGTTCCATCGCGACCAATATTAAAGCTTCTCTGGAGGTAATTTTCACATCAATATTCTTTAAAAAAATACAAATTGGTTGTATAACGATCATTGCCATTTAAGTGCTTCATAAAAATATGAAGGGAAGGGTGAATGAAGAGAGAACAATGATGTTGAACAAAGAGCAGTGAAAATGAGGAGAGATGTAACACCCCACCTCCGCTAGGGTCACTCACAAAGGGAATGCCCTAGTTTTGGAGGGGTATAATCTAGTAAACAGGCACAGAGATAACACAAGACAGAACATAGATAAAATAGAGTATATAAAGCAACGGATATAAACTTTAAAACCAAATCTCATTACTGAAAAATAGAGTCAGAACCCGTTACATCAAAATGCCAAGTCATTATTTCATTACATCAAGTTCTAAAGAAGCAAAGTACTTAAAACAACATAAGTAAAATATTATTCCCCAAAAAGTGCATGAGTGCAGCCATAGCATAGCTCAAGACCAAACCGTACATGAGCTGTCAGAAAGCAAGCAAAGTCCAAACTAAGAGCTAGAGTTTCCTCCCTGAGAACCTGGGGAGGGGGGGGGGGGACGAAAGACAAAGAGGCAAAAGAAAAGGGGTCAGTCAAAAAGACTGGTAAGCCCTAGTGACTATCAGCATAGAAACTAGTAAAGTTAACAGGACATGAATAAACTGGAATTAAACATAGGAATGATGATAAGTCTGACATGATAACTAAGGTAACAAGATAACTCAAGTCTAACATTGCATATTCAAGGTTCGCCATACCAACTATACTGGTATACTAATCCCGTGTCAACTATAAATCAAGAAATAATCCCTTGGCCCAATATCGTGAAGTGACCCAATTCGGGGTCCAACGGTATGATCTAATCGATCGGCTCCCTACAAGTCTAGCTCGTCGTGTGTTTGTGTCATACGGCCCTATCACGAATGTAGTCACCTATGCTAGGTCCACCATAGGGTGTATCAAGCCCTAGGGTGCCAACCACCGACACGAATCAAGAATGCACAGATAATCCTACTGATGCCCAATACCTGCTTTTTCAACTCCGGACTAAGTGCACGAACCTAGTCCGCCTGAACCTACAATGGCGCACCAACTCAGCCGTCGTTCTGGTCGCTTACAATCAGCCCAGCAATCGTGCCCCACCCTGCCTAGTCCCAGGGTACCGTGATACATATAGTGGGTTACTGCTGAAAAGGACCGCGTAACTAGGGTTTCGTTCAGCAGGTTAAGTTGTCATTTAAAATCGAGACTTAACCCCATCTACGTGTCATGTCAAATTGACTAAGTGTGTCGTTCTAGTTCAAGACTTAGTCCTACGAATCATGTGTCAGGTTGGTTAAGTGTGTTCAAGCGGTTCATGACTTAACCCTATCAAATCAACGTGTCAAATTGGTTAAGTATATTCAAGTGGTCCATGACTTAACCCTATCCAGTGGCATTAATTTACTTAATGCACCCCTAACCTCTCACATTAGACTTGGTTATGGTTACTGGATGTGCCGGGCGGGTCCGGGCAGTTTTACACCCATAACCTAGTCTAACCTCGGGTTTCGAGTGCGATATGACCAACTACTCACATTGGGTCCTATTGTTTGCAGTTACTGGATTCGTCGGGCGGTTCCGGGCAGATTTATACTGCAAACTCAACCCAACCTCGAGTGGCCACGTTCAAGTTATCTAAGTGTCATGTCCCAAATTCATATTTTCAAGTATAATTTCATGTCAATTTCATGTTCCTATCCAAGCTCAAGTTATAATGATATTCATGTTTTCAAGTTTATACTAAATTCAGGTTTTCCTAAACTACCCAAATCGCATCCCCAACGCTCGTGAATTCGAATCAAGGCAATAGATGTAACTAGGGAATAACATAACAAGGATGGGTATAAAGTGGCAAAGGTGATTTCAAGGCAAGCATGGTGTAACTTGAGATATGATCATAACATCACTGGCATATGAAATAGGGTGATAAACATAGCAATAGATGACATAAGACGATAATCCTAAACTTGTGAATAGCAATAGTTTCAACATCACAACATCACAGGCATGTTAAAATAATGATAGGGTTTAGGTTATGACATGAACAAGCCCCTAAATCAAGTTCTTATCAGTATTCCACAAATCAAGGTTCAATATGAACGGTACTAGGTTCAAGGTGAATAGATCTAGGGTGAACAAGAGTAGATCTAAAATAATAGATCAAAAAGGAATAGTCATAGATCAAAGATATAAAAGAGTAGGTCTCAAGTAGTTATCATGTTTATGTTCAACTTCAATTTACACATGTCCATATTAAGTTTAGATCTAAGAGTAACTGGGGCTTATAGATCGTGGTTTTTGAGAACTAAGAACAGAAATTGTCGTAGGATTGTTGTAGAGACGTTGATCTATTCCCTTGAATTGATGTAGGAACGTTGGTCTTTGATTTTGATCTAGCTTGAATGTTTAAGCTTCAAGTTTGGAGACGGCGGCCATGGTTCAAGAGGAGACTCAACAACATAATGGTGTTAGAATGATTTGTTGTGGATTAGCTAGGGTCTTAGGGTGTTTATATAGTTGCAACAACTAGTTTAGGCCATAGGATAAACCCTAGAATCGATCTGAACCGCCAAAAATCGTCACAGGCCCTCAAACAAGCCAACAGGGTCAAGCAGGAGCAACCAGGCCCAAACCAGGTTCGGGGGCCAGGTCGACACCCAAGTTGATTGCGCAGTCGACCTGGTCCTGGGGGTGTCGACTACCCAGTCGACCTGGGGTGCTAGGCGGGAAATTTCCCGCCCAGTCTGTCTGGGTTTTGAAATTCGAATTTGAACTCGAATTTGAACTGTTTTGAACTCTGAAAATTTCTGAAACTTTGGGGAGCCATAACTTGGTCATACAGACTCCGATTTTTGAAAACTCAGACTCGATTTCATGTAGAATTCCGAGATGAACGCAATGGCGCAACCCGTTTCCCTTGGTTCTTATTTTAAAATTTAATTCTGCCTAGATTTATGGTTATAACACGTTATCAAAATACGTGTTGTTACAAGAGAAATGTGAATATAATGGAGATTTTGAATGATATTTAAAGGGGTGTATGGTTTGATCTAGAAATGTCACATTTGTAGGTAGAGGCTGAGAGTATTTCAGAACCAGTCAAATGTAGAAGATGCTATTTTTTTAGCTATGAATAAAACATGGTAAGACAGATGCTATTTTTTATGCCCAGCGAAATTTTAGGGATTTATTTCAATTATTAGTACCATCTATATTTGAAATTGAATTGGAAAAAAATTTCAAGCTACACAATATAGAAAAATAAACTATCTTTGATAGTGTCAAATTTGCTTTCTAACCATATAAGACATTGTCATATATCCACATCAATAGGAATTTCTATATATGGAAAAGCAAATTGAATTGGTATATCTATATGCAAAATATAAGCGACCTTAGTTCTAATTTTAAACACAAATATGTTTATATATATAATAGTATCATGTATACATATAATGAAGGTTTAAAACAAAGAGTTTTAGAATGTAAAATTTTAATTGCATAATGAAAACCTGAATGGATGCAGTAAATTACGCATGAAAATTCGTAGCATTAGAACCAATGAAAATGCATAAACTAAAAGAAATAGCAATCAAATCAAAGAAATTGTCCTAAATTTAGCACCTGAATATTGTAAAAAAAAAATTGTTATTGATATAGTGCCAAATTAATTGCCATATATCCACGTCAATATTAATTTCTATATATGGGAAATAAATTGAATTAGTAGATCTATGTGCCAAATATAAATGATCTTAGTTCTAATTTCAAGCACAAATATGTTTGTACATATAATAGTATCGTGCATACATATAATAAAGGTTTTAAGCAAACTGTTGTCGAATGTAAAATTTTAATTGCATAATGAAAACCTGAATGGATGCAGTATAATACGCATGGAAATTCGTACCATTAGAACCACCGAAATGCATAAACTAAAATAAATAGCAACTAAAACGAGATGCGATTAAAATTTGAAATGAAAGCCTATTTAGAGATCCTCTTTTTGAGCGAAATTAAAGAGGCAATTTGAATTTGTTGAAAAGGTTGATTAGATCCTAATTTAAGTGACATTAAATGCCTAATTTATTGGGGGATATTAGGTTAAATAACAATTTTGTATATTTAAAAGCTCATACGTAAGGGCATTTTGGGAAGTTCACGGTCGAACCAAAACTTTATGCTCCAAGGAGAATTATTAATAAAGATAAAGATATACATTTTAGAAATTGGATTATTTAAAATTAATAGAATGATATAGGGTATATAAGGTAATCATACAAATTAATATATTGGAAATGTAGTTATATGTTACCGTAATCATACAAATGCATTGTTTTTTCAGTATAAGGAATGCATCATCCTACCATAATTCTATTATTATTCTGTATATATTAATTAATAACCAAAAGTGTATGACTTGGGATTCATGTGGATTCTGACAGTAAAGGGCATTTTCGTCAGTTCAGGTGTACACCAAAAAAGTGTGACAACAAACCTATTCCGATTATTAGTAAAGATGTGGTTTAATAAATAATTTATATATCCAAAAGATAAAATAATCTGATGTATTTGAATGTCAAATAAAGAAGATAAGGATAAGTGGACAAGAATTATATATATATATATATATATATATATATACATGGCAAGAAATAAGCCAAATCAATTAACGTTATATATAATCAATATCTCTAGCCTCACATACGTTTATTAGGTGATTCATCGACCAAGAGGCCGACCTCCACCTAGAAGGGGTGTCGACCTCCATTCTAGAGGGGAGGTCGACCGCTTGGCGGCTGAAATGCCCAACAACGCTGGGTTTGGTAAGGTTTTTTAGAGCTAATTTATATAAAAGAACAGCTAGGATTAAATCTTAATAATCTCATGGTTCTGCTTTACACAACCATGTATAAATAGACCCCTAGACTCTATACTTAAACCCTAGCCACTCTCTCTATTTATGCCTTCACTCTACCGCCATTAATTCCAGAAGAAATTAAAAAAGGTTTTCTTCTTCTATAAACCTTTCCTCTTTCTCTATTTTTTTCTTACTGAATTTAGATTAGAATATAGATCTGGAATCACATAATTTATGTATATAATAATTTAATTATTTGACTCTTATGTATATAAATCTCTAGAGGTTGGAGTTCATATCAAATAAGCACAACAACATCAGATCTATGATCTTTACAATCACTGTGAGTGGAATTAGTTTTTTCTTAGGAGTATTCTACATTTGTTTATTATCATATGGATTTGTATGCCTAAGGGGATTTGGTATAACGACAACATTAAACTACAAAATCCCCAAATCCTCTATTATTATGTATTTCGCAAGAATTGTCAATTTATATTAGGTTTATAGATTTTGTTTTAGTAGCAGATTGAGAACAATTGGGTGATGTATTCTTTTATTATTTGATTTATCCTTTTATCTAAATCTTTGATTGTAATGTAAAAATGTTTAAATTTGATTAGATTTATTATTTGAATAGGTTTGGGTTCTATTCTAAATAGATAAATCCGAAGGTATTCAGATTTGAAGCTAATCAGATATGAACGTTTTATATACAATATAAGAAAGGGTAATATTAGATAAATAAAAGTCTATGTATATATTTATATATATATGTGTATATATGTATATATGAAATTACACCTATTCTTGGTTCATTACTATAATTATTCCAATAAGCCTATGGTGCAAGTTTTAATTGGATGTTGTGTTTTTCCCATTACTGCTATCTATTATTATGCAGTTATGTCATTATGCCTTGAATGTAGCGATTAAATGTGGAAATTAACTTGTAAGCCTTAAACTTAGACTAAGTTGACAATTTTACCTCGTTAATACGATCTCTCGTTCATACGAAAACTAGCGTTATTTATACATACTAAATATTCTACTTATATAGCATAATTAATGAAACTAGCGTAATAATGACATAGTAAATGCGATTAGGATAAGATTTGAATTTTAAATGATCTCATATATGGATTGCTTGTGTGTGCGTATAGAATGATATATATATATATTAAATAATGACATACATACACGAGGTTAGTTGCCATTTGGGTAGAAGTCTGCCCGGAATCAACCGAAAAATCTAGCAACCATAAGTGGACCCGACTAATGTGAGAGGTATGGGTTCCATAAGCCATTCAAGTTTAGTACAATATGACTCTAGGTTAAACCACTTGTAGTAGAAGTCTGGCCGGAACCTCCCGACATATCCAGCATCTATAGGTATATGGTTTAATGTCAAAGGTCTAGTGTGTGTGTATATATATATAGATATAAACCTATTGTGTGTTAGAATAGGCAGGTTTCCTACGCTTTGGGAAGGTCTTAAGTGGTTGACTTTCTTTCTATCTAATTCGGGTCTTAAGTGGTTAGGACTAGGATCCTCTCCGAAGGTTTATTCCTTGGATAGGTACCAAAGTCATGGGACCCACCCTTATTAGATTCGAAGTAAGTCTATGCGTCCTCATTCTCTGAAAGTGGTTAGGCATATCAGTAACGAAGTATAATAGTTCACGGGGGATGTCCACTTCCTCTAGAAGCTTGTAAGAGCTAAACTAGGGACATGATTGGTTTATATATGATATATGTGTTAGGGATTTATATATGATATATGTGTTAGGGACTACGTAATGGATCGTTCATGCAAAGCAAACACTTGAGGGGGGTAAATAGTGTCTGTAAGAATTTAAACAAAACTAAAAATTAGAGAGAACTATGGGATGAATAAAACACCACAAACACAATCACAGATACTGATTCAAAATAAACATAAATAAAAGTGCAGAAAAGGAAAGAACAAACCGGATTTTATACTAGTTCGGATCACTCCTACATCATGTCCCGCACAGCACTGGATTTTCAAATAGCCAAATACAACCTCCTTGGTTTCACGGCTCAACAAGGAGACACCGACTCCTATCCCTTGATTCACGGCTCAGCAAGGGCACACCTACTCATATTACTTGATTTCATGGCTACAAGGATACACCGATTACTCTTTGACTTACAAACAGGGTTTATTCAACCCAAGAAATTACAAAACAGCCCTATAACTCTTTAATAGCACTTGATTTAGAGAGTAGAGAGTGTAGACAGAAGAAGTTTGATCAAATCAGAAGTGAATTAGGCAGAGTATAAGTGTAAAAACCATAAAAATGATTAAGAATAATGATAGGATAAAAGAGGATAAAGATGGAGAAGAAAAGATGTTAAAAAATTTGGTTTTAACCTCTTTTTATAGAGTATGAAGGGTTGCAATGGTTCTGAAGCGTTTCAAATAGTGAAAAGACACTTCCTTTCAAAATTAGAAAAATAGCTGTTATATGTCGACATACATATTTTGCTATGTCGACATAGTCATGTGTAATTTTCATTTTCAAAGCATTTTTCAAGTATTTTGATATAAAATTAATTCTGAAAATTCTTGAGTAAAATTCTAATGTTGTAAATCAATATTATATGATAGAAAAACATATAAAAACATATTTTTAAACTATATAAATATATTTGTAAAATTATAAGGTTTTAAACTATATAAAATATAAATAAAGTATATATAAAGACTTAAGTTTGAAAAACAAAGAAGAATAATAATAGAAACAAATATAAAAACAAAATAGAGAGGATTGAAAATAAAATAGAAATACAAAATAGAGAGGATTGAGAAAAGAATTGAAAAATCAGAATTTGAATTTGAATTTAAACCTGGAGTGCTATTTAGTGTCTACAAAATCTAGACTCTATAATTATATTAATCTTGAACTTTTGAAATCTTGATTACTCATGAGTCTTGAATCTACTCTGAATTCTGAATCTCTAAATGCTCTTAAACTGTACAATCTTCGGTATTAATTCATGTATACAAATCCTGCATACGTGTGCGTGTGTGTGTATATATATATATTCTAGATAAAGATGTTAGTATATATTTTATAATCAATGATAATTAAAATAAGGTTGTTGTCATCCAAACTCCATTCTCCAAAAATCTCCCGCTTTTTGATGATGACAACCTTAGTTTATAAAATTCATACCTGTATATACCTATTTGATTATGTTCCTTCTATACTCCCCCTGTCTATGAGAATCCTAAAACCTATGCCTATATTTTATAATTTCTCCTCCTTTGGCGTTATAAAAAAGAAATCCTAAAGATACTCCCCCTAAATCCTATAACTATCCAAATAATTCCTATACTAAAGCAAAGTACTCCCCCTGAGTCCTAAATCTATAATCATAAAATACTCCTCCTAAATCCTATATCTACCTATACATATTCTATTATAATATTATATATAACTATCCCTGATTTTATGATACCCTTATATCTCCCTCTAACTCTAAGGCAATCTAATCAATGTTCGTAATCAATCCAAACAATCAATTCAAGCAAGCAATGTAAGCAATCAACCAAATTAATCAAATTAAATAATATGTGTGAATAAACACTTCTTGAATCTTTAATTAAACCTAGAAACTATAAAACTCCCCCTTAATCTAATACAAGACTAAACCTCCAACTGTTAGGGGTCATCACCAACCAGTGGCCTAGCATACACTTTAGTTCCCTTAAAAACTATAATAAGACCTTAATCTAGACTTAGAAATAACTCTGATAAGATATCCTTAAAATTATGATATAAGTAAAGAAATTTAATCCAATCAATGAATCAATTTAAGTTTTGTTGTCACAAAACATCATTTCGTACATGAAACTAAACATTTCTTGTAACTTCTATCTATCCTAAAACCTATAAAGCTCCTATCAACTATAAATTCATAAGTATATTTCTAACAAACCTATCAACCACTAACGAAATTTAACCATGTCAAGTAAGTAAATCAAGTTATTCAAGTCAAACAAACCAAATAAGTCAATCAATTCAATCAAATTAATCAAGACAAAGTAAATATGTTATGTATTTAATCAATAATCCAATATTTCTAATAAAAACTTTTTATACTATATATTTGTTATGTGTGGAGTTAAATTTAACATGTAATGCAGTGTGTGAAGTATGTTGATTATAATGTAGTATGAAATGTATGTCATATGCAAAACAACATGTAATGCAGTGTTGTAGCTTTTGTAACACAAAGTGTTTCATTGATACTGCAATATATTTTGTATACATTCATGCCTTTTCAATGGATATCTCACCTATCCCTATTCCCTCTCCCATCCTCGTACCTTCTCTCTGCCAAACCCATCCATCTTCTTTCCCGCCCAATCACATCTGTCAACCTCCCATCCCTTCCCCACCTAACCAACCCCCTGCCGTACCCACTCCACCCCTACCAGCTCCTGATCCACCACCCACAACACCTTCCCTCTCCCCTCTTTCAGTTCCTAACCTGAAACCTATGTTTAACTCTCTATTCTCAAACAAACCAAGAAATGCTGGAAGCTTTCAGCCTCCGGAGATGCCGTTAGTTTTTAACAATGGTGCTATGGTTCCGTCAAAGGACATTATTCTAGCAGGTGACGCGATTTGGAACAATTTGGCTGTGGGGTTCTTCCTCGACCAACCCCTATCGTATATGGCACTCATAAATCATCTTAATAACCTTTAGAGACTGCGGAGTAGTGTTAAGGTTTTCTCAAATGGTTTCTTGTTCCTCTTCAATCTGTCATTTGCGGAAGACAGAAGGAGGATCCTTGCAGCTGACCCGGTTGTAATGGGGAACAAGCTATTTATTGTCAAGCAGTGGGATCCTTCGGTTGGCAACAGTAGTAGTGGCATCAAGGCTGTTCCGGTTTAGATAATGTTGCATAATATTACTATGTATTGCGGGTCTTTAATTGGTATAAGTTGGCTTGCTAAAAGAATTGGAAAGTTTTTGTGTATGGACGAGTCAACAGAAAGGCTGGATAAGCTATATTTTGCTGAAGTGACGGTTGAAATCACACCATCATCTAAGTTGCCAGAGGACTTTCCTGTTGAGCTGTCTGATGGAAGCATTCAGTATGTGCCAGTCGAATATGTTTGGAGGCCGGAAATATGTAATTTGTGCAAATGTTTGGACATTCTGATGAGAATTGTTGTGTTACTTCAGTTGAGAATAAAAATGAGGTTTATGTTAGGAGGGACATGCAAGCAGATAAGCAAAGGGAGGGTAAAGGAATGCAAAATGGTAATATGGTTTCAAATAGGGATTATTAGGTAGCACCTCCACATAAAAGTCATCAAGTATGGACGAGGTGTTAAATTCTGACAATAGAAGTGCAAGCAAAGGCACTGTGGTTGCTGGTACTAGTGCTAATGATAGCAATAGCATACAATTCAATAGTACCCAAGGTAATGGAATCTGTATGCTAAAACATGTGAATAACAGAGAGATGGTAACAAGGCAGAGTTCTGCGGTTATTAACAATTCTCCACCAATGTTGGCAACTACAAACTGTTTTGATTTACTGAGAATTCTGGAGATGGATGAGAATGAGACTGAGGAGACAGAAGAGGGTGAGATAATAGTGACGTTGACTGGTGATGAAGAGGAGGATGTCTTTGAAATTCTTGAGGTTGACCAATCTGAATTCGAGTGTGGTATGAACGAACAATATGAGCAATCTGATGTTGAGAAGTCTGTGCATGTGCATGGACATTTTGATCATTTAATACCAGCATTAACTCTTCAAGCTTCCAAAGTAACAACTAACAAAGTAAATGACCTGTCTATTCGTAAAGATTTGTTAGACAAACATTGTTCCCAGGATTTGCAAATTGAAGAGGCTTTTCAAATGGAAATCTTCGAATTGTACACTGCTTTTACCGAATCCAATGTTGCACCCTATCCGCAAGCTAACCACCCTAGTAATGTTGTTACCAGTTCCATATGTGCATCCATCATGAATGACATACCGCAAGCTCTACCCCCAATCATTGTAACTTCCTCCATGGAGAACCAATCAACATCTAACTACCATATCTAATACTCCGTGCAATTCTTCTGCTCCCATTGCCAAATCAAGTCCACTAATTAGTGCGAGCTCTTTTTCAGAAGAAACCCCACCTGAACCCCCTTACAAGTACCCAGGAGTAATACCTGGTTGGCCACCCACACATGTTCAAGCTAATCATCAATCATCTATGTCATCAACTACCATCCCTGTGCCATTGGTCATTCAAATGACTACCAATCAACCCTCTCCTAGAACTAGGAGCATGACAAGAGCCGCCACACTATCCACTAGTTTAACCAATGAATGAAATCCTAGCTGTTGGGAACGTAAGAGGTCCCACAACCCTCTCAAGCTTGATCAAGTAAGAAATATCATTAATCAGTACAATCTCAAGCTATTTGCTTTGCTCAAAACCAAGCTAAACCATCAACTAACCCTCTCGTCTGCTTCATATATCAAACCATCTTGGATTTTATCGCATAACCTAGACCATGCTGCTTATGGTAGAATTCTTGTGATTCATAATCCCACCGTTTTGGATCTTCACCTAGATTTTGCCAATAGACAGCTAATGCACTTCCATGTTACTATCTTATCCAATCAAGTCACATATTACCTTACCATTATTTATGCCGATAATGTTGTTAAGTCAAGGCAAACTTTACTTGACCTGCTACCGGCATTCCGGCAAAATTCGCATCCTTGGGTAGTGCTAGGGGATTTCAACTCTTTCCTTGATTTGAATGATAAATATGATGTTGTTCCTCTTCTCCCGCGTGACATTGAACCTCTAAATTTGGCAATTATTGACGCTGATCTTATTCATGTTAATACCTCTGGTGCGCGTTACTTGTGGAACAACCGTAGTAGAAGTGGTGTTTGCACTTTCACTAACATAGATCACGCCTTCTACAATTTCAAAGCTCTCCAGAATTGGCCTAACATCCATGCAAACTTCCTGACCCAATCTTGTATGACCATTCCCCCATCATAATATCCTATGGTCCTCCGTTGAGAAGAGAGAAAACAAGTTTTAAATTTTTAGCTCCTGGATTCATGATCCGGAGTATCTTCCTGAAATTGTCACTTCTTGGTCTCCTCCTTTTTCTGGTAATCCTATGTTCATTTTTTGCAGGAAGCTAAGAGAAGTGAAAAATAATCTTTGGCTTTGGGCACGCCACATGTTTGGTTCTGGTTCAAAACAATCGGACACGCTGAAGGCTAGTTTGAATATAGCCCAAAATAATCTTCTACTCTATCCGGACGATCCAAATGTTACGGCTGAAGAAAATAGAATTTTCGGGGAGCTTAATGTGGCGCTGGAATTTGAAGAGAGTATGAAGAAACAACAATTGAATTTAAAGTGGAAGCATGAAGGAGATAGAAACACTACAAGGAAAATACTGATTTCCGATGGCTTTTGGCTGTCGGCGGCCGTCCGTAGCCGTCGGAAAAAACCATCGCAAATTAAGGCATCGACAAACAGGATTTCCGATGGCTATCGACACACCTCGTCATCCAAATTTGCTACGGCTTGAATCGGTTAGTAACGGTTTCCGAGACGGCCATCGAAAATTGTTACTATGATTAACCACTAATCCGTCCTTCGCCGTCGGAAACCGTTGGCCTTTAATGAACCCAGCGGCCGTCGGAAATCCTACATTTTTTTTTTGCATTTCTGCTGCTATTTATCCCTTCCAGCACACATTCATCTCAAATCATCGTACTAGACCACCAGCCTATAACCCAGTAATCAAATATTCATGCAAAACACAACATATCTACCAAAAACTCATGAAAAACAAAAAAAACAACATAAAATACGTACAAAATACATAAGTTGCCATCACACTAACAAAAATCACAACATGTCTACAACATCAATCGTACCAGAACATGTCTAGCGTCATAATACATGCAAACCAAAGTCATACCCATAACATAGTCATAACAATCCATTCATATATGTACATATGCCCCCAACAACTAAAAACGTACCTATCTAACCATCACTGATCGTCATCTTCTTCATTGTTATCTTCAGCAGATCCGGCTGATGAGGGAAAGCATCCATACTGTTGCGCAAACTCTGCTAAGCGCTGATCTAGAAGCTGAGTCGTCTCAATGGCTTGACAACGATTCTTCTCCTCAAGTTGTGCCACCCTAGCTCTCAGCTCCTCGATATCTGCGGTGTCAGCGCTACTCTGTTTACTCCGTTTGTGCTGACTGGTGGACTGTAAAAATCATTTAAAATAATTTTAATCATGTACTATGGTGGCTTGATGATTAACTATAATAAAAATAGAATACTCATATTTGATCTAATTATTAAATACCAAGTGAAAATTAAACTAAGGTAAAACCAAATAAACCGCACAAATTCTATAAAATAAAGACCATCAACCATTACGTTTTGACAAGTTTATACAATGTAGTTATATCAACGTGAAGAGGAGAATGACATTTGATGGAATATTGCACTAATCTGAATTTTATTTCTAAACTGGAAATTAAATTAAGGTAAAAAGTCTTTACCACTTAATTTCCGAATCCATAACGTCTATTCTTGCGTCATCGGATCCATCACTAACTGGAAGGTAATGTCCTCCTCGTCGGTGGTGAGCTGCTCTTGTCCAGTCTCAGCTAGACGCTGCTGACGTTGCTCCATAAACTGCTCCTGCAAGACCAAACAAGAACGTATCTAAAATTATTATCATGATATATTATGTTATTATAATTTAACAACTACTACAAATACTTCTGCTTATAATGAAATATTACGTGACTCTCCCTAGACTTGTCTTCATGCCATGTGTATATGGTGTTCCCTTCTGAATCGAGACGCTCGATGGCATGCGTACGGGTGAACACATCCATATATGAGACTGGAACCTGCCCCTGATCCTCCTGAATTTGATTATTACACGCAATTATTACATTTTCAAAATTATATACCATATTAATTTTTTTAAGTCACATTTTAAAAAATTTACCAATTTCTGTCGATACTGCTGAAAGGACTTCGATCCTCCTCGATGCATGACTGGATTTTTTTTTCGATTTGCACTGTTTCTTTCTGACTCCGTCTGTTCATTCAAAATTTGATACATTACTTATCGAGTAAATATTTTTTTTATTTTAAAAAAAATTAGTATACTAACCTTCGCCTCATCACTATCCCAATACTTTAGAAATCCTTCCCAAACGGATGCTCCCATCCATGGAGGTTTTTTCATGCTTTTCTTCATTGTTGATATGCCATCTTTATAACATTTTCTCATTTTCTGCATCCAGTACGTCCGAGCCAGTTGTAAATCATTCGTCTCTATATCCACCTCAACCTATATTTCACGTTAAACAAACATTACTATTAATAAGTAAGAATTGGACTGGAATAAAACACACACAAGTAAGGACATAGTCATTTTTCAAATAAGTAAGCCAACACTTAAAAATGGCAATCAGATTGACATTCTTAGTTTTCTGTATGAAGTATGAACACAATTTTAAATGGTAAAAGAGATAGCTATTTTAAGCTACACGTATTAAAGGAGTTTTTTCATTTTAGTACATATAATAACTAGTTCTGTAGACTGGATCAACGGTCATGAACTGTTCTTTGTACTAACAATCATATTTGGGTGCACCGTTTGTCATTACTAGGTTTGCTCTAAAATTATAAACATGGGATTTTATGGTAAGTGCAGCATATGTGCACCAAAAAACTCTTTCAATGGATCAAATCTAAAATTTCTTCGCAATCAAAACAAAATTTTATGGCAAGTCATATTAAATAACAATATAATATTTAATATGTTATATACAAAGAGCATTTTGTGATGTTCGCAATCAAAACAAAATTTGGTGCTTACTAAAGATGATACATGTACAGATATCAGTGAGTAAAAGAAATTAAAATGCAAAAAGTATATAAGAAAATACTTATTAGCACATCCTGCCAAATGACCTCCTGTATGTGAGGTGGGATTAGATCCCACTTAGGCTAACATCTCGACATCCGAGCCCTAAATGCAGCTCTCAAAATGTCCAAAATATCCCTCGAAGGTTGCAGATCAAAAATCCTGCGTTAAATATGATATACATGAGTTATAGTAAAAAATAATTAACATTCTAAATAAAGATTAAATTTTACCCTGTACTCATAGGAACCAAGGAGATGACTGGACGCTTAGATGGTTATGATCCAAAACCCTCTCCCGAAGAATTCCCTCTAGATGACATACCTGTCACATACAAACCATTTTAAAAGATTATAATTACATCATATTCAAATTTATTTTACGGCTAACTTACACAAACGATATAAGCTGCTAAATAAACGACATAAAACATAATGAAATCGTTTATACCTGTATTTCATTGGGTCTCATGTTCCAAGGAGTAACATATTACATTGCAGATTTAAGATAAATAGGAAAAACAGAGTTACATGACTTGCATATGACATAAAAGATGTAAAAAAAAATGATCATAATATTAGAAAATTAAACAGAGTTACATGAATTGCAGAATGTACGTCGTATACTCCATAATTACATTGCAACTAGACAAATAATACTCTTCATGATCCACATTAGTCATCATCTTCTTCTGATGCAGATTCGGCCTCAAATTCTACATTATCTTCCTCCGCACTATCAAACGCTTCTACTAAAACATTTGTCTCATCGACCAGAGGTCCAAAATCAGGATGGTCATCTTCAATTAGTATTTCATTGTTCTTTCAAGTTCTGCCTGATAGGCTCCTTCGTTTGGAATATTCTTCCAGTCGAACGTAAATCTAGCCTTTGTTTTAAAAACTGCCGACCAAGCTGCTTTATCTCTTTTTAGAGACGGGTAAGGAGCGTAATAAACTTGAAATGTTTGTTTGGCTAGTACAAAAGGATCATACTTGTAATAGTGCGATGTACTCTTAATTTCAATCAGATTATAATCCTTATGCAAATTAATCCCAGATCATAGAATAGTGCTAAACCAATCACATTTAAATAGAAACACCTCCTCCGCGGGTCGTGAGAAATATGTCAGTTGCAATATTTGTGTTAAAATGCCATAAAAATCATTAATGTGATTTTCAGGATCGTAACTGCCTTTAACGAATACACATGTATTGTTCGTTAATTTTTCAGCACCGTATTCTTCGGTGTTAAATTTATATCCATTAACAAAATATATTAGATATGTCTTGACCAATCTTTTTGGTCCCATTGCAAGATGTATCAACCCTTCATCTATAACACAATTTTTGGGTTCATAAACATAATTTGTAAACCAAGCAGAAAATTCTTTACTGATATCTCCATTTGGATGTTCACGTTCATAAACGTTGTAAGTAGAAATAAAATTTTACATTAATTATCATATATAAGAAAAAATGAAGAAATGAATAAAGCACTAATTGGTATTTCAGATTACCTAACAAACGGTGCAACTTCAGCAGAGAATATAAGTGTGTGCTACATGGAGATCTTTATCGTCTAGCGATACGTCTACACATTTCCCAAAAGGTCGACATGTTGTCTAAAAATAGAAAAAACTGTTTGGGACGATTCTTGTACGTCTCCTTCGTCATTTCGAGGAACACTTTCAAATGATATATTCACATGATCACTGAAATAATGAGAGAAAAAGAATGAAGCTTCTTATTCGATGTAAGATTTGCATATCAAGCCTTTAACTCATGCTTTTTGTCTCACTTTTTTCTTCAAATGATTCAGATATCTAGACAAAATTAATTTACATTATTTCATAATTTTAAGTGCAAATAAATTAATGAGTCACATGTTTATATTTACCTCTCAAACTGATACATCCATCCATATTGGACTGGACCTTTAAGTCGTGCTTCAGTTGGAAAGTGAACAGGTAAATGCTCTTTTACATTAAAAAAAACCTGGCGGGAATATTTTCTCCAATTTGCAAAGCAATATTGGAATATCTACTTCGAATTTACGTAAGTGTTCCACTTTTAAAGTAGTCGAACAAAGCTCTTTGTAAAACAAACTAAGCTCCATTAATACCTTCCGCACTTTTAATGGCAGTAGTTCTTTGAACATAACGGGAAATAAATGCTCCATCATTATGTGACAATCGTGACTTTTCATTCCGCTCAATTTACCATTTTTGAAGTCAACACATCTACGAAGGTTTGCTGAAATCCAATCAGTAAATCTTAACCTTTCAACCCATTTTAACACAACTTTAACCTGATTATTATCTAATTCATAACATGCTTTGGGGTTTTTACTCTCATTTGGTTTCATATGAAGCTCGGGACGTTTGCATAATTCTTCTGTATCGTGCCTTGATTTCAAATAATCTTTAGTTTTCCCTTTAACATTTAAAACTGTTTTTAAGACATTATCAAATACATTTTTCTCATTGTGCATCACATCAATATTATGACGAAGCAGAAGGTGTTTCCAATACGGCAACTCCCAAAAATAGACTGTTTACACCAATTGTGATAAATCGATTTGCCTTCAATTTCTGTTTGAACTCCAATTTCATATATCTTTGGATGATTTTCAACCATTTCATATATTTCTTCACTAGACCATAGTGTTGGAGGTTGTCTGGCTTCTACTCTATTAGCCAAAAAGTTTTTCTTGTCTACTCTGAAAGGATGGTTTACATGGAGAAAATATCGATGGCGGTCAAACCATGAAATTTTATTACCATGAGGTAAGGAAAATGCTCATGTCTCTTCCATTCAATATGGACATGATAGACGACCAGCAGTACTCCATCCTGAAAGCATTGCATAGGCAGGAAAATCACTTACAGTCCATAACAAAGAAGCAAACATATGAAAAAATTTCTTCTTCGAAACATCGTATGTTTCTACTCCTTCGTTCCACAATGTTTTTAATTCTTCAATTAACGGTTGTAAATAAACATCAATTCCTTGTGCCGGATTGTCGGGGCCAGGGATGACAACAGTAAGAAACATATATTACGTTTTCATACACATCCATGGAGGTAAATTATAAGGTGTGATGATAATGGGCCATGATGAGTATTTAGAACCAAGTTGAGAAAATGGTGAAAAACCATCCGTACATAATCCTAGTCCGACTTTACGACTCTCCGCTGCAAAATTCGGATAAGCTTTATCGAGATGCTTCCATGCTTCCCCATCGGCCGGATGGGTCAACGTACCTTCTTCTTCCGATCTCACCTTATGCCATCTCATATGAGATGCAGTTACAGAAGATGCATATAATCTTTAAAGCCTTGGAGTAATGGGTAAGTAATGCATATGTTTGAATGGAACTTCCTTTCCCTTTTTCTTTCTTGGTTTATATTTTTCTTTATTTTATATTTTACAATTTCTAAGGTTTACGTCATCTTTCCAAAACAACATGCATCCTTTTACACATGTATCTATTTTCTGATAAGGTAAACCAAATGTCGACATAAGTTTTTTAACTTCGTAGTGATTTTCACACATTAAATTATCTGGCTGCATGTGTCTTTTTGCAGATTGTACAATAGCTGTAAACCCAGCTTCAGTGATGTTATATTTTGACTTCATCGCAATGTATTCTATGCTTACCGATGGCTGAGTGCCGCTTTTACAACCATCTCAAATAGGTTTCTTAGCATTATCCAACAAATCATAAATTTTCTTAGCTTCAATATTCGGTTCTTTTTCATCATCGTCATCAGGAAACATTGATCGTGCTGCGTCTTCGACCATATTTTCAATACGGGGCGTACTAATATTTTCATCAACAACACTTACTACATCGGTCTCTACAGGAGTATTTGATACAACTTCTCCATGACGATCCCAAAAATAATACCCGGGTACGAATCCATTTTTGCACAAATGGACTTTCACAACATCGGGTAATAAATACTTCAAATGTCTACACTTGCTACATGGACAACGAATTTCAGGATTGCTTCCGTTATAACTTAAAGAGAATTCAACAAAGACATTTATACCATTATAAAAATCTTCTTTTATTGAACCTCTCTGTCCTCTCCTTTGGTATATCCAACTCCTCCGATCAACAAAATAATCAATCATTTTTCCTATTTGACAAATTTAGTCATAAGTTCAAAAATTAATAACGGTTGAAAGCAAATAAAATTTTCACTAATTTAAAAAAAATCTACGTTGACACTTTTCTTTATTGCAACTCTTTTACATGGTTAGGCATTCTACTTCCCATTATAAACAGAGTAACCATTTACAATTGTATACTACTTCGTCTCAAACGATTCAACAAAATTTCGGCAGCATTTTCCTTTCGTTTCCTGCATTGTACACATGTACGCAAGAAACAAAAAGAAAAATTAAACCGATATTTTGTGAATCTTTTGAAACGAAGTAGTATACAAAATGTACATGCTTACTGCATTTATAACTTGTCTAATATAAGGACAAATCCAATGAATATTGTACCAGATGAATATAAACGGCCGTTTTTTAATATGACAAAAACGACTATTTATGTAACGATCATCTACAACATCCGTCGGACGGGGCCGATAACACTCTAGGAGATATTAGTCAATTAGATGTGCGCATTTTTCTATAAAAATACGTTTTACTGCAACACAATTTTTTTTATCTTCTCACGTATGCTTGACATTTCAATGAACTTAAAGTCAATTTCCTATTATCGTCGTTTCAATAGGCACAACTAGAATTTAGGCTCATGATCTTTTTTGTGTATTTAGTCAAAATTTGCACGATGTACAATTCCTATTTCATCCATTCATTTTTTGTATGTCAACTAACACATACAAGAATGACAAGCGCAAAATGGTGCACATATGTACACAAATATCCTAAATTATACAATGGAAAAAACCAAGCTAAAGGAGATCATATCCACAAATACCCAAACATTACACATAACATTTTCAATTTCACAATATAGCATGAAATATGCACATAATTGGATACTATTGCCCACTACCATGCTATTGGAATCAATTACCATCAATAATTAACCCTAATTCTCAATTTAGGACATAAATAGGTTTAGGAAAAAATTGGATTTTTAAGTAAATAAAGAGATTATACCTGAAATTTCTTTCCCAAGAGGTTAGAGATGAAGCCGGGGAGGATTGTACGTGAAGAAATCAAAGATTGGGGGTGAAAATTTCGATTTTGGGAGTGGTTTAAGGTAACTATCGTTGCTGGAAATATTTGGGCAAAGTTTGCGAGTGTGGAAGAGAAGGAAGGCTCGGTTGAAAATAAGTCGCATATTTGCGACGGCCGCCGATGGCCGTCGCAAGCTGTCGGAAGTCGTCGCAAGTGTGTGTCGTGAATTTAAAGAATTCTTGTAATGAAATACCCAATTTTATCACTGAGCCGTCAAGGTAAAGCAGTCTAGCAATAATATTCATTGCATTAGGGATGTGAATGTTGTTCTTTGTGAATCCCCGGCAACTGTAGATGCCGCTTTTCTTAATTATTTCACTAATCTACTTGGTAATGGTGCTGATTTCAGCCCTAATTTAACGTTAATTGATAATGTCAACCTGCCTTTCCTCACGACATGTCAATCTGATCAGTTAATAGCCAAAGTTTCCGACTCTGAAATTAAACAGGCTTCTTTCTCAATGAATAAGAAATCTTGCGGTGGTCCAGATGGTTTTAATGTACATTTTTTCTTATCGGCTTGGGACATTATCACCATTGATTTTTACATGGCCATACACGACTTTTTCGACAAGTTCCGTTTACTTGCGGAAGTCAATGCAACTAATCTAGTTCTCATTCCTAAAGCTAAGAATGCATCCGATGTCACATCTTTTCATCTGATTTCGTGTTGTAATGTAACCTACAAGTGTATCTCTAAAATCTTATCCAATCAACTACTTGCGGTTCTACCATCTCTTATTTCATCGTATCAGTCGGCTTTCTTACCAGGTCGCAATATACTGGATAATGTGTTGTTGTCTCATGAGCTCATTAGGGGCTATGGTAGTGCATGCATTACCACCGCTACTGTGTTGAAATTGAATTTAAGCAAGGCATATGATAGTATTCAATGGACTTTGATTGTCAGAATGCGAATGAATTTTCCCAAAGCTTTCATGGCTTGGCTGTACGTATGAGTTTCTACTCTGTCCTTCTCTATTGTGTATAATGGTAAAACAAATGGGTATTTCAAAACATGCAGGGTATAAGGCAGGGTGATCCGGTGTCTTCGTACATCTTTATCCTCGTTATGGAACTGTTGATGTCTATGTTCAAGGATAAATACGCCCGCGGCTTTATTAAGTATCATCCAAAATGCAAGAATAATTCTATATCAACCTTGCTTTTTGCGGATGACATTATGGTATTCACGAAGCCGGAGGAGGCGTCCATGATCAACATTCGTGAAACACTTGAAGCTTTTCGATTGATGACTGGTCTTAAGCTCAACACGTCTAAATCGCAGGTCATGTTCGCGGGTGTCTCGGATGTGAACACGGCTATTTTATGTTCCCTATTAGGCATGCAAATTCTTGAAAAGGGAACTTCTTACTTGGGGTTGCCTTTATGTACATCTAGAATTACCAAGGAGAACTGCTTGCCCTTGTATAATAAAATAATTCATTCTCTTTCAAACTGGGCTAACAGGTTTCTAACTCAAGCAGGACGTCTTATACTTGTCAAAAGTATTGGATTTTCTATGTCCGTCTGCTGGGCAAGGGATTTTGTGCTTCCTAAAAGGCTGATCAATATGATTACTTCAGCACTACTGAGATATCAATGGATTGGGAGTGTCTTTGGGAGGAAATCGATTCCATGCGCCTTAAACAAAATGTAGTTGCCTAAGAATAAGGGTGGATTAGGCTTGTTATTGCTTAGTAATTGGAATATCACGGTGGTGAGTACACTTTAACAACTTTATCATGTGCAGTGACAGTTTATGGGTTCGCTGGTATTGGCGATACAATGTGAAGAACAAGAATTTTTGGAGTATGGAGATCCCTTGCGTCTGCAGTTGGGTCCGGAGAAACATATTAGCTATGCATGAGAAATTTTTACCTCTAATTCAATATACCATTACTGCTCGTCGAGTGGTTGCATTCTGAGACGAACCATGGATATCCAGAGGAGTTATTCTTTCACGTTTGCTTGGATATAATTTCATGATGCAGTCGGGTATTAGCAGGAGAGCAGACGTGCCTTGCTTCCTTGCTGAAGGAAAAATTTCCTTACCTTTTTTCTCCAACAGTATGGCGTGTTCCATGTGCGCTGATCTACTATACAACGTTGATTATTCTAGTAAGGGTATAATCAAATGGAATGGGACATTGCATGCTATGAAGCATATATATGCGGTGCTTATCAATTATGAGTTGTTACCTTACTATCCTTAGGCAAATATTGTGTGGAGCAATGCAGCAATACCAAAGGAGAATTTCATGTTATGAAAAGTCATTAATTCAGCTTTACTCACGAAGCAAACGCTAAATCAAATGGGAATGAATGTTAGTGGTTCTTGCGTGCTCTGCAATACTGGTGGTGAAGAGACGGTTGACCATCTTTTTTTGAATGTCCTTTTTCTTTTGAAATTTGGAGTCATCTGTTGGCTTTTGCATTAATTTTCACCCTGAAATTTCTCAATCAAAATGGCATTGTATTCTTCTGTCTTCTAAATGGAGAAAGGAGTGTCACACCCTTTTCACTCTTTATATCAAAAAGGTGGTTAGAATGATTTGGGAAGCGCGTAATTTGCGAGTCTAAATCAGCTAGGCACTCACGCTGATGTGCATTGGGTCAAAATTAAGCTTCTGATTAGGAGGGATTTATCTTCTTCTATTTATCGTTTTGATTCTTCTTTTGCTGCTGATTGGCTCATCCGGTTGTTGTAATGTTTCTTTTCTTTGTGTATGTGGCGTTGTATCTTTAGTGTGTTGAACAGTGCGGTGGCACTATGGTTCTTATGTTTGTTTTTCGTTTTTGAATAAACGTGGTCGGGGTCCACTTCAACCCCGCTTGCCTTGAAAAAAAAAATTGAAATGCAACTTATGGTGTGAATAATCTTGATTTGAAATGCAATTGTAATTTATAATGATGATATGAAACAAGATGTATAATAATAGTATGCAGAATGATTTGGTGATAATATCTATTTAGGTAAAATATATTCAAAGTACTATCTAACTATTATAAATTATTTGAATCAAACAAAGATAATGTTAATTTCTAGACATAGGTTAATTATTTTAATGAAATTGATTAAAACAATAATTAAGATAAGAGTTTAATTAAAAAAATCATGATAAGTAGAAAAATATTCATAAAAAATCGTGAAGTTAAATAATATTAGTAGGGTAAATATTGTAAAAATTGAAGATCTTTTAAAGAGAATATAAAATTTGTATAATATAAAGTAAGTTATATAAACATATATGCATAAGTATTTAAAACTAATTTTAAAAGAACTTAAAATTTAATTTATGAGATGTACATCAATATTTTGATAAAACTAAATTTTAAATTTAAATTTTAGAAATCAAAACATATTTATTTGCTAAAAAACATTTATACTTTAGTAGAAATCTATAGTTATAAAAACATTGTAAAGTAATCTATAAAACTTCTTATATTTAAACTACTTAAAAAAATCATGTATACATATATATATATTAAGTTAAATATATAAGTTTTATAAATCTTAATAGAAAGTCAAAACAAATATTAGGTTACAAATAGTATTTGTGATAATGTAACCCTGTTATGAAATCATAAGAATAATATATAAGTTAAACTATGCATGTTATATAAAATATGAATAAGTTTATATTTTATAACAATATCAAAAGTTATATTAACTATGTATATCATATTGACATTTTTATATAATTTTATTAAATTATATATTTGAAATGAGATATAAGAAAATAAGTGTACAGATAAATTTAATAACTAGAATTTTAACTGTCATTTTCTAATTGAAAAAAATGGAGGAAAGTTTGAAGTTTAAATCTTTGAGATAAAATATTTGAATTTCATTCTATAGGATGATGTGTTAACATATATATATATATATATATATATATATATATATATATATATATATATATATATATGTCGACATATATGTATTATTTCAAAGATAATATGGTTTTGTGACTTTGGTTTTAAAATATCGAACTATTTCCTGGCGTAATTCTAATTCTAACAATCATCCAAAATTTATTTTATTATTATATTAATTTTATTGTATTGTTTTTTAAACTCAAATTTCAAATTAGAATTTTAAATTTCAAAATTGAGTTTTGAAGTTCAAATTTTAAATTTAAAGCAAAGCAAAGCAAGAAAAACATCCATTCAACCAAAAATTTAAAAGTTAATTAAGGCATATCCGGTTCTTAGATCCATTTCTTCAATATTCTCTGAATTCTGGATTGATCTTCTGGAATTGATGAGATCTGTTATATTGCGATGGGCTCGTTTTTCTGATCAGGATAGTGTATTCATTTGCTGAATTTGAACACCGTACGAGAAAGATATTGAAGATTTAGCAGTTCAACCAACTTGGCGCCAAATTTTGATTTTGAATTTTGAACGAACGGACACTTTAACTACTATATAAAGGCCCAAAAGTCATGTCTCCTCATAACTACTCCTCTTCTTCTTCCTCTCGTTTTTCACTTTTAATCAAACTTTCAAAAGGCATAACTTCTTCGTTTCTTAACGGAATTGGACGAAATCAGTGGCAAATCGAAGAGGAATTCAAGTATTACGATTAGTAACAGTTTAAGGATGAATTTGGATGGTATTGGGGTGCAGCAAGTCAGAACAATAAGAGGTGTGAATAAAATCCCGGAATAGTTTTCAGTTTTGAATTGCCAACTTCAAACTGATATATCTCACTCAATTTTGATCGGAATTTGATGATCTACCCATCAAATCGATTGCGAGAACGAGAACTACAATCTAGAAAATGATTTGGGACAACATAGCCAAACCTGTGGATGCAATTTGAAGATCTTTGTCGATAGTTTTGGTTTCCTTCTCTCTTTAGTCACCAAAACTTCATTTGATCATTACTCGGTCACTTCTTGACGGATTTACATGAAACTAGTGGCATTGCGAAGCAAATGAAGAGAAGTACAATATGAAGATAAGTTGTAGATGAAAATCCAAAGTTATAAAGTGATCTGGTACACATTTCTTTGCTGATTTATATTATATAAATCCATTTCTTCTTGATGTCTCTTCACCAATCGTCGTTTCTCTTCTCCTCTTTTTGATTTCTTTTCAGAGTTTGAATTTTCAATAGCCACCATTTTGAAATTTGAATTTCCAATAGCCATGTCAACTATCTTTTCAGAGTTTGATTATCCCGTAGCCATATAACACATCTTTTCCTGTAAAACAACACAACTTTTCAAGTAATCAAATAATTTTTCAAGTAATTCAAATGTCTTTTCAAATATTCAAATGACTTTTCAAATAATCAAATGACTTTTCAAAATAACTAACTACAATAATATCATGAAAGTTTTGTAACATACCCATAGATCAAAATTTAAAAATTTAAAAACATTTCAAAATTCAAAATTTCAAAAATCAAATCATAGTAACTTGATTTTTCAATAAAATTGAAAGCAGAGCAATATATGAATTAGAACTTGTATTCAAAATTTGTCATTTAACATTTTCAAAAATCAGATTATGAACTTTTTGAAAGACCTTGCTCTAGTACCAATTGTTAGGGACTGCGTAATGGATCGTTTAGGCAAGGCAAACACTAGAGCGGGGTGAATAGTTTTGTAATAATTTAAACAAAACTAAAAAATAGAGAGAACTATGGGATGAATCATACACCACAAACACAATCACAAACACAGTTCAAAATAAACAGAAATAAAAGTGCAGAAAAGGAAAGAACACACCGGATTTTATACTGGTTCGGATCACTCCTACGTCTAGTCCCGCACAACGCTGGATTGTGCAGAGTTTTATTACTATTTTCAAATAGCCAAATACAACCTCCTTGATTTCACGGCTCAACAAGGAGACACCGACTCCTATCCCTTGATTCATGGCTCAACAAGGGCACACAGACTCCTATTCCTTGATTTCACGGCTACAAGGATACATCGATTACTCTTTGACTTACAAACAGGGTTTATTCAACCCAAGCAATTACAAAACATCCCTATAACTCTTTAATAGCACTTGATTCAGAGAGTAGAGAGTAGAGAGTGTAGAGAGAAGAAGTTTGATCAAATCAGAAGTGAATTCGGCAGAGTATAAGTGTAAAAACCATAAAAATGATTAAGAATAATGGTAGGATGAAAGAGGTTGAAGATGGAGAAGAAGAGATGTTAAGAAACTCGTATTTAACCTCTTTTTATAGAGTATGAAGTGTTGTGACAGTTCTGAAGCGTTTCAAATAGAGATAAAACACTTCCCTTCAAAATTAGAAAAATAGCTGTTATATGTCGACATACATATTTTGCTATGTTGACATAGTCATGTGTAATTTTCATTTTCAAAGCATTTTTCAAGTATTTTGATATAAAATTAATTCTAAAAATTCTTGATAAAATTCTAATGTTGTAAATCAATATTATATGATAGAAAAACATATGAAAACATATTTTTAAACTATATAAATATATTTGTAAAATTATAAGGTTTTAAACTATATAAAATATAAATAAAGTATTTACAAAACTTAAGTCTGAAAAATAAAGAAGAATAATAATAGTAACAAATATAAAAATAAAATAGAGAGGATTGAGAATAAAATAGAAAAAAAATAGAGTGGATTGAGAAAGAATTGAAAAATCAGAATTTGAATTTGAACCTGGATTATTATTTAGAGTCTTACAAAATCTAGACTCTATAATTATATTAATCTTGAAATCTTGATTACTCAACAGTCTTGAATCAACTCTGAATTCTGAATCTCTAAATGCTCTTAAACTGCACAGTCTTCAGTATTAATTCCTGTATACAAATCCTGTATATGTATATATATTCTAGATAAAGATGTTTGTATATATTTTATAATCAATGATAATTGAAATAACGTTGTTGTCATCAAAACACCATTCTCCAACAATATGGGTGTAGCATGCTCACCAACTGTCCAAGGGAAGCCTTAAGTGACATAGGTGTTCTACCGTAATATCAGTTAAGTACTGATGTTTGCAATACTACTTCTCATATTACCTGTGAGAGTATGGACTTACGAACGTTGACGTATTACGACCAGGTCTTAAGGGGCTAGGGTCTGCATCAAGGTTATAAGAGATCATAATAATCCATCTTTAATAAGGGCCACAAGTGACCAAGGATGCCCTCCTCTTTGGGTCTTTACCTTAAATGCACTAATGAAGGTCATAAGCTATTGACTAAGATATCCACCTCATTGGTTAGATACTTTTTATTCATATGAATGTTTGTGTGTTGCGTATACATATCTTGATATATTACCTATTAAATCTAGGGTATGGTCTTTAAGCCAATACTATTTTCAGTCACAGGACTTTATGTTTTGACCCCTCTCCTTTACATATCCAACATGTCAGTAGGTGGGGTAGATTCAATGGACGAAGCAACGATGGAGAGTGAAGACAAAAATGGAGATATTATGCTATTATTAGTTATAATTGTTTTATTACTTATGGAAATTTTTAATGATAAGTTTATTGATGTACCCATGGGATAATTGTACCTTGAAAATCTATGTTTGATTTCTATGGCTTTTTAACAAATTGGTGCATCATATTTTGATATTATACTTTCTCGTTCCGCTATGTGAGATTTCCAAAATGCAATGTCTATATATTATTCCGTGCGAATTTAATTCCTTAAAGGACCCAACGACCCATTTAGCGTGGCTCTAAGTTTCAATGGACCTTTTCTAGATCGAAATTTAGGCCTATTTAGGGTGGGTTGTTACAACATTGATCTATCTTACACCGCTTTCGACATAGTTTAGTTTAATTTTGGTTAATTGTTTTAATGTTCCAATTTAAATTTTAATCAATTCTTATTTAGGTTCTTTTATATCTATGTTTCAATTAGAATATATATAAAAGGTGCATTTGTCCTTGGCATTCAATTTACTTCCACGATTTATGTGGTTAAGTTCCTATCATACTTATTACTCCTTATATATGAATTTAATTGGATCAAGATCCATCAAATCGTTTTCAATTGTATATTTTTTCAATTCAACCACAAATACCATGAAACGTGTAAGAAAGAAGATATAACAAGAGTGACGAGTTTGTGATTTCTGTTGTTAATTTTTGCTGCTTCAAACTTTTTTAATGTTTTTGAATTTGACTTGAGCAGAAAACATTACGACTGACGCTTATTAGTGGGTCTGACTCATTTATTTTCATAGGCCTTATTATTACTTTGGTCGAACCATGTTTGATTGGATTTTAAAACCATGATTTTTCTATTGCCATTATGTTATTCGTTTGAGTTATTTGTATGAGTTTTCAAACTGATTTTAATGGTAATTCTACCTAATTCAAGCTTCTTTAAAGTACATTGTTGAATATATATTTATTTTATGCTTGCAAATATTTTTGTTTGTATACACTTTTCTTGGTTGATGATCCACAACCTGTAAATGCCACTTCCATGAATGATTTATCATGCTTTTAAATCTTACTTTTTCCCCCACTTGGTAATTGACTACTATATAGAAAATTTAAATTTACAGTAGATTAAATAGTTAAACATTTTATTTATCAGTGTATTTTCTGAAAAATTCTTTCTTTTTTACATTCAAATGCTGACAGAAGTTAAAGACGATGAGATATGAGTTGTAAAATTCTTCAAATTGAGGTAGCTTCGAGGACTTTTGAAAATGAACCGTATGAGCCTGATAAAAAACATCAACCAACTTATCAGAATTATATTTTTATAGACATGATGATAATTATTTTTTCTTTGTTCATTTGTTGGTTCTTCTTCTGATTCTTTTAAATGTTTTTGGATTTGATATGAGCAGAAAACCTTGTGACCATGTTTATCAATTGATCTGACCTATTTATTTTCATAGGAAATATTATTATTTTGGTTGAACCATGCTTGATTGGATCTTCTAACATTGATTCTGTTACTACCATTAAGTACGTGTTAACGGTATTTTTTGTTAACGCCTGAGATAGGTCTACGAAAATGGACCTAAGGGGAAAATGGAGTTATTTAGTTCCTACAAGCTTGAGTTAGTTCACCGTTTCCTAGATATCAAGGTCTAAATTCCCTTACTCTTCACTTAAGGGGTCAGTATCACGCTTACGCGACTCAAAGATCAACATTTACCTTGGAATAAGGGTTCCCTAAACACAACACAAGATAGGAAGCTAAATGGCTTGTAGGAAGGGATTTTACAATGATCTTGAGGAGGGGTTTAAATCGTATAAGAAACCTTTATCATGTAGAAAGTACAAGGTACTTTATAAAGGAAACAACTAAGAAAATTCATTAGAAATATGCTAAGTGTTGATCCACTCTTTATTGCTCACTGGTTCTAATTACATAAGGGTCTTCAAAGGAGATCCCCAAATTGATTTAGAAATTAGGGTATACTCTAGAAGAAAACAGTACAAGATTGAGAAACGAGAAATCAGCCTCCCAAAATGAGACCACTCGGGTCTTACTTAAACACAAATCGGGACCCCTTTTTCATTGGGTCAACCGAAGCCTTTCCGAATGCAACATCTACGTGTCGGTCACTTTTCCCTTTTAATTCTGGTTGCTTTGCTCTCGGCCGCTCCTTTGGCCTCGTTGAAAAAAGTAATATTGCTTTTAGGGTGCCGGTCTTGGCTCTCGGAAGGGTAGTCCTGGTCTTAGGAGCTTCTCTTTGGTGTTGATCCTTTCTTTCGTATCGATACCAAGCCTGTTGGTACAGATAGCTCTGAGAATGGTTTTTGACTCTCGGTCATATACTTCAGGTCCTGTCTTTAGATCTGTATGATATTTGCCTTCATACTTCTGATACTTAAGTTTTGAGATCTTTCATTCCTTTCGTTATCGACACTACGCAAGATAGTGTGGACAGCCTTTCTCTTTAGAATCCTTGACTTGCTTTTAGCAGACCTCCAGAGTGGGTTTTAGTTCTTCCAGAAGGATACTTCCGGTGCTTTACTGATTGACTGCTAAAATTGCCTCTTGTTGATTATCAAGCTTTTTGCTCCGAATAGTTGGCTTTATGATGGTCCTTCTTGTGTCTCGGATCCCTGTGCTTTGATGCTTTCGTCTCTTTTTGTATCAGCATTAAGCAAGTTAATACTGGTAGCCCTTTCGACCTTCTTGGTCTCGGGTGGTAGGCTTTTGTTTTTTCTCTTCATCTGCTTCCGGTTTTAGGCGACTTGCCTTCGGAAATGTCCCCTCGTTAGCTGTCTTTTGTGTCGGAACTACCCTGTAGGTACTTTTTCTTTACATTGGATCTAAGGTCTCCTCTTCGATGAGGGTGTCGGTTGCTTTCTTTTCTGAATGCATCCTTTATTCTTTCGGCTTTGTCCTGTACAGGGTCTTTGCTTCCGGATTGCTTTCTTATGCTCATGATGGTTCGTTACCCCTTCACCGTCAGACTATTTGGGTGTTTGGTCTTGGTAGTAACATTTGCCCCCTAGTGAAGGGGTATTTTCGACTTTTCAAGTCAAACTTTTACTTTTCTTCGGTATTCTAACTTCCCGCCTTTTGGTATTCTTCAATCTGACTTGTTGATTTTCCCTAGCTTGTAAGACTAAGATTTGAGGGTCTCTTTAGCATAAATATCCTTTTTTTTCTTCTCCATCTTTTCACCTGTAAATTCACCGCTTAAACGTGATCATTGTCCTCCAAAATTGTACGAGCTTCTTAGAATTTCAAATTCAATATTTTTTTAAGTATTCTAATTAGATGAAGAAACTGAGATGAGATCTCTCCTATTTGAATCATGAATTTTGATTAGATCCCATAAGTGTTAGCTTTACTTTAATAGTTTAATCTGCAAAGAGAAGCTAAAATGATCAACAATGGTCGACCGTGTGAAAATAACATAAACCCCCTTATCATATTTTCCAGGGTTTATCGTGTAAAAACTTCAGGAAAAAATAAAATAAAAAAATCTCTAGTATGAGGGTGAAACTGAAAATTCTTTTTTGGTGCCGACAGGCTCAACGTTAACATTACTGATTCCTTTCATTTTCGGTTCTCTTATCACCGACACTGAGTTCTGTTTTAGACTTATAACTGGTTTAATATATAGGTATCCTTACGCTAGTACTGACGGCATGATACTTTTGATTTTTATCGCTTTAGTTTTGCTAAATTGATGCTAACACATCTATAATGTAATAACATCACCTCGTTGTATTAAACCTAGGCAACCTTCTTTGTGATTTCCAGATGGAAAGCCTCACGCAGTATTCTCGTATTTGTGCCTAGGATGAAGTAAGTGCCATCCTTGATAGCTTTGGTATGACTGGAATTGATGCTATTCCAGCTTCTGGGAGAGATACTATTCAGAATCCTCTAGATTGATTTTTTGCTTATTCTGCCGGTCATATTTGGCATGGGGGCTTTTTCCCATTTCCAGACTTCATTGTAAAACTACTATAATATCTGAAGTTGGCTCCTACCCAATTTACTCCAAACACGTATACTTGTCTTTTATGCCTTAGACTTCTAGCATTAGAGTCAGGACAGCCTTCCCTTAGTCCTCGCCTCCTACACTATTTTATTGCAACTGATTGTAGTTGAAAGGGCTAGTCTGCCTATCTTCTGGGCCAACCTCTCTGAGAAGCTGATTAATGATACTCTTACCCAGCTTATAGATTGGGATACACCGTTCTTCTTTATTAGATGCCCCTCGGGAATTGTGGGCAGTTTTGGTACTTTAGGTAAATTCCTTTCTTAATTCTTGTCACCTTCTTTCTGAAGTCTCCTTTTAATCTTTGGTCTTGCCTCAGTCCTTGTGCCTATGAGAAAAGATTTAAGTGGTTGGGAGAATCAAACTGTCAGCAATATGTTTAAGGTTTCCGAGAAATTGGGAAGGCGATCCCTTCTATTGACTTTGAGCAACCTCCAGAAGTTTGGGTTTCTTCTTTCTAGACAAAGGATCCTAGGAAGGTCTCCTTTGCACTTTCTTGGATCTACGTGTCTTCTTCCGGGTTCTTATTTATTTACTAACTTGTCCCCTTTATCCCTTGGAACTTCAAGCAATTACTATTTTCTAATGTAATTCCAAAATCCTACTTTTTTAATTCATGGTTGCTTTACTCAACATCCCAAGCTTTTGATGGGGGATCCGCTTTAGACGCCCTGTCTCAATTTGATATTGCAGCTAAGAGAAGGCTTGTTTCTACTAATGAGGAACCAAATTCTAAGAGATGCAAAGATGAGTTCTCAACTCCTTTTGCTTTCCATGAAACTAGTTTTGTTGATCTTTACGAGTTTCATACCCCAGTTTCTATTATTCCCTCTACCGGGGTGACCCTAGCACTACTCGCTTTTCAACTGCGACTTTGAGTAGCGACTTTCTTCATCGTATCCGTGTTCCAGACATGGGTTACTCCTCTTAGATGTGTCAGTTCGTTTATACCTCCTCCATAGATTACAAGTTTTGATGACATTGTCCGAATTGCCATTTATTCTGACGAAGCGACCAACTTCTCGATTACATATACGCTTTCAGTGTTAAGGAGCATTCCACAATCACTTATTATGAAGAAATTGTTGGTATGGCCTTGTTGTACTCTATTTTTACCCTTACACGGGTTCTAACTCTTATTTTCTTTTTAGATTTCCAAGTGGTGGTTCCCACTTCTGGAAAAGCTTATCCCTCTTTTCCTGGAAGATTCATCCTTTAAGGAAGAGAAGAGAGCCTAAACCCACGAAATCAAATCTTTGACAGAGTGTCACAAGAAAGAGTGTGAGGAATTAAAGCCGTCCCTTGAAAGGGTTAGATCAGAATTAGGGAACGAGAGGAAAGCAAAGTTCCTATTAGATAATTAGGTGATGGCGCTTCAGTTGTTCAAGCAGGAGGTTGAAGATAAGAAGGCTATGATGGTAGCTGGTCACAATAAAAGTCTGGAACAAAAGGACGCTCAACTCTCCCGAGTCCACCACAAGTTTTCCTGGCTACATGCATAATTTATGAAACCAAGAACAAAATATCTGAATTCCTGAAGGATCAATTTCCAAGAATGGTAAGGGAATACTATGAGGATGCCCTTTTCCTAGAATTTTCCAATAATTACCAAAGGTTTCCTGAAATAGACTTTCCTTTTATCCATCCTTTTGTCCGAGGTAGGGTCACGGAGAGGATTGAGTTAGCCAGACGGAGAGTTAAGGTCCCACAAAAGGAAAGTCCAAGTCTGAAGATTTCTTATATATCAAGGACCGTCCATACGACCTGGATTCAGACATGGAGGAATCTGAATCTACAGAATCTGATTATGACTGGGATAATGATACCGAACTTATTCCCAATGGTAAGGAGCTTCCTAAGGAATTAAATGGAGAGGGAGTTACGTCTCCCTCTGCAGGGGACGCCCATGCTTTTACGGAGGTAGTACTGGGTTCTTCAAATGTTTTCCTTGACATGGGTTTGGCTGACATTACTTCTAAAGATGGTGATTCTTCAGACTTGAGGCAAGAAGGAATTGTGCATACTATACTCCCTGAAGTTTCATCATCTCAGGTGTGGTTTTTATCTTCCAGTATAATTTTTATGTGCTATTGTTTTCGGATTGTGAGCTTCCTGCAACAATTCAAAGATAGTGGAAAATAACATTTTTCTAACATGATGCATAAGAGCATTTCTTGTATCCAACCTCCTATTCTATTTTTGTGTTGCGGCAAAACAATGCCTTATTTGAGCATACACTGTCTAGGGATGCTTTGGATTCATGTTCTAACCTCTTTCCTTTAGGCTGGTTGAGTGATGAGCAGGGAGTCATTTCAAAAGAAATTTAAAATTATTGCTTGTTAATCCTAATATACATGTGGTGTACCCCAATCTACGACGTTGCTATAGTAACCTTTAATATGCATATATATTCGTAGTAGACTTTTTTAACGTGATCCATGATTGACTGGTATTATTTATCTAAAGTAGGATTTATAAACGATTGTATTTTATCCTTCGCATGAATAGGGAAGCCAAACTAAAGGCTTACCTTCTCTACCTGGAGAAGCTCTGTTGGCACTTGCAAACCTAAAAGGCCTTTTTAAATATGCTCCTATCTCAAAATGAGAAGAGTTGTATTATCTTCAAAAGGTGGCGATTAAAAATCAGGTTGAACAAATATCATTTTTGATATGTCAACTTAAAGAGAAGGTTGAAATAACTCTTGGATTGCAAACATAACTACAAGTTGACCATTCTCCCAATTCAGATGAGGAAACAGGCAAATTATTTCATCGAATTGACGAATTAGAAACTGAATTGACGAAAATGAAAACAGGCTATGCATCTTTGCAATATGCCTCAAAGCATCCTGACTTGGATTAGAATGCCTAGCTATTTGGGAGCATATTTTGTGTGTCAAATGTATGATGGGATACATGTGTCTTAAATGTAATACCTTAATGTGTTATTTATGTGTATGTGGTAACTTGTAAAACAATTCTGTAAACAAGTTTGTAAACTGTATGGACATCACCTTATACGTGATATTTTTCCTTGGCTAGGAACGCTCTCTTTTCAGAGTCTTGTTACATCATTCTTCATAAATTTAATACACTCTATTAGGTATTAGCTCGTAAGATACACATGATACATTGCCTGCTCTTTTTTGAAGTTAATAGCATCATGATAACGAATGCATGAGAGGATAACAAGCCTATCTATATTTTCTGCATTTATTAAAGTCTATCAGTGTAATAGTTAATCTCATGAGACCTCCCTTTGCGAGATATTTAAGAAAAGTGCAATCTTTGGCCCAAGGTTCTATCAGGGAAACTGAATATACTTACTTAAGCTCTCCCTTGAACTTATGTTCTAGTGTAGTGTGGTTATCAGTATCGTATATGCATTTGACATAATGAATATTTACTTGTATATATGAGTTGAGGAAATCTCCCTGAGCAAGATGGTAGATCACAATCTTCGTTCGAAGGTTCTTATATAGCAGGCTTAAGCCATTGCCTTGAATTTTAGTGATAGATTCCTTCCTCAAGGATAAGAATTAGAGTCTTGTAACCTAGATTAGGGTATTAAAGGGAGAATTCTAGAAATCCCCTTTTGGTAATAATAGAGCTTTGATCCATATTCTAGATTATGGTGTTTGAAATAACCCCAGGGATCCATCTATGATCATGACAAAAGCCCTTAACCAACCCTGATTCAGGTACTATGAATGAAATACTAGGAGTCCTTTTTTGGCAATAATAGAAGTCCTGAACTGACCCAAATTTGGGTATTTAGGATAGAAGACCACAAACCACTTCAATCATAATAGAAGCTCTGAACTGAACCAGATTCAAGTATTTAGAATAAAAGACCAAAAATCCACTTTTGGCCATAATTGAGATCCCGCACCAACCCAGATTCAGGTATTTAGAATAAGACCAGAAATCCACTTCTGGTTGTTAGTTTTGTTACCTCTTTTGGGTTTGATTTGTGAACCATAGGATGTACGTGCTTCTTTTGCCACTCTCTGGGCTTTTATTATCAAAGAAAAGGATGTACGTGCTTTGTTGGCCACTCTCTAGGCCTGCGCGTCCGATGTGCTTGGCTAACTTATCCACAAGCAGGGCCCAAGGACTTACTCGACCTCCCTTCTGCTGGTAACGCAGAACATAAGCAGAGGTAGGACATGCTCTTCTGCGAGCAGAGTAGGACGTGCTTAGTTCACAGCAGAGGCGGGCATATTCTTCTATGAGCAAAGGCAGGGCGTGCTAATTAGGTGATCCTTCCCGACCATTTTTGTCGTGCATCGGAGGCTTACTCTTTCGAACCTTTAACCTTGCCTTTTCTGATTTGGGTGCGGAGAAAGACTTACACATCAGCCCCCCTCCGGTGGGGGGAGGGGGGGTTGCCTTGCCCTGGCCAGCTCGGCGCTGACATGGTTATTTTAATCCATTTGTACTTTGACCACCTTGGGTTATTTCGAGTTGTGAGAGGGTTTCCATACCCTTGGTTATGTAGATAATCCTTTTCCTATTGGTTTTTATTGGACTTAGTTTGACCCTTTTACAAAGTCTTGTAATTGGCCTTGATTGAGGAACTGAATGATCATTCCGTCGAGAATTCTACAGTGGTTAGTTTCATGTCCGTTCATCATATGATAATGATAGTAAGGTCCACCCAATTTCATTTCGTACTTGAGCTTCTTCTTTGCAGATGGCCAACAATTGAGTTCATGTCGGGTTAGGAAATAAATGTGTTCCATTGAGGTGGTAAGGTGGCACCCATCAGGAATTCTTGATATAAAGTCCTTTCCTTGTTGTTGGAACTTAGCCCTTTTATTAATTAACCATGTTGCTTCACCTATATCCTTGCTTCTCCCTTTTATGGTATACTGAGGCTGGAGTGCTATCCTTTTAGCCCATTTGGAAGCGAAGTGGTTAAGATCCTTCATTATTTCTAGTTCGAAAAGCATTCCTTTGTTTTGCTCATGGATAGCTTTCCTCATATGAGGGAAGGGGTTATACTCTTTTGACGTAAAATCTCTTAGAGTAAAGGTCGGTGCTTGTCCTATGTAAGAAGGGTTGTCGTTCCAATATGGGATCATATAGTTCTACTTCCTTTTCCCATTTGATTATTTGCAAGGCTTACATTCTTAACCTTTGTTCTTCCGTCACTCTTGGGTCAGTAGTACTAACGTAGCCATTTGAGATCCAGAAGATTATTGTTGGGACCTTTTGCCCATAATCTTGCTTCATCAGAGCTTAGTCCAATACGGGACGGAACAACCCAGTTAGTTATGTGGCTGTTAACCACAAAGTCGGGGGTTCAAGCCCTCATTTTAGAGCTAAAATGTTAACGATATTTTTCGTTAACACCGGAGATAGTTCTACGGAAGTGGACCTAGGGGAAATGAGGTTATTTAGTTCCTATAAGCTTGAGTTAGTTCACCGTTTCCTAGATATCAAGGTCTAAAGTCCGAAAGATTAGTTACTATTCCCTCAAAGGGTGAGTATCACGCCTACGCGACTCAAAGACCAACAATTACCTTAGGATAAAGGTCCCCTAAGCACAACACAAGATAGGACGCTAAATGGCTTGTAGGAAGGGGTTTTATAATGATCTTGAGGTAGGGTTTAAACCGTATAATAATCCTTTACCATGTAGAAAGCACAAGGTACTTTGTAAAGGAAACGTCCAAGAAAATTCTTAAGAAATATGCTAAGTGTTGATCCACTCTTTATTTCTCACTGATTCGGATTACATAAGGGACTATAAAGGAAATCCTCAAATTGATTTAGAAATTAAGGTATACTCTAGAAGAAAAGAGTACAAGATTGGGAAATGAGGATTCGGCCCCCTAAAATGAGACAACTAGGGCCTTATTTATAGACAAATCGGGACCCCTTTTGTCATTAGATCAGCAGAAGCCTTTTTCGGATGTAATAGCTACGTGTCGGCCACTTTTCCTTTTTGGTTCTGATTGCTTTACTCTCGGCTGCTCTTTTGGCCTCGACGACGGAAGTAGTATTGCTTTTAGTGTGTCGGTCTCGGCTCTCGGAAGGACAATCCCTGTCTTAGGAGCTTCTCTTGGGTGTTGTTCCTTTCTTTCATATCAATACCAAGCCTGTCGGTATGGATAGCTCTGAGAAAGGTTTTGGGCTTTCGGTCATATGATTCTGGTCCTGTCTTTAGGTCTTTATGATATTTGCCTTCATACTTCGGATACTTAAGTTTCTGGAGCTGTCACCCCTTCTGGTATTGACACTAAGCAAGTTGCTGCGGATAGCCTTTCTCTTTAGAATCTTTGACTTTCTTTTAGTAGACCTCCAGAGTGGGTTTCGGTTCTTCCAGAAGGATACTCCCGATACTTTACTGATTGACTGCTAAAATTGCCTCTTGTTGACCATTAAGCTTTTGGTTCCTAATATGTGGCTTTCGAATGGTTCTTCATGTGTCTCGAATCCTTGTGCTTTTGATGCTTTCGTCACTTTTTGTATCGACATTAATCAAGTTAGTGCCGGTAGCCCTTTCGCCCTTCTTGGTCTCGGGTGGTAGACTTTTTTTCTTTCTCTTCATGTGCTTCGGGTTTTAGGTACTTTCCTTCGGAAATGTCCACTCGTTGGCTATCTATCATGCCAGAACTACCCTGCCAGTACTCTTTCTTTCCATTGGATCTAAGGTCTCCTCTTTGATGATGGTGTCGGTTGCTTGCTGTTCTGAATGCTTCTTTTATGCTTTCGGCCTTGTCCTATACCGCGTCTTTGCTTCCGGATTGCACACTTATGCTCATGATGGTCCGATACCCCTTCACCCTCAGTCTGTTTCGGTGTTAGGTTTTGGTAGTAATAGTACTATTCATTTGAAATTTTTGGATGAATTTTCAAATCTAGCTTAATAATAAACCTACCTAATTCGAGCTTTCTTAAATTACAATGTTGAATACATATTTGTTTTAAGGAAAACCTAGTTCATCTCCAATTTAAGTTTAAAAATACAAAAAAACTCTCTGTCGTAAAACTTTACAAATTAGGTCCCTATTTCTTAAATTTTTCAAAAGCTTCGAAATTTAATTCAGTACATAATTATCCTCATATTCGTGCAAGAAAACTACAAAAAAAATTCACATTCCAGCGAATTCCAGCAATTTTCCAAAAAATTGCAAACATTTCTTCAAAATACTACAGATTTTCACACAATTTTTGTTGAATTGCTTAAAATTTTAAATTTGGTACCGGCACTCATATAAACATCGTAGTATGGCAAAAAAAATCATTAGAAAAATGATAAAAATCGCATATAAATGAAAAATGTTTCATCCTTACCAAAATGTTGAAAAAGATGCAACATTTTGCAAAATTTGCAGAAATATCGGCAACTTTTCCATGTAGTAACACATTTTTACACTATACTGTAAAACAGTTGCAGATATGTCTGCAATTATTTATAATAATTGTAGACATCGATGCAACTTTTCATCCATTTTTTAAAATATGAAGTGCACTATGTGAAAAGTTGCAGAAATTTTTGCAATTGTTCACAAAAATTATTGATATTTTAGCAATTTTTTTGCAGGATCCTTGTGTGAATATTTACAGTTTTTGAATTTTTCTTTACACAGCAGCGCAAAATTAACAAAAAACACATTGCTACCCTAAATATGGACCCGCTTTAAATGAAAAGTTTCGTATGGAGCCGCATCGCATAAACTTCAAAAATATGGATGCCTCTCTAATTTTCACTTTGTTTTATGCCTACAACTTTCTTTGTTTGTATACTTTTTTTTCTCAGAAAAATAGTGTGAAGGACAAAATTAACAAAAAATTGATCCATAAGGACAAGGGGCAAAAAATTTAACCACAAGGAAAAACTTTGGTGTAAAGCATGAAATTATAGTGGTCCCCTGAATTCCTCCCTTTACACTAAAAAATGTCCTTGTGGTTAAAATTTTAGTCTTTTGTCCTTATGAATAAATTTTTTGTTAAGTTTGTTCTTGTGCCTAAAACCCCCTTTTTTCTTGAATGGCAATCCATAATTTGTAAATGCCATATATTATGCTTCAAAATCTAACACGCTCTTCCTCTTGCTAAACGACAACTATATGAAAAATTCAATTACATAAATAGTTCAAACAATTAAACATTTTTATTGTTATTGTATTTTTTTTAAAAACACGCTTTTCGATGCACATATGCTAATAAATGATAAAGATGATGAGCTATGGAATGTAGAATTCATAAGACTTCAAAAGCTTTTGAAAATGAATTATACGTACCTAATAAAAAATATCAACCAACTTAGCAAAACTATATTTTTACACACATAATAATGTTTATTTTATCTTTATTCATGTGTTAGCAATACTTCAGACTTTCTTTTTAATGTTTTTGAATTTGATATGAGCAGCCATACAACCGATGTTTATCAATGTATCCTACCCATTTATTTTCATAGGCAATATTATTATTTTGATCGAACCATGCTTGATTGGATCTTCTAACAATAATTGTACTATTGAAATTATGTACTATTCATTTAATTGTTTGGATGAACTTTCTAAGGTTAATTGTAATCATACCTAATTCAAGCTTCCTCAAATTACAACGTTGAATAACTATTTATTTTATACCTACAATTTTTTGTTTGTATACACTTTTTGTTGTTTGGAGTCCATATTTTGTAAATGGCACATCCAAGGATGATTTAATATGCTTTAAATCTTACAATTTTTCGCACTAAGTAAATGATAAGTACATGAAAAATTCAAATATTCAGAGACTTAAAACAGTTAAGCGTTTTTTATTGTTGTATTTTATAAAAAAAATACATGCTTTTTGAAACATAAATGCTGATAGAAGATAAAGATGTTAGGATATGAATTGTAGAATTCTTAAGATGGAGGAAGCTCCAAAAGATTTTAAAAATGAAACCTAATAAAAAATCAACTTACTTATCAAAATTATATTTTTACAGATATGATGATGTTTATTTTGTCATTATCATTTGTTTGCATTGTGTATTTGGTCAAAATCTAACCATTCATAGTGACATGATCTTATCAAGTACATCAAAGTATAATGTTTATGTGCGTATAACTATTATTAAGAAACTTAATTATATTAATTGGTAATAGTGAGTTACTAAACCAACAATAATTTTTTATTATTTCTCTAACATTTGATGTACAAGCGAAAATTAATACATGCATAATTGTTTAAACCTTTGTTTTCTTTTTGCTAATTTGTTTTTCGTTCACATTCGGTATAAAGTAGAATTATCTGGTTTTTATCCTTAGAGATTTAAAAAGAAGTAAACAACTTTGATTATTCTAAATGGTTGTATTTGATGACCACCGGCAAATCCCAAGAATAAATAATGTGTGGTGCTAAGGGCACCCCAATATCCCCTTCCTAATGCCGCAGTTAAAAAAGTGTGGTGTTAAGGGAACCCCAAAATACTCTTCCTAATGGTTCCCTTAGCACCACACTTAAAAAAATAAAACTCAACAAATTTTGTATGCTTCCTAATACCACGTTACCTCTCCATTCTAATCTCTCACTTAATCAGTATTTTCTGAACTAATTACGTAGCCAACCCTAATCTGACAACCCTAATCAATAACAATTGATGTCTACTTCATCTTTCCCACGGAAAATTTAAATTTTTACCTTTGAAGTCCTAAACTTACTTGATTGAGTTGACTGGGGTTGAGACAATGATGTATTTGCAGCTTTCTTCTTTCTCGGCATTGCTGCGACGTTGAACAATTCATCGTTGATCGATCGATTGAAAAACTCGGGTTTTAGAATGAAATGAAAGAGGAACAGACAATAGACGAGAGTAAAATAAGGTAACAGTGGCGAGGTATCCCCTGTTTTTTACGTAAGTAACGGTGGTGTGGTATCCCCGTTTTCTTTTTAATGTTTATTTTATCTTTATTCCCTCTCTGCACCAGAATCGTTTCTTTCCACTCTCTCGTCTCCACAACTCACTTCTCCTTTCCCAATTATGATTACGCTATGCGTGGAGTTTACCGATTTTTGTGACATCGCTCCAAATCTAGGCTTCTATGATGAAATATTCTCAGACCTTTGTTTTCCCCAAAAATCCTCAACCTCATCTCAAAATCCCATATCCCTACGAATCCCTCCAGATTTCACTTCTTTCCGCTTTGTGAGGGTATTCCAGCCAATTACGTGTTTCTCAGGAATTTTCTTGAATCTGTTATTCAACTGATGGTCCCACTACTAGAAGGGATATCGGCACTTAGGTGGAGTGGTGTGCAGTAATTCTCCTTTAGCTTAGTTGATTTGCGTCTCGATGTTCGATCTTGATGGGTCCTCTGACTAATGGGGTTTTCAATGTATGCTCGTTCTCGTCTTGTAAGTAGATCTGGTTATCGTTTTTGGATTTTTGGGTATCTGTTGTTATTTTAAGCTGTTTGTTTGCCATGTTGGGAATTCGAATCTCTGAGTCATGTTATTTTCGGGAACAATGCTCCTTCCTTCTTTTTTACTTTGACGTTGTCTGTTTGATTTATGGGGGCCGGCTAGTGTATTCATGAGTAGGTCGTCACTATGGCTTGACGGCAAAGCATGACACGCCACGGGGGCTGATCCTTGTATATTGTAATTTTTATTATTGGTTACAGCAGTGTTTGCGGTCACCTTAAAAACCGGATGGCTTTGCCAAAAAAAAAGTAAAAAAAATTAGTACTTTAGGATTTAAAAAAGAGATGGATGAATATGTAGGTTATAAAGAAAATTTAGCTGTATCTAATAATTTGTAATCAAACTGATAGTGTCTTTTTGGCAAATGTAGTTTAAGGTTCAAAAAATTCCCATTTTTCATATCATTTCATTCACTAAAATTTGTCATGTTCTTTAGATATTTCATGAGGCTGATTGTAACAACCCGGAATTTTAGGACTGATAAACAGTATCAAAAACCCGTCCATCCAAAACAAAAAAATGACAAAAACCATTTTATTTGAATAAATATACAACATTGCTAAATGCATTGGATAGAATTTTAATACTTACCACTTATCAGAGTTTTTCATCTAATTCACAAGCTATGTTTGAATTCAAATTAAATACAATCTACCATTATGTAACTCCGATGAGATGGACATCAATATTCATTCCTGCAAGCTTGATAAATATGTCAGTATGGCTTAAAGTTTTAAACATGAAAGCACAAACACAAGATGTCATATCAAAAAAAAAAAAAAAAAATACTATTATAACAACTGCATCACTACCACTTGTGATTGCCTATATACCATTATCTAATGGGCAAGCAATTAGATATATGATCAAGCTAACGTTGTTCTTCTTTACACAAAACACTTAAAAAACAATATTTATTTCGAAATACTATTTATATCTAGTAAGGGTAAAACACTTTTGTAAATACTCATTTTGAAAGACATCTATATATCTCTTGTACAACTTTCAAAAGATGAACAACTTCTATTATAAATAATTACCAACTTGTTTATGCACAAACTCCATCACAAACAATCCCAAACTACCTTTATATCATTCTAAAATATTTTAAGGACCTCCAAACTATTAAAGTAAGTGGTTAAATTTATAATTACTTCATAACAAATTTCAAAAGAAAAAGGAAAGATAGCATTACGTAAAGTGCTATAAAAAGCTTCAACATTAATAAGAATGTTAAATATAAAAACCGCAGCATTTATAAAGCAGTATGAAAAGATCTCTAGCAGCTATCACAACGTTTTTGTTGCATTATTATGAAAAGATCTCTAGCATCTATCACAACGTTTTTGTTGCATTGTTAAAAGTTCTAGGTAGTTTATAATGGTTTTACTCAAAACAACTATTACAACGTTTCTAGTGCATAATGAGAAGTTTTGGGCTTGATAGAGTGATTATACATAGTTCAGAGAAAAGAAAGTGCTTCAAAAATGCTATGAAAGGTTCTAGTTTGAAACACTTTTGCATTCGAAACTTTTAAAATGTGTTTCAAATATCATAAATTCATATTTTTGACCAGTTTTTTTGGTAAAATGTTTGATTCTATCTCTCTATGATAAATATAGTTTTTGACTCCAAATTTTCTACACTAAGAAGCTTTCCTAGTCTACTTAATTACCATGAAAAGAAATCCTTAAAATCATTTATCGCTTTAATATATACAATTAAACAACATGAGGCATTTTCAACCTGTCCATTTTGGGCAGTTTTTTTACCCAAGTTTCCTTCTAAATTTCAGGTACACAATCCACCCAATTAGACAAGTGGTCAACATGAAAGTTGTAGGTCTTTAAGTTATCTTTCCAGATAATTAAAGAAATCAAAATTTCATCAAGAATTGAGGATGTTATGATCAAAATACCAAGCGTCATTTTCGTAGGTTCGAGATCTATCATTCTTTCTTAATTTTCACATCTTTTCTTCAAAGCATGAAATGAATACATGTACTCAAATAGTTTTCTCACCTTTAAATTGTACCTTTATCTTGTATTTTATTTCCTTGGCTTTCACTAAAATTCTCTTACTTTTTCTTTGGTTTATGAAAGTATGGAAAAGAAATGAAGATTTTCATCCTATTTATATTATTTCTTAAGGCTAGTTTAGTAATTTGGTTTTGGACACTTGTCCACCTTATTTTTATGTAAGCATTAGGGAATAGACACATTCCCCCTTGGTGTCTTATGATGTTTCTATAGATGGACACCTAATGTGTTTATGTGTCTTTGTTTCCTTTAATCTGAAGACACATGTACCGTTCATTTGATGACACGTGTCCTTAATCATTTTGTGCCACCTATCTTATTTTTAAAAATATATATATACCATTTGCTTTTTATAAGATATGTATATACATATATGTGTTTTTCTATTGTAACGACATGCACATGATGTTCAAATAACTTTCAATAAGTAAAACGTCGTTTATCGATAAAATGGCTTTCGGTCATATTGTTGATATTTCTTCGAACGACTTATCTTTGTAAATAAAAATTCAACAACATATTTTCTCCACATTAATTATTATTTAGAGAGGGATTTAAAAAAGTTATAAAATCATTTTTATATAATTGAATCGAAGATTTAAATATTTAAATAATCTCGATATTCAAATATTTACTACTCAAAATTTCAGACTGTTACATTATATCCTCCTTAAAAGGAATTTCATCCTCGAAATTCTATGAAGTAAGAAAGCCAAATATTCAACAAAAAAAACTCTATGTATCCAGGGCATTTTTCTTGAAAATATACTTTCAAGAAAATTTCATAAACTGAAATTTGGAATTAGAGTATAAGGCATACCTGGATAGTATATAATTAGAAGTTGTCGACGATACACTAAGGGATAAAAACATAAGTAGTTGTGCTTTCCCGAAGTGGTGTTCTCTGCTTGTTATTCTCTGCTTGTTATTTTCCCAATTTTTTATCAACATTCGTTTAGTCTTGCAAGCTATTACTGGATCAGGCCCGCCATAGTTTCTTCTTATGCCAAAATTTAGGATCATGTTCATTTCCATCTACATCGTTGCCCAGTCTCTTTCCCATGAATATATACTCAATTTAGGGTAGATTTAGGACATCCTCTTTTTTTTCTTGAATATAATTACTGCTAGTGTCAAATCATCAAGTAACGACATAATCTCCTTGTTGTTGTACCTTCGTAGTGTACCAAAAGTAATCATGGCGGTCGTATCATAAGGATTTTCAGGTTTATCATCAACTAACTTCATTGAGATAATGTCATACTGAAGTTGAAAATGATATTTAAGATACACTTTCAAATGATATCTACAAAAAAAAAGTTTGTAATAGCAGTTTTGATATCAAAGCATGATCGTATTCATCTTAGTGGATTTATATCACAACTTAATGTAGGATAGTTGACCCTATTTTGATCAATATCGAATCATCAAGCAATGGTGTACTCTCCTTATGGAGGTACCCATCGAAATGTACCGTAGAGTAAGATTTTCAAGACAGAAATCCCAAATAATCTCTTCAAATAAGTTTTTATATGAATTTTTCTTGTTAAAAACATGATTATATTCATCAAAGTGGATCCAAGTCACACAATTAATTTTGGATATTTTATTATATTGCAGTCGGTATCCCCTCACTTAGTAATTGTTGCACTATCCAAGATCTATTGTCTTATACCGCATATCACCATCATCATCGTCCGAGGTAACCATACTATTGCAGCCGAAATCCCCTCACTAAGTAAAGATGTACTTTACTTGGCTCAATACCATCATAGAGTAATAATGCACTACACAAGATTTATTGTCTTATACCGCACATCATCGTCGTCATCCGAAGGTGACCATCATATTGATGAAATAATCCTAAAAATCTTCCATAATTACAAACAAAGTATTCTCTCAAAAGTACTTTTATACTTTGTAATCATTACTCCAATAAGGATAACCATTTCCTCTCGGAAAAAAAAATTCACACTCTCAACTTTGAAAATCATTTAGAAGGTATTAAGTGTGAACCATTTTTTTCCGCATCAATCTTTTCATATCACCCGATGTATCTCAAAACGTTATATTTGTCACTAGTTATGACATTCACACTGAAAGACGACAATTTTTTCTAATATCCAAAAGATAGGACGATTTGCAATAGTATTTTGAAATAGCAAAATTTAAAAATATAAAATGTATATAATGTAAGTATTCTAGATAATTAAACTAGCTTCCAAGAGATATGATGATGATGGTTGGACCTAGTCTGTCTTTTTGTTAATTGTGGTTTTGAGTTTTTCTGAGTTTCATTTGTATATTTGTATATGTTTTTTTCTCATTACTGCATACTACATTAACATAGTGAACTGAATAGTGCTAGATTAGTTGGAGTTGTAATCTTGTATACATTGTAATTGATTCATTAGTGAATAAATAATAAATGCCTTTCAAAACTAGCTTCCCAATAAAATAAATTTCGACCAAATTCGATCAAGAAATTAAAAGTTATGACCAATTGCTGAGAGATGTTTAGAAGTTTTAAGCTAACATCATCAATGCTAAATAGTTCGAATATCAAATTACGTAATGACATAATCATTTAAATAGATTTTCTCACCTTGATTTTTGCACCAATGTAATATTCAATTTACCCCTCTTGATTTTCCTCAATTTGATTTTCCTAAGCTCATATAATTCCATCCTTGACAAGTTATTATTCTGTTTTCCTCTTAAGCCACTCCATTGCATCCTTTTCAAGCTGCTACATTCCTTCCTTTACAAACCACCTTATTCCTTTATTTTCAAGCAATTTCTTAATTTGACAAGTGCATGCATGAGTGGAATTTTACACTTGTCATAAGAACATTTCTTTCTTCATTACTTTATAACTTAACATACTTACAATTTCGTCAAACCTCTCTATATTATACTTGATAACAAATCAGTATATTATACTTATTAGAACAAACATTAAACAAAAGTCAAACACTTAAAATAAATACTGCCCATAAGCCTGGTCAGAGGTCTGGTGCCTTACCCTATCTAGTTTCATTTATCAAATTAAGGTAACTTTATTTTAAAATTTCTAGAACTATTTGCTAATATTAGGTGAAATTTTATTGAGGCACCTAACCTAAGCCCTGATACAACATTACTAAATGCATTGGATAGAATTTTAATAAATACCACTTATCAAAGTTTGTTATTGAATTCACGGGGTATGCTTGAATTCTAATTAAATACAAATACCATAATCTACCATTATGTAACTTTGATGAGATGGGCATCGATATTCATTCCTATATGCTCGACAAATATGTCAGTATGGCTTAAAATTTTAAATATAAAAGATGCACCAACACAAGATGTAATAACAAATAATAAACAAAAATATATCTTGTTATTATAGCAGTTGCATCACTACCACCTGTGACTGCCTACGTACCTTTATCTAATTGGGTAAGTAATGAGATATAGGATCAAGCTAATGTAGTTCTTCTTTACAGAAAACATTTAAAAATCAATATTTATTTCAAAATACTCTTTATATCAAGCAAAGGTAAAAAACTTTTGTAAATACTCATTTTGAAAGACACACACACACACACACACACACACACACACACACACACACATATATATATATATATATATATATATATCTTGTAGAACTTTCTTTCAAAAGACGGACAAATTCTATTTTAAATAATAATCAACTTCTTTATACGAAAACTCACAGACAATCTCAAACCACCTTTATATCATTTAAATATATGTTAAGAAGGACCTCCAAACTATAGAAGCAAGTTGTTCAATTTATAATTGCTTGAAAATATATTTCAAAAGAAAAAGAAAAGATATTGTTACAAAAAGTACTATAAAAAGTTTCAGCATCAATAAGAATGTTAAAAATAAAAACTTCTGCATTTATAAAATGATATGAAAAGATCTCTAGTAGTTTATAATGGTTTTAGACTCAAAATAGCTATAACAGCGTCTCTAGTGCGTTGTGAAAAGTTCTGGGTAGTTTATAATGGTTTCAAACTCAAAACAGCTGTTACAGTGTTTCTGGTGCGTTATGAGAAGTTCTGGGCTTGATGGAGTGCTTGATATATCATTAATATGAAAGACAACGCTTCAGAAATGGAAGAAAAGTTATGGTTTGAGACACTTTAGTATTTGAAACATTTAAAAAAGCATTTCAAATTCCAGACGTGTTTCAAATTTCAGAAATTCAGATTTTCGATCAGTTTTTAGCAAAAATTTTGATTCTATTTATCTATGATAGATATAGTTTTTGACTCCAATTTTATACAGTAAGAATCTTTCTTAGTCTACTTAATTACCATGAAAAGAAACCCTTAAAATCATTTATCGATTTAATATATAAAATTAAACAACCCGAGGAATTTTCAACATGTCCATTTCGGGGAGATTTTTACCCTAGATTCCTTCTAAATTTCCAGTTTACAATCCATCAATTTAGGAAAATTGATCAACATGAAAGTTGTAGGTCTTTGAGTAAGCATACCAAATCATTAAAGGTATTAAAATTTCATCAAGAATTGAGGAAGTTATGGTCAAAATACCAAACGTCGTATTCATATGTTCGAGACCTATCATTCGTTCTTAATTTTCATATCTTTTCTTCAAAGTATGAAATAAATACATGTACTCAAATAGATTTTCTCACCTTTAAATTGTACCTTTGGATTGTATTTTATTTCCTTTTCTTTCTCTAAACTTATCTTATTTATCTTACTCTTTCTTTGGTTTATGAAAGTATGGAAAAGAAATGAAGATTTCCATCCTATTTATAGTATTTCTTAAGGCTACGTTAGTAATTTGGTTTTGGACACTTGTCCAACTTATCTTTATGTAAGCATTAGGAAGTAGACTTATGTCCCCTTAGGTGTCTTAAGATGTTTCTACACATGGACACCTAATGTGTTTATGTGTCTTTATTTCCTTTAATCTCAAGGCGTGTACCATTCATTTGATGACACGTGTCCTTATTATTTCATGCCACCTATCGTATTTTGAAAAATATACACATATACCATTTGTTTTGTTTATAAGATATGTATATACATATATGTGTTCTTCTATTGTAATGACATGCACATGATGTTCTATAACTTTCAAGAAGTAAAACGTTGTTTATCGATAGAAGGGTTTTTGGTCATATTTTCGATATTGCTTCGAACTCCTTGTCATTCTAAACAAAAATTCAACAACATGTTTTGCCCTCATTAATTATTATTTATAAAGGAATTTAACAATGTTATAAAACCAATTTTATAACTGAATCCAAGATTTAAATATCTAAATAATCTTAATATTCAAATATTTGTTACTCAAAGTTTCAGATTGTTACACTAATGCTGATGGAAGCTCAATCTTTAGCCACCTTAGGAATGCTATGTAAATTTGTTGGATGGTACATTGATGTTTTGAAATTAGCTGATATACATTTAGATGGATTGAAAATGAGTATTTTTATATTCAAATGTTATTTTGTGATAGTTTTCATGCACTAGGGTGGAATAAGTACTTCCTGTGTAAGGTTTCTCACACATAATTGCATATTTAGAGCTATAATTTCTTTAGGAAATAAGACACATTCGCTAATAATTTTTTGACTATGTAGTCTGCCTTAGGTTGTCTCCAATTTTTTTAAAACATATTTCATTATTGATTTATTATTAATGAATAATTTTCACTTTTGAAGTACCAAAGGTATAGCTATTCTTAGCAATTGCTATTTGAAAACAAGTTGGTTTTACACCATTATTTTTACGTCCCCAGTTCTTATATATTACTATATTTTAATTTAGCATCCAATGACAATTATAAGAGTAATGGTACTTAATGTGCTATGTCATGACTATCTCATTATGGTAACATTGCATTTAGCACTAGAACCGACCACCACATTTGGTCAATATTATGTTGTCCGCCATCTCATAGGATGACAATTATGTTATAGGCCCCTTTAAAAAAAATTACCTGTTGTACAGTGATGAGAAACTCTAAGTCCTCTTAACTTATAATATGAGTTTAAGCTTGTTGGAATTCCATAATCTTTTAATATGAAAATTTTTAACGCAATTTTTCCTAGGATATTGTATAAATAAAAAGGTACATCCATGTTAGGCATAATGTAACGACCCGATAACTTTGAGGTTTAAAATATGACGTTAACTAAAATTTTAATAGTAAAAAAAAATTGCTTTGAATAAAAACTTAAATATGTTCGTGTAGAATATAAAATATAAGCAATAAGTTATTTATTGAAGCAAACGTGAAATAGAATTTATATTTATAAGGTTGATTCTTAAAATAAAATAAAATTGTTGAAAATTAAGTGCTACTGGAATTTGAGTGGATTTGAACTAAAATTACTCGATAAAATTCCGAGAAGAACCATATTTTTCATCATGTGAAATTCAACCGTTTGATGTCCTGAATCTTTAATTTCAGGTCATGAATACGAAAACAAATGTTGGTTGCTTGTGTACTCATTCTACTTTAATTTGTTCGTTATAAGCTACAAATAATACAATCGTTTCATTATTTGGAAAGTAGAGAAATTTATTTCGTTAATATATATATATATATATATATATATATATATATATATATCTCTTGTTCTGTAGCACCCTTACCGGTTAGTGAGCTACGATAATCCAAATTGAACAAGAATTTGTAGATGTTCAATCCATATATATATCATCATCTATCCACATATACAGTCAACAAAAGCATAGTATTTACTTGATTTGACAGCCAAAACTGTAATGAAGACAAATATCATTGTAAATGTATAAATGCAAAGTCTATCTATTTGATTTGACAGCCAAAACTATAGTGAAGAATAAAATAACTATTGTATCATTTGGGAAGATAATATGTTCAACAAAAGCATAATATTTACCTTAATTTCATGCATGATTACTATGTTATACCTTTCGCAATGCTCCAATATCCTTCCAGGATTCTTTTCCAACGGAAAAATAACTTAATATGACACTACAATCCATACACGGCCAAGTTTCCCTTTTCCCAATCTTTATTGATGCTATCATGCTCTTAGTTATCCTCATTAATGACAATCAATAAGTTAAAACTGAGATTTATTGTCAAAAAATATACAGGGTAAGTCCTCAAGGAAGCATTTGTCTGCTTGAGTTTGCACATGGTTAACAATTTGGAGCAAGTGCACTACTTACATTGTTTTTTTTTCAATTATTGCAAACTTGTAGTGATATGTAATTTTGCCTTTCCCTTGACAATTGTAATTAGCCTAATAATTGACCATCTAAATAGAGTAGAATACCAAAAAAATTAATACTGTCAAACCTAAACTACATTTTTTAAAATATTAAGGTGCAACAATCAGATTTTGTGTCCATACGAAAAAATCAATCATTAAGTCACAAAACGTGTAAGTTTACATCAGTTTCCAAGCTTTACACTATAGTTATATGTATCATATAAGGAGTGGACCTATTCAACATTATCAAACGGAAACTTCAAGAAACAATATATTGTAACAATATCATTTAGTACCATGTAACAAAAACTTGTAGACCTTTTTGTCATTTATTACACATTGCAACAGGTTTTATTTCAATTCAAGTTATTGTTCATTAAGTCTATGAATGAAGATTCAGCATTGTTAATAACAATTTCTATTTATTTTATACATTAATAACAAAATTCTAGCTGATGTTTCGAAATACGTACATCATAACATGCTTTAAATAAAGACAAATCATAAGATAGTTTTTTTTTTTTTGAAATCAAAAATGTGTGATCTTCTAAAAAGAAGAGAGCTCACATATATAATAAAAAATGACAAGTTATAAGATAGTTAAGGAAATAGTTGACTTATTTTATTGTATGAATTGAAGGAATAGGCATTTGTTTGGCAATCATAAAGTTTTTTAACAACAGAACTATAAACCATGTCTTGAAATTAGTTTTTATATATTTAGGCATTGTGTAATGTCCCAGAAATTCCGGCAACTGGAATATGAGATTAATTTGAGATTTTACGGTTAATAACAATTTTATATTGGATATTTGGTTTAGCACTCAAATTTGATTGGTTTAAATTAGAATTAAATTCGATATTAAATTTGGAATGATTAATCTGCATGAATTATTTATTTATAACTGATCGAGAATAAATTGGTTAATATTTGAATTTAAATTGAAATTCGAATTAAGAAATACAAATGAATTATGTTGTATGTTCTTATGCAGTATGAAACTATAAACGATAAATGTTATGGACGTTAAACATTTTGGATGTTAAACGAATTGGAAATTTTATTGGTTAAAATATATTGAAATTTGCTTAGATATGTGTGTATTTGTGTGTATGAATTTCGGACAGAGTTATTGGCGGACAAAACCGAATAAAATATGTGAATCGATAAATTTAAATTAACGTTGTGTACAGGCGAAGTCGGTTTACAACCAAAATAACTTTGTTCGATTTAGTACAGAACAACGAAGAAGTCTGTATAATTTTTATTGCATTTAGATGTTGTGTTAGTGGTACAAATTTAGTACACGCAGTGGTAATTCACGGTATAGTAAATATTTGATCAATCTCTAATATAACCTACACCAGTTGAAATCCCGCCGACCTAGCTTTTGATATGCGCCGCTACACTATTACACTGATGGACGTTATTCTTATCTTTGCGTTTTTCTTCTATAAAAATATCGTCCCCCATTCACTTCTTCAACAACAAATTGTTTCCACCTTTTCCAATTTTTAATCGCTGATAAAATCACACTCCTCCATTCATTTTTCCCAAATAAAATCAGTTCTTACCCCAAATGTTGATGAGGGCCAAATCCCTAAAATCAGTCCTTTTTCCCAATTTGTTTAGCAAGAAATCGAAGCCCTCTTGATAACTTTTGCCTAAATCGCATGTCCCCTCCATCGTTCATCTCCGTCCTCCACTTCCAAACCAAAAGTTGCAGTCTTTTTGTCCCCATCGGCGAGCGCGCCTTCCTTCGATCCGTAAGCGTTACCACCGATAGTCCTCTTTCACCTCCAAGCCCACGTCTGAGAAATGAGTAGTCGCTGCTCCGTGCTTGTTGCTCTAGCCGAATCCAACCATCTGCATCATCAACGGTGTGACAACCAGTGGAGCTCTCCGGCACCGTCGACATCGCTTCGTGGTGGAAAGTCAAGTAACCGTCTTCTCGTCGCAACATCGCTGCCTCATAGGTGAGCATTGCTCACGACTAGTGTAACAACCCGGAAAGTTAGAACCAATTTAAAATTTTCATTTTGGCAATTTTAATGAATTTTGAATATTTAAAATGATTTATTTTATATAATAATGACTAGAAATTTATTTTGAATAGAATTAGAACGTACAAATTTATTTAAATCGAAGTTAGAATATAAATATTTATTTCAATTATAAAAGGAATTGGAAATGGAGCGGTAGTTTGAAAATTCGATTTCAAATTTCAAACGAATGTACAGGATTCAAAATAAAACGAATTTCAGTGAAACCAGAAATATTTGAATCTATTTGAAAATATATTTCCAATGAATGTGAAAAATCCTAATTTCATAACGGGAATAAAAAGTTATGCCCAGTTGAAAATTCACAATAGTCGTTATGGAATTTATATAATATATAGCTCTTAAAAATAGAGATTTTGCAAACGACCTCCGTTTTCGACGAGACCACTTTTGTTGGATCCAGAGTGTGCTAGATTCCAATTTTCATAATTTTTGGAATCAATATGCGAGCGAGGTGAATTTAAACGTGTTTGGTCAATTCAGCCTGAATTTAATCGACCGGAAAATGACCGTTTTCCAAACGGTCTCCAAATTCAACGAATTATTAGGACCGTATCGTCAAAACATGGCCAAATTTATTTTTCTGGAATTTTTGGAATCAGTATGTGGCCCCGGTAAATTAAAATGTACGTACAAATTTAAAATTGAATGTTTTATATTTAATCTGAATGGAAACTAATCGAAATAGTCGAATTGGCTTACCGAACATATCTCATTGTGTTCAGAATGGGGGTATTTGGCTAGGGGCGATAGTCGTTGGGTTCGATTTGGGGTTCGAATGAAAAATCACCTTTTTTGAAATTAAATTGAATAATATATATATATTATTATATACCCCTCTCTCTACCCCTTTCAGTCATGAAGAAAATAAAATAAAATAAAAATACCCGATCCGTTGCCCAGACCCGTCGCCCTCCGGCACCGCACGTCGATGCCCCCTCCCTACGGCCTGTCAATGCCGCACCGCTGCCATCCCCGGCGATTCCTCCTCCCCTGTCGCCTTCTTTCTCTCCAGCCCCCCTCGAACCCCCAAGCACCCAACTCCTCACCCCACGCCACTGCGTATGCTCCGCCGCCGCCACAGGGCCCTGCGCCGCCTTCTCCGACCCCCCAAACCCGCGAAGACCACCCCCTTCTAACAGTAAGTTTTTTTATTTTATTTATTTTATTTCATTTTTTTGACGTAGTAATCTTTAAATAAAATCTGATTTATATGTATAAATCGTTGAATTATTCTCAGTTTTTATTGTAATAAACATATGATTTTTATTTGTTTGAATAGCGATTAAAAATATGATTTTTATTTATTTGAATAGCGATTAAAAATATGATTTTTATTTGTTTGAATAGTGAAAAAAGTTATAATTTTTGAAAATATAAAGATATGATTTTTGAAAATATAAACTTATGATTTTTGAAAAGATAAAGATATGATTTTTGAGAATATAAAGTTATATTTTTTAAAAATATAAAGATATGATTTTTAAAAATATATGATTTTTAAAAATATAAAGGTGAAATTTTTAAAAATATAAAGATATGATTTTTAAAAATATAAAGGTGTGATTTATAAAACATAAAGATACAATTTTAAAAAAAATATAAAGGTGAGATTTTTAAAAATATAAAGATGAGATTTAAAAAAATATAAAAATGAGATTTTTATCGTTTGAATTATAATGTTTTTAGTTATATAAAAATTCGATTTTTAGTTAGATAAAAATTCGATTTTTAGCTATATAAAAATATGCAATTTATTATATATATAGCGATATAAAAATGTGATCATATATATATATATATATATATATATATATATAGATATAAAAACGCAATTTTTAAATAAAAAAACAACATATTAAAAATGTGATTTCTACTATGAACAGCGTGGAAAAGATTGCGTTGGAATTTAGGGCAAATCCAAACGGTTCAGAAATTCAGAAATAAACTGGAGGAGTGAATCCCAAAGGTGAGAACTTCTCACTTTAATTTATTTTCTAGTTAAATATATATACTAGGATGCAGACGGTGCTTAGTAGCACCCGACACCTTTGCATGAAACCATGTTTGTTTGGTTGTTCGGTTGATTGGTTTATTTGTTTGAATTTGGTTTGGAAAGTGAAATGAATTAATTAGAATTGGTATGTGTATGGCGCGAGTCATTATTAGGCGAGGGATAAGGCTAGACCTTATTCCGGTTCTAGTATCGCACCGTTATGCTGCCGAAATTTTCTAAAAATGTTATAATAATAAAAGTATCATTTTTATTGTATAAATAAACTATATAAAATATTCATGAGTTGAAATAAATATTTTATAGTTAAAAATATAATTTTTAACTTGTATATGAATAAAATTAATATTCATTTACAAATCTGACGATTTGTTTATGTACACACATTTAACTGATATGGATTGGGACGATATTTTTTACACATCACCCAACTGCACAAATAATAATCAGTGTTTGTTGTTTGAAAACCCCACACGGGTATTGGGATGATATTTTATATACACTAATCCCAATATTTAGTTGTATGTCAATCGATGGGTTGACAGACTGTTGTAAGCGTTAATTATTTATATTTAACGCTTATGCAGTTGTGTAATGCACTCTGGATGATGGTTGACTGTGTTTGATTATTGTTGTGTACATGTGTGTATGAAATCCATATAAATAAAATTATATGGTGATTGACTGTGTCTGATTCCAATTCGGAAAGAACGAATATTTTGAATTAAAGAATATTTTAAAATGACGAGTAATGAATATTTTAAAATAACTAATATTTTAAAATAATATTCAGTAATGGATCAAAATATGACCTTGATATCCGATTTGGGATAGACATGAAAATATTTAAATATATAAAGCCGTGTTGATTAGATTTACACCATTTTGACGTTAATGATATTTATATAGATTTTATTCATTTTTATAATGAATGTCGAAAATGAAGTGATTTCAAAATCTAATGTTTTAAAAATATTATCATTTATATATTAATGATATGGAATATTCAATTTTGATTTAAAATTGAATATGAAGTTGAAATCGCTTTGAAAACGAATTTAAAACGATTTATAAAATACATTTTAAATGGTAATCAACGAAATATATATAACGTATATATTATATATACTTAATGGCCTGAATAGAACGCGCCGCACCGTGGCCGTTCATGAATTTCGACCATTGACTTCGAATTGATATTACGGGGGATTCGACCATCGAATTCTCCTAAAACCGGAACCATTGGATTCGTATCGAAAAGAGCTTTCCAAAGAATATAAGAGATTTGAAATCTAACGGTTGGATTTGGAATTATGTCCAAATCAAATTTGGAAAAGGTCGTTGTAAGTGCAGTTCGATGACCGTTTATGGAAATCGACTGTACGGGCCTTGATAAAATTATTAAAAATATTAATAATTTGTGTAAAATCATAATAAATGATTTGGAAAGAATTTGGATGAAAATTCCACGTTTGTAAAGATAAAAATATTTTTTTATCAAAATGAACTAGTTATGAACTAGAATTATAATCCAATATTTATAAATAAATAAATTGGATTTGAAATGGTATAAAAAATAACCAGAATTTCCAATATATGAATTGGAATGGATTTGAATCAAAATTATCTTCGGAATATTTCGATATTGGATTCCGTTATTATACGGATATTGTGGAGGAATTTGGAAGATATATATATATATATATATATATATATATATATATATATATATCGTTATTCCCAATACGATATTTGTTGATTTCAGAATTGGATATTGAATATAAGCTGACATAATTTCTATTCAGAGCCTTGTATTTAATATTGAATTGGATTTTGAGTTTGTCGTGAATGGTGTCTATAGTAACACTGTTCTTAAACCCAGTTGAGAAAAGAATAAATCTTTTAATTAAGATTTAGTGAAGTTTTCCAATTAAGTAATATTTAAATTGGAATAGAATAAAAGAATTTGATTTTGGGTTTGTCGTGAATGGTTTCTTAAATAACACTGTTCTTAAACCCCGTGTGAAAAGGATAAATCTTTTAAATAAGATTATTAGAGTTTCTAGTTAGTTAACATTTAATTGGAATAAAATGGAATGTGAATTGGGTTTATTGTGAACTGTGTTTTAACGACATTCGTTCTTTAACCCGATTTACAGTGAAATGTGATTTGGAATTTATAAATCTTTTCATTAAGATTAAAATTTTCCAATGTAAAGCTTTCCAATTTGATATATTAAATTAGAATTGAATGGAATTTGATTAGATAATAATCAAAGTGAGCTTCTGTGGAGGAAGACCGTTAATATATATGGAATTTAAAAGGCTTTGTCGTTATTCCATTTATATTATTAGTCGAATACGGAAATTGATGTCGATTATATATATTGATCTGCTTTCCGTGAAGATTCAATAATTAATGGAACGTGATTTGGGTTTATCGTGAACTGTGTTTTAAATGACATTAGTTCTTTAACCTAGTTAAAGACAGAATTACATGTCTAATATTGTATTTCGAACTGTATGGTTGATCTCTGCTAAATATATATCTGTTTGGTGGCGGAGAATTTATTCTCTTGCTTAACACCCTTCTCTAAGACATACAAGCTTAAAGGTTATTTATCGGCAGAAATCAATAGTACGGTGTAGATTGTCGATGCGGCATGTTTGTGTTTCCAAAGTTAAATAATCATCAATATTGATTTTTGGAAAGATTAAAACCAAGTTGAGTTTTAATGAATCTTTAATTAGATTGAAAAGAGAATGTGATAATTTAAATTATCAAATTCGGAAAATGATCGAGAATGGAGTAGAACCAATTTTACTCTAGGCGATAGCAAAATCTTTAATTAGATTTGAACGTGAAATGATAATTAATTTTACCGATAACACCGTGGTGTTAGATATGGAGTATTACCAGTTTTTCTCCAAGGGATGAGTAGGTTGGGATTGGGAACTAAAAACAAATTATTACTTCGGTAAGGTTCGCTAATCCCGACTCGTTGATAAACCTTGGTTTAGAATTGATGTCCAAAGGAAGATTAAAGAATAAATTTAAAAGAATTTATCTTTGATAAAATTAATGGGAACCATTCGCAAAGTATAAAATATTTGAATAAAAGGAATATTCTGGATTGGAATGAGGCGTATGTTGTGTTTTTTATAGCACTTGTTTATTATATACGCGACTTATTTGAAAAGGCCGGGTTTATTCCCATTCTGAATAACTGATTCGACGATAAGTCGACAATGAAGACAGTGGTTGAAGACCGGAGGTCTTTACATCGTTTGGATGATTACTGATTCTTGATTGGGCTGTACACCCAAGACAAGGTAATAAGTGGTGATCGTCCAGACGTACTTGGAGATCGACCGGATATGCGAGGACATCTCTCCTGTATTGGACATATGAGACGAGGAATCAGGTGCTCTGATTTCGTTCAGACCCAAAACGGATTTGTAAATGGATGTGTGTGTGTGACATTGGATTTTATTCTGTGTTGATTGATCTCAATTAAATATCTATCTGTTTGGCGGCGGATAATTTATTCTCTTGCTTAATGCCCTTCTCTGAGACGTATGAGCTCAGAGGTTATATATCGATAGACATCAGTCGCATGACGTGAATTGTCTGTGTAGCATGCTGAGATGAAAATGATCAAAGCTTCTGTTGAAAAGCAGAGTCTTGTGGTTGATGATCAAAGCACGACTTTAATATAGCATAGCTTTGTGTATAGCGTTAATTCGCGAGCCTCACACCTCGGTATCAGTCAAAATGGGATAAGGGACCGCAGAGAGAACACGACGTTTCTTTCTAGCTATGGGTGGCGTCGTGGTATGGAGCCCAGACATTTATTATATTTTTACCTATGTGGTTGTTGGATTGCGAGGCGCCTTAGATATATCGATTACTACGGAGCTGATGGATAGGTCCGATAGGACTAGGAAATGTGTGTACAGGAATTACCAATCCTCAAACGTAAGAGAGGACCGACCCTGAAGTATCCAAGGGTTACCCAGAGTGTGTAGTCCTGAGATATTTGCTAGAGTGTTTCGAAACGGTTAGGAGTACATCCCTTGCCTAGACTCATGACGGAAATCCAATTTCCAATACATGACATTTCAGTTTTGATTGTAGAGCCTAGTATGGCAACATGATATATGGTACCCATGTCGTCTATGATTGATACATTTATATTTGAGGTTGTTTTATACACTATGCACTTATAATAGTATCAAATGATTTGTTTTAAACGTACCGAGCATGTTTGGCTAATATAAGGGAAAACCCTATCCTCCGGCTTGCATTGCATTGTGTGATGGGACCTGGGTCTTATAATAGCTTCATTATTCCAAAAAGCATTGCGCTGTTTTTTTTATGCACTGATATTCTTGGGAGGAAACCTGTTCCTTGTTATACGGCGTGGTCCCTTGATTTACTTTATTTTTAGAGTAAAGAGTTAATAATTGTTTTATTTCTCATACCAGTCACATGACTTACCTAGAGTTTATTGTTTTAACCTAAACTCTAAGTGCCCTTATTTTCCACTAGGGCAGCTAGTAGTTTTGGTTTTGCCGATATTATATTCACTGGATCCTGGTTTACAGCTGGAGCTATATTCGGAACGCTCTGTATCCGTGTATTTCTTTCAGTGGTGTTTTGTATTATTTTCCGCTGCTAATGTATTAAATATCTGACATTTATCAAATGTATATTATCAGTTCATACTCTGTATATTCTTGTACTCTGATGTAAATTGTTGTAGTAAGCAATGACATGTTCTTCTGTTTGTGTTCTGGTTTATCGTATTCTCAACTCAATACGGGCTTTCCTTTACGTGGAAGTTTGGGTCGTGACAGTTTGGTACCAGAGCTTTGGTTTATAGAGCTCGAGAACAAGACACGTTAGAACCAAATGAAAGAATTCATCAGAGATTAGGTTAGTAATATCCAATGATAATGACTCGTCAGCGATAGGATCAGTAGTATCGTAGAACGAGTGTAAAGTTTGTTATTTTTAAAATAAAATTGAAAACAAATTTTGTTTTGAAAATTTTAACCATTTTATACGTATTTGAATATTTATTTTATATTGAATTTGGACAATCGAGTATATAAAGATTTTGCATATACGCCTTACAAACGTATATTCGAAGTTTTAATATACTGGATGGATATAAAATCACACTCTAGTCGCCCGGAGATGGTTCGGATGATCGCTATGGCATCATCAGCATTTATGTTCGAGTTTCGAAAGTGGGATTTCTATATATTTGCAATTGACTGGTGTGAGAACCAAAACTAGATAGGGTCTATTGTTGTGACTTGGCATCAAAAATATGATTTTTGTACATATATAAAAGTTATGTGTTTGAAACAATAGTCAACTAATTGATTGCTGATTATGTTGTTCGATTAATTAAAATTTTGAACCATTAAGCAAAACTGAATCAAATTTTGAACTGAATTGAAATTTGATTGAAATTGCATACATGTACATATATATATATATATATATATATATATATGTGTGTGTGAATAGGTCATAGCAAGGAGGTTAGAGAAGAGGAATAAAATTGTATGCCCGACAAATAGGTACATGTTTACTAATTTATTGGGTTTGGACGATTTTATGAGCCGATTGGCTAGACGCTTGGCTTTTTATTTTTCTTTTTGGATGATGAGGGCCGTGCATTGATAGTTGCGGTTTTAAATGTCTTTCCGTTCAAAGGAGGTTATGGCGAAATTTTTCAAATATTTAAGGTGTTAGTCAAATTTTTGAAGAATTGGAAAATTCTTAGAAACTGAAAAGTTGAAGAATGAAAACCAAACTGAAAGTTGAGTTGATTATAAAACAACTTTCAGTTTCATTCCTTTTCGAGGACGAATATATTTTTAAGTGGGGGAGATTGTAACAACCCGGAAAATCAGAACCAATTTAAAAGTTTTATTTTGGTAAGTTTAACAAATTTTGAATATTTAAAATGATTTATTTTAAATAATAACGACTAGAAATTTATTTTGAATAGAATTAGAAATTATAAATTTATTTAAATCGAAGTTAGAATATAAATATTTATTTTAATTATAAAAGGAATTGGAAATGGAGCGGTAGTTTGAAAATCCGATTTCAAATTTCAAATGAATCCAAAGGATTAAAAAAAAGGGATTTCAGTGAAACCAAAAGTATTTGAATTTGTTTAAAAATATGTTTCAAACAAATGTGAAAAATCCAGATTTCATAACGGAAATAAAAAGTTATGCCCAGTTGAAAATTCAGGATAGTCGCTATGGAATTTATATAATATATAGCCCTCAAAATAGCGATTTTGCAAACGACCTCCATTTTCGACGAGACCACTTTGTTGGATCCGGAATGTCAAATTATTGTTAGATTACAATTTTCATATTTTTTGGAATCAATATGCGAGCGTGGTGAGTTTAAACGTGTTTGGTCAATTCAGTTTGAATTTAATCGACTAGAAAATGATCGTTTTCCAAACGGTATCCAAATTCGACGAAACTAGTTTTGTTAGGACAGTATCGTCAAAACATGGCCAGATTTATTTTTCTAGAATTTTTGGGATTAGTATGTGGCCCCAGTAAATTAAAATGTACGTTCAAATCTAAAATTGAATGTTTTATATTTCAGTTTAAACAGAAACTGATCGAAACAGTCGAATTGGCTTACCGAACATATCCCATTGTGTTCGGAATGGGGGTATTTGGCTAGGGGCGACAGTCGTTGGGTTCGATTTGGGGTTCAGATGAAAAATCACCTTTTTTGAAATTAAATTGTATAAAATATATATTATTATATACCCCTCTCTCTACCCCTTTCAGTCAACGAAGAAGAAAAATAAAATAAAATAACCCGATTCGCTGCCCAGACCCATTGCCCTCCGCCACCGCACATCGACGCCCCCTCCCTCTGGCCTGCCAACACCGCGTCGCTGCCATCCCTGGCGATCTCCTCCTCTCCCGTCGCCCTCTTTCTCTCTAGCCCCCCCTCGAACCCCCAAGCTCCCAAATCCGCACCCCACGCCACCATTGATGCTCCGCCGCTGCCACAGGGCCCAGCGCCGCCTTCTCCGACTCCCTAAACCCGCACAGACCAACCCCCTTCTAATAGTAAGTTTTTTTTATTTTTTTTATTTCATTTTTTTATGTAGTAATCTTTAAATAAAATCTGATTTATATGTATAAATCGTCGAATTATTCTCAGTTTTTAATGTAATAAAAATATGATTTTTATTTGTTTGAATAGCGATTAAAAATATGATTTTTATTTGTTTGAATAACGAATAAAGTTATAATTTTTGAAAATATAAAGATATGATTTTTGAAAATATAAAGTTATGATTTTTGAAAAGATAAAGATATGATTTTTGAAAATATAAAGTTATAATTTTAAAAATATAAAGATAGGATTATTAAAAATATAAAGGTGAGATTTTTAAAAATATAAAGATGTCATTTTCAAAAATATAAAGGTGAGATTTTTAAAAATATAAAGATATGATTTTTTAAAAATATAAAGGTGAGATTTTTAAAAATATAAAGTTGAGATTTTAAAAAATATAAAAATGTGATTTTTGTTGTATGAATCATAATGTTTCTAGTTATATAAAAATTCGACTTTTAGTTAGATAAAAATTCGATTTCTATATATACGATTTTTATTATATATATAGCGATATAAAAATGTGATCTTTTATATATATAGCGATATAAAAATGTGATTTTTAAATATATAAACATCATATTAAAAATGTGATTTTTACTATGAACAGTGTGGAAAAGATTGCGTTGGAATTTAAGGCAAATCCAAACGGTTCAAAAATTCAGAAATAAAACTGGAGGAGTGGATCCCAAAGTTGAGAACTTCTCACTTTAATTTATTTTCTAGTTAGATATATATACTAGGATGCAGACGGGGCTTATTAGCACCCGACACCTTTGCTTGAAACCATGTTTGTTTGGTTGTTTTGGTTGATTGGTTTATTTGTTTGAAATTGGTTTTGGAAGTGAAATGAATTGCTTAGAATTGGTACATGTATGGTGCGAGCCATTATTAGGCGAGGGATAAGGCTAGACCTTATTCTGGTTCTTGTATCGCGCCATTATGCTGCTGAAATTTTCTAAAAATGTTAGAACAATAAAAATATCATTTTTATTGTATAAATGAACTGTATAAAATATTCGTGAGTTGAAATAAATATTTTATAGTTAAAAATATAATTTTTAACTTGTATTTGAATAAAATAAATATTCATTTACAAATCAGACGATTTGTTTATGTACACACATTTAATTGATATGGATTGGGACGATATATTTTACACATCGCCCAACTGCACAAATAATAATAACTGTTTGTTGTTTGAAAACCCCACAAGGGTATTAGGATGATATCTAACATACACCAATCTCAATATTTAGTTGTATGTCAATCGATGGGTTGACAGGCTGTTGTAAGCGTTAATTATTTATATTTAACGCTTATGTAGTTGTGTAATGCACTCTGGATGATGGTTGACTGTGTTTGATTATTGTTCTGTACATGTGTGTATGAAATCCTTATAAATAAAATTATATGGAGATTGACTGTGTCTGATTCCAGTTCGGAAAGAACGAATATTTTAAATTAAAGAATATTTTAAAATGACGAGTAATGAATATTTTAAAATAATTAATATTTTAAAATAATATTCAATAATGGATCAAAATATGATCTTGATGTCCGATTTGGGATGGACACAAAAATATTTAAATATATAAAGCCGTGTTGATTAGATTAACGCTACTTTGACATGAATGATATTTATATCGATTTTATTCATTTTATAATGAATATATAAGAGGAAGTGATTTCAAAATCTAATGTGTTATAAATAATACCATTTATATATTAATGATATGGAATCAATTTTGATTTAAAATTGAATATGAAGTTGAAATCGTTTTGAAAACGAATTTAAAATGATTTATAAAATACCTTTTAAATGAAAATCGACGAAATATATATAATATATATTATATATATTTAATGGCCTGAATAGAACGCGTTGCGTCGCGGCCGTTCGCGAATTTCGACCATTGACTTCGAATTGATATTACGGGAGATCCGACCGTCAGATTCTCCTAAAACCGGAACCATTGGGTTTGTATCGAAAAGAGCTTTCCAACAAATATAAGAGATTTGAAATATAATGGTTGGATTTGGAATTATGTCCAAATCAAATTTGGAAAAGGTCGTTGTAAATGCAGTTCGATGACCGTTTATGGAAATCGACTGTACGGACCTTGGTAAAATTGTTAAAAATATTAATAATTTGTGTAAAATCATAATGATTTGGAAAGAATTTGGATGAAAAATTCCACGTTTGTAAAGATAAAAATATATTTTTATCAAAATGAACTAGTTATGAACTAGAACTATAATCCAATATTTTTAAATAAATAAATTAGATTTGAAATGGTTTTAAAAATAACCAGAATTTCTAATATATCAATCAGAATGGATTTGAACCGAAATTATCTTCGAAATACTTCGATATTGGATTCCGTGATTATACAGATATTGTGGAGGAATTTGGAAGATATATACATCGTTATTCCCAATACAATGTTTGTTGATTTCAGAATTTGATATTGAATATAAGCTGATATAATTTTTATTCAGAGCCTTGTATGTAATATTGAATTGGATTTTGGGTTTGTCGTGAATAGTGTCTACAGTAACATTGTTCTTAAACCCAGTCGAGAAAAGAATAAATATTTTAATTAAGATATAGTGAAGTTTTCCAATTAAGTAATATTTAAATTGGAATTGAATAAAAGAATTAGATTTTGGGTTTGTCGTGAATGATGTCCTAAATAACACTGTTCTTAAACCCCGTGTGAAAAGGATAAATCTTTTAATTAAGATTATTAGTTTTTCTAGTTAATTAACATTTAACTGGAATAAAATGGAATGTGAATTGGGTTTATTGTGAACTGTGTTTTAACGACATTCGTTCTTTAACTCGATTTACAGTGAAATGTGATTTGGAATTTATAAATCTTTTCATTAACATTAAAATTTTCCAAAGTAAAGCTTTCCAATTTAATATATTAAATTGGAATTGATGGAATTCGATTTGATAATAATCGAAGTGAGCTTCTGTGGAGGAAGCCTGTTAATATATATGAAATTTAAAAGGCTTTGTCGTTATTCCATTTATATTATTAGTCGGACACGGAAATTGATATCAATTATATATATTGATCTATTTTCCGTGAAGATCCATAATTAATGGAATGTGATTTGGGTTTATCGTAAACTGTGTTTTAAATGGCATTAGTTCTTTAACCCAGTTAAAGACAGGATTACATGTCTAACATTATATTTCGAACTGTATGGTTGATCTCTGCTTAATATATATCTGTTTGGTGGTGGAGAATTTATTCTCTTACTTAACACCCTTCTCTAAGACGTACGAGCTTAGAGGTTATATATCGGCAGAAATCAATAGTACGGTATAGATTGTCGATGCGGCATGTTTGTGTTCCCAAAGTTAAATTATCATTAATATTGATTTTTGGGAAGATTAAAACCAAATGGAGTTTTAATGAATCTTTAATTAGGTTGAAAAGTGAATGTGATAATTTAAATTATCAAATTTGGAAAATGATCGAGAATGGAGTAGCACCAGTTTTACTCCAGGCAATAGCTAAGTCCTTAATTAGATTTGAACGTGAAATGGTAATTAATTTTACCAATAACACCATAGTGTTAGATATGGAGTATTACAAGTTTTGCTTCAGAGGATGAATAGGTTGGGATTGGGAAATTAAACAAATTATTACTTTGGTAAGGTTCGCTAATCCCGACTAGTTGATAAACCTTAATTTGGTTTAGAATTGATGTCCAAAGGAAGATTAAAGAATAAATTTAAAAGAATTTATCTTTGATAAAATTAACGGGAACCTTTCCCAAAGTATAAGAATATTTGAATAAAAGGAGTATTCTGAATTGAAATGAGGCGTATGTTGTGTTTTTATAGCACTTGTTTATTATATACGCGAGTTATTCGAAAATGCCGAGTTTATACCCATTCTGAATAACTGATTCGACGATACGTCGACAATGAATATGGTGGTTGAAGACCGGAGGTCTTCACATCGTTTGGATGATTACTGATGTCTTGATTGGGCTGTACACCCAAGACAAGGTAATAAGTGGTAATCGTCTAGACGTACTTGGAGATCGACCGGATATGCGAGGACCTCTCTCCAAAATCGGACATATGGGACGAGGAATAAGGTGCCTCCGGTTTCGTTCAGACCCAGAACGGACTTGTAAATGGATGTGTGTCTGACATTGGATTTTATTCTGTGTTCATTGATCTCTATTAAATATATATCTGTTTGTCGGCGGAGAATTTATTCTCTTGCTTAACGCCTTTCTCTGAGACGTACGAGCTCAGAGGTTATATATCAATAGACATCAGTCGCATGGCGTGAATTGCCTGTGTGGCATGCTGAGATGCAAATGATCAAGGCTTCTGTTGAAAAGCAGAGTCTTGTGATTGATGATCGAAGCACGGCTTTAGTATAGCATAGCTTTGTGTATAGCGTTAATTCGTGAGCCTCACACCTCGGTATGAGTCAAAAACGGGATAAGGGACTGCAGGGAGAACACGACGTTTCTTTCTAGCTATGGGAGGTGTCATGGTATGGAGCCCAGACATTTATTATAGTTTTACCTATGTGGTTGTTGGGTTGCGAGGCGTATCGGATATATTGGTTACTACGAAGCCAATGGATAGGTCCGATAGGACCGGGAATCATGTGTTTAGGAATTGTCAATCGTCAAACATAAGAGATGACCGGTCCTGAAGCATCCAAGGGTTACCCAGAGTGTGTAGTCCTGAGACATTTGCTAGAGTGTCTCGAAGCGGTTAAGAGTACATCCCTTGCCTAGACTCATGACGAAAATCCAATTTCCAATACATGACATTTCGGTTTTGATTGTAGAGCCCAGTATGACGACATGATATATGGTACCCATGCTGTCTATGATTGATACATTTATATTTGGAGTTGTTTTATACACTATGCACTTATAATAGCATTAAATGATTTGTTTTAAACGTACCAAACACATTTGGCTAATATAAGGGAAAACTCTATCCTCCGGCTTGCGTTGCATTGTGTGATGGAACCTGGGTCTTATAATAGATTCATTTTTCCAAAAAGCATTGTGCTGTTTGTTTTATGCACTGGTATTCTTGGGAGGAAACACGTTCCGTGTTATACGGCGTGGTCTCTTGATTTACTTTATTTTGAAAGTAAAGAGTAAATAACTGTTTTAGTTCTCATACCAGTTACATGACTGACCTGGAGTTTATTGTTTTAACCTAAAATCTCTGGATGCACTTATTTTCCGCACGGACAACTAGTAGTTTTGGTTTTGCAGATATTATATTCACAGGATCCTTGTTTACAACTGGAGCTATATTCAGAACGCTCTATATCCGTGATTTTCTTTCAGTTGTGATTTGTATTATTTTCCGCTGCTAATGTATTAAATCTCTGATACTTATCAAATGCATATTATCAGTTCATACTCTGTATATTCTTATACTCTGATGTAAATTGTTGTAATAAGGAATGAAATGTTCTTCTGTTTGTGTTCTGATTTGTCATGTTCTCAACTCAATCCGGACTTTCCTTTATGGGGAAGTTTGGGTCATGACAACTAGTTTTTGGGTCAAGTTATTAATTTCAGTAGTTAACTAAATATAGTAGTTAAATTTGCTTGCTTTGAATATATTTTTGGTATTTTGGCCTTCTTATGCATGTGCTTTAAACCCATTCTGCCATGTTACGTTCCGTTCACAATTCAGTTTATATTCTATAGACCATGAAATATACTATTCTATTTTAAACTTGGAATTACGTTGTTGTTTGCTTGGCCACCATGTTAGAATGGCTTTTATCGTGGATTTAACATGTTTTGGAGCTACCTGCCACTAAATCTGGACATGACTAGTAATCCAATGGAATTTACAATTGTCTTGAATATGAAAAAAAAAATTGAAAGCATTAGTTATGAAACTGTCCAGAAGTTTAATTACATAAATTAAATGCAAACCTTTATTCTTGCATTGTGCACGGGTACGCTGTTATTTCCATAATCGTATATTCGTATACACACTTCTGGGAGAAAAATCCTGGTGAATTGGTACGGGTTCTTACCACCATATAGTTTCTACTTCTCTTTGCCTTACGTGCCTATGGTGACTCAGTATATCTTTCTTTGTTTAGCTGCCTTAATCATAACGTTGAAAGAACCATAAATCGAAATTTTGCTATAATGATCATCATCTCTAGGTTTCCATAAGTACCTTTTTTCTGTCTAATGAAATAGACATTTCAATAACAGTTCAAACATTGATATACTCCGAAAACCTAGTATGCCATTCGAACATTTTATGTCAGTATTCCTAAGACAGAGTGAATATCATCCTCTATTAGCTTTTATGCCTGTATACATGCAAATGTACATTTATATATGTATAAGAGAAATAAGATGGGTTAAATGGAGGCCAAGTTGTTAGCTACCTATCAATGGTTCATTAGTTCAAAGCCAGTTTGGGTCCATCAACTCATAAATGTTTTGCCAGTACATTGGTTCAATATAATGTCATCACATGATACAAGCATGTTATACAGTTATCTCGATTTCATGTCTCACAGCTATCATGAATGATGTTTAAATTGGAGTCACAGGTATCAGTAAATTATAGGAAATGGTAAATTAAAAATTTCAACTTCCTTAGCTCTAAATGCCAGTATTGCCAAGTATATATGGACATGAAATACATAGAACTGCTATTTATTTTGTTTTATGAACCATCATGTAAATAAGTCATGCTGTATTGGAATTTTTGCACCGCATGTAAGGTTGCAAGTTTCTAGTAGTCACCCAGTCCCTGTCCTATGCCGTTTGGAATCTTACTATTTTTTTATGTATGCAGGTTTATATAAATCTTCCATTTGAAACACTCTAGGCTATAACCCGAAATGTACATTTATGCTACACTTGAAATTGTGCCATGTTCATACTGGTTATCCCTACTTGGTTTCGAAACCGGAGACACATTTTGGTTCACATATTATCTCTTTGCTTGCATGGGGATCATATATTTTATATGCATGTTAGTCCAAATTTCACCTTATAATTAATACATGCATGCATGCATGCATGCATGCATACATACATATATTTATATATATACATGTTGGTCCAGTCAATTTCATTCTGAAATATATATTTATAAAAATATAATGAGGTTGTATGGTGTATAGTTGCGTGGGAATTCACACATATGTTTATGTTATCTGCCTTATTTCTTCAAACCTGAAATGCATGGAGTCTTTCCCATTCCAATTTGTTAATGGAATATGCTTCCTTCCCACTTGAATTTAAGGTCTTCCCTCATTTCAATTTGTTATCTAAAGCAAGAATTAATGCTGTCCAATAGATTTCCATTGACATACGTGAAATGCATATATAGTTAGGCATACACATAAACTTATACTTCAGGATGAACGTATGCTGGCACGATCTGAGGTTTTGTCATACCACTGTATCATGCTATTTTTCCGTTTGCGCTACCTATCACTTTGAAACTTACTGCACCATGGTTTAATCATTTGACTTTGCTAGTCGGTATATTTGCTTAATGAACTTGCATCGCATTTGATCTCCAGGATGCTGAGGCAATACATGTGTGTGTGTATACATGCACGTGTATATGCAAGCCCCCAGGATCACCTATGTTATTTTTTATATTCAGTTCGGGACGTTGAGGCGGTGCACACGTGTATACACACGTATACTTGAAAACGCCCGATATCGATTGTCCCAGTAAATAAGTAGAACTGATTTGAATAGATATTACACTTGAATTAGTCACCTATATAGAACAAATTAGAATAGATACCACATTTGATCTAGTCATTGGATATAGAAATGATACTGATGGGTACTACACAACTTTTGTTTTGTGTATATTTCAGAAGCTAGGTTTAACTAGTATATTCAGTTCCTATTGAAGTAAATTTACTTGAACTATGAATATACTAGTATATGTGTTTAAAAGCGAAAAAAGGATTTATGTCCTGACCATTTTAGAGATGTTAATCATCTCGACAACATCAGTGTCAATCAAACCTTCGGCCTCTTTGTCAATAGCGGTCACGGTTGCTGTCAACATGGCATCAGGTATATTAACATTGAATGATTCATATGTATTATTCAAGCTACAAATTAAATGAAAGGAATATAACTAGTAGAAGATAGACATCCATACATGTTGATTGGACTGTCCACCATCGCATGACATTTTGCATGGAAATAGCCTGAACTATCAAGATAAATAGCTTGTTTACAAAATGGCATAAGAAATATAGTTCTAAGGGTTAGTGGCCTCAACTTTGTTATGGTAACATTGGCGCTACATTCTTCCCCATGTGTCAATGTATAAGGTTAACATAAATCAAATCATGACATGACAAACATTTATTTCGTGTGTTGTAAATCATAAAGAATGAAGTAACAAAAGGATGTATGCAGTCTTAGTTTAATGCTTAGTTGATAAAAAAATTATGGTACCACAAAGATATATAATGGTAGTTACAGGTTTAATAAATTGTTTTAAGAAATAATTAACTTTCAGTCAGCACCAACTGTAATTTAGACGCTGTGCAAGTTTATGATAGAAGCAATGGAAATAACATTGGGTCATGTCAAAGTAAACAAACCGATAGGTAATATTTCTAGTAGAAAGGTAGTTAAAACATGTTCTATATAATAGATGTTAATTGGATATAAACTGCAATAAAATAGTACATTATAGAAGAAAAACTTTATTCTTTGATTTTCTTTTTCTTCAAAAATTAAAATATATCAGTACACAACTATAGACATGTTACATAGTGAAGGAGAATTAAATCACAAAATTAAGGATTCATACATTATACATCCATCAATATAATCAATAAGTTTAATTGAACAACAACAAAAATAACGAATGACAAATTGTTATTAAATAGCAGCAATAAAAAATCACTATAACCTCTCGTACAGTTCAAAATGGAAAAGGCATGAATGAAAAATGAAATACCTTATCTTCAAATCTTGGGCAGTTCAAAGGCATAAAATAAATGCATGATCAAAGGAATTAATGCATATTTCCACACACTTTTTTTTTCTTAAATATCAATAAATATATCTCATTAGTTACATACTAAAATTGAATCATCCTAAAATCACAAATAAACTTTTCTTTACTAAGAATTTTTAGTCTTAAGCTCACAAATTAGGGGAACTGACCATTTTGTAATAATAAAAAGCCCTAATAGGTGTAATGATTAACTTCTACTTTTTTCATATTTCCAATTAATTAACGATCAACATGTGAACTGGCATATCTTTCAAATTAGTTACTTTCTACCATTTCAAAGTTGTTTCTATATTATTTATATTCGATTTAGATCGTTAACTTCATTTTAATTACTTTTACTATTTAGTTTGCATATGTTTGCTTTTAGAAATGAAACGTACCACATTAACAAATATATAGTCACAAAAAGGTCCAAAATTCAAATAGCCAAGTCATTTTACAGTTTAGTTTACATATGTTTGTTTCTAGGACAAAAATGTTCGTTAACAGCAATTTGATAACAACAGAAAAGGTCAACTGCAAAAAACTAAATGAATGATATTTAATTAGCATCAATTTAAAACCAAGAAAAATGCAGCAAACACCTAAATTCTGTATTACTAATGAGAAACTACCATTATTAATTCCCCCCAAAAAAAACTTACTAAAAAAAGAAAATAAGGGAACTGTAATTGAAATTATGGGAATTAGTAGAGCAATATTCTAATCCTTACGGGTTGACAAAGAGAATTCAGAAAAAAGGTGATTTTGCGGTTCAAGAGGTTATCACATCTATCAATTTCAAAAATTCAAATCTATCACAAATACAAAAGAAACAAAACAGTTAATCTTTTTACTATATAGTTTCAAATGCTTTTTAACCGAAATGTACATAAGTAGCAAATAGACAATAACAGAGAAAGATGGTTACATAATTAAATGAATGACACTTAAATTAGCAGCAGTTTAAAGTCAGACAAAATATAGCTAGCGTCTAGTGATTCTATTGATGAAGAAAACCATTATAAATTTTCGAGAAATTCTGAAACTATAAACAACAAAAAAGGAAATTTGAAAATTTAATTGAAAATATAAGAATGAGTAAAGCAATTTCTAATTAATATTCTCTTCTAAAGAGAATTAAGAAGAAAAATGGTTAGCCTTTTGGTGGTTTGGGAGGTTATAAAATCTGTCGACAACAACAATTCAAATCTATTGCAAATACGAAGGAAACCATGCAGTTAACCATTTTACAATTTAGTTTGCATATGTTTGTTTTTTGAACTGAATAATGCATTAATATAAAATAAACAACAATAGAAAAAGTTAGCTCCAATGATTAGATGAATAATATTTCAATTAGCATCAGTTTAAAACCGAGGTGAATATAGCAAGCATCTGAACCACGATTCATCTAAAAAAACACAACCATGGTGATTTTTCCATAAATTTTTGAAAAAAAAAATTATAATCGAAAAGAAAATAACAAAACGCTAACTGAAAATATACGAAGAAATAATACTTGTTAGTATTCTCTAGTTCATCACTTAACCAAAGGGCTCTCCATCTTTCAGCTCATATGTCACCGTTAGATTAGTGGAGTTCGCTTAAAATATGAGTGAAGCCTTAGAATTACTGTTTGGTTTGTTTATGTCTGGTTTTAGAACAGATTATAAATTAATAGCAAAAATACACAATAGAAAATGTTAATTAACATCAATTTAAAGGCCAGGCAAATATACAACAAGCATTTAAATCAAAATTCAACTAAGAAACACATCGAATATAACTTTTTAGAAAATTCTGAAATACATATTTACTAATACAACGAAACTATACATGATACAAATGAATAATACCTTGTAGTATTTTTCCAATTCTTCGAATAGTTGAAAGAGGTTCTTTATCTTCCAACTAGTGGTTGGCGCTCTATAATGCATGTACATCATCGGTTTGTTGTAGTTCATTGAAAACACAACTGAAGATCTAAAATTTTGTTAAAAATTTACAAAATAATAAAATTGAGATTCGATGTGGAAACAAATTAGGATTTGAACTACATCAAGTTAATGAATTAGGGTTTTACATTAGACCAAAGATGAAGTGGTACCGTTACATAATCTGCACTTACGAACTCAATTCATCAGCTGATGTGTAGAGCTCAAATCTTGTACCCAAATTAATTCGACTTGAAGTAAACCAAAAGGCAAATTCCACAATTCGGGGACCCAAATCTGTCTAACCGATGTAGCGCAGACGCTATCGAATATAAATAATGCTTGCTTTCAAATCAAAGTGTTGCGAGACCAAAAACTAGTTCAATTTGGGATATCTGCATTTTGTGTTGATTTGCAAATGGGAAACATAATTGGGTTGAGAACGTGGGGCTGGGATCTGAAAACAAACAACCAAATAGATTTCGGAATAGCGTAACAAAAAAAAAAAATCAAAACGAAAGTTTAAGTAGAATAAAATAATGTATGCAGAGATATACCACTTCTTTCAGCTGCTGATTGGGTCGTGTACATTTAGAGAGCAGGAAAAGGAAGAAAATTATTTGGGAGTAATCAACGACCGATCAACGACCAATGATGCTGGCATAACCAGTGTTCTTGAGTAACTTTACATTAGGATCATACGGTGTACATTCAAGTTTACAGTCAAGATAATTGTATTTCTTTAGAGTCTTCTCAGTTTAATGGGATTGATCGAAAGAAAATCCCCTTTTTGACATAGTAATCTTAATATCAGGGATTACACTCGCTTCACCTAGATCTTTTATATTAAAATTGGCACTTAATAGAGATTTGACTGAATTTATGGCATGAATATTTGACTCAACGATGAGTAGGTCATCTACATAAAAGCATATAATAGTGCAAATGTCATTCTCAGATTTGTAATAAATGCATTTGTCACTTTCATTAACTTTAAAACCATATGAAGTGATTAAGTTATCAATTTTTTCATGCCATTGTTTAGATGCTTGTTTTAAACCATATAATGATTTATCTAATTTGCATCCTTTATGTTCTTGACCATGTACTACAAATCTTTCAGTCTGGTCCATATAAATTTCTTCTTCTAATTCACCGTTCAAAATTGTGGTTTTTACATCCGTTTGGTGTATTAGTAAATTATGAAAAGAAGCAAGTGAGATTAATACCCAAATGAATGTAATTCTAGTTATAGTGAAAAAGTATCAAAGAAACCTATATTTTCTTTTTGCTTAAAACCTTTAGCTACTAGTCATGTTTTATATTTATCAATAGTGCCATCAGGTTTTAATTTTTAAGTACTCGTTTACAGCCTATAGATTTGCAGCGGGGGTAGATCTACTAAATGCTAAGTCTTATTGGATTCCAGAAAATCCATCTCATCATTTATAGCCTCTTGCCAAAAAATTGGCATCTAAAGAAGGTAAGGCCTCTTGGAGGTTTAAGGGATCCTCCTCTATAGTAAAAACACAAAAATCCGAAACAAAGTCTTTTACGGTTCTCGTTCTTTTACTTCTTCTAGGTTCAACTTCAGAATTTTCATTAAATTCTGTTCTAATAGGCATACTAGAAGTGCCCCCACTATTCCTTAATTTAACAAAATTGTTGTTCCATAACAATCGACATCATTTGTTTCAATTATATTATGTGTATTTAGGTCATAAAAAACTGTATGCTTTGCTATTAATAGCATAGTTTTTAAATACACATTTACATGCTCTACTAGCTAATTTTATTCTCTTAAGGTTTGGAGCGCAAACATATGTTAAACAAACCCAAGTTCTAAAGTATGACACATTGGATTTATAATTCTTTTAAAATTTCAAAAGGTGAATTTTTATTCTTAGATTAAGGGATTCTAAACAGAACATAACATGCAGTCAATAAAATATCCCTCCACCAATGTTTTGCTGCACCAAAATTTAATAAAATAGCAATTACTAATTCGGTAAAGGTCCTATTTTTTTTCAGCTTTACTGTTCGTTTCAAGTGAATATGGTGCATTTCTATCATTCACTATACCAAGTAATTTATAAAAAAAATCAGAATAAACTAAATTCATATTCTGTTCATCTATCACTATGAATTCTCTTAATTTTCTTATTCCTCAATTTCAGTTTTGAATCTAAGCATGTCAAATGCAACTTATATTTCAGAATCACTGTTTTTCCAATTGTAAGTTTTATTTTCACATAATCAATCTCTACAGTTTTAGTGGTGTGAGGATTTCCCAGTAACACTTTCTGATCATCAGCAGCCGTGTATATTGTGAATATATCACGATCATAGCAGACATGACGAGAAACACCAGTGTCTACCCACCAACCCTTTGTCCACCAACAAGGTGAATCAATCATAGCCATAAGAGGCTCCTCAGTCATGTTAGCCTGCAGTGCAAGACTTAGCCTGTTCCGACACTATCGTGCCACATGATCTGTTTTTCCACAGTTGTAATATAGAAGCAACTGTTCAGAATCATTCTTTTTGGTTGGTTGCTGCTGTCCTTTATGGTTTCCTTATGGATTCCCATTCTATTCTCAACTGACTGGCTGTGGAGGCTTACTATTGCTTGAGATGTTAATATGTTTGAAAATTTATATTTTTCTTATAGAAAAATATACATAAACTTATAGACTAACATAAGTTATTCACATGTATGCAACAAAGGTGTTCTATATTCTATCTGTTCACTTGTATGCAACATAGGTGTTCTATATTCTGTCTTTTCACTTGTATGCAACAAAAGTGTTCCATTTCTATCTGTTCGTACCACATCTAACATTTTGACTTGATATCATATCTTAGTATGGTAATAGCACTAACCAACTAGTACTGATTAGAAGTTAAGACAAGGGTAATATGGTACGCTGTTATGATATTAGATATCACATTCTTGTTACATGCATAATTAGAAAGTCATAATTTTCAAGTTATCAATGAACACCATGGAATTTCTACTAATAGCAACTACCGTTTAAATTTCCACATATAAAAATGTTATTAAAATGGTTTAGTTATATCAATACTCGATCCGAGCATTGTCGGTTGTTGCAAATTACCAGAAAAGGTCAAACTAATTTTACGTAGAAAATGGAAAATTTCAGCAAATAAATCTACAGATCCATTATACTAAAAAAAAGTACCGATTGTGATTCCCACAGCAACGATCATGATCTGAGATCCACAAAATGGTCCACCTCCTCTCATTAGCGGTTCTTTCAGATTTCGGATCTGCCTTCGCATTTGAGCTTGCGTACTTTTCCATCTGCTACAGCCCTCCGAAAATGATTTTAACGGAAGCGAGTGGGTTTAATTTGGCCTTGTTGCACCATGGTGAGAACGAAGCTTCAGAAGCCGAATGCTTGGAAGTATGAATTCAGTAGCTCAGAATTTTTCCGGTTGCAGCCATTGTTTCGACGAATCGTCTTCAAATTGTTAGGAAAGAATGGCTGAGTTGCGGACTAGGTCGCTTTCTTGAAGACGATTCGGCGATCTGGTCGGTGGTGCAAAACTAGTTCGTACTTTCGCCGCCGCCTCTAGGATAAAACAAATTCTAAAAATAATAATTGATTTTCTTTGCATAACAAATCAGTTCAGATCTGCTCTTTCAAGATTAAAAAATACAGCTCGTAATTTCTGGAAGATGATTTTAATGGCGGAAGATTTGAAAAAAATCTTCATCTAAAGTTGAAGGTAACGTATAGTACCGCTTCAAATAAAAGTCGGCTCAGAAATATTTTCTTATTTAAAATCATAGTTCGAAAAATGCAGCGTTTTCTGGCACAAAAATATAAGTGTTTACACCTCAAGCCCGGGCCCGAACTGAGCCGGGTCGGGTTTGAGTCGAGTCGGTCGGTCGTGCTCGCATGTGTGGTGGTCATGATGCATGGTCTCCCTCCTCACAACAAAGCATGTATTGTGAGCCCAAGGCCCCAACATGATTTCTTAGAAACAAGTATAAATACTTGCCTCTTCCATATAATCCAATGATATGGGACTATTCACATAAAGGAGCCATTCATACACTTATCTCAATATTTTAATAATTCACCCAATATTTCCAGCAATCCCCCACTTGAATTTTTAAAATATTATCGAGCAGTTTCTAAAAACATAAGATTTTGCATAAACAAAGGTGTCACCCGACTTGTAAGATCCCACCTCCGCTAGGGTCACTCACAAAGGGAATGCACCAGGTTTGGTGAAGCATTATCGAGGTAAACATGCACAGAGATATTACAAGACAGAACATATATAAAACAACGGAAGTATAACAAATTTCATTACCTTATAGAATAAGGTCTAAAGCCTTTCACATCAGAATACATCAAAACCTGTCTTGTAATAGTAAAGAAGCATAAAACCATTTCATAAATTATTCCCCAAGTAAAACAGTAAAGTAGCCATAGCCAAGAAAAGTCCAAGCCATGCGTGATGACCTTCAAGCCGAAGAAGTCCGAACTAGATAACAGTGTTTCCTCCCTGAAACCTGGGGGGGAAACAGAAGACAAAGAGGCGAAAGAAAACAGGGTCAGTCATAAAGACTGGTAAGTCCTATCTACTTCCAGTATAAAAACAGGTAAAGGTAACATGACATGCATAAACTGAAAGTAAACATAAGGATGACGACAAGATAGATAAGCTAAACCAAGATAACTGGATGAACTACTGTAGCAAGGTAAACTAAGGTGTCATGATAAACTACGGTGTCAAGATAAATCAACGTGTCACATCGTCAGGTTTCTATCAAGTATACTATCCCAAGGTATCTATCATGTATATCATCCCACGGTATCTATCATGTACAACATCCCAAGGTATTTATCATGTATATATTTGCTCTGCACCTCTCGTACTAGTATCCCAACCCGCGTCATGTGTCAACTATGAATGTCCCTTGCCCAATGTCATGTAATGATCCATGTCAACCTAATATATATAGCATATGTAGGTTTTCCCAACTCGTATGTTTCTTTCCATGTATAAGTTCAGTCCTTTGCCGTAGGCCATACGGGCTTTCCCATGTAAACGTTTTATCCTTGAGGTTATTTTGGACTGCTACCCTTGATCTGGTTATGTTCTCTTACCACGAACTATCGCGTGCTCACTTAGGATTTATGCCACCTAGGACCACTAGGGATTATGCTACCTAATGAACGTTCCCGTGTCTCGGTTTGGGTTCAGGCCACCTAGGGCCACTAGGGATTATGCCACCCGTCAACCGCGCCCTTTATCCCACGTATGTATCGTGAATCGTTTTCCATGTCTAGACGCACATGTATCTCAATGTGCCACCCGAGTTCCGTGCCAGGGAAAATCAAGAAATACGAACTCGGTCGGGAGTTTTAAGTCGTCTGCTGATGCAGATATCAAGGTCTGTTTTTGTATCCGTGGCTATGGTCCCACGTGACCCCTCCCTCATCTACTGAAAGGCAATCCAAGAAAAATCATGTATGAGAACTACATCCCGGCCCCACTATAGCCCCACTTTCCTATGGGCCAACCTCACCCATGACTCGATAGCAAGAACATAGTCTGCTGGGAGTTCTCTGCCTTTCCGTTCGTACACGATTGACTAAAGATGGTAGGTAGTCGGCGACGAGCTATTCAGGGCAAAATCAAGTATCGTCGCCTCCACGCTAATCCATCCCAGTCTTTAGGCCGCTCGCATAGCAACCAAGGCATACTCTTGGCTCTTCTACCGCAGACCTTAACCTCTGTGAGGCCGGGTTTCATGGACCACCTGCCACCTCACAGAGGGATACCAAGAGTACCCTCACGTCCCCCGAAGCTACCGCTTCGTCACCCAGTTCGTTGGAGCCCTTATCCAAGTCGGATAATTTGCTCCTCCTTGTGTGTTTAAGCGATGACCTACCATATTGGGTTACTCATCCATTCATGAACTAGTCCCATGTCCTTGGCTAAGAATTATTACTTAGTTATACTTAACTAAGGTTTACCACTTAGCTTCTTTTCCCCGTTACCCTTGATTAACCACGATTCTCTACCTAGTTCCTCTCACTAGGGTTTTGTCTATTGGGTTAAGTGTTGTTATTCAGGTTCATGACTTAGCCCGCCTACGAATCATGTCAAGATTGGCTAAGTATTTAAGTTCAAGGTTTAGCCCTACAAGTTGGTTAAGTATACCAAGAAGCTCATGACTTAACCCTATCAAGTCAAATTGATTAAGTATTTATTTGTCTTAACCCTATCAGGTTATCATGTTAGATTGATTAAGCATAGATTACCTTAATCTCATCAGATTATCGAGTCGGATTGGTTAAGTATAGGTTAGCTTAACCCCATCCACTAATCGTATTACAATGGTTAAGCCTAATTTAAAAGGTCTTGTGACTTAACCCTACCAGGTCCACATATTCGATTGGTTAAGTGTAGGTTACTTAACCTCATCAAATCATCATGTATAATTGGTTAAGTATAAGTTACTTAACCCCATTAAATTATCATGTTAAATTAGTTAAGTATTGGTTACTTAACCTCGATGAATTACCAAGTTTAGATTGGTTAAGTGTTTAACTTAACCCCATCGAATTACCGTGTTTAGATTAGTTAAGTATAGGTTACTTAACCCCATCTAATTACCGTGTTTAGATTAGTTAAGTCTAAATTACTTAACCCCATCTAATTACTAAGTCGGATTATTTAAGTGTAAATTACTTAACCCCATCTAATTACCAAGTCGGATTAGTTAAGCGTAAATTACTTAACCCCATCCCCTAATTGTCTTGTATGGTTGAGTGTCATTAAGAAATCAAGCCCGGTCCCACTTAACCTACCCATTCGTGTCATATCGGTTAAGTGTCACTAGTCAAATTTACTTAACCTTATCATGTGGCATTAATTTAATTAATTCACTCTCAACCTCTCACATTAGACCTTGTTGTGGTTACTAGTTAAGCCGGGCGGGTCCGGGTAGTTTTGCACCACAACCTAGTCTAACCTCGGGTCTTAAGCGCGACATGACCAACTTCTCACATTGGATCCTATTGTTTGTAGCTACTAGTTAAGTCGGGCGGGTCCTGGTAGATTTATGCTACAAACTCAACCCAACCTCGAGTTGGCCACTTTCATGTTTGGTCTAGTGTCATATTACACCTACAACCCATACGTGTCTAGCCACAAGTTCCATGTTTTCGTACGTGTCATGTTCATGTTTAAGTGTTTCAAGAGTGTTACATTTTCATGCAACCCCATGTCAAGTTTTCATGCCACATTCAAGTCAAATTTCCGCGTCACGTTCACGTTTGTCTAACTACCCCAAAATCGTGTTTTCACTTGAGTGAAAGCGAGTCAACATAGTATAAATACTATGATACACATTGACCCCAAAACATGCACAATGCCACGACGGGGTTGGCTTCAAACATGCATGGTATCATCAAGGGATTGGCCTTGTACATGCATACTATCATATAAGGGTTGGCCACAAGCATGCACAATGTCATAAAGAGGGTAACTTGCATATGTGTTCATGTCATAAACCTATCATGAAGGGATAAACATACACATGTTACTTATGTCATAAAAAGGGGTAAACTTGCATATTATCATAAGGGACTTCGGGTTCATATACTTGCGTAGCCTCAAAGTCACATTTATGCGCATGTTTCATCAGTCAAAGTGGTTTCAAGTGTGCATGCTAACATACCACAAGTAAAGGTCCAATCTTGCATGGCAAACTAAGTCCAATGCAACATGAATAGCATGGTTTAGTCGCTAAAATACAACATAAGGTCCTATGTTCATGTTAAAGGAGCAAACTAGGCTCGCATAGGTTATAGCACTCATGTTTAACCACATTTTATTCCATGCCATGATTAAACTACCGTTAACATATCGAAGTAGCTAGAACTTACATAGCGAGGCTTAGAGGGTGCGCATGAATCGTCTTGAGGATGAAAGGTGACTCCGTTGATGAAGAACCGTCATGAAATCGCCGTAGCAACGTTGATCGAGCCTCGATTTGGTGTAGCAAGCTTGCACCTTTCGATTCGGATCCGATTTGCATGCATAGTCTCTTGGAGTTGGAGATGGAGGCCATGATCACTTGGCATTTGGGCAGCACTTCGTGGCATGAGAGAGTTTGAGTGATTTAGGTTAGGGTGTTAGGGTCTTTTTATAGAGTTTAGGAGCATTTTAGGCCATAGGATTAACCCTAGATCGAATCCAGGCCATCCAGAATCGTCACAAGCCTCCAAAACCGAGCCAACATGACAAGCAGGTGCACTAGGTCGGGGTTCTACAGGGGGGGTCGACCCATGGGTCGACACCCATGTTGACCCCCTGGGGAGGGGTCGACCCAGGGGTCGACACCCTGTGTGTCTGGCGGGAATTTTCCCGCCTTCTCTTTCTGGGCTGAATTTCAAATCTGTTTTCGGATTTGAATTTTCGTGAAACTTCATTAGGCCTTAAATGGGTCATGCAAACTCCGATTTACGAAATTTCGGACTCTATTTCGCGTATTTTTCCGAGACAAACGCAATGGCGCAACCCGTTTATCGTGATTCAGATTTTATAATTTAATTCTGCCTTGATTCTTGTCTTAACACGTTGTTAAAATTCGGGTTGTTACATTCTCCCCTCCTTTAAGGATTTCGTCCCCGAAATCTCCAAGTTAGGAAGAACGCATCCCACCATCCATCATCCATCTACTCAAAACATCATCCACAGGCAAACATTGTCCTTAAACGATTTCTAATGCCATATGTACATATGCAAAACGTGTGTGTATATGCTCCTTAGCTAATGCTAATGATCAGGCCTGAATGATCTTTCTAATGCAAAATATGTTTAGTGCCATGAGTCCAACATGTATGCAAATAGTCCTAGTCATATAAGTACTATATGCATGCACAAACATTCATTCATATGCAACATCCGCATGATAACACATTCAATTTCATCCATAAACAAGTATAAATACTCGTGCATATGCAACATGAAACGTGACCGCGTCAATCTAGTATCAAATGTGTATTCGCGCATCCACGAGCAACCACTTGCAACCATTTGCAACCATATCAATCATAACATGTTTCAAATACATGTTTACATCCATAGGATTCTACCTAAGGTTCTCACGATAGGATCGAGGAGATAAACAAGGTAAACTCCCTACGGGGTTTGCGACAGAAACAGGACCGAGAGGATATTCACCAAAAGATAACATGCGAGCAAGCTCTACAGGAAAAACCAGGGATCAAGGATACACTCTTTAAAAAGAGGTACGATGCGCGTGTCTAGCCTTACGTCTTCTAAGTCGCGTTTCCTTTAGCTTAATTCCTCGGTGCCTTGACCATCTTTTTTAACTCCATGATCTCGTAGCTCCTTGATTCCTATTTCCAAAATATGAGTTAGAACTTATTTCATTGTCGCCTCTTATTCCACTTTCACTTATCCTTTTCCTAGTATACTTGGCTCAAACGTATCCACTTACTCATGCAAGCTCTCCAAAATTCACTAGGGAATTCTGGATCTCATTTGCCGATGCCAATCCATGTTGCCAAGAGTACTTACTAGGGTGATTCCCATAACACATGCATAAGCGAAACGAACCATCCTCCTTAGCGGCGAATTCTATTCGAACGGATTACCAACAACTGCATCCCGAGATTCTAGGTAACTAACCATGACGGAACCCAAAAGATTACACGAGGCTTCGAGGGTATCACCAAGGTGAGTCGAGAGTCTAACTACCCTCTTTCCAAAACCAAGAATGGCACCCCTTATTGGGTGACCACTTTATCCCTAGAATCCATCCATAGCCGAGACATGTCATTCTCAAACCCAAACAAGTCATGAAGAAATGGACCAACTCTCCAACCAGATTTTTGGGACAAAAACTGGGATCCTCTACCATGCTAGTACTAAGGTGCAGAGACTCAACTATCCAAGCAGACTTAAATGATACGATGATCAAGACAAAGTCTGGACGGGATGATAGAAAAGAACGACTAAACCTTTACTAGAAACGGTACCATCTCTTTTAGGTACCCTAGAAATGGGAGCGTACAATTGCCCCCTCCGATGATCTTGTCCTTGTCCTCCTTGATGGACTAAGCCATATCAACAGTTGCTTATCCTTAAGCTCGCGTCCTTTATCCTTACTCTTATTATCCTTCCTTGTACCACGGCAACATGTCTCTCGAGAACCACCTCCATCGTACGGAAAACACCTACGTGGCTAGAAAAATATTAGTCACAGTTAGAACTACTGTGACTACGGATGGAGGAAAGAAAGGAAAAGAGATTCAATCAAGGAATCAAAGGATAGTGCTAATGGCCTTTGGGGAATAGCCTTTTAAAACAAAACTTTTCTTGTAAAATGCTTCTTTGTAAAACGGTTTCTCAAATAGTTTTCAGACGGTTTTAAAAACTTTTTGCCCAGTCTGGTAACCTTCTGCTCTGATACCAAATGTAACACCCCACCTCCGCTAGGGTCACTCACAAAGGGAATGCACTAGGTTTGGTGAAGCATTATCGAGGTAAACATGCACAGAGATATTACAAGACAGAACATATATAAAACAGCGGAAGTAAAACAAATTTCATTACCTTATAAAATAAGGTCTAAAGCCTTTCACATCAGAATACATCAAAACCTGTCTTGTAATAGTAAAGAAGCATAAAACCATTTCATAAATTATTCCCCAAGTAAAACAGTAAAGTAGCCATAGCCAAGAAAAGTCCAAGCCATGCGTGATGACCTTCAAGCAGAAGAAGTCTGAACTAGATAACAATGTTTCCTCCCTGAAACCTGGCGGGGGGAGGGGGGGGGGGGACGGAAGACAAAGAGGCAAAAGAAAACGGGGTCAGTCATAAAGACTGGTAAGTCCTATCTACTTCCAGTATAAAAATAGGTAAAGGTAACATGACATGCATAAACTGAAAGTAAACATAAGGATGACGACAAGATAGATAAGCTAAATCAAGATAACTGGATGAACTACTGTAGCAAGGTAAACTAAGGTGTCATGATAAACTACGGTGTCAAGATAAATCAAGGTGTCACATCGTCAGGTTTCTATCAAGTATACTATCCCAAGGTATCTAACATGTATATCATCCCACGGTATCTATCATGTACAACATCCCAAGGTATTTGTCATGTATATATTTGCTCTGCACCTCTCGTACTAGTATCCCAACCCGCGTCATGTGTAAACTATGAATGTCCCTTGCCCAATGTCATGTAATGGTCCATGTCAACCTAATATATATAGAATATGTAGGTTTTCCCAACTTGTATGTTTCTTTCCATGTATAAGTTCAGTCCTTTGCCGTAGGCCATACGGGCTTTCCCATGTAAACGTTTTATCCTTGAGGTTATTTTGGACTGCTACCCTTGATCTGGTTATGTTCTCTTACCATGAACTATCGCGTGTTCACTTAGGATTTATGCCACCTCGGACCACTAGGGATTATGCTACCTGATGAACGTTCCCGTGTCTCGGTTTGGGTTCAGGCCACCTAGGGCCACTAGGGATTATGCCACCCGTCAACCGCGCCCTTTATCCCACGTATGTATCGTGAATCGTTTTCCATGTCTAGACGCACATGTATCTCAATGTGCCACCCGAGTTCCGTGCCAGGGCAAATCAAGAAATACAGAACTCGGTCAGGAATTTTAAGTCGTCTGCTGATGCAGATATCAAGGTTTGTTTTTGTATCCGTGGCTATGGTCCCACGTGACCCCTCCCTCATCTACTGAAAGGCAATCCAAGAAAAATCATGTATGAGAACTATATCCCGGCCCCACTATAGCCCCACTTTCTTATGGGCCAACCTCACCCATGACTCGATAGCAAGAACATGGTCTGTTGGGAGTTCTCTGCCTTTCCGTTCGTACACGATTGACTAAAGATGGTAGGTAGACGGCGATGTGCTATCTAGGGCGAAATCAAGTATCGTCGACTCCACGCTAATCCATCCCAGTCTTTAGGCCGCTCGCATTGCAACCAAGGCATACTCTTTGCTCTTCTACCGCAGACCTTAACCTCTGTGAGGCCGGGTTTCATGGACCACCTGCCACCTCACAGAGGGATACCAAGAGTACCCTCACGTCCCCCGAAGCTACCGCTTCGTCACCCAGTTCGTTGGAGCCCTTATCCAAGTCGGATAATTTGCTCCTCCTTGTGTGTTTAAGCGATGACCTACCATATTGGGTTACTCATCCATTCATGAACTAGTCCCATGTCCTTGGCTAAGAATTATTACTTAGTTATACTTAACTAAGGTTTACCACTTAGCTTCTTTTCCCCGTTACCCTTGATTAACCACGATTCTCTACCTAGTTCCTCTCACTAGGGTTTTGTCTATTGGGTTAAGTGTTGTTATTCAGGTTCATGACTTAGCCCGCCTACGAATCATGTCAAGATTGGCTAAGTATTTAAGTTCAAGGTTTAGCCCTATAAGTTGGTTAAGTATACCAAGAAGCTCATGACTTAACCCTATCAAGTCAAATTGATTAAGTATTTATTTGTCTTAACCCTATCAGGTTATCATGTTAGATTGATTAAGCATAGATTACCTTAATCTCATCAGATTATCGAGTCGGATTGGTTAAGTATAGGTTAGCTTAACCCCATCCACTAATCGTATTACAATGGTTAAGCCTAATTTAAATGGTCTTGTGACTTAACCCTACCAGGTCCACATATTCGATTGGTTAAGTGTAGGTTACTTAACCTCATCAAATCATCATGTATAATTGGTTAAGTATAAGTTACTTAACCCCATTAAATTATCATGTTAAATTAGCTAAGTATTGGTTACTTAACCTCGTTGAATTACCAAGTTTAGATTGGTTAAGTGTTTAACTTAACCCCATCGAATTACCGTGTTTAGATTAGTTAAGTATAGGTTACTTAACCCCATCTAATTACCGTGTTTAGATTAGTTAAGTCTAAATTACTTAACCACATCTAATTACCAAGTCGGATTAGTTAAGTGTAAATTACTTAACCCCATCTAATTACCAAGTCGGATTAGTTAAGCGTAAATTACTTAACCCCATCACCTAATTGTCTTGTATGGTTAAGTGTCATTAAGAAATCAAGCCCGGTCCCACTTAACCTACCCATTCGTGTCATATCGGTTAAGTGTCACTAGTCAAATTTACTTAACCTTATCATGTGGCATTAATTTAATTAATGCACTCTCAACCTCTCACATTAGACCTTGTTGTGGTTACTAGTTAAGCCGGGCGGGTCCGGGTAGTTTTACACCACAACCTAGTCTAACCTCGGGTCTTAAGCGCGACATGACTAACTTCTCACATTGGATCCTATTGTTTGTAGCTACTAGTTAAGTCGGGCGGGTCCGGGTAGATTTATGCTACAAACTTAACCCAACCTCGAGTTGGCCACTTTCATGTTTGGTCTAGTGTCATATTACACCTACAACCCATACGTGTCTAGCCCCAAGTTCCATGTTTTCGTACGTGTCATGTTCATGTTCAAGTGTTTCAAGAGTGTCACATTTTCAGGCAACCCCATGTCAAGTTTTCGTGCCACATTCAAGTCAAGTTTCCGCGTCACGTTCACGTTTGTCCAACTACCCCCAAATCGTGTTTTCACTTGAGTGAAAGCGAGTCAACATAGTATAAATACTATGATACACATTGACCCCAAAACATGCACAATGCCACAACGGGGTTGGCTTCAAACATGCATGGTATCATCAAGGGATTGGCCTTGTACATGCATACTATCATATAAGGGTTGGCCACAAGCATGCACAATGTCATAAAGAGGGTAACTTGCATATGTGTTCATGTCATAAACCTATCATGAAGGGATAAACATGCACATGTTACTTATGTCATAAAAAGGGGTAAACTTGCATATTATCATAAGGGACTTCGGGTTCATATACTTGCATAGCCTCAAAGTCACATTTATGCCCATGTTTCATCAGTCAAAGTGGTTTCAAGTGTGCATGCTAACATACCACAAGTAAAGGTCCAATCTTGCATGGCAAACTAAGTCCAATGCAACATGAATAGCATGGTTTAGTCGCTAAAATACAACATAAGGTCCTATGTTCATGTTAAAGGAGCAAACTAGGCTCGCATAGGTTATAGCACTCATGTTTAACCACATTTTATTCCATGCCATGATTAAACTACCGTTAACATCTCGAAGTAGCAAGAACTTACATAGCGAGGCTTAGAGGGTGCGCATGAATCGTCTTGAGGATGAAAGGTGACTCCTTTGATGAAGAACCGTCATGAAATCGCCGTAGCAACGTTGATCGAGCCTCGATTTGGTGTAGCAAGCTTGCACCTTTTGATTCGGATCCGATTTGCATGCATAGTCTCTTGGAGTTGGAGATGGAGGCCATGATCACTTGGCATTTGGGAAGCACTTCGTGGCATGAGAGAGTTTGAGTGATTTAGGTTAGGGGGTTAGGGTCTTTTTATAGAGTTTAGGAGCATTTTAGGCCATAGGATTAACCCTAGATCGAATCCAGGCCATCCAGAATCATTACAAGCCTCCAAAACCGAGCCAACATGACGAGCAGGTGCACCAGGTCGGGGTTCTACAGGGGGGGTCGACCCAGGGGTCGACACCCATGTTGACCCCCTGGGGAGGGGTCGACCCAGGGGTCGACACCCTGTGTGTCTGGAGGAAATTTTCCCGCCTTCTCTTTCTGGGCTGAATTTCAAATCTGTTTTCGGATTTGAATTTTCGTGAAACTTCGTTGGCCCTTAACTGGGTCATACAGACTCCGATTTTCGAAATTTCGGACTCTATTTCGCGTATTTTTCCGAGACAAACGCAATGGCGCAACCCGTTTATCCTGATTCAGATTTTATAATTTAATTCTGCCTTGATTCTTGTCTTAACACGTTGTTAAAATTCGGGTTGTTACATTTTCCCCTCCTTTAAGGATTTCGTCCCCGAAATCTCCAAGTTAGGAAGAACGCATCCTACCATCCATCATCCATCTACTCAAAACATCATCCATAGGAAAACATTGTCCTTAAACGATTTCTAATGCCATATGAACATATGCAAAACGTGTGTGTATATGCTCCTTAGCTAATGCTAATGATCAGGCCTGAATGATCTTTCTAATGCAAAATATGTTTAGTGCCATGAGTCCAACATGTATGCAAATAGTCCTAGTCATATAAGTACTATATGCATGCACAAACATTCATTCATATGCAACATCCGCATGATAACACATTCAATTTCATCCATAAACAAGTATAAATACTTGTGCATATACAACATGAAACGTGACCGCGTCAATCTAGTATCTAATGTGTATTCGCGCATCCACAAGCAACCACTTGCAACCATATCAATCATAACATGTTTCAAATACATGTTTACATCCATAGGATTCTACCTAAGGTTCTCACGATAGGATCGAGGAGATAAACCAGGTAAACTCCCTACGGGGTTTGCGACAGAAACAGGACCGAGAGGATATTCTCCAAAAGATAACATGCGAGCAAGCTCTACAGGAAAAACCAGGGATCAAGGATACACTCTTTAAAAAGAGGTACGATGCGCGTGTCTAGCCTTACGTCTTCTAAGTCGCGTTTCCTTGAGCTTAATTCCTCGGTGCCTTGACCATCTTTTTTAACTCCATGATCTCGTAGCTCCTTGATTCCTATTTCCAAGATATGAGTTAGAACTTATTTCATTGTCGCCTCTTATTCCACTTTCACTTATCCTTTTCCTAGTATACTTGGCTCAAACGTATCCACTTACTCATGCAAGCTCTCCAAAATTCACTAGGGAATTCTGGATCTCGTTTGCCGATGCCAATCCATGTTGCCAAGAGTACTTACTAGGGTGATTCCCGTAACTCATGCATAAGCAAAACGAACCATCCGCCTTAGCGGCGAATTCTATTCGAACGGATTACCAACAACTGCATCCCGAGATTCTAGGTAACTAACCATGACAGAACCCAAAAGGTTAAATGAGGCTTCGAGGGTATCACCAAGGTGAGTCGAGAGTCTAACTACCCTCTTTCCAAAACCGAGAATGGCACCCCTTATTGGGTGACCACTTTATCCCTAGAATCCATCCGTAGCCGAGACATGTCATTCTCAAACCCAAACAAGTCATGAAGAAATGGACCAACTCCCCAACCAGATTTTTGGGACTAAAACTGGGATCCTCTACCATGCTAGTACTAAGGTGCAGAGACTCAACTATCCAAGTAGACTTAAATGATACGATGATAAAGACAAAGTCTGGACGGGATGATAGAAAAGAACGACTAAATCTTTACCAGAAACGGTACCATCTCTTTTAGGTACCCTAGAAATGGGAGCGTACAATTTCCCTCTCCGATGATCTTGTCCTTGTCCTCCTTGATGGACTAAGCCATACCAACAGTTGCTAATCCTTAAGCTCGCGTCCTTTATCCTTACTCTTATTATCCTTCCTTGTACCACGGCAACAGGTCTCTCGAGAACCACCTTCATCGTACGAAAAACACCTACGTGGCCAGACAAAGATTAGTCACAGTTAGAACTACTGTGACTACGGATGGAGGAAAGAAAGGAAAAGAGATTCAATCAAGGAATCAAAGGATAGCGCTAATGGCCTTTAGGGAATAGCCTTTTAAAACAAAACTTTTCTTGTAAAATGCTTCTTTGTAAAACGGTTTCTCAAATAGTTTTCAGAAGGTTTTAAAAACTTTTGCCCAGTCTGGTAACCTTCTGCTCTGATACCAAATGTAACATCCCACCTCCGCTAGGGTCACTCACAAAGGGAATGCACTAGGTTTGGTGAAGCATTATTGAGGTAAACATGCACAGAGATATTACAAGACAGAACATATATAAAACAGCGGAAGTAAAACAAATTTCATTACCTTATAAAATAAGGTCTAAAGCCTTTCACATCAGAATACATCAAAACCTGTCTTGTAATAGTAAAGAAGCATAAAACCATTTCATAAATTATACCCCAAGTAAAACAGTAAAGTAGCCATAGCCAAGAAAAGTCCAAGCCATGCGTGATGACCTTCAAGCAGAAGAAGTCCGAACTAGATAACAGTGTTTCCTCCCTGAAACCTTGGGGGGGGGGGAACGGAAGACAAAGAGGCGAAAGAAAACGAGGTCAGTCATAAAGACTGGTAAGTCCTATCTACTTCCAGTATAAAAACAGGTAAAGGTAACATGACATGCATAAACTGAAAGTAAACATAAGGATGACGACAAGATAGATAAGCTAAACCAAGATAACTGGATGAACTACTGTAGCAAGGTAAACTAAAGTGTCATGATAAACTACGGTGTCAAGATAAATCAAGGTGTCACATCGTCAGGTTTCTATCAAGTATACTATCCCAAGGTATCTATCATGTATATCATCCCACGGTATCTATCATGTACAACATCCCAAGGTATTTATCATGTATATATTTGCTCTGCACCTCTCGTACTATTATCCCAACCCGCGTCATGTGTCAACTATGAATGTCCCTTGCCCAATGTCATGTAATGGTCCATGTCAACCTAATATATATAACATATGTAGGTTTTCCCAATTTGTATGTTTCTTTCCATGTACAAGTTCAGTCCTTTGCCGTAGGCCATACGGGCTTTCCCATGTAAACGTTTTATCCTTGAGGTTATTTTGGACTGCTACCCTTGATCTGGTTATGTTCTCTTACCATGAACTATCGCGTGTTCACTTAGGATTTATGCCACCTAGGACCACTAGGGATTATGCTACCTAATGAACGTTCCCGTGTCTCGGTTTGGGTACAGGCCACCTAGGGCCACTAGGGATTATGCCACCCGTCAACCACGCCCTTTATCCCACGTAAGTATCGTGAATCGTTTTCCATGTCTAGACGCACATGTATCTCAATGTGCCACCCGAGTTCCGTGCCAGGGCAAATCAAGAAATACGGAACTCGGTCGGGAGTTTTAAGTCGTCTGCTAATGCAGATATCAAGGTCTATTTTTGTATCCGTGGCTATGGTCCCACGTGACCCCTCCCTCATCTACTAAAAGGCAATCCAAGAAAAATCATGTATGAGAAATACATCCCGGCCCCACTATAGCCCCACTTTCCTATGGGCCAACCTCACCCATGACTCGATAGCAAGAACATGGTCTGTTGGGAGTTCTCTACCTTTCCGTTCGTACACGATTGACTAAAGATGGTAGGTAGTCGGCGACGTGCTATCCAGGGAAAAATCAAGTATCGTCGACTCCACGCTAATCCATCCCAGTCTTTAGGCCGCTCGCATAGCAACCAAGGCATACTCTTGGCTCTTCTACCGCAGACCTTAACCTCTGTGAGGCCGGGTTTCATGGACCACCTGCCACCTCACAGAGGGATACCAAGAGTACCCTCACGTCCCCCGAAGCTACCGCTTCGTCACCCAGTTCGTTGGAGTACTTATCCAAGTCGGATAATTTGCTCCTCCTTGTGTGTTTAAGCGATGACCTACCATATCGGGTTACTCATCCATTCATGAACTAGTCCCATGTCCTTGGCTAAGAATTATTACTTAGTTATACTTAACTAAGGTTTACCACTTAGCTTATTTTCCCCGTTACCCTTGATTAACCACGATTCTCTACCTAGTTCCTCTCACTAGGGTTTTGTCTATTGGGTTAAGTGTTGTTATTCAGGTTCATGACTTAGCCCGCCTACGAATCATGTCAAGATTGGCTAAGTATTTAAGTTCAAGGTTTAGCCTTACAAGTTGGTTAAGTATACCAAGAAGCTCATGACTTAACCCTATCAAGTCAAATTGGTTAAGTATTTATTTGTCTTAAACCTATCAGGTTATCATGTTAGATTGATTAAGCATAGATTATCTTAATCTCATCAGATTATCGAGTCGGATTGGTTAAGTATAGGTTAGCTTAACCCCATCCACTAATCGTATTACAATGGTTAAGCCTAATTTAAAAGGTCTTGTGACTTAACCCTACCAGGTCCACATATTCGATTGGTTAAGTGTAGGTTACTTAACCTCATCAAATCATCATGTATAATTGGTTAAGTATAAGTTACTTAACCCATTTAAATTATCATGTTAAATTAGTTAAGTATTGGTTACTTAACCTCGTTGAATTACCAAGTTTAGATTGGTTAAGTGTTTAACTTAACCCCATCGAATTACCCTGTTTAGATTAGTTAAGTATAGGTTACTTAACCCCATCTAATTACCGTGTTTATATTAGTTAAGTCTAAATTACTTAACCCCATCTAATTACCAAGTCGGATTAGTTAAGTGTAAATTACTTAACCCCATCTAATTACCAAGTCGGATTAGTTAAGCGTAAATTACTTAACCCCATCCCCTAATTGTCTTGTATGGTTAAGTGTCATTAAGAAATCAAGCCTGGTCCCACTTAACCTACCCATTCGTGTCATATCGGTTAAGTGTCACAAGTCAAATTTACTTAACCTTATCATGTGGCATTAATTTAATTAATGCACTCTCAACCTCTCACATTAGACGTTGTTGTGGTTACTAGTTAAGCCGGGCGGGTCCGGGTAGTTTTACACCACAACCTAGTCTAACCTCGGGTCTTAAGCGTGACATGACCAACTTCTCACATTGGATCCTATTGTTTGTAGCTACTAGTTAAGCCGGGTGGGTCCGGGTAGATTTATGCTACAAACTCAACCCAACCTCGAGTTGGCCACTTTCATGTTTGGTCTAGTGTCATATTACACCTACAACCCATACGTGTCTAGCCACAAGTTCCATGTTTTTGTACGTGTCATGTTCATGTTCAAGTATTTCAAGAGTGTCACATTTTCATGCAACCCCATGTCAAGTTTTCGTGCCACATTCAAGTCAAGTTTCCGCGTCACGTTCACGTTTGTCTAACTACCCCAAAATCGTGTTTTCACTTGAGTGAAAGCGAGTCAACATAGTATAAATACTATGATACACATTGACCCCAAAACATGCACAATGCCACGATGGGGTTGGCTTCAAACATGCATGGTATCATCAAGGGATTGGCCTTGTACATGCATACTATCATATAAGGGTTGGCCACAAGCATGCACAATGTCATAAAGAGGGTAACTTGCATATGTGTTCATGTCATAAACCTATCATGAAGGGATAAACATGCACATGTTACTTATGTCATAAAAAGGGGTAAACTTGCATATTATCATAAGGGACTTCGGGTTCATATACTTGCATAGCCTCAAAGTCACATTTATGCGCATGTTTCATCAGTCAAAGTGGTTTCAAGTGTGCATGCTAACATACCACAAGTAAAGGTCCAATCTTGCATGGCAAACTAAGTCCAATGCAACATGAATAGCATGGTTTAGTCGCTAAAATACAACATATGGTCCTATGTTCATGTTAAAGGAGCAAACTAGGCTCGCATAGGTTATAGCACTCATGTTTAACAACATTTTATTCCATGCCATGATTAAACTACCGTTAACATCTCGAAGTAGCTAGAACTTACATAGCGAGGCTTAGAGGGTGCGCATGAATCATCTTGAGGATGAAAGGTGACTCCTTTGATGAAGAACCGTCATGAAATCGCCGTAGCAACGTTGATCGAGCCTCGATTTGGTGTAGCAAGCTTGCACCTTTCGATTCGGATCCGATTTGCATGCATAGTCTCTTGGAGTTGGAGATGGAGGCCATGATCACTTTGCATTTGGGCAGCACTTCGTGGCATGAGAGAGTTTGAGTGATTTAGGTTAGGGGGTTAGGGTCTTTTTATAGAGTTTAGGAGCATTTTTGGCCATAGGATTAACCCTAGATCGAATCCAAGCCATCCAGAATCGTCACAAGCCTCCAAAACTGAGCCAACATGACAAGCAGGTGCACCAGGTCGGAGTTCTACAACGGGGGGGTCGACCCAGGGGTCGACACCCATGTCGACCCCCTGGGGAGGGGTCGACCCAGGGGTCGACACCCTGTGTGTCTGGCGGGAATTTTCCCGCCTTCTCTTTCTGGGCTGAATTTCAAATCTGTTTTCGGATTTGAATTTTCGTGAAACTTCGTTGGGCCTTAACTAGGTCATACGGACTCCGATTTACGAAATTTCGGACTCTATTTCGCGTATTTTTCCGAGACAAACGCAATGGCGCAACACGTTTATCCTGATTCAGATTTGATAATTTAATTCTGCCTTGATTCTTGTCTTAACACGTTGTTGAAATTCGGGTTGTTACACGACTTGAACCTTTGCACAGTGAATAAGATTCAATTTTTACTAGAGTGACACGCAGTCTTGAACTCTATTCCTAACATCAAACCACACACAATCTTTTCTATAGGGCAGTCAAATAAGCTCGTGCATTTATGGCCATGCACTTCTATCCCAGTTTAGTGAACGCTCTAGAAGTTTTGCCCAAAACTTCATAGGAAACGACCACATTTCCACATTCACAAAGGTGAGTCTATCAAGAGCACTCCTGAAGGTGGGTACTCCACTCCAAATAAAGTATAGATCTCATTAAAATTTTCTATTAACTCATCCTCTAATCATTTGAGGAATACATGCTTCTTGGTTTATTAAATTGCATGTTCAACTCCTATCACTACACAACTTGTTTTTACCCATTGGACCTATTTCTTGGGATCTCCAGTTATTTAGGTCGGGTTACCATTGTGCGTGACTCAACAATCTAAGGCCAAATGTCCCATTCTTTTAGGATTATTAAAGACTTTCTTTTTGGTTAGTCCTTTCGTCAAAGAATCTGCCAAATTTTCATCACTTCATATGTGATGTTCTCTAATAATACTGTGCATACGACTGTCATTTCGGACCGTTGTAATATCGGTATAGTTCTTCTTTCAATAGTCGTCAATTTTTTTTCATCACTATATATGTTATCTTCTTTTACAGTATTGTGCTTACGACGTCGTCTTTTACTATTGTAATAACGGTTCTATACTTTTTGCAATAGCCGAGGTACTATCGCAATTGATTACACCACTGGGGTCGGTTTTTCCTCTATGGGGATCTCAACTAGCAGATTTCTTTAGTTCTCTGCTTCTTCACTAGCTGTGGCTAGTGCTATAATCTCAGTCACTATAGTATACTGAGTCAAGATATTCTGTTTCTTAGATTTCCCAAAAAACAGTTCTTCCAACGATGCTAAATATATAGCCGTTAGTCGCAATAGAATCATCAGATAAAGTATTTCAGTCTGTATCAGAATATCGTTCAAGTACAACTGAAAACTTTTCATAATGTAATCCAAGATTCATAGTTTATTTTAGGTATCTTATGACCCTCTCAATAGCATGTTAATGCTCTATACTAGATCTACTGGTAAACTTGCACAATAATTCCGTGACATAGGCAGTGTCAGGTCTAGTACAATCAGTGGCATCCCAAAGTCTACCAATGATGCTCGCATAATCAGACTGTCTTACACCCTCACCAGTGTTCTTAATTAACTTTACATTAGGATCATATGGTGTACATGCAAGTTTACATTCAAGATAATTGTATTTCTTTAGAGTCTTCTCAGTTTAATGGGATTGATCCAAAGAAAATCACTTTTTTGACCTAGTAATCTTAATATCAGGGATTACACTCGCTTTACCTAGATCTTTCATATTAAAATTGGCACTTAATAAAGATTTGACTGAATTTATGGCATGAATATTTGATCCAAAGATGAGTAGGTCATCTACATAAAGGCATATAATAGTGCAAATGTCATTCTCAGATTTGTAATAAATGCATTTGTCACTTTCATTAACTTTAAAACCATGTGAAGTGATTAAGTTATCAAATTTTTCATGCCATTGTTTAGATGCTTGTTGTAAACCATATAATGATTTATCTAATTTGCATACTTTATGTTCTTGACCATGTACTACAAATCTTTCAAGCTGGTCCATATAAATTTCTTCTTCTAATTCACCGTTCAAAATTGTGGTTTTTACATCCGTTTGGTGTATTAGTAAATTATGAAAAGAAGCAAGTGAGATTAATACCCAAATGAATGTAATTCTAGTTACTGGTGAAAAAGTGTCAAAGAAACCTATATTTTCTTATTGCTTAAAACCTTTAGCTACTAGTCGTGTTTTATATTTATCAATAGTGCCATCAGGTTTTAATTTTTAAGTACTCATTTACAGCTTATATATTTACAGTGGGGGTAGATCAACTAAATGCTAAGTCTTATTGGATTCCAGAGAATCCATCTCATCATTTATAGCCTCTTGCCAAAAAATTGGCATCTAAAGAAGGTAAGGCCTCTTGGAGGTTTAAGGGATCCTCCTCTATAGTAAAAACACAAAAATCCGGACCAAAATCTTTTATGGTTCTCGTTCTTTTACTTCTTCTAGGTTCAACTTCAGAATTTTCAATAAATTCTGTTCTAATAGGCATACTAGAAGTGCTCCCACTATTCCTTAATTTAACAAAATTGTTGTTCCATAACAATCAACATCATTTGTTTCAATTATATTATGAGTATTTAGGTCATAAAAAACTATATGCTTTGCTATTAATAGCATAGTTTTTAAATACACATTTACATTCTCTACTAGCTAATTTTATTCTCTTAAGGTTTGGAGCGCAAACATATGTTAAACAGACCAAGTTCTACAATATGACACATTGGATTTATAATTCTTTTAAAATTTCAAAAGGTTAAATTTTATTCTTAGATTAAGGGATTCTAAATAGAACATAGCATGAAGTCAATAAAATATCCCTCCACCAATGTTTTGCTGCACCAAAATTTAATAGAATAGCAATTACTAATTCGGTAAAGGTCCTATTTTTTTCAGCTTTACCGTTCATTTCAAGTGAATATGGTGCAGTTTTATCATGCACTATTTCAAGTAATTTATAAAAAAATCAGAATAAACTAAATTCATATTCTGTTCATCTATCACTATGAATTCTCTTAATTTTCTTATTCCTCAATTTCAGTTTTGAATCTAAGCATGTTAAATGCAACTTTTATTTCAGATTCACTGTTTTTCCAATTGTAAGTTTTATTTTCACATAATCAATCTCTACAGTTTTAGTGGTGTGAGGATTTCCCAGTAACACTTTCTGATCATCAGCAGCCGTGTATATTGTGAATATATCACGATCATAGCAGACATGGCGAGAAACACCAGTGCCTACCCACCAACCCTTTGTCCACCAACAAGGTGAATCAATCATAGCTATAAGAGGCTCCTCAGTCATGTTAGCCTGTAGTGCAAGACTTAGCCAGTTCCGACACTATCGTGCCATATGATCTGTTTTTTCACAGTTGTAATATAGAAGCAACTGTTCAGAATCATTCTTTTTGGTTAGTTGCTGCTGTCCTTTATGGTTTCCTTATGGATTCCCATTCTATTCTCAACTGACTGGCTGTGGAGGCTTACTATTGCTGGAGATGTTAATATGTTTGAAAATTTATATTTTTCTTATAGAAAAATATACATAAACTTATAGACTAACATAAGTTATTCACATGTATGCAACAAAGGTGTTCTATATTCTATCTGTTCAATTGTATGCAACATAGGTGTTCTATATTCTGTCTTTTCACTTGTATGCAACAAAAGTGTTCTATTTCTATCTGTTCGTACCACATCTAACATTTTGACATGATATCATATCTTAGTATGGTAACAACACTAACCAACTAGTACTGATTAGAAGTTAAGACAAGGGTGATATGGTACGCTGTTATGATATTAGATATCACATTCTTTTTACATGCATAATTAGAAAGTCATAATTTTCAAGTTATCAATGAACACCAAGGAATTTCTACTAATAGCAACTACCGTTTAAATTTCTACTTATAAAAATGTTATTAAAATGGTTTAGTTGTATCAATACTCGATCCGAGCTTTGTTGGTTGTTGCAAATTACCAGAAAAGGTCAAACTAATTTTACGTAGAAAATGGAAAATTTCAGCAAATAAATCTACATATCCATTATACTAAAAAAAAGTACCGATTGTGATTCCCACAGCAACGATCATGATCTGAGATCCGCAAAATGGTCCACCTCCTCTCATTAGCGGTTCTTTTAGATTTCGGATCTGCCTTCCCATTTGAGCTTGCGTACTTTTCCATCTGCTACAGCCCTCCGAAAATGATTTTAACGGAAGCGAGTGGGTTTAATTTGGCCTTGTTGCACCATGGTGAGAACGAAGCTTCAGAAGCCGAATGCTTGGAAGTATGAATTCGGTAGCTCAGAGTTTTTCCGGTTGCAGCCATTGTTTCGACGAATCGTCTTCAAATTGTTAGGAAACAATGGCTGAGTTGCGGACTAGGTCGCTTTCTTGAAGACGATTCGGCGATCTGGTCGGTGGTGCAAAACTAGTTCGTACTTTCGCCGCCGCCTCTAGGATAAAACAACTTCTGAAAATAATAACTGATTTGCTTTGCACAACAAATCAGTTCAGATCTGCACTTTCGAGATTAAAAAATACTGCTCGTAATTTCTGGAACAAGATTTTAATGGCGGAGGCTTTAAAAAAAATCTTCATCTAAAGCTGAAGGTAATGTATAGTACCGCTTCAAATAAAAGTCGGCTCATAAATATTTTCTTATTTAAAATCATAGTTCGAAAAATGCAGTGTTTTCTGGCCTAAAAATATAAATGTTTACACCCCAAGCCCGAGCCCGAACCGAGCCGGGCCGGGTCGAGTCGAGTCGGTCGGTCGTGCGTGCGTGTGTGGTGGTCATGATGCATGGCCTCCCTCGTCACAACAAAGCATGTATTGGGAGCCCAAGGCCCCATCTTGATTTCTTAGAAATAAGTATAAATACTTGCCCCTTCCATATAATCCTATGATATGGGACTATTCACATATAGGAGCCATTCATATACTTATCTCAATATTTTAATAATTCACCCAATACTTCCAACAATCCCCCACTTGAATTTTTAAAATATTATCGAGCAGTTTCTAAAAACATTAGGCTGTGCATAAACAAAGGTGTCACCCGACTTGAACCTTTGCATAGTGAATAAGATTCAGTTTTTACTAGAGTGACACGTAGTCTTGAACTCAATTCCTAACATCAAACCACACACAATCTTTTATATAGTGTAGTCAAATAAGCTCGTGCATTTATGGCCATGCACGTCTATCCCAGTTTAGTGAACGCTCTAGAAGTTTTGCCCAAAACTTCATAGGAAACGGCCATATTTCCACATTCACAAAGGTGAGTCTATCAAGAGCACTCCTGAAGGTGGGTACTCCACTCCAAATAGAGTATAGATCACATTAAGATTTTCTATTAACTCATCCTCTAATCACATCAGGAATACATGCTTCTTGGTTTATTAAATTGCATGTTCAACTCCTATCACTACACAACTTGTTTTTACCCATTGAACCTATTTCTTGGGATCTCTAGTTATTTAGGTCGGGTTACCATTGTGCGTGACTCAACAATCTAAGGCCAATAGTCCCATTATTTTAGAATTATTAAGGACTTTCTTTTTGGTTAGTCCTTTCGTCAAAGAATCTGCCAAATTATCAACACTTCATATGTGATGTTCCCTAATAATACTGTGCATACGACTGTCATTTCTTACCGTTGTAATATCGGTATAGTTCTTCTTTCAATAGTCATCAATTTTTTTTCATCACTATATATGTGATCTTCTTTTACATTATTGTGCTTATGACGTCGTCTTTTACTGTTGTAATTACGGTTCTATACTTTTTGTAATATCCACGGTACTACCGCAATTGATTACATCACTGGTGTCGGTTTTTCCCTTATGGGGATCTCAACTAGCAGATTTCTTTATTTCTCTGCTTCTTCGCTAGCTGTGGCTAGTGCTATTATCTCAGTCACTATAGTATACTGAGTTAAGATATTCTGTTTCTTAGATTTCCTAAAAAAACAGTTCTTCCAGCAGTGCTAAATATATAGCCGCTTGTCGCGATAGAATCATCAGATAAAGTATTCCAGTCTGTATCAGAATATCGTTCAAGTACAACTGAAAACTTTTCAAAATGTAATCCAAGATTCATAGTTTATTTTAGGTATCTTATGACCCTCTCAATAGCATGTTAATGTTCTATACGAGATCTACTGGTAAACTTGCACAATAATTCCGTGACATAGGCAGTGTCAGGTCTAGTACAATCAGTGGCATCCCAAAGTCTACCAATGATGCTCGCATAATCAGACTGTCTTACACCCTCACCAGTGTTCTTAATTAACTTTACATTAGGATCATATGGTGTACATGCAAGTTTACATTCAAGATAATTGTATTTCTTTAGAGTCTTCTCAGTTTAATGGGATTGATCCAAAGAAAATCACTTTTTTGACCTAGTAATCTTAATATCAGGGATTACACTCGCTTTACCTAGATCTTTCATATTAAAATTGGCACTTAATAAAGATTTGACTGAATTTATGGCATGAATATTTGATCCAAAGATGAGTAGGTCATCTACATAAAGGCATATAATAGTGCAAATGTCATTCTCAGATTTGTAATAAATGCATTTGTCACTTTCATTAACTTTAAAACCATGTGAAGTGATTAAGTTATCAAATTTTTCATGCCATTGTTTAGATGCTTGTTGTAAACCATATAATGATTTATCTAATTTGCATACTTTATGTTCTTGACCATGTACTACAAATCTTTCAAGCTGGTCCATATAAATTTCTTCTTCTAATTCACCGTTCAAAATTGTGGTTTTTACATCCGTTTGGTGTATTAGTAAATTATGAAAAGAAGCAAGTGAGATTAATACCCAAATGAATGTAATTCTAGTTACTGGTGAAAAAGTGTCAAAGAAACCTATATTTTCTTATTGCTTAAAACCTTTAGCTACTAGTCGTGTTTTATATTTATCAATAGTGCCATCAGGTTTTAATTTTTAAGTACTCATTTACAGCTTATATATTTACAGCGGGGGTAGATCTACTAAATGCTAAGTCTTATTGGATTCCAGAGAATCCATCTCATCATTTATAGCCTCTTGCCAAAAAATTGGCATCTAAAGAAGGTAAGGCCTCTTGGAGGTTTAAGGGATCCTCCTCTATAGTAAAAACACAAAAATCCGGACCAAAATCTTTTATGGTTCTCGTTCTTTTACTTCTTCTAGGTTCAACTTCAGAATTTTCATTAAATTCTATTCTAATAGGCATACTAGAAGTGCCCCCACTGTTACTTAATTTAACAAAATTGTTGTTCCATAACAATCGGCATCATTTGTTTCAATTATATTTTGTGTATTTAGGTCATAATAAACTGTATGCTTTGTATTAATAGCATAGTTTCTAAATACACATTCACATGCTCTACTAGCTAATTTTATTCTCTTAAGGGTTGGAGCGCAAACATATGTTAAACTAACCCAAGTTCTAAAGTATGACACATTGGATTTATAATTCTTTTAAAATTTCAAAAGGTGAAATTTTATTCTTAGATTAAGGGATTCTAAACAGAACATAGCATGCAGTCAATAAAATATCCCTCAACCAATGTTTTGCTGCACCAAAATTTAATAAAATAGCAATTGCTAATTCGGTAAAGGTCCTATTTTTTTCCAGCTTTACCGTTCATTTCAAGTGAATATGGTGTAGTTCTATCATGCACTATACCAAGTAATTTATAAAAAAATCAGAATAAACTAAATTCATATTCTATTCATCTATCACTATGAATTCTCTTAATTTTCTTATTCCTCAATTTCAGTTTTGAATCTAAGCATATCAAATGCAACATATATTTCAGAATCACTGTTTTTCCAATTGTAAGTTTTATTTTCACATAATCAATCTCTACAGTTTTAGTGGTGTGAGGATTTCCCAATAACAATTTCTGATCATCATCAGCCGTGTATATTGTGAATATATCACGATCATAGCAGACATGGCGAGAAACACCAGTGTCTACCCACCAACCCTTTGTCCACCAACAAGGTGAATCAATCATAGCCGTAAGAGGCTCCTCATTCATGTTAGCCTGCAGTGCAAGACTTAGCCTGTTCCGACTCTACCGTGCCATATGATCTGTTTTTCCACAGTTCTAATATAGAAGCAACTGTTCAGAATCATTCTTTTTGGTTGGTTGCTGCTGTCCTTTATGGTTTTCTTATGGATTCCCATTCTATTCTCAACTGACTGGCTATGGAGTCTTACTATTGCTTGGGATGTTAATATGTTTGAAAATTTATATTTTTCTTATAGAAAAATATACATAAACTTATAGACTAACATAAGTTATTCACATGTATGCAACAAAGGTGTTTTATATTCTATTTGTTCACTTGTATGCAACATAGGTGTTCTATATTCTGTCTTTTCACTTGTATGCAACAAAAGTGTTCTATTTCTATCTATTCGTACCACATCTAACATTTTGACTTGATATCATATATCAGTATGGTAACAGCACTAACCAACTAGTACTGATTAGAAGTTAAGACAAGGGTAATATGGTACGCTATTATGATATTAGATATCACATTCTTGTTACATGCACAATTAGAAAGTCATAATTTTCAAGTTATCAATGAACACTAAGGAATTTCTACTAATAGCAACTACCGTTTAAATATCCACATAAAAAAATGTTATTAAAATGGTTTAGTTGTATCAATACTCGATTCGAGCATTGTAGGTTGTTGCAAATTACCAGAAAAGGTCAAACTAATTTTACGTAGAAAATGGGAAATTTCTGCAAATAAATCTACAGATCCATTATACTAAAAATAAGTGCCGATTGTGATTCCCACAGCAACAGTCATGATTTGAGATCCGCAAAATGTTCCATCTCCCCTTATTAGCGGCTCTTTCAGATTTCGGATATGCCTTCCCATTTGAGCTTGCGTACTTTTCCATTTGCTATAGCCCTCCGAAAATGATTTTTAACGGAAGCGAGAGGGTTTAATTTGGCCTTGTTGCACCATGGTGAGAACGAAGATTCAGAAGCCGAATGCTTGAAAGTATGAATTCGGTAGTTCAGAGTTTTTCCGGTTGCAGCCATTGTTTCAACGAATCGTCTTCAAATTGTTGGGAAACAATGGCTGAGTCACGGACTAGGTCGCTTTCTTGAAGACGATTCGGCGATCTGGTCGGTGGTTCAAAACCAGTTCGTACTTTCGCCCCCGCCTCTAGGATAAAACAACTTCTGAAAATAATAACTGATTTGCTTTGCACAACAAATCGGTTCAAATCTACACTTTCGAGATTAAAAAATACTGCTCGTAATTTCTGGAAGAAGATTTTAATGGTGGAGGCTTTAAAAAAAAATCTTCGTCTAAAGCTGAAGGTAATATATAGTACCGCTTCAAATAAAAGTCGGCTCAGAAATATTTTCGTATTTAAAATCATAGTTCGAAAAATGTAGTGTTTTTTGGCCCAAAAATATAAGTGTTTACACCCAAGCCCGAGCCCAAACCGAGCCGGGCCGGGTCGGGTCGAGTCGAGTCGGTTGGTCGGGCACGCGTGTGTGGTTGTCATGATGCATGGCCTCCCTCCTCACAACAAAGCATGTATTGGGAGCCCAAGGCCCCAACATGATTTCTTAGAAACAAGTATAAATACTTGCCTCTTCCATTTAATCCTATGATATGGGACTATTCACATAAAGGAGCCATTCATACACTTATCTCAATATTTTAAAATTCACCCAATATTTCCAACAATATATATATATATATATATATATATATATGTATGTATGTGTGTGTGTGTGTTTTGGATCACGAGTCCATACATTTATATGTAGGATTTGGTTGCTTCATTTTTGTTTAAATGATTGGTAGTCGAAAATTCTATTTTGGTTACTTGGGTCATCAACATGGAATATAATCCTATGTTTGCTTTGAGTTCCTATGTAATGTACTAGGTTGGCGCATTTGTCTTGGTCCATGTGTCCTTCGATACAGATCTGAATGCTCCACTTGTATATGTTGCACTGTTGGGTTATTTTGCCACAAGTTATGTCCATATATATATATATATATATATATATATATATATATATATAAGAGGTGTAGCTGATATATAAGAGGTCCACTTGTATATATTAGTGGAGCATATACAAGCTGCAAATCACAAGATATGTCCATATATATATATATATACATATAGGGTTCTACTACACCTCTTATGTTGCACGTGAACCTCTTATAACGCTCGGGCCAGACCGAGTACCACAGCTTAGGATTTGCAACTGATCAAGCTAGAGATTCATGAAGATGCTCGCCTTGGTTCAATATTTCCTCTATTTTTTTATAATTAAAATGTATGTATTATACTTTTGCTATAAAAGTTCTGTATAACTTTGATAAATATTCTATAAAATTATTCCTCTATGTCTATGCATGATTATGTCAAAACTCATATGCAATAACAATCTTCCGTTTCGAACGGTTCGAGCTGTTTAATTATCGTCTTCAAGTAGTTGAAAGAGCATGTCATTACAATTTGGTATTGGAGCATGGTTTGAAAAAAGAACTTAGCTCATGGGTTTTAAACTCATTAGAGATATGGTAGTAATACCCTATAATGAGTCAAATCGTCAATAGAATCACTCTTGAGAGAGCTTATTTTGAAAATATAAATTATTTTAAAACATAAATTATTTTGAAAATTTAAAAATCCTTTCTGAAATTCACACTCTTCGATAAGGTTTCCCTAGATTTAAATCTGGAGTCCACCCAAAATCCATGGTTGAGTCATCCAAGATTTATCAAAGGAATACAAGTATAAATTATAAGTGAATTAATAAAATCATTTGTCCACTATTAAATTTGAAGCTAGTATTTTTCCATAGTGCAAAAAAAATGGTTTTGTCATTTGTAGATGTATTTTTCCAAAAATTAAAAGGTATAATGTTACTGCCAAAATTAGCATTGAGACAAGCTGACGATGAAGGGATATCAGACCGCCACAAGCATAGAAGAATAATCGGTAAGCAATGACCAGAAATAGGATAAAACTGAGAGCCTAAAGGAAGTGTCTGAAAGGGTAAGCAACCGACACCATCATCAAAGAAAAACCTCATATCTGATATGAAGAGAAAGTACCGACAGGGTAGTTCCGGTATGGAAGGTAATCAACAAGAGGTCATCCAAAACTGGAAGCTGATGAAGAGAGAGGCTGAGAGTTCTACAAACTGAGATCCGAAAGGACAAAAGGGCTATCGACAATAACTTGCTTAGTGATGATACATTAAGAGACAAAATGCATTAAAAGCACAGAGTTTGCAACATAAGAAAATTTTCCAGAAGCCATCTACCGAGACCCCAGTCGGATGATCACCGAGAGGCTACTTTAATAAACAATCATTAAAGCACCGGATGTATTCTTCCAGAAAGCCGAAGCTCATTTCAAAGATCTACCAAAAGGAAAGTCAGAGCCTCTAAGAGAGACGAGCTACCCACACTAATCTACTTACTGTTGGTACCGATAGGGGTGGCGGATCCCATGATCATACCTTCGATGAAGGCAAGTTTCACAAAGAATTAATGACAAGACCGGAAGCCTATACCCGGAAGGAGATATCCATACCGACAGGCTTAGTATCGATACAAAGAAGATGGACATAACATCGAAAAGAAGTTCCAAAGACCGAGACCATCCTCCCGAGAGCTGGAACTAGCACCTTAAAAGCAATAAGCAAAGCCAAAAGAGAGGCCGAGAGCCAAAGTAATTGGAGCCGAAGGGAAAAGTGACCGGCAGGGGCTTCTACTGGCTCAATGACAAAAGGGACCGCGATTTGTCTATAAATAAGACCCCAAGGGTCTCATTTTCGAGATCGGTTTCTCATTTCTTATTCTTGTGCTATTTTCTTCTAGAGTAAATCCTAATTTCTAAATCAAATTAGGGATTTTTATTGTAATCACTTATGTACTGTGAATTAAAGATCAATAAAAAGTGGATCAACACTTAGCGTATTTCTTGTGTGCTTCTTATGAAATTTCTTGGTTACTTCCTACACCATACGCCATATACCTTCCGCATGGTCACAATTTCATATTCAAGTCTAAACCCTTCCTACAAGCCATTTAGCCTTCTGCCGAGGGTTGAGCTTAGGGAACACTTATCCAATATAACTGTTGCTTCTTAAGTCACTTAAGCGTGATGCTCACCCTCTGAAGGAAGACTAACTAATCTTTTGCACTTTTGACCTTTATATCTAGGAAATGGTGAACTAACTCAAGCTAGTGGGAACAAAATAACCCTGTTTTCCCCTTAGGTCCATTTCCATAGACCTATCTCCGGTGTTGACGAAAAATAACGTTAACATTCCCAGATATCTAACTATGTTGTTCCATCCGGGATTGGACTAAGCGTTGAAGAAGTAAGATTATGGGTAAAAGGTCCCAGCAAGACTCTCCTGGATCTCAGATGGATATGTCAGGTACCAATGACCCAAAAGTGACAGAAGAACAAAGTTAAGAATGGAAGCCTTGGGAATAATCAAGTGGAAAAGGGAAGTAGAGCAATATAATTCTAACTATTGGAACGACAACCCTTCCTACATAGGACAAGCACCAATCTTTCATCTGAGTAGTTCTACGTCAAGGGAGAATAAGCCCTTCTCTCATATAGGGAATATTATCCATGAAAAAACCAATGGAACGATATCCGAACGTGGAATAATAAAGGATTTTAACCACTTTGCTTCCAAATGGACTAAAAGGATAGCACTCTAATCTCAATGTAACTTGAAAAGAAGAAACAAGGGTATGAGCGAAACAACAAGGTTTGGTAACAAAAGGGCTAAGTTCCAACAACAAGATAGGAAGTTTACACCAAGACTACCCAAAGGATACTAGCTTACCATTTCCATGGAAAACATCCATTTTCTAACCAATCATGAACTCAATTATTGGTCGTCCGCAAAGAAGAAGCCCAAGTATGCAAGGGAATTGGGAGGGCCTTATTGTCACTATCACATGATGAATGGACATAAAACTAATCACTGCGGAATGCTCGAAGGGATGTTCATTTAGCTCCTTAATCATGGCCAATTACAAGAATTTGTAAAAGGATCAAGCTAAGTCTAACAAAATCCTTAGAAAAAGGATTATCTACATAACTAAAGGTACGAAACTCTCTCAAGAATTCAAAATAACCCAAGGTAAGTTAAATCACAAATGGACTTGTCACTACTGAGTTGGCCAGGGAAAGGCATCCCTCAGAAGGGGGTGGTGTGTAAGCCTTTCTCTGCACCTAAAATTGAAAGGGCCAGGCTTAAGTCGAAAGTGTAAGCCTCTGACCCATACTAGAAATGGTTGTGATGCAGCATCTAATTAGCACATTCTGCCTCTGCTCGCATCAGAGTATGCCCTGCCTTTACTACGAACTAAGCACATCCTACCACTGCTCGTAGAAGAGCACGTCCTACCTCTGCTTATGTTCTGCGTTACGCGCAGAAGGGAGCGCAAACCCCTATCATCGCCTACGATGGCCAGGATAAGGGACCCCTTAGAGGGGGGTGAAGTGTAAGCCTATATCACCGCCTACGATGGTCGGGGTAGAGCATCAAAAGAATAAGCCTTAATTTAGCATCTATGATGGCCCGATTTTAGCGTCTAAGACCTTATACTCGCCTACAATGGTCAGGGTAAGGCATCTCCTAGAGGAGTTCAGGTAAGTCCTTAGGCCCTGCTTGTGGATAAGCTAGCCAAGCGCATCGGATGCACAGGCCCAGAGAGTGGCCAACAAAGCATGTACATCTTCTGCTTTGACAATTAAAAGCCCGGGAAATGGCTTAAGAAGCACGTACATCATCTAATTCTCTAACAGTCAAACCCAACAGGGGTAACTTCTATTGAAACCAAAAGTGGATTTTTGGTCTTCAATCTTTAATACCCGAATAAGGGTTGGTTCAGGACTTCTATTAATACCAGAAGTGGATTTCTAGTCTTCAACCTCTAAACACCTGAATTTGGATTGGTTCGAGATTTTCACTAATTATCAGAAAAAGGGTTCTGATCTTTCATCCTAAGTACCCGAATCTGGGTTTGTTCGGGATTTCTATTATTACAAGAAAAGAGTTTCTAGTATCTCCTTCTAAATACCGAATGTGGGTCAGTTCGTGACTTTCATTACGCTAGAAAGAAATTTATGGTCCTCTGAACAACCTGAATCTGGATTACGGTTAAGATTCCTAAATAACAGAAGTAGATTTTTAGTTTCATACCCTCAATGCTGGAATCAATGTTAGATCAAGGTTTTAGTCTTGATCAAAGGGAAAATTCTGGAATGCTATCTTTAGTACCCCAATTTGGGTCACAAGGTTCAAGCTTTTAGTCCCAAAAGAAGGGATCAACTACCAGTACCCAGGATGATGACATGAGCCTCCTACCCAACGGTCTTCGTATGAAGATGAGGATCTTCTATCTTGCTCAGGGAGATTTCTTTAACTCGTATATATATCAATCCTTATTTACTATTTTAAAATAGATATATGATACAAATAGCCACATCACACTAGGAAATAAGCTCAAGGAAGAGCTTAAACAAGTATATGCTTCGCTAATAAAGCCACGCAACAAATATTACAATTTCCCTCAAATGATTCACGAAGGGAAAACCCTTGGAAATCTTTTACTAAATAAGGTTTCCTTTTTTGTATATGAAAAAAAGAAAAGCCATCATGCACATCCTATAGGGGAATAACACTAAGTCATATGTGTTGAGTTTATACAGGGTAGCTTAATAGAACACCTGAAATAGAACATCTTCACCATAAGTCGTGACTATGTGTTATGTGACACCTCTACGAGTTATAACATCATTCATAAGCATCATTACTGCGGATCATTACATACAAAATATAATAAGCCAAGTGCCTTGCATCCCGCATAATTATTTACAAAAGATTTTAAAACAAGTAGATCTCCGATAGAAAAAACATCTTAATTCTAGCATTATGGCTCAAAGCGCCATTACAGGGGGTTGGTATAATTTTTGGGGAAAAAGCGACCCTCCTTACTTTATCCAAGGTGTTAGCAAAAATATTAAGAGTGGATTCAAATGGAATTCCAAAGCCATTAGGTGTGTAAACTAGAGGATACTTGTGATAATCCCATTCTCCAGTGGATGGACTATTATAACCACCAGTCATCTTCGTTTGATATGTATGAATCTGTCTTAAGAGTTGATCCTTTTCTTGGCCAAGGAAATCAAGGCGGATCTGAGGATATAGAGTAAAAACCTTCTCAAGATCCCTTAGAAAGCAATATCGCACTAATAAGGAAGACTTAATAATAAAAGAATTCTCCTGGTATTCTCTTTTCAACTTAATGTAATCTCCTAAGTAAACCCTAGAAAGAAAACCCGAAGTAGAGGACAAATTCTGAAGAAAATATTAAAGGAAATTAGAGGAAAGACAATTCATTGCATTATAAACTGAGCAAGTACCTTCATTATAGGTAGTCCTCCTGCTCATACCAGATGATCTCTTAAAAGTCTCAAATACAAATCGATGCTTATTAAACTTAAGTTTGTATAAAGGCAATTATCTGCGAATAGAGGTAACTCGGCGATGATTCCAACACTCGGCCCGGGGAGATCCGCCCCACGTTCATCTAGGCACCTTCTGTGAAGACGTCTAAGCAAGCCCCTACTATGACCACTTAAAAAAGAAAAATCCACTGTTTCATATCTACTGTAAACTTGGTACAAAAAGTTTACTAATGTGTTTCTGTCTTCAATTAACATCCAGAACAAAGTCATGAGCTCGGCATTTTATTTTAGAAGATTCTCGCATTACAGTCAGGTAGTTCTCAACCTAGGGGAAACTTCCCTCTCTTTAAAAAGAAAAATTTTTGCAGCACTTTTATCAAGGAGGTGGTATATAGTGGACAAGGTGTTATATTCATTTGTTTGTTTGTTCTTCTCTCTAGTAAGGCGAATCACTTCCAACCGAGCCATTTTAAGAATGGAACATCTAAAACATGATTTTCTACTTTTTGTCTATGCGAAAAGGATTAAAGACCAATTATTAAAAAAAGGGGAAGGGCATATATAATGGAAGTTGTTATACCTCGGAAACAGGAACCGAAACTTGAGAAGTCTCAACGGAAGAAGCACTCTTGAATATTGGGTCTTTCCATTCCTTCTATGCTTTAGAAGGATTGAGAGGTTCTACTTAAACAAGATCACCTCTGGTAATCTCAGTATCCTTGCCACATGCTTCATCTCGACTGTTAAGGGCCGAAAAGGTGAAACCAACACCCAAAGAACCACCGCTATGTTCTTCTTCACCCACAACAACATTTATGAACTTGGAATTATCATCGTTAGCACGAACAACCTATGGCACCTCAATAAAATCTCTCTAATCATCAACACATGGCTCCTAAAAAGAAACATCTTTGATAAACAAAATCTCGGCCACGTCAATCTCTGTCCTCGCAGGAACTTATTCTTTCTTCCTCATACGGGATATCTTGGACATAAATCTTTCCACCAAAGTCGGGTCGAGGGAAGAGAAGTCTAAACCCAAGAACCTGTCCATATTATCCGCAAAAAGAAGAAGGAAAGCATCCTCAAAAGAATTAACCATAATTTTGTCCAAAATGGTCTGAAGGAAACAAGAGGTCCTCTGTTTAGTATCGTTCAGTACTCCGACGAACTTAGCCAATAAGGCCACCTTCTTGCTAAGCTCGATCTTGAGAGAACCATTCTCTTTTTCCAGAAAAGAATTGTGCTTTTGTAAGGAGGAACAACAAGAATCTAGCACGACAATATCTTCTTTGGACTTTTCCAAAGTACCCTTTAAAGCCTTAACTTCTTCAGCCAAGGCCAAGTGGGATTCTCTTTCCAAGGCGATTGATTTTTTCGCTTCTTTCAGAGTAGACTCCAGCCTATTTTGCTCTACAACTAAAACTTCTTTAGCAAGTATGAAAGCATCATTTTCCATCCTCAAATACATACACTCTTCTCTAAGTCTCAACAACTCAAAGTAGGGTTCAGAAGCATTGTTTTGCTTCACAAACACCGCTTGATAGCCTATAAAGAACACGATGGTCATGTATAAGACAATCAAGAGAAATACAGGAAAACCAGAAAGATAAAAACTCATACCAAAATTAGTTGTTCAATCAAAGCTTGATAACCACCATGGGATCAGATGAAAAATCGACGTTCGAAAAAGCAGAAGAAGAAATAATTTGTCTGACTAATTCATTGAATCTATCACCATTAGAGGGATTGATAAAGTCAGGAAGGATAATATCTTCGGAAGAGGAGGAAATTCCCATCGCAAAATGCAATTCATTAGAGATTTTGGAAGACCTGGCAAGATGAATGTTCTAGCAAGGGACCTTCGTTGGGGAGATAATCTTCGGGGCCTCAGAGGCCACATCAGAATAAAGAGTTAGACTTGCCACATCCTTAGACCTTTTTGGCAGAGAATCTTCTAAGCACCTTTCCATAATCATCCTTTTTACATTTTCCCTAGACTTTAGCAATGCATCCTTAAGAGAAGAAGCTCCAGCTCTTGGAATCAGAGAAGTGGAACCGTTTTTGCTAAACTCAGTGCTGGCGGCTCCTAGCATATGATGAAAGAAGGCCGAATAAAATTCTAGTTCCGATTCCATTTAGATATTATCACATTAAAAATATGCCTAAATTGTAAAGAAATAAAGGAGAGTTTGGAAAAAAGGAGCATTTCTTCCCAGTGACAAAGAAAGGGTCCCTTTGCTAAGTTAAACCAATGGTGGTTGCCCAATAATAGATTGACTGATTGGTAGAAGGGAATGCCTTTGAAGACTAGAAGAGGTGAGTAGCGAAGAGCAGTTGCTAAAATTCTCTGAAGCAGTTCCAAAAAGATCAACTACCTCCTTATCCGAAAAAACAGGCAGTTTGGGTGTATCATCTATAAAAAAGCGAAGGATAAGATGGCTCTAATAAAAATGTTCGGGTTCGAATACTTGGGGTATGGAAGCTGCCGGAAATGCTGGAAGGGAATCAGATAAAGAAAAATTGAGTCTCCCACTCTTTGAATCTTGTCGTTCCTTCCGATAACAATTTCTTCGTAGGGTTTCCACGAAAAATTTGAGGGTTCATGTCACTAAGTTTGGAAGGGAGAACTAGGTAATCAAGAGTAGAAGGGCTCAAAGAACAATGACCCGATTATAAGGATAAGAGTTCTATGCCTAGAAGGTAGGTGTAAGTGTTGGGAGAAAGTTGGATAGGAGCAATTCCTAAATATTGTAGGTATATGCAAAGGAAATCAGGAAAGGGGTTGAAACCCCCATGCCAGATGTGGATGGCAAAGTAGGCAAAGAAGCCTTCCGGAGGAGAAGAAATGGTGTCCATTTCGCGAGGAGGAATGGCTTCAACGCCAGAAATATTAAAATCTTTGAGAATAGAATTAACTTGCTCTTGCGATGAAATCAGAGAATGCTTCTCGATAGCACTAATCTTTCTTGAAGAAGAAAGATGTAACACCCCGCCTCCGCTAGGGTCACTCGCAAAGGAATGCACTAGCTTTAGAGGGGCATTATTGGTAAACATGCACAGAAATATCACAAGACAGAACATATATAAATAGCGGAAGTAAAATCAAACTTTCATAACATGAATAAATAAGGTCTAAAGCCTTTTACATCAGAGTACATCAAACCTGTCTTGCAATAATAAAGAAGCATAAAAACCTTTTCATAAATTATTCCCCAAGTAAAAACAGTAAAGTAGCCATAGCCAAGAGAAGTCCAAGCCATCCATGATGACCTTCAGGTAGAAGAAGTCCGAACTAAACAGCATTGTTTCCTCCCTGTAACCTGGGGGGGGGGGAACGGAAGAAAAGAGGCGAAACAAAACGGGTCAGTCAAAAAGACTGAGTAAGTCCTATCTACTTCCAGTATAAAAACAGGTAAAGGTAACATGACATGCATAAACTGAAAGTAAACATAAGGATAACTACAAGACAGATAAACCAGGATGGCCGGTTGAACTACTGTGGCAAGGTAAACCAAGGTATCATGATAAACTGCGGCGTTATGATAAGTCAAGGTATCACATCGTCAGATTTCTAACGAGTACATTATCCCAAGGTATCTAGTCCTAACATGTATATTTGCTCTGCACCTCTCGTACTAGTATCCCTACCCGCGCCATGAACGTCCCTTGCTCAAAGTCGTGTAATGGTCCCTGTCAACCTAATATATCACATATACAGGTTACTCACATCATATGTTTCTTTTCATGTATATAAGTTCAGTCCTTTGCCGTACCTCGTACGGGCTTCCCCATGTCGTATTATCCTTGAAGTCGTTTGGACTGTCACCCTTGTTCTAGCTAGGTTCTTCCATATGAATCATCGTTTGAACTATTAGGACTTACGCCACCTAGCACCACTAGGGATTACGCTTACCTATTGCACGCTTTCGTATTTCGGTCTGGGTTAAACCACCTAGGCCACTAGGGATTACGCTAACCCTCAACCGCGCCCTTTTTCCCACGCATTCATCGTGAATCGTTTTTCTATAACTGGATGCACATGTATCACATCGCGCTATCCGAGTCCTGTCACCGGCCAAAACAAGAAATACAGGACTCGGTCGGGAGCTTTAGATTTATCTGCCGATGCAGATACTAAGGTCTGCTTTTCTACACGTGGCTATGGTCCCACGAGACCCCTCCCTCAACTAGTGAAAGGCAACACAAGAGAAAATCTTGCATGAGAACTACACTCCGGCCAGCCCACATCCTACGGCCTACCTCACCCATAATTAGATAGCAATTATGGTCTGTTGGGTGTTCCCTGCCTTTCCGTACGTACACGCTTGACTCAAGATGGTAGATGATCGACGAACTTGCTATCTCGGGCACCGTATGTATCCGCCGACTCACTGCTATCCACCCCAGTCTTTAGGTCGCTCGCATAGCAACCAAGGCATATTCTTGGTTCTTCTACCGCAGACCTCAACCTCTCGTGAGCCTAGTAGAATGACCTGGCAGCTCACAGAGGGACCCCAAGAATATCCTCACGTCCCCCGAAGCCGCTGCTTCGTTACCCAGTTCGTTGGAGCCTTTATCTAAATCAGATAGCCTGCTCCTACGCGTATACTTAAACGATGACCTACCGTATCGGGTTACTCATCTATCTAAGAAGTGGTCCAGATTTCCTTGACTAAGAATTATTACTTAGTTTCCCTAACTAAGGTTTACCACTTAGCCTTATTTCCGTTATCCTTATTAACTATGGTTATTTACCTAATCCTCCGAATTAGGGTTTATCTAATGGGTTAAGTGTCACTTAAGTTCACAACTTAACCCGTCTACAAAACATGTCGAAACTGGCTAAGTATCCAAGTCCAAGACTTAACCCTACAGACCATGTGTCAAGTTGGTTAAGTATATCAAGCAATCCATGATTTAACCTCGTCTAATTATCATTTTAGATTGGTTAAGTATATATTAATTTGACCCCATCAAATTACCGAGTCAAATCGGTCAAGCGTATTCGAAACGATTCGTGACTTAGCCTTATCATGTTTTCACGTTAGGTTGGTTAAGTATAGGTTAACTTAACCTCATCAAATTAACCAGTTAGATTGGTTAAGTGTAGGTCACTTAACTTCATCAAATCATCGTGTTAAATTAGTCAAGTGTTTAACTTAACCCCATTAAATTACCAAGTTAAGTCGGTTAAGTATGGGTTACTTGACCTCATTGAATTATCAAGTTTAAATTGGTTAAGTGTTTAACTTAACCCTATCGAATTACCGTGTTTAGATTAGTTAAGCCTAATCTTAACCCCATCTATTAACTGTATTATACGGTTAAGTGTCATTAAGAAAATTTACTTAACCTTATCACGTTATCGTGTTGGATTGATTAAGTGTTGGTTAACTTAATCCCGTCCACTAGTCGTATAAAAAAAATGGTCAAGTGTCATTAGGCAAATCAAGTTACTTAACCTACCCAAGCTTATCATGTTTTGTTAAGTATCATTAGCCTAATCAAATTACTTAACCCATTTGTCCATATCATATTTGGTTAAGCCTCATTAATCAAATTAACTTAACCCTATTATGTGGCATTAATTTAATTAATGCACCCTCAACCTCTCACATTAGACCTTGTTGTGGTTACTAGTTAAGCCGGGCGGGTCCGGGTAGATTTACACCACAACCTAATCTAACCTCGGGTCTTAAGCGCGACATGACCAACTTCTCACATTGGGTCCTATTGTTTGCAACTACTAGTTAGGCCGGTCGGTTCCGGGTAGTTTTACGTTGCAAACTCAACCCAACCTCGAGTTGGCCACACTCATATTATCTAAGTTCATCGTGTTTCCAAACATGTTACAAGTTTTTCGAGCATTTGGGTAGACCTAACTTAATAGGTAAATTCCCAAAGGGTAGACCTAACTTAATAGGTAAATTCCCAAGCTCATGTTTTCATGCATACTTACATGTCATCTTCCATGTTATCTTTCAAGTCATATTTTCAAGTATAAACACATGTCATATTCAAGTTAAGATTTTGCGACATGTTCATGTTTATCTAACTACCCAAAATCGTGTTTTCCCAACGCAAGCAAAGCGAGTCAACATAGTAAGGATACTATGTCACATATTGGTCTCAAAACATGCATGATGCCAAAAAGGGCTTGGCTTCCACATGCATAACATCATAAAGGGATTGGCCATAAACATGCATAGTGTCATAAGGTAATTTGGCCACAAACATGCATATTATCAAAAGGGATTTGGTCATAAACATGCACAACTTAAAAAGAGGGGATTGGCCACGAGCATGCATAATTTCATAAAGGATTTGGCCACAAACTCGCATGTTACCATAAGGGGTTTGGGTTCATAAACATGCATAAGCCCCAAGATCTTGTCTTAGCCAATGTTTCATAAGTAAAGTATTTCCTAAAGGTTCATGCTAGCATTTCATGCATAAAGATCCAAACTTGCAAGTTAAACTAGGTTATGCATACCATGAGAGGCATGATTAAGTCACTCACATGGCCTAAAATCATAAACATGAACACAAGAGGCAAGGTAAGGTTCATGTAGGTTCGCATAATCATGTTTAGCCTCATTTTATCCCATGTCAACATTAAAAATACCGTTTTGATCCAAAAGTAGCTAGAACTTACATAGTTAGACCTAGGGAAAGGAGCATGAATCATCTTGGCTAAGAAAGGTGCCTCCTTTGTTGAAGAATCGTCATGGAACTCGCATAGCAACGTCGATTTGGCCTTGATTTGGTGTAGCAAGCTTGCACCTTTTGATTTGAACTTGATTTGGATGCATAGGCTCTAGGGATTTGAGATGGAGGCCATGAGAGTAGAAATTTGGCCATAGTTTAGTTACATGAGTGAATAATGAGGGTTTAGGGGTAGGTTTAGGGTCTTTTTATAGAGATTAGGATAGTTTTAGGCCCTTAGATTAACCCTAGGACCAACCAGAACCGTCAGATTTCAAACCAGGCCCAAAAACCTAGCCAAGATAGCAAATAGGTGCACCAGATCAAAATCAGCCGACAGGGCAAGTCGACAGCCCTGTCGACATGCATGTCGACATGCCTGTCGACATGCCTGTCGACTTGTCTGGGCGGGAATTTTCCCGCCTGGCCCCATTTCTGCACGTTTCGAAATTCAAATTTTCCGAAAACTTCTTTGGGCCTTAACCGGGTCATACGGACTCCGATTTTCGAAAACTCGGACTCTATTTCGCGTATTTTTCCGAGACGAACGCAATGGCATAGCCCGTTTTACTTAATTCAGAATTTAAAATTAAATTCTGCCTTGATTCTCGTTTTAACATGTTATTGAAATACGGGTTGTTACATTCTCCCCACCTTTTAGGATTTCGTCCCCGAAATCTCTAAGTTAGGAAGAACATATCCTACCATCCATCATCCATCTACTCAAAACATCATCCACAAGCAACCATTTGTCCTTAGATGATTTCTAATGCTGTATGAATACATGCAAAATGTGTGTGTACATGTTCCTTAGCTAATGCTAATGATCAGGCCTGGATAATCTTTCTAATGCAAAAATATGTATAGTGCCATGAATCCAACATGTATGCAAATAGTCCTAGCCATATAGATACTATATGCGTGCACAATCATTCATTCATATGCAACAAGCACATGATAACACATTCGATTTCATCCATAAACAAGTATAAATACTCGTGCATATGCAATATGAAATGTGACCGAGTCGAGCTAGTATCTAATGTATATTCGCGCATCCACGAGCAACCACTTGCAACCACTTGCAACCATATCAATCATAACATGTTTCAAATACATGTTTACATCCATAGGGTTCTACCTAAGATTCCCTGAAACAGGGTCGAGAAGATAAACAGGACAAACTCCTTACGGGGTTTGTAACAGAAAATAGGACCGAGAGGATGTCCACAAAAGATAGCCTACAAGTAAGCTCTACAGAAAACAGGGATCAAGGATATACTCCCAAAAAGAGATATCATGCGCGTATCTAGTCTTTGACCATCAAAGTCGTCTTTTAACTTCGCGATTTTGTAGCTTCTTATTCTTGTTTCCATAACATGAGCTGGAACTCATTTCTTCGTCGCCTCTCGTTCCACTTGCACTTATCCTTTTCCTAGAATACTTGACGCAAACATGACTGCGTACTCATGATCTCATGCAAGCATTCCAAAATTCACTAGTGAATCTTGGATCTCGTTTATATACTATAAGGCATTCCATGTAGAAGAACTTTCTCTTGAAAGTAAACAGATGTCAATCAGGTTATCATGCGCACTTACTAGGGTGATTTCTATAACCCACGCATAAGTGAAGTAAACCATCCGTCTTATCGGCGAACACCGCTCGATCGGGCTTCAAATTTCCAATAAAGGCATCAAGGGATTCTAAGTAACTAGTCATGACAGAACCTCAAAAAGGTTACACGATACTTCGAGGGTATTACCAAGGCTAGTCAAGAATCTAACTACCCTCCTATCAAAACCGAGAGTGGCACCCCTTACTGGCTAACCACTTCATCCTTAGAATCCATCCATAGCTTATGAATATAAGCATTATTTCCAAGCTCAACACTTGACATAGACATTCTCAAAACCAAACAAGCCATGAATAAATGGACTGATTCTCCAATAGGACTTTGAGACAAAAATAGGATTCTCTATTACGCTAGTACTTAAGGTGCAGAGACTCAACTACCAAAGCGGACTTAAATGATGCGGGGATCAAAACAAAGTCTTGGCGGGATGATAGAAAAGAATAACTAGATCTTCAACAAGGATGTTGTCCCCCTACTCAGGTACTCTAGTGAGGGTATACAACGATGATCTTGTCCTTGTCCCACAATACTTAACTATCCGTCCCGTTTCACTATACCAAAGATACTTTCTCGTCATGGGTTTCATTGTTCATCTTTCTCCCTCCTTTGAGGACTAAGCCATACCAACAAGTTGCTCATCCTTAAGCTCGTATCCTTTATCCTCTTTCTCACTATCCTTTCTAATAACGCGGCCACTGGTCTCTTGAAAACCACCTCCATCGCATGGAAAGCACTTTCGTAGATAGAAAAGACTAGTCGCAGTTAAAACCACTGTGACTACAGATGGAGGAAAAAAAAGAGAAGAGATTCAATTAAGGAAACAAGGATAGTGCTAATGGCCTTTGGGGAATAGCCTTTTTCTTTTAAAAGAAAATTTTCTTGAAAAAAAATGCTTCTTTGTAAACGATTTTCAAATAGTTTTCAGAAGGTCTTTAAAAACTTTTGCCCAGTCTGGTAACCTTCGGCTCTGATACCAAATGTAACACCCCGCCTCCGCTAGGGTCACTCGCAAAGGAATGCACTAGCTTTAGAGGGGCATTATTGGTAAACATGCACAGAAATATCACAAGACAGAACATATATAAATAGCGGAAGTAAAATCAAACTTTCATAACATGAATAAATAAGGTCTAAAGCCTTTTACATCAGAGTACATCAAACCTGTCTTGCAATAATAAAGAAGCATAAAAACCTTTTCATAAATTATTCCCCAAGTAAAAACAGTAAAGTAGCCATAGCCAAGAGAAGTCCAAGCCATCCATGATGACCTTCAGGTAGAAGAAGTCCGAACTAAACAGCATTGTTTCCTCCCTGTAACCTGGGGGGGGGGGGGGGGGGAAACGGAAGAAAAGAGGCGAAACAAAACGGGTCAGTCAAAAAGACTGAGTAAGTCCTATCTACTTCCAGTATAAAAACAGGTAAAGGTAACATGACATGCATAAACTGAAAGTAAACATAAGGATAACTACAAGACAGATAAACCAGGATGGCCGGTTGAACTACTGTGGCAAGGTAAACCAAGGTATCATGATAAACTGCGGCGTTATGATAAGTCAAGGTATCACATCGTCAGATTTCTAACGAGTACATTATCCCAAGGTATCTAGTCCTAACATGTATATTTGCTCTGCACCTCTCGTACTAGTATCCCTACCCGCGCCATGAACGTCCCTTGCTCAAAGTCGTGTAATGGTCCCTGTCAACCTAATATATCACATATACAGGTTACTCACATCATATGTTTCTTTTCATGTATATAAGTTCAGTCCTTTGCCGTACCTCGTACGGGCTTCCCCATGTCGTATTATCCTTGAAGTCGTTTGGACTGTCACCCTTGTTCTAGCTAGGTTCTTCCATATGAATCATCGTTTGAACTATTAGGACTTACGCCACCTAGCACCACTAGGGATTACGCTTACCTATTGCACGCTTTCGTATTTCGGTCTGGGTTAAACCACCTAGGCCACTAGGGATTACGCTAACCCTCAACCGCGCCCTTTTTCCCACGCATTCATCGTGAATCGTTTTTCTATAACTGGATGCACATGTATCACATCGCGCTATCCGAGTCCTGTCACCGGCCAAAACAAGAAATACAGGACTCGGTCGGGAGCTTTAGATTTATCTGCCGATGCAGATACTAAGGTCTGCTTTTCTACACGTGGCTATGGTCCCACGAGACCCCTCCCTCAACTAGTGAAAGGCAACACAAGAGAAAATCTTGCATGAGAACTACACTCCGGCCAGCCCACATCCTACGGCCTACCTCACCCATAATTAGATAGCAATTATGGTCTGTTGGGTGTTCCCTGCCTTTCCGTACGTACACGCTTGACTCAAGATGGTAGATGATCGACGAACTTGCTATCTCGGGCACCGTATGTATCCGCCGACTCACTGCTATCCACCCCAGTCTTTAGGTCGCTCGCATAGCAACCAAGGCATATTCTTGGTTCTTCTACCGCAGACCTCAACCTCTCGTGAGCCTAGTAGAATGACCTGGCAGCTCACAGAGGGATCCCAAGAATATCCTCACGTCCCCCGAAGCCGCTGCTTCGTTACCCAGTTCGTTGGAGCCTTTATCTAAATCAGATAGCCTGCTCCTACGCGTATACTTAAACGATGACCTACCGTATCGGGTTACTCATCTATCTAAGAAGTGGTCCAGATTTCCTTGACTAAGAATTATTACTTAGTTTCCCTAACTAAGGTTTACCACTTAGCCTTATTTCCGTTATCCTTATTAACTATGGTTATTTACCTAATCCTCCGAATTAGGGTTTATCTAATGGGTTAAGTGTCACTTAAGTTCACAACTTAACCCGTCTACAAAACATGTCGAAACTGGCTAAGTATCCAAGTCCAAGACTTAACCCTACAGACCATGTGTCAAGTTGGTTAAGTATATCAAGCAATCCATGATTTAACCTCGTCTAATTATCATTTTAGATTGGTTAAGTATATATTAATTTGACCCCATCAAATTACCGAGTCAAATCGGTCAAGCGTATTCGAAACGATTCGTGACTTAGCCTTATCATGTTTTCACGTTAGGTTGGTTAAGTATAGGTTAACTTAACCTCATCAAATTAACCAGTTAGATTGGTTAAGTGTAGGTCACTTAACTTCATCAAATCATCGTGTTAAATTAGTCAAGTGTTTAACTTAACCCCATTAAATTACCAAGTTAAGTCGGTTAAGTATGGGTTACTTGACCTCATTGAATTATCAAGTTTAAATTGGTTAAGTGTTTAACTTAACCCTATCGAATTACCGTGTTTAGATTAGTTAAGCCTAATCTTAACCCCATCTATTAACTGTATTATACGGTTAAGTGTCATTAAGAAAATTTACTTAACCTTATCACGTTATCGTGTTGGATTGATTAAGTGTTGGTTAACTTAATCCCATCCACTAGTCGTATAAAAAAAATGGTCAAGTGTCATTAAGCAAATCAAGTTACTTAACCTACCCAAGCTTATCATGTTTTGTTAAGTATCATTAGCCTAATCAAATTACTTAACCCATTTGTCCATATCATATTTGGTTAAGCCTCATTAATCAAATTAACTTAACCCTATTATGTGGCATTAATTTAATTAATGCACCCTCAACCTCTCACATTAGACCTTGTTGTGGTTACTAGTTAAGCCGGGCGGGTCCGGGTAGATTTACACCACAACCTAATCTAACCTCGGGTCTTAAGCGCGACATGACCAACTTCTCACATTGGGTCCTATTGTTTGCAACTACTAGTTAGGCCGGTCGGTTCCGGGTAGTTTTACGTTGCAAACTCAACCCAACCTCGAGTTGGCCACACTCATATTATCTAAGTTCATCGTGTTTCCAAACATGTTACAAGTTTTTCGAGCATTTGGGTAGACCTAACTTAATAGGTAAATTCCCAAAGGGTAGACCTAACTTAATAGGTAAATTCCCAAGCTCATGTTTTCATGCATACTTACATGTCATCTTCCATGTTATCTTTCAAGTCATATTTTCAAGTATAAACACATGTCATATTCAAGTTAAGATTTTGCGACATGTTCATGTTTATCTAACTACCCAAAATCGTGTTTTCCCAACGCAAGCAAAGCGAGTCAACATAGTAAGGATACTATGTCACATATTGGTCTCAAAACATGCATGATGCCAAAAAGGGCTTGGCTTCCACATGCATAACATCATAAAGGGATTGGCCATAAACATGCATAGTGTCATAAGGTAATTTGGCCACAAACATGCATATTATCAAAAGGGATTTGGTCATAAACATGCACAACTTAAAAAGAGGGGATTGGCCACGAGCATGCATAATTTCATAAAGGATTTGGCCACAAACTCGCATGTTACCATAAGGGGTTTGGGTTCATAAACATGCATAAGCCCCAAGATCTTGTCTTAGCCAATGTTTCATAAGTAAAGTATTTCCTAAAGGTTCATGCTAGCATTTCATGCATAAAGATCCAAACTTGCAAGTTAAACTAGGTTATGCATACCATGAGAGGCATGATTAAGTCACTCACATGGCCTAAAATCATAAACATGAACACAAGAGGCAAGGTAAGGTTCATGTAGGTTCGCATAATCATGTTTAGCCTCATTTTATCCCATGTCAACATTAAAAATACCGTTTTGATCCAAAAGTAGCTAGAACTTACATAGTTAGACCTAGGGAAAGGAGCATGAATCATCTTGGCTAAGAAAGGTGCCTCCTTTGTTGAAGAATCGTCATGGAACTCGCATAGCAACGTCGATTTGGCCTTGATTTGGTGTAGCAAGCTTGCACCTTTTGATTTGAACTTGATTTGGATGCATAGGCTCTAGGGATTTGAGATGGAGGCCATGAGAGTAGAAATTTGGCCATAGTTTAGTTACATGAGTGAATAATGAGGGTTTAGGGGTAGGTTTAGGGTCTTTTTATAGAGATTAGGATAGTTTTAGGCCCTTAGATTAACCCTAGGACCAACCAGAACCGTCAGATTTCAAACCAGGCCCAAAAACCTAGCCAAGATAGCAAATAGGTGCACCAGATCAAAATCAGCCGACAGGGCAAGTCGACAGCCCTGTCGACATGCATGTCGACATGCCTGTCGACATGCCTGTCGACATGCCTGTCGACATGCCTGTCGACTTGTCTGGGCGGGAATTTTCCCGCCTGGCCCCATTTCTGCACGTTTCGAAATTCAAATTTTCCGAAAACTTCTTTGGGCCTTAACCGGGTCATACGGACTCCGATTTTCGAAAACTCGGACTCTATTTCGCGTATTTTTCCGAGACGAACGCAATGGCATAGCCCGTTTTACTTAATTCAGAATTTAAAATTAAATTCTGCCTTGATTCTCGTTTTAACATGTTATTGAAATACGGGTTGTTACAAAAGATCATTCGGCAAAGACCCATCCCTGTTAGGTTTAAAAGCAATGAGTTTATTTTCCATGGTGCCAGGTACAATCTGTTTAATTATATGCAATAAGGTAAGAACAATGCCCGAAAGGGTAGGATCCTTATTCTGCTGAAAAGCCCCTAATAATAACAGAAGGCTATCCCTTAGACACCTTCAAGAAAATGAAAGCAAATAAAATCGCTAATTAGAGCTATCGAGTGAGTTTAGAATTGGTTGCCGGAAATTGACAATTAGGAAACTAAAATCAATTTATGGCAAACAAATCTGATAGTTACTATAGCGCGAGATTAGATAACAACACTTTAATTATAAAATGAAGCATGAATGACTTACAGAAGATGCTTGCTTAAAAATTGCTAACGCTTTTCCAAGATAAATTTTCAGGAAATGACGAAGAAGAGAAGGAGCTAATAAAGTGAAATAAGGAGGGTATATATAAAGGAAGAAAGGAGCGGTTAATTCATTCAAAAGTTTGGTTTGAAAAGTAGAAAATACCCCTTCACCGCGGGAGGCAAATGTTACTGCCAAAATTAGCACCAAGATAGGCTGACGATGAAGGGGTATCAGAGCGCCACAAGCATAGAGGAGTAATCCGTAAGCAATGACCAGGCAAAAGATAAAACCGAGAGCCTAAAGGAAGTGTCCGGAAGGGAAATCAACTGGCACCATCATCAAAGAAAAACCTCAGATCTGATATGAAGAGGAAGCACCGACAGGGTAGTTCCGGCATGAAAGGTAATCAACAAGAGGTCATCCAAAACCTTAAGCCGAGGAAGAGAGGCCAAGAGTTCTACAAACCAAGACCCGAAAGGACGAAAGGGTTATCGGCGTTAACTTGCTTAGCACCGATACATTAAGAGACAAAAAGCATCAAAAGCACAGGGTTTGCAACATAAGGAAATCATCCGAAAGCCAGCTACCGAGACCCCAGTCGGACAATCACCAAGAGCTACTTTAGCAAACAATCAGTAAAGCACCGGAAGTACCCTTCCTAAAAGCCGAAGCACATTTCAGAGATCTATCGAAAGGAAAATCAGAACCTTTAAGAGAGACGAGCTATACACACTAATCTACTTAGTGTTGATATAGACAGAGGCAGCGGGTCCCGTAACCATACCTTTGAAGCATGAAGGCAAGTTTCACAAAGAATTAATTATAAGACTGGAAGCCTATATCCAGAAGCATTTATCTATACTGACAGGTTTGGTATCGATGCAAAGAAGATAGATATGACATCAAAAAGAAGTTCCAAAGACCGAGACCATCCTCCCAAAAGCTGGAACTGACGCCTTAAAAGCACTAAGGAAAGCCAAAAGAGCGGCCGAGAGCCAAAGTAAATGGAACCGATGGGAAAAGCGGCCGATAGGGGCTTCTGCTGGCCCAACGACAAATGAAGCCCCAATTTTTCTATAAATAAGACCCCTGGGGTCTCATTTTCGGGACCGGTTTCTCATTTCTTATTCTTATGCTATTTTCTCCTAGAGTAAACCCTAATTTCCAAATCGAATTGGGAATTCTATTATAATAACTTATGTACTCCGAATCAAATATCAATAAAGAGTGGATCAACACTTATTGTATTTCTTATATGTTTCTTATGAGATTTCTTGGTTACTTCCTACACCATATGCCATATACCTTCCACACGGTCACGATTTCATATTCAAGTCTACACCCTTCCTACAAGCCATTTAGCCTTCTACCGAGGGTTAAGCTTAGGGAACCCTTACCCCAAGATAACTGTTGGTTCTTAAGTCGCTTAAGAGCGATGCTCATCTTCTGACGGAAGAGTAACTAATCTTTTAGGCTTTTGATCTTGATATCTAGGAAATGGTGAACTAACTCAAGCTCGTGGGAACTAAATAACCATTTTTCCCCTTAGGTCCATTTCCAAAGACCTATCTCCGGTGTTGACGAAAAATATCGTTAACATATAATAATTCGGAAATCAAGACAAATAAGATTTACACGTATGAACGTATAAAGATAATAATGATTTAAAATGTAATGAAAACTATGGATTTTCGAAATATATATATTTAAAGAGTTAAATTGGTATTCATCATCATTTACGATATGCTTTAATATATTTTTGATATGTTGAATGGATTAATAAGTTGAAGATGTTGAACCATTGAAACGAAGCAAGAAGGTGGTATTCTATTTAATCAAATGAATCCAAACTATGGAACAAAATGACATATCGATTTAGTTATAACTAAGGAGATCGTTTGACTAAAAATTAGAATGTCTGCCTTGACTTGTATCTTCCCTTCAGTTATGTGCTTGATCATGCATACTATTGAATGTCCTTCATTGTTATTGTGTCATGACCTGAATTTGTTGGCCCAATTTTCTCTATTACATGCCATCTCCACCTGTTTTGTTTGTGAAACACCCCACCTCCGTTAAGGTCACTCACAAAGGGAATGCCTTAATTTTAGTGGAGGTTTATAAGTAAAAGCCACAGATAAACTCAAGACAGATATAAATACACATATTTTAAACAGCGGAAACCAAACAAACTTTTATTTCATCATTATATGTTCAAAACCAAACATTCCATAATTGTCTCAAAATACTTCCAACATTACTACATCATTACTGTCTTGATAATTAAAGAAGCAGAAAACATAAATAAAGTGACAAAAATCCCCATAGTGATATCCAAAGCCATAGTCCGAGCAAAAGAGACCCAAATCATACATCTATGTTCTTGGAGCTTGTACATAGCCTGATTGAGCTGAGCTGTTTCCGCCCTGTGGACCTGGGGGGGGGGGGGGAACGAAAGAAAAGAAGACGAAAAGAAAATAGGGTCAAACATAAAGCCTGAGTAAATCTAGTAACTCTTCAGTATGTGAATAAGAAAAGGGCATGATAGATATATATTGAAAATAGGATGGTGTCACAAGCTAAGGGAGTGTCGAATGTACTATCGCACCCATACTATATCTCTACATCTACTTGAGTTTATTCTAACAGGCACCCCATGGTGAGGGTGAAGTGATCCCCATTTTTGAAAGATCGGCTCTTACTCGCGTTAACATGTGTCATACGACCCCCAAGAATTGTAGATACCTATGCTTGTCCCACCATGGGGTGTATCAGGACCCATGGTGGCAGCCCCCGACACAAATCTAGAAGGCATAGGTTATACTACTGGTGTCCCCAGTGCCCTGGTTGTCTGCTCCGGAGTGTGTGCACGCCCGCACCCCGTTAGACCTGCACTGTGTACCCACCGCCGTCGTTTTGACCGCTTACAATCAGCCCAGTAATCGTGCCCCACCCTGCCTAGTTTCAGGGTACCGTTGATACCTAACTTGGGTTACTGCTGAAACGTGTCCCTCGTTACCAGGATTTTCTAGTCAAACATGTTAAGTGGTTAAGTATCTGTATTTACCTAACCCCACCCATCAATTCTTGTTAACATGCTGAATTTGGTTAAGTGTTATAGTCGACTTAACCCTACCATCTGTCCTTAGCCTCTTAGGAGCACCTGACCACTCACATTAGACAAGTATTGCTACGGTTACTGGATATGCCGGTCGGTTCCGGGCAGGTTTACACCGTAGCTCAGTCTAACCTCGGGTCATTATTGGGCTCAATGCTTAACCATCCACATTGGATAGGTATTGTTGTGACTACTGGACAACCGGGCGGTTCCGGGCAGGTTTACATCACAAATCAATCCAACCTCAGGTTAAGCATATCGTGTTTTCTATATTTACATATTTTATTACTTCTCAATTATATATGTAAATGCCATATCTTTTATTTTTGGGTATAACAATTCATACCGCTTAAATGTCATTGTCGTTGGCATGTGCCAACCATGCCAACATATATTTTCATGTTTTACACCCAACGTTTTTACCCCCGTTTATACGTTCGCAACGTTATAACAAATGTTGGGCTCGACACAATTCAGCCCAACTTTATAAGTGTAAGAGAAGGGGAAATCAAGAACATGTAATAGTTGACAACATATAAGGGTGTGTGGCGCATGAACTTGAAATTTAGCGCTATTAACATAAATGATGGATCATATGAACTTGCATTAAAATCAAAGTGTAACTAAGTAGGTGACATATGAAATGGCATAGTTTAGGCTAATACAAACTTGTGTTTAAACATGTTTAACTTGGCATAATGTCAAACACAAAACTAGCATGATGTATATTCACCAAAAGGTCCAATTATAACATTTAGTCACATAGCCTATTTCAATATGAACTTGATAGTTTACGAAACACAAATGATACCTTACATAGATCCAATTATACTTGCAAATAAACATGGAAGCGATATCATAGGTTTTGGCTCATGTAGGCATAACAGGATTCAAGTCTAAATCATGTTTACATAAGCCTTAATTAAGGCTTAATGAATGTATAAGGTCCATGTCATAGGCATAAACAAAAAAGGGATCAATTTCTAGTTATTGCCACAACCTTACAAGTGCCATTGTTTTCATATACAATTGTTCAATAGGCTTGCATCAATCAATTTATGCCACAAACATCAATACACAAGTCATGATAGAACCATAACAATACATAGAATTTATACAATACAATAACACAATTCTATTTTCATTTACATCGAATCACATCATAATTTTTATTCATATTCTGAAAAGTCACTATACTTACAACGAATGCAGAATCTTGAATTCTGAATTCCGAATTCTGAAATTGAGATGCGCTCCTTTGGGTAGACTAACGTTGTAATGATAAATTTGATTTAAACTTTAATCTTCTTCTTAATTTGATTCGTCTCTAGGCCTTTCTCTCTTGACGGCTATGTTTAATTCCTCCCTAGCAGCATGACGACTCCTTTCTCATTTTTTTGTGTGAATTTTCAATTGAGACTTAGGGTGTATTTATTGATTTTTAAGTTGTTTTGAGCCGTCAGATGAAGACAGGAGGAATCTAGATCATTCAGAGTTCAAAGAGCCAATCAAGAGGTCACACGTTAGCCCTAGTGACACATAGAGCCACAGAAATTCGAGCCAGAGCCAGACCTGGCCAGCCAGGTCGAGCAGGTAGGTCGACACCCAAGTCGACACTATGGTCGACCTAGGGGGGGGGACCAGGTCGACACTATGTTCGACCCTATGGTCGACCTGGTCTCTGGGCGGGAATTTTCCCGCCCAGCCCAGTTTGAACCTGAATTTCTAATTTTGAATTTAAAACTGAGCTGTTTGAATTTAAATTTGATTCTGAAACTTCCGAAGGCCATAACTCCTTCATACGGAGTCCGATTTGCGCAAAATCGGACTCTATCTCAAGCAGAATTTCGAGTCGAACGCAATGGCATAACCCGTTTCCCTTAATTCTTTCATTTAGAATTAATTATACTTTAATTTGCGAAGTTTAACGTCATAGAATTCACGGGGTGTTACATTCTCCCCCCTTAAAAGGATTTCGTCCCCGAAATCTTCAAGTTAGGGAGAATGTATATCCTACCATCCAACAGTCCATCTACTCAACCAACAAACATAGGTATCCACTGTCCTTAAAAGACTTCTAATGCTTCATGATCATATGCATAGTGTGTGTACATGTCCATATCCAATGCAGAAATCAGGCGTTCTACTGATTCAGTTGACCTCCTTAATGCGAATCATGTAAGGGTCATGAATCCATTATGTATGCAAATTTTCCTACTCATAATTCTACATGAGTGCACAACTATTCATACAAATGCGACAACCATATGACAGCATATCAAGTTTCAGCCATATACAAATGAGAATACATATATGCATATGCAATATGAAGTGACTGAGCCGATCTATACCCTAGGGTGTGTGTGTATATGCATCCACGAGCAACCACTAGCAACCATCTGTAGCCATCATCCATAACATGTTTTCAAAAACATGTTTGCATCCATTTGTTTTCTACCTAAGGAGTTAGGAAAAGGACCGAGGAGATATACCTGAAAAGATAGATAAAGCATAACTTAAGGAAAAAGAGAGAGATCCAAGATGTACCCTCAAGAAGAAGAGGGTAGGCAGCGCGTATTCTGTCCTCAGTTTCCCAAGTCGCATCTTCCTCGGCGTCGCTCCACTGGACTTTAACGAGTTTGACTTCGCGGTTGCATAGCTTTTTCACTTCAGTTCCTAGGATGCGGGTTGGAACTCTCCTCACAGTTGCTTCACATTCCACTTCGGCTTCTTCTAGAATGCTAGGTTCCACCACTTCCGCAGACTCATGCAAACACTTCCGGAGGTGAGAAACATGAAAGACGTTGTGAACTCCGGCCAATCTCTCGGGTAGCTCTAATCTATAGGCCATCTTTCCAACCTTCTCGATGATAGGAAACGGTCCTACAAATCTTGGTGCTAGTTTTCCTGCGGATCCAAAGCGAACGACGTTCCTTAAAGGTGATACCTTAAGGAAAACCCTGTCCCCAACCTCAAACTCAAGGTCGGTCCTTCTCTTGTCGATGTAGGATTTCTATCGGTCTTGGGCAGTCTTCATCCTCCTTCGTATCAGGTCCACTTTCTCCGAAGTCTCTCGAATCATGTCTGGCCCAAGTATAAGCTTATCTGTAGACTCCCACCAACAAGTTGGTGATTTGCACGGTCTTCCGTACAAGGCTTCGAAGGGTGCCATACCGATGGTAGCTTGGTAGCTGTTGTTATAGGCAAATTCCACTAAAGGAAGGTGATCCTCCCAAGTCCCTCCAAAGTCAAGAACGCGAAGTCTCAAAAGATCCTCTATAACTCTATTCACCCTTTCTGTCTGGCCATCGGTTTGGGGGTGATAGGCCGTGCTCAAACATAACTGTGTGCCTACAGCTTCTTGCAGACTCCGCAAAAACTCGCTTGTGAAAATAGGGTCTCGGTCACTAACAATGCTGGAGGGTATCCCATGGAGTCGAACTATTTCCTTGAGATAAAGAGATGCTAGAGATGCGGCAGTCCTTCTACTCTTGATAGGTATAAAGTGGGCGCTCTTAGTAAGCCTATCCACTATTACCCAAATGCTAGTGTTGCCTCTTCTCGACCTAGGCAGTCCATTAATGAAGTCCATTGAAATGCTCTCCCACTTCCACTGTGGGACCTCTAAAGGATGAAGTAGTCCTCCAGGCTTCTTCTATTCCACCTTGACCCGTTGGCAGGTCATGCACTTAGAAACAAAATCTGCCACGTCTTGCTTCATGCCGCTCTAAAAGAAAGTCCTTTTTATATCCTTGTAAATCTTATCACTGCCAGGGTGTATGGTCATCTTGGAATGATGCGCTTCCTCGAGAACCTTCTTTGTCAACTCCCTTGCTTATGGGACGCATAATCTTCCATCTCGCCTTAGCCAACCCTTATCATCGATGGCGTATCTACTTAGGTGACTAGAAGTCTCACCCCTAATAAGTTTATCAATCACATCAACAAGCTGAGGGTCTTCACGTTGTGCAGCCCCTATTGAGTCCAAGAGAATAGGGCGTACTTTGAGAGATGCTAACAAACCCGGTACAAAATATGAGGAGGGCCTAAAGTTAAAACTGGCTATACACTCCAGGCTTTGCCTTTCCACAAAGAGCGGACTTACGATCAGTTTCTTTCAGCTCAACGCAACTACTACTACGTTGCCTTTGCCGGGAGTATAGGAAATTTCAAAGTCATACGCGGCAAGAAACTCCATCCATCTTTGCTGCCTCAAGTTAAGATCCTTCTGCGAGAAGAGATATTTCAACGATTTATGGTCAGTGTATAATTCGAACTTCTCACCTAGGAGATAATGGCGCCAAGACTTAAGCGCAAAGACGATGGCGGCTAACTCAAGATCGTGGGTTGGGTAGTTCTTTTCGTGAACTTTCAGTTGTCTTCCTTCTTTGGACACTATATGCCCCAGAAATCTTACTTCTTTTCTCCAGAAGTGAAACTTGGAGAATTTGGCTTTTCGTTGATGGGCTCGAAGAGTTTCCATGATTTCTTTCAGATGTTGTGCATGCTCTTCCTCACTCTTTGAGAAGATTAAGATATCATCTACGAAGACAACCACAAATTTGTTGAGGAATTCTCTGAACACCCTGCTCATTAGGTCTACGAAATAAGCGGGTGCGTTTGTCAAGCCGAAAGGCATGATAAGCCACTCGAAGAAACCATCTGGGGTTTTGAACGCTGTCTTGTCAATACTATCTTCAGCTACTCTTAGCTGATGAAACCCAGTTGCCAGATCAAGTTGAGAGTAGACCGTCGCACCTACAAGCTGATCAAACAAATCGTCGATTCGGGGAAGAGGGTGCTTATTTTTCTTGGTCAATTTGTTTAACTCCCTATAGTTGACGCAAAGGCAAAGCGAACCGTCCGCTCTAGTTGCGAACACCACTGGAGCACCCCATTATGAAATGCTCCGTCTAATGAACCCTTTTTCGAGAAGTTCTTTAACCTGCTTACCGAGCTCCTTTCTCTCCCTTGGAGCCATGTATATGACAGGTAAAGCTACAGGCTTTGCATTATCCACAAGATATATGCGGAAGTCTATTTCCCGCCTCGGAGGTAAGCCTATCACCTCCTCAAAGACATCCAGATATTCCCGAACTACTCTTACTAATTGCAAATTCTCATTAGAAGCATCAAGCGACTCTAGATAACTTAGCATAACAACATTTAAGGAATTACAAGAAATTTCTAGAGTGTTACCAAGCCGAGTCAAGAGTCTAATTACTCTTTTCTCACAATCAAGAATGGCACTATTACTGGATAACCAGTCCATGCCTAAGATCAAACCATATCCCAAGAAGCCTAAGACAAAGGCATCACAACTAAACTCAACGCTGAGAATAGAGATTTTCAAACCCAAACAAACCATTGACAAGTAAGCGGAGCCCCCAATTGGATTTGAAACTACTAACGGATCTTCTACCATACTAGTGTCTAGACGCATAGATTCTACTAAGGTAGATGAAATAAAAGAGTGTGATGCGCCAGAGTCAAAAAGTGTACGAACTGGATGATCATAAAGATAGGCTACACTTTCTACAGAAATATTACTACCTCGTTCCTGCTGAGGTGCCACTAGCACATGAACTGACCCCATGAAGTGGATCCGGCTTTCTGTCCCTGCCCTTTCTTCTTTGGGCAGTCCTTAGCTTGGTGCCCAGTCTCTCCACAATGAAAGCAACCACCCATCTTCGCCTTCCTTTTCCGGCAGTCTTTTGATATATGGCCCACAATGCCACATAAATTGCACCTTCTCTTCTCACGGGGCTTATTTTTCATCCTTCCTTTCTTGAAGTCTGTTTTCTTTGCTTGTAGACCTTTTTCTTCTCTTCCAACTTAGTTTCTTTCTTACCGTGGTCTTCCACGTGTAGCAACGCCATGTCCACCAAGCTTTCATAAGTCGCTCCCATGGATACATGATTCATGGCAAGGATGTGTAGAGGCTCATTCAAATCCTTGACGAAGCGAAGTGCCTTCTTGTGTTGGGTGTTTACTAAGTCTAACCCAAATCTGGCCAGCTGATTAAACAGATTAACACATTCCCTGATCGTCATGCTCCCCTGTTTCAGAGTTAGGAACTTCTCCATTTGCAGGCTTCTTTTAGCTTGGGAGAGAAATTTCATTTCAAATCTTGTCCTGAAATCTTCCCATGTTTCCACCGCCCTTTGAGCATTGATAACTTCCCACCAATAGGAAGCTTCATCCTTAAGCAACCATACCGCTAGTTGTATCTTTTGTCTGTCATCAACCCCGAAGATGACAAACAAATCCTCAGTCTCCTTTAGCCAGTTTATTGCCCCTACAAAGGACGCTGTTCCATAAAAGTCTTTTCCACCCATAGCCTTAAAGTCTCTACATGTTTTAGCGAAGGCATTTCCACGAGGAGGAGGGGGAGGAGGAACCGCGACCACTGGAGGAGGGATGTTTGCTGGGCCCGCGCCATTGGCCCTTGCTTCTAAGTACCTCTAAAACCAGCCGGGAATCGGTACTCCTTCCGGGAGGTTAAGGTCTCCAGACATGCTGAAACAGAAAGGAAAAATTCAAAACGAAGGATAGAGAGAGATAGATGGGGCACATAGCTTTGGGGGATTTTTTCTTTTATAAATATGACACTTTTTCTTGAAAAATGCTTCTTTAAACTTTCTTTTTGAAAACAATTTCAAATTTTTTTTATCTTATCTGGTAAACCTATGCTCTGATACCAAGTGAAACACCCCACCTCTGTTAAGGTCACTCACAAAGGGAATGCCTTAATTTTGGTGGAGGTTTATAAGTAAAAGCCACAAAAATACTCAAGACAGATATAAATACACATATTTTAAACAACGGAAACCAAACATACTTTTATTTCATCAATATGTGTTCAAAACCAAACATTCCATAATTGTCTAAAAATACTTCCAACATTACAACATCATTACTGTCTTGATAATTAAAGAAGCAGAAAACATAAATAAAGTGACAAAAATCCCCATAGTGATATCCAAAGCCATAGTCCGAGCAAAAGAGACCCAAATCATACATCTACGTTCTTGGAGCTTGTACAGAGCCTGACTGAGTTGAGCTGTTTCCGCACTGTGGACCTGGGGGGGAACGAAAGAAAAAAGACGAAAAGAAAATAGGGTCAGACATAAAGCCTGAGTAAATCTAGTAACTCTTCAGTATGTGAATAAGAAAAGGGCATGATAGATATATACTGAAAATAGGATGGTGTCACAAGCTAAGGGTGTGTCGAATGTACTATCGCACCCATACTATATCTCTGCATCTACTTGAGTTTATTCTAATAGGCACCCCATGGTGAGGGTGAAGTGATCCCCATTTTCGAAAGATCGGCTCCTACTCGCTTTAGCATGTGTCATACGGCCTACAAGAATTGTAGATACCTATGCTGGTCCCACCATGGGGTGTATCAGGACCCATGGTGGCGGCCCCCGACAGAAATTTAGAAGGCATAGGTTATACTACTGGTGTCCCCAGTGCCCTGGTTGTCTGCTCCGGAGTGTGTGTGCACGCCCGCACACCGTTAGACCTGCACTGTGCACCCACCATCGTCGTTTTGACCGCTTACAATCAGCCCAGTAATCGTGCCCCACCCTGCCTAGTTTCAGCGTACCGTTAATACCTAACTTGGGTTACTGCTGAAACGGGTCCCTCGTTACCAGGATTTTCTAGTCAAACATTTTAAGTGGTTAAGTGTCTGTATTTACCTAACCCCAACCATCAATTCTTGTTAACATGTTGAATTTGGTTAAGTGTTATAGTCGACTTAACCCTACCATCTGTCCTTAGCCTTTTAGGAGCACCTGACCACTCACATTAGACAGGTATTGCTACGGTTACTGGATATGCCGGTCGGTTCCGGGCAGGTTTACACCGTAGCTCAGTCTAACCTCGGGTCATTATTGGGCTCAATGCTTAACCACCCACATTGGATAGGCATTGTTGTGACTACTGGACAGCCGGGCGGTTCCGGGCAAGTTTACATCACAACTCAATCTAATCTCGGGTTAAGCATATCGTGTTTTCTAAATTTACATATTTTATTACTTCTCAATTATATATGTAAATGTCATATCTTTTATTTTTGGGTATAACAATTCATACCGCTTAAATGTCATTGTCGTTGGCATGTGCCAACCATGCCAACATATATTTTCATGTTTTACCCCCAATGTTATTACCCCCGTTTATACGTTCGCAACGTTATAACAAATGTTGGGATCGACACAATTCAGCCCAACTTTATAAGCGTAAGAGAAGGGGAAATCAAGAACATGTAATAGTTGACAACATATAAGGGTGTGTGGCGCATGAACTTGCAATTTAGCGCTATTAACATAAATGATGGGTCATATGAACTTGCATTAAAATCAAAGTGTAACTAAGTAGGTGACATATGAAATGGCATAGTTTAGGCTAATACAAACTTGTGTTTAAACATGTTTAACTTGGCATAATGTCAAACACAAAACTAGCATGATGTATATTCACCAAAAGGTCCAATTATAACATTTAGTCACATAGCCTATTTCAACATGAACTTGATAGTTTATGAAACACAAACGATACCTTACATAGATCTAATTATACTTGCAAATAAACATGGAAGCGATATCATAGGTTTTGGGTCATGTAGGCATAACAGGATTCAAGTCTAAATCATGTTTACATAAGCCTTAATTTAGGCTTAATGAATGTATAAGGTCCATGTCATAGGCATAAACAAAAAAAGGGATCAATTTCTAGTTATTGCCACAACCTTACAAGTGCCATTGTTTTCATATACAATTGTTCAATAGGCTTGCATCAATCAATTTATGCCACAAACATCAATACACAAATCATGATAGAACCATCACAATACATAGAATTTATACAATACAATAACACAATTCTATTTTCATTTACATCGAATCACATCACAATTTTTATTCATATTCTGAAAAGCCACTATACTTACAACGAATGCAGAATCTTGAATTCTGGATTCTGAATTCTGAAATTGAGATGCGCTCCTTTGGGTAGACTAACGTTGCAATGATAAATTTGATTTAAACTTTAATCTTCTTCTTAATTTGATTCGTCTCTAGGCCTTTCTCTCGTGATGGCTATGTTTAATTCCTCCCTAGCAGCATGACGATTCCTTTCTCATTTTTTTGTGTGAATTTTCAGTTGAGACTTATGGTGTATTTATAGATTTTTAAGTTGTTTTGAGCCGTCAGATGAAGACAGGAGGAATCTAGACCATTCAGAGTTCAAAGAGAAAATCAAGAGGTGACACGTCAGCCCTAGTGACACACAGAGCTACAGAAATTCGAGCCAGAGCTAGACCTGGCCAGCCAGGTCGATTTGGCAGGTCGACACCCAGGTCGACACTATGGTCGACCTGGGGGGGGGGGACCAGGTCGACACTATGGTCGACCTGGGGTGACCAGGTCGACCCTATGGTCGACCTGGTCTCTGGGTGGGAATTTTCCCGCCTAACCCAGTTTGAACCTGAATTTCGAATTTTGAATTTAAAACTGAGCTGTTCGAATTTAAATTTGATTTTGAAACTTCTTAAGGCCATAACTCCTTAATACGGAGTCCGATTTGCGCAATCTCGGACTCTATCTCAAGCAGAATTTTAAGAAGAATGCAATGGCGTAACCCGTTTCCCTTAATTCTTTCATTTAGAATTAATTGTACTTTAATTTGCGAAGCTTAACGTTATAGAATTCACGGGGTGTTACAGTTTGCCTGCCCTGACCTACTTTTCCACCTTGTTGCTTTATCTGCCTTAAAATATATTTTTCAGTTGCGTTGGTTTGTTTGGTCTACTTTCTCTTAAAACTTGGTGTTGCACCAATTTGAGGCCTACATACTTGTGCTGGTATCGACAATGTTTATGTAACTTTGGCCATGTTGCTTGTTGGTCACCTGATCTTGAAACTTCAGTCATTGGTCTGCTTTGTATTTGATAGGCTATCGTTGGTCTTATACATTTTGCACCTTATTTTTTGTCTGTTTTCCGTCGTGTTACTCTACTTGCTTAATTGCCTTACTGCCATCCACCCATGTGCATCACATACTATATTATTATAAATGTATTTGTAGTTGTACTACTCTACTCCATCACATACGTAAATAAATATTTATATTTTAATTGAATTATATTTCATAAGAATTTAAATATTCAAACAGTATTTTATTCAAAGATAATATTTTATTTCAATGTTTGAATAGTACAAACTTCTAACTCCACCATTATGCATATCACTGTCATATAACACAAATGTACAAATTCATTTCTTATACATTGTTCCTCACTACGAACTCTCTGCTCACTCAGTTACACATACTCTCTCCCTCTCTCATGCACACACTCATTCATTGACACACTTATCTTTTAGTCTGTCTTACAGTCAAATCACTTGCATACCTATTACAGAAATATACACAGTAAACTAGAACAAAATAGATTTAAATTCTTGTAGATATAAATTCATTTTTAAATTTTGTTTGCCTTAGAATTTTGATGTCTTTCTCATCATATTTCTTGACTTGGTCTGATATGTATATACATATATCTGTCTCTGACTACTTATGATATTCACAGTGATTCACTATAAATACCACAAGGCAGACTGTATCTCTAGTGCTCATAGATTGTCTGTCATTCAGATAACTCACATATATAAACTGCACATGCACGATACATGTATACACATACATGTGTATGTATACGCATATACACTCACATATATAAACTGCACATGCACGCTATATGTACACATACATGTGTATGTATATACACATATATTTTGTGTAGGGCCAATATGGTCAAATATACGTGAATGCACATGAACCAAGAAATTCAATGCAAGTGACAAAAGAAGATGTGAAGCAACACTCATATACAAACATATATATATATATATATATATATATATATATATATACACACATACATACATACACATGCAGAAATTTGTGCATATTACATGAATGTATACATGGTAGTAAGCAAAAAAACAAACGGTTCAAGTGCACATAGGCAAGGTAGAAGTGAGCAGGCCAGAAAAATGTCAAGCCATGCACAAAGCAAATCTGAAGCCTAATTCAACATCGACAAATATGCCAACTACAGGTCTGGTCATCTAAGAGGCAAGCACATTACACTGCACATGCAATTGTAAATATATTCAAGTATGAAACAAATCAGCAAGCCAAGTCGTTCAACAAGGAGAAACATTCATCGAGGCATCACTGAATTAATTTCATCAACATCAAAGAAGTCACGATTTTGGGGTTAAACAAAAACCCTAATTTGTTTGACTGGTGGCCATTGAGGAATAGACGAGGAAGTCGTGTTATTGTGTTATAAAAAATGGAGACCGACTTTGTTTTTTAGTTCACATAAGGGTTTTGTTTTAGTTATATTTTGTGTTGTTTTTTTATTTCTTTTTGTAACTGATCCATAGGCTTCCTAATTTACTTCAAACTAGGGTTTACGAGTTACAGGTGTGTAATTTGGGGAAAGTATAATCTTGGGGATAAATATCCGTCCAGGATTTTGTGCGTAGGATTAGTGTCGTAGCATGGTTTGCGACTTTACGGGGTTTTGTAGGTGGGAATCTGTTTTAACACCTTACGGAAATCTTGGCTTTACAACAGTAGGTATGGTATGTCGAAGCTGGGTAAAATCTGTGTTATTTATTTTTTGCATTTATTTTCTCTGGTGCAATCTATACTGTGATATTATTTAATATCTCATAAAACTCCAATAAATCCTATTCGCCTTCCCTCTAGGGTTAATCTAGATCCTATAAGTGGTATCAAAGCAAGTATTTTTTATTAACTCTAGAGTTATGGAATTCCCTAGTTGTCAGTCTAGCAATAGTCAGTCCAGCACTCCTCCAATTATTTTCAATGGAACATATTTTCTTATTTGGAAATCAAAAATTAAATTTTATTTAAAATCTGTTAATTCCGAATATTGGAATGTTATTTTAAATGTGGGTCATATGCTAGACAACTGGAATAAAGTTAATAATGCTCATGCTATGCATATCATTTGTTCTTATCTTAGTAATAATCAGCTTAATCATATCTCCCATAGTTTAACTGCGTAGGAAATCTGGAATACTCTCGGTACGAAGTATGACAAAATTGACAACAACTTCTCAAAACCCTCAATTGCCAACTCAAGCTCAGATGTGTACTTAACAAGAGTTACAGATGAAGACTCAACAGATGATGATTCGAACAATGGAGATTTTTCATATGAAGATTTAGTTTATATGCGTACTGATTTAACTAAAACTGTTGATAATATCCAACGGAGAAATAAATTTCTGAAATATGAAAATTGCTAACTTAATTTGCAAAAATAATTTGTTGGAATTCAAACTAACTCTTATTAAAATAATTGTACGAATTTGAAAATTGATTTAGCTCATCTTAATGAAAATCTTCAAAATCTTGAAAAATAAATTATGAGTTTAAAACAAAATGAGGATGAGCTATTTATAAAAATGATGCTTTACAAAAGGAGTTGGATAAGATTAATTCCAAAAATAAAAATTTTGAAGAAGAAAAATTGCTGAAAACCGAATCAATCCTGAATAAGCGTGAAAAGGAAATTGTAAAATTCAAAGATTTTGAAAAACTCGAATTTGAAAAGCAAAAACATTTTGAATCTGAGATCTCTGAGTCCCAAGCCAAAATTAAATTGCTTGAAAACGAAAATTTGATTTTGGAACAATGTGATGCTGAAAAGAAGATCGCTATAACGTGTTGTTCAAATTTAATGAAAGAAAATAACGATCTTAAATTTAAAATTGAACGACTTGAATAAACTTTGGATAAATTCTCTAATGAGGAAAATCGTTGTATATGTTGTTGCAAAACCAAGTTTCTGTTGGAAATAAATGTGGTCTTAGCTTTGGGAAAATTAATGATTTTGAAAAGTCGAATTCAAATGATTTTAAAAATCCTTCAAATCTCTTTGAAATAGATCGATTTGAAATTTCAGATTCTAATAATTTCAAAGGATTTTTGAATCACAAACGAGATGAGATCTTGTTTTGCAACAACCCTATTAAACGTTATTGGACCCCAAAAGGAAATAAAAAGAGCTTGATTGAATTCAAACAGATTTGTGTTCCTAAGGGTACTGTGGTAAATTTAGATGGATTGTTATATAAACAGGTTTAGGTGTCGAAAGACATAAATACAGTTAAGAGTGGTTTTTCAGACGTCGTTAGACCACTCGATCATCTAAATTCTTTGGTACCGGAGGAGGCTGAGGAACCACCTGCGAAAGAGAATTTGATTTCATGTTATTCCACATCTTCAGGGTTCCTTAGTCAAGTTTATTGAGTTCGAGATTCATTGGCTCACATCGAAATCAGGTACGATATCTAAACTCTTATTTTTTTTGTTTATGTTCTCTATTTTATTCTTATTTTTTATTCCTCCTACTCCTTTTATTATTCATTTCTGTTTATTCTGATTCATTTTTACACTTCCATATCATTTGTAACATTTCACTACAAGAAAAATCGCAAATAGTTGCAAATTTTAGCAGCGGAAAATTCTGTCATAAATTAACGATGGATTTTCGAGGAATACGTAAGCAATTGACAAAGATTTATATTTTCTTTTCTCCAATGCAATTTGGAACTCAATGTAAAATCTGACATGGGAGAAAAATAATTTCACATTGTAGAGAAGAATGTCCAGTTTTGGACATCAGGTTCCACAATTTGAAAAAATACAGCTCAGTAAAAACACTTTTTTTCTCCCCACTACTGCATGCTTTTTCAGTTATCATTGAATTCCCTCCTTTTTAGTTCGTTTGCAACCATATTTCTAGTGCACAAACATATTCGGTATTGCCATGTGGACAAGTTTCACTTTTCCAACACATTTTGCATTGGATACCCTTTTGTTATAAATATTGTTTCTTCACACATAAGCTAGATATTGTAAAACTATTGTGTATATGTTATTTTTTGAAGACATTACATTGCCTTGGCATCGGAGATGCTCTAAACAGACGAGGTTGAGAATCGTGATTGCATCCATGGAGCTCCAGTTCAGTTGGACACTAATACTTCTGTGAAGGATTCTACTAATCCCAAACATAAAGGAAAAAAGGGAGGATCAAAGAACAAAGAGCTTTCTGGTAACCCTCTGGTTGAAGTGTTATTGCACAAGGTTAATGATACTCGAGCAGACAATCAGAGTATTATAGAAGAAGCAATTAGCATTTGTAATGACTTTAGGATGAATCTGGACTAGCAGCTTCTATCAAGGAAAGCTCTGTACCTAGTACAGTAAAACACATTGAATCATCACCATAAGCTCTTTTGATATATAACAATAAGTGGGAATGAAGAACTAAAGGAGGGTGAAATTAATACGAGTTATGTTAGACAATCGGTTCATGATTAAGATAATCCGGGCATCAATAAGTATGTTAGTGTCGTCCAAAGTTTAAATCATGTGCATGAATATAGTGAGCTTGAAGTGAGCATGAATGGAATCTTAGATAAGAATGGCCTTGTGAACACTGGTTTTAACTCTATTAACAGTGATGACTATTTAAACATAGGTGGTGCTCATGACGGTTATAAATAATTTCAGGTTGTAACCAGGTACGACGTTTGGAAAGTCGATCTCCAAATGCAAATATGAACTACTTTCCAAATAGTTACAAAGTTGATGAATGAAGAAACAATGCCTAGGAAAGTATGAATGTTGAAGGTCTCACTTTCAAGTTGTTGACCCTGAAACTGAACATGAGGAAACTTCAGAGTATCGTGAGAATGTGGATTCCACCATGAAGCGTAATAGTGGAGATGAACAAATGACAATGTTGATGATATGCATTATTACCACTGTAGTGGAGATGAACAAAATACAAACATGGAAAACTTTCTGTTCTTAATCTTTTAATAATTGTAAAGGATAACCGACAAAAATATTTTGAATAAAATATATTCTATCGTAAATCCCTTGCTAATTAGCAAAGGTTAACTGATGGATATTTATAAATAATAACTTCTAAAAAATACCTATTCGTCGCTAAAATATTAACAAATAAAATTTTAAATTAATTCAAAATTAAAATTTTATATTGAAAGAAATAACGGAAAATGGTCGGAGAAGTCATGTTAAAATCCATCGCAAAAATTTCACACAAATACTGTCTTGAATTTTATCGACCACCCGGATCTATCGGTAATCTGTTGCTGGGACCAATATAGCAACGGATTACCAGCAGATTACACCGCTGCAAAATCATCTTTTTCTTGTAATGTTTCTTATACTTTCAAATTGTAGAATAAATTGATAAAAAAACGAACCTTTGCAAATGGAGACCTCAACATCCCCATTGTCTTCTTCTTCTTCCTTTGCCTTTGACTCAGCCTTTCCTCCTCTTCCATCGCGTTCATCTCCACCTATCCCTCCTAAAGAACCTCCTTCTATTGACAACTCTCCTCATGCTAACTCATCTATTTCTACTAACAATTTGAATTCTATGAATTCGAATCTTGAAAACGCCAATAATCCCAATACGTCTAATACTACCAATGCTCTCAATAAGTTCAGTGTGAATCCTTCAGTCTTGAAATCTGCTTATCAAAATGCTAATTCATTTAACTTGAGTTCTGCAAATGTACATTCGTCGAACACTTATAATCCTCCTAATCTCAATTTGTAGAACACCTCAAATTCCAACCAATCTTCTGCTAAATATGTTGTATCTCTTTTCAAAACTCTACCTCGAAATGCAGGTGTCTTTAAACCACAACGCTTTGATATTGCAAGGGATGGTTTGCCGAAGGTATTACCAGTTCTGGTGAAAAATGAAGGTGTCAAATACCGGAGCAATCACAAGGCCGGTTTCTTTCTGGATGGTACATTGTCCTACATTATGGTTGTAATTTTTTTGAACAGATTCTGGAAAACAAATGGTGAAATGAGCGTTAAATCCGATGGTGTAAACTTCTTTTTCAACTTTTCGAATGATCTAGATAGAGATAAAATTCTTCAGTCTGACCCAATTTTTACAAGAGGAAGAATGTTCATAATCACTAGGTGGGATCCATCCATAGGTAGTTCACAACCGGAGATTAAAAGAGTATCTGTTTGGATTCATTTTCATCGAACACCAATAATTCTATTGACTCTGATAGGAATTCATGGGTTAGCATGTCATGTCGGGAGGTTAATATGCTTTGATAGTAGTACTGGAAAAATGCAAAGCATTAAATATGTTAAAGCTCTAGTTGAAGTATCCCATGATTTCGAACTCCCTGAATCAATTGATGTTGCTGGGTTAGGAGATAACCACTCTTCTGTAAAGCTTTCTTGTGATTGGAATCCTTGTATTTGTACACATTATAAGATCTTTATCCATAATACCTCCAAATGTGAGTTTAATTCTAAGTTGGAGAAGGATCAGATGGAACAATATGATGAAGAGCAGAATAAGGAATTTTATGAGGAGAGACATGCGAATGAAAGAATGAATATAATGCAGTTCAATGATAGAACTCGGTTTGATGGTAATCAAAGAGGTTGGCAAAATGTTATTTCCAGAGAAAAGAAAGTGTGGAGAAAGAAGTTTTATATTAAGAAGAATGTGGATTCAAATGGTAACGTTGATATGAAAGAAGGAACCAAAATGCTGGAACAACCGGAAAGTGGTAAGTAAAAAAGTGTGACACTTACAGGAGACGTTGGATCACTTCCCCTTCGTGAATCGTGTTGATTTTGTACCATGTGATTTGAGATTCGGTGATTTTTACCGCAAATAAATTGGTCGATCTAGCATCTTCCAAGAAGGAAACAATGGTACTAGTGATTTTTTTTGATAATATAGATAATCATGCTGGTGTTAATGTATCTGATGTTTCACAAAAAGGCAAGAATAATGGTGTCTAGAATAAGGAAGGTGATGCTAATTTGATTCAAAATAAGGACATGAATGGTAATCAAACGAGCAAAGGAAACAGGTTGTTATTCAAAATGGTGAAGTTGAGGAAGAATTTAAAGTGCATAACTCAAACTCAGTTTTAGAGAATTTATCTACAATGGAAGAATCCAATTGTGCCTCCACACTTTCTTTATCAGTTTGTTCAACCAGCACATCTACCTATTCATTTATTCATATTTCATCTTGTGCTTCCTCTTTCAGTTTTCAGGTTCCCTCATTGTCATCTTTTAGCTACAAGATAAACTCTTCTGCATCCTTATTAGCTTCACAATACTCACATTTATCTCCACCTCCTCATAATACCCTTTCACCTCCTATGACATCTTCTGCCTTAAATTCAACTATTAACTCCATTGATAAATCACCCTTCTAATCCATTGATAAGTCATCTTCTCTATCTAAGTCAGTTGTTAAATCCTCAAGGGGTAGGATGAAAAAAGCTAAGATGAATTCATCTGATATTGATGAATTAAATGATGGTATAAAGTTTTCAATCAATGATGCTTTACCTTTGGGTAGCCAGAAAATTCCTTCTAAGAGACATACTAGGAAACATCCTACTCCACTTTTTGATCCTCTCTTTAATAAATGATGTTGCATAATATAGCCTTTTGGAACATTAGAGGCATGCATTTTGCTTCTAAGCAAGGAAAAATCAAAGTTTTGATCAGGGAAAAGAATATTCACTTGTTCTGTTTATTTGAAACCAAATTGGATTTGAGTTAAGCTTTGAAATAGCTTCTTTCATCTCTTCTAGTTGGCATTTCGATCATAATCTTGCAGATGCAAGTTTTGATAGACAGTTAATTATGTGGAATCCATCTTTCTTCAAGCTTACAAAGTTATCCTCTTCTGATCAGTTCATTCATTTCAAATGTGATCATTTGCCTATAAATTCTTCATTTTTTTTAATTCTGTTTATCTTCGTAATGTTGCTGCTTTGAGGAATGTTTTTCTTAGCAATCACATTCATTAATCTATAGATCCTTGGATAATTGGGGGTGATTTCAACTGTATGTATTCTTATCACCAAAAAATCGGACGGTGTGCTTTGTCTATTAGTGAAATTTCTCCTCTGAATCAAGCTTTAATTAAGTCCAGTTTCTTTCCTCTTAGTAGTTTTTGTTTTGACTTCACTTGGTCCAACATAAGTAAATCTGGGAATCGAACTTATTGTAATTAACTTGATCATATCTTCGTAAATACCAATTCATTAATCTTTGGCCAAAATATTTCTATCAAATCCTTTCTTCCCTGTGTCTGGTCACCGTCCTCTTCACTTTCACTAGGGAAATGATGTTGCCATTAGAAAGGAAAGTTCTCTATTTAATTTTCTTAAATTTTGGATTACTTATGTAGATTTTACTAATCTTTTGTTGCAAGTCTAGTCTAATCAATCTAGAAGCAACCCCATGAGCGCACTATTATATAATTTGAAATTGCTTAAATTTCATCTTAAAGCTTGGTCATCATTGGGGTGAGAGTTCAAAGCAATCTGAAATTGAAAGGGCTGAGCTATTCAATGTCCAGGAGGCAATTTACAAAAACTCATATGACATAAATCTTTAGAAGTTGGAATCTGAACAGAAGGATAAGCAGAAAAGTGATATGGATATGGAACTTCAGGCAGTAGGGCAGAGTTCATATTTAAGAAAAGAGGTAGACAGAAATTCGAAGTTTTTTCACAACTCCTTGAAGGTTAAGAAGGCTATAAGGAATCTATTTTCATGATCAAGGATAGTGATGGAGTAACACATTCTGTTAAAGTGGGTATAAATGATCCATTTGTAAAGTACTTCTCTATATTTACTTCCCCAAATCCTTCACAGTCTAATGTATAACCTCTGTGTCATATATTACTTCCATCACTCTCAAATTGGCAATAATTGATCTACTTAGTGTTGTATCTAGAGAAGAGATCAAATTAGAAGTTTTTAGCTTGGATGCCTCTAGTTGTGTGTAACGATACGGATTTCGCTCGGACCTGATCGATCGCTAAATCGACCAAGACCGTTCCTAAATCGGATACGCTAACTCTGGGAATACAACACATTAGAACAAATAACAGAAGATTTTTATAAACATCATAATAATGTTACATCAGAGTACAAAAAAATCAAAGTATTTCGAAATATAATACAACGGAAGATTAATTTACAATAAATGTAATAGAATGCATAGGAAACAAGTAAACTACACAGCGGAAGACTATCAATGCTTTGGACACATCTTTAAGCTTCAATCCAGAATCCTGCTCAATGAATAAATATCTGCAAAACAAACAACTCGACAACCTATGTGCAAAATAGGGGCACCCGAGTTTGCAAGGGAAAAGCAAACTATGTGTCAGTCATGAGACTGGTGTGAGAAACTCTACAGTTAAAATTAACTTATTCAAATGATAAGGCAAATCACAGAACCACGCCGCTAACGCGGAACGGGTTTACCCCCATGAATGCCAATGTATAAACAACAATCAGTATTAGAGATATGGATCTACTATGCATCAATCAACATGCAATATCCTAATCTACCCATTTAGATTAATCACCACACTTAGATTTTCCAAATCCAATTCAATTTACAGAAATTACTCCTTTGGACTTTATTTCCCAATTTTCATTTCAAATCATTTGAAATACATATCTTGCTTTTATATCAAAGTAGATTTCACTTCGGGATCTCAAACCAAATCACTTGGAAATATGAATTCCAAAACATAATAATGCATATAAACAAGTATGCAAAAAAATACCGGGAACCTTCCCTCAGACAAGGATGTACGCGCCTCTCGAACTCGATATATATATATATATATATATATGTGTGTGTGTCTGTGTGTGTGTGTGTGTGTGTGTGTGCGCGCGCACCTCCCACTATGGAGCAGGCTACATGCTGACCACTCAACAACAAAAGTCCTGGATCCAACCCATACTTTTATTCATCCACGTCACCCGATCTTTAGCCTCATACTTGCTAAATCATTTTATATCACGAAGTAGGGAAAATCATTTCACCGCATAATAATCATAAGTACTTTCAGACTATAGTACTTCACATCAGCAATTCACACATATGATAAGTCACTATTAGTCACATAACCTTTGAGCTCGTACGCCTCAAAGAAGGATGAAGCAAGAGAATAAATTCTGTGCCACCAAACAGATATATCATCAATAGCATCTAATCGGTTATATGTTGAACTACAATATAACACATAATACATTTCTAAATGATTTTAGAAATAATCGGGCTTAGGCCTCAAAATTCTTTCTATTTTATAAAACGTTTTTATAAAACATTCCCTGTCCAAAATCGGGAATACATTTCTTTTTCACTTAAGAAAATATCATTTCAAAATCATTCATTAAATTAGAAATGAATACAACAACATCGCTATACATCTCATAGTCAAATCGTTAAGTGTTTCACAAAATATTAGCATACCGGTATTTCTAGCCAACCCAATGCTAAATGTAAAAGCATATCTTGCTCATAAACTGGTCGAGCACAATCCAAAAAATCAATCAATCACAATCATGAATATCAACAACCAAGTAAATTTGGTTTAATCACATCACCTGTTTTGGTAAATTCAATTACCATCTATTCATTCACAATCTAATTAAAGATTTATTCAAACTCCAATTGGTTTTAATCCCAAAAATCATTTCTTATTGACTGTTTAACTTTCTGGAAATTAATCCTGTTTTTACTCGGGTTAAAGAACTAATGTCATTTAAACATAGTCACGATAAACCCAAAATCCAATTTCAATTCAATTCCAGTTAAATATTAATTAGTTGGTAAACTTCATTAAATCTTAATTAAAAGATTTAATCTTTTCTCAATTGGGTTTTAAGGACAGTGTTAATGAAGACACCATTCACGAAATATCCAAAATCCAATTTGATATTAAATACAAGGCTCTGAATAGAAAATAATATCGGTTAATATTCAATATCAAATACTGAAATCAATAAATATCGTATTGGGTATAATGATATATATATATATATATATCTTCCAAATCCCTCCACAATATCCATATAATCACGGAATCCAATATCTAAATATTCCGAAGATCATTTCTATTCAAATCTATTCCAATTCATACATTGAAAAATTATGGTTATTTTAAAACCATTTCAATCCAATTTATTTATATAAAAATATTGGATTATTATTTCTAGTGAAGAACTAGTTCATTTCGATAAAAATATATTTTTATCATTACAAAATTGGAATTTTTCATCCAAATTCTTTCCAAACCATTTATTATGATTTTACACAAATTATTAATATTGTTAATAATTTTATCAAGGCCCGTACAGTCGGTTTCCAACAACGGCCACCGAACCTCACTTACATCGACCTTTTCCAAATTTGATTTGGACATAATTCCAAATCCATCCATTAGATTTCAAATCTCTTATATCCATTGGAAACCTCTTTTCAATATGAACCCAACGCTTCCGTTTTAGGAGAATTCAACGGTCGGATCTCCCGTTGCGTCCATTTGAAGTTATTGGTCGAAATTCGCGAACGGTCGCTGCGTGGCACGTTTTATTCAGGCCATTTAATATATAATATGTATATATTATATATTTCGTCGAGTTCCATTTAAAACGTATTTTATAAATCGTTTTACATTCGTTTTAAAAACGATTCCAACTTCCATTTCAATTTTTTTATCAAAATTGAATATTCCATTACATGACAATTTTATACATCTCATATATATGATAAAAATAATATTTTTAACCAATCAATATTTATTTCATTCACACTTCATATATATATTATTTGCATTTCATATATATATATATATATATTATTTTCACACTTCATATATATGTTTTTGACATTTCATATATATACTATTCACACTTCATATATATATTATTTTCACACTTCATATATATATATATATATATGTATATTTCACACTTCATATATATATATTATTCACATTTCATATATATATTATTCACACTTCATATATATATATATATATATAATTTTTCACACTTTATATATATATATATTTCACATTTCATATATATATTATTCACATTTCATATATATTATTTTCACACATCATATATATATTATTCACATTTCATATATATATTTCTTTCACACTTCATATATATATTATTTCCGTTATATATATATTATTTTCATTTCATATATATATTATTCACATTTCATATATATATATATATTTCTTTCACACTTCATATAAATATTATTTCCGTTTCATATATATATATATATATATTATTTTCATTTCATATATATATTATTTTCATTTCGTATATGTTATTTTCATTTCATTTATATATATTATTTCCATTTCATATATATATATATATATTATTCACACTTCCTATATATATATATTTCACATTTCATATATATTATATTTCCATTTCATATATATATATATATTATTTTCATTTCATATATATATGTATATTTCACATCGCAAATATATATTTTATTCGCATCGTGTGTATATATATATATATATATATATATATATATATATATGGGAAATTCTATTGGGACACAAAATGTAGACACAATTGGTGACACAACCAATCTTCACTATTGGATCACCCCATGAATTACACCTCTCCACATAAAGACAAAAAGATCCAATGGTTGAGGCTTTGTGTCTCTAAGTTTGTGTCTAATTTTGTGTCCAAATAGCCAGCCCCTATATATATATAATTTTCACATCGTGCATATATATATATATATATATATATATATATATACTTCACATCGCAATTATATATTTTATTCACATCGTATGTATATAATTTTCACATCGCATATATATTTATATATTTTATTTTCACAATGCATATATATATATATATTTTATTCACAATCACTATCACAACACATTCAAATAAATCGTCCATGGTCTGTGGACGACAGGGAGGTGATCTAATAGAAAATAAATAACTGTACAAAAATTTATAGTGAGAGAAGTTCTCACATTGATTGGTTTCTGGAATCGTTATATAACAACGGTCTTCACAAAATTAACCAAGCGTTTAATTTTTTGAAAAATTCCGGATAGCTCCATTTCTGTCCAAATTGATTCCATTGCATAGTGCTCGACAAGAGGATTCCAACAGACTTGGATTTGCTGAATTCCGTGTTCGTATGCAAAAGATACGATATTAAATGCATTACATAAATTAATTAATTAATTTTCATTAACTGCATTCATTAATCCCTGTAATTATCTGGTCACGTCTTCCTCTTCACGAACTAAAGAAACCCATCGTTCAACACCAAACTTCGATAGCGTGCCACCATTCGGAAGATCATGCCTCAATCCGAGGTGCTCACGACGAAGAGCACCACACTCTCCACCTACGTCGGCGGCCCCGTTGATCACGAGCTCCCCATCGTCGCTGAAACTTGGCTCCAATGATAGCCCTTAATGGCATGAAATCTCTCAAATTACTCCACAATAACTGATCATGTCCATACCTTTTTAAAGCAAGAAAATCACTCAAATTTTCGTTAATATTCATGATGTAATTTGTTGTAATTTGGGGGTTATTAGGGATTGAATTTAAGACAAGGATGGCCATTCAATCCTAGGGCTGGCGGCTGCGTTTGGGTAAGGGGGGTTTAGGGTTTTTATAGTTTTTTTTATTATTTAATTTCCCAAAAAGTAGTGTTTTGAATCCAAACTCCAAATCAAACCCAACGACTGTCGCTTATTAACAAAATACCCCATTCCGGACACAATGGGATATGTTTCGTAAGCCAATTCTATTGTTTGGACCAGTTTTCATCAAAATTAAAATATAAATCAATGTATATAAAATTTAAACATACATTTTAATTTATCAGTGCCATAAACTGACTTCGAAAGTTCCAGAAAAATAAATCTAGCTATATTTTGACGATACGGTCCTAACAAATCTAATTTCGTCAAATTTGGAGACCGTTTGAAAAATGGTCATTTTCTGGTCAATCCAATTCAGATTTAAACTATTAAATACATTTAAATTAACTGTGCTCACATATTAATTCCAAAAATTATGAAATTTGAAACCTACCAATAATTTGATATTCCGGATCCAACAAAAGTGGTTTCATTAAAAACGGAGGTCGTTTGCAAAATGGCTATAATTTAAAAATATATTAATTCCATAACGATTATTTAAATTTTAAATTGTACATAACTTTCAATTCCTGTTATGAAATCTGGATTTTTCACATTCATTGGAAAGATATAATTAAATAGATTCCAACATTTTTGTTTATACTGAAATCCGATTTATTTTGAATCTTGTACATTCAATTAAAATTTGAAATCGAATTTTCAAACTGCCGCACCATTTCAGGCTCGTTATATAATTAAAATAAATTTATTCGTTCTAACTTCAATTTGAATAAATTTTTGGTTGTTATTATTTAAAATAAATTATTTTAAATATTCAAAATCCATTAAATTAGCTAAAATAAAATTTTTAATTTGGTTCTGATTTTCCGGGTTGTTACAATCTCCCCCACTTAAAATCTTTTCATCCTCGAAAAGGAACGGAGCTGAAAGTTGTTTAACGAACCAACTCAACTTTCATTTTGGCTTTCATTCTTCAACTTTTCAGTTTCTAAGAATTTTCCAATTTCTTAAAAATTTGGCTAACACCCTAAATATTCGATTTTTTTTGCTATAACCTCCTTTGTACGGGGAGACCTTTAAAACTGCAACTGGCCTCACAGGGCCCTCATCAATCCAAAAGAAAAAGAAAAAGACAAGCGGCTAGCGAATCGGCTCATAAGATCATCGAAACCCAAGAAATACAGTAAATATGTACCTATTTATCGGGCATACAATTTTATACCACTTCTTAGCCACCTTGCTATGACCTGTTCATTATATACGCATGTACATGTATGCAATTTCAATCAATTTTCAAGTTAGTTTAATATTTGATTCAATTTGGCTTAATGGTTCAAAATTTTAATTACTCAAGCCAATAATCAAACAACACAATCAGCAATCAATTAGTATATTATAATTTCAAACACATAACTTATATATATATATATATATATATATATATATATACAAATCGTATTTTTGACGCTAATTTACAAACAATAAATCCTATCTTCTTTTGGTTCTCACACCAGTCAATTGGAAATATGTAGAAATCCCACTTTCAAAACTCGCACATGAATACTGATGATGTCCGAACATCACCAGAATTATCCCCGAGCGACTAGAGTGTGACTCCATATCTATCTAGTATATTTGAGACTTCGAATAAATGTCCGTGACGCGTATATGCAAAATCTCATATACTCGATTGTCCAAAATAAAATAAAACAAATTTTAAAAACACTACTCTTCACACTTGTTCTAGGATACTACTGATCCTATCTCTAACGAGTCATTCTCATTGGATATTACTAATCCAATCTTTGATGAATTCTTTTGTTTGGTTCTAACGTGTCTTATTCTCGAGCTCTGTAAACCAAAGATCTGATACTAACTGTAACGATAGGGATTTCGCTTGGATCTAATCGATCGGTAAATCGACCAAGACCATTCAAAACTCGGATACGCTAACTCTGGGAATACAACACATCAAAACAAATAACAGAAGACTTTTATAAATATCATAATAATGTTACATCAGAGTAAAAAAATATCAGAGTATATCAAAATATAATATAGTGGAAGATTAATTTACAAAAAATGTGATACAATGCAATGGAAACAATTAAACTACACAACGGAACACTATCAATGCTCTAGACACAGCTTTAAGCTTCAATCCAGAATCCTGCTCAATAAATAAATATCTGCAAAATTAACCACTCGACTGTCCGTGTAGAAAATAGGGGGACCCGAGTTTGCATGTGAAAAGCAAACTACGAGTCAGTCATGGGACTGGTGTGAGAAATTCTACAGTTAAAATTAACTTATTTAAATGATAAGGCAAATCACAGAACCACGCCGCTAACGGAGAACGGTTTTACCCCCTTGAAAGATAGTGTATAAACAACAATCAGTAATAGAGATATGGATCTACTATGCATCAATCAACATGCAATATCCCAATTTACCCATTTAGATTAATCACCACACTTAGATTTTCCAAATCCAATTCAATTTAAAGAAATTATTCCTTTGGACTTTATTTCCCGATTTCCATTTCAAATCATTTGAAATACATATCTAGCTTTTATATCAAAGTAGATTTCACTTTGGGATCTCAAACCAAATCACTTGGAAATATGAATTCCAAAACATAACAATTCATACAAACAAGTAAGCAAACCAAATATCGGGAATCTTCCCTCAGACAAGGCTGTACGCGCCTCTCCATCTCGATATATATATATATATATATATATATATGTGTGTGTGTGTGTGTGTGTGTGTGTGTGTGTATGTGTGTGTGCACCTCCCACTATGGAGCAGTTTGCACGCTGACCACTCAACAACTAAGGTCCTTGATCCAACCCATACTTTTAGTCGTCCAGGTCACTCGATCTTTAGCCTCATACTTGCTAAATCATTTTATATCCTGAAGTAGGGAAAATCATTTCACTACATAATAGTCAAAAGTACTTTCAGACTATAGTACTTCACATCAGCAATTCACACATATGATTAGTCACTATTAATCGCATAACCTTTGAGCTCGTACGTCTCAAAGAAGGGTGTTAAGCAAGAGAATAAATTCTCCGCCACCAAACAGATATACCGTCAATAGCAATTAATTGGTTATGTATTGAACTACAATATAACACATAGTACATTTCTAAATGATTTTTGAAATAATCAGGCTTAGGCCTTGAAATTCTTTCTGTTTTATAAAGCATTTGTAATGGCGCGTTTTGTAAGGTATAATAATTAAGTTATTTAATTATTTAAATAACGAATATATTAAATAAACGATAGTTGAACGTATAAATTATAATAATAATTATAATCGAGCCCGTAACGACGCGGCAGTTCGTTATTTGGCGAGTTGAACTTCGACTGAATGTACAGGATTCGTTTTAAACCAGATTTCTGTGAAATAAGAAATGTGTGGAGCTGGTGAAGTATATCTTTCTAGTGGAAGAGAAAAATCAGGATTTCATCGGATAGATTTTGAGATATGTCCAAATCAAATTTTAAAATAGTCGCTATAAAATCGTTTATCGACCGTAATGGTTTATTCATTATAACTAGACACAGGGTTTGAATTTAAACAAGGTTCTTTAGGGACATAACGATAATTTAATTTTTAGAATTTTACTGTAATTTTTAATTAATTTAATAAGCGACTTTTTATTTGAAGTATTTCGCACCTTGAAATCAACATTTTGAAATTTCAAAATATGAGTCCACCTACCGGTATTATTATATTTCTGGGATCGTGGCACATTGATCGTCATGATGGTATATTTAATCCTGTCGATAACTGTTCGTAATTAACAAAGTTTTATAAAATAAGATGATCAAAATGTTATAACGTAAATTAATTTAATCCCTTCATTTATTGTGTGCGATAGAAGTCCACCCTTCGTCTCTTCTGAACCACTCATTCCCTTTGGTCTCAAATACATCCACGTTACTCCATACGTATCCTATTACTTAAGAACTAGGTCACCATTCTCTCTCTCTCTATATATATATATACACAGTTGCGTCCGCCTTCAGTTGGGTTTTGGAGTAGGAAAATGATGTATGAAGTTTGGGTTGTTTACATAGAGAGGCAACGTATGATGTGGCAGGGGAAGGAGTTGCCGACGTAAATAGATGGAGGGGAGTTAGGGGGTGTTCTGTACAACGTTGAAGTCATGGTGCATGGGAAATGTTGTGACGAGGAGTAAAGGAAGGGAAGGCTCTCGGCAAGAGTGTTGCGGGAGAGAAGCTTGGAGGATGTGGCGATGTCAGCATCAGAAGGGATAGCGTGATGTCTGGTTAAGGGTGTAGTTGCATGGTGGATTTCTGGGATGAGGATGACCGTAACTTAAGCAGTTGGTTTGGGTTGAAAGCGAGTTCGAAGGGGATAGAGGAAGCACGTTTTGTTTGGAGGAATGATGGGTTCATGAGGGTAGCTTCAACGTCGATGAAGCTGGTGGCATACGGGAGTAAAGGGGCACGTCCGGAGTTAAACGGTGAAAGAGTGGTGATGGAAGATTCGTTCGTCAATAACGTTTGAAGAGGAGTCGGGTTCGGATCCTGCTGGGAGAAGAAGGATGTTGACCGACATTTCCTTTTCACGTGGATATATTTGGGGGGTGGGCCGTTAAAAACAAAGTAAAGCCCATTTTTTTTCACCTTTAACTAAGTTATTGGTAATATTAAATAGTGTACTAAGTTCCTGAAATGGCTGAAAGGGAAGATGCGGAAGTCAAAAACAGGAAGAAGAGTAAGTGCGGACGTGGGCTGTTAAGGGTAGTGGGCCGGTGGAGGAAAAGGTAAGGCCCATTTGCCATGTTAAAACCAAGTTTTTTTTTATATATATAACGAACTTGTAAAATACGTAACTTGCTCGTACGATGTCAGAATCTGACGAAACAAGATCCGTTGGGATCGTATGGACGGACACTACCCAATGGAGCTGACTGAGAGTGAATCGAAGCTCGTTACAATTTATGGCGAAATAAATTGTCTGATCAGAATCAACTAATGCAAATCGTTATTTAAAACGGTTAACGCGAAGGTGAGCAAAACTCACCAACTCTGAATAGTTCTATTTTTACAGTGTATTCTTAGGACTGTTAATTATTGTCTGTTTGACCGTGTGTTGACTGTTGATTGAACTGCTAGTCAGTTAGTAGAGATTATTTATATATATGTGTATATATATATATAAACCGTCAAATAGTTATATGTTGATTCTGTTCTAACAGAATATTATACTGGTGTTGTCTAACATCTGTGGTGCAGGGAAACAGGTTGGAGGAATCCAACAGGATTCCTCAACAGTTATTTTACTGTGATTTTTATATTGTGATATATAATGTGATGTATATAATCTGAGTGATTTTGTGTGGTGGGACGATATTTATCGTTGTTATATGGTGTGTTAAATACCATGAGAAATACCAGAATGTAGGAGAGGGGTTTTCAAAGTATATTTTGAAATATAGTTTATTTATATAAAATCAAGGGATTATATATATATATATTTATATATATATATATATAAGAAAAAGGATTTTGAATATAAAGGAATATAGTTGGTAAAACAAATATAAAAGAATTATATTTGTAAATCAAATACAAGGGAATATATATGTTAATCGAATATAAGGGGATATATTTGTTAATCAAAATATAAAGGAATTATATTCGTTAAAAGAAATATAAAGGATATTTATTTAGAGATTAAATAAATAGAATTTAACTAAAGGAGATATTTATTTGTTAAATAAATAGGAGTTAACCAAATGAAATTGGTCGAGTTAATCGAAGTGAATTAGTTAAGTTAAACTAAGTGGTTAATCGAAGTGAATTAGTTAAGTTAACTAAGTGGTTAATCGAAGTGAATTAGTTGAGTTAAACTAAGTGAATCGGTTAGAGTTAATCAACGTGAATTAGTTAAGTTAACTAAGTGGTTAATCGAAGTGAATTAGTTGAGTTAAACTAAGTGAATCGGTTAGAGTTAATCAACGTGAATTAGCTAAGTTAAACTAAGTGGATTTGTTCAGTTAATCAAGACGAGTTAACCAGTTAGGTTAAACCAGTAGAGTTAACCAGTTGAGTTAACCAGTTAGAGTTAACCAGTTAGGTTAAACCAGTTAGGTTAAACCAGTTGAGTTAACCAGTTGAGTCAACCAGTTAGAGTTGACCAGTTAGAGTTGACCAGTTAGAGTTGACCAGTTAGAGTTGATCAGTTAGAGTTATACAAGTAGAGTTAATCGAGTAGAGTTGTCGAATATCACTTATCCGAAGTAGAGTTATCGAATATAGTGTATTCAAGAGAAGAGTAATCGAATATAGTTTATTCGAGTGGAGAAATCAAATGTTATTCATTTGAGAAGAGTTATCGAATATAGTTTGTTCGAGTGAAGAAATCAAATGTTATTCATTTGAGAAGAGTTATCGAATATAGTTTATTCGAGGGGAGAAATCAAATGTTATTCAGTTGAGAAGAGTTATCGAATATAGTTTATTCGAGTGGAGAAATCAAATGTTATTCATTTGAGAAGAGTAATCGAATATAGTTTATTCGAGTGGAGAAATCAAATGTTATTCATTTGAGAAGAGTTATCGAATATTATTTATACGTTGAGGAGTTATCGAATATTGGTTATTCGGAGTTAGTTAATCCGAAGGAGTTATTCGAAGTTAGTTAATCCGAAGGAGTTAGTCGAAGAGTTAATCCAAAGGAGTTATTCGGAGTTAGTTAATCTGAAGGAGTTAGTCGAAGAGTTAATTGAATATTAGTTATTCAATTTGAGTTAATCGAATTTAGTTATTCGAGAAGAGTTAAATCGAATTTAGTTATTCGAAAGGAGTTAATCAATTTGAATTAAGTTGAATCGAAATGGAGTAAATCGATTAGAATTAAGTTAATCGAGTTAGAGTAAATCGAATATTGGTTATTCAAAGGTAAGTTATTCGAATTAGTTATTCGAAGGAGTTGATCAAATGAGTTGATCCAACGGAGTTAGTCGAATATTAGTTATTCGAATAGAGTTAAAGGAGTTATCGATTTTAGTTTGATCGAAAGGAGTTATCGATTAGTAAATCGAAAGGAGATTTTCGAATATAGCATATTCGAAAGAAAGGGATCGAATATTGTTTATTCGAAAGAGAGAGATTTCGAATATGAGTTATTCGAAGAGAGATAATCGAATATAGGTTATTCGAAGAAAGTTAATCAAATAGAGATTACTCGAAAGAGAGTTATACGTGGAATTCGATTATAGCGAATTCGGGAAAGTACTATTTACTTTCCAGGGTTTAAATCAAGATTTAGTTATTTGATTTAGAAATTAGGTGTCTGTTAAATTATTCGAGTTAGGAAATAAAGTTATAATTTAGGAGATATTGCAGAAGTAGGAATTATAACGTTATAGTTATAATCAAACGTTTTCATATAAGAAGTAGATTCGTAACCTGAATCCAAGAATTTGTGTAAACAGATGATTGTAAAAAGTGAGTGGCGAGCTTCATCTATTTCACAGTAAAGGACGTTGTTCAATTAAGGTCTGAGAGGTAATTATACCCCAACTTGATTGACTTCAGAATTGACAAAGGAATAGTTGTGGTTCGATAGAAAAGGTTGATTTGAAATATAGAACTAATAAGCGATTAATGGATTAAGCATAACGATGTGTTATACAACGTTCATTTTAAATCCGTAATTGAGTTTTGGAAACGTTTTCCAAATATAGTCAGATATGTTTTCTAAACATAGAAAATGAAATGTTTTCATGATAAGAATTTAAGAAATAGAGTTAAGCAAATTCAGAAACTAACTGGAGAGGGTAAGTTGAACGGTTTTCTAAGTGACGACCTGATTATGGTTTCGACCTTCCGGATTGATACTTAGAGAATTGTTCTCATACTAGTTACAGTTAGAGACTGATAGTTGCGAAATAATAGTGATGTGAAAATAAGTTATGGAAATGTTTTCCAATGATTCATAACATATATTTTCTAAATATATGAAATAAGGAAATATGAACATATGATGATTGATCGATCGAATTCCCATTTGGAAATAAGATCGTTGTTTGTACACCGACATGTTTTCATTTGATAGTTAAATCACAGACTATCAAAGTTTTTACCATTTTAACGTTGTTAATATGGAGAGACCGGTTGGATTATTTTCCAAAGAACCACTCTGTATTGGCATAAGCGTTGCGAGCAATATCTGCCAAAGATAAATTGAAGACGGAGTAAAGTGCAAGGGCTGTTGTATAAGTCTTAGATAACAGTGACTAAGATGGATATACTGAATAGTGCCTTCGGTTTGTCCAGTCCCAGGACAACGTATATGGAAGAAGGTCTGACAGAGTATATCCAATGGATCGCGTAAGTTGATCTGTTCAAACGTATCCACGTTTGGTGGCGGAGGAATTCGTTTCTCTTAGCTGTATACCCGTGTTATTTTTGGATAAGTCAATTTGTGATTTGGCGGGTATGACAATGTGGCATTCAAAGTGAATGGTGATCAGATGTTCTGAAGATAGACGTAGCTTCTAGCCTCACACCAGGAAGTAACAAAAGTTGGGCTAGGCAGCATGGCTAGTTGGGTCATTCCCAAGCAGGGTGTATTGTCACCGATCTAGAGAATATCCATATTTATACTTCTTTTTGATTCTGTATCTTCGGATGACGGTTTGATGGCCTATAACCGTGGTGGCAATATATTCGCGACACTCAAGCTAAATGAGTGAGCGGTCATGTGTGGCCGGGTTGCAAGACGTTCTTGTTGAACCTGAGTGTATCACCTCTAGAGTACACTATTCAGAAGGTGCTCCCATACCTTGTCTGTTGGAATCCATTTTCCGATAAGCGCCCTGCGGTTTATGATTTTATACTATGTATGTAGAACGTGAGATGCAAGCGTTTCTGCTAGATTGATACCTATTTGTACTTAGACATTATTATAATATCACAATGATATTGCTTGTCAAAGTTGTTTAGATACTCATAAGGAAAAACCCGTTCCGTATTCACGGCGTGGTCTTATGAGATATCATATACCTGTTCAATTGTTTTAAACTATTTTACTCATACCAGTCCCATGACTGACCCGGAGTTTACTTTGTTGTTTTCCCTAAACTCTTGGGTGCCTAAATTTGTACGGGCAGTCAAGTAGTCGGGATTTACAGATATACTTGGAGAGCTTGGAGCAGGAGGCTGCAAGATTCTATAGCTATAGTTATTTCCGCTGTGTTGTAAGTGTTGTACTCTGTTAAGTGCTATTGTATATATATAACTGTTTACTTCAAAGTTATGTTATATATTATATGTTATTCGTTCCGCTGTGAGATTCGTGTTACTCTGATGATTCTGGTGTTCTTCTTCTTCTTCTATTCTATTAGTTCTATCTTTTCTTTCTCACCTTCTAAATTCTTTCACTAACGTCTCGGAATTTCCGACTCTCGAGGAGTCGGAAATTTCCAGCCGTTACAGCATTTTTATAAAACATTCCCTATCTAAAATCGAGAATACATTTCTTTTCACTTAAGAAAAATATCATTTCGAAATCATTCATTAAATTTGAAATGAACACAACAACATCACTACACATCTCATAGTCAAATCGTGAAGTGTTTCATAAGATGTTAGCATACCAGTATTTCTACCCAACCCAATGCTAAATGTAAAAGCATATCTTGCTCATAAACTGGTCAAGCACAATCCAAACAATCAATCCATCACAATCATGAATATCAACAACCATGTAAATTTGGTTTAATCACATCACGTGTTTTGGTAAATTCAATTACCATTTATTCATTCACAATCTAATTAAAGATTTATTCAAACTCCAATTGGTTTTAATCCCAAAAATCATTTCTTATTGATTGTTCAACTTTCTGGAAATTAATCCTTCTTTTACTCGGATTAAAGAACTAATGTCATTTAAACACAGTTCACGATAAACCCAAAATCCAATTTCAAATCAATTCCAATTAAATATTAATTGGTAAACTTCATTAAATCTTAACTAAAAGATTTAATATTTTCTCAATTGGGTTTTAAGAACAGTGTTAATGAAGACATCATTCACGACAATTCCAAAATCCAATTTGATATTAAATACAAGGTTCTGAATAGAAAATAATATCGGCTTATATTCAATATCAAATTCTGAAATCAACAAATATCGTATTGGGTATAACGAGATATATATATATATATATATATATATATATATATATATATATCTTCCAAATCCCTCCACAATATCCGTATAATCACGGAATCCAATATCGAAATATTCCAAATATTATTTCCATTCAAATCCATTCCAATTCATACATTGAAAAATTCTAGTTATTTTAAAAGCATTTCAATCTAATTTATTTATATAAAAATATTGGATTATTATTTCTAGTGAATAACTAGTTCATTTCGATAATAATATATTTTTATCTTTACAAAATTGAATTTTTTCTTCCAAATTCTTTTCAAATCATTTATTATGATTTTACACAAATTATTAATATTTTTAATAATTTTATCAAGACCCGTACAGTTGGTATCCAATAACGGCCACCTAACTGCACTTACACCGACCTTTTCCAAATTAATTTGGACATAATTCCAAATCCAACCATTAGATTTCAAATCTCTTATATCCGTTGGAAAGATCTTTTCGATATGAACACAAAGGTTCTAGTTTTAGGCGAATCTGACGGTCGGATTGCCCGTTACGTCCATTTGAATTTAATGGTCGAAATTCTTGAACAGTCACTGCGTGGCGCGTTTTATTCTGGCCATTTAATATATATAATATATATTTCGTCGATTTCCATTTAAAACGTATTTTATAAATTGTTTTAAATTCGTTTTAAAAACGATTCCAGCTTCCATTTCAATTTTTTTATCAAAATTGAATATTCCATTACATGATAGTTTTATACATCTCATATATATGATAAAAATAATATTTTTAGCCAATCAATATTTATTTCATTCACACTTCATATATATATATATATATTATTCACATTTCATATATAAATATTATTTTCACACTTCATATATATATTTTTCGCATTTCATTTACATATTATTCACATTTCACATTTCATATATATATATATATATATATATATATATATATATATATATATATTATTTTCACACTTCATATTTATATATATATATGTATGTATTTCGCATTTCATATATATATTATTCACATTTCATATATATTATTTTCACACTTCATATATATGTTATTCACATTTCATATATGTATATATTTCTTTCACAATTTATATATATATTATTTCCGTTTCATATATATATATATATTATTTTTATTTCATATACATATTATTCACATTTCATATATATTATTTTCAAACTTCATATATATATATATATATATATATATATATATATTTCACATTTCATATATATATTTCTTTCACACTTGATATATATATTATTTCCATTTCATATATATATATTATTCACATTTCATATATATTATTTTCATTTCATATATATTATTTTCATATATATATAATTTTCATTTTGTACATATATATATAATATTATTCTCATTTCATATATATATATATATATATATATATATATTATTCATACTTCCTATATATATTTTTCACATTTCATATATATATTATTTCCATTTCATATATATATATATATATATATATATACATATATGTATTTATATTATTTTCATTTCATATAAATATTTCTCATCGCAAATATATATTTTATTCACGTCGTATATATATATAATTTTCACATCGTATATATATATATATTTCACATCGCAAATATATATTTTATTCACAACGTATATATATATATATATATATATAAAATTTTCACATCGCATGTGCATTTGTATATTTTATTTTCACAACGCACACAAACACACACACACACACACATATATATATATATATTTCACAATCACTATCACAACACATTCAAATAGATCGTCCATGGTCTGTGGACAACAGGGAGGTGATATAACATAAAATAAATAACTATACAAAAATTTATAGTGAGGGAAGTTCTCACATTGATTGGTTACTGAAATCGTTATATAACGATGGTTTTCACAAAATTAACCAAGCGTTTAATTTTGTGAAAAATTTCAGATAGCTCCGTTTCTATCCAAATTGATTCTATTGCATAGTGCTCGACCAGAGGATTCCAATGGACTTGGATTTGCTGAATTCCGTGTTCATATGCAAAAGATACGATATTAAATGCATTTCATTACATAAATTAATTAATTAATAAATTTTCATTAATAACATTCATTAATCCCCGTAATTATCTGGCCGCGTCTTCCTCTTCACGAACTAAAGAAACCCATCGTTCAACATCAATCTTCGATCATTCGCCATCATTTAGAAGATCGGGCCTCAATCCGAGGTGCTCACGATGAGGAGCACCACACTCTCCACGTACGCCGGCGTCCCCGTTGATCACGAGCTCCCCATCATCACTGAAACTTGGCTCCAACGATAGCCTTTAGTGGCCTGAAATCTCCCAAATTACTCCACAATAACTAATCATGTCCATACCATTTTAAAGAGCAAGAAAATCACTCGAATTTTCGTCTATAATTCATGATGTAATTTGCTGTAATTTGGCATGGTTAGGTATTAAATTTCGGACGAGGATGGCCATTCAATCCTAGGGCCGACGGCTACGTTTGAGAAAGGGGGGTTTAGGATTTTATAGGTTTTTTATTATTACTTAATTTCCCAAAAAGTAGGGTTTTGAATCCGAACTCCAAATCAAACCCAACGACTGTCGCCCCTAACTAAGTACCCCATTCCGGACACGATGGGATATGTTTCGTAAGCCAATTCTATCGTTTGGACTAGTTTTCATCAAAATTAAAATATACATTAATGTATATTTAATTTAAACATACATTTTAATTTATTGGGGCCATATACTGACTCCAAAAATTCCAGAACAATAAATCTAGCTATGTGTTGATGATAGGGTCCTAACAAATCTAATTTCGTCAAATTTGGAGATCGTTTGAAAAATGGTCATTTTTTGGTCGATCCAATTCAAATTTAAATTACCAAACACATTTAAATTTACTACGCTCACATATTAATTCTAAAAATTATGAAATTTGAAACCTAGCAATAATTTGACATTCCGGATCCAACTAAAGTGGTTTTATCGAAAACGGAGGTCGTTTGCAAAATGGCTATAATTTAAAAATATATTAAATTCCATAGCGACTATTTTAAATTTTAAACTGGACATAACTTTCAATTCCCGTTATGAAATGTGGATTTTTCACACTCGTTAGAAAGATATAATTAAATAGATTCCAGCATTTCTGGTTTTACTGAAATCCAATTTAGTTTGAATCCTGTACATTCAATTGAAATTTGAAATTGAATTTTCAAACTACCGCGCCATTTTAGGCTCGTTATATAATTAAAATAAATTTATTCGTTCTAACTTCGATTTGAATAAATTTTTAGTCATTATTATTTAAAATAAATCATTTGAAATATTCAAAATCCATTAAATTAGCTAATTTTTTTTTTAAATTGGTTCCGATTTTCCGGGTTGTTACATTGTGGGGAGCCAAGAAGGATGTAATGCATTCTTCTTGCAGAAATGTTGGTCCATTATTGGAGAAGAAGTATTGGATGTGGTTCAGTACTTTCTAATGGAAAAGTCATTGCCATGTAGCTTATCTACAACAACAATAACACTAATTCCAAAGGTTGATAATCCAATATTGGTTTCTGAATTCAGATCTATTTCATGCTGCAATATAATTTATAAGGTGATGTCAAAGATCATTGCAAATAGGTTATAAATGGTGCTTCCTACTATCATTTCGAATAATCAATCAACTTTCATTAGAGGTAGATCAATTAGTGATGATATTTTGATCACTCAAGAATTATTGTTAGCTTATAATAGGAAAAATATTTCTCCAAGGTGTATGTTGAAATTGGATATTAAGAGGGCATTTGACTCTATTTTCAAGGCATTCTATTTTGGGTGTTATGTCCAGGATGAATTTTCCAAAGCCATTTCTAGCTTGGATTTATACTTGGATTTCATCTCACATTATTCTATTTCAAGGACTGAGGGCCTTCATGGATATTTCAAGGGCACAAAAGGTGTAAGGTAGGGTGATCCAATCTCGCCATATCTTCTTATAATAGTTATGGAGCTTCTGAATGCTTTGATTTCTAAGAAAGTTAAACAGAAGAAGTTGGACTAGCATCCTAAATGTAAGTATCCATTGATTAATAACCTCTTATGTAATGACCCGCATAATTCTACGTATTGAAGGACCATAGAATATTTATTTCATTATCATATGAGTTCGTATGGACGTGTTACTTTGGGGAACGAATATTGGGGTCATTTCCCATGTTCCCAATTTTTGCCGATTTTTAAATGACCGTTTTGCCCTTAGCCGATCTTGTTTGGGCTATAACTTTTGATTGGTAAGGAGCTTTGACCTGAAACCACTTCCATTGGACTCGGATGATGGTTTACAATTCCGTAGAGTGGTCATATTAGCCAAACAGAGCCGTTTGGGAGATATAGCTGAAACAAGGTTTAGAAGGTGAAAAACTACTTAAGTGGGTTGATTAGGGTAATTAGCAAATGGGTCCATAACCCATTTCGGGATTAGGGTCATGAGGAGGTTGAAATGAGTTAGGTTTTCATTCTATTTCAGTTTTCTAGATGCCATTTACTTCTCTTTAACCCTAAAAATGGCCTCCACCTTCTTATTTCATCCCAAATCGCTCTGTAATGAAGGATTAAGCTAATCTACATCAAATCAAGGAGAAATAGCACTAAATCAGAGTTGGAGCTGCTGCTAAGCATTAGAATTCGACGTATAATAGTAGCAAAGTTCAGATCTAAGATTATTTGTGGCTAAGGTGAGTGATTTGCATTGTTTTTCACTAATTACGGCTAATTAAGGGTGATTAGTGATAATTAGCGAAATTATGGCTCAGAAAAATCTGGAAAAATTTGTAAAATTCTAAAATATTATTTTAGGGCTTTGATTGAAATTTGGGCTAATTTGGATAAGTTTTGCTAATTGTATGCTTAAACGTGATTAAGGGGGATTAAGGGAAAAACATGGGTTTTCGGGTATGTTTGATATTTATATACATGTCAAATTATGGTTTTGGTGTTTATAGGTGATTATACATGTTTCTATGACTGTTTGGCATGTTTTATGGTTGTTTAGTACAGTTGGAATGGTCGAAAACGCCATCGTGTGGCGTAAAAACAGTCTTTTGAAGTCGTAGGAAAGTTGTGCAGGAACCAGATCGGATCGCCCCCTTCTCCACGAACCGACCCATTCATCTGGAGTGTGCCACGAACTACCTGAGGAAGCTCATCACGATCCGATGCTTAAAGAGGATCACTCATGAACCAAAGAGCACGACCCGAACCGATGGGATCATAACGACCCGACCTAGAGGAGCATTGCGACCGAACCGAACCTAGTAAGGCACCACGACCCGAACCGCTGGAGAAAGGACACCACGACTAGAACCGATCTTGAGAGGTTGCTACGAACCAAATCGCTTAATGGCCACGAACCCGAGCCTAGATGATGATCACGAATTGAATGGAGACCAATCCGGAGAAGACAAAACCCCGAGATGCAAAGGTAGTCCAAATGAGAAGTTAGAACTCAGGATCCAGATGGGAACCAATGAGTTAACTTCATGAACTGGACTATGCTGCGGGACTTGTGCAAAGGGATTATCGATGTCTATAACTTTGACTCACCACTGACAGACGAATATTGGTTATGGATCAGTGCAGTGGGTTAGTTATTACTCCATGGGGCAGAGTGATCGTAGCGTGGCTATGAGCCAGTGCAGTGAAGTCATCATGACTTCATGGGGCAGAGTGGACATAACAAGGACTAGTGGCTATGGATCAGTGCAGTGGAGTCACCATGACTCCATGGGGCAGAGTGGTTAAAGGAAAGATTTGGGTGATCAAAGCGGTGGATATCGTACGCTTTACGCACTGAATGAGAAATGTGAGGATGGTTGCTATGCTTGATTCTTTGATATCACTATGACATGCACACCCCTTCCCCATATCTTCACACCATATGTTAGTGTCACCTTAGAGTATTGTACATCCTGTTATGCTAACTCTTTGGTTGCAGGTCCAGGTTCAGATATGGTTGAGTATACCTGTTATTGTTCTGTTTTGCTGCTTATCGCTCATACCAGACTTTTGTCTGACCCAGAGTTTTATGTCTCTTCTTATTACTCTGGGTGCTCTTAAATAGGCAGACTAGTGACAGGTTAGGTCGTATGCACGAGTAGCTGTACCGGAGACGAGCAGGAGGCTCCCACGTATGATATATACATATATTCTCCCTGTGTCGCTACTGGTCACTACTTTGGGCATTAGTAGCGTACCTTTCTTATTTTGCTTTAGAGACAGTTTTAAAAGTTGTAATAATGATGATGTGGAACATAAGATGTATTTTGGATTTTCCGCTGCTATGATGATCTAGTTTTCAGCTTATGCACTGTCTCACCTGTTTTATGTCAAAGTTGTGTTATTATTATATTTTATTCAATGCGATGTGAGACATTCTACACGTTCCTTGTTAGTTCAAATTCCTTTCTTTTCCTTTTTGTGACGACCGTCCCGTGCTGGTTGGACATCTGCACATCACATTTTAGGGAAATGTCGGATGGTGAAGGGCGGGCCGTCACATCTTATTTGTTGATGATCTGATTATATTTATAAATCTTGCATTACATAATATTCAGTGTATTCTGTCAACTCTTCAAACCTTTCATCACATTATTGGGCAACATATAAATGTTAGCAAATCCCATATTATGATAGCAGGTCTACCAATTGACAAGACGAATGAAATTATTCTTAGTTCTTGGTTATTGGAGTTGCCTACTAATGCCTATTATCTAGGAATTCCTCTTATCTTTGTTAGGATTGCCGAAGAGAAATGTATTCCATTGTTTGAAAAGATTATTGCCAAATTAAAATAGTGTCCAAGTTGTAAAATTTCACAAGCAGGGAGGTTAACAATTGCCACTACTATGAGAATGTATTGGGCTAGGCATTATATCATTCCATTAAAATTGATCAACACGGTAACAAGTGCGCTAAACAAATTCTAACGTCATGGTGATCCATTTTCTAGTAAATTAATTCTTATCTCCTTCGACAAATGTATGATGAAAAGAAGTTTGGAGGTCTTGCTATAACTAAACTATTTTTATGGAACAAAGCAGCAATCTCTACTTATTACAACAAGCTTTTGTCAGCAGATAATTCCTTATGGTTTGAATGGGTCAAGCACAACTTAATTGGAAATAAGGAATTATGGACTATGCAAATTCCGCCAAACTCAAGCTGGAGTCAGAGGAACATATTAAAGCTTAGAAGCTTATTCTACCCTTCATTCGGTGTAATAGTAGAGAAATGAGGAATCTATCATTCTGGCACTCACCTTGGGCAAGCAGAGGTATGATATTAAGTGATATTGTTGACTATAGTCTGAGAAGGAGTACAGGCATTTCAAAGTCTATTGTAGTTGATGATTGAATTCATGAAGGTAACCTTGTGTTACCATATGTAAGTTCTGCTTTGTTGAGAAAGCTATGGAGTGACATTATAGTAAGTTATAATGCCACTAGTGAAGACCAATTAAACAGGAAGGGTAAGGTACACTCAGTTAAACATGTATATGAATTGTTGCAAGGTGAGAAGGAGGTATTTCCATAGCACTCAAGAATTTGGAATATGAGTAGTTCAACAAAAGAAAATTTCATACTATGGAAGGTTATGGAAAATGCATTGAATACCAAAGATAAGCTACATGCAATTGAACTTATTCCTAAGAACTTGTGTGTGTTATGTAAAGTTGATGTTGAGACAAATACAAATTTATTTTTTCAATGTCCGTTTGTATTTCATATTTGGTACAGGATCTTGGCCAATGGTGATTTCTACAGACCTTCAAAGGTAAGCGTGATTGAGTGGTACAATATCTTTAAAGCAACTAGATGGAAGGCAACTAAAACTAAGATACTCTTGAAGATATTGAAGCATTTTATTTATGCTATGTGGACTGAAAGAAATAAAAGAGTATTTGGTATTGGTTTTATGAATCCTTCTGAACTTTACTCAATTATCCATGGAAGGATTTTAAGAGTATCCAGTGTGGCTGAAGTTGTGAAAGTTTTTGTCAACCATGTAGTTGCATGGATGATAACCGAGTAGCAGTCGTGACGTTGATGCTGTATGCAGTGTAACACCCCACCTCCGCTAGGGTCACTCACAAAGGGAATGCACTAGTTTTGGAGGAGCGTTATCGAGGTAAACACACACAGAAATATTACAAGACAGAACATAAATAAAACAACGAAAGAATCAAAAGATAAATTTCATTACTTTCAAAAAGAGTCAAAACCTTTTACATCCAAAGTACCAAATAGCCAAAGTCATTATTTTCCATTACAACTAATTCTTTCTTGCATAAATAAAGAAGCATAATCTTAAAACAACAAAAGTAGCTTAATTCCCCAAAGGTAGCAGAAATGCAGCCATAGCATAGCTCAAGATCAAACTGTACATAGGCTGAACTGAAAGCAAGCGAAATCCAAGCTAAGTGCTAGAGTTTCCTCCCTGAGAACGTGAAGGGGGGGGGGGAGGGAACGAAAGAAAAAGAGGCGAAAGAAAACGGGTCAGTCATAAAGAACGGTAAGTCCTAGTGACTTTCTGCGTAAAAACAGGTAAAGGTAATACGACATGTATAAACTGAAAGTAAACATAAGGACGATGAAAAGATAGGCAAGGTAGATTAAGATAGCATGATAATTCAAGTATAGCATCGCATGTTAAAGATTCGTTGCACCAACTATTCTAGTATCCCAAACCCATGTCATATATTAACCATGAAATGATCCCTTGGCCTAATATAATGAATGACCCATTACTAGGTCCAACGGAACGATCCATTAATCGATCGGCTCCCTACAAGTTCTAACTCCTCATGTGTCTGTGTCATACGACCCTATCACGAATGTAGTTACCTGTGCTAGGTCCACCATAGGGTGTATCAAGCCATAGGGTGCCAACCATCGACACGAATCAAGTATGCACAGTGTAAACCTACAGATGCACAATGCCTGCTTTTTCAACTCTGGACTACGTGCATAACCATAGTCCGCCTGAACCTACACTGGCGCACCAACTCAGCCGTCATTCTGGTCGCTTACAATTCAGCCTAGTAATCGTGCCCCACCCTGCCTAGTTCCAGGGTACCATGATACATCTAAGTGGGTTACTGCTGAAATGGACCGCGTAACTAGGGTTTCGTTCAGTAGGTTAAGTGTTGTCATTTAAATTCGTGACTTAACCCTTATCAGTCTAGCATGTTAATTTGGTTAAGTGTTGTCTTTCATGTTCATGACTTAACCCTATCATGTGGCATTAATTCATTAATGCACCCCAACCTCTCACATAAGACCTGTTGTTATGGTCACTAGATAGGTCGGGTGGTTCCGGGCAGAATTACACCACAACTCAGTCTGACCTCGGGTTTTCAAGCGCGATATGACCAACTACCCACATTGGATCCTATTGTTTGCAGTCACTGGATTAGCTGGGCGGTTCCGGGCAGAATTACACTGCAAGCTCAACCCAACCTCGAGTTGGCCATTTTAAAGTTCATTCTAGTGTCATGTCCATGTTCAGTTTCATGTCAAGTTTCATGGCAAGTTTCAGGTTAAGTTTCATGTTTCAACTTATGCCTATTATCAAGTTCATGATTCATGTTCATAACCAATTCATGTTTTGCCTAATCTACCCAAATCGTATTCCCATCGCATGTAAACGTGAATCGATCTAAATTACAAGTAAATCCAAATCCAGAAATAACGGGAATAACATCAAAACTATGATAGGCAAAAAGGACGAGCATAAAGTGATAAAAGGGATTACAAGACTAACATGACATAACTTGAGATAATAGGTTATAACATCACCGGCATATAGAAAATAATAGGATTTCAAATCTAGCATAATAAGGTGATAGTCATGGCATAAGATGATAGTCCCAAACTTGTAAATAATAGACTGATTCAACATCACAGGCATGATAATGTTATGGGCATGAAAGAGTTTGATTTACAACATGAATACGAACAAACTGATTCCATAGCAGTATTCCCAAATGTCAAGATCCAAGATGGAAACTAGAATAGGTGTGAATCGATTATCATACTTAAGTCCAATCTCACTTTATCTCATGTCCAAATTACAATTAACAAGTTTAAATCTCAAAGTAACTAGAACTTACAGATTGTGGTCTAAGAAATTGAGATGCAGAAGTCCAGTCTAGAAACTAGTCGTCGAATTGTTTGAATCGTTGAATCTTGATTTGGTTGTAGCAGAAAATCCCCAATATGCAATTCCTAGCCATAGTTTTCGTGTTTTAATTTACTTTTAATTTAATTTAGAAGAAGCCACGTCCATCAAGAATTTGTGCAGCATAAGGTCAGAGAAGAATGCTGTAAAGAGAATGGGTCTAGGAGGCTGCTTATATAGGATTAAACGGACGAATCTAGACTGAAAAGAGACCAGATACATCGGAATGAACCCAGGCTCAAAACTGGGCTCTGGCACTAGGTCGACCCCTAGGTCGACCATAGGGTCGACCTGGTCCTTGGGAGGTCGACCATGGTGTCGACCCCCAGGTCGACCTTGTCCTGGGAGGGAAAATTCCCGCCACTCTGCACTGAGGTTTGAATTTGAATTTCGAATTCAAATTCGAGCTGTTTTTCTGTTCTGAAAATTCTTGAAATTTCGGAGGGTCATATCTCCCTCATACGGACTCCGTTTCTCGAGAACTCGGACTCATTTCCAAGTTGAATTTCGAGACGAGCGCAATGGTGTAATCCGTTTCCCTTGATTCTTATTTCAAAATTTAATTCTGCCTTGATTTACGGTTTTAACATGTTATAAAAATACGGGTTGTTTCATTCTCTCCTCCTTAAAGGATTTCGTCCCCGAAATCTTCAAGTTAAGAAGAATGCATTCTATCATCCAATCATGCATCTACTCAACCATCATCCACAAGCAACCATTGTCCTTAAAAGATTTCTAATGCTGTATGAACTTATGCAAGAGTGTGTGTATATGTAATTATCTACTGAAAAAGATCAGGCTGTTACTGATTCAATAGACCTCCTTAATGCAAGATATGTTAGTGTAATGAGTCCAACATGTATGCAAATTCCTAGCATACTTTATAATCTCTATATGAGTGCATAAACATTTATTCATATGCAACATCCAAATGATAACATATCAAGTTTCCATCCATATATAAATATGAGCACCCATGCATATGCACTATGAGATATGTGACTGAGCCGATCTAGTGCCTAATGTGTGTTATGCAACCACGAGCAACCACTAGCAACCATCTGCAATCATCAACCATAACATGTTTCAATTACATGTTTACATCCAAAAGGATTCTACCTAAGGTCCTCAAGATAGGATCAAGAAGATAACAAGACAAACATGGATAGCAAAAGCATGTACAAGATATGAAGGTATGTAAACTTATAGGAAAAAGAGATCGAGAAAGTACCCTAAAAAAGAAATGGGTATAGCGAGCATATCTTCTCTTCAGTTTCCCAAGTTGCGTCTTCTTGGGATTCACTCCACTGTACTTTAACTAGCTTGACTTCTCGATTCCTTAGCTTCTTGATCTCCGTTCCTAAGATACGAATCGGAACTCGCCTTAATGTTGCTTCCTTCTCCACTTCTACGCCTTCAAGGATGCTTGGCTCAACCACTTTGGCAGACTCATGTAAGCACTTTTGGAGATGCGATACATGGAAGACATTGTGTACTCCGGCCAGCCTCTCGGGTAACTCTACCTTATAGGCTATCTGTCCAATCCTCTCGATGATAGGGAACGGTCCTGTGAACCTCGGTGCTAAATTTCCAACTGCTCCAAAGTGAACCACATTGCATAAAGGAGAAACTTTTATAAAGACCATATCTCCGACTTCGAACTTTAGGTCTGTCCTTCTCTTGTCCGCGTAGGATTTCTATCTATCTTGGGCCATTTTCATTCGTCTTCATATCAACTCAACCTTCTCAGAAGAGTCCATTATCATGTCGGGTCCAAGTATGAGCTTGTCCGTCGACTCCCACCAACAAGTTGGTGACTTGCACGGTCTTCCGTTTAAAGCTTCGAATGGTGCCATCCCTTTGCTAGCTTGGTAACTATTATTATACGTGAACTCAATGAGAGGTAGGTGATCTTCCCAAGTACCGCCAAAGTCAAGAATGCATAGTCTTAAAAGATCCTCTAGTGCCCTATTGACCCTTTTGGTTTGTCCATCCATCTGTAGGTGATATGCCGTGCTTAAACTTAGTCGTGTACCCATTGCTTCTTGCGAACTTTTCCAAAATTCGCTAGTGAAAATCGGGTCACGATCGCTAACTATACTAGAAGGATCTCCGTGCAATCTACTATTTCTTGAAGGTATATAGACGCTAGCCATGATGCGGTCCTCTTGCTTTTCACAGGAATGACGTGAGCGCTCTTCGTGAGTCTTTATACTATAACCCGTATGCTAGTATTGCCTTTCCTTGACCTAGGCAATCCATCCACGAAATCCATCGAGACACTCTCCCATTTCCACAGCGGAACCTCCAAAGGATGTAATAGCCCACAGGGCTTTTTCGACTCGGCCTTTACTTGTTGGAACACCATGCACTTAGAAACGAATTGCGCCACGTCCTTTTTCATCCAATTCCAAAAGAAAATGCACTTCATATCCTCATATATTTTATCCCCTCCGGGATGTATAGTCATCTTCTAGTGATGCGCCTCTTCGAGAACTCTCTTTATTAAGTCTCTCACTTGTGGGACACATAGTCTCCCATCACGCCTTAGCCATCCCTTGTCATCTATGGAATACCTACTGAGGTGACTTGACATCTCACCTCTAATCAACTTGTCCATGATCTCGACTATCTGTGGGTCTTCCTTCTGTGAAGTCCCTACTTGGTCTAGAAGCGTAGGCCTTAACTCAATAGATGCTAACGTGCTAGCCAACGACTCAACAACAGGTGTGAAATCAAAGTTGCTATAAACTCTAGACTTTTCCTTTCAACAAACAAAGGACTCAAAGTCAACCTTTTCCTACTTAGCGCATCCGCCACCACGTTACCCTTGTCAGGGGTATAAACTATATCGAAGTCATACGATGCTAAGAATTTCATCCGCCTCTGTTGCCTTAGATACAAATCTTTTTGTGAAAAGAGGTACTTAAGCGATTTGTGATCGGTATAAAACTCTAACTTCTCACCTAGAAGATAGTGGCGCCAAGACTTAAGTGCAAAAACAATCGCGGCCAATTCCAAGTCATGTGTGGGATAGTTTTTCTCGTGAACTTTAAGTTGTCTACCCCCGTAGCATATCACTTTCCCTTCTTGCATTAGGACAGCGCCTAATCCCGTGCCGCACGCATCTGTGTATACTGTAAACATCTTACCTCCGTCGAGTAATGCCAAAACTGGAGCTGTGGTAAGGGCTCTCTTAAGCTTTTGAAAAGCAACGCCACACTCTATGTCCCATGCAAAAGCTAGGTTCTTCTTCGTTAACTTAGTAAGAGGGGCTGAAATTTTAGCGAATTCCTTAATGAACTTCCTATAGTAACCTGCCAAACCGAGAAAGCTTCTCACCTCCATTGCATTCTTAGGAACTTTCCAGTCTGGCACCGCAGCTACGTTTACGGGGTCCACGACTATACCTTGCTTAGAAACTACACGTCCAAGAAACCGAACTTCTTTTCTCCAAAAATGACACTTGGAGAACTTAGCCTTTAACTCGTGTGCTCTAAGCGTATCCATGACTTCCTTGAGATGTCTAGCATGTTCTTCCTCATCCTTTATGAAGACCAAAATATCGTCCACGAAGACCACCACAAACTTGTTAAGGAACTCTCGGAATACTCTGCTCATTAAATCAACGAAGTACGCGGGTGCATTTGTCAAACCAAACGGCATGACAAGCCATTCGAAGAAACCATTCGGAGTCCTAAGTGAGGTCTTGTCAATGCTATCCTCAGCCATTCTAAGCTGATGGAATCCTGTAGCTAGATCGAATTGAGAGAAAACAGACGCTCCTACAAGCTGGTCGAAAAGTCGTCGATTCTCCGCAGTGGTGCCTATTCTTCTTAGTCAGCTTGTTTAACTCACGATAATCTACGAATAGACGAAGCAAACCATCTGCCTTAGTAGCCAATACCACTGGAGCACCCCATTCAGAAATGCTTCGCCTAATGAAATTTTTCTCAAGCAACTCCTTAACTTGCTTACTAAGCTCTTTTCTCTCCCGCGGGGCCATGTGTCTAACGGGCAATGCAACTGGCTTAGCATTATCAACAAGATATATATGGAAATCTATCTCGCGTTTAGGGGGTAACCCCTTAACCTCATCAAAGACATCGGGATATTCTCAGACTACCCTTACTGATTGCAAATCATCGATAGACGAGTCAAGAGATTCTAGATAACATAACATGACAGGACCCATAGGGTTACAAGAAATTTCAAGGGTATTACCAAGGCGAGTCACGAGCCTAACTACCCTTCATTCACAATCGAGAATGGTCCCATTATTGGACAACCAGTTCATGCCTAGAATCAAACCGTATCCCATAAATCCGAGAACATAAGCATTACACATGAATTCTACGCTTAAGATAGAAATCCTCAAATCCACACAAATCATAGATAAATGAGCGGAGCCACCAATTGGATTTGAAACAATAACAGGATCCTCAACTAGACTAGTACTTAGGTGCAGAGTTTCAACAATATCAGAAGAAATAAAAGTATGCGATGCGCCATAACCAAACAAGGTTCGAACAGGATGATCAAAAAGATAGACTAAACTTTCGACAGAAATATTTCTACCTCGTTCTTGCGGAGGTACCGTGAGAGCGTGGACTTGTCCTCCAAAAGAAGGTCCAGCCCCCTGCCCTTGCTTCCTTCAGCAGGCCTTAACCATGTGTACTGTCTCACCACAATGAAAATAGCCACCCATCTTCCTTTTCTTCTTCCTGCAATCTTTGACCAGATGTCCAGGAATGCTACAGAAATGACACTTTCTCTCTTCTCACGGGGTTTGTTGTTCTTCCCGCCTTTCTTTGGATCAGTCTTCTTGTTCTGTGACCCTTCACCCTTCTTATCTTGTGGCCCTTCTGCTTTTGCCTCATTCTTGCCCTTGTCTTCCTCACTTAAGAGTGCCATGTCCACCAACCTTTCGCAAGTAGCCCCCATAGTTATGTGAGTCATAGCCAAGCTGTGAAGTGGCTCTTTCAATCCTTTGACAAAACGGAGAGCCTTCTTATGAGGAGTATTCACTAAGTCCAGTCCAAATCGAGCAAGCTGATTGAATTGATTGACGTACTCCTTAACCGTCATACTTCCTTGCTTAAGAGATAAGAACTTTTCTAGCTATATACTTCGTTCAGCTCGTGAGAGGAATTTCATCTCAAACCTTATCCTGAAATCCATCCATGTTTCAACCGGCCTCTCAGCGTTAGTGACTTCCCACCAATAGGAAGCTTCGTCTTTGAGCAACCATACTGCCAACTGCACCTTCAGCCTATCGTCCACCTCGAAGAAAACGAACAGATCCTTAGTTTTTTTGAGCCAGTTCCTCGCTTCTACGAATGATTCAGTTCCTTTGAAATACTTTCCACCCATGGCCCTAAAATCTCTACAGATCTTTAAGAAAGCATTTGCACGAGGAGGAGGAACTGCTGCAGCTGGAGGAGGAATATCTGCTGGTCCTGCATCGTTGGCTCTAGCCTCTAAGTACCTCCTGAACCCGCCAGGTATTAGCACGCCCTCTGGAAGGTTAAGATTCCCAGACATGCTGAAATGAAAAAGAAGAGATTCAAAACAAGGAAATAAAGGATAGTGCTAATGGCTTTTGGGGAATAGCCTTTAAATAAAACAAGACTTTTCTTGAAAAACGCTTCTTTGTAAACGGTTTTGAAAATAGTTTTAGAAGTTTTTAAAAACTTTTGCCCAGTCTGGTAACCTTCTGCTCTGATACCAAGAGTAACACCCCACCTCCGCTAGGGTCACTCACAAAGGGAATGCACTAATTTTGGAGGAGCGTTATCGATGTAAACAAACACAGAAATATTACAAGTCAGAACATAAATAAAACAACGGAAGAATCAAAAGATAAATTTCATTACTTTCAAAAAGAGTCAAAACCTTTTACATCCAAAGTACCAAATAGCCAAATCCATTATTTTCCATTACAACAAATTCTGTCTTGCATAAATAAAGAAGCATAATCTTAAAACAACAAAAGTAGCTTAATTCCCCAAAGGTAGCAGAAATGCAGCCATAGCATAGCTCAAACCGTACATGAGCTGAACCGAAAGCAAGCGAAATCCAAGCTAAGTGCTAGAGTTTCCTCCCTGAGAACCTAGTTGGGGGGGGGGGGGGACGAAAGAAAACGGGTCAGTCATAAAGACTGGTAAGTCCTAGTGACTTTCAGCATAAAAACAGGAGAAGGTAACATGACATGTATAAACTAAAAGTAAACATAAGGATGATGACAAAATAGGCAAGATAGACTAAGATAGCATGATGATTCAAGTATAAATCAAGTATAGCGTTGCATGTTCAAGATTCGCTGCACCAACTGTACTAGTATCCCAAACCGATGTCATATATTAACCATGAAATGATCCCTTGGCCCAATATCATGAATGACCCATTACTAGGTCCAACAGAAAGATCCATTAATCGATCGGCTCCCTACAAGTTCTAACTCATCATGTTTCTGTGTCATACGACCCTATCACGAATGTAGTTACCTGTGCTAGGTCCACCATAGGGTGTATCAAGCCCTAGGGTGCCAACCATCGACACGAATCAAGCAAGCATAGTGTAAACCTACTGATGCACAATGCCTGCTTTTTCAACTCTGGACTAGGTGCACGACCATATTCCGCCTGAACCTACACTGGCGCACCAACTCAGCCATCATTCTGGTCGCTTACAATTCAGCCCAGTAATCGTGCCCTACCCTGCCTAGTTCCAGGGTACCATGATACATCTAAGTGGGTTACTGCTGAAATTGACCGCGTAACTAGGGTTTCGTTCAGTAGGTTAAGTGTTGTCATTTAAATTCGTGACTTAACCCTTATCAGTCTAGCATGTCAAGTTGGTTAAGTGTTGTCTTTCATGTTCATGACTTAACCCTATCATGTGGCATTAATTCATTAATGCACCCCAACCTCTCACATCAGACCTGTTGTCTTTCATGTCCAATCTCACTTTATCTCATGTCCAAATTACAATTAGCAAGTTTAAATCTCAAAGTAACTAGAACTTACAGATCGTGGTCTAAGATATTGAGATGCAGAAGTCAAGTCTAGAAACTAGTCATTTAATTGTTTGAATCGTTGAATTTTGATTTGGTTGTAGTAGAAAATCCCCAATATGCAATTCCTAGCCGTAGTCTTCAAGAAAGAGTCTTCCTGTTTTAATTTACTTTTAATTTAATTTAGAAGAAGCCATGTCCATCAAGAATTTGTGCAACATAAGGTTAGAGAAGAATGGTGTAAAGAGAATGGGGCTAGGAGGCTGCTTATATAGGATTAGGCAGACGAATCTAGACTGAAAACGAGACCAGATACATCAGAATGAACCCAGACTCAAAACTGGGCTCTGGCACTAGGTCGACCCCCCGGTCTACCATAGGGTCGACCCCCCGGTCTACCATAGGTTCGACCCCCAGGTCGACCATAGGGTCGACCTGGTCCATGGGAGGTCGACCATAGTGTCGACCCCCTGGTCGACCTGGTCCTGAGTGGGAAAATCCCCGCCCAGTCTACACTGGGGTTTGAATTTGAATTTCGAATTCAAATTTGAGCTGTTTTTCTGTTCTGAAACTTCGGAGGGTCTTATCTCCCTCATACGGACTCCGATTCTTTAAAACTCATATCGTTTCCAAGCAGAATTTCGAGACAAACACAATGGCGCAACCCATTTCCCTTGATTCTTATTTTAAAAATTTAATTCTGCCTTGATTTACGGTTTTAACATGTTATAAAAATACGGGTTGTTACATGCAGTGCATTTTGTAATATCCAGTGTTTTTTTTTTGATATATTGAGTGTATTTTCCAGGGTTGTGTGGTATTTCTATTTGATAATTTGTTGTATATATTGCGATGTAAACATTGTAAATTCTTTCTATGTGCAAATAAAATTTTACTTGCCTTTCAAACTTCAAATTGCAAAATTCTTGATTTTTTAAAAATTAGATTCATTTGTATAAAACTTCCATGTTTTGATGATTTCCAAATCTTGAACTTAAAATTGTAGATATTTTGCAATTCTTTTACATTGTTTTTTGGATTCCTAATAGTGCTGAAGCATTCTTATCATATCTTGAACCCTGTTATATAGAATTCTAATTTTTATGATCTGAAAAACTATTGAAATTTCACACATCTTTGTTGTTTTTGAGTTCCTACTAATTTAATTTGGAAAGATTTAAAAATTATACTCATTAAAGCACATGACTATTTTTTCAGTTGTGATAATTTCATTCATTTTTGGATGGGCTTGACATTTTGAATTGAAAATCATTTGGCTTGAATTATTACTGCATCTTGGAACTCATTTTTAGATCATGTTCATTTGGTTTGGATATTTGATTGTTTTGAAATCTTATGAATTTTTTGATATCTTGAATATCACACGCCTCTTGGATCTGAAGTTATAATCTTATGCAATAGATTTATTGAATCTTGAAAATTTCACCTTTCCTCATGTGATTTGAAATGAATTATTATTTTTTAATCACGGATCATAAGTCATCTCTTAAGATTTTTGTAAATTTTGCAAAAAATTCTTTTAATTGCTTGTGATGAAACTAATTGTTTACTGCTATAATAGATGGAATTGAAGTGCTAGATTTGTTTGTTTGGGTTTGGTGATTTATTCTATAATTCACTGCCTAGTTCTCATTAACTTCTATAGGAAATTAGGAGCTCCAAGTTGTATCTAGCTTAGAGTCTTATTCATTTGATTGATTTTTTTAAACTGATTCTCATCTTGTATAGATCTTTCATAATCCCTCTTGTAATTGATATTTTCAATTTTAAAATCATTTTTGGTTATTTATTCGAAAATTGAAATCATTGACCAAATAGAACTATATTTGGAACTCTTCCAAATTATTATTAGATTTTTGAAATTATGATTAGTTGTGACTATAGTATATTTCACAAAAAGAGGAAATATTATTTAAATTCTCATGATGTTTGAACATATTTTATAATATTTTTAAATTGGTGCTTATTTGACGAACATCTTCTTTCCCTACCATCGTTTTGTCATCCATCATGGTTTTATTTAATGTGGGGAGTTTAATATTTTTTAAATCATTAACAAATATACAATTTCAAAATTTATGATGGAAATTTGACTATATTATTATTTTCAGAAAAAGAGAAAATTGATTTTTTTTTTCAAAAATCTTGGCATAGTTGAGCAAATTTCATAATACGATTAATTTAGAAATTTATTTCACAGCCATCTCTGTACCTGTCATATTTCTATCATCCATTTTGGTTTTATATACTGAGGAGATTTTGTGTATAATAAGTGTTTCTCCGACCTCATTTAAAAGACCTAGATATGGTCATGCATGGTTAGAGATTACTTATTTTTTAAATTGCAACTGATCCCATTTAAAAGTCCTAATAGTCTATGCGTGGTTAGTGTGCTCTCAAAATAAAATGATAAGGAAAAGAAAACAAATTAATATATATATATATATATATATATATATATATATATATATATATATATATTTATATAGGGAAAGTCTAAAGGAACACAAAATTTTGACACAAAATTAAACACATAGAATCTGGACCACTAGATGTTCCCATGATTTGCACCTCTCATGTAAAGACAAAAGAATCCAACGGTCACGATTCTGTGTTTAAAGTTGTGTGTTTTATTTTGTGTCCCAATAGCCGCTCCCATATATATATATATATATATATATATATATATATATATATATATATATATATATATATATGACAGGTGATGCCTGCTTTCACAATGCGTGAACCCTAATTCTTATTCATATATCACTTCTAATTGTTTTCCTTATCGATTTTAGATCGTTTGTGATTTATTCGTAACCTTCAGCGAATCCTTTCTTTCGTTGATAAGCCAAATTTATTTTCTTTAATACCATTTCCATAAGCAATCCAGATCCAAGTTTTGCTTCATCTAGGTTATTCTAAGTCGTTTACAATTCCAAATCTGATTCTTTACCAAATGCGGATGCTCCAAATCTTCAACAGTGTTATCTACATCGACGCATCATCCTACTTTCCTAGATCTACGTTTCTCAGATTAAGCTGCTCCAGATCTGTGCTCAGTGCAGATCCGTCCTATTTCTGAATTGAATCTATTTGAAAATAAGAGATCAAGCCTTTGTGGAGTTGGGATCTGACATAGCCGGCATAAATGTAAGTTCACTTCCAACTCCTTAAAACCGATATGCTGATTTTTCACTTATTTTTCATGATGAAAAATTATAGGTTGGTTATATTCAGTTTAATTGCGATTTGAGTGGTTTTGATCTGTTTATATTGGATCTGAAAGTAGTATATCGTTTACATTCTTATGTTGAGATTGGTTTGGAGTTTTTGTTGATGACAGGAGGCAATGTTCACTAGTTCTTGGTGGTGTTTGTTTCGGTTTTGTTTGGCAGATTACCGATACTGATGTCGGTTTTAATTCATTAATGAATGCTCATAACCAAATGTAAATTTAGTGATGTAGTTTGGCGTCTTCATGTCTTTCACCCTAAATGTTGTTCGTGGTATATATCCCCCAATAACCTACTTCTCGAATGGATCTTGGGCTTTTGATTTTTGGATGGAGAAGTTTATACCAGATCCATATTAGTTATGACATTTTGGGGATATGTTTTTTTTATATTCTGTGTTGAGCGACACCTTAGTTTATCATATGATAGAACCACCTATGGAATATTATGAGATTGTTTCAGAGAGAAATAATGAAATAGAGGAGGAAGCAGCGCCTGTTTGTAGCAGTATAATAAGCAGGCGTTTTTTACATGATGGTGAATGATCAGAGATGCACGATAAAGAAACCGAACATTCCAAAACACCATTTGCTAGAGTTTTTGCAAATATTTCGGGATCATCTCAAACAATTTTTCCTGATCTCAATTTAAGTGAAGAAGCATTATACACAGCTAATGCTAATAATGGTGGTAGTCATAGTCCTAGGTCTATCAATTGTTTGGTTCGAAGAATTAGAATTCTCCTATTCAGCATATGCTTCAACCTCCTACATTTGCTTCACTATTGGTTATTGAGCATAATCTGTTCATGGGTTGATAAGTACTGATTATCATTGTATGTTGAGGAATGGTTAAATGCTAGTCCACATGGGTATGTTGAGATCCTTACATGCATGAAGGGATTTGCTTCATGACTTTCAAATGGCCCTTTAAATTTTGGAATCCCTCTTGAATCATACTAGTGTACACATAGCTATCACTTTAATATTCTTTTATGTGGAAAGTTGGTTGTTAGTGTTTTTGATGTCTTGGAAGATGGCCATAATATTGTGGAAGCAGAAAAAGATGGTTTCGTCAGTTTGTCTCTATAGGGAAATGCTATCTTTCAATTGCAACAACTATAGAAAGAAAAGATGCCTCCTTGATAACTCATATAAAGGAGAAAAGTCAGAACGCTGCTCCAAATCTGGATTCTATTGTGCAGCGAAAGCTCGACTGGATTTATAGATCATTTTGGTGTTTTTTCCCCAAGTCTGCCATATTTGTAACGCAATATCATCTATTTATAGTGCTTCAGGTTTTCAAGAAGTGGGCGATGAGCAATTTCTTTGGGATCTTGGACATGTTATATAAGCTAAGAGTTGTTACATGTACAATTGCTTCTGGATTTCTGTAAATGGGTTACTGATTTTATCCCTAATTGGTTATAGTCTCCAACAATGTTAGGTAACCAAATTTGATATGTGGTGGGGATGATAGTGTGTTGCTTGATGTAAAACATGCTGTTCTGGTTGTATCATTTATACGTGTATATCAGTTATTGATCATGCTGAAGAGAAGCATTTGGCTCGTGCGAGGTGCGGAGAGCTGCACGCCAGTGGGATAGAGGCCTCATCATGGGTCAATCTATATTAGTTACGTTTATAGTTACTTGTAATTTCAGTTTTTTTCCTATGCTTTTTATGTTGTAATAGTTAGAAAGCTAACCTTCTCTTGTACGGTTTTTTAGAAGTTAATAAAGTGAACCAATTTTCAAACATATATGTATATATATATATATATATATATATATATATATATATATATATATATATATACACACACACACACACACACACACACACACACACACACACACGAAATCCTTCTTTGTTGTATAAAAACCAACCTATCTATCCATTTTATAATTTGTGAAATGTGTTTCTATTTTATGATTTATTATGATTTTTTGATTGATAGTTTTTAGAATTTGCGATTATTTGATCTAATCACTTGATTTGAATTTATAACCATAGTCCAAATTCATCACTATTTTGTGCTCATTTTTTATAATTGTATTTGAAAATAATCTGAATTCATATGTTCTAAAACTCTTTTCATTTTATAATTTTTAACGTAAATCCATTATTCTACAATGTGAAATTTTCCACTAGTTTGAAGAATAATATAATTTTTGTTTGATTGAATGAGATTAATGATGAACATTCTCTCTCTAGATCTGATTTTATATTTCTAGTCTATTTTCCATCACTATTTCTATTTCTATATCCTTTTGGGGGAGAATGGTTAAGATTTTGATTAATGAGTGAATATTTCATGAACATTTTAATTTGGGAAATTCAATTCATTTATTGTTTTCACTCATATGCTGATATTTAGGGGGAGTACTATTGTAGGGGGAGCATACATATAGGGGATTTCTACACTTCACAATCAAACACATTTATTGTATTCAAAATCTCAATATTTGTTTATCATCATCAAAAAGGTGAAACTGTTGTATATAATAATATGATTTTTGTTTGATAATAATAAACATATATGTATATATTATTATAAATGTGTTTATAATTGTACTATTCTACTACATCACATACATAAATAAATATTTATATTTGAATATAATTCTATTGCACAAGAATTTTTTTATTCAGATAGTATTTTATTTAAATATAATATTTTATTTCAACATTTGAATAGTACAAACTTCTAACTCCACTATTATACATTTTAGTGTTATATAACAGAACTGTACAAATTCATTTTTTATACAGTGTTCCTTACTACAAACACTCTGCTCACATAGTCACACATTAACTCTCCCATGTACTGATTCGCCCACTGACACACTTATCTTCAGTCTGCCTTACAATCAGTCCAATCACCTGCATACTCGTCACAGAAGCACACACAGTAAACTAGAACAAAATTGATTTAAATTCTAGCAAATATAAATTTATATTTTTAATTTTAATTGCCTCGAATTTTGGTGTGTTTCTCATCATATTTCTTGAGTTGGTCTGATATTTATATACATCTATCTGTGTTTGACTGCTAGTGATGTTCACAGTGATTCACTGCAAATACCGCAAGGTAGACTATCTATAGTGCTCACAGACTATTTGTCATTCAAATAGCTTACATATATAATCTGCACATGCACGATACACGTATACACATGCATGTATATACACATATATTTTGTGCATGGGTAATATGGTCAAATATCAGTAAATGCACATGAACCAAGAAATTTAATGTAAGTGACAAAAGTACATGTGAAGCAACCCTCATGTATAAACATATATATATATATATATACACATTTGTGCATATATACATGTATACATAATAGTACGAAAAAAGAAAACAATTCAAGTGCACATAGTCACGGTAGAAATGGGCAGGCTAGGAAAATGTCAAGCCATTCACAAAGCAAATCTTAAGCCTAGTTCAATGTCTATAAATATGCACAACTAAAAGTCTTGTCATCTCAGAGGCAAGCACAATGTAGTGCACGTGCAATTGTAAATATATTCAAGTATGAAGCAAATCAGCAAGCCAAGCCATTCGACAAGGAGTAACATTCATTGAGGCATCACTGAATCAATTTCATCAACATTAAAGAAGTCGTGATTTGGGTAGCCAATGAGCAATAAACGAGGAAGCCGTGTTTTTACGTCAAATGAAATAAGGGAGGTCGGTTTTATTTTTTATTTCACATATGGGTTTTGTTTTAGTTTCGTTTTATGTTGTTTTTTTATTTCTTTTTGTAACCGATCCATAGGTTTTCTAGTTTACTTCAAATTAGGGTTTACAGGTTATGGGTGTGCATTTCGGGGAAAATCTGATCTTGGGATAAAGACCAGTCCATGTTTTATGCATAGGATTAGAGCAGTAGCAGGGTTTGCGAGTTTATAGGGTTTTCTAAGCAGAAAACTGTTTTAATACCTAATAAAAACCTTGGGATTGCAGTAGTAGGCAGGGTTTGCCGAAGCTGGGTAAAATCCGTGTAATTTATTTTTTGCATTTATTTTCTTTACTGCAATCTATGTTGTGATAATGTTTAATATCTCGTAAAACTTCTAATAACACTATTCACCTTCCTCCAAGGTTAATCTATATCCTACAATATCTTTGTTGCTGCAAATGTTTGATATTGCATGTTTGCCGTATGTTTTGTTATTTGGACCTTGACATGACCATCAACCTGCTAGTCTAATCTGCACTTGAACTCGTACCACTGTGTCATTTTACTTTGCTGGTCTTGATCATTAGAAATTGTTATCCTGACTGTTTGGTGATGCATTGGACATCATTATTCATCCTTTTCCCATGCATAACTTGTAATTTTGGGTGAACACAATTTCATGCCTTTGCTTTTTTGGCTGATCCTTGCTGATCATGTATCTGTTGCATTCTTTAGTGCTATGTCATTTGACTTATGCACTTATGTTCATAGTGCTGCATGCATGTCCTAACTTGTAATATTTGGCTTGGCTTTGGCCTGCACTTGAGTTATTTCATTTTTGTAGCCTGCTGGTCATATGTTTGGTCATTCATCTGTCCTGTTTCCATCTCTACCTGTCTTGTGTCATTCTACCATTGTTTATTTTCCCTGAGATGCCGACAAGTTAGTGTTGCCCATGCTATAATTTTTCTATATTCATTGTGACCTTGTCACTGTTATGTCCTTACTCCTTGATCCATGTGACATCCTTGTTCATGCCACCACTTTATTTAAACTATAGTATTAAATTTACCTATCTTATTTAAACTTCTTTGCATATAAAAATTTAACTATCTTATTTAACTATTCTATACCAACCTATTTAGTTTATTTAAACTATTTTATATCAAAACCTATCCGTTTTATGTATACCTATTTTATATCAAGCTTGCTATTTACTTAAACTATTTTAAGGTAAAGGTATATATTTTCGATCCGTGTAATTTAAGTCTGAAATGATTGAACATAAAGATTCATTATATAACGATATTCCCGACTTCCAATCCAAATTGAATGTGAAGTTTTGATATTGAGCTGATTTGTAAATATGATTTTGGAAAGATATCGAATATCTAAATATACCAAGAAATCAAACTTAATTGGTATTGAAATGGAGATTTTGAGAATCTTCAATTTTTGGATATTTGATATTAATATTTTCAAAATTTATGTATGGAAGATTTATATAATAATGAAATTAATTCGGGAACTACTGATTTGGTTGATAATCAATGTGAAATTATGATCTTATATATAATCGAATTTATATAAGAATGGTATGTTTGAAAGCATGATTTGGGAAAAATCTTATCTAAATGGACGTTTATATGAGTTCAACATATGTCGAATATAAAATGTAGTACTTTTTGTATATAGTATCATATGTTTTCGGACTGAAGATATGGGAAAGTGCTTTCCATTAAAAATCGTGATCCTGTTTGGTAGGATTGCATTTGAACTCCGGGGAAGTGTCCATCGGGAACAACAACTGCATTGGTGCTCCAATGTTTGGATCGTCCATCAATATCGGAATTCCACTCACTGGGGTCTTGTTTGATTGATTATGATTGATTTGTTCTAGCATAATTCGAGGGGCACGATATGTGTAGTAGAAGCAACTCCACCGGAATAGCGGCGTAACTGCCACGTAACTACGATCTAGAGCCATAGCAAAATTCGAGGGGAATGATGCCTGCAATACAAGCGAATCTACTAGGATAGTAGCGTAGCCGCCGCATCAGTGCAATTTATGGCAAAAGGCCATAGCGAAATTCAAGGGATGTGATATCTACATTTGTTAGCAACTATGCTGGGATAGTAGCGTAACCGCCACATAATTGGGATCCATGGGTTGCGCTTTCCATATCCATTGTAACGATACGGATTTCGCTCGGACCTAATCGATCGCTAAATCGACCAAGACCGTTCGAATCCTGCATATGCTAACTCTAGGCATACAACACATCAGGACAAATAACCAAAAACTTTTATAAACATCATAATAATGTTACATCAGAGTAGAAAATATATTAGAGTACATCGAAAAATTATAATACAGCGGAAGATTAATTTACAATAAATGTAATACAATGCAGCGGAAACAAATAAAATGACACAACGGAAGACTATCAATACTCTGGACACAACATTTTGCTTCGATCCAGAACCCTGCTAAATGAAATAATCTACAAAACTAAACTACTGACTGCCCATATGGAAAATAGGGGAATCCAGAGTTTAGGTAGAAACAATAAACTCCGAGTCAGTCATGTGACTAGTATAAGAACACAAAATAGTTATTAAAGTTTACTTTAAAAGTGAGGAAATCATGGGACCATGCCATATAACACGGAACGGGTTTTCTCCACATGAATCTCAGTTTAAAATAAAACAACGCAATGCTTTTTGGAAAAATGAAGCTATTATAAGACTCAGGTCCCATCACACAATGCAATACAAGCCAGAGGACAGAGTTTTTCCTTATAATAGCCAAACATGCTTGGTATGTATAAAAACAAAATTATTTTGATATTATTATAAGTGCATAGTGTTTAAAAACAACTTCAAATATAAATGTATCAATCATAGACGACATGGGTACCATATATCATGTCGCCATACAATTAAAACCTCAGGATGTCGTATTGGAAGTTGGATTTCCATCATGAACCAAGGCAAGGGATCGTCCTAACCGAATTCGATACAATCTATCTCACGTCTTGAGTGCGCCTTGGAGCAAGCAGGGTTGGTCCACACAAACTTTAGTGGATTAGTAATTCCTGAATAATACTGTTCCCTGCCCTATGGGGCATAAAAGTATGAGCAACTAGGGACTCAATATCCGAGTTACCTCACTTTCCATCATCCACATAAGTAAAAATGCCTGGGCTCCAAACCATGACACCACTCCTAGATAGAAAGAAACGCATGCCCTCCCTGCTGTCCTCTCACGTTCCTGGTTCATACCGGCATGTGAGGTTCGCGAAGTAACGCTATACACAAAGCTATGCTAAATAAAGCTGTGCTTTGATCATCATCCACAAGACTCTGCTTTTCAACAAAAGCCTTGATCATTTGCATCTTGGCCTGCCACATTGACAATTCACGCCATACAACTGATGTCTATCAATATATAACCTCTAAGCTCGTACTTCTCAGAGAAGGGTATTAAACAAGAGAATAAATTCTCCGCTACCAAACAGATATATATTTAATAGAAACCAATTAGCATAGAATGAAATCTAATGTTAGACACACATCCATTTACAAGTCTGTTCTGGGTCTGAACGAAACTGGAGGCACCTTATTCCTCATCCCATATGTCCAATACAAGAGAGAGGTCCTTGCATATCCGTCGATCTCCAAGTACATCTGAACGATCAGCACTTATTACCTTGTCTTGGGTGTACAGCCCAATCATATCAAGACATCAGTAATCATCCAAACGATGTGAAGAACTCCGGTCTTTAACCACCGTCTTAATATTCGACTTTTGGTCGTCGTATAAATTATTCAGAATGGGTTAAACCTGGTCTTTCCGAATAACTCGCGTGTTTTATAATCAATAATAAAGTGATATAAAAACGCATCATACACCTCATTCCAAATCAGACTATTCTTTTATTCCAATATTCACATTTTTCAGGAAAGGCTCCTATTAATTTTATCAAAAATAAATTCTTTCAAATTTATTCTTAAATCTTCCTTTGGATAACAATTTCAAAAGATTAGATTTTTATACTTTCACAATTCTAAACCAAATTAAGGTTTATCAACTAGTCGGGATTAGCGAACTTTACCGAAGTAATCATTTATTTAATAATCTCAATCCAAACCTGTTCATCCCATGGAGCGAAACTGGTAGTACTCGATATCTAACACCTACTGTGTTATTGGTAAATTTAATTACCATTTCTCGTTCAAATCTAATTGAAGTTTTAACTACCGCCTGAAGTAAAACTGGCGGTACTCTATTTTCGATCATTTCAAGAATTCGATAAATTTAATTATCTCATTCCCATTTCAATCTAATTAAAAATTTATTAAAACTCCAATTTTGTTTTATTATCAAAAATCATTACTTTATGATTATTCAAATTTAAAAAATTAATCTTATCTTTAACTGGGTTAAAGAACCAAAGTCATTTAAAACACATTTCACGATAAACCCAAAATCATCTTCCATCAAAATGGAATCTGCACTGAAATCATAACAGCACATAATCGATGTAACTTCCCATGTAAGACTAATTATAAATAAGGAATAGCGGCAAAGTCTTTTAAATTCCATATATGGTAATGGTCTTCCTCCACAGAAGCTCATCTTAATTATTACCAAATCGAACATTCAATTCCAATTTAATATATTAAATTGGGAAACTTTACTTTGGAAAATTTCCATTAAATCTTAATAAAAAGATTTATAAGTTCCAAATCATATTTTCATTGTTAATTGGGTTAAAGAAAAAATGTCGTTCAAAACACAGTTCACGATAAACCCACAATCAACTTTCATTTTAATTCCAATTAAATATTAATTAATTGGTAAACTTCTTTAAATCTTAATTGAAAGATTTATTCTTTACCCACCTTGGTTTAAGAAAAGTGTTATTTAAGACACCATTCACGACAAACCCAAAATTCCAATTTCACTTCAATTCATACATTGGAAAATTTGAGTATAATAAAACCATTGCAAATCCAATTTATTATTTCGAAAATAATTTAATTATTATTCTACTTAATAATTAGTTCATTTCGATAAAAATATATTTTTATCTTTTCAAACTTAGAATTTTTTATCCAAAATCTTTCCAAATTATTAATTACAATTTCACTTAATGTTTCCATATTTTTAATAATTTTATTAAGCCCTTTATAGTTGATTTCCAATAACGGCCACCGAACTGCATCCATAGCGACTTTTCTGAAATTGATTTCCAAATCTATCCATTAGATTTCAAATCTCTTATATTCATTGGAAAGCTCTTTTCGATACGAACCCAACGGTTCCGGTTTTAGGAAAATCCGATGGTCGGATCTCCTGTTACATCAATTTGAAGTTAGTGGTCGAAATTCGCGAACAGTCGCTGTGCGGCGCGTTATATTCAGGCCATTAAATATGTATAATATGTATTATATACATTTCATCGATTTCCATTTTAAACGTTTTTATAAAATATTTATAAAATTTAATTTTAAAACGATTCCAACTTCTTTTTCAATTTTAAATCAAAATTGAATATTCTATATTTTTATCATATTAAAACGATAATATTTTCAAAATATTAGATTTTGAATTCACTTCTTTCGATATTCATTATAAAATGAATAAAATTGATTGATAAACCCGTTCAGGTTAAAATAGCGTTTACTACATAACTCGGCTTCACATTTCAATATTTTTGTGTTCGTCCAAAATCGGACATCAAAATCACATTTTGATTATTCACTGAACATTATTTTAAAATATTCTTTATTTAAAAAATATTCTATATTTAATGATATTCTTTAATTCTGAATCGGAATGCGACTCAACCAATTACCATATAATTTCGGTTATATGGATTTCATACAATGCATATATTCAACAATAATCATTAAATAGTCAATTCACATCCAGAGTGAAATTTACAACTGTGTGAGCATTAAAAATAAATAAATAAATAACGCTCATCACAGTCTGTCAACCCATCGATCGACATACGACTAAATATTGGGATTAGTGTATGTCAAATATCATCCCAATACCCGTGTGGGGTTTTCAAACAACAACAGTGAATTTAAGCAAATTATTGGTTAACAAATTTAATCAATTCTAATTCGATTTGAATTTATTTTTCAAATTAGCCAGGTTTCACTGTCTAAATTATAAATAAATATTTATAATTTAATTTCAACTACCACATTAATGTTAACATTATTTCTAATACGTTAAACATTTCAGCATGACAAACAACACACAATACAGTCCAAATAAACAATCATGGTTTGTACAATAAATAGTGTCAGGTGCCTGTAAGCACCATCTCCATCCTAATATATTTTTAATTGTAAAATAAATAGAGTGAGAAGGAGTTCTCACCTTTGGTTTCCACTCTTCCATTCTTTATTGGACGATTTGGATTCCGCTCTGCTTCCAGTCAGTTTCACCGTAATTCGTTTCACACAATTTTTATATTAAAAATCATAATTTTATTTTAACGCTATATAGATAAAAATCACACTTTTATTGTTATTCTATTATATATAAAAATCCGATTTTATAATGTTCTTCATACAACAAAAGTCATATTTTTATTTCAATGACATATGCAAAAAAATCATATTTTTATTTCAAGGTTGTAGATATAAAAACCCAATTTTTATTACAATGCTAGAAATATAAAAATCATATTTTTATACTATGTTATATATAATAAAAAATATATTTTTAAAATCATATTTTTATTACGATATAAATATAAATCACATCTTTATGCAATGTTATACACATTAAAAATCATATTTTTATTTATGCAATATATATATATATATATATATATATATATATAAATCATATTTTTATACCATTGTTATATAAATTAAAAATCACATCTTTATTTCTATGGTATATTATATAAAAATCATATTTTTATTCTAAGCCATTTATAATAAAAACCAAATTTTTATTTTAGAAACGATGCTTATTTTATAATTTAAAAACAATGCTATTTTATAATTTAAAAGTAGTGCTATTTTATATTTTAAAAGTAATGCTATTTTATAGTTTAAAAGTAATGTTATTTTATAGTTTTAAAACAATGTTAATTTTATTATTCAAAAACAATGTCAATTTTATTTTATAAAACTATGTCAATTTTATTTTATAAAACTTTATCAATTTTATTTTATAAAACTAATCTATTTTTAAAACAAATCTATTTTTATTTTTATAACAAATCTATTTTTATTTAAAAAAAAATCTATTTTTATTTTTAAAACAAATCTATTTTTATTTTTAAAACAAATCTATTTTTTATTTTTAAAACAAATCTATTTTTATTTTTAAAACAAGTCTATTTTTATTTTTAAAACAAATCTATTTTTATTTTTAAAACAAATCTATTTTTAATTTTTAAAACAAATCTATTTTTATTTTTAAAACAAATCTATTTTTATTTTTAAAATAAATCTATTTTTATTTTTTAAAACAAATATATTTTTATTTTTGAACTAATGCTTAATATAAATTTAATTAACTTCACTGTTCTTTGTTATTATCTGGAAACCGTTTATCCTATTGTCGCAATCAGAAGTTCATCGTCGCTCCACCCAAGAGGCCACCGTCGGCCGATCAACTGCCAGCAGGCGACGCGCCTACGTCCCCTTTGCCACCACGCTGAATCCCCCTCAGTTCGATGCTCCCTGTCACCCAAAAACCCCAATAACCGCTAGCCCTTTTTGAATTGATTTCCGCCACCTCGTCCACCAGAAAATCATCACCGTCGTTGATCATATCGAGCTCAGAGAGCTGAGCATTTTTGCCTTTAGAAATTCGTGGAGATAGTGAACAGGTTAGTAGAATCAAGGGGAGGAAGTCGACGAAGTTTTGGCCATTGATATAAGAGGATGGCGGCTGGTCTGTTAGGCTAGGGTTTGGGTTGAGAACATGTTCTATTTATAACCTTTTATTTATTATTAATTTAATCATTTATTGTTTAGCTTTTAATTTTCGCCTCCGTACACCAAACAAACTCCAACGACTATCGCCTCTAGCTAAATACCCCCATTCCAGAAACAGTGGAATATGTTTCATAAGCCTATTCTATCATTTTGATCAGTTTTTAAATTAAAACATAAATCAATATAAATTGAATTTAAACGTACATTTTAATTTACCAGGGCCATATATTGACTCCAAAAATTACAAAAAAATTATATCTAGCTTTGTTTTGACGATACGGTCCTAAATTTCGACGAATTTGGAGACCGTTTGAAAAATGGCCATTTTCTGGTCGATCCAATTCAAATGAAATTGACTAAACACGTTTTCTTTTGCCGCGCTCACATATTAATTCCAAAAATTATGAAAATTGGAATTTAGCAATATTTTGACATTCCAGATCCAACAAAAGTGGTTTCGTTGGAAACGGAGATCATTTGCAAAATGGCTATTTTTAAGAGCTATATATATAAAAAAAAATATAAATTTAATAGCGACTATTTTAAATTTTAAACTGGGCATAAAATTCTATTTATATTATGAAATCTCAATTTCTTACATTCGCTAAAAAGATATGATTAAACAGATTCATATATTTCTGGTTTTACTGAAATCCGATTTATTTTGAATCCTGTACATTCAATTGAAATTTAAAATCGAATTTTCAAACTGTTGCGCCATTTCAAACACGTTTTGTAATTAAAATAAATTATCATGTTCCAACTTTGATTTAAAATAATTTTTTAGTCTTTATTATTTAAAATAAATCATTTTAAATAATGAAAATCCATTAAAATAGCTAAAATAAAAATTTTAAATTGGTTCTAAAAATTCTGGTTGTTACAATCACCCCCACTTAAAATCTTTTTGTCCTCAAAAAGGAACGGAGCTGAAAGTTGTTTAACTAACCAACTCAACTTTCATTCTTTTATTGGTTTCAATAATTTTATTAGTTGAACTAATAATTACACAACATAATCATCAATCAATTAATTGATTAGCTTTTCAAATATATATAACTTTTATATATTCAAAAGTCATATTTTCTAAAATCAGATTATATATATATAATCACAAATACATTAATTATAAATTTGTCACTCTCAACTCATTCTAGGGCATTTCTAACCCCATTTCTAACGAGTTTCCCATTCTAGGATACTACAGATCCTATCTCTAATGAGTATTATTTCATAGGACATTACTAATCCTTCCTCTGATGAGTCTTTTGTTCAGTTCTAACGAGTTATACCCCAAAGAATTGAGTTAACCAAAACTCTGATACCGACTGTAACGATACAGATTTCACTCGGACCTAATCGATCTCTAAATCGACTAAGACCGTTCGAACCCCGCATACGTTAACTCTGGGCATACAACACATCAGAACAAATAACAGAAGACTTTTATAAACATCATAATAATGTTACATCAGAGTACAAAATATATCAGAGTACATCGAAAAATAATAATATAGTGGAAGATTAACTTACAATAAATATAATAAAATGTAGCGGAAACAAATAAAATGACACACCAGAAGACTATCAATACCCTGGACATAGCTTTTTGCTTCGATCCAGAACCCTGCTAAATGAAATAATCTACAAAACTAAACTACTGACTGCCCATGTAGAAAATACGGGTACCCAGAATTTAGGTAGAAACAATAAACTCTGAGTCAGTCGTGGGACTGGTGTGAGAACTCAAAACAGTTATTAAACTTTACTTTAAAAGTGGGAAATCATGGGACCACGCCTTATAACACGAAACGGGTTTTCTCCATATGAATCTCAGTTTAAAATAAAACAACGCAATGCTTTTTGGAAAAATGAAGCTATTATAAGACTCATGTCCCATCACACAATGCAATGCAAGCCAGAGGACAGAGTTTTTCCTTATAATAGCCAGACATGCTTGGTATGTATAAAAACAAAATTATTTTGATATTATTATAAGTGCATAGTGTTTAAAAACAACTTCTAATATAAATGTATCAATCATAGACGGCATAGGTACTATATATCATGTCGCCATACTAGTTCTACAATCAAAACTGCACGATTTCGTATTGGAAGTTGGATTTCCATCATGAATCAAGGCAAAGGATCGTCCTTACCGAATTCGAGACAATCTAGCCCATGTCTCAGGCTCAGAGCTCGAGTGCTCCTTGGAGCATGCAAGGCCGGTCCACACATACTTTAGTGGATTAGTAATTCCTGAACAATACTGTTCCCTGCCCTATGGGGCATAAAAATATGATCAACAAGGGACTCAATATCTGAGGTACCTCAATTTCCATCATCCACATAAGTAAAAATGCCTGGGATCCAAACCATGACACCACTCCTAGATAGAAAGAAACACATGCCCTCCCTGCTGTCCTCTCCCGTTTCTGGTTCATGTTGTGAGGTTCGCGAAGTAACGCTATACACAAAGCTATACTAATTAAAGTTGTGCTTTGATCATCATCCATAAGACTCTGCTTTTCAACAAAAGCCTTGATCATTTGCTTCTTGGCATGCCACATTGAAAATTCACGCCATACAACTGATGTCTATCAACATATAACCTCTAAGCTCGTACGTCTCAGAGAAGGGTTAAAAGCAAGAGATCAAATTCTCCGCCACCAAATAGATATATATTTAATAGAAATCAATTAGCACAGAATGAAATCCAATGTCAGACACACATCCATTTACAAGTCCGTTCTGGGTTTGAACGAAACCGAAGGCACCTTGTTCCTCATCCCATATGTCCAATACAGGAGAGAGGTCCTCGCATATCTGTCGATCTCCAAGTACATCTGAACGATCACCACTTATTACCTTGGCATGGGTGTACAGCCCAATCAAGACAACAGTAATCATCCAAACAATGTAAATAACTCCGGTCTTCAATTACCATCTTCATCTCCGACTTTTGGTCGTCATATAAATTATTCAGAATGGGTTAAACCCAGTCTTTCCAAATAACTCGCATATTTTATAATCAATAATAAAGTTCTCTAAAACCACATTATATGCCTCATTCAAATTCAGAATATTCTTTTATTCCAATATTCACATTTCTAAGGAAAGGTTCCCATTAATTTTATCAAAAAAAATCTTTAAAATTTATTCTTAATTCTTCCTTTGGATATCAATTTCAAAAGATTTGATTTTATCCTTTCACAATTCTAAACCAAATTAAGGTTTATCAACTAGTCGGCATTAGCGAACTTTACCGAAGTAATCATTTATTTAATAATCCCAATCCCAACCTATTCATCCCATGGAGCAAAACTGGTAGTACTCCATATCTAACACCCACTGCGTTATCGGTAAATTTAATTACCATTTTTCGTTCAAACCTTACTAAAGATTTAACTACTGCCTGGAGTAAAACTGGCGATACTCCATTTTCGATCATGTCAAGAATTCGATAAATTTAATTATCTCATTCCCATTTCAATCTAATTATAAATTATTAAAACTCTAGTTCGGTTTTGATATCAAAATTCATTACTTTATGATTATTCAAATTTAAGAAATTAATCTTATCTATAACTGGGTTAAAGAACCAATGTCATTTAAAACACATTTCACGATAAACCCAAAATCTTCCATCAAAATGGAATCTACACGGAAATCATAACAGCACATAATCGATGTAAATTCCCATGTCAGACTAATAATATAAATAAAATAGTGACAAAGCCTTTTAAATTCCGTATACATTAACGGTCTTCCTCCACAGAAGCTCATCTCGATTATTACCAAATTGAATTCCAATTTAATATGTTAAATTGGAAAACTTAACTTTGGAAAATTTCCATTATATTTTAATAAAAAGATTTATAAATTTCAAATCATATTTTCACTGTTAATTGGATTAAAGAACAAATTTTGTTTAAAACACAGTTCACGATAAACCCACAATCAACTTTCATTATAATTACAGTTTAATATTAATTAATTGGTAAACTTCTCTAAATCTTAATTAAAAGATTTATTCTTTACCCAACTGGGTTTAAGAATAGTGTTATTTAAGACATCATTACAACAAACCCAAAAATCCAATTTCACTTCAATACAAACATTGGAAAATTTGAGTATAATAAAACCATTACAAATCCAACTTATTATTTCTAAAATAATTGGATTATTATTCTAGTTAATAACTAGTTCATTTCGATAAAAATATATTTTTATCTTTTCAAACTTAGAATTTTTCATCCAAAATCTTTCCAAATTATTAATTATGATTTTACATAATTTTTCCATATTTTTAATAATTTTATTAAGGTCTTTATAGTCAGTTTCCAATAACGGCCACCGAACTGCATCCATAGCGACCTTTTCTGAAATCGATTTCCAAATCTAACTGTTAGAATCAAATCTCTTATATTCATTGGAAAGCTTTTTTCGATACGAACCCAACGATTCTGGTTTTAGGAGAATCCGACGGTCGGATTTACCGTTACATCAATTTGAAGTTAATGGTTGAAATTCGCGAACAGTCGCTGCGCGGTGCGTTATATTCAGTCCAATAAATATGTATAATATATATTATATATATTTCGTCGATTTCCATTTAAAACGTATTTATAAATTCATTTTAAAAACGATTCCAACTTCTTTTACAATTTTAAATCAAAATTAAATATTCTATATTTTTATCATATTAGAATGATAATATTTTCAAAATATTCAATTTTGAAATCACTTCTTTCGATATTCATTATAAAATGAATAAAATCGATCGATAAACTCGTTCGGGGTAAAATAGCGTTTACTACATATCTCGGCTTCACATTTCAATATTTTTGTGCCCGTCCAAAATCGGACATCAAAATCACATTTTGATTATTCACTAAATATTATTTTAAAATATTCTTGGTTTTAAATATTTTTTATTTTTAAAATATTTTTTATTTAAAAAAATTCTTTATTTAAAAAAATTCAATATTCAAAAATATTCTTTATTTCTAAATCGGAATGCGACTCAATCAATTACCATATAATTTCGGTTATATGGATTTCATACAACGCATGTATTGAACAATAATGATAAATAAGCATTAAATAGTCCATTCACATCCAGAGTGAAGTTTACAATTGTGTGAGCATTAAAAATAAATAAATAATGCTTATAACAGTCTGTCAACCCATCGATTGACATACGACTAAATATTAGGATTAGTGTATGTCAAATATCATCCCAATACGCGTGTGGGGTTTTCAAACAACAACAGTGAATTTAAATAAATTATTGGTTAACAAATTTAACCAATTCTAATTTGGTTTGAATTTATTTTTCTAGTTAGCTTGTTTTCATTGTTTAAATTATAAATAAATATTTATAATTTAATTTCAACTACCACATTAATGTTAGCATTATTTCTAAAATGTTAAACATTTCAACATCGTAAACAATACACAGTACAATCCAAACAAACAATCATGGTTTGTACAATAAATAGTGTTGGGTGCTGCTAAGCACCGTCTACATCCTAATATATAGTTAACTACAAAATAAATAAAGTAAGAAGGAGTTCTCACCTTTGGTATCCACTCCTCCATTCTTTATTGGACGATTTTGATTCCGCTCTACTTCCAGTCAGTTTCACCGCAATCTGTTTCACACGATTTTTATATTAAAAATCACATTTTTATTTTAATGTTATATAGATAAAAATCAAATTTTTATTATTATTCTATTATATATAAAAATCCGATCTTTATAATGTTCTTCATACAATAAAAATCATATTTTTATTTCAATGACATATGCGCAAAAATCATATTTTTATTTCAAAGTTGTACAAATAAAAACCCAATTTTTATTACAACGCTAGTAATATAAAAATCATATTTTTATACTATGTTATATATAATAAAAATTATATTTTTAAAATCATATTTTTATTACGATATATATATATATATCACATTTTTATACAATGTTATACACATTAAAAATCAAATTTTTATTTATGCTATATATATATAATCATATTTTTATACTAATATTATATGAATTAAAAATCACATTTTTATTTCTATAGTATATTATATAAAAATCATATTTTTATACTAAGCCATTTATAATAAAAACCATATTTTTATTTTAAAAACAATGCTTATTTTATAATTTAAAAACAATGCTATTTTATAACTTAAAAGTAATGATATTTTACAGTTTAAAAGTAATGCTATTATATAGTTTAATACTAATTCTATTTTATAGTTTAAAAACAATGTCAATTTTATTATTTAAAAGCAATGTTAATTTTATTTTATAAAACTTTGTCAATTTTATTTTATAAAATTAATCTATTTTTAAAAACAAATCTATTTTTATTTTTAAAACAAATCTACTTTTAATTTTAAAACAAATCTATTTTTAATTTAAAACATATCTATTTTTAATTTTTAAAACAAATCTTGTTTTATTTTTAAAACAAATCTATTTTTATTTTTAAAACGAACCTATTTTTATTTTTAAAACAAATCTATTTTTAATTTTTTTAAAAATCTATTTTATTTTTAAAAAAAATCTATTTTTATTTTTAAAACAAATCTATTTTTATTTTTAAAATAAATCTATTTTTATTTTTCAAAACCAATCTATTTTTATTTTTAAACTAATGCTTAATATAAATTTAGTTAACTTACTGTTCTTTGTTATCATCGGGAAACCGCTTACCCCATTATCGCAATCAGAAGTTCGCCGCCGGCCGATCAGCTGCCACCAGGCGATGCGCCTACGTCCCCTCTGCCACCATGTTGAACCCCCCCAGTTCTTTACTCCCTATCAGCCAAAAACAACAACAACCGCTAGCCTTGTTCGAATTGATTTTCGCCACCTCGCCTACCAGAAAATCATCACTGCCGTTGATCTTGCCGAGCTTAGAGAGTTGAGCATTTTTGCCTTTAGAAATTCGTGGAGATAGTGAACTGGTTTGGACAATCAAGGGGAGGAAGTCGACAAAGTTTTAGCCATTGATATAAGAGGATGGCGGTGGGTCTGTTAGGCTAGGGTTTTGGTTGAGAACATGTTCTATGTATAACCTTTTATTTATTATTATTTTAATCCTTTATTGTTTAGCTTTTGATTTTCGCCTCCGTACTTCAAACAAACTCCAACGACTATCACTCCTAGCTAAATACGTCCATTTCGGACACAATGGAATATGTTTCGTAAGCCAATTCTATCATTTTGATCAGTTTTTCTTTAAATTAAAATATAAATCAATATAAATTGAATTTAAACGTACATTTTAATTTACCAGGGCCACATATTGACTCCAAAAATTACAAAATAATATATCAGCTTTGTTTTGACGATACGGTCCTAATAAAACTAATTTCGTCGAATTTGGAGACCGTTTGAAAATTTCATTTTCTAGTCGATCTAATTCAACTAAAATTGACCAAACACATTTTCTTTTGCCACGCTCACATATTAATTCCAAAAATTATGAAAAATGGAATCTAGCAATAATTTGACATTCCGGATCCAACAAAAGCGGTTTCATCGAAAACAAATATCGTTTGCAAAATGGCTATTTTTAAGGGCTATATATTATATAAAAATATATATATATATTCCATAACGACTATTTTAAATTTTAAACCAGGCATAACTTTCAATTTATGTAATGAAATCTCAATTTCTTAAATTCATTAGAAAGATATGATTAAACAGATTCATATATTTCTCGTTTTACTGAAATCCAATTTATTTTGAATCATGTGCATTCAATTGAAATTTAAAATCGAACTTTCAAACTACCGCAATTTAAACTTGTTTTATAATTAAAATAAATTATTACATTCCAACTTCAATTTAAAATATTTTTTAATCGTTATTATTTAAAATAATCATTTTAAATAATCAAAATCCATTAAAATAGCTAATATAAAATTTTTAAATTGGTTCTGAAAATCCAGGTTGTTACATCCATTGGGAACGTGCTTTACAAGCGATTTTATTTGGTCGGAGTTGCAGCTAATGAAACTGAATTTCGTGAAGATGCCCTTCTTAGTTCGATATTTCCTCTTTTTCTTATAATTATAATGTATGTACTACACTTCCGCTGTAAAATTTTGGTATAACTCTGATAAATATTATGTAAAATTATTTCGTTATGAAATATTATTTTTCATTTTGTGTTTGTGATTCTATGATTGATATTGTTAAACTCTATAATCAATAACAATCTGCTGTTTCAAATTGGATTAATTACTAACTTGAAGTGGTTGAAAAAGAAAATTGTTACACATAATCTCTATTTGACCTTTCATATTCACTCTAAACACATATATTTGTTATATGGTTACCGTATGTTCATCATCTGTGATGTAACTTGTATTATCTCATTTTTATTTTTTAACTCACTTTTAAGAAAGTTTAATGTAGTTTATCATGAAAGGTGGGTAGATTAAGTTATTGTATCATTGATGATGGAGCACAAACATAATAAATATGAATAAAAAAGTTATAATTTTATGAATTAGGATGTAAAGCTAGGGAAAATTTTAGAATAAAAAACTTGAAAGTTGACATCATTTAAAGACAGAATAATCAATTTATTGCGGTTTATCACAGTGACATCGGCTTTGAAGTTGAACTTTTACAAGCTTTCATTAAAAGTGTCTAGATATCATGTATAATTTGTTATACCACGTAACCATGCACAATATTTTCCTTCCATGTTTACATACATACAAGTCTAATTTAAATACACTTATAATTACCAAAATAAATGGTTGTGGCTCTTACAATTGATAATCAAGGATAATCACAAAATTGCTATTTATTAATCAACATGGGTCGTGGCAGTATGTCACTGTAACATATGACTTTAATATGGTAATCCCTTAATATTCTTTATGATAGTTCAATATAGTGTTTTTGTGTAACAACCCGGAAAATCAGAACCAATTTAAAATTTTTATTTTGGCAATTTTAATGAATTTTGGATATTTAAAATTATTTATTTTAAATAATAATGAATAAAATTTTATTTTGAACAGAATTAGAACGTATATATTTTTGTTTGAATCGAAGTTAGAATATAAATATTTATTTTAATTATAAAATGAATTAGAAACGGCGCGGTAGTTTGAAAATTTGATTTCAAATTTCAAATGAGTGTACAGGATTCAAAATAAACCGGATTTTAGTGAAACTAGAAATACTAGAATCTGTTTGAAAATATCTTTCCAAGGAATCTGAAAAATTGAAATTTCATAGCTGGAATAAAAAGTTATGTCCAGTTGAAGATTCATAATAATCGCTATGGAAATATAACCATTAAAAATAGCAATTTGGCAAATGACCTCCGTTTTCGATGAGACCACTTTTTTTGGATCTGGAATGCCAAATTATTGCTATATTCCAATTTTCATAATTTTTGGAATCAATATGTGAGCGTGGCGAATTTAAATGTGTTTGGTAATTTTATTTTGAATTTAATCGACTGGAAAATGATCGTTTTTTAAACGGTCTCCGAATTTGACAAAATTAGTTTTGTTAGGACCGTACCGTCAATACGAAGCTAGAAATATTTTTTCTGGAATTTTTAGAATTAGTATGTGGCCCCGGTAAATTGAAATATGCGTTTGAATTTAAAATATAATGATTTATATTTTAAATTTACTGGAAACTGATCATAATGGTCGAATTGGCTGACTGGGCATATCCTATTGTGTCCAGAATGTGGGTAATTATCTAGGGATGACAGTCGGTGGGTTCGATTTGGGGGTCAAATGGGAAAGTATTATATGTATATTTTCAAGGCCTCATTTTTCATAAAAGAATATGTAAAAATAAAGGGGGAAACCCGTTGACCATGTTCTCCCCCAAATCGATCAACTCCCCCCCGGTTCCTTAATCGCCATCGCCATCCAGACGCCATCGTGCCCAGCACCGACCACCCACCGCCATCTCCGACTATGGTGGATTCCCCTTGTCCTGCGCTGCCCCCTCATTCTCTCTCCTCCTTCCAATTTCAAACCCTTGCCAAATCAATCCAAAAACGACTACCCAGTTCGTTGTGGGCCCTCTAGCCCCTACCGCCTCCCCTTGGTCGCCTCCCTCTGTCCAATCAGGCCCGCCGCCCTCACCACAACCACCTCCTTTCTCCCTTCTCTCGACTTCAGTCCGCGGATCCAGCACCTCCACAGCGAACACCAAATTTCGAAGAGCACTCCTTCGAATCGCCATCCTCGCACGAGACAGCAACACTCAGAGAAGAGAAGAGGTGCGAGGCTCGGGCGAAAACCGACTATAGTGATTAACAACTAAAAAGAAAGGTAATTTAAATTAACTAAATTAGTTTAATCTAATTTAAAAGAATTGTACAAAAGGTTATGATAATTGGTTATAAAAAGATTAGATTTTATTAGTGTAAAGTTATGATTTTTGTGCACATAAAGACATGATTTTTAAATGATGAAGATATGATTTTAAAAAAATAGAAAGATAGGATTTTCAATGTATGGAGAATATTATAAAAATATGATTTTTATTTTATATAAAGTGTTGTGAAAAGATATGATTTTAAACACTATAAAAATATGGTTTATATATATATAATGTTTGAAATAAAAATATAGATATTATATGTAAACATCAAGGTAAAAATATGATCTTTAGTGTTGTGAAGATTAGATTTTTGATATACATATATATAGCGAAGATAAAAGTATGATTTTTATATAGATAGCGTATGAAAATATGATTTTTATATTGAAAGTGGACATATAAAAATATGATTTTTATACATGTAGTGGTGTTATAAAAGTATGATTTTTATATAGGTAGCGAAATAAAAATGTGATTTTTATATGAATTCTCTTTATATAAAAATTCGATTTTTATATATATGAAGTAGCGAATAAAAAAAGTGATTTTTATATATATGAAGTAGCGATAAAAATTCGATTTTCATATATATGAAGTAGCGATATAAAAAAGTGATTTATGTATATATGAAGTAGCGATAAAAAAAGTGATTTATATATATATATGAAGTAGCGATAAAAAAGTGATTTTTGTACATATGAAGTAGAATTAAAAGTATGATTTCTTATTATACATATAGCGAAGTAAAAATATGATTTTTAGTTAGATAAAAATATATAAACATCATATTGAGAATGTGATTTTTAATATGAACAGCGTGGAAAAGACCGCGTTGAATTTCGAGAAGATCCAAGCTATTCAGAAATTCACAAATGAAATGGAGGAGTGGAACCTAATGGTGAGAACTTCTCACTTTAATTTATTTTCTAGTTAAAAATATATACCAGGATGCAGACGGTGCTTAGCAGCACCCGACACCCGTCGTCTACAAACCATAGACGACTTGTTTGATTTGATTGTGTTGTGAAAATAGATTGTGATGTGGAATGGAATAAATAAAATACTCATGTGTTGAAATAAATATTTTATAGTTAAAAATATAATTTTTAACGTGTATATAAATAAAATAAATATTCATTTACAAATCAGACGATTTGTATTTGTACACACATTTGATTGATATGGATTGGGATGATATATTTTTACATAGCGCCCAACTTCTCAAATAATAATCAGTGTTGCTGTTTGAAAACCACACACGGGTATTGGGATGATATTGGACATACACTAATCCCAATATTTAGTTGTATGTCAATTGATTGGTTGACAAGCTGTTATAAGCGTTGATTATTCATATTTTACACTTATGCGGTTGTGTAATGCACTTTGGATGATGGTTGACTGTGTTTGATTATTGTTATGTACATGTGTTGTATGAAATCCATATAAATAACATTATATGGTAATTGACTGTGTATTCCAGTTAAGAAAGAATGAATATTTTAAAATAACAAATATTTTAAAATAATGAATATTTTAAAATAATATTCAGTAAAAGATCAAAATCTGTTTTTGATGTCCAATTTGGGATGGACACTAAAATATTGAGATATATGACGCCATGTTGATTAGATTAACGCCATTTTGACGTGAACGATATTTATATCGATTTTATTCATTTTTATAACGAATAACGAAAAGGAAGTGATTTCAAAATCTAATGTTTTGAAAATATTATCATTTGTATATTGATGATATAGAATATTCAATTCTGATTTGAAATTGAATATGAAGTTGAAATCATTTTGAAAACGAATTTAAAACAATTTATAAAATACGTTTTAAATGGAAATCGACGAAATATATAATATATATTATACATATTTAATGGCCTGAATAGAACGCGCCGCGCCGCGGTAGTTCACGAATTTCCACCATTGACTTCGAATGGACATTACGGGAGATCCGACCGCCAGATTCTCCTAAAACTAGAACCATTGGGTTCGTATCAAAAAGAGCATTCCAAAGAATATAAGAGATTTGAAATCTAACGGTTGGATTTGGAATTATGTCCAAATCAAATTTGGAAAAGGTCGATGTAAGTGCAGTTCAATGACCATTTATGGAAATCGACTGTACGGGCCTTGACAACATTATTAAAAATATCGATAATTTGTGTAAAATCATAATAAATGATTTGGAAAGAATCGGGATGAAAAATTCCATATTTGAAAAGATAAAAATATATTTTTATCGAAATGGACGAGTTATGAACTAGATTTGAAATCCAATAATTTTTAAATGAATAAATTGGATTTGTGAATGGTTTAACATAACCAAAAATTTCCAATATAAGAATTGGAATAGATTTGAATCGAAAGTATCTTCGGAATATTTTGATATTGGATTCCATGATTATACAGATATTGTGGAGGAATTTGGAAGATATACATATCGTTATTCCAATATGATATTTATTTGTTTCAGAATTTGATATTTAATATAAGCCAATATATTTTCTATTCAGAGCCTTGTATTTAATATCAAATTGGACATTGGTTTTATCGTGAACGGTGTTTTAAATAACACTTGTTTTTTTAACCCAATTAACAATGGAATGAGATTTTGGGTTTGTCGTGAATGGTATCTCTAATAATAATGTTCTTAAACCCAATGGAGTTATGAAAATTAGAAACTGACTGGAGACTAGCTAAGTTGAATGGTTTCCTAGGTATTGATCTGATGTTGGTTCCGACCTTCGGGGTTAATACTTAGGGAATTGTTCTCTTACTAATTTACGATTAGAGACCGATGGGATGGGGTTTTCAGTAACACTGTTCTTAAACCCAGTGTGAAAAGAATAAATCTTTTAATTAAGATTTAAAGAACAATTACCAATTAATTAACATTTAACTGGAATTGAAAATGGGATGTGAATTGGGTTTATTGTTAACTGTGTTTTTAACGACATTCGTTCTTTGACCCGATTTACAGTGAAATGTGATTTGGAATTTATAAATTTTTTTATTAAGATTTAATAGGAATTTTCCAAAGTAAAGTTTTCCAATTTAATATATTAAATTGGAAATGTATGGAATTCGATTGATAATAATCTAAATTTACTTCTGTGGAGGAAGACTGTTAATAAATATGGAATTTAAAAGGCTGTGCCGTCATTTATATTATTAGTCGGATACGGAAATTGATATCGATTATATATTGATTTGTTTTCCCGTGAAGATTCCGTAATTAATGGAATGTGATTTGGGTTTATCGTGAACTGTGTTTTAAATGTCATTAGTTCTTCAACCCAGTTAAAGGCAGGATTACATGTCTGTCATTGTATTTCGAACTATTTGGTTAATATCTGCTAAATATGTATCTGTTTAGTGATAGAGAATTTATTCTCTTGCTTAACACCCTTCTCTAAGATGTACGAGCTAAGAGGCTACATATCGGCCGAAATCAATAGTACGGTGTAGATTGTCGATGCGACATATTTGTGTTTCCAAAGTTAAATAATCATTAATATTTGTTTTTGGGAAGATTAAGACTAGGTGGGGTTTTGATGAATCTTTAATTAGATTGAAATGGGAATTGGATATTTAAATTATCAAATTTGGGAGATGATCGAAACGAAGTATCACCAGTTTTTCTACTAGAGATAGTTAAATCTTTAATTAGATTTGAACGTGGAATGGTAATTAAATTTACCAATAATATCGTGGTGTTGGATATGGATTATTACCAGTTTTGCTCCATGGGATGAATAGGTTGGGATTGGCAGATTAAACAAACGATCACTTTGGTAAGGTGAGCTAATTCCGACTAGTTTGGAAAACCGTAACATGGTTTGAATTAGTATCCAAAGGAAGATTAAAGAATAAATTTAAAAAATTTATCTTTGATAAAATTAATGGGAACCTTTCCCAAAGGATATGAATATTTAAATAAAAGAATATTCAGAATTGGAATAAGGCGTATGTTGTGTTTTATAGCACTTGTTTATTATATACGGGATTTATTCGGAAAGGCCAGGTTTATACCCATTTTGAATAACGATTCGTCGATAAGTCGACGATGAAGACGGTGGTTGAAGACAGGAGGTCGTAACATCGTTTGGATGATTACTGATGTCTTGATTGGGCTGTACACCCAATACGAGGTAATAAGTGCTGATCGTTTAGATGTACTTGGAGATCGATGGGAATGCAAGGGCCTTTCTCCTGTATTTGGACATATGGGATGAGGAATATGGTGCCTCCGGTTTCGTTCAGACCCAGAACGAACTTCTAAATGGACTGTGTGTCTGACATTGGATTTTATTCTGTGTTGATTGATTTCTATTAAATATATATCTGTTTGGCGGCGGAGAATTTATTCTCTTGCTTAACGCCCTTCTCTTAGATGTACGAGCTCAGAGGTTATATATCGATAGATATTATTCGCATGGCACGAATTGCCTGTGTGGCATGCTGAAATGTAAATGATCAAGGCTTCTGTTGAAAAGCAGAGTCTTGTGGTTGATGATCAAAGCACGACTTTAATATAGCATAACTTTGTGTATAGCGTTAATTTGCGAGCCTCATACCTCAGTGTGAGTTAAAAACGGGGTAAGGGAACCCAAGGAGGACATGTTTCTTTCTAGCTATGGGTGGTGTCGGGGTTTTGCAAGCCCAGACATTTATATTATTTTTACCTTTATGGTTGTTGGAATGCGAGGCGCTTCAGATATATCGGTCTCTTCGGAGCCGATGGAAATAGGTCCTATAGGACCGGGAAACGTGTGTTTAGGAATTGCCAATCCTCAAACGTAAGGGAGGACCGACCTTGGAGGATCCAAGGGTCTACTGCGGGAGATCTTGAGGCATTTGCTAGAGTGTCTCGAAGCCGGCAAGGAGTACATCCCTTGCCTCGACTCATGACGGAAATCAAATTTCCAATATGTGACATTTCGATTTTGATTGTAGAGCCTAGTATTGGTGACATGATAGATGGTACCCATGCCGCCTATGATTGATACATTTATATTTAAAGTTTTTTCATGCTAAGCACTTATAATAGTATCAAATGATTTGTTTTAAATGTACCAAGCATGTTTGGCTATTATAAGTTAAAACTCTATCCTCCGGCTTGCGTTGCATTGTGTGATGAGACATGAGTCTTAAAATAGCTTCATTTTTCAAAAAGCATTTCGCTGTTTATAACTATTTATGCACTGGTATTCTTGGGAGGAAAACCGTTTTGTGTTATTCGGTGTGGTCCCTGATATATCTGATTTTAAATCAAAGTTTTAAATAACTGTTTTAGTTCTCATACCAGTCACATGACTGACCTGGAGTTTATTGTTTTAACCTAAACTCTGGGTGCCGCTATTTTGCACACGGGCAGTTAGTAGTTTTGGTTTTGCAGATTTATATTCACAAGATCCTGGTTTACAGCTGGAATGATATTCGGAAAGCTCTGTATCCGTTTATCTATTTCAGTTGTGTTTTGTTTTATTTTCCACTACATTATAAATTTGTAAATCTCTAATATTATCAAACGTATGTTATTTGTTCATACTCTGTATATTCTTGTACTCTGATGTAAATTATTGTATTAAGCAATGAAATGTTCTTCTGTTTGTATTCTGATTTGTCGTGTTCTCAGACAATCCGCTCTTTCCTTTACGGGGAAGTTCGGGTCGTTACAGCGTGGTATCAGAGCTTTGGTTTACAGAGTTCGAGAACAAGGCACATTAGAACCAAACGAAAGAATTCATCAGAGATTGGATTAGTAATATCCAATGAGAATGACTCGTTAGAGATGGGACCAGTAGTATCCTAGAACGAGTGTGAAGAATATTATTTTTAGAATAGAAGTGAAAACAAATTTTGTTTTGAAAATTTAATCTAATTATACGTATTTGAGTATATTATTTTATATCGAATTTGGACAATCGAGTATATAAAGATGTTGCATATACGCCTTGCAAGCGTATATTTGAAGTTTTAATATACTGGATAGATATAGAATTACACTCTAGTCTCCCGAAGATGATTCTAATAATGACCATGGCATCATCAGAGCTTATGTTCGAGCTTCGAAAATGAGATTTCTATATATTTCCAATTGACTGGTGTGAGAACCAAGACTAGATAGGATTTATTGTTAGTGAATTGACATCAAAAATATGATTTTTGACTATGTAGTAAAGTTATGCGTTTGAAACGTTAATCAACTAATTGATTGTTGATTGTTGAATGTGTTATGTAGTTACTCATTTAAACCAACATGTGAAGGAAAGTAAATTTAGCCAAATTGTGTCAAATATTGAACTGACTTGAAAATTGTTTGAAATTACATGCATATACATGTATATACATTGAACATGTCATAGCAAGGAGGCTAGAGAAGAGGAATAAAATTGTATGCCCGACATACTAATTTATTGGGTTTGGATGATTTTATGAGCCAATTGGCTTTTTGTTTTTCTTTTTGAGATGAGAGGGCCTGTGTGGCGGTTTGGAGATTTTCCCGGTGCTCCCCGTACAAAGGAGGTTATGACGAATTTTTTTATAAATTTAGGGTGTTAGCCAATTTTTGAAAAAATAGAAATTCTTAGAAACTGAAAAGTTGAAGAATGAAAGCTAGAATGAAAGTTGAGTTGGTTTGTAAAACAACTTTCAGCTCCATTCCTTTTCGAGACGAAAAGATTTTAAGTGGAGGAGATTGTAACCACCCGAAAAATCAGAACCAATTTGAAATTTTTATTTTGGCAATTTTAATGAAATTTGGATATTTAAAACGATTTATTTTAAATAATAATGACTAAAAATTTATTTTGTACAGAATTAGAACGTATATATTTATTTGAATCAAAGTTAGAATATAAATATTTATTTTAATTATAAAAGGAATTGAAAATGGTGAGGTAGTTTGAAAATTTGATTTCAAATTTCAAATGAGTGTACATGGTTCAAAATAAACCGGATTTTAGTGAAACCAGAAATATTAGAATCTATTTGAAAATATCTTTCCAATGAATCCGAAAAAATTGAACTTTCATAGCGGGAATAACAATTAATGTCCAGTTGAAGATTCAGAATAGTCGCTATGGAAATATAGCTCTTAAAAATAGCAATTTCGCAAACGACCTCCGTTTTCGAAGAGACCACTTTTGTTGGATCCGAAGTGCCAAATTATTACTAGATTCCAATTTTCATAATTTTTGGAATCAATATGTAAGCGTGGTGAATTTAAACATGTTTGGTAATTTCAGTTTGAATTTAATCAACTGGAAAATGACCGTTTTTCAAACGATCTCCAAATTTGACGAAATTAGTTTATTAGGACCGTATCGTCAATACGAAGCTAGAAATAATTTTTTTGGAATTTTTAGAATCAGTATGTGGACCCGGTAAATTAAAATGTACGTTTGAATTTAAAGTATAATAATTTATATTTTTAATTTAACGGAAACTGATCATAACGGTCGAATTGGCTTACCGGGTATATCCCATTGTGTCCGGAACGGAGGTAATTAGCTAGGGGTGACAGTCGGTGGGTTCGATTTGGGGGTCAAATGGGAAAGTTATATATATATATATTTTCAAGGACTCATTTTTCATAAAAAATATATATATAAAAATAAGGGGGAAAGCCTGTTGACCACGTTCTCCCCCAAATCGATCAGCTTTCCCCCCGTTCCTCAGCCGCCATCGCCCCCCATGTGACGCCGCGCCCAGCGCCGGCCACCCACCACAACCGTCGACTCCAGCGGACCCCCCTAGTCTTGCGTCGCCCCCTCGTTCTCTCTCTTCCTTCCTATTTCAAACCCTTACCATATTAGTCCAAAAACCGCCACCCATTTCGCTGTGGCCACCCTAGCCCTTGCCGCCTCCCCTTGGACGCTTCCCCCGGCTAGTCAGGCCAGCCGCCCTCACCACAGCCTCTTCCTTTCTCCCTTCTCTCGATTTCAGTCCGCGGATCCCACACCTCCATCGCGAACACCCAACAACGAAGAGCACTCCTTCGAATCGCCATCCTCACGTGAGACAGCAGCACTCAGAGGAGAAGAGGTGCGAGGCTCAGGCGAAAACCAACTACAGTGATTAACGACAAAAAAGAAAGGTAATTTAAATTAATTAAATTAGTTTAATGTAATTTAAAAGCATTGTTCAAAAAGTTATAATAATTGGTTATAAAAAGATTAGATTTTTATTAGTGTAAAGTTATGATTTTTATACACATAAAGACATGATTTTTAAATGATGAAGATATGATTTTTAAAAAATAGAACGCTCAGATTTTTAATTTATGGAGAACATTATAAAAATATGATTTTTATTTTATATAAAGTGTTATTAAAAGATATGATTTTTAACACAATAAAAATATGGTTTTTATGTATAAAATGTTTGAAATAAAAATATAGTTTTTATATATAAACATCGAATTAAAAAATATGATCTTTGGAGATGTGAAGATTAGATTTTTGCTATATATATATATAGCAAGATAAAAATACGATTTTTATATAGATAACGTATGAAAAATATGATTTTTATATTGAAAGTGGACAAATAAAAATATGATTTTTATACATGTAGTGGTGTTATAAAAATATGATTTTTATATAGATAGCAAAATAAAAATGTGATTTTTGTATGAATTCTCTTTATATGAAAATTCAATTTTTATGTATGTGAAGTAGCAACAAAAAAGTGATTTTTATATATATGAAGTAGTGATAAAATTTCGATTTTTATATATATGAAGTACCGATAAAAAAAAGTGATTTTTATATAAATGAAGTAGCGATAAAAAAGTGATTTTTATATATATGAAGTAGCGATAAAAAAAGTGATTTATATATATATGAAGTAGTGATAAAAATATGATTTTTTATTATATATATAGCGAAGTAAAAATATGAGTTTTAGTTAGATAAAAATATATAAACATCATATTGAGAATGTGATTTTCAATATGAACAACGTGGAAAAGACCGCGTTGAATTTCGGGAAGATTCAAGCTATTCAGAAATGAAATGGAGGAGTGGAACCCAAAGGTGAGAACTTCTCACTTTAATTTATTTACTAGTTAGAAATATATACTAGGATGCAGACGGTGCTTAACAGTACCTGACACCCGTCGTCCACAAACCATGGGCGACTTGTTTGATTTGATTACGTCGTGAAAATTGATTGTGATATGGAATGGAATAAATAAAATATTCATGTGTTGAAATAAATATTTTATAGTTAAAAATATTTTTTTTAAAGTGTATATGAATAAAATAAATATTCATTTACAAAATCGGATGATTTGTATTTATACACACATTTGACTGGTATAGATTGGGACGATATATTTTACACATCGCCCAACTGCACAAATAATAATCAGTGTTGCTATTTGAAAACTCCACACATGTGTTGGGATGATATTGGACATACACTAATCCCAATATTTAGTTGTATGTCAATCGATTGGTTGATAGGCTGTTATAAGCATTGATTATTCATATTTAACACTTATGCAGTTGTGTAATGCACTCTGGATGATGGTTGACTGTGTTTGATTATTGTTATGTACATGTGTTTTATGAAATCCATAATTAACATTATATGGTAATGGACTGTGTCTGATTATAGTTCAGAAAGGATGAATATTTTAAAATAACGAATATTTTAAAATAATGAATATTTTAAAATAATATTCAGTATAAGATCAAAATCTGATTTTGATGTCCGATTTGGGATGGACACTAAAATATTGAAATATATGAAGCAGTGTTGATTAGATTAATGCCATTTTGACATGAACGATATTTATATTGAATTTATTCATTTTCACAATGAATATCGAAAAGGAATTGATTTCAAAAGCTAATGTTTTGAAAATATTATCATTTATACATTGATGATATGGAATATTCAATTTTGATTTGAAATGGAATATGAAGTTGTAATCGTTTTGAAAACAAATTTAAAACAATTTATAAAATACGTTTTAAGTTGAAATCAAAAAAATATATATAATATATATTACGTATATTTAATGGCCTGAATAAAATGCGCCGTGGCGCGGCAGTTCGCGAATTTCGACCATCGACTTCGAATGGACATTACAGGAAATAGGACCGTCAGATTCTCCTAAAACCAGAACCATTGGGGTCATATCGAATAGAGCTTTCCAAAGAATACAAAAGATTTGAAATCTAGCATTGGATTTGGAATTATGTCCAAATCAAATTTGGAAAAGGTCGCTGTAAGTGCAGTTCGATAACCATTTATGGAAATCGACTGTACGGGCCTTGACAAGATTATTAAAAATATCGATAATTTGTGTAAAATCATAATAAATGATTTGGAAAGAATTTGGATGAAAAATTTCATATTTGAAAAGATAAAAATATATTTTTATCGAAATAAACGAGTTATGAACCAGATTTGAAATCCAATAATTTTTAAATAAATAAATTGGATACGTGAATGGTTTTAATATAACCAGAAATTTCCAATATAAGAATTGGAATGGATCTGAATCGAAAGTATCTTTGGAATGTTTCGATATTGGATTCCATGATTATATGGATATTGTGGAGGAATTTGGAAGATATATATATTGTTATTCCAATACGATATTTGTTGGTTTCAGAATTTGATATTGAATATAAGCAGATATATTTTCTATTCAGAGCCTTGTATTTAATATCAAATTGGATTTTGGGTTTATCGTGAGTGGTGTTTTAAATAACCCTTGTTCTTTAACGCGATTAACAATGGAATGAGATTTTGGGTTTGTCGTGAATGGTATCTTTAATAATACTGTTCTTAGACCCAATGGAGTTAAGAAAATTAGAAACTAACTGGAGATTAGCTAAGTTAAATGGTTTCCTGGGTATTGATCTGATGTTGGTTTCGGCCTTCGGGATTAATGCTTAGGGAATTGTTCTCTTACTAACTTATGGTTAGAGACTGATGGATGGGATTTTCATTAACACTGTACTTAAACCCAATGTGAAAAGAATAAATCTTTTAATTAAGATTTAAAGAAGAATTACCTATTAATTAACATTTAATTGGAACTGAAAATGGGATGTGAATTGGGTTCATTGTGAACTGTGTCTTTAACGACATTCGCTCTTTGACCCGATTTACAGTGAAATGTGATTTGGAATTTATAAATCTTTTTATTAAGATTTAACGGAAATTTTCCAAAGTAAAGTTTTCCAATTTAATATACTAAATTGGAATTGAATGGAATTCGATTGGTAATAATCAAAGTGAACTTCTTTGGAGGAAGACTGTTAATACATATGGAATTTAAAAGGCTTTGCCATTATTCCATTTATATTATTAGTCGGATATGAAAAATGAAATCGATAATATATTGATTTGTTTTCCCGTGAAGATTCCATAATTAATGGAATGTGATTTGGGTTTGTCATGAACTGTGTTTTAAAAGACGTTAGTTCATTAACCCGGTTAAAGGCAAGATTACATGTCTATCATTGTATTTCGAACTATATGGTTTATCTCTGCTAAATATATATTTGTTTGGTGGAAGAGAATTTATTCTCTTGCTTAACACCCTTCTCTGAGACGCACGAGCTCAGAGGTTATATATCGACAGAAATCAATAGTACGGTGCAGATTGTTGATGCGACATGTTTGTGCTCCCAAAGTTAAATAATCATTAATATTGAGTTTTGGGAAGATTAAAACTAGGTGGGGTTTTAACGAATCTTATACTAGATTAAAATGGGAATTGATAATTTAAATTATCAAATTTGGGAGATGATCGAGAATGAAGTATCACCAGTTTTGCTCCTAGTGATAGTTAAATCTTTAATTAGATTTGAACTGGAATGGTAAGTAAATTTACCAATAATACCGTAGTGTTAGATATGGAGTGTTACCAGTTTTGCTCCATGGGATGAATAGGTTGGGATTGGGAGATTAAACAAATGATCACTTCGGTAAGGTGCGCTAATCTCGACTAGTTTGGAAAACCATAACATGGTTTGAATTGATATCCAAAGGAAGATTAAAGAATAAATTTAAAGAATTTATCTTTGATAAAGTTAATGGGAACATTTCCCAAAGGATATGAATATTTAAACAAAGGAATATTCAGAATTGGAATGAGGCCTATGTTGTGTTTTAAAGCACTTGTTTATTATATACGTGAGTTATTCAGAAAGGCCGAGTTTATACCCATTCCGAATAATTGATTCGACGATAAGTCGACGATGAAGACGGTGGTTGAAGACCGGAGGTCTTCACATTGTTTGGATGATTACTAATATTTTGATTGGGCTGTACTCCCAAGATGAGGTAATAAGTGGTGATTGTTTAGATGTACTTGGAGATCGACGGGAATGCGCAGGCCTCTCTTTTGTATTGGACATATGGGATGAGGAGTGCCTCCGGTTTCTTTCAAACCCAGAACGAACTTGTAAATGGACTATGCATGACATTGGATTTTATTCTGTGTTGATTGATTTCTATTAAATATATATCTGTTTGGCGGCGGAGAATTTATTCTCTTGCTTAACGCCCTTCTCTAAGACGTACGAGCTCAGAGGTTATATATCGATAGATATCAGTAGCATGGCATGAATTGCCAGTGTGGCTTGCTGAGATGCAAATGATCAAAGCTTCTGTTGAAAAGTAGAGTCTTGTGGTTGATGATCAAAGCACGGCTTTAGTATAGCATAGCTTTGTGTATAACATTAATTCGCGAGCCTCACACCTTGTTATGAGTTAAAAACGGGATAAGGGAACCAAAGGAGGACATGACGTTTCTTTCAAGCTGAAACGAAAAGATTAAGATCCCTAGACATGCTGAAACAAATAGAAAAGGATTCAAAACAAAGGATAGAAAGATAGTGCATATGACTTTGGGGAATATGCCTTTAAAATAAAATAACATTTTCCTTGAAAATGCTTCTTTAAAACTTCTTTTTGAAAATTAGTTTCAAAAACTTTTATCTGATCTGGTAACCATCAGCTTTGATACCAAGTGAAACACCCCACCTCAGTTAAGGTCACTCACAAAGGGAATGCATTAACTTTGGTGAAGCATTATAGGTAAAAGATACAGATAATTTACAAGACATATATATAAACAGCGAAAAAAAACTGAAATCATTTCATAAGCAGCGTGGTTCAGTCAAAACATTAAAACGATTTTCTCAAAACCCAACTTCCAAATCATTACAATAAAACCTCTGTCTTGATTCAAAACTCCAAATACATAAAGAAGCATAAAAAAATAGTAAAGCAGCATAAATCCCCAATAAAAGTGTAACCACAACCATAGCCCAAGAAAAGAGAATCCAAGCAATACATCTACTCTCTTGAAGCTGAAAAAGGTCTGAACTAAGCTGAAGTATTCCCTCCATGTGGACCTGAGGGGGGAGGGAGGGAACAAAAGAAAAGAAGACGAAAGAAAACGGGTCAAACATAAAGCCTGGTAAGCCAAATGATTTTCAGCATGTAAACAAGAAAAAGGATCATGGCATGAATAAACCGAATATAAGACAATACCATAGTAACAAGATATCATAAGGCAAGATAAGGCAAGATAAGGCAAGATAAACTGAATATGCTATCGCACCCATTTCTATTTCTCTGCACCTACTAACAATTGTTTCAACTAGCCTCATGTGTTCATAATAAAATGATCCCTTTATCGATCGGCTTCTACTCGCATGTATTTATTACTTGTGTCATTCGGCCTCGCTTGTTTGTAGATACCTGTGCTAATTCCAACATGGGGTGTATCAATCCCTATTATGGCGACCCGGCACAAGTTAAGATGCACAGTGTATAACTACTGACGCCCAGTGCCTGATTTTTCCACTCCGGAGTACGTGCACGCCTGTACTCCGTCGGGACCTACACTGACGCACCACCTGCAGCTATTTTGACTGCTTATAATCAGCCCAGTAATTGTGCCTCACCCTGCCTAATTCAGGGTACCATGATACATCTTTATGGGTTACTGCTGAAATGGGTCCCCATTACTAGGGTTTCCTAATCTACATGTTATAGCGGTTAAGTGTTCTCAATTTAACCTAAACCCACCCATTTGTTTAATTAACATGTTACATTGGTTAAGTGTCGCCTATTCATATGTTACTTAACGTTACCATTCTTAGCATGTCTATTCATTGGCATTAATTAATTTATTAATGCACCAACCTCTCACATTAGAACTGTTGTTTGCGGTTGCTGGATGTGCCGGACGGTTCCAGGCAGACTTTCACCGCAAACTCATTCTAACCTCGGGTTTTGGGCTTGATGCGCTAACCTCTCACATTAGACTTGTTGTTACCGTTGCTGGATGTGCCGGGTGGTTCCGGGCAGTCTTACGCCGCAACTCAATCTAACCTCGGGTTAGGCATGTTCATCTTTTAACCAATTTATATATTTACCATTCATGTCCAAGTCTAGATTTTTGTATACCAATTATCCACAATTGTGGTCAATTCAAGTTATGTCCAATATACTTGTTATGTCCAAAATTACTCCAATAGGTTACACACATTTCCCCACGTTACAACCGCATGTACAACAAGATTCAACAAGGTTTCCGAATTCCAAGTACTCATAAAATTAACAGTAAAGGGGATAGAGAAGCAACAGAATAATTGACACAAGGGAAAATAGGCATTTAAAGGTGTACCAAACACAAGAATCATGGTTCCAATAGGCATGTTGTACATTAACAACGAATATGAGCAAACTAAGGAAAATACATCATAGGTACACATATTCGATAGGATTGAACATAAAGAAATTACTAATATGATGTACAACATGATAGGTTCAATCACAGCAGTCATAGGCATAGGTAATTTCATATTTGACAAAAGAATAAGCATGAATCATAATTGATTATCTTACAATTAGGCATAGTTCTAGATTCGATTCATTACAGTCATGATTTCTATTATGTGTTCAAATCTGAATAATAACCGAACTTACAGATATAGGATTAGTAAAAGAGAATTAGTTGACGTTGTAGCGATTCTAATCTTTCTTTGTTGATTGAAGTAGAAAACCTTTTATTTAATTTAAAGCTCTCTAATTTGATTTCTAGTTTGGAGAAGAAGGAGGCTAGGCTAGTTTAGAGATGGACAGCATGGAGGCACTATAGAATAGGGCTATGAGGTTAGGGTTAAGTTTAGATATGTATTTATAGTTGTCTTAGACAAAATATGGCCTTTAGATTAGCATAGGAGTCATCAGAGCCATCCAAACCAAAGAGACACATCACCCAGCCAACCACAACATGACACTTAAGCCCTAATCCTTCAGAATTCATCACCCAGATCTGGGAAGATAGGGGTCGACACCCCTATAAAGGGTTCGATACCCTCGGGAGGGATTTTTCCCGCTCATCCTTTATTGGCTGATTTTCGAAATTTGAATTTGTTTTCTGATTTTTAATTATTATTTAATTTAATTCTGCTTTGAACTGAAATCTTCTAAGCTTCATAACTTCCTCATACGGAGTCCGATTTACGCAAAATCGGAATCTATTCCAACCAGAATTCCAAGATGAACACAAGGGCGCTACCCATTTTACTTAATTCCCACTTTTAAAATCAAGTATTCTTTTATTCGTTATTATAATATTCATAGAAAATACGGGGTGTTACATTCTTCCCTCCTTAAAGGATTTTGTCCCCGAAATCTCTAAGTTAATAAGAATGTATCCTAAAATCCAACATCCATATACTCAACCATCAATCATAGGCATCCATAGTCCTAAAAAAATTCTAATGCTTTCATGATTATATGCATAGTGTGTGTATATGTCCTTATCTAATGCAAAATCAGGCGGTCTACTGATTCAATTGACCTCCTTAATGCGAATTATGTCAGTGCGATGAGTCCATCATGTATGCAATTATTCCTAATCGTACTTTGTAACTTCTACATGAGTGCAAAGTCATTCATGCAAATGCAACATCCATATGATAACACATCAAGTTTCAATCCATATACAAATACATATATGCATATGCAATATGAAAGTGACTGAGCCGATCTAGTACCTAATGTGTGTGTATATGCATCCACGAGCAACCACTAGCAACCACTTGCAACCATAAATCATAACATGTTTCAAATACATGTTTACATTCATTGGTTTCTACTTAAGGATCAAGAATAGGACCGAGAAGATATACTTAAAAGATAGATACAAGCATTCATAAACTTATGAAAAAGAAATCAAGGATGTACCCTAAAAAAGAAAAGGGTAGGTTGCGCGCATCTTGTCTTCAGTCTCCCAAGTCGCGTCTTCTTCAACGTCACTCCATTGTACTTTAACTAGCTTGAACTCACAATTGTGTAGCTTCTTAACTTCTATTCCCAATATACGAGTTGGAACTCTTCTCACCGTCGCTTCTTGTTCCACTTCTACTTCTTCTAGTATGCTCGGCTCCACCACTTCCGCAGACTCATGTAAGCACTTTCGTAGATGAGAAACATGAAAACTATTATGAACTCCAGCCAATCTTTTGGGTAACTCTACTCTATAAGCCATCGTTCCAATCCTCTCAATGATAGGAAATGACCCTACAAATCTTGGTGCCAATTTTCCTACAGATCTGAAGTGAACGACAATCTTCAAAGGAGATACTTTAAGGAAAACCCTATCTCCAACCTCAAACTCAAGGTCAATCCTTCTTTTATCTACGTAGGACTTCAGTTTTTCTTGTGCGGTCTTCATTCGTCTTCGTATTAAGGCCATCTTCTCCGAAGTCTCTCTGATCATGTCCGGCCCAAGCACAAGCTTGTCTGCAGATTCCCACTAACAAGTTGGTGATCGACATGGTCTTCCATATAAAGCCTCAAAGGGTGCCATGCCTATGGCGGCTTGGTAGCTATTGTTGTAGGCGAACTCCGCCAAAAGGAAGATGATCTTCCCACGTTTCTCCAAAATCAAGAATGCACAATATTAAATGATCTTCTAATACTCTGTTCATCCTTTCAGTCTGACCATTGGTTTGAGGGTGATAGGCAGTGCTTAAGCCTAGCTGTGTGCCTACAGCCTCTTGCAAACTTTTCGAAAACTCACTCGTAAAGATATGATCTCGATCACTTACAATGCTAGAGGGTATCCCATGCAGTCGAACTTTAAGATAAATGGATGCTAATGATGAGGCGGTCTTCCTACTCTTAACAAGTATAAAGTGTGTGCTTTTAGTGAGCCTGTCAACTATTACCCAAATACTGGTATTGCCCGTTCTTGACCTAGGCAACCCATCTATAAATTCCATCGAAATTCTATCCCATTTCCACTGTGGGATCTCTAGAGGATGAATGTAACACCCCACTCCCGCTATGATCACTCACTAAGGGAATGCCATAGCATCGGTGGAGTATTTTAGTGAATATAGAACAGAAAAATTACAACAAGACAGATATAAATAGTACTTGAAATTTTAAAACATCATCTCATAACAGCGGAAGTAAAACATGTCTGGTTACATCATAAAACCACAATAAAGGTCAAGTACAATATCCATCAAAATAAAGAAGTACATAATCCCACTCTCATACAATAGCCAAACAAAAGAAAAGATAACTGGATAACTGGAGCTTTACATCTATCCAAGCTCCTAAAGACTGGAACAGCAATCCGATCAAGCTCCACTACTGCTAGGATCCACCGTAGGACCTGAGGGTTGGGAAAAAGATAAAAACAACAGGGTCAGACATAAGTCTGAGCGAGTCCTATAACTTTAACAATACAATCGTTAAAGTAACCAGAGAAGACATAAACTGATATACGGTAACATATAGGGATGAATGGCTACCCTAAGCAGTCAACTAAACGAAGATAAAGGATAAAGACGCATCTACCCTCCCTAAGGTAAATTACTAAACTGCACCACACCAGTCGTTCCTAACTTAAAGGTTGATCCCACCCAAGGACTTATAAAATTTACTAATTAGTACCTGCGTACCCCTAGGTGACCAAGTAGGCGCCACGGGGCCCTACAATCCACTAGGTGTACACACTACTTCCCATTCGATCGGCTCCCTAACGTAGATACCCGTGCTGGCCCCACCGTGGGATGTATCATTCCCCAATGTGGCAACCTGATGAAACTAAAGGTGCACGGCTTATATCTACTCGATGCAACAACGGCTTACCTACCAGCCCGGGCCCACTCACGCATATGAAGCCCGTTGGACTTGCGTTGCCACCGCTAACCCGTTTGCCTCTTACAGTCAAGCCCAGTATGCGTGTCCCGTCCTCGACATGGGTCGAGCCCACAAAGATACGTATGGGTTACTGGTTGAAATGGGCCTCCACAAGCTACCCACCTAAGCTTGTCCCTTTTTCTAGTATATCCCACTTAACCCTTTAATCATGTTTTAATTACATGTTCTATTTTGGTTAAGTATTCTAATCGTATTTTCTATTGCCACCCAAGGCAACCACTAGATTTTCTCATGCCACCCGAGGCACCCACTTAACCCCTCATGTCCCTCTACATGCTAATGTGGTTAAGTGTTTCTTAATTAATTAATTAAGAACGTAACCTTTGTAAAGACCTCTCACATTAGACTGTCTTTTATGACCGCTGGTTAAGCCGGTTGGGTCCGGGCAGCCTTATGTCATAACAGAGTCTAACCTCGTGTCTTTACATTAATTACGTATTTAGTTTGTGCCTAAGACCTCTCACATTGGGCTAACATTTGTAGCAACTGGTTAAGCCGGTTGGGTCCGGGCAGTTTTACGCTACAACTGAGTCCAACCTCGTGTCTTAGTCAATTAATTACACCTAATTAATCACCCTCATAATTTTATATTAATTATCCCTAATTAATCAAGTTTTCTTAACATGGGTAGACCTAACTTAATAGGTAAATTCCCATGGGGTAGACCTAACTCAATAGGTAAATTCCCAACACATAGTATGGGTACACCTAACCAAATAGGCAAATTCCCATACTATGTTTATTTATTTTGTGTTATGCATAATTATATTAATTTCACACAATCTTATTAACTTATGCATTTAATTACCCCATCGTTCCCACGTAATTTCGTTCATGATATAACACATATAAAAGGTGTCAACTTGCATATGAATGAACATGTTTCAAAGGTGCCATCTTGCATATTAACAAACACATAACTTGCATATGAACTTGCATAACATGTCACATAACTTGCATATAATATGTCACATAACTTACATATTCATTTTGCATAACAAACTTGCATATTAGCTTATAGACTTGCATAATGTGTCATCATGAACTTGCATATTAATAAACATGTAACTTGCATATTTACATACATGTAACTCGCATATTAACAAACATGTAACTTGCATATAAAGAAACATGTAACTTGCATATTTACATACATGTAACTTGCATATTAACAAACATGTAACTTGCATATTAACAAACATGTAACTTGCATATTTACATACATGTAACTTGCATATTAACAAACATGTAACTTGCATATTAACAAACATGTAACTTGCATATTTACATACATGTAACTTGCATATTAACAAACATGTAACTTGCATATTAACAAACATGTAACTTGCATAGCATATTACCATGAACTTGCATAACATGCATATGATTACATAGCCCACAACTTGCATATTTAGCATCATGCAAACATAACATACATCATATTAAACTTGCATAAGCTTACATACTCAACATGCATAAACATAAGATTAATGCTAACATCATATCATATGATTCAAAGCTCATTAACCCACATACAAAACCATAAATCTCATCACATCTCATCTAATTAGTTTACCAAAAGATCATCAAAGTGATAGAAACTCACAACTAGCAACTTTGAACACCAAATGAAGAAGATTAAGATGCTAAGAAGGGATTAGAAGTTGATTAGAGAGTGATTAGTATGCAACCCTCTTCATAAAATTAGTGGAGGCCATGAGAGCTAGCATTTTGCCATAGTTTAGTCACTAGGTTTAATTATGAATGAATTAGGGTAGGTTAGGGTCTTATTTATAGATTAGGCAAGTGTTTTAGGCCATAGGATTAACCCTAGATTCAATCCAAGCCATCAAAGCATGTCTTGGGGAAGAAGTCAAGTGTAGGAACCATCTAGGGCCTTTAGATTAAAGATGGACCATGAGAACCATTCAAATGCAAAATCTGCACTTGAGCGAATCGGCCCACGGGTTGACAGCCAAACACCCTGGATTAACCCCTAGTCGACCCAGCGGGCTCGGGTCGACTTCAAAAATCGGCCGGTTCGGTTATTCCCCTCTCCCAATTCGCTGTTTTGAGCATTTTTGCATATTTATTTATTAAATTTTCAATTATATATATATATATACCAATATATATATATATATATATATATCTACACAACCCATTTCACTTAATTAAGTATACTTTAATTTGGGAATTTTCGTGAAACTTCGCGAGGCCATATCTTGGTCATACGGACTCCGATTTTCGAAAACTCGGACTCTATTTCGCGTATTTTTCCGAGACGAACACAATGGCATAGCCCGTTTCCCTTGATTCCCATTTTAGAATTAAATTCTTCCTCGATTTATGTTATTACAGGTTATTGAAAATACGGGTTGTTACATTCTCCCCTCCTTAAAGGATTTCGTCCCCGAAATCTTCAAGTTAGGAAGAACGTATCCTACCATCCAATCATCCATCTACTCAAAGCATCATCCACGAGCAATCATTGTCCTTACAAGATTCTAAATGCTGGATGGATATATGCAAAAATGTGTGTATATGTACTTACCTAATGCGAAAATCAGGCGGTTACTGATACAGTAAACCTCCTTAATGCAAACCATGATAGTGCCATGCATCCAATATGTATGCGAAACCCTATTGACACATACAAATTTCTACATGCGTGCACAACCATACACAAAAATGCATCATCCATATGATAACACAGCCATGATACATCCATCAATCTAACTACCACATCCATTTATGCAATATGCAACATGAAGTGACTGAGCCGATCTAGTGCCTAATGTGTGTGTATATGCATCCACGAGCAACCACTAGCAAACAATTGCATCCATATGCATCCATCAACCATAACATGTTTCAAACACATGTTTCAACCATAGGTTTTACCCTATCTAAAGGTCATAGGTATTAGCGAGAGGATATACTAAAGATAAGATAAGTACTAGACAAGCAATAAAGGAGAAGTTAAAAGACATACTCTCAAAAAGAAATGGATACAAAGAACGCATCTTTGCTTCCGTCTCCCAAGTAGCATTGCTTTCGTCATCTCCCCATTGCACTTTAACTAGCTGAACTTCTCTGTTCCTCAACTTCCTAGTTTCTGACCCAAGGATGCGAGTAGGAGCTCGTCGAATCGTCGCATCACGCTCTACCTCTACATCTCTAAGCAAGCTCGGCTCTACCACCTCCGCGGTCTCATGTAAGCACTTCCTCAAATGTGATACATGGAATACATCATGAACACCACTAAGTCTGTCGGGCAACTCCACCCTATATGCCATCCGTCCAATCCTTTCCTTAATAGGAAACGGCCCAACAAATCTCGGTGCTAACTTCCCTACGGACCCAAAGCGAACAACATTTCTCAATGGAGATACTTTGACAAAAACCATGTCCCCAACCTCAAACTCAAGATCCGTCCTTCTCCGATCCGCATAAGATTTCTGTCTATCTTGCGCTGCTTTCATCCTTTTTCGAATTAAATCAATCTTCTCTGAAGTCTCTCTAACCATATCCGGCCCAAGCAAGATCTTATCCGTAGATTCCCACCAACATGTAGGAGATCGACAAGGCCTTCCATAAAGAGCTTCGAAAGGAGCCATACCAATACTGGACTGAAAGCTGTTATTATATGCGAACTCCACCAAAGGAAGATGTTCTTCCCATGTACCTCCAAAATCCAAGATACAAAGCCTCAAAAGATCTTCTAAGATACGGTTCACCCTCTCGGTCTGACCGTCCGTCTGAGGATGATATGCGGTGCTCAAACACAACTGAGTCCCTACCGCCTCTTGCAAACTTCTCCAAAACTCACTAGTGAAAATAGGATCTCGATCACTCACAATGCTGGATGGTACGCCATGCAATCTAACAATCTCTCTAACATAGACTGAAGCAAGCCATGGAGCGGTCCTCTTACTCTTTACGGGTATAAAATGGGCACTCTTGGTAAGTCTGTCTACCACAACCCAAATTCCCGTATTGCCCTTCCTCGATCTCGGTAACCCGTCGATGAAATCCATCGAGACACTATCCCACTTCCACTGTGGAACTTCCAATGGGTGTAGCAACCCACCGGGTTTCCTTTGCTCCACTTTAACTTGTTGGCACACTCAGCATCTAGCCACATACTCGGCCACATCTTTCTTCATACCGGCCCAGAAGAAAACTCTCTTCATGTCTTGGTACATTTTGTCTCCACCGGGATGAATAGTCATTCTTGAACGATGTGCATCATCCAAAATAGCCTTCTTCAAACCCTCATCTTGCGGTACACAAAGTCTACCGTCTCTATGCAACCATCCCTTATCATCTATGGTGTATCTACCCAAATGGCTGGACGACTCCCCTCTTATAAGCTTCTCTACCAACACAACCAACTGTGGGTCGTCTCGCTGAGCCTCGCCAATCCGTCTCAAAAGAGTAGGTCTAACCTCCAAGGATGCCAACAAACCAGGTACAAAATCAACAGAAGGTCTGAAGTCAAACAAAGAAAGAAACTCCAAGCTTCGTCGTTCCACGAACAATGGACTCAAAGATAGCCTTTTTCTACTTAAGGCGTCTGCCACCACGTTACCCTTACCAGGGGTATACGCTATCTCGAAATCATAGGATGCTAAGAACTCCATCCACCTTTGCTGTCTTAAGTTTAAATCCTTCTGAGAGAATAAGTACTTCAATGATTTATGGTCGGTGAACAACTCGAATCTCTCACCAAGAAGATAATGGCGCCAAGACTTAAGTGCGAAAACAATCGCGGCCAACTCTAGATCATGGGTAGGGTAATTCTTCTCATGCACTCTCAATTGTCTCCCTCCATAGGCTATTACCCTTCCCTCCTGCATCAAGACTGCGCCTAATCCTGTTCCACAAGCATCGGTATAAACAACAAACGGCTTACTCCCATCTGGAAGCACTAAAACTGGAGCGGTGGTCAAAGCTCTCTTTAACCGTCGGAAAGCATCATCACAATCTACATCCCATGAGAAAACCAGATTCTTCTTCGTCAAGCGGGTTAATGGGGCTGATATCTTCGCGAAGTCTTTGATGAACTTCCTATAATATCCTGCCAACCCCAAGAAACTTCTTACCTCGGTAGCATTTCTAGGAACTTTCCAATCCTGGATAGATACTATCTTTGCGGGATCCACAGCTATCCCTTCCTTAGAGACCACATGCCCTAAGAATCGCACTTCTCTTCTCCAAAAATGGCATTTAGAGAATTTAGCTTTAAGACTATGCGCTCGAAGAGTCTCCAACACTTCCTTGAGATGTAAGGCATGCTCTTCTTCATTCTTGGAAAAGACCAAGATGTCATCCACAAAAACTACTACAAACTTATTCAGATACTCTCTGAACACTCTACTCATGAGATCAACAAAGTATGCGGGGGCGTTTGTCAACCCAAATGGCATCACTAGCCACTCATAAAAACCATCCGGAGTCCGGAAAGCAGTCTTCTCTATACTGTCCTCCGCCACTCTTAACTGATGAAACCCTGTAGCTAAGTCCATCTGCGAAAATACTGACGCGCCAACCAACTGATCAAAGAGATCATCTATCCTCGGTAATGGGTATCTATTCTTCTTCGTGAGCTTATTAAGTTCCCTATAATCCACACAAAGTCTGAGGGACCCATCCGCCTTCGTGGCAAACACTACTGGAGCTCCCCACTCCGATATACTTCGCCTTATGAACCCCTTCTCAAGCAACTCCCCTACTTGCTTATGAAGTTCTCTTCTCTCACGAGGAGCCATGTGGCGTACTGGCAAAGACACTGGTTTGGCATTATCCACCAAATAAATTCGGAAATCTATCTCCCGCTTCGGAGGCAAACCCTTTACTTCTTCAAACACATCCGGATATTCCCGGACTACTCTGACAGAACACAAACTTTCGACCGAAGCATCGAGCGATTCAAGATAACTTAGCAAAACAGATTCCATGGGATTGCAAGAGATCTCGAGAGTGTTACCCAAGCGGGTCATGAGCCTGACAACTCTCCTTTTGCAATCAAGAACGGCACCATTACTGGATAACCAGTCCATGCCCAAGATCAACCCATAGCCCGTGAAGCCCAATACAAAAGCATCACATCTAAACTCAACGCTAAGTATAGAAATCTTCAAACCCAAACATATCATAGACAGATATATGGAGCCCCCAATTGGGTTTGAGACAACCAAGGGATCATCAACTAGACTGGTGTCTAAGTGCAGTGACTCAACTAACGATGATGAGATAAAAGAATGCGATGCGCCAGAGTCAAACAAAGTACGAACTGGATGATCAAACAGAAAAACCAGACTTTCAACGGAAATAGTTCTACCTCTCTGCTGAATCGGTGGAACTGAGAGAACCTGAACTTGCCCCCCTGACTGAGGTGGTGCTATAAGAGCTTGCACCTGGCCTCCTGAGGTAGACCCCGTCTTCTGCCCCTTCTTTGGGCAGTTTTTCACAAGATGCCCTGCTTCACCACAATGAAAGCAACCGGTCTTCTTCTTTTTGCGACAATCCTTACTGAGGTGTCCTGGTGTTCCACAATTGAAGCACTTCTTCTTCGTCTTCTTTTTGTCACCATTGCCTTTTCCGCCCTTGCCTTGTTGTTGCTGTTGCGGTTTCTTCTGATCCCCCTTTTTCTCTGGTGCCTTAGAATTCTTATCATCCTCATGCATAAGTGCCATGTAGACAAGCTTCTCAAAAGTGGCCCCCATAGGAATGTGAGTCATAGCTATTCCTTGCAATGGTTCGTTCAAGCCTCTAACGAACCTCAAAGCCTTCTTCTCCGGTGTATTCACCAACTCTATGCCAAACCTTGCTAATTGATTGAATTTGTTGACATATTCTTTCACCGTGAGATTCCCTTGCTTCAAATTCAAGAACTTCTCCATAAACAGATTCTCTTCCGCCCTTGAGAGAAACTTAGCCCCAAACCTTTGCTTAAAATCTGCCCAAGAGTCAACAGGGCGTTCTCCATTAGTGACCTCCCACCAGAATGAGGCCTCTCCCTTCATTAACCAAGCCGCCAACTTGACTTTCTTTCCCTCTTCCACTTCAAAGATATCTAGCAACTCTTCCACTTCCTTAAGCCAATCTCTAGCCTCTACGAAAGTCTCTGAACCAAGAAAAGGTTTTCCTCCTATAGCCTTGAACTCCTTGCAAACCTTAGCAAAATTATCCACTCTAGGCTGAGGAGGAGGAGCGGTTGTCTCTGGTGTAGTAGCATTGGCCGGACCCGCAGCCGCGGCCCTAGCCTCTTGCAACCTCCTATACCATAGTGGTATAACTAAACCCTCCGGGATGTTAAGATCTTCAGCCATGCTGAAACGAAAGAGGAAAGATTCAAAAAGGAGATTCCGAAAGATAAAGATATGGCTATTGGGGATTATGCTTTTCTTTTTCAAAAACTTTTTCTCTTAGAAGACATGCTTTTAAAAATACTTTCTTCGAAAATACTCTTAGAAAGTAGTTTTTCTCAAAAATTTTATCTGTTCTGGTAACCTTAAGCTCTGATACCACGTGTAACACCCCACTCCCGCTATGATCACTCACTAAGGGAATGCCATAGCATCGGTGGAGTATTTTAGTGAATATAGAACAGAAAAATTACAACAAGACAGATATAAATAGTACTTGAAATTTTAAAACATCATCTCATAACAGCGGAAGTAAAACATGTCTGGTTACATCATAAAACCACAATAAAGGTCAAGTACAATATCCATCAAAATAAAGAAGTACATAATCCCACTCTCATACAATAGCCAAACAAAAGAAAAGATAACTGGATAACTGGAGCTTTACATCTATCCAAGCTCCTAAAGACTGGAACAGCAATCCGATCAAGCTCCACTACTGCTAGGATCCACCGTAGGACCTGAGGGTTGGGAAAAAGATAAAAACAACAGGGTCAGACATAAGTCTGAGCGAGTCCTATAACTTTAACAATACAATCGTTAAAGTAACCAGAGAAGACATAAACTGATATACGGTAACATATAGGGATGAATGGCTACCCTAAGCAGTCAACTAAACGAAGATAAAGGATAAAGACGCATCTACCCTCCCTAAGGTAAATTACTAAACTGCACCACACCAGTCGTTCCTAACTTAAAGGTTGATCCCACCCAAGGACTTATAAAATTTACTAATTAGTACCTGCGTACCCCTAGGTGACCAAGTAGGCGCCACGGGGCCCTACAATCCACTAGGTGTACACACTACTTCCCATTCGATCGGCTCCCTAACGTAGATACCCGTGCTGGCCCCACCGTGGGATGTATCATTCCCCAATGTGGCAACCTGATGAAACTAAAGGTGCACGGCTTATATCTACTCGATGCAACAACGGCTTACCTACCAGCCCGGGCCCACTCACGCATATGAAGCCCGTTGGACTTGCGTTGCCACCGCTAACCCGTTTGCCTCTTACAGTCAAGCCCAGTATGCGTGTCCCGTCCTCGACATGGGTCGAGCCCACAAAGATACGTATGGGTTACTGGTTGAAATGGGCCTCCACAAGCTACCCACCTAAGCTTGTCCCTTTTTCTAGTATATCCCACTTAACCCTTTAATCATGTTTTAATTACATGTTCTATTTTGGTTAAGTATTCTAATCGTATTTTCTATTGCCACCCAAGGCAACCACTAGATTTTCTCATGCCACCCGAGGCACCCACTTAACCCCTCATGTCCCTCTACATGCTAATGTGGTTAAGTGTTTCTTAATTAATTAATTAAGAACGTAACCTTTGTAAAGACCTCTCACATTAGACTGTCTTTTATGACCGCTGGTTAAGCCGGTTGGGTCCGGGCAGCCTTATGTCATAACAGAGTCTAACCTCGTGTCTTTACATTAATTACGTATTTAGTTTGTGCCTAAGACCTCTCACATTGGGCTAACATTTGTAGCAACTGGTTAAGCCGGTTGGGTCCGGGCAGTTTTACGCTACAACTGAGTCCAACCTCGTGTCTTAGTCAATTAATTACACCTAATTAATCACCCTCATAATTTTATATTAATTATCCCTAATTAATCAAGTTTTCTTAACATGGGTAGACCTAACTTAATAGGTAAATTCCCATGGGGTAGACCTAACTCAATAGGTAAATTCCCAACACATAGTATGGGTACACCTAACCAAATAGGCAAATTCCCATACTATGTTTATTTATTTTGTGTTATGCATAATTATATTAATTTCACACAATCTTATTAACTTATGCATTTAATTACCCCATCGTTCCCACGTAATTTCGTTCATGATATAACACATATAAAAGGTGTCAACTTGCATATGAATGAACATGTTTCAAAGGTGCCATCTTGCATATTAACAAACACATAACTTGCATATGAACTTGCATAACATGTCACATAACTTGCATATAATATGTCACATAACTTACATATTCATTTTGCATAACAAACTTGCATATTAGCTTATAGACTTGCATAATGTGTCATCATGAACTTGCATATTAATAAACATGTAACTTGCATATTTACATACATGTAACTCGCATATTAACAAACATGTAACTTGCATATAAAGAAACATGTAACTTGCATATTTACATACATGTAACTTGCATATTAACAAACATGTAACTTGCATATTAACAAACATGTAACTTGCATATTTACATACATGTAACTTGCATATTAACAAACATGTAACTTGCATATTAACAAACATGTAACTTGCATATTTACATACATGTAACTTGCATATTAACAAACATGTAACTTGCATATTAACAAACATGTAACTTGCATAGCATATTACCATGAACTTGCATAACATGCATATGATTACATAGCCCACAACTTGCATATTTAGCATCATGCAAACATAACATACATCATATTAAACTTGCATAAGCTTACATACTCAACATGCATAAACATAAGATTAATGCTAACATCATATCATATGATTCAAAGCTCATTAACCCACATACAAAACCATAAATCTCATCACATCTCATCTAATTAGTTTACCAAAAGATCATCAAAGTGATAGAAACTCACAACTAGCAACTTTGAACACCAAATGAAGAAGATTAAGATGCTAAGAAGGGATTAGAAGTTGATTAGAGAGTGATTAGTATGCAACCCTCTTCATAAAATTAGTGGAGGCCATGAGAGCTAGCATTTTGCCATAGTTTAGTCACTAGGTTTAATTATGAATGAATTAGGGTAGGTTAGGGTCTTATTTATAGATTAGGCAAGTGTTTTAGGCCATAGGATTAACCCTAGATTCAATCCAAGCCATCAAAGCATGTCTTGGGGAAGAAGTCAAGTGTAGGAACCATCTAGGGCCTTTAGATTAAAGATGGACCATGAGAACCATTCAAATGCAAAATCTGCACTTGAGCGAATCGGCCCACGGGTTGACAGCCAAACACCCTGGATTAACCCCTAGTCGACCCAGCGGGCTCGGGTCGACTTCAAAAATCGGCCGGTTCGGTTATTCCCCTCTCCCAATTCGCTGTTTTGAGCATTTTTGCATATTTATTTATTAAATTTTCAATTATATATATATATATACCAATATATATATATATATATATATCTACACAACCCATTTCACTTAATTAAGTATACTTTAATTTGGGAATTTTCGTGAAACTTCGCGAGGCCATATCTTGGTCATACGGACTCCGATTTTCGAAAACTCGGACTCTATTTCGCGTATTTTTCCGAGACGAACACAATGGCATAGCCCGTTTCCCTTGATTCCCATTTTAGAATTAAATTCTTCCTCGATTTATGTTATTACAGGTTATTGAAAATACGGGTTGTTACAATGAAGCAGACCACCAGGCTTCTTCTGCTCCGCCATGACTTGCTGGCATATTAAGCACTTAGAGACGAATTCAGCTACATCCTTCTTCATGTCATTCCGAAAGAAAACCCTTTTTATGTCTTTATACATCTTGTCTCCACCTGGGTGTATGGTCAACTTATAATGGTGTGCTTCTTCAAAAACTGTCTTCACCAAATCCCTTGCTTATAGGACACATAGTCTTCCACCCCGTCTCAACCAACCCTTTTCATCTATGGAGTTTCTATTGAGGTGACTAGAAGTCTCACCTCTAATTAACTTATCCATCACATCAACTATCTGAGGGTCTTCACGTTGAACGACTCCTATTAAATCCAAAAGCATAAGCCGCACCTCTAGCGATGCTAACAATCCAGGTACAAACTCAAAGGAGGGTCTAAAGTTAAAGGTTGCTATGTATTCCAAGTTTTTCCTTTCTACAAAGAGAGGACTTAAGGTTAGACTTTTCCTACTTAAGGCGTCTGCTACCACATTACCCTTGCCAGGGGTATAAGCAATCTCAAAATCGTATGAGGCAAGAAATTCCGTCCACCTTTGCAGTCCTAAGTTAAGATTTTTTTGTGAGAAAAGGTATTTTAATGATTTATGGTCAGTAAACAATTCAAACCTTTCTCCTGGTACGTAATGACGCCATGACTTAAGAGCGAAAATAGTGGCAGCTAGTTCCAAATCATGAGTTAGGTAGTTCTTTTCATGTACCTTCTATTGCCTTCCTCCATAACAAACTACCTTACCTCCTTGCATCAAGACAGCGCCTAGCCTCGTTCTGCATGCGTCTGTGTGTACTGTAAACATCTTACTTCCATCAGGAAATGTCAGAATTGGAGCTGTTGTTAGAGCCCTCTTCAATCATTGGAAAGCAACATCACAATCCAAATCCCAAGAAAAAGTTAGGTTCTTCTTTCTCAATCTAGTAAGTGGGGCTGAGATCTTCGCAAAGTCTTTAATGAACTCTCTGTAATAGCCCGCTAGTCCGAGAAAACTTCGTACTTCGGTTGCGTTCCTTGGAATCTTCCAATCTTGCACCACCACTACTTTTGTGGGATCCACAGCTATCCCTTCTTTGGACACCACATGTCCAAGAAAACTTACTTCTTCTCTCCAAAAATGGTATTTGGGAGAATTTTTCTTTAAGCCGATGTGCTCGAAGAGTATCCATAACTTCCCTTAAATGCAAAGCATGTTCTTCCTCACTTTTTGATAAAATCAATATGTTGACCACGAAGACTACTACAAATTTATTAAGGAACTCCATAAACACCCTACTCATTAAGTCTACGAAATAGGCGGGTGCATTTGTCAAACCGAAAGGCATGAGAAGCCATTCGAAGAAACCATCCGGAGTCCTGAACGCAGTCTTATCTATGCTATCTTCAGCCACTCTTAGCGGATGAAATCCGGTAGCTAGATCTATTTGGGAGAAAACTGATGTACCTACGAGCTGGTCGAACAAGTCTTCTATTCTTAAAAGTGGGTGCATATTCTTCTTCGTCAGCTTGTTTCGCTCCCTATAATCCATGCATAGGCGAAGTGAACCATCCGCTTTGGTTGTGAACACTACTGGAGCACCCCGTTCAGAAATACTTCGCCTTATGAACCCCTTTTCGAGCAACTCTTTAACTTGCCTGCTGAGCTCCTTCCTTTCCCTTGGAGCCATGTGTCTAATGGGTAGCAAATGGTTTCGCATTATCAACTTGGTATATGCGGAAATATATCTCTCGCTCTAGAGGTAAACCCTTCACTTTTTCAAAGACATCCAAGTACTCACGGACTACTTTAACAGATTGCAAATTTTCAACAGACGCATCTAGAGATTCTAGGTAGCTAATCATAACAGAATTCATAGGATTACAAGAGATTTCGAGAGTATTACCGAGGTGAGTGAAAAGTCTAACTACTCTCTTTTCACAACCGAGGATGGCACCATTACTGGATAACCAATCCGTGCCTAGAATCAACCCATAGCCCGTGAAACCCAAAACATAAGTATTGCATCTAAACCAAGCGCTTAGTATAGAAATTTCCAAATCCAAACAAATCGTTGACAAATAAGCCGAACCCCCAATTGGATTTGAAACAACCATGGAATCCTCTACTGTACTGGTATCTAGGTGCAGAGATTCAGCTAAAGTAGTAAATATAAAAAGTGCGATGCGCCAGAATCAAAAAGAGTACGAACAGGATGGTCAGAAAGATAAACTAAACTCCCAATAGAAATATTTCAACTTCTTGCTTGCATAGGTGCTATGAGAGTGTGAATCTGCCCTCCAGAAGTAGATCTTGTCCTCTTCCCTTGCCCTTGCCCTTGCCTTCTTGGGCAATCCTTAGCCATATGTCCTGCCTCGCCACACTGAAATCAACTACCCATCTTACTCTTCTTCTTTCTGCAGTCCTTAATCAGATGTCTAGGTATGCCACAAAAATTACACTTCCTCTTGTCATGGGGTTTGTTATTATAACAACTCGCAAATTCTGAACCAATTTAAAATTTTTATTTTAGAAATCTTAATGGAATTTTAATAGTTAAAATAATTTATTATAAATAATAACGATGAAAAATTTATTTTAATCAAAGTTAGAACAAAAAATTCCATTTTAATTATAAAAGGAGTTAGAAATAGCGCGGTAGTTTGAAAATTTGAATGTGAACTTTGCCTACTTTTACAGGATGCAAAATAAATCGGATTTTAGTGAAACCAAAAATATTAGAATCTATTTAAAAATATCTTTTCAACAAATCCGAAAAATTATATTCATAGCAGAAATCAAAAGTTATGCCCAGTTTAAAATTTAGAATAATCGATGTAGAATATATATTTTTTTAATATTAAAATAGCCATTTTTCAAACCTCCTTCGTTTTCGATGGAACCACTTTTTTTGGAACCGGAATGTCAAATTATTACTAGGTTTCAATTTTCGTAATTTTTAGAATTAATATGTGAACGTGGCAAAAGAAAACATGTCTTGTCAATTATATTCAAATTCGATCGACAAGAAAATGGCCATTTTTCAAACGGTCTCAGAATTCGACGAAATTAGCTTTGTTAGGACCGTATTCTCAAAACATAGCTAGAAATACATTTTTTGGAATTTTTAGAGTTAGTTTGTGGACCCAGTAATTTAAAATGTATGATAGAATTAAACAATTAAATGATTTATATATTAAATTAAAGAAAACAAGCTGGAGATGATCAAACGGGCTGACGGGACCTAGTCCATTGGATCCAGAATGAGGGTATTTGCTTGCGAACATCCTTCGTTGGGTTGAAATCGGAGCTGTTGAGAGATCATGGGTTTATTTGCAAATTTAACAATTAAATATTGTAAATAATAGGATTAAAAACACCCTAACCCTAATCCTTTGTTCATAGCCGCCATGAGCCTTTTTAAAGGCTGAAATCATCCGAAAATCAATCCCCAAATCCTTCCAATAGAAATCAAATTAGATTATACTTCTTTTACAAAAATCAAAGAGCGTTATGAGGGCTTTCAATCCGTACGGTTAAGATCGATTGTTGCTTTGTATTATGGCCAAAATTTGGTGGTGAAGACGGCGCGTTTACGCATGATTTACAAGGGACAGGGGGGTGCGAGTTGGGCGCTATTCACGGCGCGAGTGGAGGACATCGAGGGCTTCGATGTGGTGTTATTTGCTTGGTGGTTGGAGGCTCGGAGTGGCGTGCGATTAGGAGGTACGGGGCGGGTTTTTTTCCTTTTGTCGTGGCCTGGAAGTAGCGATTCACGTTGAAGAAGAAAGGTAGGGCTGATGACATGTCAGAGTACTGTAGGGTGAGAGAAATTGTTTGAATATTTCATATAATTTAAATTCCAATGTTTAAATGCTTATGACTTTCTGCTACGAGGTCGGAATCGAACGAAACTGAAAGCGTTGGAATCGCAGAGAGGAGATCTACGACATGGGACTGACCGGAATCAAAACCAAGCACTTTAAAAAATTCAGACAACAATCAATGTGAGATTCCTATATTTAAAAATAATTAAATTATTAATTATTTCCCGTTATTTATATTCCACATATGTAAGTTAATTTATTTCAGATCTGCGTTGTATGATATTGGAACTGTTGTTTATTGATTGTGATGATTGTGATGCGTATGTTTGTTACATCTGAACCTACGATGAATATTCTCTCTTGAATCTATAGTTTATTGTTAAACTTGGATTTGAAATAAAAAATCTTATCTTTACTTTAGATCTAGAAATATAGATTTTATCAAAACATGGAATATAGATTTGTGCCAAAACGAAAGTATTATTTTTGTTGAAGTAGGGATATCTACAAAAGGAAATACCATTTTTAGTTGATTACACAAAAGAAAATATCATTTTTAGTAGATTACATAAGAGTATCATTTTGATTTGATTATGTAAAATTTGGTTTTTGTTAAATTTTGTTTCAACTAAAAAGAACATATCTTGGATGTCAAATTGTTTCAATAAAAAGATTAAACATTCAAAATTACATTTTTATTGACCATTTGTTTCAATAAAAAGATTAAACATTCAAGATTACATTTTTATTGATCATTTGTTTCAATAAAAAGATTATACATTCAAGATTACATTTTTATTGATAAATTGCTTCAATAAAAAGGACAGGATTAAAAGACATACACTTTTATGTAATATTGTTTTCATTAAAAAGTATTATTATAAAAGATCATAATTTATTTTCAATTAGTTACAAAGATTAGAATTGGAATAAAAGATTTCATTTTTATTTTCAATTAGTTACAATTAAATAGAGTTGAGATTTGAAAGTAATATTTTTATTGTTATTTTATATACAATAAAAGGTGTAGATTAAAAAGCAACATTTTTATTTTCATTCTATATACAATAAAAAGAATGAATTTAAATTAACATTTTATTTTGTCAATTTAGTTACAATAAAAAGAATAGATTTAAAAATAACATTTTTATTGTCACTTTACTTATAATGAAAAGAATAGATTTTAAAATTTCATTTTTATTGTCATTTTATATACAATAAAAATAAAAGATTTAAAAGTATCATTTTGTTGTCATCTTATATGAAATAAAAATAGTCATTCTTGTTAAACATGTTAGTAGAAATAAAAATAACATCTTTATCAAAACATGATTATTGAAATAAAATATAGATTTTTGTCAAAACATGTGAATCGAAATAAAAGTTATTATTTGAGTTAAAACATGTTATTTGTGTCAAAAAGATTAGAATAAGAAGTTTAGAATAAAAATATTAAAATAACAAAAGTAATCACATTTGCTTAATAATTTAGCAAAACAAACATTATTATTTTTGTTGTATTAGATTTAGCAAAACAAACATTCTCATTTTTGTCGCATTAGATTTGTCAAAACCAACATTTTCAATTTGTCGCATTAGAATTATTAAAGGAACATTAGCATTTTTGTCAATGTAGAACAGTTAAAGCAAAAATAAATATTTTTGTCAATATAGAATAGTCAAACAAAAAGACTTATTTTGTCGATATAGAATAATTAAACAGAAACATTCATTTTTGTCAAATTGGAATTGTAGACAAAACAAACACATCACTTTTATTTGTTTTGTTAAATTAGATTTGTCAACAAAACAAATTCATTAGCCTTGTTGTTTTGTTGCAATAGATTAGTTAAATCTAAATATACATTTTGTCAAAATATTCATTTTGTCAAAATAAATCAATGGAATCAAACCATACTTTTTTTGGTCAAAATATACACTTTTGTCAAGATAGGTTAGTTGAATCAAAGTATACATTTTTGTAAAAAGGAATGTTTTTGGCCAAATAGATCAGTTGAACCAATATTTCATTTTTGTCAAAATAGACTAGTTGAAACCAAAAATTACATTTTGTTGAATATGATTGTTGAAAACAAAAATTACATTTTTGTTAATTAGATTTGAATTAAAACACAAATTACATTTTTGTTAAATTAAAGAATTAAACACAAATTACATTTTTGTTAAATAGGTTTGTGTTGCAACAAAATTTTCATTTTGATATAATAGAAGTATCAGCAAAATGGATGTTTCACTTCTTATACATTTTGTTGAAGTATAATCTATATGCAAATATATTAATAATTTGTATTTGTATAACACACAATATAATTTATATGCAAATATATTAATCATTTGTATTTGCATAACATACAATATAATTTATATGCAAATATATTAATCATTTGTATTTGCATAACATACAATAGAATTTATATGCAAATATAATAATCATCTTTATTTGCATAACATACAATAGAATTTATATGAAAATATAATAATCATCTTTATTGGCATAATGTACAATGAAATTTATATGCAAATATAAAAATCATTTTTATTTGCAAACTTACATTAGAATTTATATTCGAATATAAGAATCATATTGTTGGTCAAAACATATATTAGAATTATATGTAAAGTAAGATGATATTTTATTGTTAAAATATACAATATATTTATACGCAAATCCAAGTGACATTTGTATTGTCAAAATTTACATTAGTACTTGTGTGCAGAATAAAGAGTCATTTCATATGTTATGATTTGAAACAATATATGAAAATAAAACAATTTCTTTTTATTTGATTAAAATTATAAATAGAAATTGCATACAAATAAAGGGAAACGAAAGTTATCTTCCTATTGGTAATCGGCAATAATGACATGTAAATAGACTACATTTTATTAGACCTTGGATACATGTAAGAAAAATTATGCGGGTAAAATACATTTTTATTCGGCATTAGGAATAAAATATCATGTTTTGTTCATCGTCATCAATATGTTAGCAGAATTAGAAATTGGTTAAATTCATTAACCAATTATTTATTTATATGAATTGTTGTTGGCTGAAAACCCCACACGGGTATTGGGATGATAATTGATATACACTAGTCCCAATATTTATTTGTATGTCAATCGATAGATTGACGGGCTGTGATGAGCGTTATTATTTCATTTTAATGCTCACACAGTTGTGAAATTCACTCTGGATGTTGAATGGATGGTTTGATGATTATCTATCATTTGTTGTCATTTACATACGATGTATGAAATCCATATAACCGAAGCTATATGGTAAATGATTGAGTCGCTTTCCGATTACGAATGTCTTCTATATAAAGAATATTTTAAACAAAGAATTTCTTTCAAATAAAGAATATTTTTAAAATATATTGAAATAAAAGAATTGGATTTTGGGTTGTCGTGGATGGCGTCTTAAATAACACTGTTCTTAAACCCCGTATGAAAGAATAAATCTTGTAACTAAGATAGTTAGAGTTTCAAATTATATTTAGTATTGAAATAAATTAATATGTGAATTGGGTTTACCGTTTTTGGCTAGCTTTTTGACCTAGCCACCAAAGTCCAAAAGCAAAGAAAATATGAGTCCTTAAGGGTCCGACCCCTCAAGCATTCGATCGTGGTCATATCGTCTTCCTCGGATCGTGACACTCCCCGGATCGCTGCGCCAGTATGTGACCCGATCGCCCCTTGTAGCCTCGATCCGATCCGCTACCTCTAGTTCGACCCGATCCGTCCACAGCATGATGATCCGATCCAAACCCAGAAGACGCGGCGAGGCCCCTGACCAAGTCATTCACGATCCGAGAATGCAGGATCACGCTACACCTGCCCACAACTGTCATATTGACCAATTCTCCATCAAGCTACGAACCAGTCCGAGATCTTCGGGATGTGGGCCACGTATGACCGCGATCCGTCACCAAAAATCAGCTATAAGTAGCCCAGAGCTAGGCAATTTTGAGGATCTTTTGGGCAGTTTTGAGTATTGATTCCACCATTACTGTCACACCACTATTTCTTATCAGTTTTACTTCGAAATTACTGGGAGAAACCATAATTGTAAGAGTGAGTTTGAGAGAAATCATTGGTTGTACTAACATTCAAAGTATAATCAATAGCATATAAAGTGGACGTAGCCTCGTTAACGCCGAACCACTATAAACCTTGTGTGTTCTCTGCTTTTTTCCTCATTTTTTAGTTATAATTCTCAACGAATCAGAACCATTTGGGTGTTAGAGCCAAAGTTTGATCCAACATTTTGGTGCTTTCACTGAGAATTGATTTCTCGGCGTATTGGATTGTTACTCCGTTGTTTGGATACTCAAGTCCGAAGAAAACAGTCCTAAAATTTCACCGTTCAGATTTTTGAAAATTCCAGCGGCATCTGATATCATGGCCGGAAAGAAGTCTAAGGAAGTACGAACTTCGCAGGCGATTGAAGTCGCAAATGAAGAAGTTGAAGAAAGTGTGCATGAGCAAGTTGAGGAAGGCTTCGCGGATCGCGGAGACATGGGGGTGATCCGACCCGAACGTGGCGCCACGATCCGAATTGAGGGCGACACGAACCGAGCATCTGAAGGGGTCGTCACTCGATCCCGAGACAACACCGCGAACCCTCCCCCTAATGTAACCACGATCCGACCCCAGGGGGGTGCTACGAGCCACAGACACAGGTCCACTGTGATTTGAAGTGATGACCAGACTACAACTCAACCTGGAAAGGAGGTTATGACTCACTCTACCCGTCCTGGTACCTCTGTTCGACCTGGCTCAAGTTCTCTGCGCATAAGAGAAAATGTTGATGATCAATATGACCCCTCTTCTCTGGTCACTGAAGGAGATCTCTCTCGCTTCTCCGAAATGTGGGATAGGCTGTTTGATGAATTAGCTGCTCAAAGGCAGCAAAGCTCTGTGTTGCAGCAGAACTTAACTGCTATGGATAAATGGATCGATGATCTCCCAAGACAAAGAACACTCCCAGTTCGCCCACTCACCCAGAGTACTCTTCTTCGTCAGTGGAATCGGCAAGACCTCCGCGGCGACCGTATGAGAGGGCTGAAAACATAGAGCAGCTTCGATTTGGAACCTTGCCATCACGAGAGGAAGATACACTTGGTGTAGGACCCTCAAACTGCAACTTGAATAATCATGCCGCTACTCCTAGAGCTCGACTTGTGGATAATCCTGTTGAGAATAGATCACCTCAGCCTCTTCGCCGTACGAATACTCATGGTAATAGGGGGCAACGAAGCCCAATCAGAGCCCCGGACTTCGTGGATGTTCCTAGAAGGGGGATCGGAGAATTCTCCCCGAGCTAGGAGCACTGATCCCGAGCCTCCGATGACCAGTGCAAATGTTGCAGCTATGGTCCATCAAATCCTGGCGCATAGCCGTGGACAAAAGAATGAAGATTGGGGAATTGACCGCAGTCACACCCCTTTTGCTGACGATATTCTAGATGTAACATTCCCGAGGTGCTTCAACATGCCTCAGATGAACCGTTACGCGGGTAGATCTGATCCAATCCAACATATAATGAGATATTCTTGGTCAATGACCGCTGCCGCAGCTTTTGACGCTGTAAAGTGCGAAGCATTCCCTATATTCCTGGAGGATGTAGCGTTATTATGGTTTACTCGCTTACCAGCAAGATCAATTTCCAGTTTCAGGGAATTGAGTGAAAGGTTCGTGGAACAGTTCCGCATTTATGCACAAAAGTCGAAAAGTGTGATTGACCTGTTACACGTCAAACAACGACCAGGCGAGAGCTTGAGGGTGTATCTGGATCGTTTCAACCTAGCCGCCACCGAAGTCAAGGATCCCCATGAGCCAACTGTTGTGGCAGCCCTAATTGATGGGGTAGATAAAGATACTGAATTTCGAAGATACCTGGCCGGCAAGCCACCTCATACTAGAGAATTGTTCTACGAGAAAGCAAACGTAAGCTTACGTCAGGAGGAGGTATATGCTAACTGGAAGATGAAAATGGAAAATAAGGAGGAAATCCAAAGTAATGTGGCCATCAAGCAAACCGGAGACAGCTCGGGAAAGGTTGAAGTCAATATTGGAAACCGAAACCAGGGCGGCGGTCGCCGGTCAGGAAACAATGGTAACAACAGTAATGGCAATAATCGGAAGAGAAATCGAGGGAGCGACTCCGAGAGGAGGATCCATCCCAGGTCTTTCGAAAATTATACGCCAATAAATGATACTTTGGAGAATATATTCATCGACTCGTACAACGTTCTCAACCATAAAAGGCCTCCTCCAAGAGATTCGACGAAGAAAGAACGTGAGATGGGGAAGTTTTGTCTCTTCCATCAGACCCACAGCCACTTTACAAATGAATGCCGTCATCTGAGAGACGTAGTTGAGAGGTTGCTCCGAGAATGGAAGTTGGATGAGTACCGGGTGACTCCTAGAGACAGGGGGCAAGCTATTCAGACCCCGAACCAAAACCATAATCAACCTGCTGCCAGGCCAACTGTCCAACAAAAAGGAAAGGATCTTGTTATCAACACCATAATAGGAGGGCTTCGCCTAGCCGGGCATAGTTTCAGGGCGATGGACCAATTCGTAAACGCAGCAAAGCATCATCTTGAGGTAGGAGAGTGTAGCAACCCTGAGGACAATGTCTCGGTAAAACAACAAAAGATGATGTCAGATGACGTCATTTTCCGCAACCGAGAGAGTATTGGAGTCCACGCTCCGACCGAAGATCCATTTGTAATCACAGTTCCTATTGGCCCAGCCACTGTCCATAAAGTTTTAGTGGATAACGGGAGTTCAGTCAACATTCTATTCAAAAAGATGTTCGATCGAATGAACCTAGAATCAAAAGATTTAAAGCCGCGTGAAGGATGGATCCGTGGATTTAACGGAGCTTCAACTGCTCCAATGGGATATGTAGAGCTGCCGGTAACACTTGGGGAAGGAGAACGCCAGAGAGTGAGAATTCTTCCCTTCGTTGTTTTGGATATTGAATCGCCTTATAATGCCTTCTTGGGCCGACCGGCCCTAGCAAAGTTTAGAGCTTGTATAGCCCCCTGGTGCTTGTTATTGAAGTTTCCTACGGAAGCTAGTGTTGGCATAGTCAGAGGAGATCAGGTTGCTGCGCGAGCGTGTTACATTGCAGAGCTAAAGCTACTCCGTAAAGGAAAAGATATTGAGACTAAAGACACTTCCTCCCCCACAAGGGAGGAGATGTCATAGCAATTAAAGAGAATGACTATAGGTGAGTCGCCCAGAGAACTGCCCGAGGATATAGATCCCAGAGAGTACGGAGAGACTGGGGGCAGAATGGCAGCTCCCAACGAAACGACTGTGGATGTACCGATCGATGATAGTGACCCAGAGAAGGTCCTGAAGATTGGATCCCAGTTGGATCCAGTTCGAGCTAAAGAACTGACAGATTTCCTGAAAGATAACTTGGATGTATTTGCTTGGACCCACGCGGACATGTGTGGGATATCTCCATCAATCATGAGCCATTCATTGAGCATCAACCCAAAGCATCCACCTGTAAAACAAAAAAGGCGAATGCTGGGCCCAAAGAGGTCCGCAGCCTTGAAAGAAGAAGTTGAAAAGTTAAGAAGTAACGGATTCATCAGAGACTCAACCTACCCAGATTGGATTTCAAATCCAGTTTTGGTAAAGAAGGCCAATAGGAAGTGGCGTACGTGTATTGATTTTTCGGATTTGAATAAAGCCTGCCCAAAAGATAGCTTTCCGTTACCCAGAATTGATCAGTTGGTAGATTCAACGGCAGGTCATGAGCTTCTCTCTTTAACGGATGCTTATTCAGGATATAACCAGATTCCTATGCATGTTCCAGATCAAGAACACACTAGCTTCATTACTGATCTGGGATTATACTGCTACGTGGTAATGCCTTTTGGTTTGAAGAACACAGGCGCTACATATCAACGGTTAGTGAACAGAATGTTCTATAACCTGATTGGGAAAACGATGGAGGTGTACGTTGACGACATGTTGGTTAAGTCCAGACAATCGTCTGATCACACTACAAACTTGGCAGAGATGTTTGGTATTCTTCGAAAGTATGGGATGAAACTCAACCCAACGAAATGCTCATTTGGGGTTGCATCTGGGAAATTCTTAGGATTCATTGTCAGCTCGCGCGGGATTGAAATTAATCCAGACCAGATTGCAGTAATCAGAGTCATTCAGGAGCCTAGACAAATCAAAGATGTGCAGAGCCTTGCGGGGAAAGTAGCAGCATTAAGTAGATTCATCTCTAGAGCGAAAGACAAATGCATTCCTCTCTTTGAATTGATAAAGCGAGGAAAACACAATTTTAAGTGGACTCCTGATTGCATTGAAGCATTTCAGAACCCGCTGAATCATTTGGAGAGACCCCCGATACTGTCTAAGCCGGTGGATCACGAGGATTTATTCGTGTACTTAGTAGTGTCATCCCACGCGATCAGCTCAGCGTTAGTGAGAGAAGAAGACAAGGTTCAAAGGCCAGTGTACTACGTGAGTAAAAAATTGGCGGCAGCTGAACGCAATTATCCGAGGATCGAAAAGCTGGCGTACAGTTTATTGATTACATCTAGGAAGCTTCGACATTATTTCCAAGCTCATCCTATCACCGTGTACACAGATCATCCGCTCAAGCAAGTTCTACAGAGACCAGAAGCTTCTGGAAGGCTGCTCAAGTGGAACATTGAACTGAGTCAATTTGATTTGAATTTTCAGCCCCGACGATCGGTACGGGGGCAAGTGCTGGCAGATTTCATAGCAGAATTTACTGTCTCAGAGGATGACATGGTAAACGAAGAGGGTGACCCACCAAAGTTACTTCTTGATCCTAGTGCATGGAAATTGTATATTGATGGTGCTAGGAATGATAAACGATCCGGTGCCGTAGTGGTGCTTGAAACTCCTGAGAAAAGACTGATATCCTATGCTATCCGGTTGGAATTTCATGCCACTAACAATGACCCCGAATATGAAGCCCTGATAGCCGGGCTGAGGATCGCAAAGGAATTAGAGATGGCGAAGCTGGACATATTTTGTGACTCCAAGTTGGCTGTAAATCAGGTTACTGGAAAATTTCGAGCTAAGAGCCTAAGATTGATTTCATATTTGGAGAAAGTGAAGGAGTTGCTGACTGGCTTTGATCACTACAGTATATCCCATATTCCGCGGTCAGAGAACCAACAGGCGGACAAGTTAGCGAAGATGGCTAGTTCTGACGATCCTGAAGAAGCTGGGCTAGCCCCAGTTGAAGTACTTCAGTTCCCTAGCATAGGTCAGATGGAAATTGATCCGATACTAGAGACTGAGCCAGAAAGAGAGTCATGGATGACCCCTCTAAAGAATTTCTTGATAAATGGAACGCTTCCGACCAAGAAGAGCAAGGGGCGTAAAATATTCTGTAAAGCTTCCCGATACTTTCTGCAAGGCGGAATCCTGTACAGACAGGGATTTTCGATGCCTCTTCTCCGGTGTATAGCCCATGACGACATCAAGCGTGTACTGCAGGAAGTACACGAGGGTGAGTGTGGTGACCATACTGGAGGACAAACATTGGCAAAAAAGGTGTTGCAGTATAGTTACTTCTGGCCTACCATAAACAAAGATGTGGCAAAATACGCACGACGTTGTGATGCATGCCAAAGATTTTCAAAAATTCCCAGGGCACCTCCTGGCCTGTTAAAGACAATGGCGAGTCCATGGACTTTCGCTATGTGGGGGATTGATATCATCGGAAGCCTCCCTATAGCAAAGGGCGGAGCAAAATTCGTTATCGTGGCTGTAGACTACTTCACCAAATGGGTCGAGGCTGAGCCATCACTACACCAAAACAGGTGATTGCCAACGAGTATAACCGTCGCAAACAATTTTAGCAATGCTTATTAGTGTTCTATAAGGGCGTGGCAATTTATTTCCAACACTTATAAGTGTTGGTAGATTTTCCTTTGCAATGCTAATATGTGTTGGTAGATTTTCTTTCCCAACGCCTGTAAGCGTTGGTGGGTTTTCCTTTGTAACCATTATAAGCGTTGGTATACTTGCTCTTGTAACACTTATAGACGTTGGAAGATTTTTCTTTGCAATGCCTATAAGGGTTGGAACATTTTCATTCTAAACGGTTACAAATGCTGCAAGATTTTCATTTACAACAAATATAAATCTTAATAGTAATAAAAATATATGCTGGTAATTGCCATATTCTAACATTAGTAATCAATTAATAACTAACATGATTATAAAATAGACAATATTTAATATGAACCCAAAATTAATATTATTCTCTATTTAAAATGTATAACTTAATGAACACCAATAAACAACATTCATAATCAAGTAATGACATTATCAGAAAAATACAATACATAATTAAGGTTCTAAATTAAACACATAATTAAGTCGCCAAATTCAACACCTAAATAAAGTTCTACAAATACCGAATACGAAACTCCGGCTATATAACAAAGTCTCCATCTGAAAATTCACATAACATGTTCATTCCATTTTGAGGACCATCAGTGCATCCGCTTCCTCTAGAAGTGCCATCATTCATTTAATATCACATTAAATTGAAAATTTCAGCTCCTCGAAAAAAAAAAGAAACAGAACACACATAAGTATTTCAGTTCCTACAGGCTCAATAAAACTAAGCCTATTTAGGCTGTTATACTAAGCTATAAGGCTCAATTTAACTGATCCTAAAGAGGCTCAGTTCAAACCGAGCCTTAGACTGAGCCTACGAGGCTCAGTTTAAGGTGAGCCACAGGCTCAGTTCAGCTAAGCCGAGTGAGCCGGAAAAGCTCATTTTAGACACTGAGCCTGTCAGCTCGGTTTCGATTCGAAACCAAGCCTTTCCGGCTCGGTTACTAAACTGAGATTGGCTCAGTTTCGAATCGAAACCGAGCTGAAAGGTTCAATTTCTAAAATGAGCCAGGCTCAGCTTAGAATCTGAGATTGGAGTGGGAAGTTATAGCATTTAAATTAAAAAAATTCTAAGGAAATGAGTTATAGTGCTTATTTAAAAGTTGAATTTTTATTGACCATAATTACAGAAGCGGGAGGTTATAACGCCCAAAATTTGTCTAAGGAAATGAGTTGTTTTGTTTATTATTAATGTGAGAAAACTCATGGTTTTAAAATCTACAAGAAAAACTGATTCTTAAGGGAAAGACGATGCTAAAAAACTTTTGATGAAATTATAGTGAAAATCTATTATGATGTTATTTGTTTATCTGCTGTGAACTTGAAAGTTCTAGCATTTATTTTTTGTGCTTAACTGTTAGCCTACTTTGTGAACTAGGCAACACAAAGTCAAGAAACCAACCGTTGAAGAGTATTTCAAGTTATAAGACTCCGGTTCGGATCGGAAGGAAACACCACAATTCAGATTGATAGCAGCATATCGGTTCGGATCGGATGGAATTCTCTGTTCGGATCGGATGTCTCTTACTGGATAAATTGGCAAAGCATATCTGATCGGATCGGAAGATCAATAAATCTCGAGTGGACCGGAAAGCCATCTGCTTGCCACGACGCTGGAGCGGAGCGGAGTATGATTAGAGAAGGAGAGACGTCCAAGCTACTCCGGTTCGGATCGGGTATTCCGATCCGAGCCCCCAACCTGCACGTCTCCGACCCGCACCCATGATCCAGGAAAATCTCCTATGAAGTCGCCTGGAGAACCGGACCGGATATGACCAATTCCTACCCCTAACGTCCATCTCATTGATGCGTTGTCAGCTTGATAGCCCATCCGAACCCGAAGAGAGTGCGATGGATGACACGTGTTCCGACCCGGATTGAATCTCAGGCAAATTCACACCTATAAATACCCCATCTAGAGACAAAGAGAAGGATTTTTTTCAGCACTTTTGAGAATCCAAGTACCTTCATCATCCGAATTCCTTTACTCCCGGAAAATCCAAACCATCTTTCATTTCTTGTTTTAATCATTTGAGTGAACAAAAGTGAGTTGTGAGTGAATCTTAAATTGCCTTTGTATCTGAATTACTGAATATAGTTAGAACTAAGTGGACGTAGGCATTTCTTCGCCGAACCACTATAAATCTTGTGTGTTCATTTTTATTTCTGCTTTATTTTATCTTGTTTCTAATCAATTTGGGGTGTTAGAACCACATCTGGGTCTAACATTTTGGTGCTTTCACTGAGAAAAACCTCATCTAAATTCTTTATTTTCCGGGATCTCTTTCTACTTTTTGGACCGTTGAGTTCAAAGAAGTGAATCCTTAAGTTTCTCTACTTTTTTACATTCGTTGAAGCAATTGTCAAAGACTAATGGCCAAAGGAAAAGGCAAGGAAGTTCAGTCTGTTCAAGGAAATGGAGCTGGCGAAGATCAGCAACATGCTGTTGTAACAAGGTCTCGGGGGCAGAGTTCAGCAGCAGGAAGAATCAATGCAGGAAATCCGAACCGACAGCAAGGGGAGAGCTCCGATCCGATCCGGGTAGGGGACTCCGAAGCAGTGCATTCCCCCAGTCTGAACCGACCCGACTTGCTCGCTGCACACCGATCCGACCAGGCACCCCAGCTCCGAACCGACCAGACTTCCTACCTCCGATCCGACCCGATGCTTGGTGAAGCTGGAACATCTACTCGAGTCCCCGCGAATGCTCCAATTCCAGCTGCCAGGGTTGGAGATCAGGTCAATCCATCTGCTCCCATCACTCAAGGAGATTTCTCGCGCTTGCTTGATATGCTTGAGAGCACGAGGGAAGCTATGAGAGTTCATGAGCGCACCAATCTCATGATGCAGGAAAATATGAGGCTCATGAGTCGGGAAATCAATGAGCTCCGCCGGCAAAGAACTCCGTCACCGGTTCGTCATACACCCGTAGATCAATCTTCATCTTCCGAGGAAGAGAGGCCCCGTGAACGAAGGCCACTCGAACGACCTCAGAACGTGGAGCAGCTAACGTTTGGATCTTTGGGGTCTCGCGAGGATATCGCACGAGCATTAGGAAACGATAGCCCCACTCGGGGGCAAAGACTCCAGTCCCCTCTTCCCGAGATCGACCGGGAACGCAGGGAAAGGAATCGAGCAGAGGCAGCTCGAAGACGAAGGGCATCTCCTGAGCAAGATCCCCGGAGGAACTCGGACACTAGGGCCAGGGAACCTGAGCAGCCCCTAACTAGTGCCGATGTGCAGGCGATGGTTCGTCGAATTATGTCCGAAAGCCGGAATTATACAAATGAAGACTATGGCATTGAGCGAAGCCATACTCCATTCACTGACGACATCCTAGACTTCCAGTTCCCCCGACGCTTTAACTTGCCACAGATGGATAAATATAACGGAAGAACTGATCCAGGACAGCACTTGATGCGGTATTCGTGGCTTATGAATGCCGCTGCTGCCCCCGATGAAGTAAAGTGCAAAGCGTTCCCAATCTACCTAGAAGATGTGGCCTTATTTTGGTTTACCCGACTTCCTCCTCGTTCAATTTCTAATTACAAAGAACTAAGCGAGCGTTTCATGAACCAGTTTCGACTACATGCCCGCAAGTCCAAGAGTGTTATTGAATTGTCGAGGATCAAACAGGCACCAGGAGAATCTTTAAGGGCATATCTAGATCGTTTTAACCAAGCTGTAACTGAGGTCAGTGACCCGCATGAGCCCACTATTCTAATGGCATTGAAGGAAGGAGTCGATCCTGAATCTGAGTTTGGAGACTACCTTTCTGGGAAGACACCCCCCACAAGGGCGATATTCTACGAAAAAGCCGACATTTATCTAAGACGAGAAGAGGCCCGGGCAAACCGGAAGAGAAAGTCTGAGATAGCTTCAAAGGAGAATGTGCAGAGTAATATTGCCGTGAAGCAATCTGGGGAAAGTTCTGGCAAGGTCGAAGTAAATGTAGGAAACAAGGGTGGAAACAGCAATACTGGAAACGGGGGAAACAACAACAACCATAATTCGAACGGCAACAGGAGAAACAGAAATAGGGGAAGCGACCCTAACAAAAGGCCCCGATTCCAGAACTACGAGAACTATACACCATTGAATGACACCCTGGAAAATATTTACCTGGACACGTATAATGTGTTGCAGTACAAAAGACCGCCACCTCGTGATTCGACCGAGAAAGAAATGGCGACAGGGAAATTTTGCTTGTTTCACGGAACACATGGACATTCGACCAATGAGTGTCGACATTTGAGGGATGTAATTGAAAAGCTGCTGCGTGAAGGAAAGTTGGATGAGTACAAGGTTGCCCCGAGGGACAGGGGGCAAGGAGAGCAGGCTCCAAAGCAAATCCTACCTGCTCCTAAGCCTACCGCGCAGCAGAAAGGTAAAGGGATCGTCATCAACTCCATAGTGGGCGGACCTCATCCGGCAATCCGAAGCTTTAGGTCAATGGACCAATATGTGAATGCTGCCAAGCATCTAGATGTGAATGAAGGTGACGATTTGGAAGATGTCACTCCTATAAAACAACAAAAAACCATGTTCGATGATGTGGTATTCCGCAGCCGAGACAACACGGGAATACAATCTCCCACCAATGATCTGTTGGTTATTACTACCACTATTGGGCCGGCCTTGGTCCATAAGGTATTAGTAGACAACGGAAGTTCCGTTAATATTTTGTTCAAGAAGTCATTTGATCAGATGAAGCTTGAACCCGAAGATCTGAAACCTTGTGAAGGATGGATTAGAGGTTTCAACGGAGCGACGACAGCTCCCATGGGATACATAGAGTTGCCCGTGACTTTAGGGCAAGGAGAACATAGAAGAGTGCGAATGCTTCAGTTTGTAGTACTGGATGTAGATTCGCCATATAACGCATTTTTAGGGAGACCTGCCCTCGCTGAGTTTAGAATTTGTATCGCCCCTTGGTGCTTGCTACTAAAGTTTCCAACCGAAGCCGGAACTGGAGTAATAAGAGGGGATCAGGTTTCTGGACGGGCCTGCTATGTGGCCGAACTGAAGATGTTGATGAAAGGAGTAAATGCTGAGAGTAAGGATGCCTCATCTCCCTCAAAGGGGGACTCGGCATAGCAATTAGAGAGATCGAACCCAAGGGAGTTGCCCAAAGGAACGCCTGAAGACCTGGATCCTAGAAAAGACGAGGAACCAGAGGCTAGAAATGCAACTCCTAATGAAGCGACAGTGGAAATTCCTGTTGATAAAGCTGATCCTACGAAAGTTTTGAAGATTGGTTCCCAATTGGATCCACGTCGTGCTGAAGAATTGACGGACTTCTTGAAGGCAAACTTAGATGTGTTCGCCTGGACCCATGCTGACATGTGTGGGATATCGCCTTCCATTATCAGTCACAAACTGAATGTAAATCCGAAGCATCCGCCTGTGAAACAAAAGAGACGCATGCTGGGCCCAGAGAGGTCGGCTGCTCTCAAAGAGGAAGTAGAGAAATTGAAGCAAAATGGATTTATTCGAGATTCGACTTATCCCGACTGGATATCGAATCCTGTCTTGGTAAAGAAGCCAAACGGAAAGTGGCGAACTTGTATTGACTTTTCAGATTTAAATAAGGCTTGCCCAAAAGATAGTTTCCCACTTCCCAGGATTGACCAGCTTGTAGACTCGACAGCGGGTCATGAACTTCTCTCTTTCATGGATGCATACTCTGGATACAATCAAATTCCTATGCATGTGCCAGACCAAGAGCATACAAGTTTCATTACGAATTTGGGATTATATTGTTATGTTGTAATGCCGTTCGGATTAAAAAACGCTGGAGCTACTTATCAGCGGTTGGTAAATAGAATGTTTTATGATCAGATAGGAAAAACTATGGAAGTTTATGTGGATGATATGCTTGTTAAATCAAAGCAGTCCTCCAGTCATACGCAAGACTTAGCAGAAATGTTTGGTATCTTGCGAAAATACCGTATGAAATTGAATCCTTTAAAATGTTCATTTGGAGTGGCGTCGGGAAAGTTCCTTGGCTTCATTGTGAGTTCCCGAGGAATTGAGATCAACCCTAGCCAGATAGCGGCGATTAGAAACATCAAAGAACCAAGGAGAATTAAAGACGTCCAAAGTCTGGCAGGGAAGGTAGCGGCGCTAAGTAGATTCATCTCCAAAGCCACCGATAAATGTGTTCCATTTTTTGATTTAATAAAAAGGGGAAAGAAGGACTTCCAGTGGACTCCCGATTGTGTCAAGGCTTTTCAAAATCTGTTAGAGCTGCTAGAGAAATCGCCAATCTTATCAAAGCCGGTAGATCACGAAGAACTATTTGTTTATCTAGCAGTCTCGGCTCACGCTGTCAGCACAGTTCTGATTCAAGAAGAAGACAAAGTACAAAGGCCAGTATACTATGTGAGTAAAAAATTAGCAGCGGCAGAGCGCAACTACCCAAAGATCGAGAAGCTCGCTTACAGCCTCCTGATTGCATCCCGAAAACTTCGTCACTACTTCCAAGCCCATCCAATAACCATATACACCGATCAGCCGTTAAGACAGGTATTACAGAGACCCGAAGCGTCGGGAAGGTTGATTAAATGGAACATAGAACTAAGCCAGTTTGATTTGAATTTTCAACCACGAAAGTCAATCAGGGGGCAAGCTCTAGCAGACTTTATTGCGGAGTTCACCATTCCAGAGGAAGAAATAATCAATGACCGAGTGGTTAAATCCGAGGATAAGCTAGAGATGAATCCGTGGAAATTATATACAGATGGAGCTAAAAATGACCGAAGATCCGGAGCTGGAATTGTCTTAGTCACTCCGGAGGGACGGTCGTTATATTACGCCCTGCGATTAGAATTTTCGGCAACAAACAATGACTCTGAGTATGAAGCCCTGATTGCCGGGCTGAAACTCGCTAAAGACCTCGGGGTAAAAGTGATGGACATATTTTGTGACTCTAAGATTGTTGTTTGTCAAGTGCGAGAGGAGTTCGCGGCTCGAGGACCTCGACTTGTCGCTTACCTCAAGAAAGTGAAAGAGCTATTAAATAGCTTAGAGCGGTACAACATAACACATATTCCCAGAGTAGAAAACCAGAAAGCGGATAGACTAGCAAAGTTGGCTAGTTCCGACAATCCAGAAGAGACTGAGGTAATTCCAATTGAAACGTTGGAATCACCAAGCTTTGAGTCAATGGAAATTGAATTCGTTCATGAAGCGGAACCAGAGAAGGAGTCATGGATGACTCCAATCAAGAGTTTTCTTAAGAATGGGACTCTCCCATCGAAGAAAAGTGAGAAAAGAGCCGTAGTTCGTAAAGCTGCCAGATATGTTATGCAAGACGATACCCTCTATAGACAAGGATTTTCTATGCCCCTGTTACGATGTATCGCACACGACGACATCAAGCGTGTACTGAGAGAAGTGCACGAAGGTGAGTGTGGAGATCATACAGGAGGTCAAACTTTAGCAAAGAAAATATTGCGGTACGGATACTTCTGGCCTACGATCAACAAGGATGCAGCTGATTATTCACGACGCTGCGATAAGTGCCAGAGATTCGCCAAAATCCCCAGGGCACCATCAACCCAGCTTAAATCGATGGTGAGTCCTTGGCCATTTGCCACATGGGGAATCGATATCATTGGAGTTTTACCGATTGCTAAAGGGGGAGCTAAGTATGCCATAGTAGCCGTGGATTATTTCACAAAGTGGGTGGAAGCTGAACCCTTGACTAAGATCACCACAAGAAAGGTGATAAGTTTTGTGGTCCGAAATATTATATGCCGATTCGGGATCCCAAGGACGATTATTACCGACAACGGGACCCAATTTGATAGCACTGAGTTCAGAAACTTTTGCCAGAAATATAAGATAGACAAACGATATACTGCAGTTGCCTATCCACAATCTAATGGGCAAGTAGAGGCAATAAACAAGGTAATAAAATCCATCCTCAAGAAGCGATTAGAGCGTGCAAAGGCAAAATGGGTTGATGAATTGCCCCTAGCCTTGTGGGCATATCGAACAACGTTTAAAACGGCTACCGGTCATACCCCTTTCTCACTCTCCTTTGGCTCAGAAGCAGTAATTCCAGTTGAACTAGAAGTTCCTTCCCACAGGGTGACGTATTATGACCCGATGACGAATCGGGCACTTCTACTTGAGTCTCTTGATGAAATCGAAGAGAAAAGGGACGAAGCAGACTTGCGTGCAGCAAGACATCGGCGTCAGATGGCACGCTATTATGACAAAAAAGTTCGTCTCAGAACTTTTGAACCAGGAGATTTGGTGTTAAAGAGAGTTTTTCCATCCCTTCCTCACCTCGGCCCAAAATGGGAAGGACCCTTTGTCATCCAACGGAAACTTGATAAAGGAACATTCAAGTTAACGACCGTAGATGGCGAAGAAGTCCCTCGAGCATGGAATGCCCAACACTTAATGCGATATTTGGATTAGAAATGCTATATTTTTTGCTGTTCTTCCTGTAAACTCTGTAATAAGGCACGACTTGCCTTGGGAAAATCTGATGATATGAATAAAGGACTATAAAGTGGATGTAGGCTACGACTTAGCTGAATCACTATAAAAATATTGTGTGTTATTTACTTTTATGCATTTACATTCGTTAGTTGTTCTGTTGAGATTATAAAATACAGGATAACTTAGAGCCTAAAAAGGTTGAAACAGTTTGGACATAAAAAGAAGCACAATGATTATTTGTGCAATAAGACATAAAAGAATGAGAAAACGACATTCTGAACTCTAACTCTCCAGAGAAAGAGAGAGAGTATAAAAGCGTCTCCGACTGAGCGCTGAGAAAGAGGTTCAACTCCGAACTCTAACTTTCCAGAGAGAAAGAGAGTATAAAGGCGTCTCCGATCGAGCGCCGAGAAAGAAATCTTTTCCCGTTGAACGACCGGGGAATAAACAAATAACTGAACTCGAACTCTAACTCTCGAGAGAATGAGAGAGAGTATAAAAGAAATGCCAGGAAAAACAACAGGTGTTGATGATACAGGAAATGCTATCCCGTTAGAGAATCGGGAGCATTCAGATTGCATGGTTAAGCACTGAATAACTTATGGAGATTGACTGGGGACACATATACATACACATATCTCCCCTCTCCACAACTTTGTTTCATAACTATAGATATGCATGTTTACATAAGTGCAGAGCTGCTAACAGATAAACATTGCAAAAAGTGAATTATTTTTATTTACAAATGAATGAATTTGTACAGGGAAATGACTAAAAAAGAAAGTGCGGGAGCTGCTGTTGTGGCAGCACTTATTGATTTACAAAGATGCTAAAAGGACACAGGAGAACCCACTATTTGGGTTTGGGATGAGCCTTCGATTTCTTGGCAGCTTTTTCCGCATCCTTTGCTTCCCTCTCGGCTTCAGTCAAGATTCGCTTTGATTTCTTTTTCCCTGAAGGTGTAGCACTGGAGCCAGCAGACTTCTTCCCGGAGGGCTGGGCACTGGAATCAAAAGAAGATTTTTTAGCAAGTTCTTCGGTGATAGATCTAGTTGAGAGCTTAACAACTAACCTTGAACCTGCATCCACAACTGCAAGGGGCTTGAGGACCTCAGGGTCTAATTCTTCAGCCTTTAATTGCAAGCGCTTGTCTTGATCAGCCTTCATGGCAGCCAAGGTAATGTCATTAGCGCTTTTCGATTCCCCAGTTATTACAATCTCCGGTTCCTCATCATGCCCCTCGTCTCCTCCGTCGTCTTTTAAAGCTGCAATCATTTCTTCATCATGGGGAGTAGTGACCTTAGTTGGTTCACTTCTTTCCCCCAGGTCTGTGGAAGCAGCCTTGTCTTCTCCTTCTTTGACCCTATCAGCGGGCTTTGTCCCAGTGGTAGTTCCTTTAACTACATCTGTCTTCGCGGAGGATTCAACGCCTACAAAATGAGAAACATCGGTTATCAACTCAGGCAAGAGCAAAGGATTTCTCATCGAACGTTCAGTCATGTAGCCAAAGGTAGTAGTAGCCTTGACAAATTGAGGAGAAAAGATAGGGATACCTTCTGAAGACTTTTCAGCGGGGGTGACTACTACCTCTGGAGTTATTTCAGGAATGGGAGATAGTAAAGTTGTTCGGGGAATTCCCGGGTTTTCGGGATCATACCCTTCTACTTCAGGAGTTATAGGCGCAGAAGAAGAGGAACCAGCTTCAGGAATGGTTTTCTGTTTAGACTTCCGCCTCTCTTCTTCCATGGCCTCAGCAATTAGACGGCGACCTTCAGCTAGGCGCTCCGGTTCGTCGTCTCTCAAGTACTTCTCCATCAACTTATCTTCATCGAGGGAATCGACCTTAAGCTCTTCTTTTTCCCACTCGACGATTTGATTCCACACATGAACCAAAGTGGATGGATAGTCCTCGATCCAGGAAATGTTTCGACGACGAATAATGTGCGCGAAGAATTCGATCATTAGCTCGCCGAAGCCCTGAATATCGGCCTCCGCCTCTGATAATTGTTTGCGGGTTTCCTCCGCAGATTTAATAGCGCATTCCACATTGCCTTCAGCCAGAGCAGCCCTGTTTTCCGCCTCTAACAATTTTGAAGCCAAGTCAGCGTTTTTCTTTTCTAACTCAGCACTCCTTTTCGCTAACTCGGCATTTTTCTGCTCAAGCTCAGCATAAGCGAGACGTATCTTAGCAGCCTCTGATTTGGCTTCGTCAGCTTGCTTCTTCAACTCGGAACGTTCCTGAGTGTGGGATTCTAGCAAATCATGATAGCGCTTTTGCATATCCTCAAACTGTTGTTTGAAGTTAGAAGCGTTCTTCTGAGCGATAGCTAGTTGAGCTTGAGTATCTTCTAAATTTTTTCCTAAGGTTTTTAGGGCCTTAGCATCTTCCTCTGCCGTTTTGTGCATTGAGTCAGCATTTGTCATTAGCGTGCGAATGATTCTAGAAAGAGTGCGGGAATACTTGAACATTTCGGTATATTGTTTTTCCACCAAATCAATCTTTGCTCTGGCCTCCTCTGCCCAATTAGAAGAAATAGGTTCAAGGGAAGGTAGAAAGGTCAGAGTCTCGAAGTAGTGCTCGGGAAATTGCTCCTTTAAGTATGCCAGCCTTACTGCGGTTCCCGCATCTGGTGGAGGAGGGGCGAGGACTGTTAGTTCAGTGTCCCTTCCTGAAGAAGATTCTGTAGAACCCTTGTCTGTCCGAGGTCGCTTAGTAGCAGGGACTTTTTGCTTGCTTCTAGACCCAGTTTCCTTTGGAGGAGTCTTCTCTCTACTCCGCTTTCATGGGAGGAAGTGGAATCCCTGGATTGTGGTCTATCCTCCTCCCTACGACCTTGATAGCTTTTGTATTTTTCTTGTTCCGGTCGAACTGGTGAGCGGGAGCGTGAGGACCGAGATCGATAAGGATCATAGGGTCTTCTTTCCTCCCTGCCGCGGTCATCCCGGCGGTTATATTCGGCATCCTGGGGAGGATTGGACATGCTGCGGCGAAGCTTTCTTATATCATAAGAGGAACGAGACATTGTACCTGCACGATAAGTTATACGAAGTTTAGAATCGACGGATCCATGGAAAAAGAAGTGCAATGAATGCTAGTGCTACGGTGCAAAGTGCATCCTATGTGGTGTGTGTGTCCCCCCAACCAACCCGAGTCTGAAGCTAGACTGGTGCGGGCAGGCTCTTTGGCCTTAGCAGGAGTAGTCTCTTCAGAAGAAGTGAAGACTAAAGGGTCCTTTCTGAAATCTTCCGAAGTATATATAGTTTCGGGTAAGGGGAGATCCCCCAAACCCTGAAATATGTGCTCGTCGGTGCTAGGAACATCCCCTTCGGAAGCGTGGAGTGGCGACCCTTGGGGAGATTTTGATTTGTCTACCGAGGTAGTTTCCTCGGGGGCAATATACCCTTCACGATGTTTTTTGGCCAGATTAGCCAGTTCATCATCTTGAGTGGAAGAGGGAGAGGGTGAAGTTTGAAGAGAAGCTGCAGGAATTCCCGAGCCTTCTACTATTTCTGGAACTGTTTCCACTGGAGGAATATATGCATAAGGGACCGTCCCATGACCGATGCTACGGAAGACGGATAGCAGCCCGTGAAAATGAAGGTACTCATCTTTAAGAACCTCGTCAATAGTAAGGAATTTTTGGTCGCCATTGAGGAGACGGTGCATTCGATCAAAGAACGCTTGGTCTGATACCTGTTTGGGATTATCGACTGCAAATAAAAAGGAAAACAGGTCAGGGTGATGATTCAAGTGTATAGAGTCCAGGGTCAGAAAATCAGTGCTTTACTTGATTTTGTCCATCTTCTGGCGCATCCAGGCTGTTGCTTTATATAGAACCACTCCAGTCTGGAATCTCCAGCTTTGCTGCTAAACGGCGTAGAGATTATCTTCCTCTTTGGGACCGACTCAAAGTAACAGAAAGAAGGGGTTTCTCTAGTCCGATGTTTGAAATTATAGAAGAAATGAACATCGTCAAACGTAAGCTCCACGCCTAGAATTTCACGATATGCTATGAATAAGGTATGCAGATAGGCATATGAATTGGGATGCAGCTGCATGGGGGCAATCCGCATTTGTCTTAAGAAGTCGACGATGAAAGGCGAGAATGGAGGAATGGCGCCAACCATGCACATCAGACGAGTGACCGTCATATATCCTTCTGGAGGGTTATGTGGACGGTCAGAACGTGAGGGCACTAAAGTGTCTCTCTTCATTATTCCATACTTCAAGCAAATTCTCACGAGTCGGTCATTGTCAATTGTTGATTCTACGGAATCTGGAGGTGATTCCAATATAATGGCTGAGTCAAATTCATCGGGTGCTCGGTTATCACCAATCCCTCCTTCCTCCTCAAAGCCTAGGGAAACTTCATTTTCTGAAGACATTTCATCGCTTTCCCGATGACCGACTCCGTAATCCGGACCCTCGCTGTCCCATTCTGGGTCAGATGAAGAAGATATATCCTCGAGAGTGGTTTTGTTGGAAGTTTCTGGAGCTTCTTTCCTCTCAGCTAAACGAGAAGAGCGTCTGGGCCTCATTGTCATGGAACTATTGAAGAAGCAATAGCACGGATTAGAGTGAATTATCCCGTGTCCCCTTTTTGTGTATGTGTGTGAACTAAAGTGTATGCAACAAATGTGGGAAATACAAAATAGAAGTACAGCAATGCAAGACGAAGCTTTAAAGAGAAAGTAATAGTCAGAGTTGTCCTTGATTCTCGTTTATGTTCGCAAGGCACTATCCTAACTGTTCGCGAAGCATATTCGTCTAGAGTAAGCGTTAGTTGAATTAATTGGATAGTCTTTATGTGCCAAGTTTGATATGTTCGGATCGGTTCGGATATACGTATGATGGCTGGCTCAATACAAACACAGATAGTAATCGGTTCGGATGCGTCATTAGAGCAGGGCCAGTTCAAGACAAGGGAAGCAATGGGTTCGGAGGCAGGACTGATCTGATCGGATCGGATGGCCCGATCCGAACCGGACTAGCACCACTCAACCGATCCGTTTACTTCAACCTTCACTTCTCCGACCCGAACCAACGTTTTCTGTCCTCCCTGTCTTTCTAAAGTTTGTAACCCGGACCGACCCCTTATCCTACTTCTTCCTTTCTGTTCCTCCGTCTTCTACCCGAACCGACTTCAGTTGGTCACCACGCTCCTCGTCTTCTTCCTCTTTCCCCCCTTTCTCACAAACAGGTCCATATTATCAGCTAAGTTATCGTCAAGGGCAGAAATTTGCCCTCTCCAGCTTCGCAACGCCTCGAAGCGACGGCGCGTCCACCAGTAACGATGTGGATTTCAAGCGAAGTTTGTGGCTAAACCATCCCAATCCAACACAAATTGAAATCAAGAGCAATTACTATGAAGCTATTCGAGATTAAAGAGCTACCTACGTGTTCGAGTTAAGAAATCTACGAGGGATAGTTTTGGAATATTTGAGTTTCTGAAGTTTTCAATGCTTAGGTCCGAGCGGCAATAGAAACGAAGAAGGAAGAAATGAAGACGGTGATGGGTTTATATAAAGAATGGAGTTGACTCCTCGTCTCCCTATTTTGTCTCGCCCGATCGGACCGGAGTGGAAGCCCAGTAGCACAACTCTCTCTGAAGGCCCAATGTTTAAGAAATAAATCCACGAATACGCTTCGGATCGGAATCCGAACCGAGTGGAAACTTCACACGTTGATTTAGCGTCCGACTCGAATTGAAGAGAAGGAGAGTAAAGGAGGAGCATACCCGCAAGAAGCATTACATGGCGAGATAAGTTCCCAAATCTGCTCAGAAATAAAGAAAATGTGTCCGGGTCGGACGCCGAACCGAACAGAAGTCCGTGCATTACTCTTGACAATTCTGGTTGAACGACATCAAAGCACGCTTTGTACAACGAAAGCATCCTTTGAGGGGGCAAAATGTTAGCCTACTTTGTGAACTAGGCAACACAAAGTCAAGAAACCAACCGTTGAAGAGTATTTCAAGTTATAAGACTCCGGTTCGGATCGGAAGGAAACACCACAATTCAGATTGATAGCAGCATATCGGTTCGGATCGGATGGAATTCTCTGTTCGGATCGGATGTCTCTTACTGGATAAATTGGCAAAGCATATCTGATCGGATCGGAAGATCAATAAATCTCGAGTGGACCGGAAAGCCATCTGCTTGCCACGACGCTGGAGCGGAGCGGAGTATGATTAGAGAAGGAGAGACGTCTAAGCTACTCCGGTTCGGATCGGGTATTCCGATCCGAGCCCCCAACCTGCACGTCTCCGACCCGCACCCATGATCCAGGAAAATCTCCTATGAAGTCGCCTGGAGAACCGGACCGGATATGACCAATTCCTACCCCTAACGTCCATCTCATTGATGCGTTGTCAGCTTGATGGCCCATCCGAACCCGAAGAGAGTGCGATGGATGACACGTGTTCCGACCCGGATTGAATCTCAGGCAAATTCACACCTATAAATACCCCATCTAGAGACAAAGAGAAGGATTTTTTTCAGCACTTTTGAGAATCCAAGTACCTTCATCATCCGAATTCCTTTACTCCCGGAAAATCCAAACCATCTTTCATTTCTTGTTTTAATCATTTGAGTGAACAAAAGTGAGTTGTGAGTGAATCTTAAATTGCCTTTGTATCTGAATTACTGAATATAGTTAGAACTAAGTGGACGTAGGCATTTCTTCGTCGAACCACTATAAATCTTGTGTGTTCATTTTTATTTCTGCTTTATTTTATCTTGTTTCTAATCAATTTGGGGTGTTAGAACCACATCTGGGTCTAACATTAACATATAACTTTTTATTCGTAAATCTGTAGTGACCTCATTTATAAACTTTATTAATGGCAGTAGAACTAATATAACAATCATAACTAATATTTCTTCCTGTATATTGTTCTGTGCATCTATTTTCAGAAAGAAGAAAACCTATTGTATTAAGATAATGAAAACAGAATGGTAGTACAACTGAAATAGAATAACCAAGTGTTACAGTGTTTGTTAAATGAAAAATGCAGAAGGTAAAAACGCATTAGAATTTTACTATTACAATGGATCATGTGTCTACAAATATAACCTTGCATTTGAAGGAAAAAGTAGCGGAGTCAGATTAATGTCAATGCTCAGGCTATTTAACCTTGTACTTATGATATTAAATAACTGGAATATGTTCTCCTATAAATAATGTTAACTTGTAAATGTGTAATAAATTAAGTGTATACTGCATTGTTTCATAATTTTATTTTCTGCTCGATTAATTTGTATATAAATCCTGGCTTATTTTTTATGCTACATACATAGTCTGCAAATGAATAGAACCGTTTAGCTTCAAAAGAATAAAAATAACTTTTACCTACGACTCAATTAACAGTAAAATCTTACAGTTGACATTTATATATAACGCAATACAGGTCAAGATTATTTTAATTTACTTGGAATCCTTCCAGAACTGAGTATGAACTCTTCACATCATGAACAAACTATGTATACTAAATAAGGAAGAAATGAAACCTAAAAAAAGTACCTTAAACGGGTCTTCATCATGTTACTCCCATCCAAGCATCAAAATACACTTCAAAGCATAAAATAAATGATAATAAGTTATTCTCACAATTGATCACTGACTTGTTTGATCATCTTTTATGCTGCTTTTATCCTTACAACTAATTTTTTTTTACTAACAGAATAAAAGTCTTCTATAATCAAATAAGATTACAGATGTTTCACCCACATATGTATTACTTGTACACCAGTGATAAACATTCTGTTGAACATTACTCTCGAAAGAATGACGTCATATTCCAATTGTTTTTCTGCAAAACTTCTTTGTATTATCTGTACAGGAAAACTCATGTAAATATTTGAAACCATTACCCCAAAATTGCCTGTCTTCATGTGTCCCGCGTCCCATTAAATTTTAGACACTAATTATCATAATTTTATGTGTCCCACATTATCATATGAAATATAGATGATTAGTTGATCAATGTTTGAAATCAAATGAACACATGGTGACAGATAACTAGGGATACAAAACAAAACGGAAGCAATAACTCCATGAGAAGTTAGTTTCTTCTCAGATTCTGCCTGGCCAAGCCGTGTTTATTTTTTTCCAAGCAATCCTTCTAACGCTACTTTTTTCTTATGCTCCGTAGATTCCACATCGACTGCTTCAGAAACTCTCTTACCTTTTCCATTCTCCTCTATCACCAGTTCTTTGAAAAGAGGCAACACATAGAAGCAAATGCAGAGACACACAACAGCTGGTACACGCCCATAAAACACCAATGTTATTAAGGTAACTGTCATTATAACCAACCCTAGTGCAAGGTTAAGCTTTAAAGGTGGATTAATTAGCTGGTATGTTTTGACTGAGCCCAAGGGCGGACCCAGGAATTAGGACTACGCTGGGCTAATTTTTAAGGCATTTAGACAAAAGAACTCAACAACAAGGTAATCGATTTTCTTATTTGAGTGGTATCACTCATTTCAGTTCTTAATTTTTTTTTCAAAACTACTTTAGGTAAAAGCACAAATTATCTAAATCTATAAAATTGTGTTCTCATTTCAATCTTCAAGCAAAAAACAATTGGTTTAACAATCACAAACAGAGAATAATTCAGCAATACCTTAATAACTATGTGCAGTAATGCAAATTGCTAACCAAAAATTTAGGGTTTTTCCTTCAAGAAATCAATTTTCAATCTGCGATTAAAAATCACCAGAACTGATTAATGTATCGAGCTGAGATGCTGTTGAAAATCCGTTGAACTGAAGACTAGAGAAGAACGCTTTATTTTTTCTTTTTTCTTTTTTTTGCAAGCAAGGGCTTAGGACGAAGAGCGGAAAACTGGAGAAGTTGGGTGCGTAATTCATTCTGTTTCTCCCTTCCTAGTACTCACTGAACAAAACAAATTACTAAAGTACAAGCTTTTTTTCCTTTTTATTTTTTTCCTTTTTTTAATGAAATCAGCAAGAAAATTACCTTCACAAAAAGCCTACTAAGTTTAGAACACAAAGAATACATCTTCTCAGCTCCAACCTCGTGCTGCTTTTCCCAGATCCTACTTCTCTACATCTTTGACAAACCTACGATTACCAATGAATACAAAAGTTTTCAGTTGCAAAATTAAAATTGAAAGGGAAAAGCTTGAAAATTAGAATCAACCGAACATATAAAGAATAAACCTTGTTGCTTGTGTAAATTTCTGCAGCCCTAGCCCAAAACTGAAACGATCTATTTAAGAAGTTATAGATGGAAAGATATTTTCTCTCTAAATCCTCGAGTTTGTCAACTAGAGAAGCCATAAAGGACATCAGACGGAAAAGAAAAGATTAGTAATATATGACTGCAATTTGCGATTTTGGAGGCTTTGGAGTGCAGATTGTGGCTCAGAGCACAGGTTCCTCCTTTCAGCTTTCGAGTGCTGGGCTTGGTTGAGTAGCAATTTTTTTCTTCTGTGTTACTTTTCTACCCTAGGCTACAACCCAACTGAGCCCAAGGCTAATTCCGCCCCTAACTGAGCTGAGACGCGCTTTGCTCCTTGCCTCTGTTTGGGACTTGTGAATTGATCGGTTGTGACCGTGATAAGCTGTGACCATGATACTTTGTTGAGATTTTTGGATGGCTCATGCCTTGAGAGTTTGCATGCTCTGCTTGTGTTTGATGTTGTTTGTTTCTTGGTTGGTTGGTTGCAGTCTGCATGAATTTTAACCAAACTATATTTAATATATGGCAAAAATATTAAGTCGAATCTCCTTCTTTATTTCAAAACATCAGTACAAGGAAGAAATTAGTGATATGTCTTGTACGTAATAACTATTGTAAATTTTTCTATTTATCTGTGCACACAGATTATGTGAAACCTAGTATAAAAAACAAACAACAAGGCCTATTGTCCGTGTAGTAATATGAAGCCGACTCACTAACAAAAGTTAAAACTTCATTAGTGACCACTGTAATCAATTACAAAATTTGTATCTAAAGCAAAGAAAGATTTAAAAAATAAAATGATTGTGTGTCATGCAATAGAAAATTGGTATCTCAGTATTCACTGAATTAGTATTTTAACATAGATTTAATATAGTAAAAGAATGAACGTATGCATATGCCATAATTTACTACAGAATGGAGAAGGTAATTGGTTTACCTCTCAAATATTGTTACATCTTCAAAGGAACAACCATTATTTTAAGCGAACTTTAGCAATGTGCATATTCCTCCGCTCATTAAAACAAGGCATAAGAACCAAGATGTAGAGCATATTCACTATAACTCCCATATCTGGCAATGCCTCATACAGGAATATAGGAAAACACAAGCGCATCAGTTTATGGTCAAATTTCCAAATTTTTATTTTCATTTTTAACAATCAAACGTGGGCAACATAAATATGATGCATTAAAAGTGAGGCAGGACAAATTTATGCTCAACATTAATTTGATGTATACATATATGGTACAATAACTAGACCCAGTAGTGCCTAAAGCAAGATAAAAGAAAATAACTGTTCATCCAAATGTTTAGATTCTACTAGAATAATAACTTTAAGCAATAAAAAAGAATTACTAGAATAACAAACAATCCGAAAGTTTAGCTTCTACTATTCCCAAACTCTGCAATAGTAACAAAATTGTTGTAACATTTAAGCATGTGTCTTACAGAGGATAAGTAGTAAGAATAAAAGAAATAACTGTTCATCCAAATAAAGAGTACTCACATAGATATTACTCAAGCTACAAAACCACTAACAAACATTTGTAATTTATAAGAGAATCATGTCGCATTTGTATCACCTCAGAAATAAAACCCGAAAAACTAATTAGGCGATCTCTCATCTATCCCTACCCCTCAGCCGAAATCAATCTTTATAACAAAAAATGATTAAAATAAAACATAAAAAATGGTTAAATTCTGCAAGAAATGTGCTGATAAATTCAAAAACATGGCATTCCATGCAAATTAACTTAAAATATCATCTATAATATTATAAATTCGCACCATATTATGATCAACAAAAGCCTTCATGCGGTTCCCGTGGGCCTGCATGACATGATAAGAAAAATATGAATATCTTTCATTTCAATGTAATGTAATCACACAAAACTAACATAAAACTGCAACATCTTGTTTAATAGAATCAAGGAACAATAAAGCACTTTACAAGAACATGGCATGATGCTGGGATTAATACATGAACTTAAGCAGCTTGTCCTACCTTAGGCTCAGTTCAATACAACGTAATATTGGGCCGTTCGGTCCAGTTTCACTGCGCCTTAGGCTCAGTATTACTGAGCCTAAGGCTTAGTAATACTGAGCTGTTCAGCGTATTTAACTGCGCCTTAGTGTTGATACTAATATTTTTGTTTGATGATAACAAATAGATTTTTGCTACTGGAGTGTTTGATTGTGGAATATCTAGTATTATTGGAAAATAAAATAACACAGAATTTACACAGAATATAAAAAAAAAACAAATCAAATAAATTTTATTTCCAATAATATTATTTATTTTACAATTCATTTACACACAAGACTTTACAAATCACTTTACAAGTAATTTCAGTACATACAATTTTTTTACAAGCACTTCATTTTTTTTTTCTTCTCATTTCAAACTGAATTATTCTTGTTGAGAACACCTTAACTGTCCAAAGCATCATCCTGTAACCTGTCACAAAAGAAAGAAAAATACACAGTACACTGGAACTAAAACAAATATTTTTGACAAAAATGATTCTTTGTGATTGGTTCATTTTTTTTTTGTCTCAGTTTTCTGTGTGCTTTTCTCATCATATTTCAGACCTGAACAGCCACATCAAAACCATACTGGTTTGCTGATCAGAACCAACTGATTCTGACCAGCCTCAACTCAGTACAGTTTGACTGCTATTTTTTTTTCAGAATCAAACAAGGTGAATTGTCAAATTCAAGACATGTTCAAAAGAGGTCAACCAGCAAATAATTTTCAAAGTCAACATGGAGTCAAAAAATGATTCAAATCAAAATGCAAGTAAACAAGCAAGCATGGTCAAATTCAAAGCAATGCATGTACAAAAAGGATGTACACAATTCAATGTTGCATGTACAAATGGTAATACAGCAGCAAATCACAACTATGCAGCAGTGACAATTTTTTTAAATAGCAGTGACATCACAACATAATCACAACAATACATATGACTACATGGTGCAACAATCAAGTCGAGGCACAAGTCAGAGTGCAGAAAGCAACTCAATCAGGTTATGTGCAACATGGTGATGCCAAACAGCAATGGTGGCATAGCAGCAACAAGAGCATGGCAAATGGTTTATGGTACAACAGTATAGCCAACAAAGTGACAGAGTGGTGTACAAAGTTGTATACAACTCAGCAAAGCTCAAAGTGGTTAAGCCATAATAGTTCAAGTGTGTAAATGATCAGTTTTGCAACATGATTGCCAACAAGAAAACAAAGCAGCAAAGGTTCAAAAATACTCAAGACAACTCAACACACTTTCAGGAAATCATACTGTCAGCATATGGATGTGCATGTCATGAATGCAGCTCGACATAGTCAAGAAAGCAAGGGCAAGCAATGACATAGATAAAAGAACTTTCAGTGCAAAAGCGTCACAAGCTGTTTTGAAAAGAAAGGAGTATAAATGGATGGTGCAACTACATGCAAGCAACCAAGTGATCAAGACAGTGTCAGTTCATATCAGTTTTTCTTTGTGTAACAAAAAAAAAAAAAACATCACAAGGATGCCAAATGCAAAGTATCATGTTCAAGCTTAAACAAGACTCAGCAAGTTAATTTGTTTTTTTTCTTCAAACTTGGAAAACAATAACAATCGAAACATTTTGGCAAGAAAGTTCTTTGATTTATTTTCAGAAAAATATTCAGTTCATATTTGACAATTTTTTCTCAGTCATAATTTTTTTCCAGAAATCAGAATATGGTTTGCCATAAAACAGAGTTCTCTTTTTGGAATAAAATCAAATTTATTGTTTCCAAATTTTCATCACACATTCTAGGATGTTTCTTAAATGCATGCAAAGTTTTTTTTAGCATTTCAGAGAGCTAACATATTTGAAAAGGTGTAAACAATGGCAAGAAATCATTTCCAAAAATCATGCTGTGGACCAAAGGAAAACATTGGATTCAAACATATATGGTATGGTGATTCAGCAATAAGCTTTTGCCAAGATATGTTTGCAATTTTACATACATGGCATATGTTCAGCAAATCAAAAAATTTCCAGAATTGATAATTCAATCAAAGTCAAAGGTTTTAAATTCAAAGGGGGGAAATATTTTTTTAAGGCCACAACGAAAGGCAACAAACAATCACAGCAAACATTTTTGGGAAAAATTCATGTCTGTTTTCAAATTGTTTCTCCAAATATATACGGTGCTAAATCAAAGAACAAATCTGTTTTCTTTCTTAAGGGATTGAATCAATACTTTTTTTTTTTTTAAATATGCTTTCATAAAAATTCAAGGCATCATTCAAAAGAAGGAAACATTTCAAAGCAGAATTTATCAGCAAAAGCCAACGCAAAATCAGCTCAAGCCACACTCACGAAATCAGAGGCTAAGGGTTTTCTAAAACCCTATATAAGCACACCATACATCATCGACAAAAATATAGAAAACTCACAAGAGCCTCAAAGACCAGAAAGAAATTCAAATCAGAGGTTACTCACGTTTTTTCCTGTCGAAATCTCAAATCAGAGAAACAAGGAGCCACCAGCGATCGATCGGAGATACTGAGATTATTCAAAATCATCAAGTGATAAATCGATTTGGGAAGCCTCCAGAGAAACCCTAGCAAAATTTTCAGAGGCCGCCGCCATTATCAAATAAAAGAAGAATCGGGCAAATAAAAGAAAGTGGGCCGGCCAATATGTACTTGGCCAAGCCAAGTCTTTGTTAAAAGGGGGTTTTCCTTTTTGTTTTTTTTTGTATTGATTTTTTTTTTCTTCAATATCAATGTTTTTTTTTCTAGTTTTTGTTGTAAAACTAGGATTACAGATTGGTGATTTATAATCTGGGAAAATCTGGTCTAGGATATACAGACTAGTCTAGGATTTTGAGCTTAGTGATAAACAGGAGCAGGAGTTGCGAGTTTGCATAGGATTGTAAGCGGGATCTGTTTGTATCTCCTAATAAAAATCTTAGAAAGGCAGCAGTAGGCACAGTTTGCCGAAGCTGGGTATATCTGCGTGTGATTTTATTTTTACTGCATTTCTTTATTACAGTGTTTAGTTTTAAATTTTGTGTTAGAACCCTATTCACCCCCCTCTAGGGTTATTATCGATCCTACAATTGGTATCAGAGCAGGTGTTTGAACCCTAGAATCATGACTTCAATAAACAATGCTTTTTCTGAAGGTCAATCTATTGCTAGACCACCCATGTTCAATGGTAGTGATTACGCGTATTGGAAAGCTAGGATGAAAATATATCTAGTGTCTGTTGATTATGATGTCTGGGATATCATTGAAACTGGATATACACCTCCGACTGAAACTGTTAATGGTATTGTAACACCTAAACCAAAAAGTAGGTGGGATGCAAATGATAAGAAATTATACTCTATAGATTCTAAAGCTATGAATGCTCTGATTTGTGCTCTTGATAAAACAGAATATAACAGAATTTCTCATTGTAATACAGCCCAGGAAATTTGGCATACTCTGGAAGTTACACACGAAGGAACTTCTCAGGTTAAAGAATCCCGTCTTGCCATGTTCAGTAATGAATATGAAAACTTCAACATGCAGAAGGATGAGAGCATCAAGGACATGTATGGACGCTTCTCCGTACTAGTCTACAATGCCAGAGCCCTTGGGAATGTCTATACAGAAGTGGAGCTTGTGAGGAAGATTCTGCGTGTTCTGCCCTTGAACTTTGAAGCAAAAGTCACAGCCATTCAAGAATCCAAAGATCTGAGCAAGCTGAGCATGGAAGAGCTTATCGGGAATCTGATGACATACGAAATGGAGCTGAAAGCAAGAGAAGATCGCAACAACTCAGATCTGAAAAAGAAGTCAATAGCTTTGTCCAACACCGTCACCAGCGATAGTGAAGATCCTATTGAACAGCTTGCCATGGCAGTCAGACAACTCACGAAGTGGAGAAAATTCAAACCTCGAAGAAATAAACCAAAGACCAACAATTCAGAAGATGAACCACTCTGCTACAACTGTCAAAAGCCTGGACACATAAAACCAAATTGTCCACTCCTCCAAAGAAACAAGAAGAAAAAGAAAGCTTTTGCTGTAACTTGGGATGACGAGGAAGGAGAAGAAGATTCAGACAGCAGTGAGGAGGAAAGCAATTTGTGCTTCATGGCAAAATCAGATCTAGAAGATACTGACGAGGAAACCACTGAGGTATACAGTTATGATGATCTAGTTTTAATGTGTAAACATCTTTCTGAAATTATTGACACGTTAGAATCAGACGCAGAGAAACTGAAAGCAGAAAACTTCAACCTTGTTCATAATAATAAGAAGTTGGAATCTGAGATCAAAAATGCTTCAAAAACCAATAATCTAGATTGTGAAATGTGTAAAGATGTGAATCTAGAAATTTTAACACTCAAGAGCACCATTGAGAATCTTGAAAAAGAAAACTTGACTCTAAAAGTTGAAGATGACACTAAAAGAAAGAACTACATTAAACGATGCACTTCACTTGTGAATGAGAACACAATCTTAAAAACAAGAGTCCAAGATTTGGAAGTCACATTGAACAAATTCTCAATCGGTCAAACATCTTTTAAAATGTTACTTGGAAACCAGTTGGTTGGAAATAATAGAAAAGGACTTGGTTTTGGGAAGATACAAGAAATAACTGGAAGTGACAATGCTAAAGGTAAAAGTATTTTTCCCAAATGTGTAAAATGTGGGGTGATTGGTCACAGTCATGAAAATTGCAAGATTAGTAGTAAAATTCAGAAGTTCAAAAAGGTATGGGTTCCTAAACACTTGGCACATAATTATCACAAAGATTGGAACACAAATAAGAAGAAAAACCAAAGTTGGATTCCAAAAGAATCTTATGACTATCATTCTTCTACTACTGATAAGATTAGGCCTAGAAGTTTCTCTAGGTCATCTCCTTCTCTGTTTGTATAGGTATGTTGGCGGGCTAAGGAGCAACAAAAATGGTACTTGGATTCAGGTTGCTCCAGACATATGACAGGTGATAAAAGACTGTTCCTTAGCCTGGAAAAACATAAAGGTGGGAATGTGACGTTAGGTGACAACAGCAAATGTAAAATTATTGGTAAAGGAAAAGTAGGTAACAGTATCTTTGCCTTAACTGATGTTTTATATGTTGATAATCTCTTTCACAATCTTATCTCCATCAGTCAGCTTTGTGATAAAGGAATGAATGTTGTGTTTGATAGTAATAGTTGCAAAATCATTGAGATCTCCTCTGGAAAGGTTGTGTTTACAGGGAAAAGAAAAGGGAATGTCTATACTCTCTCATTCGATGATGTAACAGTATCTAGGTGTTTGGTAGCAACAGAAGAGGAGGCAATCTTATGGCACAGAAGATTGGCACATGCAAGTATGGGTCTTCTTGAAAGACTAAAAGCAAATGAACTTATCAGGGGTTTACCACATCAGAATTTCAAAAATAACAAAGTATGTAAAGCTTGTACCATGGGAAAACTTAGTCGTTCATCTTTCCGTCCAAAAAATGTTGTTAGCACTTCACGAGTGCTTGAATTGATTCATATGGACTTGTTTGGACCTACTGATACTGCTAGTTTAAATGGTAAACGTTATTGTTATGTATTGGTTGATGATTACTCTAGGTTTACATGGGTTTACTTTCTAGCCAAAAAGTCTGAAGTTTTTGATTATTTTTTAAAGTTTTCAAAACTTGTCCAAAATGAAAAAGGGGTTTCAATTAAAACTTTAAGAAGTGATCATGGAGGTGAATTTGAAAACTTAGACTTTGAAAATCTTTGTGAAGAAAATGGTTTCAAACATGAATTTTCCGCTCCTCGAACACCTCAACAGAATGGGGTGGTTGAAAGGAAAAATCGTACATTACAAGAAATGGCTAGATCTATGTTATGTGAATATCAATTGCCTCAAACTTTCTGGGCTGAGGCAGTTAATACTTCGTGCTATGTAATGAACAGAGTAATGATTAGACCAATACTTAATAAAACGTCATATGAACTGTGGTCTAACAAGAAGCCTAACATCTCATATTTTAGAGTGTTTGGATGTCCTTGTTATATTTTGAACACAGGTGAACAGCTTGGGAAATTTGAGTCAAAAACGGTTGATGGAATCTTCATGGGTTATTCATCAAGAAGTAAGGCTTACAGAATCTTCAATAAACAGTCAAGAACAATCGTGGAAACCGTCAACGTCAAGTTCAATGAATCAGATACGGATACGATACCTGAAGATGATAAAGATGATGCTGGTGCACAAGAAATTGAACAAGAAAACAATGATGTTGAGACAAACAATGAAAAAGCCACTGAAGCAGCAACAGATATCGAAAGACTAAAATTCAAGCCAAGTCATCCTCCAGATTTGGTAATTGGAAGTCCAACTGCTGGTGTTCGTACACGATCCTCTCTCAATAGGGAAGTTTGTACCCTTTGTATTCATAATGCCTTTGTATCTGAAATAGAACCAAGTTCTTATGATGTTGCTCTTAATGATGAATTTTGGTTGTTAGCTATGCAGGAGGAACTTAACCAGTTTGAGAGAAACAGAGTCTGGAACTTGGTACCCAGACCAAAAGACTACCCAGTTGTAGGAACAAAATGGGTATTCAAAAATAAGCTTGACGAATCTGGAAACGTAACAAGAAACAAAGCTAGGTTGGTCGCTAAGGGATACAATCAAATCGAAGGTGTTGACTTTGATGAAACTTTTGCCCCAGTTGCTAGGCTTGAAGCAATCAGAATTTTGTTAAGTTTTGCATGCTTTAAGGGGTTCAAATTAAAGCAAATGGATGTGAAGAGTGCTTTTCTGAATGGAGAACTGAAAGAAGAAGTGTATGTTGAACAACCCCCTGGTTTTGAGAGTCACGATTATCCAAATCATGTATACAAACTAGAAAAAGCATTATATGGCCTTAAGCAAGCTCCTCGAGCTTGGTATGACTGTCTGTGTACATATCTCTTGGAAAATGGCTTTAAAAAGGGAAGTGCTGACACAACCTTGTTTTTATCTCATGATGGTGATGATTTTCTAATCGTCCAAATTTATGTTGATGATATCATATACGGTGCCACTAATGATGTCTTGTGTGAAAAATTTGAAAAAGTTATGCAGGGCAAATTTGAGATGAGTTTGGTTGGAGAGCTGAAATTCTTCCTTGGTTTCCAAATCAAACAAAGTAGCAAAGGGATCTTTATCTCCCAAACGAAGTACGTGATGGAGTTGTTAAAGAGATTTGGAGTTCAAGATGCAAAGCCAATGAAAACACCAATGAGTCCAACAACCAAACTTGACAAAGATGAAAAAGGTGTTGCTGTGGATCAAAAGAAATATCGCGGTATTATCGGTTCACTTCTTTATCTTTCTGCTTCTAGACCCGATATTATGTTTTCTGTGTGTTATTGTGCTCGTTTTCAATCAAATCCCAAAGAATCTCATCTAAAAGCCACAAAACGGATTCTAAGATATTTGTTACACACACCAAATTTGGGCTTATGGTATCCTTCTTGTGATAACTTTAATTTAGTTGGGTTTACTGATGCTGATTATGCTGGTTCACTCACTGATAGAAAAAGTACTAGTGGAACGTGTTTCATGCTAGGTCATTCACTTGTGTCGTGGTCAAGTAGAAAACAAAACTGTGTTGCTTTATCCACCACTGAGGCTGAATATATTGCTTTAGGAAGTTGTTGTGCACAGATTTTATGGATGATGCAGACTTTATCTGATTTTGGACTTTGTTATAAACGAGTTCCTTTAAAATGTGACAGTAAGAGTGCAATTGACTTATCAAATAATCCAGTACATCACTCACGCACAAAACACATTGATGTAAGACACCACTTTCTTAGAGATCATATTGCTTGTGAAGATATTTGTATAGAATTTATTCCAACCGAATCTCAACTTGCTGATATTTTTACAAAACCCCTTCCTGAAGACAGATTTTGCAGATTACGTTTGGATTTGGGAATTATAGAAATAAATTAATCTTTTAGCATTTTTGGATAAATTTTCTCTTAAGATGTTCTGTTGGCAATTATCTTTCTGACAAATAATCCATGCTTCAAATCATCAAGAAAAGACCAGTTTGTTTTTGGACATTTATGATAAATTTGTGACTGTGTAAATTTTCAGAATATGAGATGTTTGAAAATTTGTAGCTCTGATACGATCAAATATGCTTTATAATATGAGTAATTGAAGAACTTTTTGTTCACTTTCATCTTCTGTCTCTATCACCCTTCTATCAATCATTATTATTTTATATATATCAAAGGGATTTAAGTACAAAAAAAAAAAAAAAAGGGGTATTTCTCTAATCTCATTTAAAAATCCAAGCTCTGGTCATGCATAGTTATGAGAATACTTATTTTTTTTCATGCTATCACTGATTCCATTTAAAAATCCAAGATCTGGTTATGCGTGGTCAGTATAGTATTGAATTTTTTTTTTCATGTTGCAGCTAATTCCATTTAAAAATCCAAGCTATGGTCATGCGTGGTTAGTTTGCTATTGAAATATCCCTGGTATATATTAAATATTTCATCATTCCATTTTCTGTCTTGTGAAATGTGTTCTTCTTTTACAGATTATTCTAATCTTTTTGTTTGATTATTCGGAGTGTTTGAATTTGATAATGTCAAATGACTTGATTACTATTTACAGTTCATACTCTTTAAAATGTCCAGAATTGTTATTCTTTTGATGATTACAAAGGGGGAGAAGATGTTAAGATTTTGTGTTGTTTACAGACGTCTATAGATTTTATTTTGCCATTAATGCTAAGTGTTTAATTTTTTTTTTCATTTTCAAATTCTTTACTCATGTCTGTTTACAACTGATAGGGGGAGCTCAAATGTAGGGGGAGCCCTTGTTCAAACACATCTCGTTATTCACAAAAATCTTAAGTCTGTTTGTCATCATCAAAAGGGGGAGTTTGTTGATACTAATATTTTTGTTTGATGATAACAAATAGATTTTTGCTACTGGAGTGTTTGATTGTGGAATATCTAGTATTATTGGAAAATAAAATAACACAGAATTTACACAGAATATAAAAAAAAAAACAAATCAAATAAATTTTATTTCCAATAATATTATTTATTTTACAATTCATTTACACACAAGACTTTACAAATCACTTTACAAGTAATTTCAGTACATACAATTTTTTTACAAGCACTTCATTTTTTTTTCTTCTCATTTCAAACTGAATTATTCTTGTTGAGAACACCTTAACTGTCCAAAGCATCATCCTGTAACCTGTCACAAAAGAAAGAAAAATACACAGTACACTGGAACTAAAACAAATATTTTTGACAAAAATGATTCTTTGTGATTGGTTCATTTTTTTTTTTGTCTCAGTTTTCTGTGTGCTTTTCTCATCATATTTCAGACCTGAACAGCCACATCAAAACCATACTGGTTTGCTGATCAGAACCAACTGATTCTGACCAGCCTCAACTCAGTACAGTTTGACTGCTATTTTTTTTTTCAGAATCAAACAAGGTGAATTGTCAAATTCAAGACATGTTCAAAAGAGGTCAACCAGCAAATAATTTTCAAAGTCAACATGGAGTCAAAAAATGATTCAAATCAAAATGCAAGTAAACAAGCAAGCATGGTCAAATTCAAAGCAATGCATGTACAAAAAGGATGTACACAATTCAATGTTGCATGTACAAATGGTAATACAGCAGCAAATCACAACTATGCAGCAGTGACAATTTTTTTAAATAGCAGTGACATCACAACATAATCACAACAATACATATAACTACATGGTGCAACAATCAAGTCGAGGCACAAGTCAGAGTGCAGAAAGCAACTCAATCAGGTTATGTGCAACATGGTGATGCCAAACAGCAATGGTGGCATAGCAGCAACAAGAGCATGGCAAATGGTTTATGGTACAACAGTATAGCCAACAAAGTGACAGAGTGGTGTACAAAGTTGTATACAACTCAGCAAAGCTCAAAGTGGTTAAGCCATAATAGTTCAAGTGTGTAAATGATCAGTTTTGCAACATGATTGCCAACAAGAAAACAAAGCAGCAAAGGTTCAAAAATACTCAAGACAACTCAACACACTTTCAGGAAATCATACTGTCAGCATATGGATGTGCATGTCATGAATGTAGCTCGACATAGTCAAGAAAGCAAGGGCAAGCAATGACATAGATAAAAGAACTTTCAGTGCAAAAGCGTCACAAGCTGTTTTGAAAAGAAAGGAGTATAAATGGATGGTGCAACTACATGCAAGCAACCAAGTGATCAAGACAGTATCAGTTCATATCAGTTTTTCTTTGTGTAACAAAAAAAAAAAACATCACAAGGATGCCAAATGCAAAGTATCATGTTCAAGCTTAAACAAGACTCAGCAAGTTAATTTGTTTTTTTTCTTCAAACTTGGAAAACAATAACAATCGAAACATTTTGGCAAGAAAGTTCTTTGATTTATTTTCAGAAAAATATTCAGTTCATATTTGACAATTTTTTCTCAGTCATAATTTTTTTCCAGAAATCAGAATATGGTTTGCCATAAAACAGAGTTCTCTTTTTGGAATAAAATCAAATTTATTGTTTCCAAATTTTCATCACACATTCTAGGATGTTTCTTAAATGCATGCAAAGTTTTTTTTAGCATTTCAGAGAGCTAACATATTTGAAAAGGTGTAAACAATGGCAAGAAATCATTTCCAAAAATCATGCTGTGGACCAAAGGAAAACATTGGATTCAAACATATATGGTATGGTGATTCAGCAATAAGCTTTTGCCAAGATATGTTTGCAATTTTACATACATGGCATATGTTCAGCAAATCAAAAAATTTCCAGAATTGATAATTCAATCAAAGTCAAAGGTTTTAAATTCAAAGGGGGGAAATATTTTTTTAAGGCCACAACGAAAGGCAACAAACAATCACAGCAAACATTTTTGGGAAAAATTCATGTCTGTTTTCAAATTGTTTCTCCAAATATATACGGTGCTAAATCAAAGAACAAATCTGTTTTCTTTCTTAAGGGATTGAATCAATACTTTCTTTTTTTTTAAATATGCTTTCATAAAAATTCAAGGCATCATTCAAAAGAAGGAAACATTTCAAAGCAGAATTTATCAGCAAAAGCCAACGCAAAATCAGCTCAAGCCACACTCACGAAATCAGAGGCTAAGGGTTTTCTAAAACCCTATATAAGCACACCATACATCATCGACAAAAATATAGAAAACTCACAAGAGCCTCAAAGGCCAGAAAGAAATTCAAATCAGAGGTTACTCACGTTTTTTCCTGTCGAAATCTCAAATCAGAGAAACAAGGAGCCACCAGCGATCGATCGGAGATACTGAGATTATTCAAAATCATCAAGTGATAAATCGATTTGGGAAGCCTCCAGAGAAACCCTAGCAAAATTTTCAGAGGCCGCCGCCATTATCATATAAAAGAAGAATCGGGCAAATAAAAGAAAGTGGGCCGACCAATATGTACTTGGCCAAGCCAAGTCTTTGTTAAAAGGGGGTTTTCCTTTTTGTTTTTTTTTGTATTGATTTTTTTTTCTTCAATATCAATGTTTTTTTTTCTAGTTTTTGTTGTAAAACTAGGATTACAGATTGGTGATTTATAATCTGGGAAAATCTGGTCTAGGATATACAGACTAGTCTAGGATTTTGAGCTTAGGGATAAACAGGAGCAGGAGTTGCGAGTTTGCATAGGATTGTAAGCGGGATCTGTTTGTATCTCCTAATAAAAATCTTAGAAAGGCAGCAGTAGGCACAGTTTGCCGAAGCTGGGTATATCTGCGTGTGATTTTATTTTTACTGCATTTCTTTATTACAGTGTTTAGTTTTAAATTTTGTGTTAGAACCCTATTCACCCCCCCTCTAGGGTTATTATCGATCCTACACTTAGGCTCAGTAATACTGAGCCGATCGACTCAGTAAATTTCTGTCTTTTATGTCATGTCATAGTATGGCAATATGTATCAATGACTGTCGATGAACAGGTTTAGCAAGGTAAATGTGTATAAAATGTAAATGATTTGCATATATTTATGTAAGAGCATAACAGTCCATGCAAATACTTTAAAATTTTGCTAAGTAGAACAATAGTTGAATTACTGAGCATAATAAGCAGTTGCACATTATTTTGTGTCTAATATTTGCACATTATTTCAGACATAACTTATGATATATGCAAGATAACACACAATATAAACTTCAAGAGGTCAAACATCATTGTCAAGAGTTTGCATACACAGTATGGAATAAACTAGTTAAGGAAACAACTACTATGTGTAGTATTCTAGGGCCACTATTTTATAATTTTGATGGTGGAAATATTTAGGTTGATGTGAATGGAACCACTTTAACTATTTTATCTGACCTTGTAGTTGCAATCTTCTTCAATAGCTAAATTAATATAAACTAATGATTTGAGGAAACAACTGTGTATATATCCAAATTACACTATTCAATACTCTATACTAATATCAACTAATGATCTAACAAAAAACTAGCATATGCAATGAAGTTTTTTGTCAGAAATAACAATACTGTTATTTCTTGTTGATGCCATTTGCTTTGCTTTCGTTTTTCATTTGCATATAACGTTTGAGATTCGAAGTTGTAAGATAGTTGTACTTCTTTAATAAAAAGGCAAAGTTAACTCCTTTTCTAAATGTTTTTCCAAAATTGAAAAATCAAATTTCTTTATTCCTAAATGATAATAAATTACTCCTAAAGAACATTCAACTGAGATTTCTGATTGCAGCTAAAAAGAGAGTTTTACTGAAATTAAAACTTAAAAGAAACTGAAACCCAAAGTATGTAAAACATTAAACCAGATGTTAACACTGAATTGTATAAAGCTAAAACTAAAGTGAGATGAGATCTAACACTCCACCGCAATCTCAGCAACCAAAAAAAATCCCAATTTTCATCACTTTCTTCATCATCCGCTACCTCCTAATACACTGCAAGCTCTTGACAAGCCAACTGCACTGCAAATTTATACGTGAAATGAATAAAGACCAGATATATGAAATTTATACGTGAAATTGACAAAGCAAAAACAAACAAAATTTATACCTGAAGGTGTGAACACGAGTTGAATACGAGTATAAAGAGAGCAAAAGTCGAACAAAGATCCCCAAATTTCGATTAGAGAGGAACGAATTTTGAAGTTTTTAATCCTCAACATGCTGCGTTTTTTTTCTTTTCTTTTTCTTCTGAAATCGGGATTCGGATTATTCATTTTGGCGGCCGTTGTTTGCAAAACCGTTGGCCAAACGAATGAGAAAGGGAAAATAGGGTTAAGGATGCCAGTTTACGTTTTTACCCATACAAATTAACCCTACCAACACAAATAAGCGTTGAAAATAAAAAAAATAATAATTATTTAATTTTGACAACACTTTTTTAGCATAGCAACGCTTATTATTGTTATTACCGGGCAACACAAATAAGTGTTGGCAATTGGAAAAAAAAGGGTTGCTAAATGGCGTTATGGTGTAGTGCATTAACTACAATCACAACCAAGCGAGTGAATAATTTTGTTGTTAGGAACATTATTTGCCGGTTTGGGATCTCGAAGATCGTCATAACCAACAATGGAACCCAGTTTGATAGCAACGAGTTCAGGGACTTCTGCCAGAAGTACCACATTGAGAAACGGTACACCTCTGTGGCACATCCACAGTCGAACGGACACGTCGAAGCATCAAATAAAATGATTAAGTCCATTATCAAAAGAAGACTGAAGCGGGCCAAAGCCATGTGGGTCGATGAATTACCCTTGGCATTATGGGCCTACAGGACAATGTATAAATCGGCGACAGGCCATACTCCCTTCTCCCTTGCTTTTAGAGCAGAGGCGGTCGTCCCAGTTAAGCTAAAAGTACCATCTCACCGAGTTATTTACTACGATCCGATGACTAATAACGAGTTGCTCCTTGAATCCCTAGATACAATAGAGGAGAAGAGGGATGAAGCAGATCTGCGCGCCTTGGGACACAAGCAACAGGTCGCTAGATACTACAACAAAAGAGTTCGAGCCGGAACCTTTGAACCCGGAGACTTGGTTCTGAAGCGTGTCTTTCCACCCCCAACTCATTTGGGTGCGATGTGGGAAGGACCATACTCCGTTCGACGAAGGCTTGATAATGGAACTTTCAAGCTAGCAACTGTAGATGGAGAAGAAATCCCCAGAGTGTGGAATGCCCAACATTTGCAGCCTTATCTGACGTAAAGTCATCAGATTTATCCTTTTGTTTCATAGGACCATGTAAAAGGCATGACTTTCCTAGAATAGTCCAATGTCTTGAGCAAAAGGATTATAAAGTGGACGTAGGTCACGATTTGACCGAACCACTATAAAAATATTGTGTTTCATTTACCTTCATTTGAACTATTATTTATCTGCTCTTCTATCTTTATAAAGTTTGTTGTAAAATTCATACAGTGATTACAGAAACATGTAATTCTAGGTGCCTTCCATCAGAATGGAGAGTAATTCGCTGCCAGAACGAGGAAGGTGCAATAAAGTGAATCACACCATTGATTGTGCTCTAACTCTCCAGAGCCGAGAGAAAACGTGAAGGACGCGAAAATAACGTCCACATGGCAAGGCGATGCACCACGAGAAGAACCACCTTGACCGAACTCCATCCTTGGCGACCGCAAAGAGAGTATAAAAGTGTCTACGATTAAGCGCTGAGAAAGAGCTCTTACCCCGCTGAAGGATCGGGGGGCGACTGAACAGCCAAGTTCGAACTCTAACCTTCGCGACCGCCAGAAGAGTATAAAAGCGTCTATGATTAAGCGAGAGTATAAAAGCGTCTACGATTAAGCGGTGAGAAAGAGCTCTTACCCCGCTGAAGGATCGGGTGGCGACTGAACAGCCGAGCTCGAACTCTAACCTTGGTGATCGCCAGGAGAGTATAAAAGCGTCTGTGATTAAGCGCTGACAAGGATGCTGGAGACTCAGCGTCCCCAGAATTCCTGCCCCGTTAAAGTATCGGTGAGCAGATCATGATACGAGTTCGAAATTTAACCCGCTGATGGATCGGGAAAGTATAGAGGCACCGGAGATTAGGCGCCTTAAGGACTATAATCCTACTATAATTTTTTTTTCCAAGTCCCCCGTATTCAAATATAGGGGGCAACATGCATAGAAATTGTTAAATTCTTTCTGTTGCTTGAATGATTTGTAATATAATTTCAGCTTGGTTATGGTCAAATGATTTGTGACTAAGTGTGAAGAGTTTATTCGATGCAGGTACACGATGATGCAAAAGAAATAAACTTTCATTCATAAATAGTAAACCTACAAGATAAAGAGGAACCTAAACAAAAGTGAGGGCCATTCTCACAGTTACATTTCATGGCCAGTGGAAAGCCTAAAAATCCTAAGGACAAAATATGAACTGATATCTGCATCCTACTTATGCTGAGGGGGCTATGTAGGCTTCTTGCTCTTTTTCTGCTTCCCCGACTCCTCCTTATCAACATCCGAACGATCACCTTTTTTCCTCTTCCTCTTATCAACAAGGGGCTTTGGCGAAGAACTGGAGGATTGAGAGGCTATTTGTGAAGTTATTGATCGGGAGGAAAATCTTACGACCAACCCAGTTTTGGGGTCGATCTCGGAAATAGGGGGCACATATACTGGATCTTGTCCCCCTTTCATAAGAAGCAACTGCTTCCCCTCTTCGGCCTGTTGTTCAGCCAAGGTTTCCTCATCATCGCCTCTGCTTTCTTTGGTAATGGCGACTTCCTCTTCATCGCCGTCGTGGCGCCCGTCCATGTCTCTCAAAGCCTCGATGGGTTCAGCATCTGGGGGGACATCATCACCAGCACTTGGCGGGATGTCAACCTTCTCTGCTTCTGTCCTCTTCTCAGCATCCTTATCAACTGGCACGCCACCTGTATCATGAGAAAAAATGTTATTTTGGGAGAGAATGCGGTTTGCTCAGTTGATTGTCCGACAAGACGACGACAACTGACAATGGCTTTGACAAATTGCGGAGAAAATATAGGGATACCTTCCGTCGATCCTCCATCCAAACTAGCAGAAGAACCTCCGACAGCTGGAGGAGTTGGACCCAGAGGAATCAATGGATCGTCAGGATTGTATTCCTCAATTTCAGAGGCCTTAGGCTCTGCAGCTGAGCTCAAGCCTTCTTCAATTTTATCTTTGCCCATGGCCTGAGTTTTCTCTTTATCAATCTCTTCTTGGAGTAGGCGTCTGCCTTTCTCTGGATCTTCAGGTTCGTTATCCCTAAGAATAGTCCGCATCAACACATCCTCATCAATTTCATCGGCCCCTAATTGCTGTTTCTCGCTTTGGACGATTGCATCCCATATGTTGGCTAAAGTGACATGGTAGTCCGGGATCCAGGAGATGTTGCGGGTCTTGATGACCTGGCCAAGGAAGTCAAACATCATTTCCTCAAATCCTTCAATATCTTTCTCTCTCTCAAGTGGCTTTTCATTAGAAATAGTAGCAATTTCAATGGCACTTTCTACATTATTTTCAGCCAGGATCGCGCGCTTCTCTGCACGCGCGAGTTGATCATTCAGAATCGCCCTCTCTTTTTCGACCAGAGCTAAACTATCTTTCAAGCTTGCCTTTTCTTTCACCCAAGCCGCTTTTTCAGCCTCGAAATGATCCTGTGTTGTTTTCAGTTCGGTGTTGGCCATCCTGAGATCTTCCACCTCTTTCTTCAATGACGCTCGCTCTTTGTTGTTAGAATCGAGCTCATTATGAAAACGTTGCATGGCCTCCTCCAGCTCTGTTTTGTTATTTTTAGCATCTCGTTGAGCCAAGGCAAGCAAAGATTGTGCATCTTCTAAGTCCTTCTCCATTTTTACCCTGGCCCTTTCATTATTATCTAACTTCACTTTGGACCTATACGCTTCCATCTCAAGCGTTCGGATGACGTCTGAAAGATTGACGACATGTTTCTTCATTGCCTCATACTACTTGGCTACATGGCGAACATGTCCGATGACTTCAATATCCCAATTCCTAGGGACTGGTTCCAAAGTTGGAACACACATCATCCTGTCGAAGAAGATATCGGGGAATTATTCTCGTAATTTTTCCAGCTTGGCCTGAGTCTCAGGGCCATGGATATAGTCTCGTGATCCGGGGGCACTCAAACTTTGTTGGCTGGAAGGGACGATGTCAGTTTTCTCCTTTTCAGAATCCTTGTTTGGATCCTTTCTTTTATCCTTAGGCTCGTGGTGCTTTTTGGATGATCTGCTGTGAGAGGGTGCACTCTTCGGAGGTGCTAGATCTTTGGGAAGTTGTTTTCCCCCTAAAGGTGGCACCGGATGACTGGGAGGCTTTCCATAGGTTTGTTTTGATGGAGATCTGGACTGTGAGGAAGTAGGCTTGTGAGAATCCCGGGACCAATGGCTGTCTCCCCCTCGGTTGCTGCTACGAGCACGCTCAGGATTTGGATGAAGACTAGGCGTGCCTTCATGAAGAGAGCGATAGGAATAAGATCGTTTGCGAGACATCTTTCCTGCAAAAGAAACAAGTACATATTAAAACCTTGAATACTGTTGGTATAAACGTATGGAGTCAGACAGTGCATGTGATTTGTGCATCCCATATAATTCCCCCTAACATACCAGGGCCCAAAGTCAGGCTCATCTGGGTAGTCTCTCGTTCTCCAACTGGAATAGTTGTTTCCTCAGAAATAAGGAAAAATGGCTCCCCTTCGAAGTCTTCCTGTGTATATACGTCATCAGGTAAAGGAATCTTGCTCAGTTCTTTAAATAACTGCTCCTCTGTTAAATCATCGGGAGCAGCAAGTTCAACCGGTAGAGAGGCCCTTGAGGGGAAACCCCCCAGAGAGACTGGGATTTCCTTAGACTCGTCAACACGGGCCTCATTTCCTCTATATACATTTAGGTCTTCGTCGTCCTGGATAATTATCGGCGAAGGACTCTTACGAAATTTAGTTGTTTCTGCTGCCTGTGACGTTCCTTCTCCCTCGGTCGGGGGCACGTATTTGTAAGGTTTGCCACCCGCACCAAGTCCAAACCTTATATCCAGAAGGCGGTGCTTGTGAATATTCTCGTCAGTAATACATTTCTTGATCTTTAGGAAGTCAGATTTGCTTTGCAGAAGAAGGGACATTCGATTATTGTACACCGAGCATTCCGTCTTTGGAAGGGCGTGATCTGCATAGAGAAAAGAAGCATGTTAGTGCTTCAATTTCTTAAACAAGTTATTCATTCAAAGGTTTAAAATTTACTTGATTTAAGCCATCTTCTTGCACACCCAGCCTGTCTCTTTATGTAGAGCCAATCGGCCTTGGGATCCCTTATGTTGCTGTAACCGTCAGATAAGACCTTCCTATTTGCTACCGCTTCGAAGAAAGAAAAATTTGGGGTTGCTGTAGAGCGATGATTGAAAAGGTAATAGAATTTCCAATCTTTAAACATGAGCTCAGTTTGCAGGATTTCCGCATATGCAATGTATAGAGTGTATAGAGCTGCGTAGGCATTGGGATGTAGCTGCATCGGAGTAATACCCAATCGTTTTAGGGTTTCAATGATGATGGGAGGAAACGGAGGAATAACGCCTAACCAGCACATAAGTCGGCTAACTGTCATATACCCCTCCGGAGCCAAATGAGGTCTATCTTCGCTACCAGGTGTCCTCACATCATCCCAGGGGATCCCGTGTCTCAAGCAAATTCTCTTAAGCTTTATGTCATCAAGTTTGGAAGCTAAAGAGTCAGTGAATTTCTCTATTTCTATTGCACCAGGAATCTCGTCGGGAGCTCGGTCGTCTACTTCGGACTCCTCATCAAGCGAGGTACTCTCAGACGGATCTGATTCCGTTTCTACCCCATATTCAGATCCAGAATCCTCACCCTCTGGATTAATTGGAAGAACCTCGGGGTTGTGTTGCTCATACACCTCGGGATCCGTCTCCGTATCAGATCTTGAAGGGGAACGGTTATCCGACATTACTGTTTAGGTGAGTAAACATGAGAAATAAGAATATAATTACCCGTCCCCCCGTGTGTGTAAGTGCAAGTGTGTGCCTGTGCATACAATAAAGAAAAGCATAAAAGTTAGCAAGTTCATCGAAGGATTAGTCGTCACATGCAGTCAAATTATGCTGTCATTCAGTTCAGAGAGTCTCGAGGGCTCTAGCCTAATGTTCATTGATATACCAGAGTCAAGTTGCATTGTCTATTAGGTAAGTTCATCGGATCGTTCATTAACTAGATCACTAAGTAAGGCTCAGATCGTGATGTGTCCTCAAATCGCGAAAGGGGGTTCGGATCGTGATACATCTTCGGATCGTAGAACGGGTGTGGATACACGGCATAAGTATTAACTCACGAACAAAGCATGGCATCAGATCGTGAAAATTGGAACGGATCACGATAACTCCCTGCGATCCGCAGTTCACCAGCGCGAACCGATCCATTCACAAAATTCCACTCCTTCCATCTACCACAATCACGACCCGCTACCTCACCATCGCCACGATCCAGCCCGACGTATTCCTTCTTCTCCCTCCTCTCTACCTCTGAATTCGAATAACTAGATCCATGGCGCCTCATCAACCTCCAGAACTTCGAACGCCACATGACTCCTTCGCTCTCTCCTCTCGAACTAGCGAAAACCCAAGGAAAACGAGAGAGAAATTGTACGAAAGAACTTTTGATAAGATTACCTTTCTTCAATTGGGGGGCAATCGGGTTTTTGGAAAGTTAAAAGCTAGGGTTTTACTCAAAAAATAGCTGGCGGCGCAACAGTAAATGAAGAAGAAAGGGGAAAATGAAGAAGGGATCGGCTTATATAGGTGGAGCGATGACCGTTCGTGTCCTCTTTTTTGTTTTATTTTCAGTGGTTGGATCATGGATAAAAGCCCACTATGGACCATAGAAAGTAAGCAGGTCGTGATCAGAAGCTCGTATCAGCCTGTCATGTGATCTGATCCATGAGAGGTTCACGACTGGAACCCAGAAGCCCTTCATAAACCGAAAGAAGGCCCTCTCCCTGTTACGCGATCGTGATAGGCGTTGTGCCCACGACCCGTGGCATATAACAACGAATTGAGCCCCAGCGAGGTTGATGAATCGGAAAGATAATGTTCTAAGTTCATGGAAATACAACAAGCTATAAAATATTATTTTCTATAGTTAGTTCTGAGACTTACTCAGCGATTTAATGGCAATATTTTCGAAAGCCTAAAAGAATGGAGGAAGATTCCTTGAGCACGAAGGTGATTGAAGATCTTACCAAATATTTATACTTGCCAAAGGGCGTGACTTCTTGAAGTAATACAACCATTCAAACATATACGATCACTGGTTCACATCGCTTCACGGAAAGATGAATCTGCAGTTTCGAAGCATGTTCCATCCTCGATAAAACATACTTCGAGGGGGCAAAATGTTGGCTAGATTTTTGACCTAGCCACCAAAGTCCAAAAGCAAAGAAAATATGAGTCCTTAATGGTCTGACCCCTCAAGCATTCGATCGTAGTCATATCGTCTTCCTCGGATCGTGACACTCCCCAGATCGCTGCGCCAGTATGTGACCCGATCGCCCCTTGTAGCCTCGATCCGATCCGCTACCTCTAGTTCGACCCGATCCGTCCACAGCATGACAATCCGATCCAAACCCAGAAGACGCGGCGAGGCCCCTGACCAAGTCATTCATGATCCGAGAATGCAGGATCACGCTACAATTGTCCACAACTGTCATATTGACAAATTCTCCATCAAGCTACGAACCAATCCGAGATCTTCGGGATGTGGGCCACATATGACCGCGATCCATCACTAAAAATCAGCTATAAATAGCCCAGAGCTGGGCAATTTTGAGGATCTTTTGGGCAGTTTTGAGTATTGATTCCACCATTACTGTCACACCACTATTTCTTATCAGTTTTACTTCGAAATTACTGAGAGAAACCATAATTGTAAGAGTGGGTTTGAGAGAAATCATTGGTTGTACTAACATTCAAAGTATAATCAATAGCATATAAAGTGGATGTAGGCTCGTTAACGCCGAACCACTATAAACCTTGTGCGTTCTCTGCTTTTTTCCTCATTTTTTAGTTATAATTCTCAACGAATCAGAACCATTTGGGTTTTAGAGACAAATTTTGATCTAACAACCGTGAACTGTGTTTTTAAATGACATTTGTTCTTTAACCCAATTAATAGCAAAAATATAATTTGGAATTTATAAATCTTTTTATTAAGATTTAAAAGGAAATTTTCCAAAGCCAAGTTTTCCAATTTAATATATTAAATTGGAATTGAGTGGAAATTCGATTTGATAATAATCAAGATAGGCTTCTGTAAAAGAAGACTGTTACTATATACAAAATTTAAAAGGCTTTGCCGTTATTCCACTTATGTTATTAGTCTGATACGAAAATTTATTTCGATTATATATTGAATTGATTTCGGTGGAAATTCCATATTTAATGGGAAGTGATTTTGGGTTTATCGTGAACTGCGTTTTAAATGACAATGGTCTTCAACCCAGTTATAGATAAGATTAATTTCTTAAAAATTGAATAATCATAAAGTTATGGTTTTTGATATTAAAACCGAATTGGAGTTTTAATGAATCTTTAAAAGAAGATTGAAGCTTATATTTAAAAGATTTTGTCTTTGATAAAATTAATGGGAACCTTTCCCAAATAATATGAATCTTTTATTAAAAGAATATTCTTAATTGGAAAGAGGCGTTGGAAGTGTCTTTATAGCACTTGATTTTCAATTATAAAAACACGCGAGTTATTCGGAAAGACCGGGTTTGACCCATTCTGAATAATTACTACGACGATTAAAAGTTGAAGATATTAAAGACATTGATTGAAGACCGACGATCTTCACATCGAATGGACGACTGCTGATGCCAGGCACTGGGTCGTTCTCAGTAAAGGGTTAAAGTGGTAGTTGTCCGGACATACTTGTTGATTGTCCGGATATGCGAGCACCTCACTTCCGTGTTGGACATACGGGATGAGGAATAATGTGACTTCGGTTTCGTTCAGACCCAGAACGGACTTGTAAATGGATGTGTGTCCGACATTGAATTTCATTCTATGTAATTAAATTGGTATGTATTAATATATATCTGTGGTGGCGGAGAATTTATTCTCTTGATAAACACCCTTCTTTGAGACACACGAGCTCGATGGTTATATATTGGCAGTTATCGATTGCATGGTGTGAACTGTCAATGTGACATGCAAACATGCAATTGATCGAGGCTTTTATTGAAAAGTAGAGCCTTGCGGATGATGATAAAAGCATAGCCTATTTAGGCATAGCTTTGTGTATTACGTTACCTCGCGAGCCTCACACCCCTATAGAGTCAAAAACGGGACAAGGGAACACACAGAGTGCACACGTTTCTTTCTAGCTAGAAGTGGTGTTTGGGTTTTTACAAGGCCCGACATTTTTACTTATGTGGTTGATGGAATGAGGTGCCTCAGATTTTTTTATTGGTAGCCAATGGCCAATTTATAGGTCCAATAGGATCGGGGAGCGTGTATTCAGGCATAACTAATCCATAAGCATTATTTGTGGACCGACCCTGCAGGATCCAAGATTTCACTGTGGGGGATCCTGAGACATTACTAGATTGTCTCGAATCGGTAAGGAGATCGTTCCTAGCCTTGACTCCTGATGGAAATTCAACTTCCAATACGACATCCTGCGGTTTTGATTGTAGAACTAGTACGGCGACATAGCATATAGTAGCTATGCCGTCTATGATTGATACATTATGATTGACATGTTTTTGAAACATATATACACTAGTAATAATATCAAATCCGTTTTTATCGTATCAAGCATTTTTGACCATTATAAGGTAAAACTCTATCCTCCGGCTTGCGTTGCATTGTGTGATGGGACCTGATTCCTGTAATGGTTTCATTTTTTCTAAAAAGCATTGCGTTGATTATCGATTTACTCTACTTCATGCACTTGCAATCCAATGGAGTAAACCCGTTTTACATTAGCGGCGTGGTCCTGCGATTAGCCTTCTTATTAGATAAGTTAAGTAAAGATTTCTCATACCAGTCCTTATTGCTGGCTATGGAGCTGGTTACGCATGATAGGGGGTTCTCACCATGTCATTTGGTGGCGAATAGTGGGCTCTTACGCCGACATGTCCCTTATTTATTAGGGTTGGTTATTGCACTCGAGAGGCTGGCCGTAAAATAAGGTGTCTCGGGGATCATTTATATGTCACGGTGGGAGGTTAATGTTGGATCTAGATTAACCCTAGAGGGGGGCGAATAGGGTTTATCATAGTTTTTCACTTAATTAAAAATTTGACACACGTAGATATACCCAGCTTCGGTAAAACCCTGCATACTGCTGCATTCCTAAGGTTTCTACTAGGTATAAGAATATATCCTGCATACAAGACCATGTACACTCGCGAATCCCTCGCTCCTATTCTAATCCTACGCTCAAAACCCCAGAATGATCTATATACCCTATACTAGATTTTTCCCGAATTACAAACCTGTAATTCGTAACCCTAGTTTTTACAGACTCTAGTAAACTGATCGGAATTGTTTTACAACACAGATTAAAAAAAAAAATTAAATAAAAACCCTAATTTAAAAAAGGACTTTAAAAACTCCCTTTAGCAAATTAAACAAATACTAAGTCCTTTTAATATTGTTGGTCGGCCCATTCCCTTCACAAACTATGTCTCGATCATTTTCTAAAATCGTGGCGGCGGCTCTTGAAATTGTTTTAGGGTTTTTCTTGTTAATCCCCAAATTCGAATCGATGCTTGATGAAATTGAGATCTCTGATGCTCCTTGATTCTTCGAAGGCTTCTGATTGTCGCGGTTCTCTGATTGCTCGAATTTGCTGATGCTCTCTATTGTTGATTGCTGATGCTCCGATTTGGTCTTACTCTCACTCTCTTAATCAAAACTGTGTGAGTAATTTTGATTTTGAATTTATGCTTAAAATTGTTTGCTTGAGGTTTCGATTATCTGCCAGTGATGAAAGTGGTGTTAATTTATAGGGTAGAAATACAAACCCTACAACTCTGATTTCACCGATTATGACTTGGTTTGGTTTAAATGGTTACCTTTTTTGAATTAATCGACTTTGAATGGCTTGCGTGTATTTCCATTTTTTGTTTCCCTTGATTGAAATGAACCTGGATTTGAATTAGGTCTTCAAATGCATATGTCCCTTGCGTGAATTATTAGATATAATCCCATGCGTGTTTTATGAAATGCTAGTGGCTCCTAGAAGTTCGATTGTCTGTCAAATACCATGATTTATTGATGAGAAAAACTTGACGATATTTGGAAAGAATTTTTAACATGAATTTATTTTCCCTCATTAAACATCTTGACAAAAACTAGAAGGAGATAATTTGATTTTCATTTCTAGAAACAAAAGCATGATTTCTGTAATTTGCATGAATGATTTCTTGCCTAAACCAGTTCTATTTTATCCCAAAACAGTGAACAAAATTATGGAAATAAAATCTTGCACTTGCCAAATATATTTAAACACTAATTTGTGCATATCCAAAATGGTTTGCCATGTTTATCCATTTCTAAAGAATAAACTCTGCATTGATTTGTTTATTGAATTGTTGGAATTCTGAAATCAATTTAAAACTGCTCTCATTTCTGGAAACCATTGAAAGCAAAAAGATTTGTTCCATGCATGTAATTTGATCACTTGTGCCTTTTGTAGATGAGCATGCACTTCTTGTTACTTCTCTTCACTTTTCTATTGTATGCCATGCTCGAGCACTTTTGTAGTTATCTTTGTTTTGTGCTTGGGTCTTCTTGCATCTACGCTGTTTAAACTGTTATGCCATTCTCAAAATGATCACCATGTATGTTGCCATGCAGCTATACCCTTGTCTTACCTGTTTGCATTTAAAACCGGAACTATATATTTGAGCTATGCTTCTTCATTTAGCTTTGAAATGTTGGTTACACACACCCATGCAGTCACTGCTATGTACACATTGCCAGTTCTTCTTTTATATGCTCATGCTAGTCACATATACATTGTTCTTTGGCTCAACATGTACTCATACAGATCTGAACTGAACCATTCATGTACATTATGCTGCTATTTACTTGTACACTCCATTTAGTTTCTTTACTTGAAATATGCAGCTGCCTTGAATTGTTGCCAAGCCATATATTTGTGCACTTGCACATGCACATGCTCATGTTCTTGTGTTCTGAGACTTGAAACAATGCTTATCTTGCCATGGCACTATCATTTTGTACAAAGTTGCTTTGTATATGATGAAAAAAAAACTGAGATGTAGATTGTCTCACCATATTACACTTGTTGATCCACTATGTGCTTGGCCCCTGTTCATATATATATGAAGTTGGCTTGATTCTTGTTCATTGCCATCATGTTGTGTTGACTTTACTTGCATTTGAGCTCTGACACGCTCATTTCATTTTTCACCTTTTTATATTGAATCATGTTTTATATATATATATATATATATCTGTGTGTGTGTGTGTATATATATATATATCAGTGTGACATCTCATTTTGAACCATGCTGACCTGGCATTTGCTGACTTTGTATCCTTGCATCATTATCATGTTTGCTTCCTTTTCTTGTTTGAGCTCGACACTGCATACATATATGTATATATATATATACGTATGTGTGTATATATATATATATGTATGTATGTATGTTTTGCTTTCGAGATGCTCGTCCATGTTTGGCTTGTCTTTGTGTTGCACTGAGTCGAGATGGTCTGCATGGCTACTCCTCAGTTGCTCGCTGTTTGTTGATCGGCGAGGCAGTGCACACGTGTATATTTATACACGTGTGTATTTGCAGTCGATCAAAAAATTTCCTATCCCTGTACATATACAAACTGTCTGCCTAGACATAGAAGAATCAAATCAAGTCATGAAAAATGATGAGAAACACACCAGAAAACTGAGGCAAATAAAATTTTAAAAATAAAATAATATTTTCTAGAGTACGAAATTATTTCTGTTCCATATACCGTGTGTGTGTTTCTGTATATGACAGGTATGAAGATGATGACTAGACTGACAGTGAAGATACCGTGAAGACAGAAATTGAAGACAATGAATGAAGCAGTGTCAGTAAATGTGTCTGTGTATGAAAGTGAAAATGTATGTATATATGACAGAGTGGCCGTATGAGTGTTGTCGTGATTCTTTAGTAAAGGAGATGTGTATATGAAAAAGATTGTACTGTTTATATGTAATAAACAAGTTTGACTGAAATAAAATATTATTTTATTGTTGTCAAACAAACTTATCTATTTCATTCAGTTTATTTACAAGTACAATATCCAGTGAATGTGTACAAATAGTGAAGTCATATAATTTGTACTGTTTGAATGTTGAAATATAATATTATATTTAAATAAAATACTGTGTGAATATATAAAATTCTGTACAGTCGTATTCTATTTAAATATAAATATTATATTCCTGTTTGTGATTTATATAATAGTACAATAACAAACACATTTAAATGAATATATATTTGTTTGTTGTCATCAAACAAAAATCATACAATTGTGTATACAACACCGTTATATACAACAATCTCCCCCTTTTGATGATGACAAACAAATAAATGATTTTGAGCCCAATAAATGTGTTCGACAGTGAATTTTGAACTCCTCCTATTTATTAGCTCCCTATACAACAGAAAACTGCCCTATAACTGTGCATGAGTGAAAAATAATGAATTTTCAAGATTAAAAATATTTATAAAATATTCACTTAAAAATCAAAATCTCAACCTATCCTCCTGCTTTTGTAATCATCAAAAGGATTCAAAATTAAAAATATAGATGAAAAAATGACTAAAAATATAATTTCAACATAAGAGGAAGAACAGTCATCTTAAATCTCAACCAGTTAAACAAAAATCATAATAAACTGAGAACTACTGGCATATTTCACATTGTAGATAATGATGGATTTACGATGAAATTTGTAAAAATGGGGGAGTTTAAAAAAAAATGAGTTCCAATTATTTTCTAAAAGAATTTTATAAAATTGAAGCACAAAAACAGTGACGGATTTGGACTATAAGTAAAAATTCAATTTAAGTGACAATATCGTCTAATCTCAAATCCCAATACTTATCAATCAACAAATCATAATACGTTATAAGATTTCAACAGATTTCACAAATAGAAGATGGATTGATAGGCTGGTTTTTATACACAAAGGAGAATTTCAAATTAATTACTATCTATAGCATATCATTTCCTTTTCTTTTATTTTTTATTTAAGAGCACACTGACCACGCATAACTAGAGCTTGAATTTTTAAATGAGGTTAATTGCAGCTTAAATTATAAGTTGTCTCTTAACAATGCATGAACAGAGCTTGGATTTTTAAATGAGGTTAGAGACACACCTATATATTAATTATATCTACCATTTCATCTTTAAAAGGAAAAAACTCCTCGTTATATAAAACCAGTATATGGATGATAGAAAATGGGGTAGGTACAGAAATGGACTGTGAAATAAATTTCCAAATTAATTATATTATGAAATATGCTCGACTGTACCGGGATCATTGAAAATTTTAAATTATCACTAATTATGAAAAATAACATAGTCCCATTTCTATCAAAAATATATACACTAATTATTCAAAAGGATTTTAAAACATATTAACTCCCCACATTAATATAAAATTATCATGGATGGCAGAAAGATGATAGATAAAGGAGTTGATCATGAAATAATTGCCAATTCAAAGATATTATAATAAATGTTCAACCATCATGAAAATCTAAATAAAATCTCCTCTTGTTGTGAAATATACTGCAGTCACAATTCAACACAATTTCAAAATCTGATAATAATTTTGATGAATTATAAATGCCGTTCAATTTGGTTATTGATTTCAATTTCTGAATGAATAATCAATAAATAATTTTAAAATTGAAAATCAATTATAAGAGGAATTTAAAATCATTTATACAAGACAAAAAATAGCGTGTGAAATCTTTACAAGTTGAAAATTCAAAACAGACAGATGAGCAAAAATATATGGTACTTCTGATACCAGTTAATGTCTCTATTTACAATGATTGTAACACGACACTAAAGATAAACAAGGACATTACAGATACCAGAATTTTAATCACAAAGCCCAACCAGACAACTCAACAATTTAAAACCATTTATCAGAGCAGCATACAAATCAAAGTAAGCAGTTATCTGAAACAGTATCAGAGCAGCAGAAGAAATTGTTTCAAATTAGACTTGTCAAGATTACAGTCACATAAGTTGATTCATGATCCAATGATTAAAAATACCATTTATTTGAAATCATTTATGAGACTCTCAAGATTCAATGAATCGCTCATGCCGTATTATTAATTTCAGATTCAAGATACGTGTGAGATTCAATAAATCAATGATTTTGAATAGTTTTAAACAAATAGATATTCAAATCAATTAATCATGAAATTACAATGAGATTTAAGACCAGATTTTCAAAGAATTTTCAAAATTATATATGACAAGTATAAGAGAAATTTCATATCATTTACATCGAATTTGAGAGGTATTCATGATCTAGAAAATTAAAAATAATTTATTTGAAATCACTTGAATCGATGTCAAGTTTTGAGATATAATGAATCATTCGCACAAGATTGATAATTCTAAAATTAAGAGGTGTGTGAAATTCATAATATCAAGAATTTCAGATGATTTCAAACAAACAAACTTCAACCATAATGATCACAAATAAAGATGAAATTCAAGATGTATCACTGTGATTCAAGCCAATCCGAAAATCAATGAAATTATCACGAATGATAAGAAGCAGTGTACTATAATGAGTATAATATTTTAAGCGTTTCCAACATGAATTGGAAGAAACTCAAAACAACATAACTGTGTGAAATTTCATTAATTATTCAGATCTTCAAAAATTTAGAATTCAAAATAACAGTGTTCAAGATATGATATTAGTGCATCAACAGAAAAAAAAACTTCAAAAAAAAAAACAATTGAAGATATTTATAAGATTAAATTCAAGATTTGGAAATAATTAAAACATCATATTTCTATTCATCTAAAGCAAATTTGCAGAAAATATGAATTCTACAATTGGAAGTTTAAGAAGCATAGAATAAGAAATAAAGATATAGCAGTGACAAATCAAAACAGAAGAGATAACGGAAATAAACAGAAGAGGTAGAAGAGGAATAAACAAAAAAATATTTACAAAGATGAGTTCAAACATTATACCTGAAATCCATGTAAACCAGAATCTTCGACTCAGCAATCCTGGCTGGAGGAACTGTGAATGATATAGAACCCTAAAACAGTTTGAATTTGAATCTCCTTTGAATAGCAGTTCCTCAGCCACCTCCAGTACCTAAGTGTTTAGGGGATTGAGTGGCCTAACAAAATTAGTGAAACCACTCACAGTTGGGTGTTGGACTTCCGGTACCCAAACTTATTTGAATAGCAACCGATCAGAATTTACCAAAGTGTCTTTAGGGACCCAGATCTGTTTGAATTTAGACGAATTCATTTTGTTTAATTTTGGGGTCCAAACAGAGTTGTTTCTAAACAAGTTTACATTTTGCTTTTGATTCAAAAATCCTTTGAAATTATCAAAGTTCAGATTATCAAGTTGATTCTTTTCAAAGAAGGTTGAAGGATTTTTAAAATCTTTTGAACTTCTCTTTTCAAGAACGTCAAGTTTTCGAAAGCCGAGCCCACTTTTATTTACTGATGAAAACTGATTTTTCAACAACATATTTAAAGATTTTTCATCATTAGAAAATTAGTCAACGTTGTTTCAAGTCATTGAATTTTAGTTTTAAGATTTCCATTTTCTTTCATTAAATCTGAACAACAATTTTTAGTGATCTTACATCTTTCAAAATCAGATTTCAAAACTAAATTTTCATCACTAAACAGTTTAACTTTGGTTTGAGACTCAGCAATTTCAAATTCAAAATATTTTCGACTCTCAAATTCAAATTTCTTGAGTTTTTCATTCTCAATTTCTAGCTCATTCAGAATAGACTCAGTTTTTAGTAAATTCTGATTTTCAAAAATCTTATGTTTGGAAATAATATTATCCAACTCCTTTTACAAAGAATCGTTTTTATAAATTAGCTCATCTTCATTTTGTTTTAAAATGATAATTTCCTTTTCAAATTTCTAAAGATTTTTATTTAGATGAGTTAAATCATTTTTCAAATTGAAACAATTCATGCAATCAGAGTTTTCATGTTTTAATTCCAACATATTATTTTTGTTAATCAAATCACGATTTTCAGATCTTAGAAGTTTGTTTTTCAGTTCGAGACGATTGACAGTTTTGGTTAAATTATTACAGAGAGAAAACAATTTTTCATATGAAAAATCTCCATTATCTGAATCCTCGTTAATGGCTCCAGTTAAGCACACATCCGAATCTGAGTTGGCTGTTGAGGGTTTTGAGCAGTTGTCATATTTTCCAGACAACGTGTTGAGAGTTGTCCAGATTTCCTGCGCAGTTAAACAATGGGAGATAAGGCTATATTGGACATCACCAATATAAGAATATAAAATATGAATAGCATGAGAATTAAACCCAATATCATTTATATCATTTCTACTAACAATATCAAATCCATTAATGACAGTGTCCCAACATTTAACAATAGATTTTAAATATAATTCCATTTCTAGTTTCCAATTTAAAAATCTATACCATTCAAAATAGATAGAACACGACTGGACTTACTCTCAAAGGGCTGACAATTAGGATGACCCATTACTTTTGAGTTAACAAAAAAAACCCGCCCTGATACCACTTGTTGGATCTAGGCTAACCCTAGAGGGGAGGGTGGGTGAATAGGGTTTATCACAGTTTATCGCTGATTAAAAATTTGACAAGATATTACAGTAATATACAGATCATAGAATGCAGCAAAAATAAAAGTGCAGAAAATAAATCACACACAGATATACCCAGCTTAGGCAAAACCCTGCCTACTGCTGCATTCCTAAGGTTTCTACTAGGTAAAAGAACAGACCCCGCATACAAGATTATGTACACTCGCGAATCCCTCGCTCCTATTCTAATCCTACGCTCAAAACCCCAGACTAACCAATATACCCTAGACCAGATTTTTCCCTAATTACAAACCCGTAATCCTAGTTTTTACAGACTCAAGTAAACCGATTCGAATTATTTTACAACACAGATTAAAAAACACGATATAAAAATTAAATCAAAACCCTAATTTAAAAAAGGACTTTAAAAACTCCCTTTAGCAAATTAAACAAAGAATAAGCCCTTTTAATATTGTTGGCCGGCCCATTCCCTTCAAAAAATATGTCTCAATCATTTTCTAAAATCATGGCAGCGGCTCTGGAAATTGTTTAGGGTTTTCTTGTTAATTCCCAAATTCGAATCGATGCTTGATGAAATTAAGATCTCTGATGCTCCTTGATTCTTCGATGGCTTCTGATTGTCGTGGTTCTCTGATTGCTCGAATTTGCTGATGCTCTCTATTGTTGATTGCTGATGCCCCGATTTGGTCTTGCTCTCACTCTCTTAATCGAAACTGTGTGAGTAATTATGATTTTGAATTTATGCTAAAAATTGTTTGCTTGAGGTTTCGATTATCTGCCTGTGATGAAAGTGGTGTTAATTTATAGGGTAGAAATACAAACCCTACAACTCTGATTTCACCAATTATGACTTGGTCTGGTTTGAATGGTTTCCTCTTTTGAATTGATCGGTTTTAAATGGCTTAAGTGTGTTTCCATTTTTTGTTTCCCTTGATTGAAATGAACCTGGACTTGAATTAGGTCTTCAAATGCATAGGTTCCTTGCGTGAATTATTAAATATAATCCCATGCGTGTTTTATGAAATGCTAGTGGCTCCTAGAAGTTCGATTGTCTGTCACGTACCATTATTTATTGATGAGAAAAACTTGATGATATTTGGAAAGAATTTGAAACATGAATTTATTTTCCCACATTAAACATCTTGACCAAAACTAGAAGGAGATAATTCGATTTTCATTTTTAGAAACAAAAGCATGATTTGTGGAATTTCCATGAATGATTTCTTGCCTAAACCAGTTTTGTTTTATCCCAAAACAGTGAACAAAATTCTGGAAATAAAATCTTGCACTTGTCAAATATATTTAAATACTGATATGTGAATATCCAAAATTGTTTGCATGTTTATCCATTTCTAAGAATAAACTCTGCATTGATTTATTGGTTGAATTGTTGGAATTCTTAAATCATTTTAAAACTGGTCTCATTTCTGGAAACCATTGAAAGCAAAAAGATTTGTTCCATGCATGTAATTTGATCACTTGTGCCTTTTGTAGACGAGCATGCATTTCTTGATACTTTTCTTCACTTTTCTATTGTATGCCATGCTCGGGCACTTTTGTAGTTGTCTTTGTTTTGTGCTTGGCTCTTCTTGCATCTGCGCTGTTTAAACTGTCATGCCATGCTTAACAAGATCACCATGTATGTCGCCATGTAGCTGTACCCTTGTCTTACCAGTTTGCATTTAAATCTGAAACTATATATTTGAGCTATGCTTCTTCATTTGGCTTTGAAATGTTGGTTAAACAGATCCATGCAGTCACTGATATGTACACAATGCGAGTTCTCCTTGTATACGCTCATGCTTGTCACCTATACATTGTTGTTTGACTCGACATGTATTCATACGGATCTGAACTAAACCATTCATGCACACTATGCTGCTATTTACTTGTACACTCCATTTAGTTTCTTTACTTGAAATATGTTGCTGCCTTGAATTGTTGTCAAGCCACATATTTGTGAACTTGCACATGCACATGTTCTTGTGCTTTGAGACTTGAAACCATGCTTATCTTGCCATGCCACTATCACTTTGTACAAAGTTGCTTTGTATATGCAGGAAAAAAAACTGAGATGTAGATTGTCTCACCATATTACACTTGCTGATCTACTATGTGCTCAGCTCCTGTTCATATATATATATATATATATATATATATATATATATATATATATATATATATATATATATATATATATATGAAGTTGCCTTGCTTCTTGTTCATTGTCATCATGTTGTGTTGACTTTACTTGCATTTGAGCTTTGACACGCTCATTTCATTTTTCACCTTTTTATGTTGAATCATGTTTTTATTATATATATATCTCAGTATGACATCTCATTTTGAACCATGCTGACTTAGCATGTGTTGACTTTGAATCCTTGCATCATTATCACGTTTGTTGCCTTTTCTTGTTTGAGCTCGACACTTCATATGTACATATATGTATATATACACGTATGTGTGTGTATATATGTATGTATGTATGTTTTGCTTCGAGATGCTCATCCATGTATAGCTTGTCTGTGGGTTGCACTCAGTCGAGATGGTCCGCGTGGCTGCTCCTCAGCTGCTCGCTGTTTGTTGATCGACGAGGCAGTGCATACCTGTATATTTATACATGTGTGTATTTGCAGTCGATCAGAAAATTTCCTGTCCTTGTATATGTACAAACTGTCTGCCTAGACACAGATGAATCAGATTAAGTCATGAAAAATGATGAGAAACACACCAGAAAACTGAGGCAAATTAAATTTTAAAAATAAAATAATATTTGCTAGAGTATGAAATTATTTCTGTTCCATATACTATGTATGTTTCTGTATATGACAGGTATGAAGATGATGACTGGAATGACAGTGAATGTAATAACCCGGAAATTCTAGGCCAGTTTAAAATTTTTATTTTGGCAATTTTAGCGAATTTTGGTTATTTAAAATAGATTATTTTAAATAATATCGACAAGAAATTTATTTTGAATATAATTCAAACGTATATATTATATGCGTCGTCGTTAGAATATAAATATTTATATATAATTATAAATAGAATTGAAAATGGCGCGGTAGTTCGATAATTCGATTTCAAACTTCAATTGAACGTACCGGGTGCAAAACAATCCGGATTTTAGTGAAACCAAAAATAATAGGATCTAATTGATAATATCTTTCCAACGAATCCGAAAAATCAAAATTTCATAGCGGGAACCAAAAGATATGTCCAGTTGAAAATTCCGAATAGTCGCTATGGAATTCAGGCCCTTAAAATGGACATTTTGCAAACGACCTTGGATTTCGACGAAACCACTTTTGTTGGGTCCGTGATGTCAAATTATTGCTAGGTTTCAAATTTCATAATTTTTCGAATCAATATGTGAGCGTGGCAAAGGAAAACGCGTTTGACCAGTTTCAGTTGATTTTAATCGACTGGGAAAATGGCCATTTTTCAAACGGTCTCAGAATTCGACGAAACTAGTTTTGTTAGGACCGTATCGTCAATACGAAGCTAGAAAATATTTTCCTGGAATTTTTCTAGTTAGTATGTGACCCTGGTAATTTGAAATGTACGTTTAAAATTCAATATAGCGATTTAAATGTAAATTTTGACGGAAACTGATTCAAATGATCGAATCAACCTACGATACATATCCCATTGTGTTCGGAATGGGGGTTAAACGCTATGGACGATAGGCGGTGGGCCTCGTTTCGAGGTCGTATGTAAAAGTCAACTTTTTGCAAATTAAATAATTTAATAAATTAAAAATTTAAAAATATCTCTCCCCCTATTTCTCTCTGGCCCCCGTTCAGTTCCTATTCAATTAGAAAAAAAAAGAAAAAAAGAGAGAGGGCAACAGGGGGGAGCGCCGCCCCACCATCCATCGCGCCGCCCAGGGTGGCGCAACCCACCGCGCCGCCTCCTATCGCACTCCCCCTCCTTCTCTTCTTCCCTTCTTCTTCCTCTCCCGACCTCGCGATGCACACCTCCTCCCTCTCCATCGAAGAAAACCCAGACCCCCACCCAAACGACCACCGCAGCCTCCCCCAGCCCTGAGACCACCGCCGCCACTGTTTGGGGACCACCGCCACCCCTCCGACTGTCGCCCTAGCCCCTGCGCAACCCTCCGACGTCGAACTCCTGCAAGAGCGCCTCCACCTCCGACGAGACTGAAAGGAATTCGATTTTTGGTGAGTTTTACTTTATTTTATATGATAATTAGTTTATATAATGTTGTAAATATATAAAGCAAACCTAGAACAAATAAAAATGAGATTTTTATTCGATAGGAAAAGTTGGGATATAATTTTTATTCGATAGGGAAGTTAAAAATATAATCTTTCATATTGTAGAAGGATAAAAATATGTTTTTTATATTTTTAAAGTGTTAAAAATATAATCTTTACTACATAGAAGATGTAAAAATATGATTTTTATATTTTTAAAGTGTTAAAAATATAATCTTTACTATATAGAAGATGTAAAAATATGATTCTTGTTTATGTAGAGGATTAAAAATATCATTTTTACATGATAGGAATATTAGAAATATCATCTATATATTTAAAAAGGCGAAGTCTATATTTTTATAAAGATGAAATCTTTAAATTTGAAAAGATGAATTCTTTAAATTTGAAAAGGCGAAATCTATATTTTTATAAAGGCGAAATCTTTATTTTAGAAAAGGCGAAATCTTTATTGTAGAAAAGGTGAAAGATCTATTTTTGAAAAGGCGGAAACTTTATATAGAGAATAGCGTGATAAAATAGAATTTTTATCCATATAGCATCGAAGTAAAAATTCGATTTTTATACATTGAATAGCATAATAAAAATTCGATTTTTATATATTGAATAGCATAATAAAAATTCGATTTTTACATATCGAATAGCATAATAAAAATTCGATTTTTATATATGGAATAGAAAAATAAAAATGTGATTTTTATATATATAGCGACTACGGGCGACGAAAGTGACGAAAGGCGAGAATGACGAAGACTTCTACAAAAGAAGAGTCAAGTGAAGTTGGATAGCTATTGGTGAGAATTTCTCACCTTTCAATTTCATTTTCTAGTTATATATATATATATATACTAGGATGCAGACGGTGTTTAGTAGCACCCGACACAATCGTCCACAGACCATGGACATGTTTGTTTGGTTGCATAGATTAGTTAGATGATTTGATTTGAATTTGGTTGTTTGGTGAATTTGATTGATATGTGAATGGCGTGGGCCTTCACTAGACCGGGGATAAGGCTAGGCCTCGTCCCGTTTCTAGTATCGTGTCGTTATGCCGCCGAAATTTTCTAAAATGAGTTAGAAAAATAAAAAAAATATCATTTTATTGTGTAAATGAATAATAGAAATTCATGTGTTGGAATAAAATGTTTTATCGTTAAAAATATAATTTTTAACGTGAATATGAATAAATGAATATTTATAAACAAATCGGCCGATTTGTTTATATACACTAATTTGACTGATATTGATTGGGTCGATAAATTTTACACATCGCCCAACTGCACAAATAAAATATGCGTTTGATTGTTTGAAACCCCACACGGGTGTTGGGATGAAATATGAAGTTCATTCATCCTGATTGATTAAATATGTCGATCGATTGATTGACAGGCTGTTATAAGCGTTAGATATCTATGTTTGATGCTTATACAGTGTAGTGCACTTTGGTTGATGGTTGATTGTTTTTCAATGCTATTATATACAGTTGTTGTATGAAAATCCATATAATTAAAATTATATGGTGATTGATTGGGCCTCATTCCAATTTAGAAAATGAAGAATATTATAATATAAATGTTCATGTGTTGACCGTACTCATCCGTTGAGATTAGTCATGTGTTGAACGAAATATTTTTATAATAAAATTTACATCTTTATCAATATAATATAAATGTTCATGTGTTGACCGTACTCATCCGTTGAGATTAGTCATGTGTTGAACGAAATATTTGAAATAGAAATATTTGAAAACGAAATATTTGAAAACGAAATATTTGAAATACAAATATTTGAAAAAGAAATATTTGAAATAGAATATTTGAAAATGGAAATATATTAAGCCGTGTTGATTAGATTGACGCCATTTTGACGTGAACGATATTTATATCGATTTTACTCATTTTAGAAATGAATAGAATATAAAACGATTTCAAAATGAATTGAATATAAAATGATTTCGAAATGAATAGAGTATAAAACGATTTCGAAATGAATTGAATATAAAACGATTTCGAAATGAATAGAATATAAAACGATTTCGAAATGAATAGAATATAAAACGATTTCGAAATGAATAGAATATAAAACGATTTCGAAATGAATTGAATATAAAACGATTTCGAAATGAATAGAATATAAAACGATTTCGAAATGAATTGAATATAAAACGATTTCGAAATGAATTGAATATAAAACGATTTCGAAATGAATTGAATATAAAACGATTTCGAAATGAATTGAATATAAAACGATTTCGAAATGAATAGAATATAAAACGATTTCGAAATGAATTGAATATAAAACGATTTCGAAATGAATTGAATATAAAACGATTTCGAAATGAATTGAATATAAAACGATTTCGAAATGAATTGAATATAAAACGATTTCGAAATGAATTGAATTGAAAACGATTTCGAAATGAATAGAATATAAAACTATTTCGAAATGAATTGAATAGAAAGCGAATTTGATTTCAATTGAATATATAACGAATTTGATTTCAATTGAATATATAACGAATTTGAATCAAATATATAACGAATTTGAATCAAACAGAAAACCAAGATGAATTGAATCGAATAGAAAACCACTTTGAATTGAATCGAATCGAATTGAAAACGAATTCGAATTGAATTTAAAATGAAGGGAAATGAATTGAATTGAAATTTGAATTGAATAGAAATGAATTTTAAAACGAATTTATAAGGAAAGATTCAATTTTGATTTGAATTGAGATGGAAGTTGAAATTGTTTTTGAAACAAATTTAAAACGATTTATAAAATTCGCTTTAAATAGAAATCGACGAAATATATATTATATATAATATATATATAATATAATGGCCTGAATAGGACGCGCCGCGCCGCGGCAGTTCGCGAATTTCGACCATTTATTTCAAATGGACATTACGGGAGATCCGACCGTCGGATTCTCCTAAAACAGGAACCGTTGGGTTCGTATCGAAAAGAGCTTTCTAACGAATATTAGGAATTTGAAATCTAACGGTTGGATTTGGAGTTGTGTCCAAATCAAATTCGAAAAAGGTCGTTGTAAGTGCAGTTCGATGGCCATTGTTGGAAATCGATTGTACGGGCCTTATTAAAATTATTAAAAATAGTAATAATTTGTGTAAAATCATAAGAAATGATTTGGGAAAAATTGGGGTGAAAAACTCCATATTTGAAAAGATAAAAATGGATTTTTATCGAAATGAACTAGTTTTGAACTAAATTTAAAACCCAATTATTTTTAAATAAATAAATTAGATTTAAAAAGGGGTTTTAAATAATCGGAATTTCTATATTATTTGATTGGATATAAAATGGGTTTATCGTGAACGGTGTTTTAAATAACACTAGTTCTTTAACCCGATAATAAATAGAATGTGATTTGGGTTTGTCGTGAACTGTGTTTTAAATAACACCTAGTTCTTTAACCCAGTAAAAGGAGTTTTAATGAATATGTAATTAGATTGAAATGTGAATCTATAATCTAAATTATCAAATTTAGAAATGAGCGAGAATGGAGTATCGCCAGTTTTGCTCCAAAGCGATAGTTAAATCTTTAATTAGATTTGAACGTGAAATGGTAATTAAATTTACCGATAACACCATGGTGTTAGATATGGAGTATCACCAGTTTTGCTTCATGGGATGAATAGGTTGGGATTGGGAAATAAAATAAATAATTACTTCGGTGTGGTTCGCTATTCTCGACTAGTTCAGAAAACCATAATTTGGTTTGAAACGACATCCAAAGGAAGATTAAAGGATAAATTTGAAAGAATTTATCTTGAATAAAATTAATGGGAACCTTTCCCTAAAAATGGGATTTTATGAAAAAAAGAATATTCTGAATTGGAATGAGGTGTATGTTGAGTTTGTGTAACATTTGTTTTTAATATACGCGGGTTGTTCGGGAAGGCCGGGTTTATACCCATTCTAAATAACCGATTCCACGATATGTCGAAGATGAAGACAGTGGTTGAAGACCAAAAGTCTTCACATCGTTTGGATAATTACTGACGATCCTGATTGGGCAGTACACCCAAGAGGATGGAAATAGTTAGTGGTCGTCCAGACGTACTTGGAGATCGATGGATATGCGAGGAAAGTGCCTCCGGTTTCGTTCAGACCTGGAATGGACTTGTAAAAGGATTGTGTGTCTGACACTGGATTTTATTCTGTGTTGATTGATTTCTATTAAATATACATCTGTTTGGCGGCGGAGAATTTATTCTTTTGCTTAACGCCCTTCTCCGAGACGTACGAGCTCAAAGGTTGTATATCGATGGACATCAGTCGCATAGCATGAATTGCCTGTGTGGCACGCTAAGATGCAATGATCAAGGCTTCTGTTGAAAAGCAAAGTCTTGTGGTTGATGATCAAAGCACGGCCTACGTGGTAGCTTTGTGTATAACGTGAATTCGCGAGCCTCACACCTCGGTATGAGTTAAAAAGGGGATACGGACTGCAGGGAGAGCACGACGTTTCTTTCTAGCTTTGGTGGTGTCAGTGACTTACCAGCCCTGACATATATATACTTTTCACCTTTGTGGTTGTTGGATGAGGCGCCTCGATTATAGGTCTGTAAGGACCGGGATACGTGTGTTCAGGAATTTCCAATCCTCTAACGTAAGTGAGGACTGGCCCTGAAGATCTAGGGGTCGCCCAGAGTGCGTAGCCCTGAGGCATTTGCTAGAGTGTCTCGAACGCGGAGAGGAGCTTGCCCCTTGCCTCGACTCATGACGGAAATCCAATTTCCAATACGTGTATTTCGGCTTTAACTGTAGAACTAGTATGGCGACATAGTGGTATGGGGCACTTATGCCGTCTATGATTTATATTTATGATTGAAATTGTTTTGACACTATACACTTATTATAGTATCAAATGATTTGTTTTAAACGTACCAAGCATGTTTGGCTGTTATAAGGTAAAACTCTATCCTCCGGCTTGCGTTGCATTGTGTGATGGGACCTGGGTCTTATAATAGCTTCATTTTTCGTAAAAGCATTGCGCTGTTTATTCTATATGCACTGGTATTCTTGGGAGAAAACCCGTTCCATGTCATACGGCGTGGTCCCTTGAATTACTCTCTTTTAAAAGTAAAGTTTTAAATAACTGTTTTAGTTCTCACACCAGTCACATGACTGACCTGGAGTTTATTGTTTTAACCTAAACTCTGGGTGCCCCTATTTTCCACACGGGCAGCTAGTAGTTTTGGTTTTGCAGATTTATATTCACAGGATCCTGGTTTACAACTGGAATGATATCCGGAAAGCTCTGTATCCGTATATCACCTTCAGTTGTGCTTTGTTTTATTTTCCGCTGCAATGTAATTTATTGTAATCTCTGATATTTATCGAATGTAATTTATTCATTTATACTCTGTATATTCTTGTATCTGATGGAATTGTTGTAATAGCAATGAAATGTTCTTCCGTCTGCGTTCATTTGTGTGTTGTTCTCAAAGTATCCGCTCTTTCCTTCACGGGGAAGTTACGGGTTCTTACAGTGAAGATGCTGTGAAGACAAAAGACAATGAATAAAGCAGTGTCAGTAAATGTGTCTGTATATGAAAGTGAAAATGTATGTATATATGACAGAGTGACTGTATGAGTGTTGTAGTGATTTTGTAGTAAAGGAGTTATGTATATGAAAAAGATTGTACTGTTTATATGTAATAAACAAGCTTGATTGAAATAAAATATTATTTTATTCTTGTCAAACAAACTTATCTATTTCATTCAGTTTATTTACAAGTATAGTAATTAGTGAATGTGTACAAATAGTGAAGTCATATAATTTGTACTGTTTGAATGTTGAAATACAATATCATATCTAAATAAAATACTGTGTGAATACATGAAATTCTGTAAGTCGTATTCTATTTAAATATAAATCACTATAAGAAAACACTAATTTTGCAGCGGATTTTAGAAGCGGAAATTTTCGTTGCTAATCTACGACGGATTACCATGAGATTTACGAGGGATATTTTCTTTGATTTTCAATTTTATTTTCTTTTTATTTATCACCGTCGCCTTGTTCAATCCCTCACTAATCCGCTGCAATTTGCGTCAATTTACCAAAAAATAATTCCCGCTGCAAACGGAGATGGATTACCGACGGATTTTTTCCGATGGTATTTTGCAGCAGAATTCCATTGTATTTGCAAGAGATATTCATGTTATTTTTATAAAAGATGTTTTAGTGTTAATTTTTATAATTATCAACATGTTTAATAGTTAATAATTACAATGTGATATTAATTTTATTTATTGTTCGATACTTACTTTTATATAGTCAATATTTATAATAAAATAATTAGTATTATTGAGTAATAAATTATATTAGCATTAATTAATAATAATATTAATTACAAAAAAATTATTAAAAATTAAGACTAATATTTAATATTTATTATTTAGTAAATGCTTTTTAATAATTAATGTTTAATAAACAATCTTCGATACATAAAAAGTAAATTCATTATTTGAAATATATATTTAACAATTATAACTGACCATTATATTTAATATTTATTTTTATAAATGTTTAATTTTTCTTAGAAATATATCAAAAATTAAAATATGATTTTCTAAATGTATCGCTTTTGAGTTGAGTTTGACAATCTAACAACTGCTGCTTGATACATTATTTCTCAGTTAGTCACTGGACGTACGAGACTGGATAAAATTTATAGTCTTTGAGTTGAGTTACGAAACCAAAATATGGGGACACTGCGCTATGACGTGAGTTCTAAAGATGGTACTCAAAAATAAAAATTTGGCCTTTTTTATTAATAAATAAACCGTACCCCATACACTTTTCTTTAAATTTTTTTCTAAAGTTAATACTTTTTGTAGAGTACTTCGTTGATGGATTCCCATAGTTTCTAATAATTCCTAAAACAATTAAAAACACAACTTGTTTTTGTCTTCCCTTCTTATTTTGTTTTGGAAAATGCTAGATCTCAAAAACTGCGTCTGCGTCTGTTTGAAGGAGCTATGCGATTCACCTGCACTCTCTTTCCTTATTTTGTTCTGGAATATCTGTCGTTGATTTTCATCTAGTCCATTTAACCGCTTTGTATTCGGTCGTGCTCGTTTTGATTCTGCCCTCCTAATTTTCAATCGGTGTTTGCCTCTTTCATTTCTACCGTCCCTCCCCTTTTTCTTGTTTCCCGCTCCTCTTTTCATTTCTGCTGTTACTTTTCACGTTTCCCACTCTCTCCTTCCTGAACCCTAAATCAAATTTGTCAGCTAAACCGATTAAGGCACCGCAGTTGTGGACTTGATCCCAATTCGCATTATCTTTTGTTTGCCGGGATTCCGAACTCCATTTCCGAGTGAGTGTTTTGTAGCACTGCAGTAGTGAGCTATCGATTTGATTCCAAAGTTCAATTACTAAATTTTGGTAATTCACATCCATCCCTAGATTTTTTTTTACGATTGCTTTTTGATTTTACATTATTCCTGTATTTTTTTTATATGTTTCACATTCTTCTTGTAGAATGTGGCATTTTGATTACTGCATGACAATATGACATGGATTTTAAAAGATGAATGTTGTACGAAAACCCATTTTCACATCCATTATGTTTCTCAGATTGAGCTAAAGTAGATAACATGAAAATAAAACAAAACAAACAATTTAAGTTTGGTTGGACATTCAATTTTACCGAATTAAACATAATTCATCTTTTGTGTTTGCACCATTTCCAAACTAGTTACATGCAATAGTAGCCGACATGATAGGCGGGCTATTTAGCTTCCACTTATTGCTTAGATTTGATGGAAAAATATTCAGATAAATTGCTACAGCAAATTGTTTTAGGCTCCATGTTGTAGCCGTAAGCATATTTGCCTTGTGGCTTATGATGCATTATTTTTTTAGTTAGTTCATGCTAGCCAGTGGACTAGTGGGTTAAGCCTTACTGGTTGTTAATGTTAAAGCCATTTAATCGCATATGTGTTTATTTTGAACATCAAATTTTTTACACACCTTTTTCTTGTTATGTTTATTTTACATAATTACAGTACCACACTATGTCATTTTACAAGATGATTGAACACTCTGTTTGATACACGAAGGAGCCATTATTGCTAATACAGTACCACACTGTCATTTTACAAGATAATTTATTTTATCCTTAGAAAAAGTCATAATCAGATGAGTAAATGTATAGTACTTGGATTAATTTATTCATAAAGAAACATATTATATATTTTTATAACATAGTGCAATGCAGTTGGAATGGATTATATGAAGGATCGTACTTGGATGTACAAGCGAAAAGATGGGCAAGGTGTAATATTGGAGGATTTTTTTCAAGGGTATTGATGTTTCTGTAAATTTATCTTTTAGAGAGTTCGGAGATCAAGAAATTAGATGTCCTTGCAAAAAATGTAAAAATGAAGCTCTTTGGGATGGTGATACCGTCAAATGTCATTTATGCAAATATGGTTTTATACTTGATTATGAGTTATGGACGTTTCACGGGGAATTCACCTATACAACTAGCACTAACGACAATGAGATTAATATTTTTGATCATGATGAGAGTTATAACCAAGAAAATAGGATGGAAGCCATGGTTTATGATGCAGCAGGTCTACTCCTCCACAATGTGTCAGAGAGAGGTTTAGATGTGGAAGAACCTCCTAATGCAGAAGCAAAATTTTTTTTTTTGATTTATTACACGCTGCGAATCAACCTTTATGGAATGTTTGTCAAACTCATACAGAGTTTTCTGCAACTGCAAGATATATTGCAATTAAAGAAAAATATAATAGTTCAGAAAATGAATTTGATGAGTATCTCAAAGCTTGTAAGGAGACGTTGCCTTCTGATAATGCCTTGGGCGATAGTTATTAAAAGATGAAGAAGTTGGTTACTGCATTTGGATTACCATATCATGAAATAGATACATGTCGAAATGGTTGTATGCTGTTTTGGAAAAATGATAAGGAGCTTAGAAGTTGCAAATATTGTTTTGCCGAAAGATACAAAGGAAAGAAAAATAAAACAAAAGATGTTCCATACACAAGGTTGCATTACTTGCCACTTGTTCCTAGGTTACAAAGGATGTATGCATCTATGACAACTGCATCTCACATGAGTTGGCATGCCGTTCAAAATTATAATGAGGGGTTGTTATGTCATCTATCAGATGGAGAAGCATTGAAACATTTTGATAGAACATATCCTGACTTTGCAAAAGAGGCATGTAAAGTTAGATTAGGCTTGTGTATGGATGGATTCGCACCATTCGACCAATTTGGAAAACAATATTCTTCATGGCCATTTATCCTGACACCGCATAATTTGCCACCTTGGATGTGTATGAAAAATCCTTACATGTTCTTAACTCTAATCATTCCTGAGCCTAGAGATCCTAAACAAGGCATAGATGTATATTTGCAACCGCTAATTGACGAGCTGAATCTCCTTTGGAATGATGGAGTTCTTACTTACGATTTGTCAAAGAAGAATAATTTTATCATGCGTGCATCTTTATTATGGACTATTAGTGATTTTCCAGTATACGATATGCTCTCTGGTTGGGATACGACTGGTAGATTAGCGTGCCAATATTGCATGGAGTGGACATCGTCGTTTCGTTTAGCAAATAGGGGGAAATGTCTTGGTTTGATTACCATCGTTATTTTCTAGACTTTGATCATCCATGTGGACAAAACAAGAAGGATTTTCAAAGAAACATAATAGTAACCGTTGAAGCACCACCTATGTGTTCTAGTGAAGAAATTTATGACCGTGTGCAAAACTTTCCAAATATATACAATAATCCAAATGGATTAAATTTCACAATTGAAGGCAAAAGTTTGAGTCATAATTGGTGCAAACAAAGCATATTTGGGAGTTTCCATATTGGAGAAATTTGCTACTTCGTCGTAATATCGATGTTATGCAGAATAAAAAAAATGTGTTTGAAAACGTATTCAATACGGTTCTCAATGTGAAAGGTAAAACTAAAGGCGATTTGAGATCAAGATGTGATATTCGACTTTACTACAAACGTCCCAAACTTGAGCTGAATGAAGAAAATAGTAACTTTAAACCTAAAGCATATTATGAGCTAAGTCGAGAAAGTTGTAGAATTCTGTTGAAGTGGATTGAAACCTTACGATTTCCCGATGGTATTGCTTCTAATTTACATAGATGTGTGGATTTAAACAGTATGAGAATGAATGGAATGAAAACTCATGATTGTCATTTATTTTTGGAGAATCTTTTTCCAATTGCTTTCAAGGAGCTGCTTCCCCATAAAGTTTGGTGTGTTATAACGGAACTTAGTCTCTTCTACAAAGAGTTGTGCACAACAATGCTAACATTGGAACGAATTGGTAAGCTTGAGAAGATCATACCAGAATTAATATGCAAGTTGGAGAGAATATTTCCTCCAAGTTTATTTAATGCAATAGAGCATCTTCCTATACATCTTCCTTTTGAAGCCAGAATGCAAGGACCTGTTTAATATGGATGGATGTATCCATTCGAAAGGTTGTTTATAAATTCATATCATGTCAATATATATATATATTATAGATTTTCAAGTTCTCTTATACATATTATATTAGATACATAAGACACTTGAAGAAAAAAGTGACTAATAAAGCATGTGTGGAAGGATCAATTTGTAATACCTACATCATGGAAGAAGCGACAACATTCTTTTCTCATTATTTTGAGGATCATGTAAAAAATAACAACTCTATCTCGCGTAATGATCCTGACATAGAATTTTTTTCCAATGATTGCTCATTATCCATATTTAAATAAGAAGGGCGCCCTTATGGTGGTTGGAAAAAACATTGGTTGAACGATGAAGAGTACCGTGCTGCCCGAAATTACGTACTTCTTAACTGCAAAGGAGTAGAACCTTTTATAAGGTAAATTTAAATATCATTTCATGATTTTGCTTTCAAAATATAACCATCTCACATATTTTGATGCTCTTGCAGTATTTTTGGGGAAGTGAATCCTGATATTCCACTTGCATCCAATTTTAGTGACTGGTTTCTCAATTATGTAAGATTAACATAATAAAATTACAGCTAGCATTTAATTAGGCATGCATTACATTCATTTAGATACATATTAATTTATACTGGTTTTATTAACAGGTATGTGACCCTATTAACAATGTGAGGGATAAAAGATTAATTTTTTTTAGCATTTAGGCCTCAAAAAGAAGTGAGAAAATGCAAAACTTTTTTCGTTAATGGGTATAAATTTCAAGAAGAAGAGCATGATTATGGAAAGTCAACTTATAACAGTGGTGCATGTGTTAAAGGTAGTAACGACCCGGAAGTGCATATGCAAGACTATTATTGTATTTTAAAGGAAATTCATGAGGTGACATACTCTATAGATCCAGAGCAGAAAACTTTCCAATTCAAATGTCATTGGTTTGACAATACACCTAAAATTGGAATAAACGCGCATCCTTTGTACAATCTTATTGGAATAAATCATAAATCAAAGTATAAGGCCTATGATCCATTTGTGTTGGCAACACAAGCAGTTCAAGTCTATTATGCGACATATCCTTCGGATCGAAGTAAGAAAAATGATTGGCGGGCTATGTGTAAAACAAAGGCTAGGTATAAGTATGACACAAATGTTTTGGATGATCAAGCTTATCAAGCAGACCTTGATCAAATCAATGAAATCGTTGTGGAGAATGGAGTTGATTCCGGACCACTTAATGATGGTGTTCATGTTACAGAAGCATTTGATATGGATGAAGAAGATAATAACATAGTGGTAGACTATGAGAGTGAAAATGAAAGCACAAACAATGAAGAACCAGATGTTAATGAAGAATGACGATGATCTTCTATGACTAATCCAATTATGTTTTTCATTTAGTTCTATTTTACAAAAATGAATCGAAGTTCCATTTTATTTTCATTTTGTTTTAACCTTCTTTGGAATTTTTAGTCTATGCTAACTGCATTTTATGGTCGGAAGTTAATGAATCAGATGATAATGAAGCTTGAGATTGTTTGTCCTCTTTTTTTCTTGTTTTCATGTGCTAAATAAACTTGTGCCAAAAAGGAAAAAACTTAAGCTAAACTTTCACTTTTGGTATTTGCATTTTTTGAACTTTCACTTTTGGCAGCCAATAACTGAATCTTTGCTATCTTAAATATTTATCTACATTACTACAGGAATAAAGACCAATAATCTGAGTTCTTACTAACTCAAGCTAAACTTTCACTTTTTGGTATTTGCAGTTTATCATCGACATCTCTGTCCTTTCCAACTAAGTTACTTTCTCCTAATCATAGGACCAGGCCGAATTAGGGTGGTAAATCACAGTTTGGATTACTCATTTACAAAGGTATTTCTACATTAATTCTTTTTAAATATTTAATCTTCTCATTAATTCTTAGTGCACTGGTGGTACTTCTTAATAAATATGCATTATCTGTCATGTTGGCTAGTCTAAGTAGATATGATATGTATATTAAGTAGCTAGATTGTGCTGGCAAATAGTAGGATTGAGTTCCATGATGAAATCATTAATTGTTGATTTTCATTGATTAAAGAGCAAGTTTAGTCATGCTAGACTCTCAACATTTCTCAATAAATCCACGCTCAGCACCAGTGGAAATGCCTACCTACCAGCACAACAGTTTGCATGTAGTTCTCAAAGCGAAGTCCGTGTTAATGATGGTATTATTATAAGTTGAAATAAAATGTGAGTAAATATGCATATTGACGAGAATACAAATTCATAAACAAACAATTGGTGCCGCCATATCATACATACCAAATTGTGGATGAAAAACGTATCCAGCTTAAAAAGAGTTAATTTTATCAAATCAAAGCAACTTATTGCTATGTATGAAATTGCAATAAAACTAAAATGAGACAAATGATAGATGATACAATAACATATCTACCCATTGCGATGTATGAAATTCTTGGAAGGAAAAGCAACTTATGTTATTGAAGGCAGTACGAAATTTGCGGCTATTCACAGGATATTCAGCATGGTATTGAGTTCGGTATCTAATTTGTGATTTTTAATTTGATTGTTTTATAGTTAAATAATTGATTGTTATGTTGTGCAACATGTGATTGATTAAACTAAAATTGGTCTTAAGATTGTTTAAAGACATGAAATTTTTTCGTTTGTCTTTCGTGCAATAGAATAATGATGTCACACAGCTTACAATTAGCATCTACACGGCCTTCTTAATGGTTTATTTGCCTCAATCTATTATTCAAAAACTATTGTTTATTTTAATTTTTTTTATTATGACAGATAAAACAAGTTTATTTAATTTTTCGTGGTTTGAAAGATAACAAAAGCATAGAGAACAAGTTAACTCCTCTATTGTCCATTGATCTTCGTTTTTGATGCTTGTGCGTTGAGCAAGCAATTACTGCTATAAATGGAGGGAAAGATAGGCGGACTTGTAGATTATAATGATGAACATACGAAAAATTTGAGCAAGAATGTACCGACTTATATTTGTCGTAGTTCAATTTTGAACATATGCAGAAAAAGTCATAATTGCGATACCCAACAAAAAGATATGTCAAAGGTCTGTCTGGCTGAAAGATTTAAAAATCAACCAGAATAGAAATAACGTGTGCTTGTGTGTGTGAGTATTGTAAAAATCGAACTAGGTGGCCTCCTGGATGGGGTTTGCTGCCTAGTTTAGGAGCCGAGGCGTATGTTCTAGCCGGCCAAAGCACCTAAAATCCACCTGTCTTTCACTTAGGCAATGCCTATTCCTGCATTGATCCACCTAGACCCACCTAGGTCCACCTATTCCACCTAGTCTCATGTGATTTTGGTTTCTCCTAGGTTCGTCTGGGTCTGGCTAAGTCCGATTTTCCTCCCCTAGTTAAAGTTCTGGTTTACTTAATACATTGAAACAGTTCATTACCACTTTCAAATAAACTACAGATGACACTTGCGAATACATTTTCAAACAAATTTTCCTTTTCCTATAAAAATGCACTTTCAAAATGACCCTCCGAGTGCATGAGGAATCCTACTTTTCCAAATTGTCAACATCAGAATTTAAAGGTTCTCTATCATTGTAGAAAGTAATTTTCCATTTACATATTTTGGGGAGCAATTTTTTTTTTTTTTTTTTTTTTTTTGCAAGTGACTTTCATATTTTGGTGAGGAAAAGAATATTTTGGAAAAAAGGCATGTGTGGAACTTCTCTTGTTTACTGGCGAAAATGCTAGTGAAATACGTTCAGTTTTAGAGATTAAGTTCTGCTATTTTTGTGCTTGTCACTACTCTGTACCTTCTTTTTCCTTTTAGTTAACCTAAGGAATTTTTTTTATTGGCTTCTATCATTTTTATTTTTGAGTTGTAACATCATTTAGATAATCTAAGGGAATCTACAGGTTAAGAAGACCAATGATCCATGTTCTCTTGTTTTTTCAAATACATAAATTCCAAGCTTGTAGATCTAATTATTTTGCAGCGTATGTGTAAGTTCAAATAGAAAAATATAGAGCTGCTTTCACTAAAGAATATCATTGGGATTGAGCTCTAAATATAGAGGTTCCTATAAACTAATATACTGCATTTATGTTCAAATCATATGCTAACAGAATGTGCATTCAGAGAGTTAATTCAATGTTATATTTTACATCATAAAAGCAGTATCTTACTTTGTAACTGCTCGAACAACAAGTTTTGCTTAAGAGAAATTCAATGTTATATTTTACATCAATCAGAGAGTAAATTACTTATTAGTGATTGAATTAACTTTATTTAATGCTTATTTAAGAATTAACTTATATTTTTAAGAATTCAATAGTAATTAATAGATTAAGTATTAATGGAAAAATAAATGTGATAATACTAATACGTTAATGAAATGTATTTTGAAATCATCACTGATACTAATATTTTGTGCTAACTAAGATAGAAACATGTAAAGTTCAAATTAACTAAATTACACGCGTTTTCTAATAAATTAACAATTAGTTTCTTTAATAGATTTACAGTTGACTGAAAGTGAAACTAAAATTTTTAAGAACTTGAAACATGGAAATAACAGAACATAAGTTTATTCTTAATGGTAAATGTGAAAGCATAAATAATTCATGATTTCACTTACATTTTCCTGTATGAAGTGAAAGAAACAATGAATTTGGTCTACACCAATGCTTTAAAGAAATAAATCGCTTAAGGTTCGTTTAGTTTCTATACGATTAAGTTGTATATAAATCCACTTTAATCTGGCTGCAAAAATAGGAATGAAAATTGTTTTCTGCGAAAATAGCATGATGTGTTATGACAGTCTAACTATTGAAGTATCATGCATGATTTACAAATATGGTTGGCGCTACATGTGGAAACCACTATGCTTACCAAGAACCGGGACAAGAAAAAACAAAAAATCAGGGATGGGGACGGGGACACAGTGGCCCTTCACTTATTCAGCCTACTTTACCGCCTAGTCCTACTATCAAACCATATCCTCAAAGTAAATTCAAAAACAATCACGCAACATCATTGCGTCATCGTTTGACTGTACGAACTCTTCCAGTTAAGCCTACAATTGCCAAGCCATACTCTATTACTACTTCCCAGCATATTTCTGTAGTGCAAAATCAGATATTTGGGCAGTGGAATATGAATAAACCCAATGATCTAGTTTGTCAACAATTTCAGCAACGCCAAAATTAAAACAAGTGGCACAAATTATAGAGAGAACAAAATTAGAAAATAAAGGAAGGAGCACACCAATTTTTAACGTGGTTCAGCTTTGCCTATGTCCACGGAGACCCAACATCTTTTATTTCTCAATGAAGAAATGAGTACAAAAGATTACAAAAGAGAGAAGACTAATGGTGGATTGCATACTTCATACATGTAATGGCGCGTTTTGTAAGGTATAATAATTAAGTTATTTAATTATTTAAATAACGAATATATTAAATAAACGATAGTTGAACGTATAATTATAATTTTATTATAATTAAAATCGAGCTTGAAATGACGCTGCAGTTCGCGATTTGGCGATTCGAACTTCAACTGAATGTACAGGATTCGTTTTAAGCCGGATTTCTGTGAAACAAGAAACGTGTGGAGCTGGTGGAGTATATCTTTCTAGTGGAAGAGAAAAATCGGGATTTCGTCGGGTAAATTTTGAGTTATGTCCAAATCAAATTTCAGAAAAGTCGTTGTGGAATTCCTTTATAATTTGCGACGTTTTATATACGTTATAAATCGATTTTTCGATACGAACTGAATATCGGGATAATCTGGAGTCTGGAAATCAAGTCATAAAATCTGAGGTGATATTCTGGAGCCGGACGACATTGTATATGGATATATACGATAATATTAATTTATTTATATTTAAATTAATAATATTTAAATATATTTATATATTTAAATGGGTCATCCAGAGCTTTAAAAATACGCAGTTTGAGCAGACGAAGTCAGAATTCGACGAAACCAGTTTTGTTGGATCCGCAATATCAAATATTTGCTAGATGTTAAGTTTCGTGATTTTTAGAGTCACTGTGTGACCGTACGGATTTTTAGAGTGAGGAACAGACAGTATTTTGACAGTTAAAAATACACTGTGTGGGCATACGAAGTCGGAATTCGACGAAACCAGTTTCGTTGGGACCGTAATGTCAAATTCTATCAGCGTGTCAGTTTTCATGATTTTTAGGCGTCGTATGTGTTCGCAGTGATTTTTAGAAGACTAGAACGAATATAAAATTAATAAAAGAAAATATCTTAACTCATTTTGATGTCAAACAAAAGCCACATCATCCTGTTAACAACCACACAACATACCCACCACCGTTATAAAACCATTCTTCTGGCCGTCCTCCTCTCTGTTTCCAAAAACGTGAAGAACACCACTTCAATAATCAATAGAAATTCATGCAAAATGAAATCAAACCATATAAATCCAAATATATATAAAATCGAGTTGCTAAGGAAGGGAGCTTCGATCTGGTGGTTGTTTGATTTCGTGCGATTCAGTTCTAGCGAGTTCGGGTTCGTATGGCGTCGCTTAGGGTTAGTAAATTCGAGATGATGGATCATCGTTGAGTGATTTCAAGTGTATATTTGAGTTGCTTGGAGTTTTTGGCATCTTGGATGGAACTAGTGGGATAATCGGTGAAGGTTGAGGTCGCGATACCTACTGTGAGAACCTTCCGACGCAATGATGGATATGGGGCCGGAGTTGACGAGGTGGGGTTGGGTGCGTGCGGATTTTGATGGTGAATTGAGTGGTGGAGGCGGCGCCGGAATTAGGTGGTTGGAGGAGGAGGGGAGGATGGTCAAAGGTGGATTGACTGTGTTTGTTTGTGAGGATGGAATACTGGACGGGAGTTGAGCGATGTAAGGAAGAAAGGGGTAGCGGGTTGTGGGTCAAGAGAATAGTGGGCCAAGATGGTACACGGTAAAGGCCCATGGAATTTACTTTAAAACTTAAGTCTAATTTAAATTGTATATTGTTTTCTAACGCGATAACTTATTCATATGAGATCAGATTGACGAACCGTAAGTTGCGTCGGGATCGTATGGACGAACACTCCACAATGGAACTGACCGCGAGTCAATTGGAGTCCGTCACAATTTATAGCAAAATAAATTGTCGGAATCAAGCGAGGGTTATCGTCATTGACGATGATCGTCCAATGTGAGTAAAACTCACTAACTCTGAACAGTTATATTTTTATATTGTATTCTTAGAACTGTTAATCATCTGTTGATTGCTGTGTGTTGGTTGATTGATTGAACTGCTAGTCAGTTAGTGGAAATTATATATATATATATATATATATATATATAAACCGTTAAATATTTATATATCGATTCTGCTATCAGAATAATTTATATTGAACTGAAAGTGATGATAATCATATTGTGTAACATCTGTGGATGCAGGGAGACAGGTTGGAGGAATCCAACTGGATTCCTCAACAGTTATTTTTTACTGTGATTTATGTATTGTGATATATAAATGTGATATATATAATCTGTTGTGATTACATGTGATTGGATGATATTTATCGTTGTTAGATGATGTGTTAAAAACCATAAGTTAACCAAAGCGAGTTAGTCGAGTTAAACAAAAAAGTTGGTTAAGTTAACCAAAGCAAAGTTAGTCGAGGTAAACAAAGTAATTGGTTAAGTAAATCAAAGCAAGTTAGTTAAGTTAAACTAAGTGGTTAATCAAAGTAAAGTAGTTAAGTTAAAGTGATTAATCGATGTGAATTAGTTAAGTTAAACTAAAGGATTAATCGATGTGAATTAGTTAAGTTAAACTAAAGGATTAATCGATGTGAATTAGTTAAGTTAAACTAAGTGGTTAATCGAAGTGAATTAGTTAAGTTAACTAAGTGGTTAATCGAAGTAAATTAGTTGAGTTAAACTAAGTGAATCGGTTAGAGTTAATCAACGTGAATTAGCTAAGTTAAACTAAGTGGATTTGTTCAGTTAATCAAGATGAGTTAACTCAGTTAGGTTAAACCAGTAGAGTTAACTAGTTGAGTTAACCAGTTAGAGTTAATCAGTTAGGTTAAACCAGTTAGAGTTAACCAGTTAGGTTAAACCAGTTAGAGTTGACCAGTTAAAGTTGACCAGTTAGAGTTGACTAGTTAAAGTTGACCAGTTAGAGTTGACCAGTTAGAGTTGACCAGTTAGAGTTGACCAGTTAGAATTGACCAGTTAGAGTTGATCAGTTAGAGTTATCCGAAGTAGAATTATCGAGTATAGTGTATTCGAGAGAAGAGAAATCGAATATAGTTTATTCGAGTGGAGAAATCAAATGTTATTCATTTGAGAAGAGTTATCGAATATAGTTTATTCGAGTGGAGAAATCAAATGTTATTCATTTGAGAAGAGTAATCGAATATAGTTTATTCGAGTGGAGAAATCAAATGTTATTTATTTGAGAAGAGTTACCGAATATTATTTATTCGAAGAGTAGTTATCGAATATTGGTTATTCGAAGTTAGTTAATCCAAAGGAGTTATTCGAAGTTAGTTAATCCAAAGGAGTTATTCGAAGTTAGTTAATCCAAAGGAGTTATTCGAAGTTAGTTAATCCAAAGGGGTTATTCGAAGTTAGTTAATCCCAAGGAGTTATTCGAAGTTAGCTAATCCAAAGGAGTTATTCGAAGTTAGTAAATCCAAAGGAGTTAGTCGAAGAGTTAATCGAATATAATTATTCGAAAGAAGATGTTAATCGAATATAGTTATTCGAGTAAAGTTAAAAGAGTTAATCAAATTTAGTTATTCGAAATGAGTTATTCGAATTTGATATTTGAATAGAGTTAAACACATTAGAGTGATTCGAATTACTTATTCGAATAGAGTTAACACGTAAAAGTTAATTGAATATTAGTTATTCAATTAGAGTTAAATCGAATTTAGTTATTCGAAAGGAGTTAATCAATTTGAGTTAAGTTAATCGATTTGAATTAAGTTGAATCGAAATGGAGTAAATCGATTAGAATTAAGTTAATCGAGTTAGAGTAAATCGAATATTAGTTATTCGAAGGTAAGTTATTCGAATTAGTTATTCGAAGGAGTTAATCAAATGAGTCGATCCAAAGGAGTTAGTCGAATATTAGTTATTCGAATAGAGTTAAAGGAGTTATCGATTTTAGTTTGATCGAAAGGAGTTATCGATTAGTAAATCGAAAGGAGATTTTCGAATATAGCATATTCGAAAGAAAGAGATCGAATATTGTTTATTCGAAAGAGAGAGATTTCGAATATGAGTTATTCGAAGAGAGATAATCGAATATAGGTTATTCGAAGAAGAGTAAATCAAATAGAGATTACTCGAAAGAGAGTTATACGTCGAATTCGATTATAGCGAATTCGGGAAAGTACTATTTACTTTCCAGGGTTTAAATCAAGATTTAGTTATTGATTTAGAAATTAGGTGTCTGTTAAATTATTCGAGTTAGGAGATAAAGTTATAATTTAGGTTAGATATTGCAGAAGTAGGAATTATAACGTATAGTTATAATCAAACGTTTTCATATAAGAAGTAGATTCGTAACCTGAATCCGAGAATTTGCGTAAACAGATGATTGGAAAAAGTGAGTGACGAACTTCATCTATTTCACAGTAAAGGACGTTGTTCAATTAAGGTCTGAGAGGTAACTATACCCCAACTTGATTGACTTCAGAATTGACAAAGGAATAGTGGTGGTTCGATCTAAAAGGTTGATTAGGAATAAAGTTAAGTAATAAGCGATTAATGGATTAAGCGTAACGATGTTTTATACAACGTTCATTGGAAATCCGTGAATGAGTTTTGGAAACGTTTTCCAAATATAGTCAGATATGTTTTCTAAACATAGAAAATGAAATGTTTTTATGATAAGAGTTTAAGAAATAGAGTTAAGCAAATTCAGAAAACTGACTGGAGAGGGTAAGTTGAACGGTTTTCTAAGTGACGATCTGATGTTGGTTTCGACCTTCCGGATTGATACTTAGAGAATTTTTCTCATACTAGTTACAGTTAGGGACTGATAGTTGCGAAATAATAGTGATGTGAAAATAAGCTATGGAAATGTTTTCCAATGATTAATAACATATATTTTCTAAATATATGAAATAAGGAAATATGAACATATGATGATTGATCGATCGAATTTCCATTTGGAAATAAGATCGTTGTTTGTACACCGACATGTTTTAATTTGATAGTTGAATCACAGACTATCAAAGTTTTTACCATTTTAACGTTGTTAATATGGAGAGACCGGTTGGATTATTATCCAAAGAACCACTCTGTATTGGCATAAGCGTTGCGAGCAATATCTGCCAAAGATAAATTGAAGACGGAGTAAAGTGCAAGGGCTGTTGTATAAGTCTTAGATAACAGTGACTAAGATGGATATACTGAATAGTGCCTTCGGTTTGTCCAGTCCCAGGACAACGTATATGGAAGAAGGTCTGACAGAGTATATCCAATGGATCGCGTAAGTTGATCTGTTCAAACGTATCCACGTTTGGTGGCGGAGGAATTCGTTTCTCTTAGCTGTATACCCGTGCTATTTTTGAATAAGTCAATTTGTGATTTGGCGGGTATGACGATGTGGCATTCAAAGTGAATGGTGATCAGATGTTCTGAAGATAAACGTAGCTTCTAGCCTCACACCAGGAAGTAACAAAAGTTGGGCTAGGCAGCATGGCTAGTTGGGTCATTCCCAAGCAGGGTGTATTGTCACCGATCTAGGGAATATCCATATTTATACTTCTTTTTTTATTCTGTATCTTCGGATGACGGTTTGATGGCCTATAACCGTGGTGGCAATATATTCGCGACACTCAAGCTAAATGAGTGAGCGGTCATGTGTGGCCGGGTTGCAAGACGTTCTTGTTGAACCCTGAGTGTATCACCTCTAGAGTACACTATTCAGAAGGTGCTCCCATACCTTGTCTGTTGGAATCCATTCTCCGATAAGCGCCCTGCGGTTTATGATTTTATACTATGCATGTAGAACGTGAGATGCAAGCGTTTCTACTAGATTGATACTTATTTGTACTTAGACATTATTATAATATCACAATGATATGCTTGTCAAAGTTGTTCAGATACTCATAAGGGAAAAACCCGTTCCGTATTTACGGCGTGGTCTTATGAGATATCCTATACCTGTTTTAAACTATTTTACTCATACCAGTCCCATGACTGACCCGGAGTTTACTTTGTTGTTTTCCCTAAACTCTTGGGTGCCTAAATTTGTACGGGCAGTCAAGTAGTCGGGATTTACAGATATACATGGAGAGCTTGGAGCAGGAGACTTCAAGATTCTATAGCTATAGTTATTTCCGCTGTGTTGTAAGTGTTGTACTCTGATAAGTGCTATTGTATATATATAACTGTTTACTTCAAAGTTATGTTATATATTATATGTTATTCGTTCCGCTGTGAGATTCGTGTTACTCTGATGATGTAAGTGCTTCTTTTCTTCTTCTATTCTAATTAGTTCTATCTTTTCTTCCTCACCTTCTAATTTCTTTCAATAACGTCTCGGAATTTCCGACTCTCGAGGAGTCGGAAATTTCCAGCCGTTACAGTTGGTATCAGAGCTTAAGTTTAAGTGATTACCTTGGCTCTGTGGCGTAATTCAGTAGAGATAGGATTAGTAATATCCTAGACTGAATTTGAATGTATATATACGAGTGCGTATTTGTATTTAATATAAAAATGGTTTTATATTGTGGAGATTCATTGGCTGAGTTGTTTATGAGTTCTGGTCGATCAGTTTGATCCACTGTATCGGTAGGAATAAATAAACACTTGAATACGATGGGTTGTCACGATACGTTTTGAAAAAGGGTAAGTGAATTTAACTTTACCCAAAGTATATTTTGATATAGATATATATATATATATATATATATGTATCAAAATTTTAATATATTAGATATATTGGTTGTTATTATAATCAAGTAAGATTATAAATTAAATGGTTATATATATAACCAATAAGAATTCCTATAAGTAAAATACGTGGAATCAGTTGAATTAAAATCTGAAATTTAAATCAGAATTGGAATTAAAATAAGGAAATTTTAAGTTCCTTGGAGATTGTGAAAATGTTTTTCAATTTGAAATAAATATAGTTTCTGACTCACCTGGATGACTGGAAAATAATTCCGAGGATGGATCGATACATCATCGGTGTGATTTTTGAGTTTCTAAGTGGCAGATTACTACCAAGTGTTTCGTTTTCAAATGGTGTTGAGAAAACAAGTTGTTTAAAAATTCAAAGGTTTTGAATTGGTGTTAGGATTTGAAATTGATTTGAAATAAAACCCAGGAATTGAAATCTTGAAATTTAAAATTTAACTTGTTAAGTTAAATGCATCAAGATGGTAAAAACAAATAAGTAAATTAAAATTTAACTCGAACCAAGTTAAATAAATCGGGATTTGGTTAGAGAATAATCTGGATTGGAATTAAGTTGACAGGTTAAGAGTTTGAAATGTAACATTGGCATTTGAATAGAATTTGACTTGGATAGAACCAAGTGTTTGAGTTGAAGGTTGGATTTAGATGACATTGGTATATGTTGGGTTGATACAGGTGAAAGTGATTAAGTTGATATGCCCGACAAAAAGGTACAAGTTTATTTTTGATATAAGCATGAGATTTATGAGCCGATTTGGCAAGCCGCTTGGCGGTTTGATTTTCTTTTGGGTTGGAGAAGGCCTAAAGAGGCGAGTTGTGGTTTTACCAATAGGGCTGTACAAAGGAGGTTATGGCGAAATTTTCCGAAAATTTAAAGTGTTAGAAAATTTTCAGAATTTTTGAAAATTTTAGTTAGTCGGAAGAATAAATATTTCAGTCGATATTAATTGGTTCAGTTGAAGTCAGAAATAAGGGGTAAACCAATCTTAGGAGTTCCAATATATAGGGTCATCCTCTAACTTAGCAATTTCGAGGACGAAATTATTTTAAGGGGGGAAGTCTGTAATGGCGCGTTTTGTAAGGTATAATAATTAAGTTATTTAATTATTTAAATAACGAATATATTAAATAAACGATAGTTGAACGTATAATTATAATTTTATTATAATTAAAATCGAGCTTGAAATGACGCTGCAGTTCGCGATTTGGCGATTCGAACTTCAACTGAATGTACAGGATTCGTTTTAAGCCGGATTTCTGTGAAACAAGAAACGTGTGGAGCTGGTGGAGTATATCTTTCTAGTGGAAGAGAAAAATCGGGATTTCGTCGGGTAAATTTTGAGTTATGTCCAAATCAAATTTCAGAAAAGTCGTTGTGGAATTCCTTTATAATTTGCGACGTTTTATATACGTTATAAATCGATTTTTCGATACGAACTGAATATCGGGATAATCTGGAGTCTGGAAATCAAGTCATAAAATCTGAGGTGATATTCTGGAGCCGGACGACATTGTATATGGATATATACGATAATATTAATTTATTTATATTTAAATTAATAATATTTAAATATATTTATATATTTAAATGGGTCATCCAGAGCTTTAAAAATACGCAGTTTGAGCAGACGAAGTCAGAATTCGACGAAACCAGTTTTGTTGGATCCGCAATATCAAATATTTGCTAGATGTTAAGTTTCGTGATTTTTAGAGTCACTGTGTGACCGTACGGATTTTTAGAGTGAGGAACAGACAGTATTTTGACAGTTAAAAATACACTGTGTGGGCATACGAAGTCGGAATTCGACGAAACCAGTTTCGTTGGGACCGTAATGTCAAATTCTATCAGCGTGTCAGTTTTCATGTTTTTTAGGCGTCGTATGTGTTCGCAGTGATTTTTAGAAGACTAGAACGAATATAAAATTAATAAAAGAAAATATCTTAACTCATTTTGAGGTCAAACAAAAGCCATATCATCCTGTTAACAACCACACAACATACCCACCACCGTTATAAAACCATTCTTCTGGCCGTCCTCCTCTCTGTTTCCAAAAACGTGAAGAACACCACTTCAATAATCAATAGAAATTCATGCAAAATGAAATCAAACCATATAAATCCAAATATATATAAAATCGAGTTGCTAAGGAAGGGAGCTTCGATCTGGTGGTTGTTTGATTTCGTGCGATTCAGTTCTAGCGAGTTCGGGTTCGTATGGCGTCGCTTAGGGTTAGTAAATTCGAGATGATGGATCATCGTTGAGTGATTTCAAGTGTATATTTGAGTTGCTTGGAGTTTTTGGCATCTTGGATGGAACTAGTGGGATAATCGGTGAAGGTTGAGGTCGCGATACCTACTGTGAGAACCTTCCGACGCAATGATGGATATGGGGCCGGAGTTGACGAGGTGGGGTTGGGTGCGTGCGGATTTTGATGGTGAATTGAGTGGTGGAGGCGGCGCCGGAATTAGGTGGTTGGAGGAGGAGGGGAGGATGGTCAAAGGTGGATTGACTGTGTTTGTTTGTGAGGATGGAATACTGGACGGGAGTTGAGCGATGTAAGGAAGAAAGGGGTAGCGGGTTGTGGGTCAAGAGAATAGTGGGCCAAGATGGTACACGATAAAGGCCCATGGAATTTACTTTAAAACTTAAGTCTAATTTAAATTGTATATTGTTTTCTAACGCGATAACTTATTCATATGAGATCAGATTGACGAACCGTAAGTTGCGTCGGGATCGTATGGACGAACACTCCACAATGGAACTGACCGCGAGTCAATTGGAGTCCGTCACAATTTATAGCAAAATAAATTGTCGGAATCAAGCGAGGGTTATCGTCATTGACGATGATCGTCCAATGTGAGTAAAACTCACTAACTCTGAACAGTTATATTTTTATATTGTATTCTTAGAACTGTTAATCATCTGTTGATTGCTGTGTGTTGGTTGATTGATTGAACTGCTAGTCAGTTAGTGGAAATTATATATATATATATATATAAACCGTTAAATATTTATATATCGATTCTGCTATCAGAATAATTTATATTGAACTGAAAGTGATGATAATCATATTGTGTAACATCTGTGGATGCAGGGAGACAGGTTGGAGGAATCCAACTGGATTCCTCAACAGTTATTTTTTACTGTGATTTATGTATTGTGATATATAAATGTGATATATATAATCTGTTGTGATTACATGTGATTGGATGATATTTATCGTTGTTAGATGATGTGTTAAAAACCATAAGTTAACCAAAGCGAGTTAGTCGAGTTAAACAAAAAAGTTGGTTAAGTTAACCAAAGCAAAGTTAGTCGAGGTAAACAAAGTAATTGGTTAAGTAAATCAAAGCAAGTTAGTTAAGTTAAACTAAGTGGTTAATCAAAGTAAAGTAGTTAAGTTAAAGTGATTAATCGATGTGAATTAGTTAAGTTAAACTAAAGGATTAATCGATGTGAATTAGTTAAGTTAAACTAAAGGATTAATCGATGTGAATTAGTTAAGTTAAACTAAGTGGTTAATCGAAGTGAATTAGTTAAGTTAACTAAGTGGTTAATCGAAGTAAATTAGTTGAGTTAAACTAAGTGAATCGGTTAGAGTTAATCAACGTGAATTAGCTAAGTTAAACTAAGTGGATTTGTTCAGTTAATCAAGATGAGTTAACTCAGTTAGGTTAAACCAGTAGAGTTAACTAGTTGAGTTAACCAGTTAGAGTTAATCAGTTAGGTTAAACCAGTTAGAGTTAACCAGTTAGGTTAAACCAGTTAGAGTTGACCAGTTAAAGTTGACCAGTTAGAGTTGACTAGTTAAAGTTGACCAGTTAGAGTTGACCAGTTAGAGTTGACCAGTTAGAGTTGACCAGTTAGAATTGACCAGTTAGAGTTGATCAGTTAGAGTTATCCGAAGTAGAATTATCGAGTATAGTGTATTCGAGAGAAGAGAAATCGAATATAGTTTATTCGAGTGGAGAAATCAAATGTTATTCATTTGAGAAGAGTTATCGAATATAGTTTATTCGAGTGGAGAAATCAAATGTTATTCATTTGAGAAGAGTAATCGAATATAGTTTATTCGAGTGGAGAAATCAAATGTTATTTATTTGAGAAGAGTTACCGAATATTATTTATTCGAAGAGTAGTTATCGAATATTGGTTATTCGAAGTTAGTTAATCCAAAGGAGTTATTCGAAGTTAGTTAATCCAAAGGAGTTATTCGAAGTTAGTTAATCCAAAGGAGTTATTCGAAGTTAGTTAATCCAAAGGGGTTATTCGAAGTTAGTTAATCCCAAGGAGTTATTCGAAGTTAGCTAATCCAAAGGAGTTATTCGAAGTTAGTAAATCCAAAGGAGTTAGTCGAAGAGTTAATCGAATATAATTATTCGAAAGAAGATGTTAATCGAATATAGTTATTCGAGTAAAGTTAAAAGAGTTAATCAAATTTAGTTATTCGAAATGAGTTATTCGAATTTGATATTTGAATAGAGTTAAACACATTAGAGTGATTCGAATTACTTATTCGAATAGAGTTAACACGTAAAAGTTAATTGAATATTAGTTATTCAATTAGAGTTAAATCGAATTTAGTTATTCGAAAGGAGTTAATCAATTTGAGTTAAGTTAATCGATTTGAATTAAGTTGAATCGAAATGGAGTAAATCGATTAGAATTAAGTTAATCGAGTTAGAGTAAATCGAATATTAGTTATTCGAAGGTAAGTTATTCGAATTAGTTATTCGAAGGAGTTAATCAAATGAGTCGATCCAAAGGAGTTAGTCGAATATTAGTTATTCGAATAGAGTTAAAGGAGTTATCGATTTTAGTTTGATCGAAAGGAGTTATCGATTAGTAAATCGAAAGGAGATTTTCGAATATAGCATATTCGAAAGAAAGAGATCGAATATTGTTTATTCGAAAGAGAGAGATTTCGAATATGAGTTATTCGAAGAGAGATAATCGAATATAGGTTATTCGAAGAAGAGTAAATCAAATAGAGATTACTCGAAAGAGAGTTATACGTCGAATTCGATTATAGCGAATTCGGGAAAGTACTATTTACTTTCCAGGGTTTAAATCAAGATTTAGTTATTGATTTAGAAATTAGGTGTCTGTTAAATTATTCGAGTTAGGAGATAAAGTTATAATTTAGGTTAGATATTGCAGAAGTAGGAATTATAACGTATAGTTATAATCAAACGTTTTCATATAAGAAGTAGATTCGTAACCTGAATCCGAGAATTTGCGTAAACAGATGATTGGAAAAAGTGAGTGACGAACTTCATCTATTTCACAGTAAAGGACGTTGTTCAATTAAGGTCTGAGAGGTAACTATACCCCAACTTGATTGACTTCAGAATTGACAAAGGAATAGTGGTGGTTCGATCTAAAAGGTTGATTAGGAATAAAGTTAAGTAATAAGCGATTAATGGATTAAGCGTAACGATGTTTTATACAACGTTCATTGGAAATCCGTGAATGAGTTTTGGAAACGTTTTCCAAATATAGTCAGATATGTTTTCTAAACATAGAAAATGAAATGTTTTTATGATAAGAGTTTAAGAAATAGAGTTAAGCAAATTCAGAAAACTGACTGGAGAGGGTAAGTTGAACGGTTTTCTAAGTGACGATCTGATGTTGGTTTCGACCTTCCGGATTGATACTTAGAGAATTTTTCTCATACTAGTTACAGTTAGGGACTGATAGTTGCGAAATAATAGTGATGTGAAAATAAGCTATGGAAATGTTTTCCAATGATTAATAACATATATTTTCTAAATATATGAAATAAGGAAATATGAACATATGATGATTGATCGATCGAATTTCCATTTGGAAATAAGATCGTTGTTTGTACACCGACATGTTTTAATTTGATAGTTGAATCACAGACTATCAAAGTTTTTACCATTTTAACGTTGTTAATATGGAGAGACCGGTTGGATTATTATCCAAAGAACCACTCTGTATTGGCATAAGCGTTGCGAGCAATATCTGCCAAAGATAAATTGAAGACGGAGTAAAGTGCAAGGGCTGTTGTATAAGTCTTAGATAACAGTGACTAAGATGGATATACTGAATAGTGCCTTCGGTTTGTCCAGTCCCAGGACAACGTATATGGAAGAAGGTCTGACAGAGTATATCCAATGGATCGCGTAAGTTGATCTGTTCAAACGTATCCACGTTTGGTGGCGGAGGAATTCGTTTCTCTTAGCTGTATACCCGTGCTATTTTTGAATAAGTCAATTTGTGATTTGGCGGGTATGACGATGTGGCATTCAAAGTGAATGGTGATCAGATGTTCTGAAGATAAACGTAGCTTCTAGCCTCACACCAGGAAGTAACAAAAGTTGGGCTAGGCAGCATGGCTAGTTGGGTCATTCCCAAGCAGGGTGTATTGTCACCGATCTAGGGAATATCCATATTTATACTTCTTTTTTTATTCTGTATCTTCGGATGACGGTTTGATGGCCTATAACCGTGGTGGCAATATATTCGCGACACTCAAGCTAAATGAGTGAGCGGTCATGTGTGGCCGGGTTGCAAGACGTTCTTGTTGAACCCTGAGTGTATCACCTCTAGAGTACACTATTCAGAAGGTGCTCCCATACCTTGTCTGTTGGAATCCATTCTCCGATAAGCGCCCTGCGGTTTATGATTTTATACTATGCATGTAGAACGTGAGATGCAAGCGTTTCTACTAGATTGATACTTATTTGTACTTAGACATTATTATAATATCACAATGATATGCTTGTCAAAGTTGTTCAGATACTCATAAGGGAAAAACCCGTTCCGTATTTACGGCGTGGTCTTATGAGATATCCTATACCTGTTTTAAACTATTTTACTCATACCAGTCCCATGACTGACCCGGAGTTTACTTTGTTGTTTTCCCTAAACTCTTGGGTGCCTAAATTTGTACGGGCAGTCAAGTAGTCGGGATTTACAGATATACATGGAGAGCTTGGAGCAGGAGACTTCAAGATTCTATAGCTATAGTTATTTCCGCTGTGTTGTAAGTGTTGTACTCTGATAAGTGCTATTGTATATATATAACTGTTTACTTCAAAGTTATGTTATATATTATATGTTATTCGTTCCGCTGTGAGATTCGTGTTACTCTGATGATGTAAGTGCTTCTTTTCTTCTTCTATTCTAATTAGTTCTATCTTTTCTTCCTCACCTTCTAATTTCTTTCAATAACGTCTCGGAATTTCCGACTCTCGAGGAGTCGGAAATTTCCAGCCGTTACAATACAATAACATGACCCCTATTTATATAGAGGGATTTCTCGGGGATAAAGAAGAGAAGTTTCATGAAGAAAAATAAATATATTATCTTCCTTGATTTGATTGGAGCATAAATGGATGGAGAAATTATGGTCTCAATCTCTTTCCCTAAGAATTGATTCTTCATTAATTAATTGATTGATTGGCCTTTTATTTTTCTTCCAAAAAGAAAACTTTCTCCTATCTCTTTCCATGTACGAGCCAATTAATTGATTGACAATCAATCAATTTCTTTCCATCTCTACAAATATTTGAATCATTAATTTCAACACTCCACCTTGATTCAAATATGACAATATTTCTTCATCATCTCATCTTCAACAATCAACATAGAAGTTGTTGGGCCCAGCGCCCCATGGCGCTCAAGTAACAGGAAGCAAACCGATCAAGTTTGAGCAATGCTCAAACTTGTCCTTTGGAAGTGACTTGGTCATCATATCTGAAGGATTATCCGAAGTACCCACATTCAATAATTTGATCTTGCTTCGTTTTCCTCAAGCATAAGAAAGAAGCCTCTAACATCAATGTGCTTCGTCCGTGAACTATAAGTCTGATTCTCAACAAGATGAATCGCACTCTGACTATCTGAAAATAGCTCCACTGTATGCTGCGCCATTGAAAGATCATCCAACAACTTAAGTAAGTACAATCCTTCCTTTGTTGCTTCCACAATTGAAATTAACTCTTCTTCGGTAGTCGACAAAGCTACGGTAGACTGCAACTTTGATCTCCACAAAATCGAGCCTATGCCAAGTGTAAAAACATAGCCCGACACCGACTTCCATCCATCTCTATCCCCAGCGTAATCTGAATCACAGTATCCTCTAAGAGAGATGTCTCCATCTACTCCACCATATAACAAGCCAACTGAAGAAGTGCCATGAAGATATATGAGTATCCTCTTCACTGCTTGCCAATGCTCTTTACCTGGGTTAGACATATATCGAATAACAACACCAACTGCATGGGCCAAATCTGGTCTCGTGCACACCATTGCATACATGAGACTGCCAGCATCACTATAATAAGGTATATTAGCCATATACCTTTTATCTTCTTCCAATGTGGGACACATATCTTTGGATAGCTTGAATTGAGAGCCTAATGGAGTAGCCACCGGTTTAGCATTCTCCATACCGAATCGAGATAGGACTTTCTCGGTGTATTGAGTTTGAGTGAGCCTCAAAACTCTTTGCTTTCTATCCCTCTGAATATCCATCCCCAAAATTCTATGTGCATTTCCCAAATCTTTCATCTCAAATTCCTTACTGAGCTCCATCTTCAACTCCGAGATTTTATACATGCTCTTAGAAGCTATCAACATATCATCAACATAAAGTAACAAATAAATGATGTCATCGTTACAATTTTTAAAATAGACACATTGGTCCTTAAAGCTTCTAGAGTGACCATGTGAGATCATAAACTTATCAAATTTCTTGTACCACTGTCTAGGAGACTATTTTAAGCCATAAAGAGATTTGTTAAGTTTACAAATATGACCTGGCCGGTTGCTATCAATGAACCCCTCTGGCTGCTGTAGGTAAATGTCCTCCTCAAGATCACCATGCAAGATTGCTGTCTTGACATCTAGTTGTTCCAACTCCATGTCGAAGTGAGAAACTAATTCCAAAAGAATGTGAACAGAAGTGTGTCTAACAACTGGAGAAAAAATATCATGAAACTCCAAGTCTCTCTTCTGAACATAACCCTTCGCCACTAATCTTGCTTTGTACCTCAAGTCACCATTGCCGCCATCTTTCACCTTAAAGATCCATTTACATCCAATCGCCCTCTTACTGGAAGGAAGTGGCACTAAATCACAAGTGTGATTTTCGTGCAAAGACTCAATCTCCTCCTCCATTGCTACTAGCCAACTGGGCTATCAACTGAACTAATGGCTTCTCTGTAGTCTCTTGGTTCATCATGAAATATGCTTAATGCATAAGCTGCCATGTCATCAAAGTCAATATCCTCGATGCTTAATCCCACAAAATCATCGAGCCATGTAGGTCTTTTCTTCTCTCTCGTTGGTCGAGTTTGAATTTGAGCTCCACCTTGAGATTGATCTTCTGTCTCTTCCCTATCAACCACGGTGTCATCGGAATCACCATTTTTACTCGTATGGAAGTCTGATGATCTGCCTTGTGTTTAGTATTCTGAATTTGTCCTCTCATCATCATCATTAACTGAAAAAGAAGGCTACACCTTCAACATAGCCTTCTCATCAAATGTAACATGCTTGCTAGTAACAATCTTATGGGTAGTAGGACACTACATCCTATATCCCTTAATTCCTTTCTTATATCCAAGAAAAATACACTTGCGCGATCTTGGATCCAACTTCCCTTTGCTCTCATGCACATAAGATGGACAACCAAACACTCTGAGAAAGGAATATGATACAGGCCCTCCCTTCCATACTTCTTCAGGAATCTTCATATCTATGGCGGTAGAAGGTGTGCGGTTGATAAGGAAAACCGCCGTAGATAATGCTTCTGCCCAAAATCTCTTATTTAATCTCGCAGTCAGCCGTAAGCAACGAGTTCTTTCCAACAAAGTCCGATTCATTCTCTTTGCAACCCCATTTGACTGAGGGTCTCCTGATGTGGTGTAATGTCTTTTAATTCCCTCGGACTCACAAAATTTGATGAATTTTTGAGAATTGAATTCACCACCATTATCTGAACGAAGAACCTTCACTTTCTTTTCAGACTGCTTCTCAACAAGAGATTTCCAACATTGAAACCTATCAAAAGTTTCATCTTTGGACTTCATAAAGTAAACCCATACTTTTCTAGAAAAATCATCAACAAATGAAGCGAAATACCTGGCTCCTCCATAAGATAGGCATGGTGCGGTGCCCCAAACATCAGTATGAACATACTCTAAAACATCTTTAGACTTATGCTCTGCAATGCCAAAAGAAATCTTGGTCTGCTTTCCAAGTACACATCCTTCACAAAAGTCAAGTTTTGCATGATGAACACCGTCAATCAAGCCTCGCTTTCTCAATACTTCTAAACTGCGCTCTCCAATGTGGCCCATGCGGAAATGCCACAATCTGGTAGAGTCGGAGTCAACTGAATCAATAACTGAAGCAGACTCCACAACAGCAGTTGTACCCTTCAGCAAATATAGATTTCCATCTTTTACCGCTTTCATTACTATCAATGAGCCATTCGTAATTTTTAATGGATCTTTTTCTATCACACACTTTAAGCCAAAATTGCACAATGCTCCAATAAAGATCAAACTATGCCTTAAATCCGGTATATGCCTGACATCACATAAAGTGCGAACAACACCATCAAACATCCTGATTTTTACTGTTCCAATACCAATCATGCGACAAGAAGCATTATTTTCCATGAGAACCTCTCCTCCATCAAGTTGACGATAAGTGGAAAAAGAGTGCCTATCAGGTGTCATGTGATAGGATGCTCCCGAGTCAATAATCCACATAGTACTCTTCATAGGTGAGGCGGAAGCTGTAAAAATGCCAGGATCATTATCTGAATCTGATGTCTCCGCTGTAGATGCTGAAGCCTTCTGGGGAACAACTTTGTTTTTATTCTCCAACTTAGGGCAATTTGCAATATAATGTCCAAGTTTTCTGCAATAATGACAAACTACCTTTTGGGCTGCTCTTGACTGAGATCTGGACTTTGCTCTATCTCCACCATAATTGGGTCTACTTTTACTTCTTCCTCTATGTGCAACAAGACTTTCAGAATCGTTCTCCATGCTCATGCTTGCTAACTTTCCTCTCAACATTTCGTTATGCAAATTTGTCTTCACATCCTCCAAGCAAATAGACGAACGTCCATAGATCATAGAGTTAACAAAAGTGTTATACTCTGCAGGTAAAGAACATAAAAGAATAACATCTTGCGCCTCATCCTCAATCTTTACATCAGCTGCTCGAAGATTCATGACAAGTGTGTTAAGGGAATCTATATGACAAAATACATCTGTTCCAGGCCTCATTTTGGAAGAATAAAGTTGTTGCTACAAGATGATGCGGTTGGTGAGAGACTTGTCGTAGAACTTTCTCTGAAGAGCATCCCACAATTCCTTAGCAGTTTTCACATGAGAAAGCTCTCTAATTACTTCATCAGAAAGGCTAAGTTGGATGGTAGTGAGAGCATCCTCTTCCAATTCTTCTAACTCTTCAGGTGCTAATTTATTTAATTTCTCTGGATCTGAGACAACCTTAAATGTCCTCTCTTTCTTCAACACCGCTTCCATCTTCGACTTCCATGCGCCAAAATCCCCCTTTCCATCAAATCTAGCGACTCCATAATTTGTAGCGCTTCTACCACCGTTATTCTTTGCGGAATTTGACATGGTTGAAAAAGTCTTTGAACAGGACGACTAGCCCTAATACCAATCTGTAGTGCAAAATCAGAGATTTGGGCAGCGGAATATGAATAAACCTAATGATCTAGTCTGTCAACAATTTCAACAACGCCAAAATAAAAAACAAGTGGCACAAATTATAGAGAGAACAAAATTAGAAAATAGAGGAAAGAGCACACCAATTTTTAACGTGGTTCGGCTTTGCCTACGTCCAGGGAGACCCAACAACTTTTATTTCTAAATGAAGAAATGAGTACAAAAGATTACAAAAGAGAGAAGACTAATGGTGGATTGCATACTTCATACAATAACATGACCCCTATTTATATAAAGGGATTTCTTGGGGATAAAGAAGAGAAGTTTCATGAAGAAAAATAAATATAATATCTTCCTTGATTTGATTGGAGCATAAATGGATGGAGAAATTATGGTCTCAATCTCTTTCCCTAAGAATTGATTCTTCATTAATTAATTGATTGATTGGCCTTTTATTTTTCTTCCAAAAAGAGAACTTTCTCCTATCTCTTTCCATGTATGAGCTAATTAATTGATTGACAATCAATCAATTTCTTTCCTTCTCTACAAATAGTTGAATCATTAATTTCAACAATTTCTTCAATGCCAACTCCTTCCCAACCAATTCCCTCAGAGCCCAATCGACAGTCTGCTTCTCCGCAACCCAATCCAATGCAGTCAACTCCTCCACAACCCAATCCTATGTCATTAGCTCCTCCACAAACCAATCATATGCCGTCATCTCCTCCACAGCCCAATTATATGCCGCCAGCTCCTCTACAGCCCAATCCTATGCCGTCAGCTCCTCCACGACAAACCTCCAATGGTGTTTCTCATCAAAGCGAAGATACTCCTCAATCTAGACGTCAACCAACTCCACAACCCAGCCACGGTGTTTCTCCTTCCCTTCCTCCTTTGCGTTCTTCCTCACATAACATTGTGAACGAGCACGACTGTCTAAATGTACATGGAGGCACAACGATTCCAACGACAAAGTCGATCAATACATCAGGTCGCATTGAACTTCGACTGGTAGAAACAAAAGATAAGTACGTGTTTTACTATGCAATATGAATATTTATTTATATTCTTTGACTGCGATTATGGTAACATAAATAATATGCACATCACTTTTTCAATGCATCCTTCTAGTGAACTTTCGAAGAGAATCACCACTTCATATCATAAACGTTTGGCTGATTTTTGGCCCACTTTTGGAAAGATACCATCTGATTATAAGGAGCTACTTTTCTAAGATTTTTTGGTAAGTTTCAATTATGATATTATGCTGCAGTCATAAAATAATTTCGATGATTTTTTGATAAGTTTCAGTTATGATATTATGTTACAATGTATGATAAAATAATCGTTATTTGAGCGTTTTGTTACTGTTTGGTTTCTTCTTTAGACATGATAAGTGTATTAATTTGAAAATTCTGTAATATGAGTCCAAGTTTGATAAAGGTAATCCGATAAGTGTTTTGAGAAGCCACAAAAATAAAAGATGTTAACAAGGTAGTGTTTTGAGAAGCCACAAAAATAAAAGATGTTAACAACTATTTTGGATTGTAAGGTGGTTCCATAAATGGTTCCATAAACCCAATAAAATTAGGAGGCTAAATGTATCCTCATAAAACATAATATAGTGTGTTTTGGTGTTATTGGAAACAAATTCCAGTTATACTACTTTGCTAATCTTAAAAGAATCTTGGGGCCCTAAATTGAATTTTGAGAGTAATGCTTAATGTTATTAAAAACGTAGAATTTTGAAAACACAAGGGATATATTTTGGACTAACTTCGAAATGGATGGTATTAACATTTTTAGACCCTCAGTATTTGTGGGCGATCTCAATTGTATCTGACTTGCTAAAGAAAAGTAAGGAGGTTCTAGTGTCCCTTTAAGTAAAATGATCAAACTTAATAACTTGAAGGTTACCACTGTTCTTCCCAATATGCCGGTTAGTGTGTCTGATTTCTCATGATGATTAGATCTATATAAGAACATTATCACCAAAATTTATGAAGTTTTAACTGATTTATATTTGATAGCATGTGGAGGTCTTGGCTGCATGAGATTTTCATTATTTTCTTGGTTGTCGTATAATTATCACTCAGTGCTGCAGGAATGGATGAGTGAAATGTAAGTTATATAGAAACAAACTCTGCCTTTCTGCAATTTAATGATTGTATGGCATTGGTACAAGACGTTAAATCGTTCTTGTATTAATACTGAATCTAAGTCATGTATAGAGGATGACATATTAAACTAACATTAGTATAAAACTTTTTATCTTATTTTCTAACATGGACAAAACAACTAGAGTTAGACCCTTTATTTTGACATCATGGTATGTTCATCAACTCAGTTCATGTTACCATAAAATATATAAAATTTCTTCTTTAAAGCACACATGCATATCTAAGTTGAACAAATTTAAAATTATAAATCTTAGTAACAATAAAATAGAAAAAACTTAACACTAATAATTAGTGTGTTTTCTAAAAAATATAACAAGTTGGCAGTAAAAAAGACAGAATATACTTCTTGAATTGTGTCACTTATGATGATGTTTCTATGCTTGAAAACTAGGTATGCAGTATGTTGCCTAGCTTTAGAAATGGTTTCAAAAGTTTGAAACATGTGTTGACGGTTCCTAAGTCCTGAATATTATTGTTCTCTGTGTCTACATATATACGTTTGGCCCGAGACACTATAATGGTTGGTTATGGTTCAGACCCTCATGGGCTATCTTCTTGTACGATATTAGTGTCCTCTTTATGTTTATGAGCTGCGATCATGGTAACATAATAAAGTTAATGTACGAATCAATTACAAATTGATTTTGTTAGTTTCTTGTTTTCGGGTTTTGGTCCTTTAGATGCAGACCCATTTATACAGAGTCATGCGTATGTGGATCTCAACCTGAATTTGATGCTCTTGCTAAAGCTGCACGATAAAGTGGTCTTATCCAACTACAAATTGCCCATCCAAAAAGAGGCTAGGAAAAACTCAAAATAAATTAGGCTGAAGGACTTTTTTTTAATATTGAAGAATAGTACTGGTTATAACAAACATTTTGTATACTGTATAATTTAATATAATGATAGCTATAATCAACAATTTTTTATTTAGTATAAGTTTAATATACTCTAATTATAACTTACATTTTCTCATCCCTTGGTTATCCTGGTTTGTGCCTGCTTATGCGATTCCTTCAGTCTATTTGCTGCCTAAGGGTCTGTTGATTGCATTGGATTGGAGTACGTAGGTCATGTTTGGCCTGTCTTTGGCTATGTCAGCTTGTTCAGGTCTTTGTTCGGCCTACGTTAGTTTATCTTGTTTAGGTCGTATTCTGTATGTAAGTTTAACGGGTCATTCTGTTTGTGAGACTCTGTTTTATGTAATGTGTTCTCTGCCTGTGTGTGCCTGTAATGTAATACATTTACTCACTTTAAAATCCGTCATCAGTAGTCTAGACAAAGATTCTGGCTTTTCTTCTTTTAAGCCATGATAGTTGTAGTGGTCGATCCATTCTTAAATCGTTTGGAGTGGTCGATTCATGCAAAAACCCAACAGTAGGTGGATAATATGTTTGTCTTCTGTTTTTATTGTATTTATTATTTGTTATAATAAAAAGTTTTATTTGTACCTTTGTATGCTATAAGTAGGAACAACTATAAAATAACAACTTTTTATGAGAATATACACAGGTAGTCTGTGTCATAAACAATCACAATCTGGGTTTCCAAGTTATAATGCAGTAATGCACAAGCATAATTATAGGGTTTTCAAATAACTACCCTTCTTATGCTTATCCAAAGATAGTGCAAAATAATTGTTACCAACACAGGATATCATCATATCAGCTTTTAGAGACAGGCAAAAGGATGTCATCCAATGATTCCAAGTGTGTGATATTTGTTTTCTATATGCTCCACAGAGAATGATATAAGCTAAATGATGCATGTTAATTAAAAAGTTTTTCCAATATATAACATAAGGGAATTGAAATTCAATGACAATGTCATGATACCTATGTTTTAACAATGAAAATGTTCATAAATTGATACTTTAACATGCAAAAGTACAACATTTTAAATTCTCGATTATTATATTTAGAGGCATGTGAAATCAGTCAGCTGTGAGTTAATAAATGTGAAATGCTTAATTATCTATATCACGTGTATTTTGTTAGATGACAAAAACAAAATTTCTCTAATTATACATAATCAATCCACTTGGTACAGAGCTAATTTGTACTAACTCATATATACAGCCGCATTTGTATATTTGATAATGGGCTTTCCGATATGTAAACAGACGCACTGTGTAAAACATAAATCTTCAAAATTAATTTGTACTAGCTTGTGATTTACCTTGTCTACTCCAAGCAATATGCTAAAACTATGCTGCATATATCATACATTGTAATATAACATACATTACATGGCTAAGTATATTATTTAAATAATTGTTTAGCTTCTATAATTTATTGACAGTAACAAGCTTTGATTATATTATTTGAATGTAGTACATGTAACATATATCATACATTACAGGGTCAAGTATATGGTTATGATGCTTATCCGATAGGGACTATAAGAAAACATTGGAAAACAAAGGCTAGCAAAAGTTATTCGGATATGGTTAATGATATAAAGGAAAGGAATGCAAAAACAATCTTCATGAGTCAAGCAATTTGGGACAAATGGCTCCAATATTGGGATCTTCCAGAAGTTAAAGAGAAATCAAAGAAAGCTGCAACCAATAGAAATTGTAATCCGATGTTGCATAGTTGTGGATCTATTTCTACATAGGAACATGCCGAAAGATTGGAAATAATTTTGTTCTTCATTACTATATTTATTTATTTCGATTTCAAAGAATGACATTTTTTTAGAGTAAGGAGCATTGCAGGCCTGCTCGTGTGCTTGAGGTATTTGAGCGTACTCGCATCAAAGCTTCAGCGCGTAATAAGGATGACTCCACTCCACCTATTTGGATAGGTCCGAAAGCGGCAACATTTTATGTATGTAGTGATTTGTTTTAAGGAATACATGTTTGAGCACTTCTAAATGAAATATATTCTCTAATAGGACAATTTCACAAGAGCTTGCATAGAGAAACTAACATCACTTTGAGAGGCAACTGGTGATGACATATTGGAACTTCCACCAGACACAGCTGATGACGTATTCGAATCACTTGTGGTGCCAAATGCAAAAAAACGCTTTTATCCCAATGGGAATCTAGAGGTACTTCAAAGATTTTTTTCCATTTATACATTGAAATTCACATAAGACGCAATTTGATATATTGGTAAGTACTTGGCTTAGCACTTAAATTAAATTCATATTTCAGTTAGGCCTTTAATAGTATTGGATAAGTTTTCCTTTTTTTTGAGTGGGCTTTTCTGTTGTAACTGATATCATGTCAACTGCACAAACTATTCCGAAGGCATGTTGTGATTTTTCGTTTGCCTACATTTGACTTAACGGCTATAAAAGTACAAAACTCCCAGGCTGCGCACACACACAAAAACCTCTTAAAATGCATGAGAAGTGAGAACTGTCAAATACATACAAAACACTATTTAAATGCATCAGCTTTGAGACTGCGAAGTTTAATTTAATGTAGACCTGCAATCATTTTTAAGGATACAATTTCCTGGTCATAAACATATTTTTGAAACTCATGGAAACAAATCAGAATTTCTTCTTCACTTGGCAACCCACTTGAAATGAATCTAAATATCTTACTTAACAATAGAACAAAAATCTTAACAATTTAATGTCGTAAAGTAGCTAGAATTGATACATTTTCCAATAAAAATAATATCCTTACGTATAAATTGAATGAAGATTAAGAAATCAAAACTAACAATCTTGACAGTTGATGTTGTCGAACAAGTCACGAGCGGCTTAAGCTTTTTTGTAGAAAAGAAACACAAAATTTAAAGCACATTCAATGAAATGATTTTGGCAGTCATTCATTGTTATTACTGTTATTTGTTTTTTTTTTTTTTTTTTGATGTCAAATGACAAATTTCAGCACACAATATACATATCAATCAACTTACCAAGTAAAAACAAGAAGGAATCCTCTTTGGGAATTACATCTTTACAAATGGTAGTACCGTCATGCATGCGTCCATGCCCTTCATTCTAAGCTAGCAAATAGCATTCAAGACAATAGTTCATGACTTTTTTTTTTCTTTTTTAAATCTGCATTCAGTCATTCTTCCTGAAAACACCATGCGATTAGTTTCACATAAAAGAGAACTCCTGAAACCTACTGGAAATGTCACCAAACCTTCCTATGCCGATGATCAACGCATTTTCTTGCGCATTTTAGTACCTGCAATGACTTATTAACAGTAATAGCCGATGTAATCTTCTGGAAACGTCACCGAACCAAACCTTGATGTAATGGCCAACGAAGAAATTAACAGTAATGACTTATTATATACTTCAGTTTAGTACCTGCAAAATCTTGGCTGTAGATATTTCTAGAACTCGTTTGTGTGCTTTTAGGGACTCAAACCCAAGATTACTAGAACCGCAGTTTGAAAATTGTATTTAAAAAGTATGACAGTATTTAAGGTTCAATATCCAAGCACTGGCTATTGGACCTTGAATATGATGAAGTTGCTCTTGCAAATATTATCGTTGCACGCATGATTTGGTTTGGACTATGCAGCCGAACCACTCATTATTCTCTATTAGTGTACAACAAAAAATAAATTGTGATGCTAGAAAAACCAGTGATTAAAATGAGATGAGCACATAGGAACAACGGTACTAAACCTAGAATGTTGTTTGACAAAATATCACACTTTCTTAAGAGTTTACTGATTTAGGTATTAAACAACTACATTTAACGATAAATTACAAGAGAGTGTGCTTTTTGAATGCAAAAGAAATGATAGCAGCAGCAAAAAATGTAGATAGAATCAGACCAATTAGTAGTAACAAACCTCTGTTGCTTATCAGTTCCCAACCTTGTTTTCTTGTTAGTTCCCAACACATTCTTGTATCCGTCTGAGATAATTTGCACAATCTCCATGCACTGTCATCAAATAAGGCGTGAAAACATGCCGGAGATACAATGTTTTCTAAAAGACCTGCTTGGAAATGACTTCAACACACTGTTTGATTACCAAAAACGGGTAGAAGATGAAGTGGATCAGATATGTTATATGTTCGGATGTTCCCTTTGCAATGTGTTTGTTATTTCCTTTCCTCCTATTTTCTCATGTAGCACTCTCAAGTTACAAATTTTACACTCAGCTCACATTCACCTATTATTATCAAAGTGATAGATTAAGATTTGATTAACACTTTCAAAAAGCTACCAAATTAAATTGATTAACATTTGTGTTGACTTTTGAATAAAGAAGATGTCCCAACTCAAATCCGTGTACTAGTCCATTATATTTAATCAATTTGGAAAAATCTGGTATTTTTTGCAGAAAAGAAACTTATTAGTGTTTATATGGAACGTTCTGAAAACATTTGGAAATAAACTCGCATACTATATTTTCATAGTTATTATCGATAAGAAAAACCATACATCTGGAAATAAACTCGCATACCTATTTCGATGCTCGACGAGCCAAAATCTGGGTAGAAATTCGATTTCGACAATCTTCCTTAACGATCCAGAAAATTGCTCCATACATTATTTCTACATATTTGTGGGTATACAATACACTAATATTCCCATATATCCTTTGTATAAATTTTACCTTGGTCGTTAATAGAAGATACTCGATACTTGTTATAAGATATGTATTGTACAAGGAAGTCCGAACCATAGATTTGATATCATATCGTACAGGGAAGTTTGTGTTAGTGATGCTAATGAGTCTACTAGCAAGTAGCATTTGGACTGAAAGGAAAGTAATAGCAAAGACATTTGCAAACTGAATTGTTAATATTGTAGACGTCAAAGTTATTGCAAGTATACTTTTTGCTAATTGTTACTCTGCTTCTCTTTAGTGTATAAAACAAAATAGCAGCTACTCAGTGAACCATATTTTACCCATAATTTGCTACATATAGAAATTCTGTAGGTTTTATTTTTAGTGCTAGTCATTGTAAATCAACCTTTGATTTGATCAGAGGTTATATGTGGATGTCTAGCGTAAAAGAGAAAATCTTGCACATGTTTCATCACAGTTTCGACTTAATCCCTATGATATATGTACAAAATTTATTCTAATTAACATATAAATTACATGACAAAGAAGGTTTGAAGAAGTGTGTACCCAGTAGATGTCCATTAAACTGGTACTCTTAGAAGGGTCATCGTCCTTTTTGATATCATTGGTTTTAGTCAAACGCCTAGGTTCAGCGAGTTCCTGTAGACAAAAAACAAATATTACTGGAGAAAAGCTTATGTGCATTGGTTAATGTAACACCCCGTGTATTCTATAACAGTGAAATTCACAAATTAAAGTATAACAAATTTCAAACCGAAGTATTAATGGAAACGGGATACGCCATTGCGTTCGTCTCGAAAAAATACGCGAAATAGAGTCCGAGTTTTCGAAAAACGGAGCCCGTATGACCAAATTATGGCCGGACGAATTTTCAGAAAATTCAAATTTTGAAAACAGAATTTAAATTCAGCCCAATCAAAGCAGGCGGGAAAAATCCCACCCAAACCCACCAGGTCGACCTGGGGGTCGACCCTAGGGTCGACCTGTTAGGCCAGGTCGACCTGGGAGTCGACCTGGGTGTCGACCTGCCCAGGCAGGTCGACTCCCCAGTCGACCTAGGGGTCGACCTGGCCCCTGAGCCAGGTCGAACCCAGCCCACCCTGGATGGCCTAGTCTATGTTTGGTCGATTTTCTGAGCCTTGCCCTGTCGCTAGGGCTAGGTGTCAGCTCCTGGTTGGTCTCTTCTTTAAACGAACAGCTATTATTACACCAAGCTCCATCGACGGTCTAAATCAACTCAGAAACTCTATAAAAAGGACCTAAGTCTAACCCTAATTCATATAAACTAAAATGGAGATGAGACCGTCATGCTGCTGAGGAGAGACTGAGGATAGCCGTCAGAAAATAGAGAGTCAATTAGGAGATAAATCAATAGCTTAAAGCAACGTTAATCAAATTAAAGCAACGCCTACAACAAAGGATAGCATCTCCAAATTCAGAATTCAGATTCCTGAATTGAAGATTCGTCATACGCTGTAAGTAGAGTGCTATTCCGATGTGAATTAAATAATTGTGTTGATTTGTGTAATGTAAGAAATGGAATTGTGGCGATAATAATTTACATTTATATGTTGCTTTGATGCTAAACGATTTGGGAATATTATGATATACGATTGGTTATTTGCAAGTACGCGATTTGCGTTGAAAGTTAACAACGAAATGGAATTGTGGTGATAGTAACTTATGTTTACATGTTATTTTGATTTGGCAATGCTATGGTGTACAATTTGATTCATATAAGTATATGGTTTATGTTGACAACCACATGTTGTGGAATTTTAATTGGGATTCATGCAAGCATATGATTCAAATTGAAAACTACATGTTTGTGGTGGTTATTTACAACACCCATTTGATAATTGCAAGTGTATAATTCATGTTGAAAATAACAACTATATGTTGTAATAGTTTATTTGAAATTCATGCAAGTCTATGATTTATTGTTATGCCAACATGATGTATAATTCTATGGTCACCTTTAGTGTAATTTGATCCACTTAAGTATCATGATTCATATGAAAGTTATGTTGGAATTGGCATCATAGTTCAAGTGTAAAAATCATGATTTTGTGATAAAAGCAAGCGTTTTTGTAAGCTCGTATTAGTTTTATGAACATGACTAAGCTATGTTTGTTATTATGCCTAGTTAAAAACATGTTTTCTAGGCTTATGTTGTTACCTTAATCATATGATAATATATTTGGCACATAAGTTACATTAGAAATTACACTAGAATTACATCCCCTTACAAGTTACATAGATAGGACAAAAACCATGATTATATGAATAGTAGGATTCATGTTCAATTATGTTTATACCATGACTATATGAATAGAAGGACTCATGTTCAATTATGATTATGCCATAATTATATGATTAGAATGGTTCATGTTTAAGTATCATTTATGCCATGACTACACGAATAGAATGATCCATGTTTTGTTTATACCATGATTATGTGAATAGAATGATTCATGTTTAAGTATTGCTCATATTATATGTGGTTCAATTGCAAGTTCACATATGCCTACCTTATGCTAATTGAATCGTTATGTTGCAAGTTCATGCGTTCACACTCCCCTTTTTATGTTACCTTATAAACACCATGTTATAGCCTCCCCTTTTCATATGGCTAAATTGGGTTTAGGTATTAAACCAAACACACCTTACATTTGAGCGAACGTGTAAAACGGGGGTATTGACGTTTGGGCTAAAATATAGAACATATGTGTTGGCATGTTTGACACATGCCAACAACCTTGAAAAACAATTAAGTGGCATAAATAAATCTTAACCAATAAAGGTGAATTTGAATAATGGGCCGCAAATATTTACATATAAAAAGAAAAGAGACAAAATATGTAACTGTAGAAAATACGATGTGTTTAACCCGAGGTTGGATTGAGTTGTGATGTAAACCTGCCCGGAACCGCCCGGCTATCCAGTAGTCACAACAATACCTATCCAATGTGGGTGGTTGAACACGGAGCCCAATAAGGACCCGAGGTTAGACTGAGTTGTGGCGTAAGACTGCCCGGAGCCAACCGGCAACGGGCAGCCACAACAATACCTGTCTAATGTGAGAGGTCAAGGCTTTAATAAGACAATTAAGGCTGAGTCAGGATTAATAGGATTAAGTAAATTATATTAATATTTAATCAAAATGGAACATGCTAAACTAAACAGACTGATTGGGGGTTAGGTTTATAAAACACTTAACCAACTTAGCATGTTGGCTAGAAATAGTAAACCTAGTAGCGGGGGACCCTTTTCAGCAGTAACCCTACAAGGCATATCATGATACCCTGAAACTAGGCAGGGTGGGGCACGATTACTGGGCTGACTGTAAGAGGTCAAATCGACGGCGGTGGTGTAGCAGTGTAGGTTCTAACGGGGTGCGGGCGTGCACACACTCCGGCACAGAAAAATAAGGCACTGGGCACCAGTAGCATACCTGTGCATTCTATGTTTGTGTCGGGCCGCCACCATGGGACTTGATACACCCCATTGTGGGACCAGCATAGGTAACTACAACATCGGGGGCCGTAAGACACATGTAACTATGCGAGTAGGAGCCGATCATCATAAAATGGATCACTTCACCCTGATTATGGGGTGCCTGTTGGGAACTAGTTTATATGGGTACAGAGATTAATATGGGGTACGATAGTAAATTCGACCCTAGACAACTTAACTTGGTTTATGGTGCTTTCCCATTTCTAGTTTATACTTATCATACCCAGTTCTTTATTCATAGACTGAATAGTCCTAGACTTACTCAGGCTTTATGTATGACTCTACTTTTCTTTCGTCTTCTTTTCTTCCGTTCCCCCCCAGGTCCACAGGGAGGGAATACCGCAGCTTGACCAACCTTCATATCCAGCTTGAAGAGAAAGAATGTATTGCTTGGATCTTTTCGTTTTGGACTATGGCTTTGAACAGTGATTATGGGGCTTTTGCAGTTTATTTATGTTTTCTTTATGCTTCTTTAAATAATGTAATCAAGACAGTTATGAAGATGTTATGTTTTTGACAATTATGGTATGGTTGGTGTAACACGTATTTGAATGAAATAAAAGTTGTTATTTTCCGCTGTTCAAAAATATGTGTTATTATATCTGTCTTGTATATCTGTGATTTATACTTATAAACCACCACCAAAATTAGGGCATTCCCTTTGTGAGTGACCCTAACGGAGGTGGGGTGTTTCACTTGGTATCAGAGCATAGGTTTACTAGATAAGATAAAAAGTTTTGAAAATTTATTTTTCAAAAAGAAATTTGAAGAAGCATTTTTAAGATGAAATATTATTTTATTTTAAAAGGCAAAGTCCCCCCACCAAAGCCATAGAAACTATCTCTTATCCTTCGTTTTGAATCTATCCTTTTTGTTTCAGCATGTCTGAAGAACTTAACTTGCCAGAGGGTGTACCAATACCTGGTTGGTTTAGACGGTTCTTAGAAGCAAGGGCCACTCAGCCAGGTCCTACCGTTCCTCCTCCACCTGCTACAAGAAATCATCCATCAGCAGCACCTCTTCCTCCACCTCCTCCGCGGGGAAACACCTTTGCTAAGATATGTAAAGATTTTAAAGCTATGGGAGGAAAGGATTTTCATGGAACCGAGTCCTTCGTGGCAGCTAGAAATTGGCTGAAAGAAACCGAGGACTTATTCATCATCTTTGAGGTAGAGGATAGACAGAAAGTACAACTGGCAGTATGGCTACTTAAAGGCGAGGCTTCCTACTGGTGGGAAGTCACTAATGTAGAAAGACCAGTGGAAACATGTGAGGACTTTAGGGCAAGGTTTTAGGCTAAATTTCTCTCAGATGCAGAAAGGAGTTTGCAGTTGGAAAAATTCTTATTTCTTAAGCAAGGGAACAAGACAGTCAAAAAGTATGTTAATCAGTTTGATGAGCTGGCTAGGTTCGGACTGGACCTAGTCAACACCCCACACAAGAAGGCTCTCCGTTTTGTCAAAGGGTTGAATGAGCCATTACACAGTTTGGCCATGACCCATATACCCATGGGAGCTACGTATGAAATGTTGGTACAGATGGCGTTGCTGAACGAAGAGGATAAGGGCAAGAAGGAGGCAAAGGCAGAAAATTCTCAAGGGAAGAAAGAAGGTTTGCAGCCTAAGAAGACAGACTTTAAGAAGGGCGGGAAAGGCAACAAAGAGAAGAGGAAGTGTAATTTCTGTGGCAAAGTGGGGCACTTAGTGAAAGATTGCCGGAAAAAGAAGGCCAAGATGAATGGTGGGTGCTTTTCTTGCGGTGAGACAGGCCACATGGCTAAGGACTGCCCAAAGAAACGAGGACAGGGGTAGAGGGCTGGATCCACCTCGGGGGCACAAGTTCATGTGCTAGAAGCGCCACCTCTGCAACAGCGAGGTACAAATACTTTTGTAGAAAATGTAGTTTACCTTTATGATCACCCCGTTCGCACTTTATTTGATTCCCGCGCATCACACTCCTTTATCTCATCTGCTTTAGTAGAATCTCTGCACCTAAAAACTAGTATGGTAGAGGACCCCTTAATTGTTTCAAACCCAATTGGGGGCCCAGCTCATTTGTCTATGATCTGTTTGGGATTAAAAATTTCTATTCTAAGCGTAGAATTTGAATGTAGTGCCTTTGTTCTGGGCTTTTCGGGATATGGTTTGATTTTGGGCATGGATTGGTTATCCAGTAATGGGGCCATCCTTGATTGTGAGAAAAGGGTTGTTAGGCTCCTAAGCCAGCTCGGTAATACTTTGGAAATTTCTTGTAATCCCTCGTATGCGGTTATGTTTAGTTACCTTGAATCGCTAGATGCCTCCGTTGAAAATTTGCAATCGGTTAGAGTGGTCCAGGAATATCCGGATGTCTTCGAAGAGGTGAAAGGCTTGCCTCCGAAGCGGGAGATAGACTTCCGTATATATCTTATAGATAATGCAAAGCCCGTTGCGTTGCCCGTTAGACACATGGCTCCACGGGAAAGGAAAGAGCTCAGTAAACAGATTAAAGAGCTTCTAGAAAAGGGGTTCATTGGGAGGAGTATTTCAGAATGGGGCGCTCCAGTAGTGTTCGCCACAAAGGCGGATGGTTCACTCCGTCTATGTGTTGACTATAGGGAGCTCAACAAGCTAACGAAAAAGAATAGGCACCCTCTCCCCAGAATTGACGATCCGTTTGATCAGCTTGTAGGAGCGTCTATTTTCTCCCAACTCGATTTAGCGACCGGTTTTCATCAGCTAAGGGTGGCTGAAGATAATATCGATAAAACGGCATTCAGAACCCCAGACGGCTTCTTTGAATGGCTTGTCATGCCTTTCGGCTTGACAAATGCACCTGCTTACTTCGTGGACCTGATGAGTAGGGTATTTAGAGATTTCCTTAATAAGTTCGTAGTGGTCTTCATAGACGATATCCTTATCTTCTCAAAGAATGAAGAGGAACATGCTCAGCACTTAAGGCAATCATGGAAACTCTTCGAGTCCATCAGCTAAAAGCCAAATTCTCCAAATGCCACTTTTGGAGAGAAGAAGTGAGGTCCCTTGGGCACATAGTTTCCAAACAAGGGTTAGCAATGGACCCTGCTAAGGTAGTGGTGGTACAGGATTGGAAGACACCAAGGAATGCAACAGAGGTCCTAAGTTTTGTAGGACTAGCAGGTTTCTATCGAAAGTTCATAAGGGATTTTGCGAAAATCTCAGCTCCGCTCACGAAATTGACCAAGAAGAATCTAGTGTTCAATTGGGACTTGGATTGCGAGTTTGCTTTCCAAGGGCTCTTACAACAGCCCCATTTTTTACGTTGCCAGATGGAAGCAAGATGTTCACCGTTTATACAGATGCATGTGGGACAGGGCTAGGCGCCGTCTTAATGCAAGAAGGAAGGGTAGTAGCTTATGGCGGGAGGCAGTTGAAAGTGCACGAAAAGAACTACCCCACCCACGATCTTGAATTAGCCGCCATCGTCTTTGCACTCAAGTCTTGGCGACACTATCTCCTAGGTGAGAAGTATGAACTTTACACTGACCATAAATCGTTGAAATACCTTTTCTCGCAGAAGGACCTTAACTTGAGGCAACAAAGGTGGATGGAGTTTCTTGTCTCGTATGATTTCGAGATCTGCTATACTCCGGGCAAAGGCAACGTAGTGGCAGACGCGTTGAGCCGAAAGAAACTAACCCTAAGCTCGTTGTTTGTTGAAAGACAAAGCCTAGAGTTTATAGCCAGCTTCGACTTTAGGCCTTCCTCCGATTTTGTACCAGGCTTGCTAGCATCGCTCGAAGTATGCCCAACTTTAGTGGGCTCGATAGGGACAACACAACGCGAGGACCCTCAGCTTGTGGAGACGATTGATAGGCTAATTAGGGGTGAGACCTCAAGTCACCTCAACAGATACTCCATCGATGATAAGGGTTGGCTAAGGCGAGACGGAAGACTATGCGTCCCACAGACAAGGGATTTAGTAAAGAAGGTCCTCGAGGAAGCACATCACTCCAAGATGATGATACACCCAGGCGGCGATAAAATGTACCAGGACATAAAAAGAACTTTCTTTTGGAATGGCATGAAGAAGGACGTGGCAGAATTCCTTTCTAAGTGTATGGTGTGCCAACAGGTTAAGGCGGAACAGAAAAAGCCTGGCGGTCTGCTACATCCTCTAGAGTTCCCGCAGTGGAAGTGGGATAGCATCTCAATGGACTTCATCGATGGGCTGCCTAGGTCTAGAAGAGGCAACACTAGCATTTGGGTAATAGTGGATAGGCTTACTAAAAGCGCTCACTTTTTACCTATCAAAAGCAGAAGAACTGCCTCATCTCTAGCATCTCTTTACCTCAAGGAAATCGTTCGACTCCATGGAATACCATCCAGCATCGTTAGTGACCGAGACCCTATCTTCACCAGTGAGTTTTGGCGGAGTCTGCAAGAAGCGGTAGGAACACAATTATGCTTGAGCACAGCCTATCATCCCCAAACCGATGGCCAAACAGAAAGAGTGAACAGAGTTTTGGAGGACCTTTTAAGACTGTGCATCCTTGACTTCGGAGGGACATGGGAAGACCATCTTCCTTTGGTGGAATTTGCCTACAACAACAGCTATCAAGCAACCATCGGAATGACGCCCTTCGAAGCTTTATATGGAAGACCGTGCCGATCGCCCACTTGTTGGTGGGAGTCTACTGATAAGATCATACTTGGACCAGATATGATCCGAGAGACTTCAGAAAAAGTAGACTTAATACGAAGAAGGATGAAGACGACCCAAGACAGACAAAAGTCCTACGCCGACAAGAGAAGGACCGACCTTGAATTTAAGGTTGGAGACAGAGTTTTTCTTAAGGTATCTCTGCTAAGGAACGTTGTTCGTTTTGGAACCACAGGAAAGCTAGCACCAAGGTTCGTAGGGCCATTCCCTATCATTGAGAAAATTGGGAAAATGGCCTATAGATTAGAGCTACCCGAAAGATTGGCCGGAGTTCACAACGTCTTTCACGTTTCACATCTCCGAAAATGTCTACATGAGTCTGCTGAAGTGGTAGAGCCAAATATCCTAGAAGAAGCTGAAGTGGAACGCGAAGCAACCGTAAGGAAAGTTCCAATCCACATATTTGGAACGGAAGTGAAGAAGCTACGCAACCGCGAAGTCAAGCTCGTCAAAGTTCAGTGGTGCGACGCCGAAGGAGATGCAACTTGGGAAACTGAAGCTAAAATACGCGCAACCTACCCTTTTCTTTTTGACGGTACATCTTTGATCTTTCCTTTTCCTTAAGTTGCGCTTTTATCTATCTTTTTAGGTATATCTCCTCGACCTTATCTTTTAGGTAGAAACCCTTTGGATGAAAACATGTAATTGAAACATGTTATGGATGATGATTGCAAGTGGTTGCAAGTGATTGCTAGTGGTTGCTCGTGGTTGCATATACAAACACAATCTAGGTTTTAGATCGGCTCAATCACTTCATATTGCATATGCAAATATGTTTGCATTCGTATATGGTTGAACTTTAATGTGTTGTCATATGGATGTTGCATTTGTATGAATGATTGTGCACTCATGTAGAATCATGAATAGGAGGATTTGCATACATAATGGATTCATAGCACTTACATAATTCGCATTAAGGAGGTCAACTAAATCAGTAGACCGCCTGATTTTGCATTAGATAAGTACATGTACACACACACTTCGCATATTGTCATGAAGCATTAGAAGTCTTTTAAGGACAATGGATGCTCGTGTTTGATGGATGAGTAGATGGATGTTTGGATGTTAGGATGTACATTCTTCCTGAACTTGAAGATTTCGGGACGAAATCCTTTTAAGTGGGGGAGAATGTAACACCCCGTGTATTCTATAACAGTGAAATTCATAAATTAAAGTATAACAAATTTAAAATCGAAGTATTACGGGAAACGGGATACGCCATTGCGTTCGTCTCGGAAAAATACGCAAAATAGAGTCCGAGTTTTCGAAAAACGGAGCCCGTATGACCAAATTATGGCCCGACGAAGTTTCAGAAAATTCAAATTTCGAAAACAGAATTTAAATTCAGCCAAATCAAAGCAGGCGGGAAAAATCCAGCCCAAACCCACCAGGTCGACCTGGGGGTCGACCCTAGGGTCGACCTGCCAGGCCAGGTCGACCTGGGAGTCGACCTGGGTGTCGACCTACCCAGGCAGGTCGACTCCCCAGTCGACCTAGGGGTCGACCTGGGAGTCGACCTGGTTCCTGAGCCAGGTCGAACCCAGCCCACCCTGGCTGGCCTAGTCTATGTTTGGTCGATTTTCTGAGCCTTGCCTTGTCACTAGGGCTAGGTGTCAGCTTCTGGTTGGTCTCTTCTTTGAACGAACGGCTATTATTACACCAAGCTCCATCGACGGTCTAAATCAACTCAGAAACTCTATAAAAAGGACCTAAGTCTAACCCTAATTCACATAAACTAAAATGGAGATGAGACCGTCATGCTGCTGAGGAGAGACTGAGGATAGCCGTCAGAAAATAGAGAGACAATTAGGAGATAAATCAAAAGCTTAAAGCAACGTTAATGAAATTAAAGCAACGCCTACAACAAAGGATTGCATCTCCAAATTCAGAATTCAGATTCCTGAATTGAAGATTCGTCATACGCTGTAAGTAGAGTGCTATTCCGATGTGAATTAAATAATTGTGTTGATTTGTGTAATGTAAGAAATGGAATTGTGGCGATAATAATTTACATTTATATGTTGCTTTGATGCTAAACGATTTGGGAATATTATGATATACGATTGGTTATTTGCAAGTACGCGATTTGCGTTGAAAGTTAACAACGAAATGGAATTGTGGTGATAGTAACTTATGTTTACATGTTATTTTGATTTGGCAATGCTATGGTGTACGATTTGATTCATATAAGTATATGGTTTATGTTGACAACCACATGTTGTGGAATTTTAATTGGGATTCATGCAAGCATATGATTCAAATTGAAAACTACATGTTTGTGGTGGTTATTTACAACACCCATTTGATAATTGCAAGTGTATAATTCATGTTGAAAATAACAACTATATGTTGTAATAGTTTATTTGAAATTCATGCAAGTCTATGATTTATTGTTATGCCAACATGATGTATAATTCTATGGTCACCTTTAGTGTAATTTGATCCACTTAAGTATCATGATTCATATGAAAGTTATGTTGGAATTGGCATCATAGTTCAAGTGTAAAAATCATGATTTTGTGATAAAAGCAAGCGTTTTTGTAAGCTCGTATTAATTTTATGAACATGACTAAGCTATGTTTGTTATTATGCCTAGTTAAAAACATGTTTTCTAGGCTTATGTTGTTACCTTAATCATATGATAATATATTTGGCACATAAGTTACATTATAAATTACACTAGAATTACATCCCCTTACAAGTTACATAGATAGGACAAAAACCATGATTATATGAATAGTAGGATTCATGTTCAATTATGTTTATACCATGACTATATGAATAGAAGGACTCATGTTCAATTATGATTATGCCATAATTATATGATTAGAATGGTTCATGTTTAAGTATCATTTATGCCATGACTACACGAATAGAATGATCCATGTTTTGTTTATACCATGATTATGTGAATAGAATGATTCATGTTTAAGTATTGCTCATATTATATGTGGTTCAATTGCAAGTTCACATATGCCTACCTTATGCTAATTGAATCGTTATGTTGCAAGTTCATGCGTTCACACTCCCCTTTTTATGTTACCTTATAAACACCATGTTATAGCCTCCCCTTTTCATATGGCTAAATTGGGTTTAGGTATTAAACCAAACACACCTTACATTTGAGCGAACGTGTAAAACGGGGGTATTGACGTTTGGGCTAAAATGTAGAACATATGTGTTGGCATGTTTGACACATGCCAACAACCTTGAAAAACAATTAAGTGGCATAAATAAATCTTAACCAATAAAGGTGAATTTGAATAATGGGCCGCAAATATTTACATATAAAAAGAAAAGAGACAAAATATGTAAATGTAGAAAATACGATGTGTTTAACCCGAGGTTGGATTGAGTTGTGATGTAAACCTGCCCGGAACCGCCCGGCTGTCCAGTAGTCACAACAATACCTATCCAATGTGGGTGGTTAAACACAGAGCCCAATAAGGACCCGAGGTTAGACTGAGTTGTGGCATAAGACTGCCCAGACCCAACCGGCAACAGGCAGCCACAACAATACCTGTCTAATGTGAGAGGTCAAGGCTTTAATAAGACAATTAAGGCTGAGTCAGGATTAATAGGATTAAGGAAATTATATTAATACTTAATCAAAATGGAACATGCTAAACTAAACAGACTGATTAGGGGTTAGGTTTATAAAACACTTAACCAACTTAGCATGTTGGCTAGAAATAGAAAACCTAGTAGCGGGGGACCCTTTTCAGCAGTAACCCTACAAGGCGTATCATGATACCCTGAAACTAGGTAGGGTGGGGGCACGATTACTGGGCTGACTGTAAGAGGTTAAATCGACGGCGGTGGTGTAGCAGTGTAGGTTCTAATGGGGTGCGGGCGTGCACACACTCCGGCGCAGAAAAATAAGGCACTGGGCACCAGTAGCATACCTGTGCATTCTAGGGTTGTGTCGGGCCGCCACCATGGGACTTGATACACCCCATGGTGGGACCAGCATAGGTAACTACAACATCGGGGGCCATAAGACACATGTAACTATGCGAGTAGGAGCCGATCATCATAAAATGTATCACTTCACCCTGATTATGGGGTGCCTGTTGGGAACTAGTTTATATGGGTACAGAGATTAATATGGGGTACGATAGTATATTAGACCCTAGACAACTTAACTTGGTTTATGGTGCTTTCCCATTTCTAGTTTATACTTATCATACCCAGTTCTTTATTCATAGACTGAATAGTCCTAGACTTACTAAGGCTTTATGTCTGACTCTACTTTTCTTTCGTCTTCTTTTCTTCCGTCCCCCCCAGGTCCACAGGGAGGGAATACCGCAGCTTGACCAGCCTTCATATCCAGCTTGAAGAGAAAGAATGTATTGCTTGGATCTTTTCGTTTTGGACTATGGCTTTGGACAGTGATTATGGGGCTTTTGCAGTTTATTTATGTTTTCTTTATGCTTCTTTAAATAATGTAATCAAGACAGTTATGAAGATGTTATGTTTTTGACAATTATGGTATGGTTGGTGTAACACGTATTTGAATGAAATAAAAGTTGCTGTTTTCCACTGTTCAAAAATATGTGTTATTATATATGTCTTGTATATCTGTGATTTATACTTATAAACCTCCACAAAAATTAGGGCATTCCCTTTGAGAGTGACCCTAACGGAGGTGGGGTGTTTCAGTTAATTGCTACCAAGTTTATGTGTGTTTAGTTTTGCGTGTTGTATATGTATGTGCATTAGATTAAGCTGTAATGTGTGCTTGTATCGGTTTTAGTAGTATGTATGTTTGTATTGTTTTTTCGATCTTGACTTTTTTTTTAAAAAATGAACTGGGTCGATGCTTGAAGATTTTGAATTAGGAGTACTTACGGTTCACTATGTCAATGCATCATACTCGAATTTCTTTTCTATAGTGATTTCAAATCCTACCCTTCTTGAGAATTATCTTATTTTGTTTAATCTCTTTACAGGTTCCCTCTTCTCAATGTTCAAAATGTCATTGTGTTAACAGTGAAGATGATGTTCATGAGCTACAAAAAACCGTTGAGGAAATGTGCTTAGAACTCGAGAATGAGAGAGCAGATTAGGATTGAGGCAGAGAGAGAGCGTGAGCGAGCTAATTGGCAAAGACTTGAGGAAAAGCAAGCAAGACTTGCACAACAACAAAAAGTAGACAGAGAAAACTTTCAAGCACAAATGAAGCAAATGATGGCAATGCTTAAGAGAAACGATGAATTTGTTTATGGAGATCCTTCGCCATCGTCATCTTCATGAGTTACTCGGGTATGGTAGCTGAATATATTTTGTTCTAAATGCTTCTTTTATGTGATATTTTGTATGGGTATTATGAGTAAGGATGGTGTTATGTTTTTGTCTGGAATACCACTAACACTAGCTGAATAGTTTTATTAGTTATAATTCAGTCTAGAATATGTATGAATTGATGGATGATTGTGGACGATATTGTATTTTGTATGAAATATTAGCTTAAAAAATATCCTTGTGATTAAAAAAATCTAACAATTGCATTTTCTTTTTTTGTTAATGTCGTTCATTTAATATGTGTATATATATATATATATATATATATATATATATATATATGTGTGTGTGTGTGTATATATATATGTGTGTGTGTTTGTGTGTATCGTCTGGTAACGGCGATAGCTGGGAAGCAAAAAAAAACAATATATAAATAGAATAGAAAGGGAATACCAGCGGAATTTTATGAAAACGTCGTTAAAGTTTTAAAAATAGCGACAGTTTACTGAAAGATAACAAAGACTTGTCTTCGTTATTCCTTGCTAATCCCTCGCTATTTAGCAAGGGATTACCGATGGAAAACCAGAACACAAAATGTTTGTTATCTATTTCCCTCTGTATTCCCTTGCTAAATAGCATGGATTTACCAACGAAAAACTGGAAAACAAAATGTTTGTTATCTATTTCCCTCTGTAATCCCTTGCTAAATAGCGTGGATTTACCTGCGAAAAACTGGAACATAAAATGTTTATTACCTATTTCCCTTGGTAATCCCTTGCTAAATAGCGTGTATTTACAGATGGAAAACTCGATCAAAAAATGTTTTTTTTACCTATTTCCCTTGGTAGTCCCTTGCTAAATAGCGTGTATTTAGCGGCAGTAAAATATTTAATGCTTTTATTACGTTATATATATCCGTCAGTAAGACATCGGTGAAAATTTTAAAATTAAATGATAATATATCAGAAAACGATGGTAAACCGACGGAGAGTCGATGCTATTTTCCATCGCAAAAATGTCTCTAAAATACCGACGTGTTTTTTTAACGAAAACAATGTTCTGCTGCAAATCCGTCACTAATGTGCCTTTAGCGACGGATATTTCTGCTGCAAAATCAGTGTTTTCTTGTAGTGAATATTATATTCATGTTTGTGATGTTATATAACAGTACAATAACAAACACATTTAAATGAATATATATATATTTGTTTGTTATCATCAAACAAAAATCAAATAATTATGTATACAACACCGTTATATACAACAGTTAACCCACTGCCTGCGGGCAGGATTCTGGATCGAAGCTTAGACTTGTGTCTAGAGCATTGGTAGTCTTCCGCTGTGTTAATTTAATTGTTCCACTGTAGTGTATTAAATTCATTGTAATTTATCTTCCGCTGTATTTTATTCAATGTACTCTGATATTCTGTACTCTGATGTAACATTCTTACGATGTTTATAAAAGTCTTCTGTTATCTGTTCTAATGTGTTGTATACCCAACGTTAACGTATGCGGGATTTTAACGGTCTTGCTCAATCTAGTGATCGATTAGATCCGGACAAAACCCGTATCATTACAGTTGGTATCAGAGCTTTGTTTAGCTCAAATCTTTGGGGTACAACTCGTTAGAACTGAACAAAAGACTCATCAGAGGTAGGATTAGTAATGTCCTATAAAAGAATACACATTAGAGATAGGATCAACAGTATCCTAGGATGAGAAAACTCATTAGAGATGGGGTTAGTAATGGCATAGAATGAGTATAGAGTGACAAATTTATAATTCACGTATTTTTGATTATATAATATAATCCAATATTTGAAAATATGATTTTTGAATATGTAAAAATTATATATATTTGAAAAGTTAATCAACGAATAAAAAGTTATTGAAAGCAATAGAAAAAAATCAAATTGGTTAATTTAACGACTTTTAGCTTCGTTCCTTTTCGAGGACGAAAAGATTTTAAGTGGGAGAGATTGTAACAACCCGCAAATTCTGAACCAATTAATTTTTTTTATTTTAGAAATCTTAATGGAATTTTAATAAGTTAAATAATTTATTTTAAATAATAACGACGAAAAATTTATTTTAATCAAAGTTAGAATGAAAAATTCTATTTTAATTGTAAAAGGAGTTAGAAATAGCGCGGTAGTTTGAAAATTTGAATTTGAACTTTAACTGACTATACAGGATGCAAAATAAATCGGATTTTAGTGAAACCAAAATTATTAGAATACATTTAAAAATATTTTTCCATGAATCCGAAAAATTGAAATTTCATAGCGGGAATCAAAAGTTATGCCCAGTTTAAAAATAAGAATAGTCGCTGTAGAATTTGTATATATATTTTAATATTACAAATAGCCATTTTTCAAACGACCTCCGTTTTCGACGAAACCACTTTTTTGGAATCGGAATGTCAAATTATTGATAGGTTTCAATTTTCATAATTTTTATAATTAATATGTGAGCATGGCAAAAGAAAACGGGTTTTGTCAATTACAATCAAATTCAATCGACTAGAAAATGGTCATTTTTCAAACGGTCTCAGAATTCGATGAAATTAGCTTTGTTAGGATCGTATCGTCAAAACATAGCAAGAAATAAATTTTCTGGAATTTTTAGAGTTAGTATGTGGCCCCAATAATTTAAAATGTACGATAGAATTAAATAATTAAATGATTTATATATTAAATTAAAGAAAACAAGCTGGAGATGATCAAACGGGAAGGCGGGACCTAGGCCATTGCATACAGCACGGGGGTATTTTCCTAGAAGAGTCCTTCGTTGGGCTGAAATCAGAGTTGTTGAGGGATTATGGGTTTATTTGCAAATTTAACAATTAAATATTATTATAAATAGTAGGATTAAAAACACCCTAACCCTAATCCTTTGTTCATAGCCGCCATAAGCCTTCTTAAAGTCTGAAATCATCCAAAAATCAATCCCCAAATCCTTCCAATACAAATCAAATTAGATTATACTTCTTTTACAAAAATCAAAGAGCGTTCTGAGTGCTTTCAATCCGTACGGTTAAGATCGATTCTTGCTTTTTATTTTGGCCAGAATTTGGTGGTGAAGGCGGTGTGTTTAGGCACGATTTATGAGGGAAAGGGGGGTGCGAGTTGGGGGCTATTCACGGCGCGGGTGGAGACATCAAGGGCTTCGATGTGGTGCGTTCTGATCGGTGGTTAGAGGCTCGGAGTGGCGTGCGATCAGGTGATAGGGGCGCGTTTTTTTTCTTTTGCCATGACCTGGAAGTAGCGATTCACGTTGGAGAAGAAAGGCAGGGGTGATGATGTGTCAGAGTACTATAGGGTGAGAGAAATTGTTTGAATATTTCATATAATTTAAATTCCAATGTTTAAATGCTTATAACTTTCTGCTACGAGGTCGGAATCGAATGAAACTGAAAGCGTTGGAATCACAGAGAGGAGATCTACGACATGGGACTGACCAGAATCAAAACCAAGCACTTTGAAAATTTAAACAACAATCAATGTGAGATTCCTATATTTAAAAATAATTAAATTATTAATTATTTCTCGTTATTTAAATTCCACATATATAAGTTAATTTATTTCAAATCTGCGTTGTATGATATTGGAACTGTTGTTTATTAATTATAATGATTGTGATGCGTATTTTTGTAACATCTGAACCAACGATGAAAATTCTTTCTCTTGAATCTCTATTTTGTTGTTAAACATGGATTTGCAATAAAAAAAAATTATCTTTATTTTAGACCTAGAAATATAGATTTTGTCAAAACATGGAATATTGATTTGTGTCTAAACAAAAGTATCACTTTTGTTGAAGTAGGGGTATCTACAAAAGGAAATATCATTTTTAGTTGATTATACAAAAGAAAATATCATTTTTAGTTGATTACATAAGAGTATCATTTTGATTTGATTATGTAAAATTTGGTTTTTGTTTAAATTTTGTTTCAACTAAAAAGAACATATCTTGGATGTCTAATTGTTTCAATAAAAGATTAAACATTCAAAGTTACATTTTTATTGATCATTCGTTTCAATAAAAAGATTAAACATTCAAAGATTACATTCTTATTGATCATTTGTTTCAATAAAAAGAGTAAACATTTAAGATTACATTTTTATTGATCATTTGTTTCATAAAAAGATTTTAGATTCATGATTACATTTTTATTGATAAATTGCTTCAATAAAAAGGATAGGATTTAAAGATATATATTTTTATGTAATATTGTTTTCATTAAAAAGAATAATTATAAAAGATCATAATTTATATTCAATTAGTTACAAAGATTAGAATTGGAATAAATGATTTCATTTTTATTTTCAATAAGTTACAATGAAATATAGTTAAGATTTAAGAGTAATATTTTTATTGTTATTTTATATACAATAAAAAGTGTAGATTAAAAAGGTAACTTTTTTATTTTCATTTTATATACAATAAAAAGAATGAATTTAAAGTAGCATTTTATTTTGTCATTTTAGTTAAAATAAAAAGGATAGATTTAAAAAGAACATTTTTATTGTCACTTTACTTGTAATGGAAATAATAAATTTTAAAATTTCATTTTTATTGTCATTTTATATGCAATAAAAATAGAAGATTTAGAAGTATCATTTTTTTGTCATCTTATATGAAATAAAAATAGTCATTCTTGTTAAACATGTTAGTAGAAATAAAAATAACATCTTTATCAAAACATGATTATTGAAATAAAATATAGATTTTAGTCAAAACATGTAAATTGAAATAAAAATTATTATTTGATTCAAAACATGTTATTTATGTCAAAAAGATTAGAATAAGAAGTTTAGAATAAAAAGATTAAAATAACAAAAGTTACCACCTTTGCTTAATAATTTAGCAGGACAAACATTATCATTTTCGTTGTATTTGATTTAGCAAAACAAACATTATCATTTTTGTCGCATTAGATATGTCAAAACAAACATTTTCAATTTGTCGCATTAGAATTTTTAAATGATCATTAGCATTTTTGACAATATAGAGCAATTAAAGCAAAAATAATTATTTTTGTCAATATAGAATAGTCAAACAAAAATATTCATTTTGTCGATATAGAATAATTAAACAAAAACATTCATTTTTGTCAAATTGGAATTGTCGACAAAAAAACACATAACTTTAATTTGTTTTGTTGAATTAGATTTGTCAATAAAACAAAGTCATTATCCTTGTTGTTTTGTTGAAATAGATTAGTTAAATCTAAATACACATTTTGTCAAAATAGTTCAGTGGAATCAAACCATACATTTTTTTTGTCAAAATATACACTTTTGGTAAGATAAGTTAGTTGAATCAAAGTACACATTTTTGTCAAAAGAAACATTTTTGGCCAAATAGATCAGTTGAACCAATATATTCATTTTTGTCAAAATAGACTAGTTGAAACCAAAAATTACATTTTGTTGAATATGATTGTTGAAAACAAAAATTACATTTTTGTTAATTAGATTTGAATTAAAACACAGATTACATTTTTGTTAAATAAAAGAATTAAACACAAATTACATTTTTGCTAAATACGTTTGTGTTACAACAAAATATTCATTTTGATATAATAGAAGTGTCAGCAAAATGGATGTATCACTTCTTATACATTTTAATGAAATATAATTTATATGCAAATATATTAATCATTTGTATTTACATAACATACAATATATTTATATGCAAATATATTAATCATTTGTATTTGCATAACATACAATATAATTTATATGCAAAAATATTAATCATTTGTATTTGCATAACATATAATAAAATTTATATGCAAATATAATATTCATCTTTATTTGCATAACATACAATAGAATTTATATGCAAATATAATAAGCATCATTATTGCCATAATATGCAATATAATTTATATGCAAATATAAAAATCATTTTTATTCGCAAACTTACATTAGAATTTATATTAGAATATAAGAAACATATTGTTGGTCAAAACATATATTTGAATTATATGTAAAGTAAAGCAACATTTTATTGTTAAAATACACAATAGTATTTGTACGTAAATCCAAGTGGCATTTTTATTGTTAAAATTTACATTAGTACTTGTGTGCAGAATAAAGAGGCATTTCATATGTTATGATTTGAAACAATATATGCAAATAAAACTATTTCTTTTTATTTGATTAAAATTAAAAATAGAAATTGCATACAAATAAAGGGAAATGAAAGTTATCTTCCTATTGGTCATCAACAAAAATGATATGTAAACAAACTACATTTTATTAGACCTTGGAAACATGTCGGAAAAATTATGCGGGTAAAATACATTTTTATTCGGCATTAGGAATAAAATATCATGTTTTGTTCATCATCATCAATACGTTAGCAGAATTAGAAATTGGTTAAATTCATTAACCAATTGTTTATTTATATGAACTGTTGCTGGCTGAAAACCCCACACGGGTATTGGGATGATAATTGATATACACTAGTCCCAATATTTATTTGTATGTCAATCGATAGATTGACGGGCTGTGATGAGCATTATTATTTCATTTTAATGCTCACGCAGTTCTGAACTTCACTTTGGATGTTGAATGGATGGTTTGATGATTATCTATCATTTGTTGTCATTTACATACGATGTCTGAAATCCATATAACCGAAGCTATATGGTAAATGATTGGGTTGCTTTCCGATTCAGAATGTCCTTTATATAAAGAATATTTTAAACAAAGAATTTCTTTTAAATAAAGAATATTTTTAAAAGATATTGAAATAAAAGAATTGGATTTTGGGTTGTCGTGGATGGTGTCTTAAATAACACTGTTCTTAAACCCCGTTTGAAAGAATAAATCTTGTAACTAAGATTATTAGAGTTTCAAATTATATTTAGTATTGAAATAAATTGATATGTGAATTAGGTTTACCATGGACTGTGTTTTTAAACGACATTTGTTCTTTAATACAATTAACAGTAAAAATATAATTTGGAATTTATAAATCTTTTTACTAAGATTTAAAAAGAAATTTTCCAAAGCCAAGTTTTCTTTTTTAATATATTAAATTGGAATTGAGTGGAAATTCGATTTGATAATAATCGAGATAGGCTTCTGTAAACGAAGACTGTTACTGTATATGGAATTTAAAAGGCTTTGTCATTATTCCACTTATATTATTAGTCTGATACGGAAATTTATATCAATTATATATTGATTTGATTTCAGTGGAAATTCCATATTTAATGGGAAGTGATTTTGGGTTTATCATGAATTGCATTTTAAATGACATTGGTTCTTTAACCCAATTATAGATAAGATTAATTTCTTAAAAATTGAATAATCATAAAGTTATTATTTTTGATATTAAAACCGAATTGGAGTTTTAATGAATCTTTAAAAGAATATTAAAGATTATATTTAAAAGAATTTATCTTCGATAAAATTAGTGTGAACCTTTCCCTAATAATATGAATATTTCATTAAAAGGATATTCTGAATAGGTGTTGGATGTGTCTTTATAGCACTTGATTTTCAATTATAAAAACACGTGAGTTATTCGGAAAGACCGGGTTTAACCCATTCTGAATAATTACTACGACGATTAAAAGTCGAAGATATTGAAGACGGTGATTGAAGACTGACGATCTTCACATCGAATGGATGACTACTGATGCTTGGCACTGGGTTGCTCCTAGTAAAGGGTTAAAGTGGTAGTCGTCTAGACGTACTTGTTGATTGTCCGAATAAGCACCTCACTTTTGTATTGGACATATGGGATGAGGAATAAGGTGACTCCGGTTTTGTTCAGACTCAGAACGGACTTGTAAATGGATGTGTATCCGACAATAAATTTCATTCTGTGTAATTAAATTGATATCTATTAACATATATCTATGGTGGCAGAGAATTTATTCTCTTTCTTAATAACCTACTTTGAGATGCACGAGTTCGAAGGTTATATATTGGTAGTTATTGATCGCATGGTGTGAACTGTCAATGTGACATGCCAAGATGCAATTGATCGAGGCTTTTGTTGAAAAGCAGAGCCTTGCCGATGATGATCAAAGCATAGCCTATTAAGGCATAGCTTTGTGTATTACGTTACCTCGCGAGCCTCACACCCTGGTATAGTCAAAAACTAGACAAGGGAAGCAGGGAGTGCACACGTTTCTTCCTAGCTAGAAGTGGTGTTTGGGTTTTTACAAGGCCCGACATTTTTTACTTATGTGGTTGATGGAATGAGGTGCCGAGGATTTTTTTATTGGTCGCCAATGGTCAATTTATAGGTCCAATAAGATCAGGGAGCATGTGTTCAGGCATAACTAATCCACTAGCGTTATTTGTGGACCGGCCCTGCAGGATCTAAAGGTTCACTACGGGGGATCCTGAGACATTGCTAGAGTGTCTCGAATCGGTAATGAGATCGTTCCTAATCTTGACTCTTGATGGAAATCCAACTTCCAATATGACATCCTGCGGTTTTGATTGTAGAACTAGTACGACGACATAGTATATGGTAGCTATGCGGTCTATGATTGATGCATTATGATTGAAATTTTTTTGAAACATATATACACTAGTAATAATATCAAATCCGTTTTTATCGTATCAAGAATTTTTGACCATTATAAGGTAAAACCCTATCCTCTGTCTTAAGTTGCATTGTGTGATGGGACCTGAGTCTTATAATGGTTTCATTTTTTCTAAAAAGCATTACGTTGTTTAACTATTTACTCAACTTCATGCACTGGCAATCCAATGGAGTAAACCCGTTCCGCATTAGGGGCGTGGCCCTGTGATTAGCCTTCTTATTAGATAAGTTAAGTAAAGATTTCTCACACCAGTCCCATGACTGATCCGTAGTTTGTTACACTTTGCAAACTCGGGTGCCCTCTTTTCCACACGGGCAGTTGAGTTGCTTATTTTGCAGATATATTGAGCAGGATTCTGGATCGAAGCTTAGAGCTGTGTCCAGAGCATTGGTAGTCTTCAGCCATGTTAATTTAATTGTTCCGCTGCAGGGTATTAAATTCATTGTAATTTATCTTCCACTGTATTTTATTCAATGTACTCTGATATTCTGTATTCTGATGTAACATTCTTATGATGTTTATAAAAGTCTGTTGTTATCTGTTCTAATATGTTGTATTCCCAAAGTTAGCGTATGCGAGATTTGAACGGATTTGGTCGATCTATGATCGACTAGGTCCGGGCAAAATCCATATCGTTACAGTTATTCTTTCCACCCTTCTTATAATCCGTCTTCTTATTATGCGATTCCTTCACTTTCTTGTTTAGAGGTTCTTCCGTCTTTACCTCTTTCTTCTCGCCCTTGCTTTCCTCATGTAACAGTGCCATGTCCACCAGTCTCTTAAGTAGTGCCCATAGGTATATGGGTCATAGCTAGGCCGTGTAGTGGCTCATATAACCCTTTAGCGAAACGGAGAGCCTTTTTATGTGGAGTATTTACCAACTCCAGTCCGATTCTTGCCAACAGGTTGAACTTGTTGGCGTATTCCTTAACCGATAAGCTTCCCTGTTTAAGTGCTAAGAGCTTCTTCATCTGTAGGCTTTGTTTAGATTGCGAGAGGAACTTCATCCCAAACCTCATTCTAAAGTTGTCCCAAGTCCTAACTGTTCTCTCAGCATTAGTAACTTCCTACCAGAATGAGGCTTAGTCCTTAAGTAACCATACAGCCAGCTGTATCTTCCGCCTATCGTCCACTTCGAAGATAACAAACAGATCTTCTGTTTCCTTGAGCCAGTTTCTTGCTTCCACGAATGATTTAGTCCCATTAAGTTCTTTCCGCCCATAGTCTGAAAGTCCCTACATATCTTCGAGAAAGCATTCAGACGAGGAAGAGGAGGAGGAAAGGCGTCCGCAGCAGGGGGAGGAGGAGGAGCAACATCTGCGGCTGGGGGATGAGGAGCGTCCACTTGTCCTTCAGCGGGGACCGTAGCCACTAAATAACGATGGAACCAGGCGGGATCTTGCACTTCCTCTGGAAGATTAAGATCCCTAGACATGCTGAAACGAAAAGAAAAATATTCAAAACAAAGGATAGAAAGATAGTGCATATGGCTTTGGGGAATATGCCTTTAAAATAAAATAACACTTTTCTTGAAAATGCTTTTTAAAACTTCTTTTTGAAAAATAGTTTCAAAAACTTTTGTCTGATATGTAACCATCAGCCTTGATACTAAGTGAAACACCCCACCTCCGTTAAGGTCACTCACAAAGGGAATGCATTAACTTTGGTGAAGCATTATAGGTAAAAGATACAGATAATTTACAAGACAGATATACAAACAGTTGAAAAAAACTGAAATCATTTCATAAGCAGCGTGGTTCAGTCTAAACATTAAAACGATTGTCTCAAAACCCAACTTCCAAATCATTACAATAAAGCCTCTGTCTTGATTCAAAACTCCAAATTCATAAAGAAGCATAAAACAGTAGTAAAGCAGCATAAATCCCCAACAAAAGTGCAACCACACAATAGCCTAAGAAAAGAGAATCCAAGCAATAGATCTACTCCCTTCAAGCTGGAAAAGGTCTGAACTAAGCTTAAGTATTCCCTCCCTGTGGACCTGGGGGGGGGGAGTGAATGGAAGAAAAGGAGACGAAAGAAAACAGGTCAGTGGTAAGCCCAGTGATTTTTAGCGTGTAAACAAGAAAAAAGATCATGGCATGAATAAACCTAATATAAGACAATACCATAGTAACAAGATATCATAAGACAAGATAAGGCAAGATAAACTAAATATGCTATCGCACCAATTTCTATTTCTATGCACCTACTAACAATTGTTTCAACTAGCCTCATGTGTTCATAATAAAATGACCCCTTTATCGATCAGCTTCTACTCGAATGTATTTATTACTTGTGTCATTCGACCCCGCTTGTTTGTCAATACCTGTGCTAGTCCCACCATGGGGTGTATATAACACCCCGAATTTTCTGAGAATATTAAAATTAACAAATTCAAGAACACTTAGTTTTTAGAAGAAGAATTAAGTGAAATGGGTTGCGCAATTACGTTCGTCGCAAAATTTTGGTCAAGATAGACATTTGGTTTGCATAAAACGGATACCTTATGAAGAAGTTATTAAGCCTTGAAGTTTGTATGCATATGAGAAATATATATATATATATATATATATATATAAATTAAATAAATAAAAATGCAAAAAAAGTTCAAAACACGAATTAGGAGGGGGAATAACCGAACCGGCCCATTTTTGAGGTCGAACCGAGCCTCGCTGGATCAACTAGGGCTTGATTCAGGGTGTTTGGCTGTCAACCCGTAGGCCGATTCGCTCTAAGGCAGATGTGGCATCTAATTGGTTCCCATGGTTCAGGGTTAATCTAATGGTCCTAAAACACTCTCTACAACTGTATAAGGACCCTAAACCTAAAACCTAATTCTATTATTCACTCTCATCTAAACCTAGCCGCCACTAAAACCTACGTCAGATTAAATCTAATCTAATTCAACTAAGAGAATTCAACGATCTACATCAAAGGTGAGCAATTCAATTTTAGAATACAAATCCTAGAACTCAAGCATTTCCTTTTGTTTGTAAGTGTAGTTATCTTTCAGATGTGAATAAATTAAAGACATGTTTTGTAATGAATTGTAAAATAGAATTGTATCAAGTTGTATGTGATGCTGATTCGTGTTTATTCATGTCTATTCTATCATATATGCCTATGAACTATTGTGGTCTATCGTACCTATCATGTTATGTGGAAATTGGTGAGTAAACCTATGATGTCGTATAGGAATTTGGGAATGAAATTATCATATGTAAGTTTGGTGATATTATGATACATAAAAGTTTTAGGCTAAGTCATGTCGTTTATGCCTAATTGTTTAAAGCCATTATGCATACATGTTTAGATCTATGACCTTATATGTTTAGATCTACAACTTTATATGTTAGATCTGTATGCCCTTACGATAGATCTAATATGCATGTCCACCACTATATGCCAAGTTTTACTTGTATAGTTTTTTGTGAATTCATATGCTTGTGGTTCATGTTGCATAGATCAAATTTAGAAGTTCATAGTTAAAAAGTATATTGTTCCATGCGAAATTCATGTGACATATGTGTAGTTAGATCCATACTTTTGTATGATGTTGGAATGTTGCAAAGTTCCTCTTTTTCCCTTTTTTGTTTTATAAGTTAGGCTAAAATATCGAGCCTAACATTCTATGTAATTTTGCGAACGTACAAACGGGGTAACGTTGGGGAAAACATGAAATTACATGTAATTGGCATGTTTGACAATAAGCATGATAAGTAGCATGAAAATGGTGTAATCTATATACCTAAAATTTTGAACGTGATTTAGAAGGAAAGTGGGTCATGACAATAATTGATTTATAATTTACATATAAATATGTACGATAAACACGAAAAATTACATGGCATAGATTGGTTCATGAAATGGTATATTTAGTATACCACTAATTGTGAGCATAATTAAAAGGATAATTATGGCATAATTAAATTGGGAATAATTTACATATGGAATTTGTCATAAATATGAAATATGTAAATTTAGAAAAGACGAATATGCCTAATCGGAGGTTAGACTGAGTTGTGGTGTAAAATTGCCCGTAACCGATCGGCACATCCAATGACCACAGCAATACCTGTCTAATGTGGGTGGTTAGTGCATTGAGCCCAAAAAGGACCCGAGGTTAGACTAAGTTTTGGTGTAAAACTACCCAGAACTGACTGGCACATCCAGTGACCACAACAATACCTGTCTAATATGAGTGGTTGATGCTTTAATAAAGCTAAGTCAAGATTGGTGGGGTTAAGTCAATTAAGGAAACACTTAACCAATTCAGCATGTTTACTAAACTGATGGGTGAGGTTAAGTAAATTTAGAACACTTAACCGTTATAACATGTTAATTAGATAAGTGGGTGAGGTTAAGTAAATTTAGAACACGTAACCGTTATAACATGTTAATTAGACAAGTGGGTGAGTTTAAGCAAATTTAGAAAACTTAACCCTTATAACATGTTAACTAGACAAGTGGGTGAGGTTAAGTAAATTTAGAACACTTAACCGTTATAACATGTTAATTAGACAAATGGGTGAGGTCACATGAATTTAGAAACACTTAACCAATATAACTTGATTTATGGAAAGGTTAAGTTAAAATAAGAGGGCAACACTTAACCAATATACCTTGATTTGTAGTAGGGTTAAGTTAACACAAGAAGGCAACACTTAACCAAAGTAACATGACACGTAGGTGGGTTAAGTTAACTTGAATTCATTGATGACACTTAACCAACACAACAGGATGAATACGTGGGGTTAAGTTAACAAGAAACACTTGACCAATATAACTTTATGAACGAACGTGGTTAAGTTAATAGGAAACACTTAACCGATCCAATAGGATAAGTAAGAAGGGCCAAGTTAATAAGAAATGCTTAACCAACATGACATGATGAATGAGTGGGTTAAGTTAACATGAGCGGACAACACTTAACTAATTTGCGTAATGTGCGGGAGGGTTAAGTACATATCCTGTTGGTGGGTAATATTAGTAAATATAGGGCCACAAAACTTAACCATTAAATAAACATGCTTGAATCAGTGGAAGGGTTTAGTAAATATCGGGTTGGTAGGTAATATTAGTAAATATAGGCCCATAAAACTTAACCATTAAATAAACATGCTTGAATCAGTGGAATGGTTAAGTACATATCGGGTTGGTGGGTAATATTAGTAAATATAGGCCCACAAAACTTAAGTATTAAATAAACATGCTTGAATCGATGGAAGGGTTAAGTACATCTCGTGTAAGTGGGTAATATTAGTACATATAGACCCACAAAACTTAACCGTTTATTAAAAATATTAGAATCGATGGAAGGGTTAAGTAGATATTGGGTTGGTGGGTAGTATTAGTAAATATAGGCCCACAAACTTAATCAATAGGAAACCCTAGTAACGGGGACCCATTTCAGCAGTAACCCACATGGATGTATCATGATACCCTGAACTAGGCAGAGTGGGGCACAATTACTGGGCTGATTATAAGCGGTCAAAGCAGCGGCAGGGGGTACGTCAGTGTAGGTTCCGACGGTTTACGGGCATGCACGTACTCCTGAGTGGGAAAAAGCAGGCACTGGGTACCAGTAGTTATACACTGTGCATCTTGAATCGTGTCAGGTCGCTATCATAAGGATTGATACACCTTATGGTGGGACCAACACATGGTATCTACACGCAAGAGAGGCCCGATTGACATAGACACATGGAACATTAATACAAGTAGGTAGCCGATCGATAGGGTAGTAATGGTGCATCTAACATGTTCATGGCAATCAGGCTGATTGAGGTGGAATCCTCATGATAGATGTACGCCTGAAGGCTACCACAATTACGGGGATTGGGATCACAATTATCATTTTATACAGGTTAATAGTTGGGACACTAGTTAGGTGGTGCAGAGATAAATGTAGAAATCAGATTAGCAGAGTAGTAGAGAAGCAAAGAAAAAGTAGAAGCGCATTCAGTTCACCTTGCACTTATCTTGTCTTTAGTTACCTTGTTTTTATGGTATTGTCATGTTTTCAATTTATTCATATCATGATACTTTATCTTGTTTGCATGTTGAAAGATCGATGGACTTACCAGACTTATGTCTGACCTGGTTTGTTTTTCGCCTCTTTTCTTCCGTTTCCCCCCAGGTAGTCAGGGAGGGAATAGCTTAGCCTAGCTTAGACCTCTTCTCTTTCCAAGCTTGAAGATTAGTTGGTGTATCGGGGAATATCATTGTTTTTATGCTTCTTTTATTCTTGGAAGTTTTTAAATCAAGATAGAAGTTCTATGTATTACATTTAAGTATGATTGAGGAAATTGTTGTAAAAGCTTGACTGAACCACATTGTTTATAAAATGACTTTATTTTCCACTACTTTATCTGTCTGTCTTGTAATATATCTGCATCTTTTACCTATAATGCTCCACCAAAGTTAAGGCATTCCCTCTGTGAGTGACCTTAACGGAGGTGGGGTGTTTCACTTGGTATAAGAGCTGAAGGTTACCAGATCAAATAAAAGATTTGAAAAATTATTTTCAAAATGATTTTAAAAGAAGCATTTTCAAAAGAAAAGTTTTGTTTTAAAGGCATAATCCCAAAAGCCATATGCACTATCTTTTTGATCCTATATTTGAATCCTTATTTCCTTCTTTCCTGAGTCTTTGGGGCTCCTGGCTTTCTGGGAGGTAACCTCATCGCGACATGGTTCCGTAGACTTGATGAGACTACGAAACTTGTCAAAGGGAAAATTATCGCCTAGCTTCCATCTACAGCTGCAGTAGTTTCACCTATGGAAAATTTTTCTTTTGTGCTTTGTAGGATTTTCTGTGCGATGGAGGCAGCTTTCAAGAGACCTGTCAACAAGTTACACAAGGATGGAAAAGATGAGAATGATGGAGTTTGGCAAAGGAACACAACCCAAGGATGAAGAACTCATGGATATATGCTTGGTTCACAATGGAGGGGAGGAAAGAATAGTAAAACCTAAGACAAGCGGAAGTATTTTATTATGGTATAACGGGTCGTATAATTAAGGACAAGGGCAATAACAAAGGATAGGATTTTCCGAAAGGCAAGTGCATGCTCTCACTGCCAGCATATCTAAGAGAGAGGTAGTAAAGCTTCGGTTGAAAAAGTATAGTTTTTCTTTTTGATCATCCTGTTAGTACTCTTTTTGATTTTAGCGCTTTACGTTCATTTATATCTGCTTCCATAGTTGAGTCTCTGCACCTTAGTACTTGTATAGTAAAAGATCCCATTATTGTCTCAAATCCAATTTGTGTTTCGCCTCATTTATCTTTGGTTTGCAAGGATTTGAGAAAATTAGGTTTTTGGTTTCATGGGCTATGGGTTGATTCTAGGCATGGATTGGTTAGCTAGTAATTATGAAAGGAGGGTAGTTAGACTTTCGACCTGCCTCAGGAATACTCTCGAGATTTTGTGTGATCCTAAGGGATCAGTTTGTCTTGGCTACCTAGAATCATTTGATGCGTTTATCGATGATTTGCGATCCGTTAGAGTAGTCCATGAGCACGCAGATGTTTTTGATTAGGTTAAGGGCTACCCCCCTAAAACTCGAGAAAGACTTATGCATATATCTAGTTGACAATGCGAAGCCAGTTATGTGATCAACGATAGTTTTGGAGTAGGATTGGCGAGGATAGCCAGAGTCGGTTAAGCGCTCAATTGTTTGGTTGTTTTACTAGTATCATCTCACATAAATCGTCCAAATTCGGAGGAGGTATTTTTTTGGGTACTTGTCTGATATTGGTTTTGGCCTTTGGGGCATGTACTTGAGGGATGCCTAGTTCAACTAGGATGGTTTGCGTGAGAGATATCGACCCTCAGATTTGTGACATGATGGATAAGCTAAGTAGAGGAGAGACCTATAATCATCTTAGTATATACATTTGGTATCATGGTTAACACCTGTTTATCATGGAAATATAGTTCAACTACATTGGATACCCTCTAGCATAGTAAGTGATCGAGGTCCTATCTTTGCTAGTGGCTTTGGAAATGAAGGTCAAAAAGCTTCGCAATCATGAAGTTAAATTAGCTAAGGTACAGTGGAGTAAAGCTCAAGAAGATGCGACTTAGAAGACTGAAGACTAGATACGCGCATCAAACCTTTTTTTGAGGGTATATCCCTGATTCTTCTTTTTCTGTAAAGTTTATTTGCATGTTAGTCTTTATCTTTTAAGTATATCCTCTCGGTCCTACCCTCGATCCTTAGGTAGAAGCCAATGGATGTAAACATGTGTTTGAGACATGTTATGTTTGGTAGATGCAAGTGGTTGCAAGTGTTTGCTAGTGGTTGCTCGTGGATGCATATACACACATTATGCACTAGATCGGCTCAGTCACTTTCATATTGCATATGCATGAGTGAGCTTTTATATATATGGATTGAAACTTGGTGTGTTATCATATGGATGTTGCATTTGTATGAATGATTAAGCACTCATGTAGAAATTATAAAGTAAGATTAGGAATAATTGCATACATGATGGACTCATGGCACTGACATAATTCGCATTAAGGAGACCAACTGAATCAGTGGATTGCTCGATTTTTCATTAGATAAGGACATATACACACACTCTCCATATGTTCATACGACATTAGAAACCTTTTAAGGACAATGGATGCCTATGACTGAATGGTTGAGTAGATGGATGATTGGATATTAGGATGCATTCTTCTTAACTTGAATATTTCGAGGACAAAATCCTTTAAGAAGGGGAGAATGTAACACTCCGAATTTTCTGAGAATATAAAAATTAACAAATTATAGAGCACTTAATTTTTAGAAGAAGAATTAAGTAAAATGGGTTGCGCTATTACATTCGTCTCAAAATTTTGGTCAAGATAGACATTTGGTTTGCATAAAACAGATACCTTATGATGAAGTTATTAAGCCTTGAAGTTTGTATGCATATGAGAAATATATATATATATAAATTAAATAAATAAATATGCAAAAAAGTACGAATCAGGAGGGGGAATAACCGAACTGGCCCATTTTTGAGGTCAACCCGAGCCTCGCTGGGTCAACTTGGGGGTTGATTCAGGGTGTTTGGCTGTCAACTCGTGGGCCGATTCTCTCTAAGGTAGAGGTGGCATCTGATTGGTTCTCATGGTTCAGGGTTAATCTAATGGTCCTAAAACACTCTCTACAACTATATAAGGACCCTAAACCTAAAACCTAATTCTATTATTCACTCTCATCTAAACCTAGCCGCCACTAGAACCTAAATCAAATTAAATCTAATCTAATTCAACTAAGAGAATTCAACGATCTACAACAAAGGCGAGTAATTCAATTTCAGAATACAGAACCCAGAACTCAAGAATTTCCTTTTGTTTGTAAGTGCAGTTATCTTTTAGATGTGAATAAATTAAAGACATGATTTGTAATGAATTGTAAAATAGAATTGTATCAAGTTGTATGTGATGCTAATTCATGTCTATTCAATCATATATGCCTATGAACTGTTGTGGTCTATCGAACCTATCATGTTATGTGGAAATTGGTGAGTAAACCTACGATGTTGTATAGGAATTTGGGAATGAAATTACCAAATGTAAGTTTGGTGATATTATGATACATACAAGTTTTAGGCTAAGTCATGTCGTTTATGCCTAATTGTTTAGAGCTATTATGCATACATGTTTAGATCTACGACCTTATATGTTTAGATCTACAACTTTATATGTTAGATCCATATGCCTTTATGATAGATCTAATTTGCAAGTTCACCACTAGATGCCAAGTTTAACTTTTATAGTTTTATGTAAATTCATATGCTTGTGGTTCATGTTGCATAGATCAAATTTGCAAGTTCATAGTTAAAAAGTATATTGTTCTATGCCAAATCCATGTGAAATATGTGTAGTTAGATCCATACTTTTGTATGATGTCGGAATGTTGCAAAGTTCCTTTTTTCCTCTTTTTGTTTTATAAGTTAGGCTAAAATATCGAGCCTAACATTATATGTAATTTTGCGAACGTACAAACGGGGTAACGTTGGGGAAAACATGAAATTACATGTAATTGGCATGTCTGACACATAAGCATGATAAGTAGCATGAAAATGGTATAATCTATATACCTATAATTTTGAATGTGATTTAGAAGGAAGTGGGCCATGACAATAATTGATTTATAATTTACATATAAATATGTACGATAAACATAAAAAATTACATGGCATACATTGGTTCATGAAATGGTATATTTAGTATACCATTAATTGTGAGCATAATTAAAAGGATAATTGTGGCATAATTAAATTAGGAATAATTTACATAAGAAATTTGTCATAAATAAGAAATACGTAAATTTAGAAAAGACGAATATGTCTACCCGAGGTTAGACTGAGTTGTGGTGAAAAACTGTCCGGAACCGACCGGCACATCCAGTGACCATAACAATACATGTCTAATGTGGGTCTTTAGTGCATTGAGCCCAAAAAGGACCCGAGGTTAGACTGAGTTGTGGTGTAAAACTGCCCAGAACCGACCGACACATCTAGTGACCACAATAATACATGTCTAATGTGAGTGGTTGGTGCTTTAATAAAGCTAAGTCAAGATTGGCAGGGTTAAGTCAATTAAGGAAACACTTAACCAATTCAACATGTTAACTAAACTGATGGGTGAGGTTAAGTAAATTTAGAACACTTAACCGTCATAACATGTTAATTAGACAAGTGGGTGAGGTTAAGTAAATTTAGAACACTTAACCGTTATGACATGTTAATTAGACAAGTGGGTGAGGTTAAGTAAATTTAGAACACTTAACCGTTATAACTTGTTAATTAGACAAGTGGGTGAGGTTAAGTAAATTTAGAAACACTTAACCAATATAACTTGATTTATAGAAAGTTTAAGTTAAAATAAGAGGGCAACAATTAACCAATATAACTTGATTTGTAGTAGGGTTAAGTTAACACAAGAAGGCAACACTTAACCAAAGTGACATGACACATAGGTGGGTTTAGTTAACTTGAATTGATTGATGACACTTAACCAATACAACAAGATGAATACGTGGGGTTAAGTTAACAAGAAACACTTGACCAATATAATTTGTTGAACGAACGGGGTTAAGTTAATAGGAAACACTTATCCGATCCAATATGATAAGTAAGGAGGGTCATGTTAATAAGAAATGCTTAACCAACATGACATGATGAATGAGTGGGTTAAGTTAACATGAGCAGACAACACTTTACTAATATAGCGTAATGTGCGGGAGGGTTAAGTACATATTGGGTCAGTGGGTAATATTAGTAAATATAGGCCCGCAAAACATAACCATTAAATTAACATGCTTGACTCAGTGGAAGGGTTAAGTACATATCGGGTTGGTGGGTAATATTAGTAAATATAGGCGAACAAAACTTAACTATTAAATAAACATGCTTGAATCGATGAAAGGGTTAAGTACATCTCGTGTAGGTGGGTAATTTTAGTACATATAGGCCTACAAAACTTAACCGTTTATTAAAAATGCTTGAATCAACGGGAGGGTTAAGTACATATCGGGTTGGTGGGTAATATTAGTAAATATAGGCCCACAAACTTAACCAATAGGAAAACCTAGTAATGGGGATCCATTTCAGCAGTAACCCACATGGATGTATCCCGGTAACCTGAACTAGGCAGGGTGGGGCATGATTGCTAGGTTGATTATAAGCGGTCAAAGCAGCGATAGGGGGTACGTCAGTGTAGGTTCCGGCGGTTTATGGGCGTGCACGTACTCTGGAGTGGGAAAAAGCAGGCACTGGGTACCAGTAGTTATACACTATGCATCTTGAATCGTGTCGGGTCGCTATCATAAGGATTGGTACACCTTATGGTTGGACCCTCACAGTGTATCTACAACCAAGAGAGGGCTGATTGACATAGACACATGGAACATTAATACAAGTAGGGAGCCGATCGATAGCGTAATAAGGGTGCATCTAACATGATCATGGCAATTAGACTGATTGAGGTGGAATCCTCATGAAAGGTGTACACCTAAAGGCTACCACAATTACGGGGATAAGGATCACGATTATCATTTTATACAGATTAATAGTTGGGACACTAGTTAGGTGGTGCATAGATAAATGCAGAAATCTGATTAACAGAGTAGAAGAGAAGCAGAGAAAAAGTAGAAGCGCATTCAGTTCACCTTGCACTTATCTTGTCTTTAGTTACCCTGTTTTTATGGTATTATCCTATTTTCAGTTTATTCATATCATGATGCTTTATCTTGTTTGCATGCTGAAAGATCACTGGACTTACCAGACTTATGTCTGACCTAGTTTTCTTTTCTCCTCTTTTCTTCCGTTCCCCCCCAGGTTGTCAGGGAGGGAATAGCTCAGCCTAACTTGGACCTCTTCTCTTTCCAAGCTTGAAGATTAGTTGGTGTATTGCTTTGGACTCTCTCTCTTCCACTGCTATGGCTGGTTCATGCTTTATCGGGGAATATCATTGTTTTCATGCTTCTTTTATTCTTGGACATTTTTAAATCAAGACAGAAGTTCTATGTATTACATTTAAGTATGATTAAGGAAATTGTTGTAAAATCATGACTGAACCACATTGTTAATAAAATGACTTTATTTTCCGCTGGTTTATTTGTTTGTCTTGTAATTTATCTGCATCTTTTACCGATAATGCTCCATCGAAGTTAAGGCATTACCTTTGTGAGTGACCTTAACAGAGGTGGGGTGTTTCAGTGTATCAATCCCTATGATGGCGACCCGACACAATTCAAGATGCACAGTGTATAACTACTGATGCCCAGTGCCTGATTTTTCCACCCCAGAGTACATATACACCCGTACTCCATCGGAACCTACACTGACACACTACCTACAGCTATTTTGACCGCTTATAATCAGCCAAGTAATCGTGCCCCACCCTGCCTAGTTCAGGGTACCGTGATACATCTATGTGGGTTACTGCTGAAATGGGTCCCTGTTGCTAGCGTTTCCTAATCAACATGTTATAGCGGTTAAGTGTTCTCAATTTAACATAACCCCACCCATTTGTGTAATCAACATGTTGCATTGGTTAAGTGTTGCCTATTCATATGTTACTTAACCTTACCGTTCTTAGCATGTTTGTTCATTGGCATTAATTAATTTATTAATGCACCAACCTCTCACATTAGAAATGTTGTTTGCAGTTGCTGGATGTGCCAGGCGGTTCCGGGCAGACTTCTACCACAAATCATTCTAACCTCGGGTTTTGGGCTTGATGCCCTAACTCTCACATTACCATTTGCTGGATGTGCCGGGTGGTTCCGAGCAGTCTTACACTTCAACTCAATCTAACCTCGGGTTATGCATGTTCATCTTTTAACCAATTTACATATTTAACATTCATGTCCAAGTCTAGATTTTTGTATGCCAATTATCCACAATTGTAGTCAATTCAAGTTATGTCCAATATACTTGTTATGTCCAAAATTACTCCAATAGATTATACCCAATTCCCTGCGTTACAATCGCACGTACAACAAGATTCAACAAGGTTTCCAAATTCTAAGTACTCATAAAATAAAACGGAAAGGGGATAGAGAAGAAACACAAGAATTGACATAAGGGAATATAGGCATGTAAATGTGTACCAAACACAAGAATCATGGTTCAAATAGGCATGTTGTACATTAACAACGAATATGAGCAAACTAAGGAAAATACATCATAGGTATACACATTCGATAGGAACGAACATAAAGAAATTGCTAATTTGATGTACAACATGATAGGTTCAATCATAACAGTCTCATAGGCATAGGTAATTTCAGATTTGACAAAAGAATAAGCATGAATCAGAATTGATTATCTTACAATTAGGCATAGTTCTAAATTCGATTCATTACAGTCATGATTTTTATTATGTGTTCAAATCTGAATAATAACTGAACTTACAACGATAGAATTAGAAAAAGAGAATTAGTTGACGTTGTAGAGATTCTAATCATTCTTTGTTGATTGAAGCGGAAAACGTTATCTTCAATTTGAAGCTCTCTAATTTGATTTCTAGTTTGGAGAAGAAGGAGGCTAGTTTAGAGATGGACAACATGGAGGCACCATAGAATAGGGTTATGAGGTTAGGTTTAAGTTTAGATATGTATTTATAGATGTGTTAGACAAACTATGGCCTTTAGATTAGCATATGAGTCATCAGAGCCATCCAAACCAAAGAGACACATCACCCAGCCAACCACAACGCGACACATAAGCCCTAATCCTTCAGAATTTGTCACCCAGATCTGGGAAGATAGAGGTCGACACCACTGTCGACACCCCTATAGGGGGGTCGACACTTATGTTGACACCCCCTAGGAGGGTCGACACACTTGGGCGGGATTTTTCCCGCTCATCTTTTATTGGCCGATTTTCGAAATTTGAATTTGTTTTCTGATTTTCAATTATTATTTAATTTAATTCTACTTTGAACTGAAATCTTCTAAGCTTCATTACTTCCTCATATGGGGTCCTATTGACGCAAACTCGGGGTCTATTCCAACCAGAATTCCGAGTCGAATGCAATGGAGCTACCCATTTAACTTAATTCCCACTTTTAAAATTAAGTATTCTTCAATTCGTTATTATAATATTCATTGAAAATACGGGGTGTTACAAAACGTGTGTTCAGGAATTACCAATCCTCAAACGTACGGGAGAACCGGCCTTGGAGGATCCAAGGGTCTACCGCGGGAGATCCTGAGGCATTTGCTAGAGTGTCTCGAAGCCGACGAGTAGTACATCCCTTGCCTCGAATCATGACGGAAATCCAATTTCCAATACGTGACATTTCGATTTTGATTGTAGATTCTAGTATTGGCGACATGATAGATGGTATCCATGCCGCCTATGATTGATACATTTATATATGAAGTTGTTTTTACGCTAAGCACTTTTAATAGTATCAAATGATTTGTTTTAAACGTTTAAACGTACTGTTGACCCGCCTTTTGGCAAGGCCGTCAACCCATAGACCCGTCATAAGACCGCTCAGGGCTCGAGCATGGGCCTTGACAAGCCCAGACATTCTCAGAAGATGTGGTGGAATACTCCTAGACATAAAAGACCTGGGCTCGATGGTCTTGAGATGAGATTACACTACAACTATGACTTGGTCATGAGATATATTTCATAGCCTATTTACTTGGTCCAACTACCTATTCTAAAGCATATAAACTCGGATCTAGCTACGTTTATGCTGCCACATATTAGAGGGATCTTCTCCACGTAATCAAGACTCAACTCCATTATCTGCTATTCACATGGATCAACTGACACATGGCACCTCCAATTATTGAAGCCTACTTCCTATAAATACACCAAACAATATAACAAAGAGGGGATCATCTTCTTCAGCTCAGATTAGAGCCTAACTCTTTGGCCCATGCATGACTCAATCATGATTGCCAACCACTTTCATCATGAAATACTTGTTATATTCCTCAAAAACGATTATGTAATAGAGATTCTGACGATCTCATTCATTGTATCTCCGACTTTATGATATTATTATGAGACTATAAAGTGGACGTAGGCTCATTAACGCCGAACCACTATAAAAATGTTGTTGTCTTGTTTTTTCTTCCTTTTTCTCGCTTTTTCAAATATTTCTTCATAAATCACGCTCAAATTCGACTTTTGGCCGTTGATGACCACTTTTTGGCGTCAACAGTTTGGTGCTTTCACTAAGAAATGAATTTTCAACGTCTTAAGGGTTTTGCTCAACTTTTGGATCACCAAGTCCAAGACGAAATCCTAGTTTCAGTCGTCTTCAACAGCCATGGTTTCCAATACTTATGTACATGCTTTGGAAAGTAGAAGCAGCAACACCTGCATAAAAAAAACTATTTTTTTTCAGTTTTGGATTCGACCCTAGTCGGGTTGACCCTTCCTGGGTCGACATCAACCCGACCAAAGAACCAGCCAGTAGGAATTGCACTTTGGAAAGCTCCTGGTATGTAGCTTGGCCCAGAGCAGGTCATAGGTCGAGGTGAGATCAGTTCAAACAGCCATCGTCGTAACGATGTTCAAGTCCAGGTCGATCGACTCGTCTGAAGCTCTCCAGGTTGACCGACTCCTCTGAAGATCTCCAGGTCGACCTGCTTTGAACCAACTTTTTCAAATATATCGGCCCGGATTACTAGTCATTTCTAAAGTCTTGCACATCGACCCGAGACAAGGTCATTTTCAGAAAAAATGCATTTTTCTGATCGTTTCAGAAAAGACTCCATCTTCCAAAATCAAAAAAAAAAATCATGCGGTGCCTGCATTTTCGACCTAACCGGTTAGGTCGATCGCCGCCGGGACTGTGGGGCCCCGGACCCCCACCGGCGCTGCGCCCGGACCCGCTTGGTGGCTCGTCTTCGGCTCGGCATATATTTTGGCCAACAATAATCATAAAGAATTTGCATCCAAGATTCGACGGATGGTCTGAGAATATCAACAGCAAGATGGCAACGACCGGGATTCTTCCAAGAGCCATCACCCTCATTTGTTGAGGTTATTCAATCCTGATCGACTGCTTCAGTCTTGCCCAAAGATCGACGAGTTAAAAGCTTGAAACACTTAAGCCGGGTTGCTGATTGATTGTCTATATATCGGCTCTCGTTCCCCGACGTGGAATCAAAGACATAACCGCGGATGGACGAGGCATGACTACATTATTACCCTCCATATCCCATTTCCTGACATGGAAAAGACAAAGCTTCTATAAGCATGGATCCATTGTTCTTCTGCCGATCAAAACCTTAACACCCACAAGATGAGATAACATTATTAGCGGTTCTGATCTGACTACCTGACCTTTATTCCTTGCCCTCGACGTGGGGGCAAGAAGGCGATTCAAAGGAAACTCGCCCTCATCATTCACCCACAAAGGCCGCTTGATTGCCTTTATTATCCCAGTACGATCCAGGTCTAATCGTTCTTGGCATTGCCGCCCCATGAGGATTTGAAAAGACTTCCTTCATCAATTAAAGCTTCAACGGTCATCACCTGTCAGAGATGGGGCAAGTCAGGATGGGCTGGCAAAGGATATGCGATACCATTCTCATTTTGAATAATACTCATTCCATTAACAGGATTTTTTTTACCCATATCTTTTATCTTTACATGCTTTATAAGTAATTTATGTGACTAATAACTCTTATGAATTTATGTGTGAAATATATAGGTACCCAGAGTCTGATACTGATCATACTTCCAATACCTGCATACAGAACTACAAAGCATTGCCATAATGGGCCTGACCGAAGCGCTCGTTTGCAGAATCATGTCATCCGTCCGAGAAAAGTTACACAGCTCAAGGTGGATCTGACATGATCATCCACTACTCGGCTCATGTGTGGCATGACTCAAGATAATTGTGCATCGATCATTGCATTTCAAAGTTGAGATCCGACTCCAGATGGACGCGGTTCGACCGTCCATACAACCAGGTCCTGCACTCGATGCCATCGAATTACATAAATCCAAATAAAGGAGGCAGCACCGCCTATCAACGTACTTATTTTCCAATCATGCATTTTGCCTTTACATACTTCTTGAGTTATTGACATGATTAACTCATGCAAATTCGTATATGAATGTTGCAGGTACCCGACGTTTGGTACCGACCACTCCTGCCATAGTTTGATCCGAGGAATGTAAAGCTTTGGCAAACGTGATTCGACCCTTCACCCGCTTACTATTGGCCTAACGAAAACATTCTAAAGCAAAAGAAGTTCGACCATTCATTCACCGACTTTTTGCCCTTGACGCGGGGGCAAGAGAGTAAATGCACACGCGTTCGACGTGTGTTATCCATATATGGACATACTAATGAGGCCTCCTCATCATCTATCCATTGATTCGCCACGCAAGGCATAGAAATGTATTCGAGTGTGACATAATCACTCGGTAGATCGACGACTCTATCCCATGATCTGATGGGAAGAGTGCAACAGTGACGGGTACAATACCATGAACGACATCAACTTTTACCTTCGAAGTGGGGGCAAAAGAGATATGTTAGGACGAGAATGAGTATGACTCGACCGCTCTCTAACGACGTATCTAATTCTTTCTCATGATTCGGAAGGGAGGAGTATAAACTTAATAGGGGTGAGAACCGATCATCCCCGATGGCGACCTTTGCCCTTGACATGGGAGCAAAGGGACGATGCCAAGGCAAATGTGACCCGACTGTTTGCCCGACTAACTCTAATCCTCAGAGCTTCACTACAACAAAATGACCCTATTACAACGGTGGAACACCGTTGTAATATACATTTTACAACGGTGGGCTAACTGTCGTGTATTAAGAAGTTGTAATAGACTAAAATCTTTTACAACTTTTTTGCACTGTTGCAGCACCGTTGTAACATGTATATTTTACAACTTTTTTCCACCGTTGTAATAAACTTTATTACAACAGTTATGCACCGTTGTAATAATATCTACTACAACTGTTATGCACCATTGTAATTGACAGTTGCATTTAAAAAAAAATATACATCCATTGCAACTGAAATGAACAATACACTAAATATAGCAATACTCCATAAGCAAAACAAATATTACAGTTATTTGCAAACTAATTTATTAAAATACTCAAATTTTCAATATTACAAACAATAAGTTTTACAAAAGATTTTTCGGACTATTACATACTTTCAAATCCCTTCTTCTTCATCATTCTTTCCATCGTCGCCGCTAACACTTTCAAATCCATCTTCGCATATTTCTTCTTTATCAGTCTGTTTGTTGCCTGATTATAAAAAATAAATCATCATGGGTATGGACTTAAACTTGGAGGTGTGTACTGTGGATGCATATGCTCAGCGCTATTAACAGTAAATACATGTATCACTTGATGACAATCATACAGAAGCACACACAGTGATCAACATAAAAAAAAAAACTTAGACATGCACTCTGCTTGAAACACAAGGTTTGGAAGGCATAAATTCAAATGTATCTACTACATCAGGCGATATATAAGAGTTTCTGATCACCATTAATCAATCTAATGATCTCTCTTACAGGCATGCACTTGCCAAAAACTAGCAATCAAGTGATAACCACCCTTTTATTCCTATAGCCTACCACACGAAAAGAATTCATTTTTTTTCAGCATACCTTAATTTATGTAGCGCTAGCTGCTGGTTTTTCGTCCCCCTTCCCTTCTAATGAAAGGCATTAATCTACATCAAAAGCACAAACAGAAATATTGATTGTTGCAGAATCTACATCAAGATGTAAAACTAATGCGTTATGCAAAAATAGACTGTTTTGCTCCTTTATTGAAACTTAAACGTACTGGTATTTTTTTCAAACTGATTGTTCATTATGTTTCGCCTTAAACTCGACGATCCACATTAGAAGGAAAGAGAACGAATGCATCCGGATAACCCATATAAAGGTTTCTCCAATCTCCAATGCAATGAAGCACGGCTTATGATTGGCCGAAATTATGACCCCATGACGAGAATGGTTTCCCATTAACCGATGAAAAATACATCGGCATGCTCGAATATACTTCACCAAAGACATCTTAAAGCTTCAATGACAAACAAATTTCACAGCACAATCATTAGATTAAGAAACTTACATGAGGCTCCATTAGTTTGGGCTGTTGAATCATTAACAGAAGGACCATCCTCAGCCTTCCGTCTTTTCTCAGCAGCTGAAATATGTAGAAACTTAGTGATCTTTGCTTAAGTCTAACTGCTGATGGGACACCTAATCTATAGCTTAACAACCTTCTATTCACTTGGAAAGCAAACTACAGCTAGTTCTATACCTAGAAGCTGTAGTGAAATAAGAAATGTACAATTTCTAGAGCTTGTAAAGTATACATGCTCTTGCAATGTAATATGACTTTAAGATAGAGGGTGATAATGCTGACGCTCTAAAGGTTTAACTTCAAAATGGTAATTCGGTGTGATAAACAAATTCAGTGTGGATACTAGAAAAATGATTAACTCAAGAATCAAGATTTATAGTTAAATCATTTTCTGACTATTTGTTACTTTTTCATGAGATTAGTTCATATGCAAAATGAGAAGAAAACGTCCATAACCAAGTTACCTTTCTCTTCTTGCCTCTTCTTCTTCTCCCTTGCAACAAATGAACCATCAACCTTTGCGATACAATCTGACTTTGTTTTTGCATATTGAATCCTCTGAAGAAATATAAGCAGCACAAATGCAATATATATATAAGAAATGAAATAGAATAATTCAGCAATAAAATGAAAAGGTGGTACCATGGGTTTGTCATAAAATGGAAAACTCTGCATTTGCCTAACAGCGGTGCTTGCAGCTGTAACTTCACGAAACGCAATCCATGCTTGTCCTCTAAGCTTTGCTGTTTTCAGAGCGACCACGTCAAGAATTCTTCCATACCGAGAGAATAATGCATACAGAGATCTCTTCAATTCTGAAAAAAAAGAGGAGGATAATTTAAGTGCCTGCTAAATTGTAACACTAAAATTGATTACTAATTGCAAAAATATTGTAGATCAAAGGTAAGAACAATCATAATTATCAAAATCGGATCGTCCTATATCAACTAATGCCTTATTCTCAATTTGACTGACTACGCTGGCATCCACAGCATCCACAGTAGTATTAACATCTATGACATGATTCAATGCTTTTAAACCCAAATCGACACTATTTTCAGTCCAACGTTTACCAATAGAGGAAAATAGCATAGGGCTAAGGGTACCTGATTTAGAGCGAACTACCACCGAATGCTCCATTGTAGGATCGACAGCAGGCAAGTCATTTATATTATTGAGCAGACTCGAAAGGGGATTTTCAGGCAACGCTACAGAATTTCCTCAATTAACAGAGTTAAATCGATACCAGAACTCGACGGCGCTGACGACAAATTATGGCTCACCATACCACAGGCTTGTTCAGATCTATTGTTGAAGCAGCGGTTATTACAGTGAGACACACACTACCACAAGAGTAGCATGCGGATTTCCTCTTCCTCAACAAAAGAAAATGATGGCGAAGTCGAGCGGATTAGAGAATGGATGCAGATTGCGTCTTTGAGGAGGTTGGGGTCGCCATTTCTAAGTGAAAACGTAAAGGTTTAGTTTAGGGTTGCCCATACGATTTTGATTTAGGGTACAGCACAGGAGAGGCGGCCTGCCTAAATTTTCACGTGTGCCGCCTAAATTTTCACGTGTGCCGCCTAAATTTTGATTTAGCGAGGATGTAGTTCCTTAAGACCAGATTTTCGCTTTTTCCATTAAATTACATCCTTTTATGCTAATTTTTTATGCCCATCTATTTTTCTTTGATTATAATTAAAATTTCATTAAAGTATATAAAATTAAATATTATAAGTTAGAACTTATAAGTAAAAATTTATATCAAATTTAATATGGATTCCTTGAGAATTAATTTTTATTAAAATATTAAATATTGCTTATGAATAGTAGTTATTGCTAATTATTCTTAAATATTAAAATGATTAGTTATTAAATATTAGCAAGTGTTAATATCTAATATGGATCTATTATAACAAGTAGAAAAATGAACTGCTAAAAATAAGTTTTTACAATTTTCTAATAAAAAGATTTTAATTATTAATTATAATTATCAATGTACTATTTAAATAGAAAAAGGAAAATATCACCTATTGCAACATATGCATTTTTACAACTAGCAAGGAAGAAATGTTGTTAATTATATTAAAATATAGTCATATATTACAACAGTCAAAAAATAAAAGTTGTGATTCAAATTATTATTATTAATTTCAATTATTATTTTAGTTAATTATAAATTATTATTATTATTTACTACTGATTTTTAACTTACAATTGTTACTTAATTAACGATTGTTGTTAAATTTTGAGTAAGATTCAAATTCAACGGTACACAAAATGTACCGTTTCGGACGGGGCGCTGCCCCGCAACCCGCCGGGGGCGCTGCCCCCTGGACCCCGTTAACGGGGGTGTTGCCCCCGCACCCCCACCTTGGGGGGTTGCCACCCCCTGGACCCCCCCCTTCGTAGGGATCATATTTGACAAAAGATTATGGAAAAACTTTCAACAACGATTACTTATTAAAAAATATTATATACTAAATATTAATTACTACTAATAGTCATGATTAATTATAAATTAAATATTTATTAATTGTTATTTACTTATTGATTATTAATTAATTGATTATTAACCGCTCATTAGTTATTACTTACTAATTAATTACTAGTACTTAATAATGAAGTAGTTATAAATAATTATTTTTAATTAAATATTTAATATTTATATATTGATTAATAATTACTAATTGGTTGTTAATTAGTAATTATTAGTAGGAATTATTTATTTATTGATGTATTTTTAATTAAATATTTAAATATGTATTTATTGATTATTAATTAATAATTACTAATTGGTTGTCAATTACTAATTATTAGCATGAATTATTTATTTATTGAAGTATTTTTAATTAAATATTTAATATTAATATATAGGTTATTAATTAATAATTACTAATTAGTTGTAAATATTAATTATTAAAAATTATTTAATGAAAATAATTAATATTAAAATATAGTCATATATTACAACAGTCAAAAAATAAAAGTTGTGATAGGCTTTTATTACAACTGTCAAAATAACACGGTTGTTAAAAATAAATTTATTACAACTTTTCTGGAAAAAAGTTGTAAAAAACATTTATTACAACGGTGCTTTAACCACCGTGGTAAAATTAAAGTTGTAATATGGTGCTTTTGTTGAAGTTACAACGGTGTTTATACCACCGTTGTAAAAAACCATTTATTACAACGGTGCTTTTACCACCGTTGTAAAAACCCATTTATTACAACGGTGCGTTTACCACCGTTGTAAAATTAAAGTTGTAACATGGTGTTTTTGTTGTAGTGCTTGGATATGAGTATAAACTTAGGATGAGTGTGACAGGCGCGCCAAGATTTAAGACCACTCGATCCACAACTCTAACCCAAACTGACTTTGGGAGAGTATAAGGGACGAACCGCGACGTCCATACCTCTAACTCTCACGACTTGAGAGAGAGTATAAATCTGTTGGGTTAGTGTGAATGGTGCACCATGACTTAAGACCACTAAACCCATAACTCTAACTCTCACGACTTGGGAGAGAGTATAAAGGACAATGCTGCAACTTGCATGCAATCTTCATTGCCCTCCGACTGAGGACAGGATTATAAAGGACTTACGGATCAGACATCTGAATGACTTAACCCGGTTCCCATCAACGCTGGGAGCACGGGCATAGATTTCTGAATTAACTTCAAACACACTTCGGACGTGACCCGTGTTTCAAAGTTAAATGGAGGCTACAGACACTATACCTCCAAACTACGATACCTGACACTTTGACATTTAATAATTCTATGCTAGATAGATTAGCACTCAACATGTTTTCATTTCGAGCTACAATTGCTTATGACTTAAAGATTGACTTAGTAGCTTGCAAGACTAAGCTAACTATTCTTTTTTGAATTGCAAGATTATGTACAGATACAAAGCAAAGACATGAGGGACACACTCACATACAACAACAAAGAGGTCGTGTTCGAAGGAATGACGTTGACTTCTAATGCTAAGCTTCCCACACGACTCATTGCAATGACCGAAAGGAGACCTTGAGAGTGGGATGTTCAATAACACATCACATGATTTAAGGCAACAACTGAAAGAGGGCTTCGAGAGTGATATCTAGAATCGACACACATACCAAGAGCAACGACAAGTTTTCACATTGCAAGTACACTGAATAGAAGATGCATTAGCTCGAGCATTTGGAAGGCCGCATGTGGACCACGAAAGGGTGTAGAGTGTCCATGTAACACCCCACCTCCGCCAATGCCACTCTTGCAAGGACATTAGCTTTGGAGGGGCGTTAAACAAGGTAAACATGCATGCAGATATCACAAGACAGAACATACAAGTAAAACAGAGTAGTAAAGCAGCGGATAAAACCTAGCATTTCAAAACCATAGTCATGTTACAACAAAGTACTTGGTCACTATTTTCCAACAACAAAGTCTAGATAAAAGCATAAACTGAAAAACTGAAATACATAAAGTACTATCCCCAAAATGAAGTGATAAACCATAGCTAGCTCAATGTCCAAAACTGTACATGAGCAAATCCAGTAAGCAAGCTGTAAAGATCCAAGCTAAGCTCCAATGTTCCCACCCTGAGGACCTGAAGAGGGGGGGGGGGGGGAACGGAAGAAAAGAGGCGAAAGAAAACAGGTCAGTCAAAAAGACTGGTAAGCCCTACTACTATCTGTCTATGAACTAGTAAAGTTAACTGGAATGAGAAGCTGAGATGAACATAAGGATAACTACATACTGGCATGATGATTAACTAACAAGATAGATAAAGGTGACATCGCATAATCAAGGTTAAGTTTTGCACCACGGGTGTACTAGCATTCTAACATGTCAAGTAAAAACAAGAATTGATCCCTTGGCCCAAGCTTGGCCCAACATCATGAGGTGACCTAAATCAAGGTCCAACTACACGGTCTAGTCGATCGGCTCCCTATAAGCCTAACTCGTCAAGTGTCGGTGTCATACGGCCCAAACATGAAATGTAGCTAACTGTGCTAGGTCCACCCCAGGGTGTATCAAGTCCTAGGGTGTAAACCTCGGACACCAATCAAGTATGCACAGCCTAGATCTACTGGTACCCGTGCCTGATTCTCCAACGCCGGACTATGTGCACGATCATAGTCCGCCTGGACCTACACCGGCGTACCTACACAGCCGTCGTTTTGGTCGCTTACATGTCAGCCCAGTAATCGTGCCCCACCCTAGCCTAGTCCTAGGGTCTTATGATACTATCAAGAGGGTTACTGCTGCAAAGGACCACACAACTAGGGTTTCCTTAACGGGTTAAATGTGGTTAACCCGATCCAAACGTGGATTAAATTGGTTAAGTGTATCCAAGGTTCATGACGTAACCCCGATTAACCCATCCAGCCCAAATTGATTAAGTATTAAGTGGACCATGACTTAACCCTAATCAGGAGGCATTAATTAATTTAATGTGCTTTAACCTCTCACATTAGAATTTGTTGTGGTTACTAGTTAAGCCGAGCGGGTCCGGGTAGCTTTACACCACAACTTGGTCTAACCTCGGGTTCGAGCACAACATGACCAACTTCTCACATTGGGTCCTATTGTTTGTAGCCACTAGTTAAGCCGGGCGGGTCCGGCTAGATTTATGCTACAAACTCAACCCAACCTCGAGTTGGCCACACTCATATTTTCTAAGTGTTATGTCCATTATGTTTCCAAAACATAATTACAAGTTAACATATCACGTTATGTTATAAAAATCATGTTCATGTCATAATTTTACCCAACCCCAACGTAATCCCATCGTTTACATAATCGCAACAACGCATAAAGGGTAAAATAGGGAACTTGACATAATCATGACAAAAAGGTGTTGAAGCCACAAGTTTATCATGGTGACATATGAGATGTACATATGTTCATATACTTGCATATTGCATTCTTAGGCTTCAAAAGCATGCATAAAACCAAACTTAGCATATGAGTGATACATGGTGATAAATGACATGTAGAAATTGCTAGAAGTTCGCATTTAGCCTCACATGCAAGTTATCATAAGGGATATGATAACTTTCATGTTGCCAAAATGCAACCTTGATATAAAGCTTTAAGCTTTATGCTCACAACATCAAGTTTAACTTGCATAACATAGCAATATGTGTCATACATAATGATTAAACCAACTTTCATTGCATAATGATTAACCAAACTTGCATATCATAATAATCAACCAAACTTGCATATCATAATGATCAACCAAACTTGCATATCATAATGATCAACCCCAAACTTGCATCATTCATTTAACTTTAGAGTTCAATAAAAAGAAAGTAGAAAAGGGCTTACTACGCTATGAAGACACAAATGAATATTTATTATAAAGATTGAGACGAAGCCCTTATGCAAGCAGCAAAATATGAAAGCCCCAATTGAAAAACCCTTGCGCCAAATCAATAAAAATCCTTGCTTTGAAATAGAAATGTTGCAACTTGACTTGAATGCAAACTAAGAACACTCATACAAGTTTGAAAGCACTTGTATGAACTCACAATCTCTCATAGAAATAGGCTTAGGAATTTTAGCATGAGAGTGGAGGCCATGAGAGGAACAAATTTGACATAGTTTAGCTATAGGATTGAATAATGAGCATTTAGGTTTAGGTTAGGGGTCTTTTTATAGAGGATTAGGATAGTATTAGCCATAGGATTAACCCTAGATTCAATCCAAGCCATCTAAGCATGTCTTGGGGAAGAAGTCAAGTGTAGGAACCATCTAGGGCCTTTAGATTAAAGCTGAACCATGAGAACCATTCAAATGCAAAATCTGCATTTGAGCGAATCGGCCCACGGGTTGACAGCCAAACACCCTGGATTAACCCCTAGTCGATCCAGCGAGCTCGGGTCGACCTCAAAAATCGGCCGGTTCGGTTATTTCCCTCTCCCAATTCGCTGTTTTGAACATTTTTGCATATTTATTTATTAAATTTTCAATTATATATATATATATCAATATATATATATATATTTCGCTGCGCAACCCATTTCACTTAATTAAGTATACTTTAATTTGTGAATTTTTATGTTCAAATTACGGGGTGTTACATTCTCCCCTCCTTAAAGGATTTCGTACCCGAAATCTCCAAGTTAGGAAGAACGTATCCTACTATCCATCATCCATCTACTCAAAACATCATCCACGTGCAGTCATTGTCCTTAAAGGATTCTAAATGTGGTATGATCATATGCAAAGGTGTGTGTATATGTACTTATCTAATGCAAAAATCAGGCGATTACTGATACAGTAAACCTCCTTAATGCAAAATACGTTAGTGAAATGAGTCCATATGTATGCAAATTCCTAACATAATTTATAATCTCTACATGAGTGCACATAATATTCATCCATATGCAACATCCACGTGATAGCTCAACAAGTTTCATCCATGAATAAGTATAAGCACTCATGCATATGCAACATGAAAGTGTGTGAGCTGATCTTAGTGCCTAATGTGTATCATGCATCCACGAGTATCCACGTGCAAACACTTGCAACCACTGGCAACCATCAAGCATAACATGTTTCAAATACATGTTTCAACCAAGGGTTTCTACCTAAGGTTCTGATGACAAGATCTACGAAACAAGATAAACTAGATAAACGCGGATAAAAAGAAAGATATGCTAATTAGGAAAAGAGACCGAGAATGTACCCTAAAAAAGAAATGGATAAAGCCCATGCATCTTCTCCTCGGTTTCCCAAGTTGCATCTTCGTCGGCTTCACCCCACTGAACTTTCACCAACTTGACCTCTCGATTCCTTAGCTTCTTGATCTCTGTTCCCAAGATACGAATCAGAGCTCTTCTCAAGGTTGCTTCTTTCTCTACCTCAATGTCTTCAAGAATGCTTGGTTCAACCACTTAAGCGGACTCATGTAGGCACTTTCGGAGATGCGAGACATGAAAGACATTATGCACTCCGGCTAGCTTCTCGGGCGATCCCACCTTATAGGCCATTGTAACAACCCGTAAAATCTGGGCCAGTTTAAAATTTTTATTTTGGCAATTTTAGCGAATTTATGTTATTTAAAATGAATTATTTTAAATAATATCGACGAGAAATTTACTTTGAATAGAATCGAACGTATATATTATATACGTCGTCGTTAGAATATATAATAATTATATATAATTATAAAAGGAATTGAAAATGGCGCGGTAGTTCGATAATTCGATTTCAAACTTCAATTGAATGTACCGGGTGCAAAACAATCCGGATTTTAGTGAAACCAAAAATAATGGGATCTAATAGTGAATATCTTTCCAACGAATCCGAAAAATCAAAAGTTCGTAGCGGGAATCAAAAGATATGTCCAGTTGAAAATTCTGAATAGTCGCTATGGAATTCAGGCCCTTAAAAATGGACATTTTGCAAATGACCTCGGATTTCGACGAAACCAGTTTTGTTGGATCCGCAGTGTCAAGTTATTGCTAGATTTCAAGTTTCATAATTTTTCGAATCAATATGTGAGCGTGGCAAAGGAAAACGCGTTTGACCATTTTCAGTTGATTTTAATCGACTGGAAATTGGCCATTTTACAAACGGTCTCAGAATTCGACGAAACTAGTTTTGTTAGGACCGTATCGTCAATACGAAGCTAGAAAATATTTTTCTGGAATTTTTCTGGTTAGTATGTGACCCCGGTAATTTGAAATGTACGTTTAAAATTCAATATATAGAGTTAAATGAAAATTTAATGGAAACTGATTCAAACGATCGAATCAGCCAGCGATACATATCCCATTGTGTTCGGAATGGGGGTAATTAGCTAGGGGCGACAGCCGTTGGGTTTGATTTCGTGTTAGAATGGAAAGTCAACTTTAAAGGAGAATTAAAATAAAATTAATAATAAATAAATATAAAATAGCCTCTCCCCTCTCTCTCTCTCTCACTTCTCTCAGACAAAAAAAAAAAAAAAGAAAAAGAAAAAGAGATCGATCGACGGAGGTCACCCCCACGCCGCCGTGCCGTCGGCTTGCCTCCGCCTTCCCCATCTCCGGCAACCTCTCCCCTCCTTCCCCGTCCAACCCCCTCTCTCTCCGCCCCCCCTGCTGTTGACCGAACCGCAACATTGCCCCCCCCTTCGAAACCCTAATCGCCGCGCCAGAGCCTCCCCCACCCCATCGACGACACAACGCGCCGCCATCACCCGAGCGCACCTCCGACGAACGGAGAAGCCCCCCCCTGTAAGTTCCCTGCTATTTTATTTTTATTTTATTTACTTTTTCTGATTTTTAAAACTGTTTTTATTTATTTTTAAAACTGAACTGTTTTTATTTATTTTTAAAACTGAACTGTTTTTATTTATTTTTAAAACTGAACTGTTTTTATTTATTTTTAAAACTGAACTGTTTTTATTTATTTTTAAAACTGATCTTTTTTATTTATTTTTAAAACTGATTTTTATTTTTAGATTTTAAAGTGAAAAGATTTAAACTTCAAAAGCTGAAAAGTTAGGATTTTTAAGTTATAAAAATTTAGATTTTTAATTTACAAAAGTTCAGATTTTTGTATTAGGAAAAACCAGATCTTTATATTTGTAGAAAAATAAAAACTGATTTTACTTTATGGTTTAAAAATGAATTTGCTTTGAATAAAAAAACTATGGTTTTTAAAAATGAATTTGCTTTGAAAATATAATTTTTGTATTGTTTAAATCGAAATAAAAATATGATCTTTATATTGTTTACATAGAAGAAAATTTAGATCTTTATATATGAAAGCGAAGAATAAAAATTAGTTTTTTTTATATTGAATGGCGAAATAAAAATTCGATTTTTATATATTGAACTTCGGCATAAAAATATGATTTTTATATATCGAACTTCTAAATAAAAATATGATTTTTATATATCGAACTTCTAAATAAAAATATGATTTTTATATATCGAACTTCTAAATAAAAATATGATTTTTATATATCGAACTTCTAAATAAAAATATGATTTTTATATATTGAACTTCGAAATAACAATATGATTTTTATATATTGAATAGCGAAGTAAAAATTCGATTTTTACATATGTAGTGGCTACGGGCAACGAAGACAAAGAAGATGCGATAGCGATGAAGACTTCTGCAAATGAAGTGCCGTGGAGCTAGGATAGCTATCTGTGAGAATTTCTCACCTTTCAATTTCTTTTCTAGTTTTATATATATACTAGGATGCAGACGGTGCTTAGTAGCACCCGACACAATCGTCCACAGACCATGGACTTGTTTGTTTGGCTGTTTGGTGATTGATTGCGATATTGGTTTGAATGTGGTTTGTGGTGTGAAAAATCGAATCGATAAATTGGTTAGGATTAGACGTGCGCCGTTATAAGGCGAAGGAGTAAGGCTAGGTTAGACTCTTATTCCAAAATCTTGTGGTTTGCATAACGAATTGAATATGATTGATGTGTGAATGGCGTGGGCCTTCACTAGACCGGGGATAAGGCTAGGCCTTGTCCCGTTTCTAGTATCGTGCCGTTATGCCGCCGAAATTTTCTAAAATGTGTTAGAACAAAATAAAAATATCATTTTATTTAAAGAATGAAATTCATATGTTGGAATAAAATGTTTTATCGTTAAAAATATAATTTTTAACGTGAAGTGAATAAAATAGAATATTCATTTACAAACCAGACGGTTTGTTTATGTACACCTATTTGAATGACATTGATTGGGACGATAAATTTTACACATCGCCCAACTGCACGAATAAAATATTTGTTTGATTGTTTGAAACCCCACACGGGTGTTGGGATGAAATTTGCAGTTCACTCATCCTGATTGATTAAATATGTCGATCGATTGATTGACAGGCTGTTATAAGCGTTGAATATCTATATTTGATGCTTTTACAGTGTAGTGCACTTTGGTTGATGGTTGATTATTTTCAATGTTATTATATACATGTGTTGTATGAAAATCCATATAATTAACTTTATATGGTGATTGATTGGGCCTCATTCCAATTTGAAAAATAAAGAATATTATAAAATAAAAGTTCATGTGTTGACAGTACTCATTCATTGAGATTGGTCATGTGTTGAACGAAATATTTTGATAATAACAACTATTTTGAAAAAGAAATATTTGAAATAGAATATTTGAAAATAGAAATTTTTGAAGCCGTGTTGATTAGATTGACGCCATTTTGACGTGAACGATATTTATATCGATTTTAAAACGATTTCGAAATGAATTGAATTGAAAACGATTTCGAAATGAATTGAATTGAAAACGATTTCGAAATGAATTGAATTGAAAACGATTTCGAAATGAATTGAATTGAAAACGATTTCGAAATGAATTGAATTGAAAACGATTTCGAAATGAATTGAATTGAAAACGATTTAGAAATGAATTGAATTGAAAACGATTTCGAAATGAATTGAATTGAATATGAATTCAAATTGAATTGAAATTTGAATTGAATAGAAATGAATGAATTGAATTGAAAACGATTTCGAAATGAATTGAATTGAAAACGATTTCGAAATGAATTGAATTGAATATGAATTCAAATTGAATTGAAATTTGAATTGAATAGAAATGAATTTTAAAACGAATTTATAAAGAAGAATTCAATTTTGCTTAGAATTGAAATGGAAGTTGAAATAGATTTTGAAACGAATTTTAAAACCATTTATATAATTCGTTTTAAATAGAAATCGACGAAATATATTATATATATTATATATATAATATAATGGCCTGAATAGAACGCGCCGCGCCGCGGCAGTTCGCGAATTTCGACCATTTATTTCAAACGGATATTACGGGAGATCCGACCGTCGGATTCTCCTAAAACCGGAACCGTTGGGTTCGTATCGAAAAGAGCTTTCTAACGAATGTTAGAAATTTGAAATCTAACGGTTGGATTTGGAGTTACGTCCAAATCAAATTCGAAAAAGGTCGCTGTAAGTGCAGTTCGATGGCCATTGATGGAAATCGACTGTACGGGCCTTGATAAAATTATTAAAAATAGTAATAATTTGTGTAAAATCATAAGAAATGATTTAGAAAGAATTGGGATGAAAAACTCCATAATTGAAAAGATAAAAATAGATTTTTATCGAAATAGACTAGTTTTGAACTAGAATTATAATTCTATTTATTTTTAAATAAATAAATTGAATTCGAAAAGGGTTTTAAAAGTAACCAGAATTTCCAATGATTGCATTGGAGTGGATTTGAATCGAAATTGTCTTCGGAATATTTCGATGTTGGAATTCGTGATTATACAGGTGTTGTTATGGAAATTTGAAAGATATATTAATATCGTTATTTTCAATACGACATTTGTTAATCGTAGGATTTGATATTGAATATAAGCCGATATATTTTCTATTCAGAGCCTTATATTGAATATCAAATGTGATTTGGGTTTGTCGTGAATGGTGTCTTCACTAACACTGTTCTTGAACCCAGTTGAGAAAAGATTAAATCTTTTTATTTAGATTTAATGAAGTGTACCAATTAAAAATGATATTTAATTGGAATTGAATTAGTATTGATTTTTGGGTTTATCGTGAACAGTGTTTTAAATAACACTTGTTCTTTAACCTGATAATTAATGGATTGATTTTTGGGTTTATCGTGAACAGTGTTTTAAATAACACTTGTTCTTTAACCTGATAATTAATGGATTGATTTTTGGGTTTATCGTGAACAGTGTTCTAAATAACACTTGTTCTTTAACCTGATAATTAATGGAATGATTTTTGGGTTTATCGTGGACAGTGTTTTTAAATAACACTCGTTCTTTAACCCGATAATTAATGAATGTGATTTTGGGTTTATCGTGAATCGTGTTTTAAATGACACTGATTCTTTAACCCAGATAATGATTAAAACTAAGTGGAGTTTTAATGAATCTTTAATTAGATTGAAAAGATTGAGAATGGAGTATCACCAGTTTTGCTCCAGGCGATAGTTAAATCTTTAATTAGATTTGAATGTGAAATTTAGAAACTAACTGTCGGTTAGCCAAGTAGAATGGTTTTCTGGATATTGATCTGATGTTGGTTTCGGCCTTCGGGGTTAATGTTTGGGAAATTATTCTCTTGATTAATTTATGGTTAGTGACTGATGAATTGGAATGAGGCGTATGTTGTGTTTGTGTAACACTTATTTAAAATATACGCGAGTTATTCGGAAAGACCGGGTTTATCCCATTCTGAATAACTGATACGACGATAAGTCGAAGATGAAGACGATGGTCGAAGACCGGAGGTCTTCACGTCGTTTGGGTAATTACTGATGATCTTGATTGGGCTGTACACCCAAGAAGATGGAAACAGTTAGTGATCGTCCAGACGTACTTGGAGATCGAAGGATATGCGGGGTACTAGGTGCCTCCGGTTTCGTTCAGACCCAGAACGGACTTGTAAATGGACTGTGTGTCTGACATTGGATTTTAGTCCGTGTGATTGATCTCTATTAAATATATATCTGTTTGGCGGCGGAGAATTTATTCTCTTGCTTAACGCCCTTCTCTGAGACGTACGAGCTCAGGGGTTATATATTGATGGATATCAATCGCATGGAGTGAATTGCCTGTGTGGCATGCTAAGATGCAAATGATCAAGGCTTCTGTTGAAAAGCAAAGTCTTGTGGTTGATGATCGAAGCACGGCCTTTGTGGCGTAGCTTTGTGTAACGTTGATTCGCGAGTATCACACCCGGTATGAATCAAAAACGGGAGACGGACATCAGGGAGGGCATGCGTTTCTTTCTAGTTATGAGTGGCGTCAGTGCTTGAACTGGCTGACGAGTTTGACTCATGTGGATGTTACTTATTATTACTTGCTGAAAAGCGAGGCGCCTCGTGATATCGGTTTCGGCCGATGCTTCTGGTCGGCTGACGGGCCAGGCTTACGCCCCAAAGGGCGGGGAAACGCATCGTTCAGGCACTATAATCCACATCGGTGGACCGGCCCTGACGATCCAAGGGGCAGTTGCGGCTGTTCCGGTGGCTCGGGCTAGAGAGTCACAAATCGGTAGAGGATCTTGCCCCTAGCCTCGGTTCATACCATAAATGATAACCCAACTTCCAATACGACATTGCGGTTTTAATTGTAGAACCTAGTATGGTGACATAGTGGGATGGGGCACTCATGCCGCCTATGATTGATACTTATGATTTGAAGTTGTTTTATACACTATGCACTTATAATAGTATCAAATGATTTGTTTTAAACGTATCAAGCATTCTTGGCTGTTATAAGGTAAAAACCCTATCCCCCGGCTTGCGTTGCATTGTGTGATAGGACCTGGGTCTTATAACAGCTTCATTTTTCTTTATTTAGCATTGCGCTGTTTGTTTTATGCACTGGTATTCTTGGGAGGAAACCCGTTCCGTGTTATACGGCGTGGTCCCTTGATTTACCTAACTTTAAAAACAAAGATTAATAACTGTTTTAGTTCTCACACCAGTCACATGACTGACCTGGAGTTTATTGTTTTAACCTAAACTCTGGGTGCCCTTATTTTGACACGGGCAGCTAGTAGTTTTGGTTTTGCAGATTTATATTCACAGGATCCTGGTTTACAGCTGGAACGATATCCGGAAAGCTTTGTATCCGTATATCTCTTCTAGTTGTGTATTGTATTATTTTCCGCTGCTATGTATTTAAATGTAATTTAAATCTCTGATATTTCTGTGTAATATTCATTTATACTCTGTATATTCTTGTAATCTGATGCATTGTTGTAATAACAATGAAATGTTCTTTTATATGCGTTCTGTTGTGGTTTGTTCTCGAACTATCCGACGCTTTCCTTTACGGGGAAGTTGCGGGTCTTCACACGTGGTATCAGAGCTTTGGTTTACAAAGCTCAGAGAACAAGACACATTAGAACCCTACGAAAGAATTCATCAGATATTGGATTAGTAATATCCAATGGGAATGACTCGTTAGAGATAGGATCAGTAGTATCCTAGAACGAGTGTGAAGAGTATATTTCTTTCAAATGAAAACAAATTTCGTTTTGAAAATTTAAATCAATTATTCGTATTTGATTATTTATTTTATATTGATTAGGACAATCCGATATATAAAGATTTTGCATATGCGTCTTGCAAACGTGTATTCGAAGTTTTAATATACTGGATGGTTATAGGATCATACTCTAGTTGCCCGGGGATAATTCTGGTGATGGGGCACTGTCGCCAGTATTTATTTTCGAGTAACGAAAGTGAGATTTCTATATATTTCCTATTGACTGGTGTGAGAACCAAAATTAGATAGGGCCTATTGTTGTGATTTGGCATCAAAAATCTGATTTTTGTATATATATCAAATTACGAATTTGAGACTCTAATTCACTAATTGATTGATGTTTGTGTTGTTTGGTTAATTGTTTGCTAATTTTGAACCATTATGCCTAATTTAATCGAATATTGAACTATATTGAAAATTGGTCGCATTTGCTTGCATATATGTACTTACATTGAACAGGTCATAGCAAGGAGGCTAGAGCCGAGAATAAAATTTGTTTGCCCGACAAATAGGTACATGTTTACTACATAATTTCCTGTTTTGTTTGGGTGATGATGATTTTATGAGCCTATTGGCTAGCCGCTTGGCTTTTTCTTTTTCTTTTTGAGATCTGAAGGACCGGGGAAGCTATTTGAAATTCCCCGATGCTCCCGGTGCAGGGGAGGTTATGGCGAAATTTTTCAAAAATTTAGGGTGTTAGCCAAATTTTTGAAATTTTGAAAATTCTCAGAAACTAAAGAGTTGGAGAATGGAAGCCTGATCGATCGTAGAACTGAATAATCAAACCACTTTCGACTTTGTTCCTTTTCGGGGACGAAAAGTTTTAAGTGGGGGAGATTGTAACAACCCGTAAAATCTGGGCCAGTTTAAAATTTTTATTTTGGCAATTTTAGCGAATTTATGTTATTTAAAATGAATTATTTTAAATAATATCGACGAGAAATTTACTTTGAATAGAATCGAACGTATATATTATATACGTCGTCGTTAGAATATATAATAATTATATATAATTATAAAAGGAATTGAAAATGGCGCGGTAGTTCGATAATTCGATTTCAAACTTCAATTGAATGTACCGGGTGCAAAACAATCCGGATTTTAGTGAAACCAAAAATAATGGGATCTAATAGTGAATATCTTTCCAACGAATCCGAAAAATCAAAAGTTCGTAGCGGGAATCAAAAGATATGTCCAGTTGAAAATTCTGAATAGTCGCTATGGAATTCAGGCCCTTAAAAATGGACATTTTGCAAATGACCTCGGATTTCGACGAAACCAGTTTTGTTGGATCCGCAGTGTCAAGTTATTGCTAGATTTCAAGTTTCATAATTTTTCGAATCAATATGTGAGCGTGGCAAAGGAAAACGCGTTTGACCATTTTCAGTTGATTTTAATCGACTGGAAATTGGCCATTTTACAAACGGTCTCAGAATTCGACGAAACTAGTTTTGTTAGGACCGTATCGTCAATACGAAGCTAGAAAATATTTTTCTGGAATTTTTCTGGTTAGTATGTGACCCCGGTAATTTGAAATGTACGTTTAAAATTCAATATATAGAGTTAAATGAAAATTTAATGGAAACTGATTCAAACGATCGAATCAGCCAGCGATACATATCCCATTGTGTTCGGAATGGGGGTAATTAGCTAGGGGCGACAGCCGTTGGGTTTGATTTCGTGTTAGAATGGAAAGTCAACTTTAAAGGAGAATTAAAATAAAATTAATAATAAATAAATATAAAATAGCCTCTCCCCTCTCTCTCTCTCTCACTTCTCTCAGACAAAAAAAAAAGAAAAAGAAAAAGAAAAAGAGATCGATCGACGGAGGTCACCCCCACGCCGCCGTGCCGTCGGCTTGCCTCCGCCTTCCCCATCTCCGGCAACCTCTCCCCTCCTTCCCCGTCCAACCCCCTCTCTCTCCGCCCCCCCTGCTGTTGACCGAACCGCAACATTGCCCCCCCCTTCGAAACCCTAATCGCCGCGCCAGAGCCTCCCCCACCCCATCGACGACACAACGCGCCGCCATCACCCGAGCGCACCTCCGACGAACGGAGAAGCCCCCCCTGTAAGTTCCCTGCTATTTTATTTTTATTTTATTTACTTTTTTTGATTTTTAAAACTGTTTTTATTTATTTTTAAAACTGAACTGTTTTTATTTATTTTTAAAACTGAACTGTTTTTATTTATTTTTAAAACTGAACTGTTTTTATTTATTTTTAAAACTGAACTGTTTTTATTTATTTTTAAAACTGATCTTTTTTATTTATTTTTAAAACTGATTTTTATTTTTAGATTTTAAAGTGAAAAGATTTAAACTTCAAAAGCTGAAAAGTTAGGATTTTTAAGTTATAAAAATTTAGATTTTTAATTTACAAAAGTTCAGATTTTTGTATTAGGAAAAACCAGATCTTTATATTTGTAGAAAAATAAAAACTGATTTTACTTTATGGTTTAAAAATGAATTTGCTTTGAATAAAAAAACTATGGTTTTTAAAAATGAATTTGCTTTGAAAATATAATTTTTGTATTGTTTAAATCGAAATAAAAATATGATCTTTATATTGTTTACATAGAAGAAAATTTAGATCTTTATATATGAAAGCGAAGAATAAAAATTAGTTTTTTTTATATTGAATGGCGAAATAAAAATTCGATTTTTATATATTGAACTTCGGCATAAAAATATGATTTTTATATATCGAACTTCTAAATAAAAATATGATTTTTATATATCGAACTTCTAAATAAAAATATGATTTTTATATATCGAACTTCTAAATAAAAATATGATTTTTATATATCGAACTTCTAAATAAAAATATGATTTTTATATATTGAACTTCGAAATAACAATATGATTTTTATATATTGAATAGCGAAGTAAAAATTCGATTTTTACATATGTAGTGGCTACGGGCAACGAAGACAAAGAAGATGCGATAGCGATGAAGACTTCTGCAAATGAAGTGCCGTGGAGCTAGGATAGCTATCTGTGAGAATTTCTCACCTTTCAATTTCTTTTCTAGTTTTATATATATACTAGGATGCAGACGGTGCTTAGTAGCACCCGACACAATCGTCCACAGACCATGGACTTGTTTGTTTGGCTGTTTGGTGATTGATTGCGATATTGGTTTGAATGTGGTTTGTGGTGTGAAAAATCGAATCGATAAATTGGTTAGGATTAGACGTGCGCCGTTATAAGGTGAAGGAGTAAGGCTAGGTTAGACTCTTACTCCAAAATCTTGTGGTTTGCATAAAGAATTGAATATGATTGATGTGTGAATGGCGTGGGCCTTCACTAGACCGGGGATAAGGCTAGGCCTTGTCCCGTTTCTAGTATCGTGCCGTTATGCCGCCGAAATTTTCTAAAATGTGTTAGAACAAAATAAAAATATCATTTTATTTAAAGAATGAAATTCATATGTTGGAATAAAATGTTTTATCGTTAAAAATATAATTTTTAACGTGAAGTGAATAAAATAGAATATTCATTTACAAACCAGACGGTTTGTTTATGTACACCTATTTGAATGACATTGATTGGGACGATAAATTTTACACATCGCCCAACTGCACGAATAAAATATTTGTTTGATTGTTTGAAACCCCACACGGGTGTTGGGATGAAATTTGCAGTTCACTCATCCTGATTGATTAAATATGTCGATCGATTGATTGACAGGCTGTTATAAGCGTTGAATATCTATATTTGATGCTTTTACAGTGTAGTGCACTTTGGTTGATGGTTGATTATTTTCAATGTTATTATATACATGTGTTGTATGAAAATCCATATAATTAACTTTATATGGTGATTGATTGGGCCTCATTCCAATTTGAAAAATAAAGAATATTATAAAATAAAAGTTCATGTGTTGACAGTACTCATTCATTGAGATTGGTCATGTGTTGAACGAAATATTTTGATAATAACAACTATTTTGAAAAAGAAATATTTGAAATAGAATATTTGAAAATAGAAATTTTTGAAGCCGTGTTGATTAGATTGACGCCATTTTGACGTGAACGATATTTATATCGATTTTAAAACGATTTCGAAATGAATTGAATTGAAAACGATTTCGAAATGAATTGAATTGAAAACGATTTCGAAATGAATTGAATTGAAAACGATTTCGAAATGAATTGAATTGAAAACGATTTCGAAATGAATTGAATTGAAAACGATTTCGAAATGAATTGAATTGAAAACGATTTCGAAATGAATTGAATTGAATATGAATTCAAATTGAATTGAAATTTGAATTGAATAGAAATGAATGAATTGAAAACGATTTCGAAATGAATTGAATTGAAAACGATTTCGAAATGAATTGAATTGAATATGAATTCAAATTGAATTGAAATTTGAATTGAATAGAAATGAATTTTAAAACGAATTTATAAAGAAGAATTCAATTTTGCTTAGAATTGAAATGGAAGTTGAAATAGATTTTGAAACGAATTTTAAAACCATTTATATAATTCGTTTTAAATAGAAATCGACGAAATATATTATATATATTATATATATAATATAATGGCCTGAATAGAACGCGCCGCGCCGCGGCAGTTCGCGAATTTCGACCATTTATTTCAAACGGATATTACGGGAGATCCGACCGTCGGATTCTCCTAAAACCGGAACCGTTGGGTTCGTATCGAAAAGAGCTTTCTAACGAATGTTAGAAATTTGAAATCTAACGGTTGGATTTGGAGTTACGTCCAAATCAAATTCGAAAAAGGTCGCTGTAAGTGCAGTTCGATGGCCATTGATGGAAATCGACTGTACGGGCCTTGATAAAATTATTAAAAATAGTAATAATTTGTGTAAAATCATAAGAAATGATTTAGAAAGAATTGGGATGAAAAACTCCATATTTGAAAAGATAAAAATAGATTTTTATCGAAATAGACTAGTTTTGAACTAGAATTATAATTCTATTTATTTTTAAATAAATAAATTGAATTCGAAAAGGGTTTTAAAAGTAACCAGAATTTCCAATGATTGCATTGGAGTGGATTTGAATCGAAATTGTCTTCGGAATATTTCGATGTTGGAATTCGTGATTATACAGGTGTTGTTATGGAAATTTGAAAGATATATTAATATCGTTATTTTCAATACGACATTTGTTAATCGTAGGATTTGATATTGAATATAAGCCGATATATTTTCTATTCAGAGCCTTATATTGAATATCAAATGTGATTTGGGTTTGTCGTGAATGGTGTCTTCACTAACACTGTTCTTGAACCCAGTTGAGAAAAGATTAAATCTTTTTATTTAGATTTAATGAAGTGTACCAATTAAAAATGATATTTAATTGGAATTGAATTAGTATTGATTTTTGGGTTTATCGTGAACAGTGTTTTAAATAACACTTGTTCTTTAACCTGATAATTAATGGATTGATTTTTGGGTTTATCGTGAACAGTGTTTTAAATAACACTTGTTCTTTAACCTGATAATTAATGGATTGATTTTTGGGTTTATCGTGAACAGTGTTTTAAATAACACTTGTTCTTTAACCTGATAATTAATGGAATGATTTTTGGGTTTATCGTGGACAGTGTTTTTAAATAACACTCGTTCTTTAACCCGATAATTAATGAATGTGATTTTGGGTTTATCGTGAATCGTGTTTTAAATGACACTGATTCTTTAACCCAGATAATGATTAAAACTAAGTGGAGTTTTAATGAATCTTTAATTAGATTGAAAAGATCGAGAATGGAGTATCACCAGTTTTGCTCCAGGCGATAGTTAAATCTTTAATTAGATTTGAATGTGAAATTTAGAAACTAACTGTCGGTTAGCCAAGTAGAATGGTTTTCTGGATATTGATCTGATGTTGGTTTCGGCCTTCGGGGTTAATGTTTGGGAAATTATTCTCTTGATTAATTTATGGTTAGTGACTGATGAATTGGAATGAGGCGTATGTTGTGTTTGTGTAACACTTATTTAAAATATACGCGAGTTATTCGGAAAGACCGGGTTTATCCCATTCTGAATAACTGATACGACGATAAGTCGAAGATGAAGACGATGGTCGAAGACCGGAGGTCTTCACGTCGTTTGGGTAATTACTGATGATCTTGATTGGGCTGTACACCCAAGAAGATGGAAACAGTTAGTGATCGTCCAGACGTACTTGGAGATCGAAGGATATGCGGGGTACTAGGTGCCTCCGGTTTCGTTCAGACCCAGAACGGACTTGTAAATGGACTGTGTGTCTGACATTGGATTTTAGTCCGTGTGATTGATCTCTATTAAATATATATCTGTTTGGCGGCGGAGAATTTATTCTCTTGCTTAACGCCCTTCTCTGAGACGTACGAGCTCAGGGGTTATATATTGATGGATATCAATCGCATGGAGTGAATTGCCTGTGTGGCATGCTAAGATGCAAATGATCAAGGCTTCTGTTGAAAAGCAAAGTCTTGTGGTTGATGATCGAAGCACGGCCTTTGTGGCGTAGCTTTGTGTAACGTTGATTCGCGAGTATCACACCCGGTATGAATCAAAAACGGGAGACGGACATCAGGGAGGGCATGCGTTTCTTTCTAGTTATGAGTGGCGTCAGTGCTTGAACTGGCTGACGAGTTTGACTCATGTGGATGTTACTTATTATTACTTGCTGAAAAGCGAGGCGCCTCGTGATATCGGTTTCGGCCGATGCTTCTGGTCGGCTGACGGGCCAGGCTTACGCCCCAAAGGGCGGGGAAACGCATCGTTCAGGCACTATAATCCACATCGGTGGACCGGCCCTGACGATCCAAGGGGCAGTTGCGGCTGTTCCGGTGGCTCGGGCTAGAGAGTCACAAATCGGTAGAGGATCTTGCCCCTAGCCTCGGTTCATACCATAAATGATAACCCAACTTCCAATACGACATTGCGGTTTTAATTGTAGAACCTAGTATGGTGACATAGTGGGATGGGGCACTCATGCCGCCTATGATTGATACTTATGATTTGAAGTTGTTTTATACACTATGCACTTATAATAGTATCAAATGATTTGTTTTAAACGTATCAAGCATTCTTGGCTGTTATAAGGTAAAAACCCTATCCCCCGGCTTGCGTTGCATTGTGTGATAGGACCTGGGTCTTATAACAGCTTCATTTTTCTTTATTTAGCATTGCGCTGTTTGTTTTATGCACTGGTATTCTTGGGAGGAAACCCGTTCCGTGTTATACGGCGTGGTCCCTTGATTTACCTAACTTTAAAAACAAAGATTAATAACTGTTTTAGTTCTCACACCAGTCACATGACTGACCTGGAGTTTATTGTTTTAACCTAAACTCTGGGTGCCCTTATTTTGACACGGGCAGCTAGTAGTTTTTGTTTTGCAGATTTATATTCACAGGATCCTGGTTTACAGCTGGAACGATATCCGGAAAGCTTTGTATCCGTATATCTCTTCTAGTTGTGTATTGTATTATTTTCCGCTGCTATGTATTTAAATGTAATTTAAATCTCTGATATTTCTGTGTAATATTCATTTATACTCTGTATATTCTTGTAATCTGATGCATTGTTGTAATAACAATGAAATGTTCTTTTATATGCGTTCTGTTGTGGTTTGTTCTCGAACTATCCGACGCTTTCCTTTACGGGGAAGTTGCGGGTCTTCACAGCCATCTTTCCAATTCTCTCTATGATAGGGAAGGGTCCTACGAACCTTGGTGCCAGCTTCCCTGTTGTTCCAAAACGTACCACATTTCGCAATGGAGAAACCTTCACGAAAACCATGTCTCCCACTTCGAATTCCAAATCTGCCCTTCGCTTGTCAGCATAGGATTTCTGTCTATCTTGGGCCGCTTTCATCCTTCTTCTTACTAATTCAACTTTCTCGGATGTGTCTCGTATCATATCGGGCCCAAGTATAAGTCTATCTGTTGTCTCCCACCAACAAGATGGTGACCTACACGGCCTCCCATATAAAGCTTCAAATGGTGCCATCTCTATGCTGGCTTGATAGCTATTATTATAAGCAAATTCTACAAGAGGAAGGTGGTCTTCCAATGTACCACCGAAGTCGAGAACACAAAGCCTCAAGAGATCTTCTAGCACTCTATTCACCCTTTCGGTTTGGCCATCCGTCTGGGGGTGATAGGCTGTACTCAAATTCAATCGCGTACCCATCGCTTCTTGCAAACTGTTCCAGAACTGGCTAGTGAAAATCGGGTCACGATCGCTAACTATGCTAGAAGGAACTCCATGCAACCGCACTATTTCTCGGAGATAAATAGACGCCAGCCCTGATGCGGTCCTCTTGCTCTTTACTGGGATGAAGTGAGCACTCTTCGTAAGTCTGTCAACTATGACCCATATGCTTGTGTTCCCTCTCCTTGACCTAGGCAATCCATCCACAAAATCCATAGAAATACTCTCCCACTTCCATTGTGGGACCTCCAATGGATGTAATAGCCCACCTGGTTTCTTTGACTCGGCCTTCACTTGTTGGCACACCATGCACCTTGAAACATACTCTGCCACATCTTTCTTCATTCCATCCCAAAAGAAATTGCGCTTCATATCTCTATACATCTTATCTCCTCCCGGATGTATAGTCATCTTCGAGTGATGCGCTTCTTCAAGAACTCTATGGACCAAATCTCCCACCCGAGGAACACATAATCTCTCATCACGCCTTAGCCATCCTTTATCATCAATAGTATATCTGGCAAGGTGACTAGACGTCTCACCCCGAATCAACTTGTCCATAACTTCGACTATCTGTGGATCTTCCCTCTGCGAAGCCCCAACTTGATCAAGAAGTGTGGGTCTAAGCTCAAGGGATGCTAATGAACCCGTCATCAACTCAACAGCCATCGTGAAATCAAAGGTTGCCAAGAATTCCAAGTTCTTCATCTCAATGAACAAGGGGCTTAAAGTCAATCTCCTTCTGCTTAGTGCATCCGCCACAACATTACCCTTGTCAGGGGTATAAGCTATCTCGAAGTCATAAGATGCCAAAAATTCCATCCACCTTTGCTGCCTTAGATTCAGATCTTTTTGCGAGAAGAGGTATTTGAGTGACTTGTGATCAGTATCCAACTCAAACCTTTCGCCTAGAAGATAGTGGCGCCAGGATTTGAGTGCAAAGACGATCGCCGCTAACTCCAAATCATGAGTGGGATAGTTCTTCTCATGAACTTTAAGTTGCCTACCCCCATAAAATATCACTCTTCCCTCTTGCATCAGAACAACTCCTAACCCCGTGCCACATGCATCTGTGTACACGGTAAACATCTTACCACTATCGGGCAATGCCAAAACTGGAGCTGAGGTAAGGGCTCTTTTGAGCTTTTGAAAAGCAAGCTCACACTCCAAGTCCCATGCAAAGACTAAGTTCTTCTTCGTCAACTTAGTGAGAGGGGCCGAAATCTTAGCGAAGTCTCTGATGAACTTCCTATAGTAGCCCGCCAAACCGAGAAAGCTTCTTACTTCGGTCGCATTCCTAGGAGTCTTCCAATCTTGAACCACAACCACTTTCGCGGGATCCACCGCTATGCCTTGCTTAGAAACTATATGTCCAAGAAACCGAACTTCCCTTCTCCAGAAATGGCATTTGGAGAACTTGGCTTTCAACTGATGCGCTCTAAGCGTATCCATCACTTCCTTGAGATGTCTGGCATGTTCTTCCTCGTCCTTTGAGAAGATCTGAATATCATCCACGAAGACAACAACAAACTTGTTGAGGAACTCCCTGAACACTCTACTCATCAAGTCTACGAAGTAGGCGGGTGCATTAGTCAATCCGAATGGCATGACAAGCCATTCAAAGAATCCATCCGGAGTCCTAAACGCAGTTTTATCAATGCTATCCTCAACTACTCTAAGCTGATGGAATCCGCTGGCTAGATCGAGCTGAGAGAAAACGGAAGCACCTACAAGCTGGTCAAAGAGATCATCAATCCTCGGTAATGGGTGCCTATTCTTCTTTGTCAGCTTGTTCAACTCTCGATAATCAACACATAGACGAAGCGAACCATCCGCCTTAGTAGCGAATAACACCGGAGCACCCCATTCAGAAATGCTTTGTCTAATAAAACCCTTCTCAAGCAGCTCCTTGATTTGCTTACTGAGCTCTCTTCTTTCTCGTGGGGCCATATGCTTAACGGCAATGATACTGGCTTGGCATTATCGACTAGATAAATGCGGAAATTTATCTCTCGTTTAGGGGTTAACCCCTTAACTTCTTCAAAGACATCAGGATAGTCTCGGGCCACCCTTACAGATTGCAGATCATCTATGGACGAGTCGAGAGATTCAAGATAACATAACATGACGGGACCTCTAGGGTTACAAGAAATTTCTAGGGTATTACCGAGGCGAGTCATGAGCCTCACCACTCTATGCTCACAGTCAAGAACGGCTCCATAACTGGACAACCAATCCACACCCAAAATCAACCCGTATCCCATAAACCCGAGAGCCTAAACATTACACATGAATTCTATGCTCAAGATAGAGATTTTCAAATCCACACAAATCACAGGTAGATGGGCGGAACCTCCAATTGGATTTGAAACACTAACGGGACCTCAACTAGACTAGTACTTAGGTGCAAAACTTTCAATAAGATCAGAAATAAAACTATGCGATGTGCCAGAATCAAATAAGGTATGAACAGGGAAATCAGAAATGTAAACATGACTTTTTACAGAAACACTACCTCAACCAAAAGCTGGAAGAGTGAGGAGAGCCAGCAACTGCCCTCCAGAGGGTCCTACTCGCTGAGTTCGTTCTTGCCCTTGTCCTTGCTTCTTGGGGCAATCCTTGCTAAAATGTCCAGATTCTCCACAATGGAAACACTCGCTTAACTTCCTCTTCCTCTTCCTGCAATCTTTGGCTATGTGCCCAAAGATCCGACAGAACTTGCACTTCCTTGTTTCCCTGGTCTTGTTGTCATTGCGATTGTTATTGCCCTTGTTCCCCTTCTTGTTGTTCTTGTCTCTTTTCTCGGTATCTTCCTCTTGAAGTAGGGCCATATTCACCAAGCTCTCAAAGGTCGCCCCTAGGGGTATATGACACATGGCCAAACCGCGCAATGGCTCATTCAATCCTAGAGCAAAGTGTAGGGCCTTCTTCCGAGCTGTGTTAACCAATTTTAGATCGAACTGAGCAAGTTGATTAAACATATCCACGTATTCCCTAACTGTCATGTCCCCTTGCTTTAGAGATAGGAACCTTTCCATCTGAAGGTTCTCTTCTGTCGATGATAGAAACTTTAGTCCAAACCTTCTCCTAAAGTCATCCCAAGTCTCAATTGGTCTAGCAGTGGTGGTGACTACCCACCAATAAGCAACTTCCACTTTCAATAGCCATACCGCCAACAGAACTTTCTTACGATCTTCCACATCAAAGATAGCAAAGAGGTCTTCAGTTTCCTTTAACCAGTTTCTTGCCTCCACAGAAGTATCCGTTTCGATAAAATTCTTGCAACCCATCGCCTTAAAGTCTTTGCAAAGCTTTGCAGAATCCTCTTGCGGATGCTGATGGTGAGGAGGAACCTCAGCTACGGGAGGAGGAGAGATGTTAGCGACCGGGGAAGGAGGAGGAATGTTCGCGGGGCCGGCTTCATTTGCCCTTGCCTCCATGAATCTCCGGAACCAGACTGGTACTTGCACGCATTCCGGGATGTTAAAGCGATCGGCCATACTAAAACGAAGAAAAAGATAGATTCAGAACGAAGAAACGAAGGATAGTGCTATGGCTTTTGGGGGATAGCCTTTTTAAAATAACTAGACTTTTCTTGGAAAATACTTAATTGGTTTTGAAAATAGTTTTTCAAAAGGTAAGTTTCAAAAACACTTTTATTCAAATCTTGTAAACCTCTCTCTGATACCAAATGTAACACCCCACCTCCGCCAATGCCACTCTTGCAAGGACATTAGCTTTGGAGGGGCGTTAAACAAGGTAAACATGCATGCAGATATCACAAGACAGAACATATAAGTAAAACATAGTAGTAAAGCAGCGGATAAAACTTAGCATTTCAAAACCATAGTCATGTTACAACAAAGTACTTGGTCATTATTTTCCAACAACAAAGTTTAGATAAAAGCATAAACTGAAAAACTGAAATACATAAAGTACTATCCCCAAAATGAAGTGATAAACCATAGCTAGCTCAATGTACAAAACCGTACATGAGCAAATCCAATAAGCAAGCTGTAAAGATCCAAGCTAAGCTCCAATGTTCCCACCCTGAGGACCTGAGGGGGGGGGGGGAAACGGAAGAAAAGAGGCGAAAGAAAACAGGTCAGTCAAAAAGACTGGTAAGCCCTACTACTTTCTGTCTATGAACTAGTAAAGTTAACTGGCATGAGAAGCTGAGATGAACATAAGGATAACTACATACTGGCATGATGATTAACTAACAAGATAGATAAAGGTGACATCGCATAATCAAGGTTAAGTTTTGCACCACGGGTGTACTAGCATTCTAACATGTCAAGTAAAAACAAGAATTGATCCCTTGGCCCAAGCTTGGCCCAACATCATGAGGTGACCTAAATCAAGGTCCAACTACACGGTCTAGTCAATCGGCTCCCTATAAGCCTAACTCGTCAAGTGTCGGTGTCATACGGCCCAAACATGAAATGTAGCTAACTGTGCTAGGTCCACCCCAGGGTGTATCAAGTCCTAGGGTGTAGACCTCGGACACCAATCAAGTATGCACATCCTAGATCTACTGGTACCCGTGCCTGATTCTCCAACGCCGGACTATGTGCACGATCATAGTCCGCCTGGACCTACACCGGCGTACCTACACAGCCGTCGTTTTGGTCGCTTACATGTCAGCCCAGTAATCATGCCCCACCCTAGCCTAGTCCTAGGGTCTTATGATACTATCAAGAGGGTTACTGCTGCAAAGGACCACGCAACTAGGGTTTCCTTAACTGGTTAAATGTGGTTAACCTGATCCAAACGTGGATTAAATTGGTTAAGTGTATCCAAGGTTCATGACTTAACCACGATTAACCCATCCAGCCCAAATTGATTAAGTATTAAGTGGACCATGACTTAACCCTAATCAGGAGGCATTAATTAACTTAATGTGCTTTAACCTCTCACATTAGACCTTGTTGTGGTTACTAGTTAAGCCGGGCGGGTCCGGGTAGCTTTACACCACAACTTGGTCTAACCTCGGGTTCGAGCACAACATGACCAACTTCTCACATTGGGTCCTATTGTTTGTAGCCACTAGTTAAGCCGGGCGGGTCCGGGTAGATTTATGCTACAAACTCAACCCAACCTCGAGTTGGCCACACTCATATTTTCTAAGTGTAATGTCCATTATGTTTCCAAAACATAATTACAAGTTAACATATCACGTTATGTTATAAAAATCATGTTCATGTCATAATTTTACCCAACCCCAACGTAATCCCATCGTTTACATAATCGCAACAACGCATAAAGGGTAAAATAGGGACCTTGGCATAATCATGACAAAAAGGTGTTGAAGCCACAAGTTTATCATGGTGGCATATGAGATGTACATATGTTCATATACTTGCATATTGCATTGTTAGGCTTCAAAAGCATGCATAAAACCAAACTTAGCGTATGAGTGATACATGGTGATAAATGACATGTAGAAGTTGCTAGAAGTTCGCATTTAGCCTCACATGCAAGTTATCATAAGGGATATGATAACTTTCATGTTGCCAAAATGCAACCTTTGATATAAAGCTTGGAGCTTTATGCTCACAACATCAAGTTTAACTTGCATAACATAGCAATATGTGTCATACATAATGATTAAACCAATTTGCATAGCATAATGATTAACCACACTTGCATATCATAATAATTAACCAAACTTGCATATCATAATGATCAACCAAACTTGCATATCATAATGATCAACCCCAAACTTGCATCATTCATTTAAATTTAGAGTTCAATAAAAAGAAAGTAGAAAAGGGCTTACTACGCTATGAAGACACAAATGAATATTTATTATAAAGATTGAGACGAAGCCCTTATGCAAGCCCCAAAATATGAAAGCCCCAATTGAAAAACCCTTGAGCCAAATCAATAAAAATCCTTGCTTTGAAATAGAAATGTTGCAACTTGACTTGAATGCAAACTAAGAACACTCACACAAGTTTGAAAGCACTTGTATGAACTCACAATCTCTCATAGAAACAGGCTTAGGAATTTTAGCATGAGAGTGGAGGCCATGAGAGGAACAAATTTGACATAGTTTAGCTATAGAATTGAATAATGAGCATTTAAGTTTAGGTTAGGGGTCTTTTTATAGAGGATTAGGATAGTATTAGCCGTAGGATTAACCCTAGATTCAATCCAAGCCATCTAAGCATGTCTTGGGGAAGAAGTCAAGTGTAGGAACCATCTAGGGCCTTTAGATTAAAGCTGAACCATGAGAACCATTCAAATGAAAAATCTGCATTTGAGCGAATCGGCCCACGGTTGACAGCCAAACACCCTGGATTAACCCCTAGTCGACCCAGCGAGCTCGGGTCGACCTCAAAAATCGGCCGGTTCGGTTATTCCCCTCTCCCAATTCGCTGTTTTGAACATTTTTGCATATTTATTTATTAAATTTTCAATTATATATATATATATATATATCAATATATATATATATATATCTGCGCAACCCATTTCACTTAATTAAGTATACTTTAATTTGTGAATTTTTATGTTCAAATTACGGGGTGTTACAGTCCATCCATTGACTTATCCCAACTTACTTCCCAATTGGAAGGGGAAGAAAGAGAGCATTCAAAGTGACTACTATCTGACCTCTCGCAGCCCAACTTCGATCCTCAGAGCTTGGATGGGAGAGCAGAAACCAATATGGGTTGAATACCAACAAATCATTTTGCATCAAACTCACGACATGATGAGGAAGTATGAATCCTGAGAAGACATGGATTTGACGTCCTCTACTCAGTCAAGCCCCAATGTCTAGGGACGAAGAGCGCGAGCCATGAAAAGCATTAATCTACTACTCGACTACTCTATGCACATTTTCAACTTCTTAAAATTTCACAGGATCTCAAACTACAGCCAAAAATGATGACCTCAATAGAACTGTGCATGAAGAGCAAACTCAACAAGAATATGATGACCATTTTGGACTATGGCGGAACATAAACAAAGGGGATCGACCTAATTGGCTCGAATGATAAGAGTAACTAAGTTCATTAGCGCTCGATGAGCCGATCCTCATTTTCAAACTAAAGTGAAGGAACGATGCCTAGGCAAATGAGATTCAACTATATGCGTATTCAACTTTAACTCTCGCCGACTCGAGAGAAAGTACAAAATGACTTGGATTGGCTAAGATCGCCAAACCTGCAACTTTATCCTGAAACAACGACGGAGAGTATGAAGACTTAAGGATTGGATGTCCGACTGACTTAGCTTCACCCCTACTGACACTGGGGGCATGAGCATTGGCTTCGTTTATTCCCCACCGACAATGTGGGCATGAGCGTCAGCTTACAGACCGACTTTGAACACGTCCTTGACTTGACACGTGATTCAAATGAAATATACTATACCTTCGGACCATGACACGACTTGTCTTACTCACACAATCAAGAGAGAATGCTTATGTGTTCGACATGACTGGACTCATTCAATAGAGACTGCTTGTGAGTTCGACATTACTAGACCTTACACTTGACCATGTACTCGACTTGCATAAGAAGATGACACCATTCGACGAAGACTCTTTATGACGACCATGTGCATAAGCCAGCGGCACAGCTTGGCTTATGATGATATCATTCGACCTCTTGACTCGACGAGGCAGAAAAGGAAAAAGAATTCAAGCTTCAGGACTATTCTCAAAGACATGACAATTCAACATTGTTTTCTCGAAGATGAATGACATTCCAAAGAGATGCAGTTCGACTTACTCAAAGTACATCATGTCTGCTACACGATGTACTTTGGGGGGGGGGCAAAGTGTTGACCCGCCTTTTGGCAAGGCCGTCAACCCATAGACCCGTCATAAGACCGCTCAGGGCTCGAGCATGGGCCTTGACAAGCCCAGACATTCTCAGAAGATGTGGTGGAACACTCCTAGACATAAAAGACCTAGGCTCGATGGTCTTGAGATGAGATTACACTACAACTGTGACTTGGTCATGAGATATATTTCATAGCCTATTTACTTGGTCCAACTACCTATTCTAAAGCATATAAACTCGGATCTAGCTACGTTTATGCTGCCACATATTAGAGGGATCTTCTCCACGTAATCAAGACTCAACTCCATTATCTGCTATTCACATGGATCAACTGACACATGGCACCTCCAATTATTGAAGCCTACTGCCTATAAATACATCAAACAATACAACAAAGAGGGGATCATCTTCTTTGGCTCAGATTAGAGCCTAACTCTTTGGCCCATGCATGACTCAATCATGATTGCCAACCACTTTCATCATGAAATACTTGTTATATTCCTCAAAAACGATTATGTAATAGAGATTCTGACGATCTCATTCATTTTATCTCCGACTTTATGATATTATTATGAGACTATAAAGTGGACGTAGGCTCATTAACGCCGAACCACTATAAAAATGTTGTTGTCTTGTTTTTTCTTCCTTTTTCTCGTTTTTCAGATATTTCTTCATAAATCACGCTCAAATTCGACTTTTGGCCTTTGATGACCACTTTTTGGCGTCAACACGTACTAAGCACGTTTGACTATTATAAGGTAGAACTCTATCCTCCGGCTTGCGTTGCATTGTGTGATGGGACCTGAATCTTATAATAGCTTCATTTTTCAAGAAGCATTTCGCTGTTTATAACTGTTTATGCACTGGTATTCTTCAGAGGAAACCCGTTCCGTTTTATATGGCGTGGTCCCTTGATATATCTGATTTTAAAGCAAAGTTTTAAATAACAGTTCTCACACCAGTTACATGACTGACCTGAAGTTTATTGTTTTAACTTAAACTCTGGGTGCCCCTATTTTCCATACGGGCAGCAAGTAGTTTTGGTTTTGCTGATTTATATTCACAGGATCCTAGTTTACAGCTGGAATGATATTCAAAAAGATCTATATCCATTTATCTCTTTCAGTTGTGTTTTGTATCATTTTCTGCTGCATTGTAAATTTGTAAATCTTTGATATTTATCAAATGTATATTATTTGTTCATACTCTGTATATTCTTGTACTCTGATTTAATTGTTGTAATAAGAAATGAGATGTTCTTCTGTTTATGTTCTGATTTGTCGTGTTCTCAGACAATCCGGTGTTTCCTTTACGGGGAAGTTCGGGTCGTTACATTTTGTCTTTATAAATTTGCATGATCTGTTACCATGTCTCTTTGCCATTCTTTTATTTCCAATTATTAACTATTTTCACAACAAGAAATTGATAGATTAGGGGGTCTACATACTAAATCCATGATGGAAAAATTATATTCTTTGATTTTTCTATTGTTTTTGTTTAGAATTTAGAATTTGCATATCAGTCTACATACCTAGAAATAAAGAAGTTTTAAGTAAGTCCAAACCAAACACTAATGATCTAATTTGGTGTTAATATTGTAATTAAGACTATAATTTATGTGGGTTAAAAAAGGAAAATTTTAGAATAGTAGTTCCAGTACGTAATACTCTTCCCTGATATCTTCTTCTCTTCCTTATTCTAAAAAACACAATGAAAATAAAAATAAAAATCCTCTTATCCAATTTCATAAATCCAACCAAAGCTCTAAGATAAAGCTTGTAATTAGTTTGTAGCATCATCGTTTTAGCTAATCAATGTTATATAACCCAAAATTCCTTAAACCCCACCAAAGTAGTTTTGTTTTGTTTCATTGTGGCTGTTAATGGCGTTAGGGGCTTTCCCCTTTTCTATCTTCTACGCCTGCTTTCCTTCACTTTTCTTCCACTCCATACTAAATGCTTCAAAATTTTCTCGCTCTTTTTCCTTCACCCTTCTTAAGCCTGGATTGCTACAACTACGTATCGAGTGTATCAATATACAAATTTAACCCTTTTTTCCACCTTCGCTAAATCCCTCAAACCCCACCAAACCGGTGCAGAATTTCTAACTCATGAGAGTCGACCTATATCTCACTGAATGTTGTAGTCATATCTAGGATTTCTCTTGCAGGTCCATCTTTGATCCAGCTGCAATGATTTCGCGACTCCCATCCTAAACGATATCTATAATGTGCCATGCTAGGTCTCTAGGTGACTCAGATCTACACATTGCCTGGCGTCTCTATGTTCGGCTTCATTTTGGCTTGGTCCGGAGATTGGGGTCAGTTTGGTGCGTTGGGTCTTCCTGTTGGGTCCTTGATTTATCGGCTTGTGGAAGTGTTGGGTCTAGTGTCATCTTGTCAGGTGGGTGATAAATTTGTCTCTACACGGATCTATCGGCCATGCAGCAACTTCTATATTATTACCTGTTACGTGTTTTGCCATTCTCATGCTGGTATGTCATGTCTAACTCCATTATACCTAGTGTGCTTGGGTTTCTATCTAGGTTAGTGATGGTTTGTAGTGGCACAGCCGTATTTGCTAGTTGTTTGGTTGTCATGGTGCAGATGCTAAAGTGATATTCAATGTGTGCTCTGTAGTCGTCTTGTAATAACAAATTTGTTGCCTTTTGTGTTATGTTGGAAGTTGTCTGTTCTAGTTTTGGCATGTGGGTTTACCTTTAGGCTGTGTGGATTCATGAAATGGTGTTGGGTCTTGTTCTTTGGAGGAGTGAGTTTCTTTGCTATGCGGGTCGAGTATTCCACCTCCTATTATCCCGGCATACATGGAGAAGCCCAGCCTCTCAACCTTGCTGGAGTTTGAATGTGTATAATATTTCCTTCCATGCTTTCTACCGCCCAGGCTGGCCTAACTGGAAATATTCTGGCTTCTACTCAGAACTAAGTCAAATGTTCATGTCATCAACAGCTAAGTGGTTGGCTCCAGGCTTCTGTTCGGCAATTTGGTCTTGCAGTACGGTTGAAGTAATTTTATCATGTAATTGTATTTGAAATGTATTCCTGTAGTTGTTATATGTTATAGAAATATAATAAACTCGCCGTGTGGAGTATTGTAACTGCAATCTAGTTCATAGCTAGCTCATGTGTTGTAACCTTTTAAAGGTTGTGGTGGACAGTCCACCTTAAAATCGAAACTGTAGTAGATTGACAAACCGTCAATCTCTTGTAATATTGTTATTATTATTTGTTATAATAATAAGTGTTTGTGTTCATATTAAAAAACGTCCGGCTTTGCCAGAAAACATATTATAAAACCCGATTTGTGTCAAGTCTTCTCTGATTTGAATAGGTTCTTCTTTATGTTGTTTGCATGCTATAGTAAGTTATTTTGAAGTTGTCAACTAGTTGTTTTGAGGCTAAATTTCATCAAAAACCATTATTTTGTGCTCTAAATGACAATAAATAATAAGTTGAGTTGTCCGACTCACACTTTCTAACTTAATCCTATTTGTGTATTATTTGTGACTGAATTGAGTTTTGTAAACTAAAAAGAATTTTTTTTTTTTTTTTGAAACTTTTCAGTTTTGAATTGTTGATTGTCCAACATTGAGAAAGAATAACTTTCTTAGTTCATTCTCGTTTTGCATAATTCTTGTTTTGCTGTGTGGCCCCGGTCTTATACTTAATTATTGGGCAATCATGTAACCTGAAATCGCATGAATGTGATCAAAAAACTAGCCTAAATTTGGAAGCGAACCAGGTAGGAACTTCCTGTGCAATTTGTTTGCATTGTGTCCATAAAGGTGAAATAACTTTCCTTTTCGACCGCTTCAAGTCAATAATTTAATCAACTCAAACTGTTCAAAAACAACAGATTATTAATTGCTATGAGGTTAAAAATAAATAATCACAAAATCACAAACATAGAAACACAAATATCTCACAAAAAAGTAATTTTTACAAGATACAAATTTTTAATTTATACCCGACATTACAGTATAGAATAAATATAGATACAATAGAAAACTGAATACATAGTAATACTTGAGTAAATGAATGAAATATAGCCAATGGTATATGCAAAGCTAGATGACTAGACTCCTGGGAATCTCAAGCTCTAACATATAAATCTCCAAAGTTGAAATGCTCAGGCAAACTCGAGCATTTTTGCAAAAATAAAACACTCGAGTCAGGACAAACGTTCTCATATAAAGGAATCAACTCAAATGAAATGTTTAAATGGAATGCATCAGCAACTTAAAGGATGTGTGTGATTCCATCCTTTAAGGATACATGGAACTAGATACATATAATATAATAAACTATTATAATATTGTCTATTTAATGAAGTAAATATATTAAAACTAGAGTAAGAGGGATTACATTTCACCCTTACACCATTTATAAGCATCATAGTCTACACAGTACTGTAAACCCACCATAAACTGGTGGCATCAGAGGGTACTCCACAGAAAACAACACAAGTGAAAACCGTAGAGTGATCGATCGGGGTAATATGACTAGGAACACGAGGCAATACCCTAGGTAGGATTCTACCAGTTGCACTCCCAGATCGGTGGTAATGAATATCTACAACTACTGCCCACCTCGATACACATTTTCTAATCAAAGGGTGCCCAAATCAATCACAAAATAATAGATATGGCACCGAAGAAGCGTGTCTGATAGGAGATGCGATCTTACTTAGTAACGGTAGAACTCCTGCTTTAGTCATTTTAATTGTGACCCGAAGGTCAAGGCTACCCATAATCGTTCTCTTTCTTTAAATCCGGTAATCGACTCCAAACCATTCTACTTTACTTTGGATTCTCAACCATGTTCACAGTTGCTAAAATGGTATTGTTATTGGTAGAGAGTAAGACAATACCGACTCCGGTCTCTTTAACAACCAAATGTTTACATTTTTCATGCCGTGTCATTAAATTTAAAATCATCTTTCCATATTGAAAATCGATTACCTTCACATATTGATTTAAACCAATTATTCAAATAATTCGGTATTAGTTCTGATTTGGATTTCAAATCATATAATTCAAATTTTGCCGATTCAAACAATTTGAGTTTTGATTTCTATTTATCAAATATCTTTATTACTAGGAAATCTTCATTTAATTACTTCGGGTCTATTAACTTGAATTGGACTTAGCCTTATTTGATATAGTAAAATAAGGTTCAAATAGTTTGATATAATATAATTATTATATATATACATAAGTTAATAAAAAATATTTATTATTGAAATAGTTTTGAATTATTTTGAAGTTTTAATAAATAGGACAAATAATTTAAGTAGTTGAAAAATGAATATTTTTGTTTAAGCAAGATAATATTATAAAAATAGTAGAAATCTAAATAGTTTAATATATATATACATGTATAGTAAAGTCTATTTAGACACAAAATAGTGATGCAAATTTAGACATATGCATTCTTAACCACGAGATATTCTCTTGAATTTCACCTTCCACATAAAGGCAAACAAATCACGTGGTCCAGAGTTTGTGCCTCTATTTCTTTGTTCAATTTTGCGTCTATTGACGGCAAAAAATGTCGAAAACACCAAAGATTCCCAATTACTAGGAATTATAAATATGGTTGTGTAGTCAAGAAGATAAAATAAAACATAAGTAGTAAATAACACAAGAGATTTATAGTGGTTCGGCCTCAGTAAGGGCCTACGTCCACTTTGAAGAGTTGTTGGAATTTTATTGATCACTTGAAAGATTACAAAGTTGAGACCCTCTCATTACATTTGTTGACTATGATACATGAAGTTACAATAGTCATATTTGCAAGAAATAGTAAAATGGACAATTTTGCCCTTCTTCTTCCTCTAAGAGGAGATGCCATTAATGAAGCTCTATGGAGGTCTCAAACCCCAAGAATCTCTCCCTTTTGAAGTGTGAGGCCATGGAGTATTTATAAGAATTGGTTAGGTAGGGGTTAGGTAGGAGTAGGTAGTAACGGGGACCATCTACAGGAAATTCGCGCCTTAGCTGTCGGCCGTCAGAAATTCGCACCTGGGTCAGGTTGTGAAATTTTGCACCCACCTGGTGCGAAATTAGCACTGCAGGGTGCGAAATTTTGCTGCAGGTGCAAAGTTTTGCACCTCGTGGGTGCGAAATTTTGCACCTACCAGGTATGAAATTTCGCACCTAGTTGGGTGTGAAGTGTATTGGGCGAGGGACGTGGTCGAGGTTCGTTGGCGCGATCTCTCTTCGGTCTTCCTACTATGCTTCCTAAGTTTCGCCCTTGGCCCTGGCCTCACGCGATGAGTTGAGTTGAGTGTGTCTTGAGTTCTTTTGGTACCCGGACCAAAAGGCCGGTTAACCTTTTCCCCCCAAAGTATGACTTGTCTTGACATGATGTGCTTTAGAATGAAATTTGAGATAATAGTTGGATTGAGGATTTATCCTGCAAGTTATAGGAAAAAACATGTTAGCTAGTGGGCTCGCTCGTTGGGGAAAAATGAGCGAGTCGCTATTGGTTTAGTGTCGCACTCACGTTGCTAAGTGTTCACATGGTGTCGTCGTCGTGCGTTTTAGGCGACTTGACACTTGCAGGGAGTAGGCGTACGCGAGCGTGATGGTCGACAGGATTTTTTTATTTTTTTAGGCACGAAATTCCGAACCACTGGGGTTCGAAATTTTGAACTGCATAGGTTCGAATTTTCGAATCGAACCATAGTGGCTTGAAACTTCGAACCGCAAGGCTCGAAATTTTGAGCCCTGAGGGTTTGAAATTTTGAGCCCGTAGGTTCGAAATTTCGAGCCTGGAGTCGGAATGCGAAGGTACTTTTTCACTTTTTATTATAAATAGGCCCCTCTCCCCTCATTTTTCTTCCTCCTTCTATTTTACATCATTGGCTGCCACTATTCTGAAAGCTTCGTTACTTGACACTTTCGACTAATTTTTTTAGGTAATGAAATTGTTCGAAGAAGGAAAGGGAGAAGGGAGGTTGAATTATGACAGTTGGAGGAGGCTCGAGGTCTCGAGCCTGATGTGTGAGGTTTGGTAATTCGAACCTGATGGGGCTTGAACCTTCGAACCCTGCAGGATTCGAAATTTCGAGTCTTCGGTCTTAAATTTCTGATCCTTGATGGGTTCGAACCTTCGACCCTCTGGGGTTCAAATTCTCAAAACTTGGTGATTCGAACCTTTGACCCAAGGGGTCATAATTCTCGAACCCTGGTGGTTCGAAATATCGAACCACTGGGACTCGAATTTTCAAACCTGAGGAGTTTTAATTTTCATGCGACCGTGGTTCGAATTTTCGAACCCCAGAGGTTTGAATTTTTGTGGCGCACTTGCATGGACTTTCGAACCTTAGGTGTTTGAATCTTCGAGCCCTGGGGCAAGTTTGAGCGTATTGCCTTGGCCCGATGTCGGCTTTCGCTACTTCGAAGTTTAATTTCCTGACTGACTCCCCTCGGACTTATATACTGTCTGTTTGATTATGTGAATGTACCAAGGCGCACATCAATAACTATACGGACAGGGACTCAAATATTTCACATAGGATAGAGCATATCTCTGGACTATAACCGAACTTGTTAGGATATTTAAAGTTTCTATGTACATTGTGATTTTTGCATGACATAGTACACACTTGTTAATTTTCACCAACGCGAGGGGTACAGGCTATTTCACTGTGATATCTAATACTTGTCTATTAAAGTATAGTGAGCCATGCAAACAAGATCAAGGACTGAGAAACTTTTGGAAGCCGAGGTTTCCTCGCCATCTTCTCCTACATTTGACTCTACGGACAATGACAACTTAGGCGGTAGCGAGCTTGAGACTACTGGAGAATCGGTTCCCTCCCAATCGGGAAGCTCGACCGAAGTATCTGGGCACGGGGAGCACATTGGGAGAATACATTCTCCCGTCATACATGTAGAAATGGAAAAGGTGGATATCATTGGTGGTGGCGAACCACCTGCCCCAGTAGCTCCGGACATGCTGCCTGACACAGTTATTTTAGACAATCCACCGAACTCGCTGCCTTCACGTTTAGATGCCACGGAAGTTAGAAAGTTATCATTGCGGTTTAGCATCCCATAGGGAGATGCTCATGCCCCTGGAACGAGTGGAAGGGGCCATGCACCGTCGAAGGGTTTCACAGCTTGGAATCGACATACTTGCCTTGCGGGGTGCGTGACCCCGGCCAACGAATTCATTCAGGAAATGTTATTCCACTTCCGCCTCGCACCTTCACAGTTGCGCCCAAATGCTTATTCCTCACTTCTGGGTACTTGCGTTCTTTATCGGGAATTTCTATACTGGGATCCTACTGGTGAGGATATCTGGTATCTCTTTCATTTTAGATGATCAACTGGTGGATCGTTCTCCCAGTGGTTCTTGGAAGCATCTCCTGCTATTTGATTTTTTGTTGGAAATTGGCCCAGGCGATCTTGATCAAGCATGCCTGGTTCTTCGTTCGCTTCCCTCCTGGGTTTGCGAGGAGGTGGATACAAGGAAGTGAGTACCTTCGATCTCTTCTTATAATGTTATCGAGATCTGTGTCTCATTGTTTTCTGATTATGGCAGGAAATCCTAAGGTGCCTACTAGTGACGAGTATCATCAACGTCTCGATGCCGTCCAAGCCATCCCTGAAGACTCCCGCAAGACGGATACTGTGGTAGATCAGGACCGCCTTCGGTATGTTGGGTTGCTTTCGGCCAACAGAGACATAATCAGGCCTGCGGTGGCGAGTGGTGTATTAACAGAGAAAGCGACGGAAGGCCCTGCTGCTTCCGTTTTAAAGAGGAAGATAGCTTCCACTGGGCTCAGACCAAAAAAGGCTGTTAAGTTCCAAGAAGATGTTAGCGGTAGCAAAGCTAGAAGCGTGGAGGCGGCTGCTCGGGATGAGGGCCTTTCTGACGCTTCTGTCCGCCCCCGATGGGAGTGACGGGGGAAGAAACGTTGGATAATCCTCACTCTCATGTGACCTCGCTAGAAGCTATCGCCTTCCTTGAGAAAGTGGATCAGTTTGCTGGTCTGGGTACTGTTCCTATGGACTTGTCTCTGTGGCCGAGCGCAACTAGTATGGAGGATCTAGCTCATGCCGCAGAGGGGGCTAACTCGGGAACAATTTGGTCTATTGAGAGATCACTTATGGCATACACTTATACACACAATGTCACATATAAGAGTGCCTGTGCGTGTTGCTTGACTGATTTTGCTTCATTTATTTAACACGTGACATGGCCAGAGAAAGCGGAGGACGGGGTCGTGGAGACCGCCATCGCCCCGAGAGTGCTTTTATCAGCTCCTTTAGGAGGGGTAGCTTATAAGGTAATGTTCCGCCCCCACAGGGTCGGGGCAGTGGGAATCATCACCCGAATATGCCTCAATCTTTTGCGACTCCTCCCCCTCCTCCTCCAATTCAGGTGCCCAACGGAGATTCACGGCTTGATCTAGGAGGATCGAGTCATACGTCGTCAACAACTACGCCCATCACTACTCCATTGGCTCCCATTCAGACTTTAAAGGGGAGAGAGAAACCGTTTTCCCAATCGAGGTCGAATAGGGAAACTATGGTAAAAATGCAAGATTTGACGGAGCCCTAAGTTCAAGAGCTTTCCGTGGAGGAGAAGGAAGCGTTCTTGAAGCATCATTTCCCTCGATTTTACTTTGATGAGCTGCCGTCTCTCCATGATCTTCGCCCAACTCCTAATAGGGCATCTAGAGAGATATGGATGCATGTGGAGGCTGCATATCACCGGGTCAATGAGCTTTCCAAATACTCTCACCACCTACCGAATCTGATCAGGCAGAAGAACCTGCACCTCCTGAACCATCAACTAACCATTGAGGCTGAGAAGACTTCCGTTGCTAACTTGAATACGGAAATTGGTAGGTCTTCCTCTTCCTCCTCCATTCCTGTTTATTAGAACTCTTTTGTTTTTGTATCTTTAAACACTGGCTTACGGGTCTTGTGGTCTTCCAGTTGAGCTGAAGAAGGGGTACGAGACGCTAAAAAATAGGCCAATGATTCTCGCTCTATGTTCACAGAGACTATAGCCGACTTTACCACCCAGAACATGACTTTGAAGAAGGAAAAGGCTGAGGTGGACCGGGTTTGCATTGACTTGGAGAGAGAAAACACCAAGGTCTTACAACTTCAGCAGGATGATAAAGCTTTACAAGCGGTGAATACTGCTTAAAGAGGGAGCGTAAGGCGGCAAAGAAGGCGAAGGAGGATGCAGTGGCCAGCAATCGAGATGTGTTAGGCACCACAGAAGGATCGAAAGCCAAGTTCCAGAGAGAGGTGGAGCAATTAAGGGATGAGCTAGCTGAAGCAGAGTACAAGGCACAGTCATCTGTGGAGGAAGATATTAAGGACATGCTTGTTAAGGTCCTAAAATTCCATGGAATTTCTTGGATGGACGACAACTCCCATGAGCTAGCTCGAACCTGGGATAGGTTGGTTCCATACGAGGCCTTCTTGCAACAAGTGGATGTTGGGACCTTGGACGGGCGACAACTTATGATTGACCTCTTGACCGAGGAGGAGCGCAAGAAGTTGGAGGAGGGTAGGAAGTTGATGCTTGAGGATGCGGAGAGAGAGAGGTTGGAGAGGCTTGCCGCTAAGAAGGGGAAATCTGTCATGCCTAGTAGCATTGTGATAGCAGAGGATCCTGCAGAGGGAAGTTCTTATCGTCCATCCGCTCTTGGGTCGGTCACAGCAATTGACCCGATATCTTTGACTCGAGTTTCTACCGAGCATGATCCTAAGCATCTAGAGCCGAGGGAGACTGGGTTTACATTGGCTGTTGCGCCGGGTGCCCTTTTCGCTCTTCCTACGCCATCCTTAGCCGGAGGTAAATTCCCTTTACAGTGCATCCCCAAGGATGACGTGGTTACCGAGCTTGCGGATCAAAGGTTTGTGTTTTTATTGTGCAGTCCCTATGGATAAACTGCGGCCTTTGACCCTGCCCCCGCGATTCCCTAATTGACCAAGTCTGGGCTAGGACTCGAGGGGTTACAGTTTGGAGAGAGCGGAGATCAACTTGATACCTTCTCGGGGATAAGGATAACTCCCAGCATCTATGAAGGCCTTATTGATGAAGGAGAGGAGGTAGATGGGCAAAGTGCAACTGCCAGAGGCCTAGTGGAGGAAAAGCTAGGGCAGGATGAAGCTACAAGGAAGGAAGTCGTAACACATACCAGGGAGGATACTGCGGAGAGGGCTGCTATGACTGTTGCCAAGGGGAAGGCCAATGATGAAGCGTAGAAGAAGAGGTCAGCGGACGAGGCTCAAAAGAAGCAAGAGGATGAGGAGGCTCAGTGAAGGACCCTTAAAACTTGCGAAAAAACAAGGGCCGGTGATCCAGCCACAAGCCCCAAAAGCTTATTGAGCGACAAGCCGCTAAGGAAGCCAGGGAGGAAGCTAGATGGGAAGGGAAAACCATCCCGGAGCCGAGTGCCGCAGTGATAGGCCTCGCTGCCGGCGGTGCCCCCAGGCCTTTGCCACCTATTGCCCCTACTGATGTCACCGAGATTTCCAGCAGCGATGGGGCGGACGAGGCATCTTCAATCCTCTCATGAGTCAACCACTTCCCAAATGAGCCGAAGTGGAAAAGGCGGGTCTGGAAAGAAAAGGCCCAGCTCCAATGAGGAACCATCGAGTGCCGGATTTGCGAATAAAAAGCATAAGGACAAAAAGAAAAAGCATGGTTAGTGTTAGTTGCTTAAGTGTAAGTTTAGTGCTCATTTTGGTAGTGTAGGACGATAGTTTACGCGAGTTCGGCCCTCGCTTTTGTTTTTTCAAGACATGGTGTGGTTCTCATGTACACCCTATCATTAGAAAGAAATATATTAGCTATGTAGTTGGTTGTAATGTGTATGTATGTGTTGTAATGAAATAGTAAAGATTGCATTTTCTGTTGAATGTTCAGATGTTCTTCCCATGTTTTCGGGCGTCCCGTACTTGCATGGGCCAACTTATCTTTACACTTAACAAATAAGCGATTGCGAATGATTTGCCATGGATCGACGGTTCCAGGGAGGAGTGATAGTGCGTAGGCTTCTACCAAGTTTCCCTCAGCTCAGGAAACCCGTAGTTTGCGAAGCCAGGCTAAGTTCCCTGCTGTATTTGGGTCCCGGGGTTAATCCCAAGTGTAGCGAAGGCATATGACGCCCCGTCGCGTCGTCCGTACAGTGTAGGCTCTCCCGTCGTTCATCGGTTGAGGCGAGCCTATAGGCGTCGTTGTCTGGGAAGAGAAGCCTTGGTCATCAGCCCGTAGGGTCTGATCGTGGCCGTGGGCTACCCCTTAGCCTTGAGAGCTTCGAGGAAGTAACGATTTAAGGGTTGGTCTCGGTGCTGTGCCAAGATTCGACCATCACCCGTAGTTCAGGCGAAGTTTGTATCGCCCCGTCTAGCTGTTGGGTGGCCCCAAGTCGCGTGGGACTTTGGCAAATGATTTATCCTCGGCCTCAGCCTTGGACCTAGGTTCGAGTTAAAGGTTATTTATACTCGGCCACGCCACGGGCCGGCGACTCAAGTAGCGCTGCCGGCTCCCATGCTCGGGGTGCCGGTAGGTGCTAATGGGGTTTGATTATGTGGTTGGCTGGTGGCCTGAACTGCGGTGTCGGCCCCCATACTAGAGGTCGACACAACAATCAGCAATTTACACGAAAGTTAGCTGTTAGGATTAATCAAACATGTCACGCGAGGAGTAAATACAGAATAAAGAGATAGAAAGATGAACATCATTTCCACTAGTAACTTTTGGCATGAATAGCCTTTATGATGCCTTGAATTTTTACAAAACATCACTGGAAAGCATAAACAACCATGTACTAAATTAAGTGAAGTAGCGGCGAAGAGGTTCACTGTTCCAAGCCCTTGGTAGTTAAGCTTCGTACATGGTCGCCATCTTGAAAGTTCCGTCATTGATTCTTCGTATTATAGAGTACGGGCCTTCCCAACGAGGGGCAAGGCCCGTTGGTGGAAGGAATACCCATTTTAGGATGAGGTCGCCGATGTTGAGGTCCTTGTCGCGGACTCGAGAGTTGAAGTACCGAGCGATTCGTTGTCGTTGGCCAGCAGCTCGGAGATCGGCTTTGTTCCTTTTTCTTCTAGCAAGTCGAGTAACCCCAAAAGCAAGTCTTTGTTCGTCTTTGGATCAAAGTAGGTGACTCAATGAGGTTGAAGCTCGAGCTCGATGGTGATGACGGCTTCGGACCCGTAGACGAGGGCGAAGGGAGTGTGCCCAATTGTTGTCTTATGAGTCGTTCGATAGGCCCATAGGGCTAAAGGAAGTTCATCTAACTATATGCCCGTGACCTTCTCGAATCGCTTCTTGATGATGGACTTGATAATTTTGTTAACTTCCTCAACTTGTCTGCTAGCCTGGGGGTGTGCTACGGTCGAGAACCTTTTTTCGATGTCATGCCGCTGACAAAAGGATTTTAACTATATGCTTTCGAACTAAGTGCCATTGTCTGAAATGATGGCTTGAGGGACCTCGTATCGGGTGATGATGGGGCATACAATGAAGTTGATCATTTTCTTGGTAGTGATCGTGGCGTGGGCTTCGTCCTCTGCCCATTCGATAAAACAATCGATAACGACGACAGCGTATCGTGCCTCGCCTCTGGCCATGGGAAGAATCCCAATGATGTCAATTCCCCACATGGCGAATGGCCATGGGCTAGTCATTTGTGTTAGTTCTTTTGGCGGGGCTCTCGGGGTTTTTGAGAAGCGTTGGCATTTGTCGCATTTGCGAGCATAATCGGTGGCGTCCTGGTCGAGTGTGGGCAAGTAGTAGCCATGTCGGTGTATCTTCATAAAGAGGGTTTGTCCCTGGGTGTGGTCACCGCATTCTCCTTCATGTACGTTGACCAGAACCTTGATATCGTCATCATGGGCCATATATCTAAGTAAGGGGACAGAGAAGCCTCTTCGATAGAGTACCCCATCCATAAGGAGATAATGTGTTGACTGGCGAGTAGCGCTCACCTTTCTTTGCGGCATTCCGGAAGGATCCCCTGTTGTAGGTAGTTTTTGATCGGTGTCATCCAAGATTCTGGCTCGGGTTCGGCGCTCATGGCCGTACTAGTTTGCGTTGGCTTGGTACTGGGCGAGTTAAGCACCTCGATGGGGCGAACCCCAACAGCTGTGGATCTTCGGAACTTGCTAATCTAGCCAGTGAGTCGCCCTTTCATTTTGCTCTCGCGGATTGTGAGTGATAATGAAGTGGTCAAAGTGAGTTAGTAGTTCCTGTACTTGAGCTAGGTATAAAGTAAGTTGTTCCCCCTTAGTTTGGAAATATTCCTTCACCCGACGCATGATGAGCTGTGAATTGAAGAAAATCTGAATAATCTTTAGATTTAGTTCGATCAGGATCCTTAGTCCAGCTATCAGTGCCTCATATTCTGCATCATTGATGGTGGCGGGGAAATTTAGCTTTGTTATGTAATGTATCAAGCATCCCTCGAGAGTGATGAGTACGATGCCAGCTTCTGAACACTTGTTGTTGCTGGACCCATCCAGAAATAACTTCTACTTACTATCGGGGGCCTCAGCGTTCTCTGTTGAAGTTTCTTCGGGAGCCGTGAATACTACTATAAAGTCAGCGAGGGCTTGAACGAGGATGGCCCGACGAGGAATAAATGTTATCTTGAACAGACTTAGTTCCATACTCCACTTGAGCAGTCGACCGGATGCCTCGGGTCGCTGTAGCACCGGATGCAGCGGCTGGTCGGTGAAGACTTTTATGGGATGCGCCTGGAAATATGGCCAAAACTTCCGGGAGGAGATCAGTAAGAAGAATGCCAACTTTTTGTGCTTCTGGTAGTTCTTTTCTGCCTCCGTTAGTCGCTTGCTTATGTAGTAAACAGGTCGTTGAATGCGATCATCAAGCCGTATTAATGCCGAGATGATTGCCTGCGCAGAAACAGCGAAGTAAATATATAAGTCCTCATGGTCTACAGGCTTAGACAAGATGGGTGGTTGCTCCAAGTAATCCAGGAGTTCCTTGAATGCGGAAGCGCACTCATGGGTCCACTTGAAGTTGCGCTTCCCTTTTCGAAGTAAATCGAAGAAAGGAATGCACTTGTCGATGGCCTCTGAGATGAATCGACTTAAACCAGCGACCTTTCCATTTAAACTTTGAACATCCTTAATGTTTTCCAGGACTTTGATGTCCCGAATTGCTTTGATTTTTTCGGGATTAGCTTTGATGCCCCAGGCTTTGATGATGAAACCTACAAACTATCCTGAAGCGACGCCAAAGGAACATTTCAGAGAGTTGAGTTTCATGTCGAATCGACGGAGGACATCGAACATTTCAGAGAGGTCATGGACGTGGTCGCTAGACACTTTTGATTTAACTAGCATATCGTCCACGTACACCTCCATGGATTTCCCGATTTGATTTTTGAAGAGTCGATTAACCATCTGTTGATATGTGGCGTCGGCATTCTTGAGGCCGAAGGGCATGATGCGATAGCAGTAAAGACCAAGGTCGGTTAAGAAGGAGGTATGGTCCTGGTCGCGGATGTTCATAGGGATCTGGTTGTAACCAGAGTAGGCGTCCATGAAGGATAGCAATTGGTATCCGGCGGTTGAATCAACTAGTCGATCTTTGGGAGCGGGAAGCAGTCCTCGGACATGCCTTATTTAGATCAGAGAAGTCGACACACGTCCACCATTTACCATTGGCCTTTTTTCCTAGAACTGGATTGGAGACCCACTCGAGGTAGTCGGCCTCTCGGTTGAAGTTATTGTTTAGGAGGAGATCTACCTCTTATTCGAGTGCCCTGGATCTGTCGGGTCCCAGGAAGAGGCGCTATTGCTTGACTGGAGGCATTGTGGGGTCTATGCATCAAGAATGGAAAGCGATTGCTGCGTCTATGCCTTTTATGTTGGAATGAGTCCATGCAAATACGTCCAGATTAGCCTTTAAGAAATCCACAAGATCGTCTTTGACCACTAGGTGAAGGTTTGATCCTATCTTTAATACTCGAAACGGATCGTCGAGACTAACAGGAACATCTACTGTGGGCTCGACCAGAGTAGGTCTCTTGCACTCGGGCTCTTCGTCTTTCCTTGGATCGAGATTATCAGAAAGACGGGAGTGGCGCCTGAGCCAAGGCCCAGACGTCGCTGATTGGTATGTGGAGGTGGTCTTGGCGCAAAATGCTGCAGGCGCTGCTTTGCCCTTATGCCTATTGCGCGCGTTCATCCATTCTATTGCATAACACTCCCTAGCATTGACTTGGTCGCCTCTGACTATTCCGATCCCATTCTCTGTTGGAAACTTCATTAGGAGGGAGCATGGCAACAGGCAGAACGCGAAATTTTGTGAGGAAAGGACGTCCAAGGAAGACGTTATATGGCGAGATGATGTTGATAACCATGAAGGTGAGGACTCAGATTCGGCTCCGATCCCCCGTACCGAGTTCGAAGGGTGGGTCGATGACTCCTATCGGACAGTTGGATGCCCCGTTAAAGCTATGGATCGCGGAATGGCATGGTTTGAGATCTCTTGCTTCTAACTTCATCTGGTCATAGGAGGCTTTGAAAATGATGTTAACCGAGTTCCAGAATCAACCAATATTTTTCGAACAGTTGCAGCGCCATTTTGGGTAGTGATAACCAAAGGATCGGTGGTCGGGATTTCTATTCCCGTGGACTCCCTTCCATTGAAGATAATATCATCACACATGGTTTTCTGGAGCTTGGTCGGGATAGACACGTCAGGAGCAGAGCAAGCCTCGTAGGTTGCATGTTTAATGAACCCCACATATTCCTCCATCTTGGAAGATGTCATGCGTGGGGCTAGGCCCGCCGAATATAGTGTTGATCACAATTCCTCTCCTCGCATTAGATGGTCCCGGGGCTGTCTTGGCAGCCGTCTGAGGAGTTGGCGCTGGAGGTTTTGGATTAGTTTTGGGGGGAAAGGGTTCCTGAATGTATTGTTCGAGTCTCTTTTCAAGGATGAGCTTTTCAATTGCATCCTTAGCTAGCTGCATTCATTTGTGTTATTCCCATACATATCATGATATCAGTAGTATCTCCATAAGTTTTACTAGGAATCGGTCGACTCCTTGACGTGGGTTTTCTTGTATGACAAAGTGTTACATGTCTCTAGGTAGATAGTTTCCGGATCATCATTCAGTGGAGCGTATGTCTCGTAAGCTTCGTAAGGGTCGGGCTTCCTTAGCTCTGTCTAGACCTGATTGTTGCCTCGGCCACCTTGCACCCCAGTGTTTGGTCTTTTTCTGGGGTACCTGCCCCCGTGTTCGAATTTGAGGGTCCTCCCGCTTCTCGCCCCCAAGGACGGTTATTAGTGGTGTTTGTTCAAGGGATATTGGGGCGACTGGTCTCGGAGATGCGGTTCTGTCTTTCTTCTTCTTGGCATAAGAACTGTCCCGCTTTCTCATAGAAAGCATCAAGGTCTTTGGTTGCTTTCGGTCGATCCATGCCCCAAATTCGGAAGTAGGAAGGACACCTTTAGCTAGCTGAAAGAGTATGGGCGTGAATCTGGATCCTTGACCTTGGCGAGGGTGATGTTGAACTTGGAAATGTAGCTTTTGAATGACTTTGCGGGCCCTTTGTATAGGTTGGAAAAGGTGAGGGCATTCTTCGGAGTCGGGATATGCATCCTGAATTGCTTAACTAACTGTGTCGCTAATTGGCCGAAGTTGTTGATGGAATTAAGCGAAAGGCGGGAGAACCATAATAGAGCGGTTCCTGATAGGAAGACTGGAAAGCATTTGCACTTGACTAGATCGTCGCCTCTGCTCGAATCCATTTGCCATTCATAACAGTTTAGGAAAGCGCAAGGGTCAGTGGTGCCATCGTAGAGCGGCATCCGCGGGATGCTAAAGCGTCGTGGCCATTTAGCTTCATTAACTCTTCGAGTGAAAGGGTTGCGCCTAACGTGCGCTTCCCATGAATCATGCACATTCCCTCGCATCTCCCTCATGATCCTTCGGACCATGTCGGGAAGGTAGGTAGGATGGGGGTCCGCCATCGGAACCCATGGGTTTTGGCGGGGTTCCGAAGTTCTGGCGCGAGGATGTCTTCTAAGGTGGATGTCAGGATCGTCTTCTTCCATGTCCTCTACATCTATAACGGGATCCTAGTGTGCGTGATGATGTAGAGCAGGGTCACACAGATCTGCTTCTGGAAAGGCACGGGCTGCCAAAAAATTAGGTTCATTGTCTTGATGGGCGGCCACTGAGTCTTGTCGAGGAGGAGGTTTGTTAGTAGGAGCTTGTCCTTCATTGATGACTAAGCGAGAAAGGTCCCGATATTGGGCGCCCTCGCTATAAATAACCGTGGTCCGGTCACCGTTGCCGTTGGGATACCCATTGCCATTGCCGTTGTCGATGGAATTTGTTCGGATGGCGACGTTGTTGATGAGACTAAGCCTCCTTCTTTGGTGCAGGCTCCTCAACACGGAAGAGGAAGTTTCCGATGTTGGTGGTCGGGGTCGAGCATTGTTCCGAGCTAATTGCAGTTGAGCGACGATGTGCTGACTTTCTTGAAGTTGCCGCATAAGTTCGATGTTATTCCTTAGCGCTTGGTTAAGCTCGACAACTATAATTAAATATTTTTCGTTAAGCGTGCGGATTTGCGCTTGGGTTGCAGGCGCTTCGGGGTCCGCAATTGGAGGTTCGCTTTCATTAGTGGCAGGGATGTCCGCCGGTTGAGATTGCCGAGATGTACCGGCCTCGGCTGGCTGAAGAGCCAATCATTGCGTTCTTTGACTTTTTTACCATCGTAAGCGGACTCGACGGCAGGTTAAGCAAGGAACCTTAAGCTCGGCGAAGTCGAGATGGTAATGTGCGAGAAAGCGCAATATCCGAGTTTTCTCAGTGAAAGCACCAAATGTTGACGACATAAAATGTCGTAAACACCAAAGATTTCCAATTACTAGGAATTATAAATATGGTCGCGTAGACAAGAACGTAAAATAGAATAGAAGCAGTAAATAACACAAGAGATTTATAGTGGTTCGGCCTCACTGAGGGCCAACGTCCACTTCGAAGAGTTGTTGGAATTTTATTGATCAGCTGAAAGATTATAAAGTTGAGACCCTCTCATTACATTTGTTGACTATGATACATGAAGTTACAATAGTCATATTTGCAAGAAATAGTAAAATGGACAATTTTTCCCTTCTTCTTCCTCAAAGAGGAGATGCCATTAATGAAGCTCTATGAAGGTCTCAAAGCCCAAGAATCTCTCCCTTTCGAAGTGTGAGGCTATGAGGTATTTATAGGAAATGATTAGTTAGGAGTAGGTAGAAACGGGGACCATCTACAGGAAATTCACGCCTCCAGCTGTCGGCCACCAGAAATTCGCACCTGCTCGGGGTGCGAAATTTCGCAACTGCCAGGTGCAAAATTTCACACCTACCAGGTACGAAATTTCGCGCCTCGCTAGGTGCGAAGTGTACTGGGCGAGGGACGTGGTCGAGGTTCGTTGGCGCGATCTCTCTTCCGTCTTCCTCCTGTGCTTCCTGAATTTCCTCCTTGGCCCTGGCCTCACGCGATGAGTTGAGTCGAGCGTGTCTTGAGTACTTTTAGTAATCGGACCAAAAGGTTGGTTAACAGCGTCCCAATAGCGCTTCCTATATATATAATCCAGTCCAAACCGATTGTTCGTTATTCCTAGTTCGACTTATTGTTTATTTCAAATTTCAAATTCCCTTCAAATCAACCTACATTTAACAAGTAAAACCTTAGTTTACAAATAGAATTTCATTTCCAAATCATATTACTAATTTGGTTTATAATTTGGATTCTTAGTTCATTCCCCTTGATTACATTTCGACAGTCATTCGAAGTTCACTTGTTAATAAATTTTGTTTAAACACATTTCAGACTTACCATTTCAACAATTAGAATCTATCTCATATCAGTTCTAATAAAACCAAACCTTTCCATTTATTAGTTATTTTCTTTTTCTTTCATCCAATAAAACTTATTAAGTTAATTCTTCCTTAAGACAAATTTACTAAAGCTACAAATTTAAAATTTTACGTTACAACACATTTAGTTAAAACTTTCACATCAAGTCTTTAAAACAAAATCCATCATATTAATTTAAAACCATTTTAAATTAACATATTATCTAAGTTTAAGTTAAATTAAATTAAATTGATTCACAACTTAAAATCCAGTTAAATTAAATATTAACACTAAATTTTAACCATTATAAATATTTTTAAAACCCATTTCATCAAATAAAAATTTAATTAACTTATAAATTCTAGTTAATTTTGTCTCAATTACCATTTTAAACTCAATATTTTAATTACATTCTAAAATTCAACTTAATAAAGTTGATACATACTAATATCATTTTAGAAACAGTTTTATTGACCACGACATCCTTATATAATTTCTATTCTATGGTCAAGTGAATCGGGCATATATCATTTCAAAATATTTATTTACTTTTCCAAGTGATTCATAATTACAAGTATATAATTTGATATATATCATTCCAAGTGATTCATATCTGACCATGGAACGATCGTTTCCAAGTGATATATTTTATTTACTTTTCCAAGTACATAATTTTAGCTTATGTTTATTCTATGTTGTTTAACTAACAATCGTTCAGATATGTATCATTTCAACCCATAGTGATTTTTCCTAAATCTACGGGGAACTTGCAGTGTGAGAAAACATAAAACATCACACATATATAACAACCACACCGTGTCGTAAATTAATAGTGTGCATGTCACATGTGCATAAACAAATGATTAAGATTTTCTAATGTAATCCTACCATTTCATTCAATATCTCAAAATTTTAAATCACTTAATAATGAGATAGTCGCGAGTGAGGGTAAACTCACATTTCGAGGCAAGATGAAGGTGATGCATTGTAAATAGACCTTGAATTAGATACAAGCACAATCCCCAGTAGCGACGACACATTTCAAGTTGGTTTATGTAGACATACACACATTTGTGCATATATATGTACATGGCCCCAACTAAAATCCCCTAGCTCATCAGTAGACCACACATGACCAAACTTAACAACAAAAACTTCAATAAGGATTTCAATTGTTAGTTAAACAACATAGAATAAACATAGGCTAAAATTGCACATTTTCTATATTATATTAGAGGATGACAAGAAAGAAGGAAATTGAAAATCACCTAGGAGTTTCTAACGCAGTCTTTCTCGATGCATCCGATAATTAACTGCAGCATGCAGCAGAAAATGATTGTCATGCCAAACTAACAACCACTGCGATACCACTGAGGAAGGAGCTGTGAATCGCGAGCATGAGGTGGGGCTGGTATTTAATTTGGAAAAAGATGATTGAAATTTTAAGAAGGTTTTCAGAAGTCGTAGTGCCTCGCCTGCGAGGCTTGATGGGTTCCACTACATTCACGTGAAGGGTTCAGGTGGGTTGTTTACGAACATCTCAGAGCTGGAGCATTGGCTCAGAGGGTAACAATGGGTCATGGGTCTGGGCATGTTCACGGATCGGGATGCGCATAGGAGGAGGAGCGTTAGGCAATGACAAGAGGGTCATGGGTAGTAGGCGCTGGTGGAGGCGATGCAGGGATCTTGAGGTTGATGTTAGGTTTGTGACCTAGGGTTGGCGATGCGGTGGATATGGCTGGCGTTTGGACTTGGTGGCAAGGCAGATTCCTTTTTTTATTTGTGAGATTTTTGATTATGTGAACAGAAGAGGATAAAAGGGAATGAAGTTAGTTTGTAAAGGAATAAAGTGGAAACACGACATGTGTTGCTTTGATGGTGACGATAACAACAAGTGTGAACATCCTAATTCACTAAATATTCAATAGATAGAAAAAAAATATTGTAAAATTTTCCTTCTTTTGAAAATTTCAAATATAATTTTAATAGATGAGATCAAATACTAGCACACACAATATAAACTCAGATAAAGATAGAACTATCAAATTTTGATCGTTCTTTGCATTTTTAACCCGAAAATATTCATTCGAAGCAAAACACTCCCGAATTTAAGAAAAAGAAAAAAAATGTTGTGATTAGAATTTCATATAGTATTTTTCTTTAGACTCCCCTGAATTCCGAGATTGTTAAATTTTTAACAAATTTTATTAAATGTTTCATTGAATTGACACGAACGGAATTTTTTTTTTTTGCATATTATACTGCGATATTTACTCCTTCATAATGTTTAGTTACTTGCAACTCAAATATAAAATTTCCTAATTTGAATCGTAATTTAAATTTAACATTAAATTCAATATTGTTCGTCGCCATCGCAAATTGATTGTCCAAATTGATTTAAACGAAGCAAACGAACTTACATGTTTTTGTTTTATGTTAATGTAGACTACTTCCAAGTAATATATTCAAATTTAAGAATCAATTTTCCTTATAATTTTCTATTTCACACATATTTCTGATATATAAATTCTAAACCAACATATAGCTTAAATTCTACATTATAAACACTTATATGTTTTAAGCTTATAATTGGAAATCAATTTAGTATACAAACATTCAATTAAACATTAAATTTTATTATTTACATATTTAAACATCAAAATCGTTGAGTCATTACAACATGCAACACCTATGTTGACACCTACGTCGACACAGGGGCTTGCTTGTGTTCACATAGGAAGTAGAAATTATGCTGACAATTTCTGCTGCCGCTTTGTGTCCATATGTTCAATTTTGAGTATTATCTTTGAAAATTTCCTTGGTTGTTTTGGTGCAATTTTGAAGTGAATTTGATGGTGTTGTTAAGGCATAGACCCCATTTTACGACAAGCCAAAAGTATATAAAATACACGCTACGAATCGTGAATTTTGTAATGATTTCTGGTGCTGATTCCTTACGATTTTTATGTTTTTCTTTGTGAAACTATGCACATTTTCATAACAGTTTCAATAAGGAAATTTTATTATATATATGTATAACATTTGTAGGTTGCATTGTCGATGGTTGGGTTTTTTCCTAAGGACTTGTCGATGACATATAGTTTACCACGATGTGGTAGACTATATATACGTCGCCGTCATATTTTTGGGTTGTACGAGACTTTTTGATCAGGTGATGGGCATCGGGTCTAAACGCCTTGATTACTTCTTTTGCTCAATCAGTATTTGGATCCCCTCTCTATGCAGGATCATCATTCTGATGATTGCCTTGTAGTTGTGGAATCAGTACAGCAGACGGTGGCTGTAGTGATTGACGTCATAACATTCCCCCTCATTTCGGTCTTCTTTCTTTTCTCCTTCCATTTCTCCTTCCAGTTTTCTTATTTTATTCTCCTTCTTAGCCCAACCAAAATAAGGATAATAAATAATTTCTCAGATTGATCGGCTAGGAATTCTTTCACCTGTCGGAAGGACCATCTTGCTGCTTTTGGTCATGTAATTTGTATATTTGGCCCATGTATTTCTATACCGATCTTTTTGGGAATTTGTCCAGCGAACGGTATGTTTTATCGTTCTTCGTCCCGTTCTTCGAGGGGGAGTTCATTGACTCTAATGCAAATCCCTCGCACTGTACGTACTAGGTCTCTCGCTGCGGCCGTGAGGATTGCTCGATCTACTCGTCATACCCTATACCTTATCTGATCTGATTCTCTGTATATGTCTGTCATCTTACGTTATTATGTTATTTTTCTTCCTATGGTGAATATCCTTTTTCTTAACATCTGGGTATTGGTAACAACGCCACTCTTACTTGATTGAAGCGCACCGTCAAGAAGCATTCGATTTTCTTAATGGCACTTCAGGAACCTTTCATGGGGTCCGAAGTGATATCCGACGTTGTCCTTCAACTTAGCTTCGGAGGAGGCACTTCCAACGTTTCAACTAGACTTGGATATTTTGGAATAAAGACATTTTTGCATTAGTTTTCTTTGACGTATTTCAACTTTTATCAATTAAGTGACGTTCCCTAAATTCACTTCCTCTTTCTCTTTTTGGCCTTATTGCTAGATGCGATTGTGTCAAGCGAATGCGGTAATGGCAGGATTTGTTATCTCTTTCAATGATGGCCGCAGGGGCTTTAGTTGTTAGGGGAGATTTCAATGTTATGGCTTGCCAAGTAAAAAAGGGAGGAGTGCCTCCATCAAGAACGTAGCGGTGGAGGATTTCAACTCTTTCTTAATCCAATAAGGACTATTAGAAGTCTCTTTTGTTGGCTCTGCTTTTTCCTAGTGTAACAACCAAGAAGGTTCTAGTAGGACTCTCTCTCGTCTTGATCGAGTATTCGATTTTGAGGGATGGTTTAATTTTCCCTTCGCTTTCTCAGTTGAACATGTTCATTGCATTGGCTAAGATCATGCTTCTTTGATTCTTCGTTGTCCCCCTTTTTCTTTTTCTAGGCCTTCGTCTTTTCATATCCAATCTATGTGGAAATTTCTTTGCTCCTTTATCCCCACGGTGGAGGAACCTTGGGATTTTCTCATCTAAGGAAGCCCAATTTTGATTTTCTCAACCAAATTCAAATGCCTGAAGCTTGGTATGAAGCTCTAGAACACGGAAGTGTATAGGAAATTTTTTGTCAGAATTCGTGTGACAGAAGAGGCTCTCATTCTTGTAGAAGCGTCATATGATGCAAAGCCTACTTCCTTTCAGAAGGCGGAATGGTTTGAAGCACAAATCGCCTTTAATTCTGAACTGTCCATTAAAATTTATTTCCTCGGGCAAATAGCATGGATCAAGCGGATGGTAGATGGAGATGCCAACTAGAAATTCTTCCACTCTTCCATTAGAAAGAAAAATAATTTTCTTTCTACTCGTCAAATCCTTCGATAGGATCTTTCACTAGCGTCGTCTCCTTAGGAGATCTCAGAGATGATTGTTTCGCACTTTCAATTTTTTCGGGGCAGCCCTTCGATCATTTTTGATGACCCAGTCCTTCTATCTTTATACCTTCCCTGGTTTTTCCATTATAGGCCAACTCCCTTTGTTGTCCCCCACATTTAGAAGAGATTCATTCTTGATTTTTCTTACTCAAAAAAAGAGTGGGAGTAGACCCGATGGTTTCAACAGTTATTTTTGCTGTTGTGCTTGGACGATCATTTTCCAGGATTTTCCATTGGATATTTGATATTTCTTCTCTAATTCCACGCTGCCGATGAATTGGACATCTACCAAGCTTACTCTTATCCCTAAGTAAGAGAATCCCCTAACATGCTATGATTTTCGTCCAGTTAGTCTTTGTAATTTTTCTAACAAGGTTATCTCTAAGATCTTGGCTTCTAGACTTGCCCCAATTATTAATTGTTGTTATCTCCTCCTCGCATGAGGGTTTTGTAAAAGGCCGACTAATCGTTGACAATGTCCTTCTTGCACAAGAACTCATTTCCCAAATCAACCAGAAGACTAGAAGCTCCAGTGTGGTGGTCAATATTGACATGGCTAAAGCTTACGATCGAATGCCTTGGTTTTTTCATCATTCGTGTGCTTAAAGCATTTTGGTTTCAACGACCTCTTATTGATATAGTCTGGAGGCTGATATCGAGTTGTTATCTTTCGGTTCTTATCAATGGTGCAGATAAGGGATCTTTTCGGTCAGGAAGATGCCTTCATCAGAGAGACCCCTTTCCCCAACCCTATTTATCATCGCTACTGAATCCCTTGTCATAACAATTCACTCTCCAACAATTGCGGGTCAAATTCATCGTTTTGGTGTCCCGATTGGGTGTCCCGTAATTTTTTCGCTCTCATTTTCCATTGTTCTCATTATCTTTTCTAATGGCAATCATCGTTCCTTCTGTCGACTCTATTCTCTTATGCATCTCAGCGAGCATTGCTCTATTCAGCTAGTCAATGCTTCGAAGAGTTGTTTTGTTCCAACCAAATCCATGGATCTAAGGAAGATTTCTTGGATTGAGCCTCATTCAGGTTTCCGGGTTGAATCCCTTCCCATTCCTTATCTCAGTATTGTTCTATATCGTGGTCGCATGCTCAACACGAGATTTGACCCCTGAACTGATAAAGCTAGGAGTAATATCATCAAATGGAACTCTAATCTCATCTCCCAAGAAGGACGCCTAGTTCTGATCAAATCGGTTCTTGATTCTTTGGGGTCGCGTGTCTTGGTTTCCATGACACCTACCTCGTCTTTCTTTTATTCCCCGCTCTTTGGATTCTTTCAATTTTTGCGGAAAAAGGGACAAAGAGCAGAGGCATCACTGGATTTCCTAGGACATGATTTACCATCCCAGGAGAGAGGGTGGCCTTGGGTTACGGAACCAAAAGTATGTGTGCGTGGCTTATGCTTGTAAGCTGTGAGTTAGATTTCGAACAAACAACTTTCTACGGGTGTCGTTTTTTTCATGTCAAGCACCGACATCTTTTGGTGACTAATTTCTCCGGTTCCCCATCTTAAGTGAGTGAGACATGAAAACCGATGCAGTCAGCTAAATTCTTTTGTGATTCATATGGTAGAGGCTTAAGCTAGAATATAGGCCTACCTTCCAGAGGGCTACTTAGAATTCTGCTAGAATTCCAAACTTCAGGCTCCGTTCTTCTCCTATATCTAGGAATCTAGGATTCCTCCCAAGATCTCCATTCTTATGTGCAAAATCTTCCATGGAGATCTCCCATTGGATGCTAACCTTATAAAAATTAACATCCAGTTATCTTTCTGTTGTCATTACTGTGAGTCTGGTTCCATCGAGTCTATTGCACACTTGTTCCTGGAAAGGGAGTGTGCCTGTTCTATCTGAATTTTTGTCATTTGTTTGATTAGGATCCAAGGATCCCAATCCTCTATGCAGTCGACATTTGGAGATTGGTGGGCAAAGGGGATGGGAAAGGATCTTAGATTTAATCTTTTCAGACTCGTCCCTAGCCTCGTCTGATGGCGCCTATGGTGTGCTAGGAACCATGCTGTTTTTGATGACTCCCTGTTTACTACCTCTTCCATTTCTCATAGAATCAAGGACGATGTCTTCTTTGCTTTTCGAGGTCGGCCCTGTATGGGCTGCCTTAATCCTTATCAGTTTCATTGGTGGGGACATTCTTCATGACTCGTGGGTCCCTCCCCAAAGCAGGTATGGGTATTGAGGTGGATGCAGTGGTTTTTAGGTCCATTTGGCTAGCTCGTGCCTTCTTCTGGCTTCTGGTAATTACCAGGGAGCTTGGGATCCTTGGAATTTCATGGTTTTCAAGTCTTCTTGGATGGCCTGTGGAGCAACTTGGTCTCGAGCCAAGCGAGAGGATAACACGGGGTGTCACTGTAGTGGTAGTACTTAGTATTTGGGTTTATAAGTTTTTTCACTTTGGGGGTGGAGTTGCTTTATGTTCTGGTCTACAATAGGCTCGGTTGAGTTGTTTTCGATTGTTATTGACTCAACATTCTATTTATTAGTTTTCTGCTTGTTGCATGTCTCGAGTACAACTTTCTTCTTGTTTATTTTTCTGATCCTAAAGTGAATTGCTTAGGATTACTACTTTTGTGACGAATAGGAGAAATGACATTTTTCTCTATTTTCGCTATATATTGTTCATTCTAAAAAAAGCTTTGAGATCAATAAGATTTTCTATGTTTTAGGTTTGTAAATTAAATTATCTCACGACAACAGTAAACAATATATTTTAGTGAAAAGATTTTAAAGAAAAAAATAATCATTTTATAAAACCTGTTTTCATAAACCTTCGAGAAAGAGAGAATGCAATTTAAACGATATAATACATTATGTGGCATGGGATATGTTGATTAACTATATTAGTTAATTCCAGACTCATCGATCGAAGATATTTGATGTTCTGTTGTGTGAAATGGGCTAGCTCATTGTAATACCCTACATTCCTTATTGTCACCCGTAGGAGGATTTCATTAGGAATTATGGAGCAATGTAGGTATAAAGACACAAAATATCACAGACACTAAGATTTCACAAGACATAAAATAATAAAATTATAGTGGAATAAGATAATTTCTCTTTTTATAAGACAAAAACCATCTTTATATTAATTAACCAAATATTTAAAAAATTCCATGTCTTAAAATCTCAGTCAAAAGAACATCAAAGTATAAAATAATATTACCCCTTAAATAGTAAAATAAATACAACCTTGGAAAGAAAACAACAAGTGATCCAACTCTTGCAGAAGTCCTTCACAACAAAATCAATAAAGAATTCTGAACTATACACTTTCTCCCTATAAGCCTGGGGGAAAGAAAAGAGAAAGGAAGAAAGGAAATGGGTCAGACATAAAGTCTGGTGAGCTTCTATGGTTGCCAGCCCAAATGCTAGGTTAAGAAAAACAGATAAATAGTGGTTTTAGTGTCAAAAAAAGTAAGTGTCTGTGCGTGTACAAAGGTGAACAACAACTAATATGAATTGACATAAACGATTGGCTATTCTTATCAAAAATACAATGATCATAGTAATGATCATATTCAAGCTAATTGACTATTTTTCATTTCTAAAACTTTGAACTAGAGTAAATAATTAGGAAGCAATTTCCTAATACTGCCCATCGATCAGTTTTCCAATTGTGAATAAACTTTGGCAGCTACAGAATTCAGGGTTATCAATTCTCAAACCCATCAACTAAAATGACACATCATTAATCACAGGAATTATAGCGTCTTATCCTCCTTCTTCGTAACGATGCACACTCATCGTTGTGCAGGAACATGCGTGTACCCACCTCATTTTTAACCTCTTACTATCCTGATCAGTAAAGCGTACCCTAGCCTCTACTAGTGCGAGGCCCCGATGATAACAACAAGGATACAGATTGATACGGGTTCCACACAAACAAGCATTTGACACAAGTCACCCCTAGACTTGGTCCCCAAGTTATAACTAGGATTGCTACGAGCCAATTATATCTCACTGGAATGGACCCCTTGGCTTAATAATCACACAAGTTTAATTTAACATGTTAAGTTCATTAATAAGCCCAATATCGCCACATGTTATATCCTAGGTTGCAATTATTATTTCCAACCATTGTAATCTTTTTATACACTCATTTATATAAGCCCCTTGTAACCTTAGCCGGAACGGACTCCTATCTACGAGCCGCTTATATCTCATTGGAACGGACCCCCTCTATTTTAGCTTGTTAGTCTATCAAGTTTAACTTAATCCATATAAGTTCATTAATAAGCCCAATATAACCACGTGTTATATTCCAAGCCTGTAATTAACATTTCTAAATAAATTTAATCTTTTTATACAGCCTTCCCCATCTCACTTAATGTCATTAAGTCCAATTATTCACTACTTACATGTTTTCTGTTTACATGTTACTTAATGTCCAATTAAGTGCAATTCATTCCAATTTACATGTTCTCCAAATACATGTTATTTAATGTCCAATTAAGCACATTTCATTCCAATTCCCATGTTTTCTAATGACATGTTACTTAATGTCCAATTAAGTACAGTTCATTCCAATTCACATGTTTTCTAATTATGTACAATCCATTATTCGAATGTAATATTCATTATTCTCCAAGATGTACAAAGTCCTCTTTTAAACATGCTTTCAATATTATCCCAATATTACAGTTCGTTTGTTGATTGCATCTTTTAATCAAATTCCGACATGCCTCTTTTTTTACCCATTATTATATAATTTTCACTAGGCCCCAATTTATCTTTTTAATACATTTTTCTTATCATTATCCAATTGCGCTACTGTTGTCCCATCTCATGTTTTAACCGAGTTTGTAAAAAATTAAGAACAACCGAACAGGCTCAAAAATGCCTAAACTCAACGTCATAAATAAAAAGGAAATGACCTAGGCTCTCACATGACATTGGCTCTGATGGACAGAAATAGATCTGAAATAAAATTAGGGCTAATTACAGAACTGCAATAAAATTTCATACGAAGGAAAAAACTGTAGATAACTGAAATAACTATATTAATGGATTTACTGAAATAGACAAAAAGGGAAGTATGGGAACATACATCAAATCAGAAAGAATTATTTATAGAGAAAAGAATTATGGATAACTAGATCTGTAAATAAAAAACTAATGAACTAGATATGTGTATAACTGCAAAAAGATTTAGATCTAAAACATTGTACCAACTATCATATAGATTTTAACATTAATTTGTAAGAAATCTTGTAATCATAGTAATACTCACAAAAATTTAAGAAAATCCATTAAGCCTTGGTAGATCCTCTCTATCTATAAATATCACACAGAAATATATGTAGAACCAAGCCACAATGCTCCATTAGAATTATATTTGAGATAAGGGTTATTTGAGGGAGGTAGAGAAATGGAGTAGTGAAGATTAGGTTAGGTTTTGGGGTATATTTATAATAGACTTAGGGTTTCCAAGTTCATTGGATTTTATGTTTAGATTAGGCCATTAGATTGGAAGAAGGATCTGGAATCAAAGCCCAAAAACATAGCTCAAACTGTCAAAATCGTGCCTGGCAAACAACATTGCCAGGCCACATTTGGGTCTACCCACCCCCTTATGTGGTTTGATACAAGGGTCAACCCACTTGGGTCCTAGGTCAACCCGGTCGTCGACCCAGATTGTTTTTTTTTAATGTTTGAACAACTATAACTTCTTCGTTTTAAATCTGATTTCTGAAAACTAAATGTCTATCTTAACAAGAATTTCATAACGGACCAAAATGGGCAAACCCATTGCCCAATCCTCAATATTTTTATGGTTAATGTTTATTTTCTCAATTTGTTCCTCAATAAATTAATTCGTTGATCAATTATTGTTTGTCAAAAATTCGGGTTGTTACATTCATAGTAATTCAAGTAATGAAATATACGGTATAGGACATATCGCTTTCATTAATCGGATTTCTATTTGGTAGTTTCTAACACATTCTTTTTTGTTTGTTTATGCTAGTATCCATTTTCGTGGGATGCTAGACTCATGGATAATCTTATATGCATATTCTCTTGGCCAAGGCGTTAAGATACACTCGTTCGAGGTAGACGGGAGCAATTGTAGTGATCGATGCCAGAACACGTGTATGGTACTTGGCATATGCTTCATGGGAGCTCATTTGTGAAGCATGTGAAATAATTTCTAATGTTTGGATCAACTTTGTGGCCTTGGCGATTTTGGTATTTATGATGTTTTGGATCCATATTTGGTGATATAATATGAAGAATTTTCATTATAACCACATAGCTGATTTGAGGATTTTAAGATTTGTGACCATTATTGCAAAGTTTAATTCTTATGAGTTTATCATACATAATTTGAAGTAATTTTGATGTTATTTTTAGTGTACATATTTGATGACTCTATGGTTTAAAAGATTATACATGTGTTTAGCTCAAAGCTAACACTTGTTGATCATAGCAAATTTTCGTATGTTGGTCCTATGTCTCATAGGACTATATGTTAATTACCCAAATTTGGATATTTGGAAAATCTGTATTAATGGAAATATCCAAGTCTGTGTTCATGGTGCTCACGAGTAGTCTAAATATAAATTCGTGAATTTATATCTTGTGAAGTCTGTTGTTTTGAGTTATCTTATTTCTTTCTATAAAAAGGAATTATCTTTTCTATGTTTTTGAGTTTACTTAGGGTTACGAGTTTCCTTCTCTTATAAAAAGGAATTGCACTTTTAATGATAGTATTCTACGTTTATCTTATTATACTGACATGTTAAAACTAGACAGACCTGTAAATTTATACTAGGGTCAAACAATGCAGTTTAAGATTTAGCTTGTTATTATCTTGGGTTTAGCTTTATCACGTTGGAAAACCTCTCCTGAAGCTATTTCTTAAATTGTGTAATCGAGTATTATGTCATTTGTATATTTATTCTTTTAAAACTTCTTGATTTGTATATGGTTCATATGAAACCACTCGGGTTTGTAGCACATGTATTTGTTGTTTCTGCGATATGTTATCTGTGATATGTTGTGACTTGTCCTGTATATGATCCTTAGCCATTGTAGTTTTATATTAGATGAATTGAGTACGTTGATCCACTCGACGTAGGAAAAGAAATTTTGGTACACCCGATCGACATATTCGATACTCATCTAACACAATATTTTGGATTGTCGCTCCTAACCAACCATATTTTGCGATGTAATAAATAGCATTACTCGTTTATTCTCTTTATTAAGGTGGGTCTCGGGGTAGGGCACTACAACATGGTATCCGAGCAAAGTTCAAAACAAAGCATAATAAACACAGAACAGAACAAGAATTGTACAATTGTAACAAAACGGAAGATTAACACTTGTGTCTACATTTAACACTTCCATTGTTGTTCTTACCCTGTGTTCCTTATCTGTTAAGTCACGTGTAAATCTTAGCTTTGGGGATATGTCAAAGAATGTATTTCGTCCAGTGATATTTTGTAACATCCCACTTCCTTATGTTACCCTTATGAGGATTTCATTAAGTAAATATGGAGTATTGTGTAAACATCACTGAAACTAAGATTTCACAAGACATAAAATAATAAATTTACAGTGGAGGAAGACAAATTCATTTAAATACAAAACCATATTTATTTCAATTTACTAAATATTTATCAAATGTTATTGTTAGACCAAAAAGTGGTTCTAACACCCAATATACTACGAATTTTAGAGAATTATAACTCAAAACAGAATAAAAAGCAACAAACATAGTATATTTATCGTGGTTCGGCATTAATGAGCCTACATACACATTATATGTTTCTGATTGATCGATTGATAACAAATGCACTGCAAATATCCACTCAATCTCACAAATACAATATCTCTCTCAATATCTGTCAAATTATACTCAACAAATTGGAGTAAAATCTGAATAAAGTAGAGGAAATATTATAATGGAGGAGTTAGAGCCTCTCAGGTGCCAAAAGATCCCAAAAAATGATAAGTCCTAGACTATTTATAGGAAAAAACTACAGGCAGGTCGCGGGATGATGTGTCGCCTATCCCTGAAATCTCGGAGTAGTTCATGAGTGAGTGGAGAGGTAGTTACGGAGATTGTTCGTCACACATGTCTTTAGATCATCATCTTTCTGTTAGTATTGCGATCGTGGGGAACGCCACATTCTCGTTTCATTTGAATGGCAAGGGGTCGGGTCGCTACCCCTCGACCTGAGTCGATGATGCAACCTTCGTATGTGTGTGCTCCCAATCATGCGAGTGGGCTTCCAACGAACTGATTACCTTAAATCGTAGAACTCAAGCTACAAATCTCGAACCGAATCAACAACTATGGAGTTGTAAATATGCGAACCATTTTTGTGACTCGATCGTAAATACTTAGATTCTACGTGGCCAGGTCACGAACTTGGCCAACATTTTGCCCCCTCGAAGTACGTTATATAAGAGATGAGTCTTGCTTCGAAATAATCAATCTGTCAATTATCGAACCAGTGAATGTCAACAGTCGTGTCTATCTGTACAGTTGTGATGTTTCATGAAATCGTACTTAGTGGTTTCTGGAACAAGTATAAACACAGGATCAAATTCCCTATCATTTTAACCATGCTTTACTGCTTCAAATTCTTGATTAGATTGCAAGAGACTTCTCAGGTAACTCTATCGCTTTATTCAAATTAAATTAAAAGATTCCAGGTTATTTAATGTATTGTTTCATTAATTTTTTGTATACATGTGAGCGTGACTCTTGGTCATTGATTTCCAATTTTCTTGTCGTCGATTGACCTTGGGATTCATTTAGTGGAACGGGTCGTGGTTGGAGTATGACATTGTATCACATGAGCTGTAGGGATTTGGACTGGCCCAAGCATTAGGCATTTGGGTCAAGCTAAGCTGTCACTTCACTGGTTGCAAATGAATAGTCCTCACGCAATACATATAAAGTTCCTTTACCCCACTTTTTAATTTCATTTTCACTGCAGTAGTTTTATCTCTAGCCATCTGAAACCCTAAATCCCATTAACATCCAAGTTCGAACTCAATGTAATAGGTAGCGCTAAACTGCTACTTCATGCTTCTCGATTATTATTTCAATTTGAAATGTAAATTAATTAGATGTAATTCTCCTCCTCGTCTCCGACACCTTTCTCCTGTAAACTCGACGTTGCCTTCCTCGGATCCTTTGTCGGTGCTGGTGACGTCGATTACCCTCATGCGACAGTCAAGTGGATGATCATCTTTGGATTCAAAGTAAAGATTGTAGAGAAGATGGTGATTTGCAGGATGAGGAGAAGACGATGGGCTGCCCAAAGTGTACCTATGCTTAAGACCTGGTCGTGGAATTGAAAATGATAGTTTGGACAGAAAATTTTTTCTTTGCGTGAGCGAGTCAAGGAGATGGTGAGAGATAACTCAGGGTCGGGTCAAGCTTCAGTGAACCAATCCCAATGGGTGAGTTGGTTGAGGCACGCAACTCAGTCCAAAGTGTGAGCCATCCAAGCATGTGACCCATCCCTGATATGCGAGTCGAACCTTTCTTGCGAGCGGGCCTTGAAACATGAGCCAATCCTTAGTGCAAGCCAATTCATAGGTGCGAGTTAAAGCCTATGGGCGTGTCGATCCTGTGCATATGAGTCAATCTTCGACTGTGATCCTGTTCAATGCACGAGCCAACTCCCCAACCTCGAGCCGACTCTGGCTTGTGACCTTAACCATTTTAGCCACTAAAATTCACTTAACATGTCAATGCATAAAATGATCAAATCTAACCGTAACATAAACGAACTGATGGACAGTTAGGACAAAGCCCCCAAGCTGATAATTATGGACTAAGCTAGCACATAACTCAATAACATATGTCAACTAACTACATGCTTATCTATTTACTTCGTATCATCCCTTTTTTGTACTGCACACACTAGCACCAGCACACGAGGGGCAGGGTAACTATACTCTAATCCATGATGTTTATTCATCAGTACGATGAACATGTCAGGTAGACACTCAACAAGATTGTCCGAGAAAAATACAGCTATAAAATCTACAAGCTACTATAATCCCGACTTGTTCCCATCATACTCAGATTGGGAAAATTCAGGCTTGGAATTTGAAGTAGATATTCATGAAGAGGTAACATCACCAGGAGGAGAATTATCGTTTGATGAAGAGGAAGAAGGGGGAATAAGGGATAATTGAGCCCTTGATGAATTCGAGAGTACTATCATATTAGATAACCCTAATGACTCAGTGGCTTTGAAACTTGATGAAGTATAACTTAGAAGTTTATGATTAAGACATGGAATCCCATAGGATGAAATTAAAGTAGCAGATGGAGCAGATAGACCTCATTATCCTCAGATGGATATATGGCTATCAGTAAGATAATGTGTATTGTGGGAGCCATTTCCTCATTTCAACCGTTCGTCTCGAGTGTCAAAGACGATTGCGTATAGCTTCCATGCAGATCCACCCTTTATATACCTTATATGTGGTGTATATGGTGATCGTGGGTACAGACCTCATTTTTGAAGACTTAAACATATTCTATCACTTCAAAAATCGCTCAAAGGGAACTCCATCCTTTATTTTATTCATATGGCTTCCATGTAGATCCACCCTTTATATACCTTGTATGTGGTGTATATGGTGATCTTGGGTACAGAGCTCATTTTTGAAGATTTAAACTTATTCTATCACTTCAAACATCGCTCAAAGGGAGCTCCGTCCTTTAATTTATTTGAATCAGTGCTTAATAAGAAAGTTTGAATGAAGGCTACAACAATGTAGGAGATGTAAAGCCTGAATAGTTTTACATCAATCATCAAAAGGGGTGTGCGAGAAGATGACTACAATCCAATAAGATCTAAACTCCTAGGCATCTTCCTTAATCACATAAAGGGTTGTACTGATATTTCTATTCGTTTTGCAGTCCTGAATCCCAAAAAGGAACAGGGTCAACTATACAAAGATCGATTGAGTCATTAACTGAATGGAAACCTAGACTATCTTAGCGTCAGAATGTGCTTAGTAGACAAGGTTCTTCACAGACATTATCTACTCGATACAAGGCGGGGCCTCGGTCAAGGAGGCAAACCATACGAATACGTGCCCTTGGTTCAAGTCCCTACAGCTCCTGCAGAAACCAGCATCATGCCCCCAGTCGAGGGGCATATTATAACTCCAACCGAGAAAGGGGAGAGTTTGAGAGGTCATGGAGACACCGGTTCTGGTCATGAATTACACTTAGGAGATAAAGAGGTAACAGAAGAAGGAAATCCAATTATACTTCCTGTTAACCAGCCTTTTTGTCCTACCTACTTCTTTCCTAACCCCTACCTACTCCCACCTACTCATACCTAACCCCTACCTACTCCTTTCCTGTAAATACCCCAAGGCCTCATACTTCAAAGGGGTTAGAATTTGAGACCTTAGAACTTCATGAGAGTCCCTTTAATGGCATCTCCACTTTGAAGAAGAATGGAAAAAGTGACTTTTTCCTATATTTTGCAATATGTGTCCATTATGATATCATATATGATAATGATGACATCGTATAGCTTAGAATCTAATGTAATGAGATGTCAGGAGATGGTCTCAACCTTGTAACTTATTGTGATTAATAATATTCAAACAACGCTTCAAAGTGGACATAGGCCCCACATGAGGACGAACCACAATAAATCTCTCGTGATATTTACTGCTTTCCGCTCTTGTCTATGCGACCGCAGTAATTATTCCTAGTAATTGGAATCTTTGGTGTTTACGATATTTTTTGCCAATAATATTTGTTGCTTTCACTGAGAAACACGGATTTTTGCGCCTTTTTCGCCCGTTGCCATATCGACCTTCGCGAGCTTTAGGTTCCTTAGCTTAACCTGCTGCCAAGTCTGCTTACGATGGAAAAGCGACCAAAGAACGTAATGGTCGGCTCTTCAGCCGCAGCCGAGGCTGGTACATCCCAACCGGCGGATATCCTGACCATTCATGAAGATGTCCTTCCTATTGATGACCCCAAAGCGCGTGCAACATAAGCTCAAATCCGCGCGCTTAATGAAAAATATGAGAACACCGTGGTCGAGCTCAATCAAGCATTAAAGAATACCGTCGATCTTATGCGACAACTTCAAGAAAATCAACGCATCGTCGCTCTACTTCAACTAGCTCGAAACAACGCTCGACTTCGACCAACTGCCTTGGAAACTTCCTCTTCTGAGTTGAGGGGCCCGCATCAAAGAAGGAGGTTTAGTCTCATCAACAACGTTGTCGTCCGCACTAATTCCCTCGAGAACGACAACGACAATGGTTATGCCAATGGCAACAACGAACGAACTATGGTCGCATTTAGCGAGGGGGAACAACACCAAGATCGCTCTCGCTTGGTCATCAGTGACGGACCGGGTCTGACCAACTAACCCCTTCCTCGATGAAACCCAGTGGTCGCCCATCGAGATGATACAACTACTATTCTAGCGGCCCGCGCTTTTCCAGAACAGGATCTGCACCAACCTGCTCCTCACCAAGATCCAATTACGGATGTCGAGGACATGGAAGAAGACGACCCAGACATCCATCATGGAAGACATCCTCGCAACAAAACTCTAGAACCTCACCAAAACCCATCGGTTCTAATGGCGCATCCTCGTCCAACTTATCTCCCCGACACGATCCAAAGGATAATGGGGGAAATGTGCATGATTCATGAGAGGCGCACATTAGGCGTTACCACTTCACAAGAAGTGTAAACGAAGCCGAGTGGCGACGACGCTTTAGTATGTCTCTGATGCCACTCTACGATGGCTCTACTGATCCTTGTGCTTTCTTGAACCAGTATGAATGGAAAATGGATTCATGCCAGGGCAATGATCTATTCAAATGCAAATTCTTCCCAGTCTTCCTATTCGGGACCCCTTTACTTTGGTTCTCTCGCCTCCCACTTGACTCCATCAACAACTTCGGCCAACTAGCGACAGAACTAGTCAAGCAATTCGGGGTTCATATTCCGACTCCAAAGACCGCCCTCACTCTTTCCAATCTATACCAAGGGCCCACTGAGTCAGTTAAAAACTACCTCCCCGATTCAAAACCGCCCTCGTTGAGGTCGAAGACCCAGATCCTCGCACCGTACTTTTTTAGTTAGAAAAGGGTATCCTCCCTGCTTCCGAGTTCGAGGCATGGATCAACTGAAAGCAACCTAAAAGCCTCGATGCTTTCCATGAAAAGACTAGGCAATGCTTATGTCAAGAAGAAATGAGACGAAACCGACTCTCCAGTTCCTGTCTTCCCAACAAACCACATGCAGATACCATCTATGAAAGTGTCAAGGGGAAACAGATTGGGGATCTCTTCAGTAACGACAAGGGGGTAGGTCCCTACAAACAAGGTCAGATAATGGTAGGCAAGGCAACCACAAAAACGGACAGGTTCCTATGGAACCCCAGATGCCCAACCCTCACCGGGCATATGAGATCTACACCCCGCTCATTGAAGACTTAGAAATAATCTACTTGGAAATGTGCAACGTTCTTCAGTACAAGAAACAATACAATATGGAATCCACTAATCAGAAGATGAATACTGGCAAGTATTGTCGATACCATGACATGTACGGGCATAATACCAATAATTTTCATCAACTCGAAGTCGCGATCTAAAAGCTTATTCGAGAGAAGCGCACTGAGCAGTACGTCCAAGAACCATTTCCTCCTGAAGCAAACTCCGATCCTCCAGCGGCCGCGTCTCCAACAGCGGCCAAGGTAGCTCCAGGTCCATCTAATCCAAGGCTAGGGATCGTGATCAACGCTATATGTGGCGGGCCTGGCTCCACACATGACAGCTTTCAGAAAATGGAAGAATATGCAAGTTCCATAAAGCATGCTACTTATGAATCTTTCTCCACTCCTGATGAATTCGTCCCAGCTAAGCTCCAAAAAACAATGCGGGACGAAGTAGTCGTCCATGAAAGAGAATCTAAGGGAATTGAGAAACATGGATCCACTCGTTATCATAGTACAGATCGGTGCCTCTTCTTTCCGAAGGGTACTGATTGACTCGGGAAGCTCAGTTATCAACATCTTCAAAGTTACTTACGATTAAATGAAGCTGGAATGTAACACCCCATATTTTCAACAAACGTATAAGTAATAAATCAGAAAATAATTAATTTTTAAAATAAGAATCAAGGGAAATGGATTATGCCATTGCGTTCGTCTCAAAATTCTGCTCGGAAACGAGTCCGAGTTTTCGAGAAACGGAGTCCGTATAAGGGAGATATAGCCCTCCGAAGTTTCAGAGATTTTCAGAATCGAAAACAGTTCGAAAATTCAAATTCAAATTCAAATTCAAAATCCCAGAACAGGCTGGGTAGGAAAATTCCCGCCCATGGACTAGGTTGACCTGGGGGTCGACCATAGTGTCGACCTCCCAGGGGACAGGTCGACCATAGTGTCGACCTGGGGGTCGACCTGCTCCCGAAACCCAGTTTTTGAACTGATTCATTTTGATGTTTCTGGTCTCGTTTTCAGTCTAGATTCGTCCGGCTAAACCTGTATAAACAGTCCCTAGCCTCATTTTCTCTACACAACTTCATTCTGTCTATACTCTGCCTCTGTTCTTATTAAAAATAAAAATGGCGTCGCTACTCTGCTAGAATCAAAACTTGGCTGATGCATCTTCTTCCAACTTGAATAGAACTAAAAGCTAAATCAAATCTCAAATCAAAGTTTAGAGCTACAACAACAATTAAAGAGGAATAATTCAGCATTTCTGCATCAACAATAGTTTATTATCCTTTCTTAAAACCACGAAAGGCAAGTACAGTTATTTTCCACTATAAACTGTAACTATAATTGTGACATGATTGTAAATCTGAAATTGAGGTTGTGTACGTTCTGTTCTGATATATTTTATTCTGTATCTCTTTCTTCTTTCTGTTCTATAGCTTGGCTACCACGAGCCTGCGCCACATCTCATAAGAGATAAACGCACGAACGCTAAATTTTGGGACAAATAATAATGCATAATTGGACAGGAAACTGTTGCCTATGAGACTATTGCCTATGACTATAATTCATGTCTATGAGACTATTGCCTATGACTATGATTCATGCCTATGAGACTATTGCCTATGACTATGATTCACACCTATGAGACTATTGCCTATGACTATGATTCATGCCTATGAGACTATTGCCTATGACTATGATTCACGCCTATGAGACTATTGCCAATGACTATGATTCATAACTATGAGACTATTGCCTATGACACTGAATAAGAAACTATTGTGATTAGTCGCCCATGACTATTGTGGTTAATTGCGTATAACTATTGTAGTTAGTTTCTTATGCCTATTCCCTTAATGATGTCAGATCTTATATTTAGTATGTAACTTTGCTAGTTTATTCCCATTCACTGTTACGTACATCGAGCCTATTGGGCCATTATTATTATAATAGGTTCATTGTTGCACGCCTATTCTTTTATATCAATTCTTGTGCTTATCCCCTATTCCTTTTGTTAGGGCCATTTCATGAGTATTTAGAGAACTTGTGGAAACATGTTATACGGGGATTGGGCGTAGCTTAATTAAGTAAATCTGGCATAGCAAATATGCTGGCATAATCTGAATTGGCTATAATAGACAAAGATTTACATGTGTATTAGTCTTGGACATAAAGGGTGAACTAGAATATTAAGTCTAGTTTTGACATGAACTATAAATGGTAATATTAAGGCTAAATTTTGGGGCATATATTGTATAATGAATTATGACCTTGATTTAGGCATGTAAGTTTAGGCTAAATTTATGTTTAGGCAAGATATGTAAATAGAGTTTTAGATATATATAATCTGCTAAATCTGTTATCTGCTAAATCTATTAAATTGCCTAATCCGTTATCTACTAAAACTATTGAATTGCCTAAACTGCTAAATCTGTTATCTGCTAAATCTATTGAATCGCTTAAACTGCTAGATCTGCTACCTGTTGAATTGTCTGATCTGTTCAAAACTAGATAATGGTAATCTGGGTATAGAAATCCGTAGGCTCGACCTAAGATTTAGTAGAACATGGAAATTTGATTAATTTTTTATATCCTATGAAGAAGTTTAATCTATTAAATAAGCAGAATTAGTCTAATATCTGAAAAATCTGTATTGGAATGAATTGGCTATGACACGAGGTTAGGCTCTGTTTGCCGTAGAAGCCTCCCCGGAACCAACCGGCTTAACCAGCGACCGCAAACTATCAGTCTAATGTGAGAGGTCGTAGGCATAGCTAAAATATTCTTAGACACGAGGTTAGGTCTGGCTTGTGGCAGAAGTCTGCCCAGAACTGCCCGGCATATCCAGCGGGCACAAGCTACCGACCTAATGTGAGAGGTCAGTGCATTAATATTTAATTAGTGCAATCTGGGATAAATATGATGTCTAAAACGTTTTGGGTGAATAGGGTTAAACCAACTAGATTGATGAATTTAATAAAACCTGTTTCGTGAATCTGTAGGCCCAAAACAAAGTTAGACAATCTGTAAGTCTGTTAAGAACTATACATCTGATCCGTTAGTCTGAAAACCCGTTAACTTGATTTTCTGATCTGTGAACTAGTTGACTTGAACTCTATATGTCTGAAAACTTGTAAACAAGTTAATCTGAAATCTGTTAGTCTGGGGACACAAGGTTAGGAGGGAAAATAGTTGTGTCATCTGTTGTTTAGGACCCATATTAGTCAGTAACCCTTTCTGGTATCAAAACTATGACCCAACAGTAGGTATGGTCCGGGCACGCTTACTGAACTAATTATAAGCGGTTCATTCTGATTATGGCGAGGGGTGTTGATGGTGCGTTCCAACTGGGTCATGTGCATGCATGGATCCCATTCTACCTCTGAGGATGTAAGACGTTGTGACATCTGTAAATTGGTCTATGCCAATTGGTTGTCACTTTAGGGAGTTATACACCCTACTGTGGGGCCGATACAGGGTATTTATGTATTAGGGAGCCAATTGCTTGGGGTAGGGTTTTAGGGTACACTTATTTCTGTCTGTTTCTGTTGGTACCGTCTGTTTCTATTGGGTGGCAACACCTGTCTGTTTCTGCGTGGTATCGTCTGTTCGGGTGGTAAAGGCCCATTTACTAGTGTACACCTAATTCTACATTCTGTTTCCGTAGGGATTAATCTGTTTCTATTTCTGTACCTTCTGTTCGGGTGGCAAAGGCCCATTATTTGCATTCTGTTTCTGTCTATTTCTGTTGGGGTGGTAAAGGCCCATTACTAGCATTCTCTTATGTGGAAATTATTCTGTTCCCGTTTCTGTTTCAGTTTAGACATTGGGGTAGCACCTAATCCTGTTATACTTGTATTAGTGAAGAGAAATGAAAAGTAATATTATTCATCTTTTTCTGTTTAACCTAAGTACATCTTTTTCTCCTGTTACTGTTATCTCTTATCCAGCTTATTTTCATGTCATAATTATTATTATCTGTTCATATGCTGAAGGTCACTGGACTTGCCAGACTTTATGTCTGACCTTGCTTGCTTTCGCCCCTTTTCTTCCGTTTCCCCCAGGTTCTCCAAGGAGGGAACACCTTAGCTTGATCCGGATTTCTTCTGCTTGAAGTACTTCGAGTGCTTAAAGCATGGCTTGACTCCTTATGGCAGCTTTTGTGGGGATTATGATTTTAAAGTTTTGTACTCTAATGATTTTTTGAACAAGACTGATATTTATGTACTTGAGTTTTTGGTAAAGATGTAACCAAACTCATTTCTGTTTTCCGCTGTAATAAAGTTATAATTTCTCAAGTATTGTCTGTCTGTCTTGAAATTTTCTGTTCTGTTTACTAAATGCTCCACCAAAGTTAAGACATTCCCTTTGTGAGTGTCCTTAACGGAGGTGGGGTGTTACACTTGGTATCAGAGCTGAAGGTTACCAGATTTGATAAAAAGTTTTGAAAACTATTTTCAAAAAGGTTTTAAAAGGAAGTATTTTTAAAAGTAAAGCTTATTTTTGAAAAACATAATCCCCAAAAGCCATATATCTATCTTTTGATACTCTGTTTGAATCTTTGTTTCCTTCTTTCTCCAGGGCTCCCGGCTTTCTGGGAGGTAACCTCATCGCGCCAGGATTCTATAGGCTTGATAAGACTACGACACCGGTCAAAGGGCAAATAACCGCCCGACTTCCATCTGTAGCCGAAGTAGTCTAACCTACGGTTAATTTTCTTTCGAGCTTTGTAAGATTTTCCGTGCAATAAAGGCCGCTTTCCAGGGACTTGTCAACGTGTTACACAGAGATAGTAAAGATGAGAATGAGGGAGTTTGGCTAAGGAGCACAACCTAAGGATGAGAAACTCATGGATATGGACTTGGTTCACAAAGGAGGAAAAAAGGAAACACAAAAGAGGGAAGAAAAGTCTGTAGATAAAGGAGGAGAAAAGTGCTTTACTCATGGAAGCTTGACTCATCCGAACAAGGATTGCCGAAAGAGGAAGGACACTCACTTCTACTGTGGTGAGATGGGACACTTCACTAGGGACTGCCCGAAGAAACATGGGCAAGTAAAGAGGACATGACCTACTTCAGGAGGGCAGGTGAATGCTCTCATAGTTGGTGGATAGGATAGAAGTAGGAAAATTTCCGTAGAGAGTTTAGTTTCCTTATCTGATTATTGAGTTAGAACTCTTTCCGATTATGGCATTCTGATTCTGCAGTCGAATCTCTGCACTTTAATACTTGTCTTGTTTCTGATCTGGTTATAGTCTCAAACCTCATAGGGGTTACGACTCATCTGTTGGTGGTAGTTTGGGGTTTGAGGGTATCTGTGTTAGGCGTCAAATCGATTGTAATGCATATATTCTGGGGTTTTAAGGGATATGGTGGGATTTTCCCATGCTTAGTCTTCTAAGAATCATTCGATAATCTCATCTGTACTAGTAGTCTGTAAATATCTGAATATTTCTGATAAGGTTAAGATTTCCAGTTTTGACATTGTCTAAAGAGGGTAATCCTCTGGGTGTCAATCCGATGTTGATTTCGGTCTTCGGGGTTGATACTTAGGGAAATTAGTCTCTCAACCAATGTCTAATGGAAACCAAGTTTTTGTTTATCTGCACTCGCTCCCATCACTCGGCTGTATCCTATCGATCGAGTCTTCGACCTATAGATAAGAATCCTATGGATGTAAACATGTGTTTGAGACATGTTATATTTGATGGTTGCTAGTGGTTGCTCGTGGATGCATATACACACACTAGGCACTAGATCGGCTCGAAAACACTCCCATACTGCATATGGATGTGTGAGCATTTTTCAATTTTTGTGGATGCAAAATGATTGACTCATCACATGGATGTTGCATATAAATGAATGGTTGTCACTCATATAAGAATGATATGTATCAAATAGGAAAAATTGCATACATGTTGGACTCATGACACTGACATAGTTTGCATTAAGAAGGTCAACTGAATCAGTGGACCGCCTGAACTTTGCATTAGATAAGGAACATATACACACACTTTTGCATATGTTCATACAACATTAGAAGTTTTCTAAGGACAACGGATGCTTGTGGGTGATTGTTGAGTAGATGGATGGCTGGATGGTAGGACGCACTCTTCTTAACTTGAAGATTTCGGGAACAAAATCCTTTAAGGAGGGGAGAATGTAACACCCCGTATTTTTTGTAAACGTATAAGTAACAAATCAGAGAATAATTAATTTTTAAAATAAGAATTAAGGGAAACGGGTTACGCCATTGCGTTCGTCTTGAAATTCTGCTTGGAAAGGAGTCCGAGTTTTCGAGAAACGGAGTCCATATGAGGGAGATATGGCCCTACGAGGTTTTAGAGATTTTCAGAATCGAAAACAGCTCGAAAATTCAAATTCCCAGAACAGGCTGGGCGGGAAAATTCCCGCCCATGGACTAGGTCGACCTGGGGGTCGGCCATAGTGTCGACCTCCCAGGGGCCAGGTCGACCATAGTGTCGACCTGGGGGTCAACCTGCTCCCGAAACCCAGTTTTTGAACCTGATTCATTTTGATGTTTCTGGTCTCGTTTTCAGTCTAGATTCGTCTGCCTAAACCAATATAAACAGCCCCTAGCCTCATTTTCTCTACACAATTTCATTCTGTCTATACTCTGCCTCTGTTCTAATTAAAAATAAAAATGGCATCGCTACTCTGCTAGAGTCAAAACTTGGACTGATGCATCTTCTTCCAACCTGAATAGAACTAAAAGCTAAATCAAATCTCGAATAAAAGTTTAGAGCTAGAACAACAATTAGAGAGGAATAATTCAGCATTCCTGCATCAACAATAGTTTATTATCCTTTCTTAAAACCACGAAAGGCAAGTATAGTTATTTTCCGCTATAAACTGTAACTATAATTGTGACATGATTGTAAATATGAATTTGAGGTTGTGTACGTTTTGTTCTGATATATTTTATCATGTATCTCTTTCTTCTTTCTGTTCTGTAGCCAGGCTACCACGAGCCTACGCCACATCTCATAAGAGATTAACGCACGAACGCTAAATTTTGGGACAAATAATAATGCATAATTGGACAGGAAACTATTGCCTATGAAACTATTGCCTATGACTATAATTCATGCCTATGAGACTATTGCCTATGACTATGATTCATGCACATGAGACTATTGCCTGTGACTATGATTCACACCTATGAGACTATTGCCTATGACTATGATTCATGCCTATGAGACTATTGCTTATGACTATGATTCACGCCTATGAGACTATTGCCTATGACTATGATTCATGACTATGAGACTACTGCCTATGACATTGAATAAGAAACTATTGTGATTAGTCGCCCATGACTATTGTGGTTAGTTGCCTATAACTATTGTAGTTAGTTTCTTATGCCTATTCCCATAATGATGTCAGATCTCATATTTAGTATGTAACTTTGCTAGTTTATTCCCATTCACTGTTATGTACATCGAGCCTATTGGGCCATTATTATTGTACTTGGTTCATTATTGCACGCCTATTCTTTTATATCAATTCTTGTGTTTATCCCCTATTCCTTTTGTTAGGTCCATTTCATGAGTATTTAGAGAACTTGTGGAAACATGTTATACGGGGATTGGGCATAGCTTAATTAAGTAAATCTGGCATAGCAAATATGTTGGCATAATTTGAATTGGCTATAATAGAGAATGATTTACATGTGTATTAGTCTTGGACATAAAGGGTGTAAACGTGAATATTAAGGCTAAATTTTGGGGCATATATTGTATTATGAATTATGACCTTGATTTAGGCATGTAAGTTTAGGCTAAATTTATGATTAGGCAAGATATGTAAATAGAGTTTTAGATATATATAATCTGCTAAATATGTTATCTACTAAATCTGTTAAATTGCCTAATCCGTTATCTGCTAAAACTGTTGAATTGCCTAAACTGCTAAATCTGTTATCTGCTAAATCTGTTGAATCGCTTAAACTGATAGATCTGCTACCTGTTGAATCGTCTGATCTGTTGAAAACCAGATAATGGTAATCTAGGTATGGAAATCTGTAGGCTCGACCTAAGATTTAGTAGAACATGGAAATCTTATTAATCTGCTATATCCTATGAAGAAGTTTAATCTGTTAAATAAACAGAATTAATCCGATATCTGAAAAATCATTATTGGAATGAATTGGCAATGACACGAGGTTAGGCTCTGTTTGCAGTAGAAGCCTGCCCGGAAGCAACCGGCTTAACCAGCGACCGCAAACTATCAGTCTAATGTGAGAGGTCGTAGGCATAACTAAAATATGTTTAGACACGAGGTTAGGTCTGGCTTATGGCAGAAGTCTGCCCGGAACCGCCCGGCATATCCAGCGGCAACAAGCTACCGACCTAATGTGAGAGGTCTGTGCATTAATATTTAAAGCATTCAAATCCGGGATAAATATGATGTCTAAAACGTTTTGGGTGAATAGGGTTAAACCAACCAGATTGATGAATTTAATTAAACCTGTTTCGTGAATCTGTAGGCCCAATACAAAGTTAGACAATCTGTAAGTCTGTTAAGAACTGTACATCTGATCCGTTAGTCTGAACACCCGTTAACTTGATTTTCTGATCTGTGAACTAGTTGACTTGAACTCTATATGTCTGAAAACTTGTAAACAAATTAATCTGAAATCTGTTAGTCTAAGGACACAAGGTTAGGAGGGAAAATACTTGTGTCATCTGTTGTTTGGGACCCATATTAGTCAGTAACCCTTTCTGGTATCAAAACTATGACCCAATAGCAGGTAGGGTCTGGGCACGCTTACTGAACTAATTATAAGCGGTTCATTCTAATAATGGTGAGGGGTGTTGATGGTGCGTTCCAACTAGGTCATGTGCGTGCATGGATCCTAGTCTGCCTCTGAGGATGTAAGACGCCGTGACATCTGTAAATAGATCTGTGCCAATTGGTTGTCACTTTAGGGAGTGATACACCCTACTGGGGGCCAACACAGGGTATTTATATATTAGGGAGCTGATCGCTTAGGGTTGCGTTTTAGGGTACACTTAGTTATGTCTATTTCTGTTGGTACGGTCTGTTTCTGTTGGGTGGCAACACCTGTCTGTTTCTACATGGTACCGTCTGTTCGGGTGGTAAAGGCCTATTTACTAGTGTACACCTAATTCTACATTCTATTTCTGTAGGGATTAATCTGTTTCTATTTCTGTACCTTCTGTTCGGGTGGTAAAGGTCCATTATTAGCATTCTGTTTTTGTCTGTTTCTGTTGGGGTGGTAAAGGCCCATTACTAGCATTCTCTTCTGTGGAAATTATTCTGTTCCTGTTTCTGTTTCAGTTTAGACATTGGGGTGACAACTAATCCTGTTATACTAGTATTGGTGCAGAGAAATGAAAAGTAATATTATTCTGTTTCTTCGGTTTAACCTAAGTACATTTGGTTCTCCTGTTACTATTATCTCTTATCCAGCTTATTTTCATGTCATAATTATTATTATCTGTTCATATGCTGAAAGTCACTTGACTTTATTTCTGACCTTGCTTGTTTTCGCCCCTTTTCTTCCGTTCCCCCCCAGGTTCTCCAAGGAGGGAACACCATAGCTTGATTCGGATTTCTTCAGCTTGAAGTACTTAGAGTGCTTAAGGTATGGCTTGACTCCTTATGACATCTTCTGTGGGGATTATGATTTTAAAGTTTTGTACTCTGATGATTTTCTGAACAAGACTGATATTTATGTACTTGAGTTTTTGGTAAAGATGTAACCAAACTGATTTTTGTTTTCCGCTGTAATAAAGTTATAATTTCTCAAGTATTGTTTATCTGTCTTGAAATTTTCTGTTCTGTTTACTAAAATGCTCCACCAAAGTTAAGGCATTCGCTTTGTGAGTGTCCTTAACGGAGGTGGGGTGTTACATGGAAACCAAGGACTTGAAACCATTCTACACCATGATTCATGGATTCAATCGATCTTTCAGTCACCCAGTAGGCATGATTGACTTACCTGTTGAAATTGGTGAATGAGGCCGTAGCCGAGTCCCAGTCCTCACATTCGTGGTTATCGACATCATCTTCCCATACAATGTCTTCCTCGGACATCCTTTTCTTAATGAATTTCGGGTCTGCATGTCACCAAGGTCCCTCCTAATGAAATTCCCAATAGAAAATGAGATCGGAATAGTCAGAGGTGATCAAGCTAATGCTACGCAATATAATGGAAGAATGCACGCAATAAGGACAAGGGAAAAACCGTGCCCGCGCCTTTTTGTTCCAAAACCGCCTTCGCATAGCAATCAGCGGCGTCTGGGACTTGGCTTAGGTGTCATTGCCGTCTTTTCGATGACCTCGACCTATGGAAGGAAGAAGAGCCCGAATACGAGGTGGCTACTCCGGTTGAACCCATAGTTGATGTTCTAGTCATCCCCGACGATCCATCAAGGGTGCTAAAGATAGGATCACACCTCCATCCAGCAATCAAAGAGGATATTATGGATTTCTTGAATGCTAACTTTGACATGTTCGCATGGACTCACTCCGACATGAGGGGCATCGACCCTTTAGTTGCTTGCAATTTTCTAATTATAGATCTTACAATGCCTCCAGTCAAGCAGAAACGCCGCTTCTTGGGACCTGAGAGGTGCAAAGCACTCGAGGAAGAGGTAGAGCACCTACTCAACAACATCTGCAACCGCGAAGCGGACTACCCCGAATGGGTCTCCAATCCAGCTCTGGTCAGAAAAGCCAACAGTAAATGGAGGACATGTGGCGACTTCTCCGACTTAAACAAGGTATGTCCCAAGCACAATTTCCCACTCCCGAAGATTGACCTACTTGTTGACCCAACCGCCGGTTACCAGCTACTATCTTCCATGGACACCTATTTAGGCTACAATCAGATTCTGTTGAATCTTCGCGACTAGGATCATACCTCTTTCACAACCGACCTTGGACTTTACTGTCATCGCATCATTCCCTTCGACATCAAGAATGCCAGCGCCACTTATCAGTGAATGACAAACATCTCGGCATTAGTGCACCCCGAAGGCCATGTCCAGTGACCCATCTACTACAAAAGAAAACGATTGACGGCCGGGGGGGGGGGGGGAGGGGGGAATTATCTGAAGCTTGATAAACTAGCATTCTGCTTATTGATTTCCTCTCGAAAACTTTGACCATACTACCAGTCTCATCCCATAAAGATTTATACCGACCAGCCCCTACGACCGGTCCTACAACGACCTGAGGCGTTTGGACGACTATTAAGGTGGAGTATGGAGGTGAGCCAATTTGAGATAACATTGATCCCACGTTGAGCCATCCTCGGACAAGCTCTCGCTGGTTTCATAGTAGAATTCGCTACTCTCGAGGAGACTCCTAAAGAGAACATCAAAGCTCTAGCCACGGTAACCACAAAGAAAATAATCAAATTCGTCGTCCGTAACATCATCACCCGCTACGGGGTCTCTCAAGCCATCATCTCCGACAATGGAACTTAGTATGAGAGCGTTGAGTTCAAAATCTTCGGTCAGCACCACAAGGTCGAGAAGAGATTATCAAAGCGGTGGCTGTTCCTCAAGCAAATGGGCAAGTCGAGGCTGTCAACAAAGTTATAAAATCCATCATCAAGAAGCATTTGGAAAAATCCGGTTGCATATGGGTAGACGAACTTCCTCTGGCCCTATGGGCCTATCGAACCACTCATAAGTCAGCAACCGACCACACTCCCTTTACACTTGCTTATGGATCTGAAGTTGTCATCCACATTGAGCTGGAGCTTCAATCTCATCGAGTAACTTACTTTAATATGAATACGAATCAAGGCTTACTTTCGGGATCGATCGACCTACTCAAAGAAAAAAGAGTGAAGCTGAACTCAAGGTCGCCGCCCAACGAAAACGAGTGGCCCGATACTTCAACTCTAAAGTCCATCATAAGGACCTCAACATCAACAACCTCATCCTTAAATATGTCTTTCCTCCACCGACTGGCCTCGCTACTCGACGGAATGGCCCGTACATCATATAGTTAAAGTTCAGCAATGGGACTTACAAACTCTCAACCGTGGACTGAGTTGAGCTTCTAAGGGCGTGGGACAGCGAACACTTCACCTCTACTTTACATAAATTAATGCACAGTTGCTTATACGTTCCAATGATATTTTGCTTTCTTGCAATTTAAGGCATTGTAAAGGCTATCATTGCCAAAGTTATTAGTTGAAATGATGTTAAATTTTCCGTGTCCCTTTCGTACTAACGCCTTGCCTAATTCATGCATGATATGTTTGACTAACCATTACAGCTGACATCCGCAAAACAACTTTGGTTCGCCGCATCAGCACCACAAGCATGGGAGCCAATGCCGTCATCCAAGCCTTGTGCCAATATTGAGGACAAAAACCATTGGCTACGATCGACACCCCAAGTTCGGGAGCCGGCAACGACACTCGAGTCGCCGGCCTACGACGCGACTGAGTATAAATAAGCACTAACTCGAATCTCGGCCCAGCACCGAGATCGAGGATCAATCGTTCAGCCTTCAAATACCAGGACTTGGGGGCAGCCCATCAGCCAAACTAACACGAGGCTAACAACTTGCACAGCTTCAACGACCCTTCTGTTCGGGATTCAGGCATCTGTCGAATCTCGGTGCAACACCGACATTAAATCATTTTCTTCTCGAAGATCTAAAGGCTTAGTGCAGCCCATGGCCACGATTGGACCCTACGGGCTGATGATCTGCTCTTATCTCTAGCAAATAAATGATGTTGTCGCTCGCAACCCGAAGAGCGACGGGAAAGCCACCCAGCGGACGGACCACGAATCGCGACGTCCCACTCATTCGTCACACTTGGGACTTACTCCGGGCAGCCCAAAAAACTAGACGACTAGCCTGGCTTTGCAAACTATAGGTTTCCTGAGCTGAGGGAGACTTACTAGAAGCCAACACTCTATCACACCCCTCTGGAATAATCGACCTAGAGCGCGGTCTCCCATTGCAATTTTTTGAGTGTAATGACAAATACGCTCATGCGAGTACGGGACGCCGGAAAACATGAGAAGAACGTTCAGACACTTAACACGAAATGCGATTTTAACTAATTCATATTTCATTTTCACGCACGCACACACCCCGAACGGATAACATGTCTAACATCTCCTCTCTGATGACAGGGTGTACGTGTATACTATACCATGTTTTTATGGACCAAAAGCGAGGACCGAACTCGCATGTACTATTGGTCTACCTAACCCAAAGTATCTATAATTCATGAGACATCGATGTGCGCATCCCGCCATCATCCTCGTTGCTTGTAACTATCTTAACTTCTACGAGGGAAATAAATGGCAATGACTTGGGGATGGTGTAGGAAGCAAGGAACATTGCAGCCTGGGTTTTCCTCAAGCCTTCTTTGCTCCCCAGTCTAGTCTCTTCTAGGCATCATCGATGTCTTTCCTTTTTCCTAGCCTACTCAGAGGCCCTATCCTTCTCCGCCTCAACATCGGCTTACTTCTTTGCCACCATAGCGACAGATTTCTCCTCGGCATCCTGCCTAGCCTTTTCCCATGCATCTCTTATAACAACCTCATCCTGTCTTTCTTCCCTTCTGGATCCTCAGATTTTGCCAACGGTTGGGCTTCTTGATCTTTCACCATAGCTTGCTTTGTTTGCACACTTACATCAGCCATGCCCATCGCATGAGGGCTTCGACCAACCAGAACTTCTCCTCCTCCAAGGAGACTCATGTAAATGTGGGATTCCAAAGCCACAGGTTCTCCTACTTCTCCAGAACTTTCCTGCTGGAACTCCAGTCAGGACTTGTATGCTTAAGGAAGCACGGGGGCAAAGCCTGGTGTTGCCTATGCTCAAAGTTGGACTGTCCAGCAAAAGAGGCAATTATTTGACTTCTGAGGGTTCCTCACTCGTATCCTCTTCAGTTGGCAAAAACTCGAGCTCGGGAGCTGTCCTCCACCTATCCTTGCACTAGCTTGACCATCGCTGCAAGCTTCAAAGCAACCATTTCTAAAAAGTAATGCCCACTCGCATCAAGGGTAACTCAGACCCAAAAACTTGAATCTCGGAATCTTTTGACCTTCCACCGATACTAACCATGTCGAGCATAGAGGCCGAACCGAAAAACAGGAGGAGTAAAACAATCACTAGTTCCCCGAGGAACATGGGAATTTAGACAAGTTCTCAGTATGTGGAATAAAAAATTCATATCTCGATGCAAGTTCTCGAGTTCCTATGGCCAGTCCATAGGGTTCCCGAAGTCTCAACGCCCTACCAGTAAACTCATACTTAAGCGCAACACGAAGTTGACACACACCTCTCGGTGCCAAAGCTTCCTACTTACGAGCGAATTGAAATGCGGTGACGACATCTAGTTTTAATAGCTAAAACCATGATAACCGATAACCCTCAACACCATTTTCGGATCGGATAATGGTCGCGACATTAATTGAGTTGGAGACTAATGACTCAACCGAATGTCCACATCTTACAGGCATATCCGAGCGGTCAGTCCAAATAAGTCCATTTCCAAAATAATTCGCCCATCAGTTGTGTTACGTTCAACTTCAATTACAGACCAGACATGAAACATTAAGCAACGATCCAAACTTGCTAGCTCATCCCTAACGTCGTGCGGAATCTAGCAGATGCCCAGGCTTAGGGGCAACCCTCTACGGATTATTGCACCGGCCTAGCAATCACAGGACCAAATCAGATCCACTTCAGTCCCTGCACTAGCGTCATTCTCATGGCATCCCTTGGAGAAATAGTCTTGAGAGCGCTGACACCTCGCAACAAAGGCAATCTAGAGCCAGAGTCTAGGCCCTAGGTTTTTTTGGTTTTCCATCAGTGCCCGGACTTTACAAAAGCAGACACTCCATAACATGATGGCAACCCTTTAGCCTCAAAAACTAATGCCACGGCCATCACCAACTGCCAGCGCAATGCCTGAGTCAAGATGCAGCTAGGTCGTGGTTGGGTTATTGATCGGATCCCACATTCAAGCAGCATGACAACCGTAATTATAAGAAACAATATGAAGAACTACAAAAGCACTATTATACTAAGCTTGACTCCCATATTAAGTAGCGTGCAGCTTTGAAAAAGCAAGTTGAAGAAGCTAAGTCAGAAAGTACCGAGGCGAAGTTATCTTGTTCTCTTTTCGAGCAAGAGAAGAAAGAGTTAGCAAAAAAGAACGCCGAACTGAAGGCTAAGTTAGCAGAGGTAGAAGTGAAGGCATCCTTAGCCGAAGGGTTTGCCAACATTCCTATCAAGTTTGCTACCGATACTAGTGTACAACTTGTTAAAGTTAAAAAGGAAATAAATGGCTATGGTGAGCTTATGATTGAGTTCTTTGCTTAAGTGATTCGAACTCGAGATATTTATCGGATTAAGGATTATCTGACAACTCTGGTCAATGTGTCGGATCAGATTATTGATGACTAAATGCGACAACATAAAGTTGACACTGTCTATGAAGAAGAGCTCATGAGGACATAGTAGAGAGGCAAGGAGCCAAAGCGTTTGGATGAGGGGAGGAAACTGGTCCATACTGTTATGGAGGAGGAGAGACACCAGGCCAAAGGGAAGGAAACTCGCGTCATAGGCTCTTGTTCTTCATCTGCTTCCCAAGGGGATACCAAAACAGAAAGGTATGATCCTAATCAATCTGAGATTCCAAAGCAGCTCTCCTATCTCAAATTGCCAAGTTAGCTCCTTATACCTCTGCTACTCCTACTGACAAGTCAACCGAAGGTATCTCCACCTTTTCGCCTCAATTTTCTAAAGCTATTGTAGTTTATCACTGTATTATAGTGCAAACAATAAAAAATCCCATGTTCTCTCCTGAGCAAATAGCTATTGCTTCTCATTCTTTAGGTGCAAAGCCTGCTGAGGAGATTGAAGAGAAATAAGGAGAGGTAATTGATAAAGCCATCGTGCTATCTAGTACTAAAATTCTCAAGGGAGGAGATGTGATTGAGGCTTTAAAAGACATCGATGATGATGGGTACAAAGGAGACGACGATGTTGCTTGTGACCCGGGACTTGGGTAAGACCGAGGGCATGACTTTGGCAGAAAAAATAGCAAAGAATAATGAGCTTTAGAAGGCCAAAGTTGAGGAAGAATCCGAAGAAGCCCTTAACATTGATCCCATCCTGGAAATTGTTCCTAGGTCTGGATTGTTTGTCAAGCTTTCTACTTGATCGATCACTAGAGAGTTAGCTCAGAAATCCTCTGCCGATCCAAGTTTAACTCTCTCAGATAAGAAAAGGAAGAAACGTATCCTCATTGATGCCGAGAGGGAGGAGAACAAGAAGCTCAAGGCTGCTAAAAAGTCCAAGTCTTCCCCAAAGCCTAATTGAAATATGGTTTAGTCTTTTCATTTTGTTTTGCACTGGCCTTTTGTTGTTGTAGCGACTGCGGCCCTCGCGCTTTTGACTAGTTCTTTTTGTGTAAATCTGCACATTTGTAAATAAAGTAATTCTCTTGCAATTTAACACATTTGCAATCTTTTCATTTTTTTCAATCAAATGATGTTGTAATCAAAACATTACTGATCTTAGTAATAAACAACAAATCACATCATAGGTCAGACAAAGAATTCGAGTGCTACAAACAATAGACTCTACAATAAGAAATCATAAATAAGCCAATAAGAAATCATTACTAAGCTAAGTGACGAACAACAGGGGATGTGATGTGTATATGTATGCCCCCAATCAATCTTGAATAGAGTGTCTGGCTAGGGCTTGTTTATGACTGATTAGGATTGAAATTAGGTTGCCCACAGTCCTTCAGTGGGGTTGGAACCCAATTTCATTGGTACTTACTCCTAGTACCTTTATACTCCCTTTTTGTATGCCCAGGTTTGAGTGGGGTCAAGGCTGTCTTTAATCGTGGTGCACCATCACGCCCTGTGGAAGTCGTCTTCCCATCCTTTATACTCTCTCTCAAATCATGAGAGTTAGAGTTAATCACACGAACGATAATTCCATTCATTCTGGTTTCCCTCTATACCCAATATCAGAGGGTAGGACCATGTTGATTCGAATGCCATTTTTACTCTCGATTTTAATTCGAGTCCTATGTTTCAAACCAAGATCAAAATAACCACATGACATAAAGAAATAAATACAAGAAAAGTTTGTGACAAGCGATATTTTTATAGCAGTTCGCCCAAACCACAGCTATGTCCACTTTATAATCTTTTGTTTATATCAACTAGACTGTTCTAGGCAAGTCATGCCTTTTTACGTAATTTATAAAACAAGAGAACCAGTACAATTTTAAGTTTAATAGTGCCACAAGTGCTGGGCATTCCATGCTATGGGGATTTCATTACCATCTACGGTCTTAGCTTGAAATATCCTTTATCGAGTTTCCATTAAATGGCATATGGTCCTTCCCATTTCGGACCAACAAAATCGGGGTTTGGGAAGACACGTTTCAAAACTAAATCTCTAGGTACAAAGGTCCATGGTCGAACCTTCCTACTGTAGTACGCGCAACTTGGTGTTTATGCCTAAGGCGCGCAAGTCTGATTCATCTCTCTTCTCCTCGATCATGTCCAAGCACTCAAGGAGAAGCGCTTTGTTCGTCATCGGATCATAATATGTTGATCTGTGTAAGGGGACTTCCAAATGCATTGGTGTTAACCATGTTAAAACACAATTCAAAGCACCCGGTCGGTTGCAAAAATGGATTGGCCTTAATAAAGCGGATCAGTTGTGTTAACACAATATCGGGTCGGTCTGTTCTTTAAAGCATTAGATCATTCCACTCAGATAGCAATGGGGCTGTAACACCCCACCTCCATTAAGGTCACTCACAAAGGGAATGCCTTAACATCAGTGGAGCGTTTTTTGTAAACAGACACAGAATATCACAAGACAGATATAAAAATTTTGCAGCGGAAAATAAACAACTTTATTAAATCACCAAAATACTTTGTTACATAAGACCATGAGTCATAAAACCATTAAAAAACTTTTGTCTTACATCATCAGAGTACATACGTATTTAAAAGAAAAACATCATTCCCCATATTAAAGAGCAAGCCATATAAGAGACAGAGACTCGAGCCATACTTCTGAAGTAGCTCCTAGAAGACGATATCCAAATCCTGACTAAACCTGGGTGTTTCCTCCCTGAGAACCTTGGAGGGGGGGAATGGAAGAAAAGAGACGAAACAAACTAGTTCAGACATACGTCTGGTGATTCCAGTAACCTTTAGCCAGTAAATAAATAAAGGTAAACATGACAGGCATATCCGGCAGGTCGACCCTATGGTTGACCTGGCCCTGGCGGGAATTTCCCCACCTAGCCCATCTGACTCTGAATTTTGAATTTTCGAAATCTTTTTAAATTTTTATAAAATTTCCGATGGCCACAACTTCTTCATACGAAGTCCAATTCACGCAAACTCAGACTCTATCTCAACCAGAATTCCGAGACGAACGCAATGGCGCCACCCGTTTCCCTTAGTTCTTATGTCTGAGATTAGTTATTCTTTAATTTGTGAATATTAACATTAAAATTACAGGGTGTTACAGGGTCGGGTAAGTATCGGATCAGTCTAGTGTTAAAGCATCCGGTCGGTCCATCTCCTTCAGAGCGGATCGGTCCATTCAGAACGGACCGGGTCAGTCAGTTGCAAAGCACTGGATTGGTCACCATACTGGGTCAGTCGATCAGTGCTAAAGCGCAGGGTAGGTACCATTTTCGGGTCGGCCTCAATTATATGGTTCAGTCAGTTACATTGAGTCGGTCCATAACAATGGACCGATCACTACATCATGGGATAGCACTTTGATGTTTAAATTTGGATTGGCTATATTTAACAAGACACATTAATCATACACATGAGGTAGTTATAACCAAAAGCATACATTGCTGGCGCTCTAACAACATCATGGATTCGCATTATCAAACAATAATATGGTTCAATGTTTATAAAAAAACAATCTGTTTGCAAAGTAAACAAGTGAAACTCCTCCACATAATTCAACATGGATTGGCTACTAAGTAATACCATGGACCTGATATGTTTGCAGAAGAGTTCGACTACGATGTAGTGTTATACGTGAGTTGGGCTACTCATAAATGGCACGCTAACATGATACATGTCTGAACTAGCACTTTAAATATGTGCTGAGCGCATGGCAAGGTCCGGAGCATGCATGGATTTATAACCAAAGACATGAAAGAGCTCATGGTTGGATCAGTATTGAAACCATGTAAAATTGGGCTGGTGCCTTACTTCACACAATGGATTGGTAGTAAACTAAAAACTACAAAAAGTTTTATTCACTTGTATATATTGGACCAAGCTCTTTTTAGTAATAAATATACAATGCATGGACACAACAATGTGTTACGCGGTGAGAAAAGTTCATATATTGTACGATGGCAAGAATGTAATTGATCGGATCAGTGAACATTGATTAAACAGCTCCAAAATTTTAAGCTGGGTCAGCCCCACTCATTATTTTGTGTATACAAGTAGTACTCATTGTGCATATACGTTAAACAGTGCTAATATAAACATTATGGGAAGCATGGCACCTTAACAATGCATGTGCCAGTACTATAAAGAGCTGAGCTGGCATCATATGGGGGCCATGTGGAGGCTTTCTAAAATGAGTCCGTTTCTACAAAAAAAGGCAATTCGGATCGGTATTAAAGTAAATGCGTGGTCCTTGTTAAGTTGCTGAGTATTTGAGATTTGGTTGGTCCTCTGAAGTGAACGTGGCATGTCAATCCGATGGTATATTTGTATATAACATTCGATCAGTGCATTAACATGGAACTGGGTCAGTTCAAAGTGTAAAAGTGGAACGGCCAGAAGAAAGAGAGGCACGTGGCAAGAACTGGGTCGGTGCATTGAAATGAGGCGGTCTGTTGCTATCAAATAAAAATATGGAACGGTGCATTGGTAAATGCAGTAACTTCAGTAATGAAACATTTGGATCGGACATTGTTAAATGTGGTGGCAGAACTGTAAATACGGACCACGACATCAGTACACAGCTATTAAGTGAATCAGTGGCATTTCTGTAAATAGTTTTAGGCCGACCCAGGTTTATGGCCAACCCAAACTCTGCACCCGGTAATTACGAGACTGCCATTACCCTTAAACTTCTTCTATAAATAGCCCCTTTCTCCACACTTCAAGGGACGGATTCCACGACCCCGAAGGGCTATCAAAATCATTCCTCGACCATTCTAAAGCTTAAAAAAACTCCATTAATGGCCGCCAATATTCTCTCCTTCTTCCTCCAACATGAAATGGATCTCATCTTCTCCAAGCACCATTAATTCACACTTTGATCCACTCAAAGTGATCTCCAATCGCCATTGCTCCTCTTCAAACACAATTTTAATGATGGAACCAAGGAAAAGTATATAATTTCATGATCCAACCCATTCCTTCTTGAATTCAAGTGAGATCTAAAGCGGAATGAGAGAAAAAAGTAGAGAATCGTTGTAAAAGTGATAAAGTGTAATAAACAAGATGTTTGAGATCGTAAACTATGTAATCCTTCTCATAATGATGAAAAATACTTGAAAAGTGGATGTAGATTCATCTTGAATCGAACCACTATTAAAATCCCATGTCTCTTATTTGATTTTATCCTTTTTTTTTGATTACTACTCTTTTAATTTCTAACCATAATTGGTGAAGTGTGATTTCACACCATCGGTGTTTGAGTCATTTTTGAATCAAACATTTGGCGCCCACCGTGGGGCCGTGTTCACATCTCCTTCCTTCACACTTTTATAAAGTCTAAAAGCCTTTCATTAAAAGTTCTAAACCGCAACCTCTTCCGAAATCATGGCAAAATCTAAGAAAGCTACTAGCAAAACCATGGTATAAGCCAATAATGTTGTCAATGAAGAAACGCCACTTGCTAACCATTTCTATGTTGGTGAAAACTCAGTAAGTGGATACCGGCGTGACTAGAAATGAGTTGAATGCCTCGATTGCCAACATCAATGAAAGATTGGATGCTTCTACTAAAGCTATGATGGAAAAACTTGACGCCGAAAGTCCAACCCCCCAAAAGTCCAGGTTGATCCCGAAGAGAATGATAAACCGCCCGCTTCCGATCATAGCCGTAATGACAACATGGAAGATAATTATGATTGGGCGAGTGACAAGGACGAAGCTAATATTGATGAATTGAAATTAAAAGCTAAGAACCATTCCGAAGAGAATGCTCGAAAGGTCACTAATCCTATCACGGGGGCACCTTCTCATCGAGAAGACAAAGGGCCAAAACTCTCTAATCGAGATCGTATGCCTAGACGAACATTTGGTAAAGAGTTCAACTTCAGAGTGCGCCATAACACTAAAGAATACATCTCGAATATGGTAGAACGAGTCATGAAAAGGAATCAAGCTAACAAAGTGGATGAAAAAGAATGGACTTATCCCCCAATAGGACTCCATTCATTGAAAGAATCCTCGAAGCAGAATGTCCAAAAAAGTTTAATCTACCAACCCTCCCTCCATACAACGGCCTTGTTGATCCCAACTACTTCCTATTCAAACATTAGTGGAATATGAGTGTGGCTAAGGCAACTGATGAAATGAGATGCACATGTTTTCCTCTCTACTTGGAGGGTGCTGCAACATTATGGTTCACAAAGCTACCACCAAATCCATCGATCAATTCTCTGACCTAAGCAAGAAGTTCAAGGATCGGTACTTCTTATATGCTACCAAAGCCAAGGACGCTATAACGCTCTCACCCATGAAGTAGAAGTCCGAGGAAATGGTAAAAGCCTTCCTCAGTTGATTCAATGTCGCCTTGTCTGAAGTAAGCAATCCGGAACCACACATAGTCCTCATGGCTCTACTCGATGCTATAGAAAAAACGAGCGAATTCAGAAGATGGGTAAAAATGAAGGAACCGACTACGCTTGATAAGTTCTACAAGAAGACGGAAGAGTACATGAGAATGGATGATAATCCTACACCTCTTCTGATCATTGGTGGTAACCAACTCCTTAGAGCTTCTAAAAGTGCATCTATTCAATCCAATCAGAAGAATAATCAGGGGCAGAAGCGAGAAAATAAAGGAAACAACAACAAAGCTAATAGAAAGTTTCGTCCTCTTGACTCGTCTGAGCTAACACCTCTGAATGAATCTCCTGAAAACATCTACCTTGCCACAAAGGGTGCAGCAGATTATCCGAAGCCTCGACCAACAAGTATGAATGACCATCTGACCAAATCCGTAAAGTTCCGTCGGTTCCACAATCAGCCAGGCCATAATACCAACGAGTGCAGACACCTGAGATCATTGATTGAAGAACTGATTCGGAAGAATTGTCTGCAACAGTATGTGAAGAATTTCCAAGATGGAAATCCTTCTGCAACCAACCAGGGGCAAGGGGCATCAAATGACCGGTGTGGTCCAAGCAACATAGCTTCTGCTCAAGCTATTCCAAGGATGATAATCAACTGACGACCGTTGATGATGATCTAATATCTGCGGCTTAGAATAAGCTATCACTATCTCCTTTACTTTACTTCTTGCATTAATTTGCTCTTTCACATATTCTACTTTCTTGTAAATATTCTGTAATGATTTGCATGCATTTTTACTGAACTATAGCTCTATGAACGAAGTATTACCTTCCTGTATAAATCTCTGACTTGCCAAATTTACACGAAAATCTACTAACAAACAATTTTTCATTATAGGTTATCCAATGAGCATCTCCTCTCTCAAGGCTCGACGAAGTGAGGTAATTCCGAAAAACACCAGTTCAAATGTCAAGTGCTCTAACCATCGATATGCATAATGCAAAGATGGAAAGAACCACTTTAAAAAGTGAACAGGAGGAGTTGCCTAGAGTCAAATGGTGGAGAATTCAGCAAGCATATCCAAAATCAATGCCATAAGTTTTGAGTTCCAAGGGGTCACAACCTCTCAGTCTAGCTATGATTGCTTAACATAGTTAAGCATATTCGACACGAGGACTGATGTTCACCTTCTAGAACAACGCCAAAAAATCATGTCCTCCCATAGCAGAGGCAAGTCCCTCCATAGCAAGGGTAAAATGAAGTCCTCCCGTAGCAGAGGAAAAATAAAAATCTTGTCCTCCCATAGCAGAGGCAAGTCCCTCCATAGCAAGGGTAAAATAAAGTCCTCCCATAGTAGAGGCAAAATAAAAATCTCCTCCCATAGTAGAGGCAAGTCCCTCCATAGCAAGGGTAAAATAAAGTCCTCCCATAGCAAAGGCAAAATAAAAATCTTGTCTTCCCATAGTAGAGGTAAGTCCCTCCATAGCAAGGGTAAAATAAAGTCCTCCTATAACAGAGGCATACCTACCAAAGGTTCGTTAGAATCCATAAGCGCGAAACGTAGCACGCAAGTTCACTATATGTGAAATGAAGCATGGAAGTTCGTAAGCGCGGTGATGGAACTTGCCAAAGGTTCGTTGGAATGCGTAAGCGCAAAACGAAGCACGAGAGTTCACTATATGTGAAACAAAGCGTGGGAGTTCATAAGCGTTGCGATGCAACCCACCAAAGGTTCATGGGAATCCGTAAGCGCGAAACGAAGCTCGGGAGTTCACTATATATGAAAGGTAGCGCGGGAGTTCGTAAGCACAGCGATGCAACCCACCAAAGGTTCCCTGGAATTCATTGTGCGAAATGAATCGTTGGATATCACTATAAGTGAAACGAAACATTGGGAGTTCGTAGCGCGAAGCGGTGCAACCCTCACCACAAAGATTGTTCGAGTTCGCACTGCGAAATGATATGACAACCAAAAATCATTTCCATAGAGAAAGCAATTTCTCCACCAGAAAAATCAACAATGCTCGATGAGCTCCATCATTTTGACTCGGTCGAAAAAAAAAGACTAAACGTTAGATTAAAATGGCCTCTCAAAAAACACGAGGCATCCGATGAAGTCTCCAATGTCAAAACTTATTGACTAAGTAAACAAACATCGAGCAGTGAAAACATTCTTCCCTAGACAAAGATTAAAGGACCTCCAAAGCCAGGGAAACAATAATCAAAATCTTCTCCAAAGAGAAGCAGAGAATAATCACAAATATGTATTTCTCAAATGATAAATATCTTACACCAACATATAAGCCATTAAAACGACAATGTTTGAAATCCACAGTCGGCTTAGTCAATTAGTTGATTTTAAGCGTTAATGCAAATTCTAATTAGAATGTCGTATCTATGCAGACAATATCTAACTGGTTATAAACCATTGAATAAAATATTTTTGTGCAGATACTTTATTCAATTCAAAAATAAAATTAGCTATAGTTCATATTTAATGATTGACTAATCCACTATCAGTATGGATAGTTTATAGTGAGTATAAGTCCAAAATTGTGCAATCACTTGTTTAAATTAGTTAAAGAATTGGTGATGTGAAGCACATGAGTTCAAAGCATAGTTCACCGCAGAGCAATAACTGGATCCCGATGCAGAAGATATCAATAGCAACGTTCATTTCGAAGCCCGCATTTATCGATAGCAAAAAATACAGGCTTTGAGGGGCAAATGTTAACCCTGTTAAAACACAATTCAAAGCACCGGGTCGGTCGCAAATATGGATCAGCCTCAACAAAGCGGATCAGTCATGTTAACACAATAGCGGGTCGGTCTGTTCTTTAAAGCATTGGATTCAGATAGCAACGGGTCGGTCATGTGTCAGATCGGCCTAGTCTCAAAGCATTGGGTCTGTCCATTTCCTTTAGAGCGGATCGGTCCATTCAGAATGGACCGGGTCGGTCAGTTGCAAAGCATTGGATCGGTCATCATACCGGGTCGGTTGGTCAGTGCTAAAGCGCAGGGTCGGTACCATTTTCGGGTCGGCCTCAATTATATGGTTCGGTCAGTTACATTGAGTCGGCCCATAACAATGGATCTGTCACTACAGAATGGGTCAGCACTTTGATGTTTAAATTTGGATCGACCATATTTAACAAGACACATTAATCATACACATGAGGTAGTTGTAACCAAAAGTGTAAAATGCTGGCGCTCTAACAACATCATGGATTGGCATTATCGAACAGTAATATGGGCCAACGTTTATAACAAAAAAAGTACAAGCCAAACCGTTAGTAGAGTAAATAAGTGAAACTCCTCCACATAATTCAATATGGATCGGCTCCTAAGTAATGCCGTGGACCTGATATGCTTACAGAATAGTTCGACTATGATGAAACATTATACTTGAGTTAGACTACTCATAAATGGCATGCTAATATGTTTCATGTATGAACTGGCACTTTAAATATGTGCTGAGCGCATGGCAAGGTCTGGAGCATGCATGGATTTATCATCAAAGATATGGAAGAGATCATAGTTGGATCAATATTGAAACAATGTAAAACTGGGTCGGTGCCTTACTTCACACAATGGATCGACAGTAAATTAAAAACAGGAAAAAGGATTATTCACCTGTATATATCGGACCAAGCTCTTTTCAGTAATGAATATACAATGCATAGACACAAATTGTGTTATGTGGTGAGAACAGTTCATATATTGTACGATGGCAAGAATGTAATTGATCGGATCAGTGAACATTGATTAAACTGCTCCAAAAGTTTATGCTAGGTTGGCCCAAATCATTATTGTGTGTATACTAGTAGTATAAATTATGCATATAGGTTAAACAGTGCTAATATAAAAATAATGGGAAGCATGGCACCTTAACAATGCATGCGCCAGTACTATAAAGAGTTAAGTTGGCACCATATGAGGTCCGCATGGAGGATTTCTAAAATGGGTCGGTTGCTACAAAATAGGGCAATTTGGATTGGTACTAAAGTGAACGCGTGGTCCATGTTAAGTTGCTGAGTATTTGAGATTTGGGTCGGTCCTCCGAAGTGAACGTGGCATGTCAATGCGATGGTATATTTGTATATAATACTGGATCAGTGCATTAACATGGAACTGGGTCGGTTCAAAGTGTAAAAGTGGAACGGCTAGAAGAAAGAGGGGCACGTGGCAAGAACTGGTTTAGTGCATTGAAATGAGGCGGTATGTTGCTATCAAATAAAAAGTTGGATCAGTACATTAGAGAAGGCAGTAGCTTCAGTAATGAAACATTTGGATTGGTCATAAAAAAGAATAAAGTGGATCGTTCATTGTTAAAGACAATGGCAGAACTGTTAATACGGACCATGACAGCTGTACACGACTATAAAGTGAATTAGTGGCATTTCTGTAAATAGTTTTAGGCCGACCCAAGTTTGTGGCCGACCCAAACTCTGCACCCCATAATTACGAGTGTGCCATTACCCTTAAACTTCTTCTATAAATAGCCCCTTTCTCCACACTTCAAGGGATGGATTCCACGACCTCAAAGGGTTGCCAAAATCATTCTTCGACCGTTCTAAAACTTCTAAAAACTCTAATAATGGCCGCCAACATTCTCTACTTCTTCCTCCTACTTGAAATGGATCTCATCTTCACCAAGCACCAATAATTCACACTCCGATCCACTCCAAGTGATCTCCAATCACCATTGCTCCTCTTCAAAGCATGGATCTAACACCATTTTCATGACGGAACCAAGGAAAAGTATATAATTTCATGAACTAACCCGTTCCTTCTCGAATTCAACTGAGATCTAGAGCGGAAAGAGAGCATAAAGTAGAGAATCATTGTAAAAGTGGTCAAGTGTAATAAACGAGATGTATGAGATTGTAAACTATGTAATCCTTCCCATAATGATGAAAAATACTTGAAAAGTGGACGTACATTCATCTTGAATCGAACCACTACAAAAATCCTATGTTCTTTATTTGATAATATTCATTTATTTTGTGATTGCAGCTCTTTTAATTTCTAACCATAATTGTTGAAGTTTGATTTCACACCATTGGTGTTTGAGTCAATTTTGAATCAAACAATTGGAATGACTGCTTTTGATCCAAATGAAAGTGAGATGGGTGTATTACCAGTTGCTAATTTATTAGTTATTCGGTAAGCCCGCAATGCTAAGGGCAATTCATCTTCCCACATGGCCTTCGCCTGCTTTAGTTGCTTCTTTGGAATGGACTCAATGATTTTCTTTACTGCTTTGACTTGTCCATTTGATTGTGGGTGAGCTAGTGCGGTGTATCTCTTTCCGATTTTGTATTTCTGGCAAAAATATTTGAATTCAGTACTGTCGAATTGCGTTCCATTGTCAGTTATGATGGCTTTAGAAATCCCAAATCGACAAATTACGTTTTTGACAGCAAAAGTAATCACTTGCGGTTACATGATCGTAGTTCATGGCTCGGCTTCTGCCCATTGGTAAAGTAATCTACGACCACGATTGCGTACTTCGCCCCACCTTTAGCTATTGGTAGGTTGTTTGAGAATGGAGTTTTGATGATACTAACCTTATTTCAATATTACTTGATTACAAAATGATGAATATTAAGCACATGTCCTTATTAAATTTCAAAATTAGCCTCACATCCTGTCCGAAACTTATTGTAAATTAAGTTCCTATTTTTCGAAAATTCATAAAAAAAAACGTAAATTTGTATTTAAATTAAACATGCATTCGACAAAAAATTCAGACCAAAAATGCATCAAAAACAAAAAATAACAGAAAACAACGAAAATTCAGTTAATTGCATACCAGTATGCACGTATTCTGAATTTTATGCATACATCCGTGCAAGTATTTCGGTCATGCATCTGTGTTGGTTTTCTTGCATTCAGGCATGCAATTATTACAGAAATCTTGCATACAAGTGTGCAAAAATTCACATGCGTGCAAAAATTCACATGCGTGCAAATAAATTCATATTTATTTGCATACATGCATGCAGGTATTTCAGAATATTTGCACATATGTGTGTAACAATACGCAGATGTATTTTTCAGTGTGAAACCTTGCGCAATATTTGCGTACATGTGTGCAAATATATTAAAATAGTTGCACACATGTATGCAGAAATTCCTGAAGATCTTCAATGTCAACTACTTCATGAATACTTGCATACATGTGTGCAACTACTGTGAATACTTGCACACATGTATTCTAGTTTTTTTGATTCCATGGTCTTCTTGGAATATTTGTAGAGCTTAGATTTCTTTTTTCAACACAGCAGAGTTTTTTTTTTTTTTTTTTCGAAAAACACGTAACTAAGAAAATAGGGTCCGGGTTTGAAAATAAACTTGGGAGGGAGGCCATTTACATTTCAAAACATAATAAGGACGTACATCAAATGAACACTATAAAATATATACTAACACCTTTATCTAGTACATATATATATACACATATGCAGGATTTGTATACAAGAATTAATACTGAAGACTGTACAGTTTAAGAGCTTCTAGAGATTTAAAATTCAGAGTTGATTCAAGACTCACGAGTAATGAAGATTTCAAGATAAATATAGTAATAGAGTCTAGTTTATGTAAGATTCTAAATAGCACTCCAGGTTCAAATTCAAATTCAAATTCTATTTTCAACTTCTATTTGCAAATTCTAGCTTCAATCTTTATTATATTTTTCTATTTTACTTTCTCTACTTTACTTTTGATTTTAAACTCGAGATTTATAGCTTATAAGTTTTATATATTTATATAGTTATATGTATACTTTATATTTATATAGTTTTAACCTTATAATTTTATAAATATGTTAATATAATTTATACTTATGATTTCAACTGACTTTCTACTTTATAATATTCATTTATATCACTGTGATTTAGTTCAATCATTTCTAGAATTATATACATACATACATACATACATACATATATATATATATATATATATATATATATATATATTAAAACACTTCAAAAATACTCAAATTTCAATTTTGAACTAGTATATGTCAACATACGTAGTTACCTATGTTGACATATAACTGTCATATTTTGGATTTGGAAAGGAAGTGTCTTTTCACTATTTATAACATTCCAAAAGCATTACAACCTTTCAAATCTTATAAATAGGGGATGATTTAGAATTTTTTCATTATTCTTCTTCTCCATCTTCATCCTCTCTATTTACACCATTAATATTTCATATTTATATAATTTCTACACTTATACTCTGCCGAACTCAATTCTATTTATATAAAACTTCTTCTCTTCTCACTCTCTACTCATTACTTTCTGAATCAAAATGATATTGAAGAGTTATAGGGTTGTTGAAATTATTTGGGAAGTATTTGGGGTGTGTTCCTTGTAGCCTTGAAATCAAGGAAACGAAGCATTGTTAACCTTGTAGCCGAGAAATCAAGGGGAATATTCTTGATCAAGGGTGTTTGGAATCGGTGGTAACTTCGTGGCCGTGAAATCAAGGGTGATGTACTTGGATATTGATATAGCAATAAAACTTTGCGCATTGCAACGTTGCATGGGACTGGACGTAGGAGTAATGCAAACCAGTGTAAAATCCAGTGTATTCTTTCCTTTTTTGCATTTTATTTTTGTTTATCTTTGTGTTTTTTGTTTGATTCTGTGTCTGTGATAATTCCTATTGTGTGTGATTCATATAGTAGATCATATAAGTTTTTGATTTTGTTAGTTTCTTTGAAAACACAATTCACCCTCACTCTAGTGTTATTTTTCCTTAACGATCCATTCTGCAATCCCTAGCAATTGGTATCAGAGCAAAGTCTTTCAACAAGGTCATAATCTCAATTTTGTAATTTTTAAAAATGGCAACCAACACTGCTAGCAATAATAATAGTTCTTTTGTAGAAGGTTAGTTCACTATTAGACCACCTTTGTTTAATGTAGTAATTATTCATGTTGGGCATGTAGAATGAAAATATATTTATAATCAGTGGTATTAGACACATGGAATAGTACACAGAATGAGTTTGTTAGACCAACAAATAATTTTACATAATGGACAAATGAACAAAAGGCTGCTGCACAAAGCAATTTTAAAGCTATGAATATGTTATTTTATTCATTAGATAGGAATGATTTTAATAGAGTGTCAGTTTGTAAATCTGTCTATGAAACTTGGAGAACTTTAAATGTTACTCATGAAGGAACTAGTAAAGTTCAACAAACTAAGATATCAATGTTAGTTAATCAGTTTGAGTTATTCAAAATGAACGAGAACTTGTCAATCTCCGATATGTATTGCAGATTTCAAGAGATAGTGCATTCATTAACATCACTTAGAAAGACTTATTCTGAAGAAGACGAAGTCAAAAAAATATTGAGTGCATTGACTCCAGAATGGGATTAGAAAACTTTGGCGGTCGAAGAAGCCAATAATGTCAGTGAAATGAAGATTAAGGAGTTGGGAATTTGATGTCTTTTGAATTCCAATTACAGAAAAGAAAACAAGCCAACTAAGAAGAAATCCATTGCATTTAAAGCAACAATAAATGATTCTGACTCAAGTAGTGGAGATGATAAAGAAACAACCCTAATGACCAGACATTTTACAAAATTCTGAGATATAGAAGGAACAGTTGTCCTCAAAATAATAATCAAGGAAGTTCAGGAAGAAATGATGGTCGATATTATAACTGCAATAAACCAGACCATATAAAGAGAATGTGTCCATATCCAGCTAAATCGACTCAACAAACGGGCAAAAACAATTCATCAGAGAAGAGAAAGAAAGCATGCGCAACAACGTTAGATGATTCAGATTCATCATCAAGTGATAAAGAGCCAGAAACCGAAAACTCAAATATGTGCTTCTTGGCAATTCAGAATTCAGTAAATTTCGAAGAAAAGGATTGAAAATACGGGTACGCTTAATTAATTTTTAATTTTTTTTATTGAATGGTTGTTTTGTTTATTTTGAATTTAAAAATAAAGCTTTAAAATTCAAACTTGAAATTTAAAATTCAAATTTGAAATTTGAATTTTAAAATTCAAAATAATAATATAATAAATAAAATAATAAAATAATATTTTGGATGTTTGCTTGGATTAGAGTTATTTCAAAAAATTGTTAAACCTGAAATATAAATCAATATTTTCAATCACAAGTCACAAAAATCAAACGTCCTTTGAAAATTAACGCTTTTGTCGACATATCAGTCTGTAATTTGAAATTCAAAATTTGAATTTCAAAGCTTTAGACTTTCAAACTTCCCTCCAACTTTCACCAACTCCCAAGGACTGAAAAGGAGTCATTGATTTCTGAAAAGACGTGCCTATTCAATCCATATCCATTCAATTTCTATATATACATATATTCTCTCTACCTTTAATTTGCAATCCAAACTATATTCTTCATATCCATTCTCTTCAAAACAATCAATTCAATGGATTCCTCTAGTTCATCTCAGAAACTAAAGTTAACCAATGCCATCAAAGGTTATCTTCATAATGATAGAGATGTTATCAGAACCTATGTGGACTATCTTGCAAGAGCTAAAGTAAAAACGACAGCTTTCGCCATCTTTGAAGATTTTCCTTACTATGATCTTATCTCTCTCTTTCACCATTATGGAGTCTTTTGTCTAATTGACTCACGGGATAACGACGAACTATGTTATCCTAAGCTTGTCAAGATGTTCTATGCGAATCTTAATTGTGAAATTTTGTGAAGGCAACGAAATCAAATTTGAAGTAGCATCAAAGGTAAGCAAATTGTCCTAGACTCTGAAATATTGGGTACTATGTTAAATTGTAAAAGCATTGGTTCGGATTTTTCTGATTTCAAAATCCAAGAAACCGATTTAGAGACTTATCACGACATATTCTAAAGCGATGTTTAAATGGATTTCAAAAATCGTTTTTTCGGTCCAAAAATAAGAATCGTAAACCTTCTCCTCCAACATACCATCGCTCTTCATTCCTGAAACTTTAATAATCCAAATCTCAAGGTCCAAAAATCCCTCTTTGCTATTATTCGTGGCTATGACATCAATTGGGACAATATAATATTAAGAGAATTCAAGCCCATAGAAACTTCATCAAGAGAGAACACCCTTTACTATGGAGTTTATCTCACCTACATTTTCAAATACTTTGGAGTTGATCTTCATGGAGAAGAATTTGTGCCAAGAAAGGTGTTTGACTCCTCAAACATACACGTCATGCAAATCCTCTCACTTTCAAACCGTATGAGACATTCGAAGCCAAAGCTCGAATACAACAAGAACAAGCACTTATGGAAGTTGAAGAAGAAGAAACTTCTTTAGAAAGTGTTGAATATCCAATCAACACTAAAACCATTTCCAGAGAGATGATTGTTCAAAATCAAGTGAATATTGTCAACAGTCAAAAAAAGATCAAATAGAAATATTCCGAAATGACTAAGTTTATGGTTAAAATAGGAAGAAAGATTGAAATTACATCCTCCTCCTCATCATCCATTGAAAACTAGTCCATCTAGTTTAATCTATATTTAATATTTGTTTGTATTTGCTTTCGAATCACGTATTTAGTGTGTCTTAATTAGTTGAATGTATTTGTTTTTATGAAGTAATAATGGAGTTTTATTTATGTTAAAATTATCTTTAAGTTACTAACAAAACTTTAGAATTAAATATAATATAGAAACAAATGATTCAAAATTTTAAAAGCAAGTATGTCGACATACATACTTTGTTATGTCGACATATAACTACCATATTTTCCATACTTTTCAAAAATTAAATAACTAACTCATGTCCATTCAAAATCCAACGAATTCCAGAACCAATTTAAGCCTATTTCTTCCAGAAAACTTCATTATAGCATTTCTCTTTCTTCTTTATTCATTTCTTATCAAAATTATGGCGTATCAAATTCATAATCTAAGTGAAAATCTTGAAGAAATATTGAATTCCTTCAAGAATAGCCTCTTTATAATTCTACGAAACCAACATCATCTTGAATTAAGCCAAATAAAGATGTTTGAATAGTAAGAGAAGCATTTTGATGCAATAAAGTGGCTAATCCCTTCTCTTTTCAGAGATAAAGATAATAGATTCGCTAATGCACCACCAACCAAAGAAGATGAAGATTGGGAGGTCATCAAGAAGGATCCGCTCTTTGGAGAAGACGGTTAGGTAGAAGTCCCAAGAAATGTTTAATTGTTTGGTATGATTTGTTTGAATTTGTTTGATTTGGATTCTATGACTTAAAACTTGTATATATTAAACATAAGGTGTGGTGTGCTTGGTTTGGTTTGTATATGGCATATATAATTATAATATTTTGAATCTTAGTCTTGATTAATGCATAATCATGTATTTAGGAAGTATTATTATGATTATAGGATATATATTTAGGATTCAAGGGGGAGTATTTTTCTATTTGTATAAGGATTATATAGATATATTTAGGATTAAAGGGGAGGACTTTACTTTAGTACAGGGATTATTTCTATAGTTGTAGAATTTAGGGGGAGTATTTTAAGAATTCCTTTTTGATAATGCCAAAAGGGGAGAAATGATAAAATATAGAATCAGTTTATAGGACTTATATAGACGAGGGAGTATTAGATGGACTATCATCAACAGGTATATACAGGTATAATATTTTATAAACTAAGGTTATCATCATCAAAAAGGGGGAGACTGTTGGGAAATGGAGTTTTGATGGCAACAACCTTATTTCAATATTAATTGATTATAAAATATATACCAACACCTTTATCTAGTATATATATATAAATATGCAGGATTTGTATACATGAATTAATACTGAAGACTGTACAGTTTAAGAGCTTCTAGAGTTTCAGAATTCAGAGATGATTCAAGACTCATGAATATCCAAGATTTCAAGAATTCAAGATAAATATAGTAATAGAGTCTAGTTTACGTAAGACTCCGAATAACACTCCAGATTCAAATTCAAATTCAAATTCAAATTTAAATTCTATTTTCAACTTCTATCTTCAATCTTTATTAAGTTTTTCTATTTTACTTTCTCTACTTTACTTTGGATTTTAAACTCAAGTTTTATAGTTTATAAGTTTTATATATTTATATAGTTATATACTTTATGTCTACATAGTTTTAAACTTTATAATTTTAAAATATGTTTATATTGTTTATACTTATGATTTCAAATGATTTTCTACTTTCTAATATTCATTTATATCACTGAGATTTAATTCAAGAATTTCCAGAATTATATATATATATTGAAACACTTTAAAAAATACTCAAATTTTAATTTTGAACTAGTATATGTCGACATACATAGTTCCCTATGTTGACTTATAATTGTCATAATTTTGATTTTGAAAGGAATTTTTTTTCCACTATTTGTAATGTTCCAGAAGCGTTGCATCCTTTCAAATCTTATAAATAGGGGTTGATTTCAAAAAAAATTCATTATTCTTCATCTCCATCTTCATTCTCTTTCTTTACACCATTTATATTTCATATTTTTAGATTTCTAAACTTATACTGTTGAATTCAATTCTATTTATATAAAACTTCTTCTCTTCTCACTCTCTACTCATTACCTCGGAATCGAAGTGCTATTGAAGAGTTATAGGGCTGTTGTAATTGTTTGGGAAGTGTTTGGGAAAAGATGTGTTCCTTGTAGCCTGGAAATCAAGGAAACGGAATAGTGTTAACCTTGTAGTCGCGAAATCAAGGGGAACATACTCGATCATGGGTGTTTGGAATCGTTGGCAATCTTATGGTCGTTAAATAAAGGGTGTTATACTTGGATATTGATATAGTAATAAAACTCTGTACAATCCAGCGTTGCATGAGACTGGACGTAGGAGTGGTCCGAACTAGTATTAAATCCGGTGTGTTCTTCCCATTTCTGCATTTTATTTTTATTTATCTTTGTGTTTGTGTTTGATTCTGTGTCTGTGATTATTTATGTTGTGTGTGATTCATATAGTAGATCATATAAATTTTAGATTTTGTTAAATTCTTTGAAAACACTATTCACCCCCTTCGCGTGTTAGTTTTTCCTTAACGATCTGTTCCGCAATCCTTAGTATGGGCTTCCATTGATGTCTATTCCCCACACGGCGAACAGCCACAGGCTCACCATTGACTTGAGTTGGCTGAGAGGTGCTCACGGAATCTTCGCAAATTTCTGGCACTTATCGTAGCGTCGTGAATAATCATCTGCATCTCAATTTACGGTGGGCTAGAAGTAGTTGTACCATAATATTTTCTTTGCTAATGTTTGGCCATCTGTGTGATCCCTACATTCTCCTTCGTGCACTTCTCTCAATATATGCTTGAAGTCGTCATGGGCTATACATCAGAGTAGGGGTATTGAAAATCCTTGTCGATAAAGAACTTCACCTTGCATAACATAACTTGATGCTTTACGAAATATGCCCATCTCTCACTCTTTTTCATCGGGAGTGCTCCGCTTTGCAAGAAGTTTTTTATCGGCGTCATCCATGACTCTCTTTCCGCGGTTGCTTCTAGCACTAGATCAGCTTCCATTTCATCGATGATTGGCGTTTCTAGTGTTTTCGATCAAGACCATTTTTATTTCTTTGGACTGTCAAACTATCTGCCTTTTGATTCTCTACTCGCGGAATATGGGATATTCCATAATGCTCCCTACCATCGGCCATCTCTTCTACCTTTCGCAAGTACGCTATGAGACATGGTCCCTTTGTCTGAATTTTTTTTCGAACCTAACAAACAAAAAAATTAGAGTCACAGAAAATGTCCAATGTTATTACTCCCGACTCCTTAGCGAGTTTTAGCCCGGCAGTTAGGGCCTTGTATTCAAAATCGTTGTTAGTAGCGTAAAACTCGAACTGCAGTGCATAGTAAATTGACCATCCTTCTGGAGTTATCAATACGACTCCAACACCGGGCTATCGATCATTCTTAGCACCGTTTGTACATAGCTTCCGGGGGCTAAGTTCTAATTTCTGTTCTGAGGGGCTAGCCTCTTCATCTAGCACCTTCTCTTTGGCGATCGTAAATTAAGTAATGAAATATGCTAATGCTTGCCTCTTTATCGATTTTCTAGGTTGGAAGTTTAGGTCGAACTGGCTCAGCTCAATATTCCTTTTAAGTAATCGTACAGATGCCTCAGGTCGTTGTAGGATCTGTCAAAGCGATTGATTGGTGCATACGACGATTGGATGAGCATGGAAATAATGGCAGAGCTTTCTGGAGACTATTCATAAGCTATAAGAAAGTTTTTCAATCTTAGCATAGTTGCGTTCCGCTGTCGCCAACTTTTGGCTCACATAATACACCGGTCTTTGAATTTTGTCCTCCTCATGTACTAGGGCCAAACTAATTGCATGAGATGACTCTGCCAAATACATGAACAAATCTTCATGGTCCACTGGCTTAGATAGTATCATAGGTTTCTCTAAAAGATCCTATAGGTTTTGGAAGGCTTCTACACAATCAGGGGTCTATTCAAAGTTGTGTTTCCCTTGCTTTATTACATCAAAGAAAGGGACGCACTTGTCTGTAGCCTTGGAAATAAATATGCCTAATGTAGTGACCTTCCCTGCTAAACTCTGGATGTCTTTGATCTTTCATGGCTCCCTGATGTTTTTCATCGCTGCAATTTGATCTGGATTAACTTTGATTCCATGTGAGCTGATGATGAAGCCAAGGAACATTCCTAATGCTACCCCAAATGAGCACTTCAGAGGATTAAGCTTCATTCCATATTGTCCGAGGATACCGAACATCTCCGCTAAGTCCTTCATATGGTCGGACGATCGCTTGGACTTCAAATGCATATCATTCATGTAAACATCCAATGTCTTACCCATTTGATTATAGAACATTCGATTCACCAAGCACTGATACGTTGCTCCGGCATTCTTCAATCCTAAGGGCATCATACATAACAATACAATCCTAAGTCTGTGATAAAACTGGTATTTTCCTGATTTGGAACATGCATGGGATTTTGGTTGTAACTCGAATATGCATCCATGAAAGAGAAAAGTTCATACCCCAGCATCGAGTCCACCACCTGGTCAATCCCGGGAGTGGGAAACTGTCATACGAGTAGGCTTTGTTCAGATATGAAAAATCAATCCACGTACTCCATTTCCAATTGGTTTTCTGAACCAAGACGAATTTGATATCCAATCAGGATACGTCGAGTCGTTGATGAATCCGTTATCTCTTAACTTTCCCACTTCTTCCTTCAAGGCAGACGACATCTCCAGGCCCAACATACGCCTTTTTTGTTTCATACGAGGATGCTTTGGGTTTATGCTTAGTGAATGACCCATGATTCTAGGAGATATTCCACACATATCAACGTGGGTCCAAGCGAACAAATCCAAGTTCGCTTTTAAAAAGTCTGCTAATTCCTTCATTTGGAGGGAGTCCAAGTGAGATCCGATTTTCAATACCTTTGTCAGGTCGTCGTTACCAATCGAAATGTCTATAGTTGCCTTATGAGGGGTCGCCTTCCTGCATCCCGGTTCTTTGTCCTCTCTGAGATCATTGTCCTTGGGAACGTCGTCAAACGACTCCCTCAGCGATGTTCTCTTTGCTTGTTATGCCAAGCCCTCCTTGGTAGGAGGGCAGCACTCTAGGGTTCTACGTCTTTTCCATTGCATAGCATCTTCAATTCTGCTATATAACAAGCTCTTCTAGTGAATTAGTCGCTGTGAATCATTTTGACTCCAGCTTCGATTCGGAACTTCAGCAACAGACACCAGGGGAGAGGTAGGCCTAGAATTCTACAAAGGCCGATCAGCCTGAAAAGGCGTTGTAGGGCGAATCGACGTCCATAACCACAAACAGGAGGATCTTACTCTTCAACGATCTCCTTCTCCTAGCTCTACAGATAAATCAACCGTTCCAGTCGGAGAAATTGACGATCCATTAAAGCCACGTATCCAACCTCCACATGGCTTTAAGTCCTTCATTTCCACCATGTATCCAACCTCCACATGGCTTTAAGTCCTTCATTTCCAACTTCATTTAGTCAAACACCTTTTTAAACAAGATGTTGACAAAACTCTTGCAGTCTACAAGGACTTTCCATACTAACGTAGGTCCGATGGTGCTAGTTATCACCAACGGGTTGACTCTAGGTGTTTCAACACCTATACTCTCTCGGTCACGGAAGATAGCATCATCCACTGCTGTTTTTTGTTGTTTCAAAGGTGTAGTATCTTCATGATAGTCGCACTCTCCCACTTCTTGGTGTTTGGCGGCGTTAACTTACTGTTTCATTGCTCTATTTCTAGAACCAGCTGGATGTGGTCCTCCGCCCATAATATTGATAACTATGCTTTTCCCCTTTTGCTGTGTAGTAGGTCTAAAAGCAGGATGGCTCTGATTCGGAGCAGATCCTCCTTGCTCCTATCCTTAGAGGCAACCTTATACACATTTAGCTTCCCTGCATTAAGAAACTTTTTCATAACATCCCTTAGATGTCAACACTCATTCGTAGAGTGGTCGTAAGTCTTATGAAACAAACAGAACTTCTCGGTTTCACGCTCCTTTTCAGCATAATCTCTAGGTAGAGGTCTCTTGTATTGGACGACATTGTAAGTATCTAAATAAATATTCTCCAAAGTACCCTTCAACGGCGTGTAATTCTCGAAAGACTGAAATTAAGGCCTCCTTTTGGAATCGTTTCTCCGATTCTTATTTCTTTTTCGGCCATTCCCGTCTTAGTTGTCATTCTCTCCATTCTTGTTGCTGACATTTACTTCAATCTTTCCTACACTGTCACCGGGCCGCTTTATGGCGATGTTTCTCTGAATGTCCTCTCTCGGGATTTCGTCAGACTTTCTTTTTTGGTTGGCATATATTTCCTCTCGTCACAGACGAATATTTGCCTTTTCATAAAACAGTTCTCGAGTTATTGGTGGTTTTTCGGCTAGGTACCTTCCGAACTTAGTTTGTTTATCAGCTCCATCTATAAGTGCCATCAGGATGGTCTTCTCATGTGGCTAGCTTACTTCTATAAATGCCAAGTTGAAACGATCAAAATACGATTTTAGAGTCTCCCCAGGAGCCTGTTCAATTACAAAAAGCTTAATTACGCTTTTGGATTTCCGGGCATGTGGTCGAAACTGAGTGATGAAGCTCTCTCTTAACTCCTTGAAACTGGAGATCGATCATGTGGGGGCTGGGTAAACCACATCAGTGTGACATCTTCAAGGTATATTGGAAAAGCCTTGCATTTCACGTCCTCAGGAGCTGCAACGACGTTCATTCCCAAGAGTATCTCATCAAATGTTTCCTTGTATAGAATCTTCCTCCGTATCGGTCCATGGTGGGTAGATTAAATTTTCTAGGGAACTGAAAATCCATGAAATCATTGGTAAAAAGGGTATGGCTTCGATCAGTGCCCCACTCTACGTTAGTGTAACCCCTACCATCGACCATGATTTGGCGCACTGTGGCCTCTACTTCAGCATTGGTTATTATAAGCTCAAGGTGAGCACTTCTTGTTCTCCGAATAGTTCGAGTTCCCACATCAGGTTGCATCCTCTAACTCCTTACAGGAGCAGAATTCCCTTGCTCCCTATATTCCCGGTCACTCACAGGATGGGTAGGCTGAAGGAGTTGTCGTTGAGTAGGATTAGTACTGTTGGGATCCTTGGGAAGCATACGAGATTCCTGCATCGGCAGCAACATTGGCCCCTTCAAATTGGGATCATTAGGTCCTCTTCGCGTGATCCTGATGATCCAAACGTCACCAGTTCGAGGTTTTCAGGCCTCTCATATGGCCTTTTTGGAGGTCTTACATTCCCTTCCGAGGAGGATGAATTATCCGTAGGAAGGTGATGATTCGGTGAAGGCGTCCTCTACCTACGAAGCTGTTATATCAGTTTATTCATAACATTCATATTCTCTCGAATTGCAACACTATCACGTCTCTGGGCCTCTAAGGCGTCATTAGTTCTATCCATCATATTGAGAAAACATGAAAAATCCATCTGCGAAATGTGTGCGGAGGCAGGGAGTTGATGGATGGTCGTCGCAGCTGGAGTTTGAGTGTTTAGATCATCCCGAGTAGGAATGTCAATACCAGTAGATTGACTCGGGTCGCCCACATGGGATCGAGTCACGACCTAGCGTTCAGATACATTTTGCCCTCCACTACCGGTTAGGTCGCTGCAACTTCCTCGGCTTAGGTTGTCCCCTATGATTCGATCGCTTGTGCACTCCCTCCTTGATTTTCATTCGTCTCATTTGCCAGGAAAGTTTGTAGTTCCTTAGTTCTCTTTGGAGCCGTGGAGTTTTGATTTAATGAACTCAATTAAATCTTCAGAAATGATGAAAGTGTGGGCTATCTCTTCAAACATAAAAATCCAAACAGTAGAGTGACAATCCGGAATGACGAGAATTCAAATTCTAAGTGAAATCACCAAAATGTTAGACCAAAAAGTGGTTCTAATACCCAATATACAGCGAATTGTAGAGAATTATAACTCAAAATAGGATAAAAAGTAGCAAGCACGCACGATTTATAGTGGTCCGAATTTAACGAGCCTACATCCACTTTACATCTTTCTGATCGATTGACTGATCACAAATGCAATGCAAATATCCATTCAATCTCACAAAAACAATGATACATTACTCAATATCTATCAAATTACACACATCAAATTTGAGTAAAATTTGAATAAAGTAGAGGAATTATTATAATGGAGGAGTTAGAGACTCTCAAGTGACAAAAGATCCCAATAAATGATAAGTCCTAAATTATTTATAGGAAAAAATGCAGGCGGGTCGTGAGATGACGTGACACCCATCCTTGAAATTTCAGAGCAGTTCGTGAGTAGAGAGCTAGTTACAAAGGGGATTCGCGACACATGTCTTTAGATCTGCATCTTTTAGTTAGTGGTGCGATCATGGGGAAGGACCCTTTCTCGTTTCAGTTGAATGGCAAGGGGTCGGGTCAATACCCCTCAACTCGACCCGATGATGCTACCTTCGAATGCGTGTGCTCCCAATCACGCGAGCGGGCTACCATTGAACCGATTACCTTGAACCGCAGAACTCGATCTGCAGTTCTCGAGCCGAGTCATCAAATTTGGAGTTGTAAATATGTGAACCATTTCTTTGACTCGATCGTAAATACTTAGACTCTGCCTGGCTTGGTCATGAAGCAGGCCAATAGTTATGTCTCAATCTCAGTCAAAACAATATCAGAGTAAAAATAATAATACTATCCCCCAAATAGTCAAAAAGATACAACCTAACCTTGGAAAGAAAACAAGAAGTAATCCATCTTTTGTGGACATCCTTCACAATAGAATCAACAAAGAAATCTGAACTACACACTTCCTCCCTGTAAGCTTGGGGGAGGAAAAGATAAAGGAAGAAAAGAAATGGGTCAGACATAAAGTCTGAAGATTTGCTATAATTACTAGCATGATCGCTAAGTTAAGGAAAAATAGATAAATAATAGTACTACTTTCATAAAAGGATATGTATCCGTGCACATCTAAAGGTGAACAATAACCGATATGAATTGATATAAACGATTGGCTACTCTTTAAAAGACAATGGTGATAGTAATGATCTTGCTAACAATAGTTGACTTTTTTGCACTACTTCAACGGTGAACCGAAATAAGTAGTTAGGAAGGAATTTTATAATACTACCCATCGATCGACTTCTTTACCCAAATATGAGTAACCCGCGCTAGCTATGGAATTCAAGGTAATAAATCCCGAACCCATCAACTAAAAGACACAACATTAATCACATGCATTACAGCATCTTATCTTTCCCATTCATAATGATGCATGCTCATAATTCCGCCGGAACACGCCCGTACCCACCTCCTTTGAACCACTTACTATTCAGTTCAGTATAAGCATGCCTTAGCCTCTACCTAGTGCGAGACTCCCTGATAACCAAGGAATACTGACTAATACGGGTTCCCACAAAAAAATGTACTTGACACAAGTCTCCTCTAGAATTGGCCCCCAATTTATAACTAGGATTCCAACGAGCCACTGATATCCCATTAGAACAGACCTCCTCTATTTTAGCTTATTAATCTGTCAATATTAATTAACACATTTAAGTTCATTAATAACCCCAATATAACCACATGTTGTATTCCTAAGTTGAAATTAACATTTCTAAATAAATGTAATATTTTTGTACAACCCTTACCCATGTCACTTAATGCCCAATTAAGTCCGATTTTACACTGCTTACTTGTTTCCAAATACGTGTTATTTAATGTCAAATTAAGTGAAATTCATTACAATTTACATGTTTTCAAAATACATGTTACTTAATGTCCAATTAAGTGCAATTCATTTCAATTTACAGTTTTTCCAAATACATGTTACTTAATGTCCAATTAAGTGCAATTCATTCCAATTTACAAGTTTTCCAAATGCATGTTACTTAATGTTCAATTAAGTGCAATTCATTCCAATTTACATGTTTCCCATATACAAGTTACTTAATGTCCAATTAAGTGCAATTCATTCCAATTTATATGTTTTCCAAATACATGATACTTAATGTCAACATTGAGTGCAATTCATTCCAATTTATATGTTTTCCAAATATATGTTAATTAATGTCCAATTGAGTGCAATTGATTCCAATTTATACGTTTTCCAAATACTTGTTACTTAATATCAATAATAAGCGCAATTCATTATTGTCGAACATGCCCAAGGTCCTCTTTTTAACATGCTTTCAGTATTATCCCAATACTACAGTTCGGTTGTTGATTACAACTTTTAATCAAATTTCAACATGCCTCTTTTATACCCGTTATTGTATAAAATTTCTCTAAGCCCCGATTACACCTTTTTATGCATTTTTCCTATTATTATCCAATTGCGCTATAATCGTCCTTTACGTGGTTTAACCAAATTTGTGCAAAAATAAGAACGAATGTAAGGTTTAGGCTCAAAAAAGCCTAAATTCAATGCAAAAAATAAAAAGGAAATGGCCTTGGCTCTCGGTTGATGTGGGGATTTATCGCTTCATTCAGCACACGCCAACCCCGATGTCAGTGTGAACAACACAAATATCCAAATAAGAAATAAATAATGTAAACGTGCGGGGAGACACAACTTTTATAGTGGTTTGGCACTAACGCCTACATCCACTTTATAATGATTATTCATCATATGATATCCGAATACAATGATTTACAAGTTTAGATTATGTTTGAGTACAAGGTATTACAATAGAATAACAATGTTCTTCTATTTCCTCCTTTAAATGAGTTGACTTAGTCAACTATGTCCTATTTTATCCTTAATGTCCAAGAAGGCCAAAAGAGCCCAAATGTAGCATAATTATCCTTGCGAACGTCGAAGTATTGATGGAAAAAATTTATGCCACATTTTATTTATCCTTGCCATTTCCAATGGCCAAGAAGAAGAAGGTGGCTGACATTAATGAGTGTTTGGAGCTCTAGAATTTCCAAAATTCCAGGGGAGAAGGGTCCAAATAAAGGGCAAGGGTTGGGGTATTTACAGGGTTCGCTAAGAGTCATAGTGCAAACCCTTGTAGTATATGTTCTTCATGCTTGAGCGCATTGCTAATCGAATACTTGACATGTGATACCTTTGACTAAAAAGCATGTAACCACTCTCATATAGCCTCGGCTCAGATGGACAGAAATAGATCTGAAATAAAAATAGGGCTTTTTACAAAACTGCAATAAAATTTCGTACAAAGAACAATGGGACGGCCTGCCCCGCACCAGCCGACATTTCCCATGAAAGTGCATTGTGTCAATGCCCGACTAGCACGGGACGGTCACCAAAGAAAGGAAAAGAAAGGAATTTGAACTAACAAGGAACCTGTAATATATATCACAGCGCATGGAATAAAATATAATAATAACATAACATCGACATAAAACAGGCGAGACAGTGCATAAGTTGGAAAAATAAACCATCATAGCAGCGGAAATCCAAAATACAGCTTATGATCCATAACCATTATTACAACTTCAAAATACTCTCTAAAGAAAAAGAAAGGTGCACTACTAATTCCCAAAGCAGTGACCATCAACAACACAGGGAGAATATATGTAGATAATATGTAGGAGCCTCCTACTAGTCTTCGGATCTGCGACTCGGGCATAACCAGCTAACCTTTCTCTAGTTTGCTCGTTTAGGAGCACCCAGAGTAATAAAAAGAGACATAAAACTCTGGGTCAGACAAAAGTCTGGTATGAGCGATAAGTAGCAAAACAAAACAATAACTGGTATACTAAACTATACCTGAACCTGCAACCAAAGAGTTAGCACAACAAGTTGTACAATACTCTGAGGTGACACTAACATAAAGTGTAAATATACGGGGGTGGGGGTGTGCTTGTCATAGTGATGGCAAACAATCAGGCATAGCAACCATCCTCATTTAACACCCCGTATTTCTGTTAATACTAATATTCACAAATTAAAAGAATTAATATTGAGAATTTGCATGAAATAGCCTTAAAAAGGCATATAACAAATTTGAGATATGTGAATTGCTTTAAAAGGCGAAAAATGGAATTAAGACATTAATTGGAAAATTAATGTGTAGAAATGGTCGTAAGTTAATTATGGATTAATTTGAATTCATGAATAGCTGCGTGTGTGTGTATGTATATATATATATATATATATATATATATATATATATATATATATATATATATATGCGCAGTTAATGTAAACATGACTAGAAGTTTATTAATTTGCTGAGTGTTTGCTGAGTCACTTCTGACTCATTGCTAAGTCAATAAGATAAACCCCATCTGGTCTGAATGGCTGCGGTTATTTCTAGGTTAAATCGAATGGCCTAAATGAATCCTAACATCTATAAATAAGTGGGTAGACTCTAACCCTAAATCACTTGAAAAATTGGAGAGCTACCGACATGCCATTGCCATGGAGTTCAGCATAGCCGTCACAAACTAAAGAATAAGAAGGCCTAATCTACAAACTAAATCTACTCAAATCAAATCAAAAGCTCTCTCTCTTTCTATTTCTCTTCTTTAAAATTGTGAGTATGATGAATCTCACAATATTATTATAAAATAATTTGATTGAGTTATGAATGGATCACAAGAAAGTGATATGAATTGTTATGTATTTGTAAATTATGTTGTGGATCTCTTGTTATGCTATTATGTTATCATATATATGTTGTTATGTTGTAGTGATTATGTTGTAAATAATCCTATGCTATGTCATATGTGATTAATCATGCTATGCTATGTTGTAAATCATATCATGCTATGTTGCAAATTATGATATGCTATGTTGTAAATCTTATATATGTTGTAGATCTCATATTATCACATATGTTGAAATACTTATGTTATATGATAATGATGTCATGTTAAGTTGTGTTGAATCATACAAGTTGTAAAATCATGATGTTAGTATTTATGCGAATTGGATCATGTTTAAAGTTTATGTTTTTTTATAATAGATCTTGATTATGGGAATTTGCCTATTAGGTTAGGTGTACCCATATACATGAATCTACAAATTAATTGGATCTTGAATATGGGAATTTGCCTATTAAGTTAGGTGTACCCATATACATGAATCTATGATTAAATGAATTTTGATTTTTGGGAATTTGCCCATTGAGTTAGGTGTACCCATATAAAACCATATTGTTAATGATGTTGATTCACACATGTCCTATACAAGTTTATGAAATTTGATCAAGATCATATTATGTGAATTATGAATAAGTTGACACCCTTAGATCCATGACATGTATAACCTTATGCAAGTTGTAATGTATGCAAGTTTTACCCCTTGTTATGATTTATTTAGTCACATATATATGTTGTTGTTGTGAATATTTTCTTTTATGATATGAGTTAGACTAATAGGGTCTAGCATACATTTTGCGAATAAACGTTCAAACGTGGGGTAGGGGTAATATTAGGAAATTAATAAATTGGGATGCAATTGATATGATTTTGCATGCCTTAAATGGATGTCCATAATTGAGTCAATTATGGACATTGTTAAATTTGGAATTAATTAATAATTCAAGTAGGGAATTATCAAAATTGGGGAAAGTGGATTATTTATAATAATCAATGCTTAGGACACGAGGTTGGACCCGTTTGTGACGTAAACCTGCACGGACCCGCCCGGAAAATCCAGTAGTCACAAATGTCGGCCCAATGTAAGAGGTCCTAGGCCCAATCTAAAGCATAACAGTTGTAAAGACACGAGGTTAGACTCTTTTGTGGTGTAAGACTACCCGGACCCGCCCGGCAAATCCAGCTGCCGTAAATGCCAGTCTAATGTGAGAGGTCTTTATGAGGTTATGGCCTTAATGAATTAAGAAATACTTAGCCAGATAATCATGTAAGGTGGGACATGGGGGTTAAGTAGGTGCCTTGGGTGGCATGAAGAATCTAGTGGTTGCCTTTAGATGCATTTGAAATACGATTAGACTTAACCAAATACACATGTAAATGAACATGACTAAGTGGGTTAAGTGGATGTACTAATGGGACAAGCTTAGGTGGAATGCTTATGGGAAATAATGGGGGCCCATTTCAACCAGTATCCCAAAACGTATCTTTGTGGGCTCGACCCAAGTCGAGGACGGGACACGCATACTGGGTTTGGCTATAAGAGTCCAAAACAGGGAGCGGTTGCAACGCAAGTCCAACGGGTTTCATATGCGTGTGTGGACCCGGGCTGGTAGGTAAGACGTTGTTGCATCGTGTACGTATAAGCCGTGCATCTCCGTTATATTGGGTTGCCACTTTAGGGGAATGATACACCCCACTGTGGGGCCAGCACGGGTATCTACGAGTAGGGAGCCGATCGAAAAAATGGAAAGTGGGGTACACCTAGTGGAGATAGGGGCAGGCGGCATCTATGTAGTCAGCTAGGAGTACGTAAAGCCATTAAGAAAGTTTCTAAGTGATTCTAAGTGGAATCAATCTTTAGGGTGACTGGTGTGGTGTAGTATAGTGTTTATCCTTTAGTATTTAGGAGCGCCTATAACGTTTCCTTTAGCGATTGTCTATGTCCTTAATCTGCTCTTTCATAGACATTTCCTTGTTTTCCATCTTATGCCTTAGTCCAGCTATTTTGATAATAGTATTGTAGAATTATCATACTCGCCAGACTTTATGTCTGACCCCCCTCCCCCTCTTTTTTATCCTTTTCTCCTTTCAGATCCTCAGGTTGGGCCAAGTTCCAGTGGAGTTTGATTGGATTGCTTATCTCTTGGAAAGCTTGGACTGCTGAAGTAAAGTCCAGCTTGTTATCTTTCTTTTTAATGGCTATTTATGTAATGGGATTATATACTTGTTTTATCAAGATAGATATTGTACTTGACTTTGATTATGGTGTTATGATGTAATCAAACATGTTTTGACTTCTGCTGCAATTGAAATAAAGTTTTTAAATTTCCAAGTACTATTTTATATCTGTCTTGTTGAAATTTTACTGTTCTATATTTACCTAAAACCTCCATAGAAGTTAATGCATTCCCTTTGTGAGTGACATTAATGAACGTGGGGTGTTACACATGGTATCAGAGCATAAGGTTACCAGAACAGAGAAAATTTTTAGAAAAATATTTTTCTAAAGTATTTTTGGAAGAAGTGCTTTCAAAAACATGTTATTTAGAGAAAGTTTTTATGAAAAACATAATCCCAAATAGCCATATCCTTATCTTTATCTTTCGAATTCTCCATTTTGAATCTTTCCTTTTTCGTTTCAGCATGGCTGAAGATCTTAATCTCCCAGAAGGTGTGACGATTCCAGGGTGGTTTAGGAGATATTTGGAGGCTAGGGCCACCACTGCAGGCCCAACAGATGTTCCTCCACCCCCAGTTGCACCCATTCCTCCTCCTCCTCCTCGTGTTGACACTTTTGCAAAGACGTGCAAGGAATTTAAGGCTATGGAAGGAAAAACTTTTCAAGGGACTGAGACGTTTGTGGAGGCCAGAGACTGGCTTAAGGAGACTGAGGAATTGTTGGATATCTTTGAAGTGGAAGATGGGAGGAAAGTCCGTTTAGCTGCTTGGTTAATGAAGGGAGAGGCCTCGTTTTGGTTGGAGGTCACTAACGGGGAACGTCCAGTTGATTCATGGGCGGATTTCAGACGAAGGTTTGAGGCAAAGTTTCTTTCAAGGGCAGAGGAGAATTTAAATATGGAAAAATTCCTAACATTAAAGAAAGGGAGCTTATCAGTGAAGGAGTATTTCAATAAACTTAATCAGTTAGCAAGGTTTGGCTTGGAGTTGGTGAACACGCCAGAGAAGAAAGCTTTGAGGTTCATTAGAGGCTTGAATGAACCGTTGCAAGGGTTGGCTATGACCCACATCCCTATAGGAGCCACCTTTGAAAGGCTAGTAGAAATGGCACTTATGCATGAGGATAAGGCAGTTGAAAAGAAAGGGGATTAGAAGAAACCCCAACAGCAAAATAAGAAGGGTGGTAAAAACAATAATGGGAAAGGGAAGAAGAGATGCTTCAATTGTGGGACGCCTGGCCATCTCAGCAAAGATTGTAGAAAGAAAAAGAAGACTGGTTGTTTTCATTGTGGAGATGCGGGACATTTGGTGAAGGACTGCCCAAAGAAGGGGCAGAGGGCAGGGACTACCTCGGGAGGATAGGTGCAGGCTCTTATGGCACCAGGGCAGGCAAGGGGGCAAGTTCAGGCTATTGCGGCCCCACCGCTGCAAGAAAGAGGTAGAACAATTTCTGTTGAAAGCTTAGTTTTTCTGTTTGATCCTCCTGTCCGTACCTTATTCGATTCTGGCGCATCTCATTCGTTTATCTCTGCATCATTAGTTGAATTACTGCACTTGAACACCAGTTTAGTAGAGCATCCCTTGGTTGTTTCAAATCCAATTGGGTGTTCGGCTCATTTGACCATGATATGTTTGGATTTGAAAATCTCTATACTCAGCGTTGAATTTAGATGTGATGCTTATGTATTGGGCTTCATGGGCTATGGGCTAATTTTAGGAATGGATTGTTTATCTAGAAATGGGGCCATTCTTGATTGTGAAAGGAGAGTAGTTAGGCTTGTGACTCGCCTTGGTAATGCTCTCGACATCTTTTGTAGTCCCATAAATTCCGTTATGCTAAGTTATCTTGAATCGCTTGACGCGTCTGTAGAGAATCTGCGAACGGTAGAGGTGGTCCGGGAATATCCGGATGTGTTTGAGGAGGTGAAGGGCTTACCTCCAAAGCGGGAGATAGACTTTCGAATTTATCTTGTGGATAATGCTAAACCCATATCTTTGCCAGTGCGCCACATGGCTCCTCGTGAAAGGAGGGAACTCAATAAGCAAGTGAAGGAGTTGCTTGAGAAGGGGTTCATAAGACGTAGTATATCAGAGTGGGGTGCTCCAGTAGTATTTGCTACAAAGGCGGATGGGTCCCTTAGACTTTGTGTGGACTATAGACAACTAAACAAGCTTACTAAAAAGAACCGACACCCACTGCCGAGGATTGACGATCTCTTTGATCAGTTAGTTGGCGCCTCAGTGTTTTCGCAGTTGGACTTAGCCACTGGCTTTCATCAACTGAGAGTGGCTGAGGATAGTATAGATAAGACTTCTTTTAGGACTCCTGACGGATTCTATGAATGGCTAGTGATGCCCTTTGGTTTGAAAAACGCCCCCGCATATTTTATTGATTTGATGAGTAGGGTGTTTAGGGAGTACCTTAACAAATTCGTGGTAGTCTTTGTGGATGACATCTTAGTCTTTTCTAAGAATGAAGAAGAGCATGCCCTACATCTTAGGGAAGTGTTGGAAACCCTTCGAGCGCATAACCTTAAGGCAAAATTTCTAAGTGTCACTTCTGGAGGAAAGAAGTACGGTTCTTAGGGCACGTGGTTTCCAAGGAAGGGATAACAGTGGATCCCGCAAAGGTGTTGGCCATCCAAGATTGGAAGGTCCCTAAATATGTAACCGAAGTAAGAAGTTTCTTGGGGTTGGCTGGCTATTATAGGAAGTTTATCAAAGACTTCGCAAAAATATCACCTCCATTAACACGGTTAACGAAGAAGAACCTGGTTTTTACGTGGGACGAAGATTGTGATGATGCGTTCCAACGTTTAAAGGGAGCCTTAACTTCAGCCCAAGTCTTGGTGCTGCCAGACGGGAATAAACCGTTTACCGTCTATACTGATGCTTGTGGGACGGGACTTGGCGCGGTCCTCAGGCAAAAGGGAAGAGTAATAGCCTATGGTGGAAGGCAGTTGAGGGTTCATGAAAAGAATTACCCTACGCATGACCTTGAGTTAGCCGCAATTGTTTTCGCGCTTAAGTCTTGGCGTCACTATCTTCTTGGTGAGAAATTCGAACTGTTCACTGACCACAAATCATTAAAATACTTATTCTCTCAGAAGGATTTGAATTTAAGGCAGCAACGGTGGATGGAATTCCTAGCCTCCTACGATTTTGAAAGAGCATATACCCCGAGCAAGGGTAACGTGGTAGCAGATGCCTTAAGTAGGAAAAGGTTGTCCTTGAGTCCGTTGTTTGTTGAACGACGAAGCTTAGAATTCATCTCCATGTTTGACTTTAGACCCTCCGTTGACCTAGTACCTGGTTTGTTAGCATCCTTGGAGGTTAGAACTACACTTCTAGGACGAGTTGGTGAGGCAAAGCAAGACGACCCCCAGTTGGTTGAGATAGTAGAAAAGCTTAAGGGAGGGGAGTCGTCTAGCCATCTTCATAGGTATACCCTAGACGATAAGGGTTGGTTACGAAGGGATAATAGACTTTGTGTACCACAAGACGAAGACTTAAGGAATGCCATTCTTGATGATTCTCATCTCTCAAAGATGACTATTCATCCCGGAGGAGACAAGATGTACAAAGATATGAAGCGGGTTTTCTCTTGGGCCGGTATGAAAAAGGATGTGGCCGAGTACGTCGCTAGATGCTTGGTGTGCCAACGAGTAAAATCGGAACAACAGAAACCCGGTGGGTTGCTTCACCCATTGGAAGTTCCACTATGGAAATGGGAAAGCGTCTCAATGGATTTTGTGGATGGATTACCAAGATCAAGGAAGGGTAATATGGGGATTTGGGTTATAGTAGATAGACTTACTAAGAGCGCCCATTTTATTCCCGTGAAAAGTAAGAGGACTGCTCCGTGGTTGGCTTCTGTATACATTAAAGAGATAGTTCGTTTGCACGGTATTCCTTCTAGTATAGTAAGCAACCGTGATCCCATCTTCACTAGCGAATTTTGGAAGAGTTTACAAGAGGCGGTAGGGACTCAGCTATGTTTGAGCACCGCATATCATCCTCAGACGGACGGCCAGACCGAGAGGGTGAATCGTATTCTAGAGGATCTTTTAAGGCTTTGTATCCTAGACTTTGGGGGTACATGGGAAGAGCACCTTCCGTTGGTAGAATTCGCATATAATAATAGCTTTCAGTCTAGTATTGGCATGACACCTTTCAAAGCTCTTTATGGAAGGCCTTGCCGTTTGCCTACATGTTGGTGGGAATCTACCGATAAAATCCTACTTGGGCCCGATATGGTTAGGGAAACCTCGGATAAGATTGATTTGATTCGAAGGAGGATGAAAGCAGCACAAGATAGGCAGAAATCGTATGCTGATAAGAGGAGGACAGATCTTGAGTTTGACATTGGGGACATGGTTTTAATCAAAGTGTCTCCGATACGGAATGTTGTTCGCTTTGGGTCCGTTGGAAAATTAGCACCAAGGTTTGTAGGGCCATTTCCTATAAAAGACAGGATTGGAAAGATGGCGTATAGGGTGGAGTTGCCTGAGAAACTTAGTGGAGTACACGACGTATTCCATGTATCACATTTGAGGAAGTGTTTGCACAAGACCGCGGAGGTGGTAGAGCCGAGCTTGCTTAAAGAGGTGGAAATAGAGCGTGATGCAACAATTAGACGAGCTCCTACATGCATTCTTGGGTCGGAGATCAAAAAGTTGAGAAATTGAGAGGTCAGACTAGTTAAAGTGCAATGGGGAGATGATGAGAGCAACGCTACTTGGGAGACAGAAGGGAAGATGCGTTCGCTATACCCTTTTCTTTTTGAGGGTATGTCTTTTAATTTCTCCTTTATCGCTTAGCTTATCTTATCTTATCTTTAGTATGTCCTCTCATTAGTATCTTTGACCTTTAGTTAGGATAATCCTAGGGTTGAAACATGTGTTTGAGACGTGTTATGTATGATGGATGCAAAATGGATGCAAGTGGTTGCTCGTGGATGCATATATACACACACTTTAGGCACTAGATCGGCTCAGCCACTACATATTGCATATTGCATAAATGAATGTATTTAGTATAATGGATGTATAATGGTTGTACCATCATATAGATGCTGCATTCGGTTGAATGGATGTGCACGCATATAGAAGTAGTTTGTAAGCAATTAGGATCTTTTGCATACATAATGGATGCATGGAACTATCATGAATTGCATCAAGGAGGTCAACTGAATCAGTGGACCGCCTGATTTTGCAATAGATACGGACATAGACACACACTGTGCATTTAAACATGAAAGCATTAGAAGTCTATAAGGACAATGGATGCCAGTGTTTGTTGATTGAGTAGATGGTTAATGATAGGATATAAACTTGAAGATTTCGGGGTCGAAATCCCTTAAGGAGGGGAGAATGTAACACCCCGTATTTCTGTTAATACTAATATTCACAAATTAAAAGAATTAATATTGAGAATTTGCACGAAATAGCCTTAAAAAGGCATATAACAAATTTGAGATATGTGAATTGCCTTAAAAGGCGAAAAATGGAATTAAGACATTAATTGGAAAATTAATGTGTAGAAATGGTCATAAGTTAATTATGGATTAATTTGAATTCATGAATAGGTGCGTGTGTATATATATATATTTATATATATATGGGCAGTTAATGTAAACATGACTAGAAGTTTATTAATTTGCTGAGTGTTTGCTGAGTCACTTCTGACTCATTGCTGAGTCAATAAGATAAACCCTTTCTGGTCTGAATGGCTGCGGTTATTTCTAGGTTAAATCTAATGGCCTAAATGAATCCTAACATCTATAAATAAGTGGGTAGACTCTAACCCTAAATCACTTGAAAAATTGGAGAGCTACCGACATGCCGTTGCCATGGAGTTCAGCATAGCCATCACAAACTAAAGAAGAAGAAGGCCTAATCTACAAACTAAATCTACTCAAATCAAATCAAAAGCTCTCTCTCTTTCTATTTCTCTTCTTTAAAATTGTGAGTATGATGAATCTCACAATATTATTATAAAATAATTTGATTAAGTTATCAATGGGTCACAAGAAAGTGATATGAATTGTTATGTATTTGTAAATTATGTTGTGGATCTCTTGTTATGCTATTATGTTATCATATATATGTTGTTATGTTGTAGTGATTATGTTGTAAATAATCCTATGCTATGTCATATGTGATTAATCATGCTATGCTATGTTGTAAATCATATCATGCTATGTTGCAAATTATGATATGCTATGTTGTAAATCTTATATATGTTGTAGATCTCATATTATCACATATGTTGAAATACTTATGTTATATGATAATGATGTCATGTTAAGTTGTGTTGAATCATACAAGTTGTGAAATCATGATGTTAGTATTTATGCGAATTGGATCATGTTTAAAGTTTATGTTTTTTTTATAATAGATCTTGATTATGGGAATTTTCCTATTGGGTTAGGTGTACCCATATACATGAATCTACAAATTAATTGGATCTTGAATATGGGAATTTGCCTATTAAGTTAGGTGTACCCATATACATGAATCTATGATTAAATGAATTTTGATTTTTGGGAATTTGCCTATTGAGTTAGGTGTACCCATATAAAACCATATTGTTAATGATGTTGATTCACACATGTCCTATACAAGTTTATGAAATTTGATAAAAATCATATTATGTGAATTTTGAATAAGTTGACACCCTTAGATCCATGACATGTATAACCTTATGCAAGTTGTAATGTATGCAAGTTTTACCCCTTGTTATGATTTATTTAGTCACATATATATGTTGTTGTTGTGAATATTTTCTTTTATGATATGAGTTAGACTAATAGGGTCTAGCATACATTTTGCGAATAAACGTTCAAACGTGGGGTAGGGGTAGTATTAGGAAATTAATAAATTAGGGTGCAATTGATATGATTTTGCATGCCTTAAATGGATGTCCATAATTGAGTCAATTATGGACATTGTTAAATTTGGAATTAATTAATAATTCAAGTAGGGAATTATTAAAATTGGGGAAAGTGGATTATTAATAATAATCAATGCTTAGGACACGAGGTTGGACCCGTTTGTGACGTAAACCTGCCCGGACCCATCCGGCAAATCTAGTAGTCACAAATGTCGGCCCAATGTGAGAGGTCCTAGGCCCAAACTAAAGCATAACAGTTGTAAAGACACGAGGTTAGACTCTTTTGTGGTGTAAGACTGCCCGGACCCGCCCGGCAAATCCAGCTGTCATAAATGCCAGTCTAATGTGAGAGGTCTTTATGAGGTTATAGCCTTAATGAATTAAGAAATACTTTGCCAGATAATCATGTAAGGTGGGACATGGGGGTTAAGTAGGTGCCTTGGGTGGCATGAGGAATCTTGTGGTTGCCTTTAGAGGCTTTTGAAATACGATTAGACTTAACCAAATACACATGTAAATGAACATGACTAAGTGGGTTAAGTGGATGGACTAATGGGTCAAGCTTAGGTGGAATGCTTGTGGGAAATAATGGGGGCCCATTTCAACCAGTATCCCAAAACGTATCTTTGTGGGCTCGACCCAAGTCGAGGACGGGACACACATACTGGGTTTGACTATAAGAGGCCAAAACAGGGAGCAGTGGCAACGCAAGTCCAACGGGTTTCATATGCATGTGTGGACCCGGGCTGGTAGGTAAGACGTTGTTGCATCGTGTAGGTATAAGCCGTGCATCTCCGTTATATCGGGTTGCCACTTTAGGGGAATGATACACCCCACTGTGGGGCCAGCACGGGTATCTACGAGTAGGGAGCCGATCGAAAAAATGGAAAGTGGGGTACACCTAGTGGAGATAGGGGTAGGCGGCACCTATGTAGTCAGCTAGGAGTACGTAAAGCCATTAAGAAAGTTTCTAAGTGAAGCTAAGTGGAATCAATCTTTAGGGTGACTGGTGTGGTGCAGTATAGTGTTTATCCTTTAGTATTTAGGAGCGCCTATAACGTTTCCTTTAGCGATTGTCTATGTCCTTAATCTGCTCTTTCATAGACATTTCCTTGTTTTCCAGCTTATGCCTTAGTCCAGTTATTTTGATAATAGTATTGTAGAATTATCGTACTCGCCAGACTTTATGTCTGACCCCCCCCTCTTATTCATCCTTTTCTCCCTTAAGGTCCTCAGGTTGGGCGAAGTTCCAGTGGAGTCCGATTGGATTGCTTATCTCTTGGAAAGCTTGGACTGCTGAAGTAAAGTCCAGCTTGTTATCTTTCTTTTTAATGGCTATTTATGTAATGCGATTATATACTTGTTTTATCAAGATAGATATTGTACTTGACTTTGATTATGGTGTTATGATGTAATCAAACATGTTTTGACTTCTGCTGCAATTGAAATAAAGTTTTTAAATTTCCAAGTACTATTTTATATCTGTCTTGTTGAAATTTTACTGTTCTATATTTACCTAAAACCTCCATAGAAGTTAATGCATTCCCTTTGTGAGTGACATTAATGGACGTGGGGTGTTACACCTCACATCTCTCACTTAGTGCGTAAAGCATAAGATATCCACCGCTTTGACCACCCAATTCCTTTGCTATAATCACTCTGCCTCATGGAGTCATGACGGCTCCACTGCACTGATCTATAACCACTAATCCCCTGCTATGTCCACTCTGCCCCATGAAGTCATGATGACTCCACTACACTGGCTCATAGCCATGATACGATCAATCTGCCCTATGGAGTAATAACTACCCCACTGCACTTATCCATAGCCTAACATCCGTCTTGGTGGTGAATCAAAGTTATGGACGTCGATAATCCCTTAGCACATGTCTTGCAGCAAAGCCCAACTCATGAAGTTAACTCATTGGTTCCCAACTGGATCCTGAGTTCTTCTTCCTATTTAGACTACCTTGGCATCTCGGGTCTTTGGTATCCTCCAGATCAGTTCGGTTCTTCACTTCTCTTCGCTTCAGGTCGCATTCCCAGTTCGGTTCGTGGTTCACGTCTACGGTCCAAACTCCTCGGTTCGGTTCGATCCTACAGTAGTGATTCGGCTCGTGGTACCCATTCTGGTTCGTGAGCTCCTTCATCAACTTGGGTCCATCGGTTCAGTTCGTGATATCTTGTCTGGATCTGGTCGTGACGTTCTCTTTGGATCGGGTCGTGGAGCGCACCGGTTCGGTTCAGGTATGGTAACTCTTCCGGTTCGTGGCCACCAGGTGGTTCGGGTCTTCGGTCACGAGCGGGTCGGTTTGTATGAGTACTCCACGATAAATTCGTGGCATGCATAGGTTCAAAGGAGGCAACTCGATCTGGTTCTGATCGGTGTGGTGCTTCACGAGCGGGTTGGGTTCGGGGGACCCGATCCGATCTCCGCATATTTCCTGCAACTTTTCCAACGATTGTTTTACTCCACATGACAACGTTTTCGACTAATCTAACTGTTCTAAATAATCAAAAAACATTCCAAACAGTCATAGCAGCATATAACACCTACCATAAACACCAAAATGATAAATAACCATGTCAAAATGGATCAACCATAACTAAAACCCATATTTTCCCCTTAATCATGCTTAACCATAACTAACGATAGGATTAGAAAAACATATCCAAATTAACCCAAATTTTTATCAGAGTCCTAAAATAATATTTTAGAATTTTACCAATTTTTCCTGATTTTTGTAAGCCATAATTTCGCTTATTTTCACTAACTAGCCGTAATTAGTGAAAATTAATGCAAATCACTCACCTTAGCCACAAATTACTTATATATATGAAAGTATCTCTGATATAGGTCGAATCTCTACCAGTAACTCTATCCCAAACTAGATGCTAATTCTCCTTGATTTGATGTAGACTAGGTTAATGCTTGATTAAACGGTGATTAGAAGGTGTTTTAGGAGTTGGAGGCCATTGTTAGGGTTGAAGAGTGGTAAGTTGCGGCTGCAAAATACAAAGAAAAGGTTTCTCTAACCCTAATCAGCCCTCATATAGGTCTAGTCCCGAAATCCCCCAATGGGCCTAACTGCTAATCACCCGGTTAAGCCTAACTAAGCTGTTTTTCACCTTCTAAACCTTAATTCAGCCATATCTCCCAAACGGTAAGCCCGTTTGACAAGTGTGACCACTCTACAAAAAGGTAAACCATCAGCTGAATCTAATCGAAGTCGTTTTAGGTCAAAACTCCTTATTAATCCAAAGTTATAGGTGAAACAAGATTCGCCAGGGGCAAAATAGTCATTTAAAAATCGGCAGAAATCGTGAACATGGGAAATGATCCCAATAGTCGTTACCCAAAGTTACACGACCATACGACCTCATACGAAAAAGAAATAAATATTCTGCGATCCTTCGATATGTAGAATGCAGGTCGTTACACTCTTCCCCCCTAAAGAAATTTCGCCCTCGAATTTCCTTAACCAAAAACATACAAAGGTGTTCTGCATGCCTATCAGTCATTCACATACAATCATACGCAACAAACACAACAAGCCTACCCTAGCATGCGGTTTACAAACAAGGGAAAAAAACTATCACTATTAAAATCTTATCAGGCAAAGATTTCTGGATACGACTCTCTTATGCTCTCCTCTGTTTCCCAATTACAGTCATTCTCGTTCTCACCCCACTGAACCTTGACCAGTTTCACTGCCTTTCTTCGAAGTTGCTTTGTATCGTACTGGACAATACGGATCGGCTTGCGGTGCCAACCGCCCCAGGTTGTACTTCGATATCATCCAACTGTTCCTGTGAAATAGTCATATCGGGGTCGTGCACGAACTTCCTTAACTGGGAAACATGAAATACATTGTGAACACCTACCATCTTGTCAGGTAATTCAACTTTATATGCTAAATTCCCAACTTGTTCGAGAACTTGGAATGGACCAACAAATCTTGGTGTTGACTTGCCTCTCCTACCAAATCGAATCGCGCTCTTTAACGGAGAAATTTTGACAAACACCAAGTGACCAATGGAGAATTTTAAATCTATTCTTCTCTTATCAGCATAACTCTTCTGCCTATCTTGGGCCGCCTTCATTCGTTGTCATATCACCTTGATCTTATCTAAGGTTTCTCTTATCACATCCGGTCCAAGCATAAATTTCTCACTGATTTCTAACCAACATGATGGTGAGTTGCATTGTCTTAAGTACAAAGCTTCATATGGAGTCATACTAATACTGGGCTGATGTAACAACCAGGATTTTTACAACATGCTAAGACGAGAATCAAGGCAGAATTTAATTATAAATCTGAATCAAGGGAAACGGGCTATGCCATTTCGTTCGTCTCGGAAAAATACGCGAAATAGAGTCCGAGTTTTCGAAAATCGTAGTCCGTATGACCAAGTTATGACCCGTCAAAGTTTTCAGAAAATTTCAAGTTCAAAAACAGTTCAAATTTGAATTCAGATTTCAAATTCAGCCAAGCAGAAGAGGCGGGAAAAATTCCTGCCACCCCCAAGTCGACTGGGGAGTCAACTTGGGAGTCGACACACCCCAGGTGGTGTCAACTGCCCAGTCGACACCGCTGTCGACTTGGGTGGTCGGCCAGTTTGGCCTGGGTGCACCTGACTTGTTCCTCAAGACATGTTTGGAGGTTTGTGATGGATTTTGAGGGCTCAGATCTATCCTAGGGTTTATCCTATGGCCTAAACTACTCCTAATCCCTATAAAAAGACCCCTAAGCCTACCCTAAACCCTCACAAATCACTCATGCCACGAAGTGCCGCCAAAATCTATCTTGATCATGGCCTCCATCTCCAACTCCAAGGGCTCATGCATTCAAATCGGATCTTAATCAAAGGTGCTAGCTTGCTACATCAAATCAAGGGAGTGAATCAACGTTGCTATGCAAGTTTCATGACGATTCTTCAACAAAGGAGCCACCTTTCTTGGTCAAGATGATTCATGGTCTTTCCCTAAGCCTCGCTATGTAAGTTCTAGCTACTTGTAGATCCTAACGGTGGTTCTAATGCGACATGGGATAAAATGCGATGAAACATAAGTATGCTAGCCTATGTGAACCTAATTTTGCCCCTTTTCTATGATCTATGACCTTGGGCTAAGTTTTAGCGACTTAATCATGCCACTCATGTTATGTTTAACCTAGTATATCTTGCAAGTTTGAATCTTTATCAATGGAATGTTAGCATGAACCTTTGGGAACCATTTGACTTGTGAAACATTGGCAAAGACTTGACTTTGAGGCTTATGCATGTAACTGAACCCAAACCCCTTATGTTATCATGCATGTTTGTGGCCAAATTCCCTTATGATACTATGCATGTTTGTGGCCAAATTCCCTTATGATACTATGCATGTTTGTGGCCAAATTCCCTTATGATACTATGCATGTTTGTGGCCAAAAACCCCTTATGATGCTATGCATATTTTGAGGCCAAACCCCCTTATGGTACCATGCATATTTGTGGCCAACCCCTTTTTGGCATCGTGCATGTTTTGAGGCCAATATGTAGCATAGTATCCTTACTATGTTGACTCGCTTTTACTTGAGTTGGAAACACGATTTGGGGTAGGATAGACGAGCGTGATTATGACATGATAATTTGACGTGGGATTTCATGAGAATATGACACTCATGTTACACCTAAATGGGGACATGACATGTGGGGTAAACATGGGACTTGAAACTAGACACGTATGGGTTGTAAGTGTAATATGACACTAGACCAAACATGAAAGTGGCCAACTCGAGGTTGGGTTGAGTTTGTAGCATAAATCTACCCGGACCCGCCCGGCTTAACTAGTGGCTACAAACAATAGGACCCAATGTGAGTAGTTGGTCATATAGCACTTAAAACCCGAGGTTAGACTAGGTTGTGGTGTAAATCTACCCGGACCCGCCCGGCTTAACTAGTAACCACAACAAAGTCTAATGTGAGAGGTTGGGGTGCATTAATCTAATTAATGCCACATGAAAAGGTTAAGTAATTTTGACTAATGACACTTAACCGATATGACACGAATGGGTAGGTTAAGTGGAACCAGACTTGATTTCTTAATGACACTTAACCAAACAAGACAATTAGGGGATGGGGTTAAGTAATTTACACTTAACTAATCCGACTTGATAATTAGATGGGGTTAAGTAACTTAGACTTGACTAATCTAAACACGGTAATTAGATGGGGTTAATTAACTTAGACTTCACTAATCTAAACACGGTAATTAGATGGGGTTAAGTAACCTACACTTAACTAATCTAAATACGCTAATTAGATGGGGGTTAAGTACCCTACACTTAACTAATCTTAACACGGTAATTCGATGGGGTTAAGTTAAACCCTTAACCAATCTAAAATTTGTAATTCAATGAGGTTAAGTAACTTATACCAAACCAATTATACATGATGATTTGATGGGGTTAAGCAACCATACTTAACCAATCTAATATGAGAGCTTGATAGGGTTAAGTCACGAGACCGTTTAAATATACTTATCCGTTATAATACGATTAGTGGATGGGGTTAAGTTAACCTATACTTAACCAACCCAACTCGATAATCCGATGAGGTTAAGATAATCCATGCTTAACTAAGCTAACACGATAAACTGATAGGGTTAAGATAAACAAATACTTAACCAAATTGACTTGATGATTGAATAGAGTTAAGTCATGAGCTTCTTGGTATACTTAACCAACTTGTAGGGCTAGGTCTTGGACTTTAATACTTAGCCACATCTTGACATGATTCGTAAGCAGGTTAAGTCATGAACTTAAATGACAATACTTAACCCATTAGACAAAACCCTAGTTCAGGGGACTAGGTGGAAAACCGGGATTAACAAGGATAACGGGAAAGGAGACTAAGTAGTAAACCTTATTTTACGAAACTAAGTAATAATTCTTAGTCAAGGGATTTGGACCAGTTCACAGATAGATGAGTAACCCGATACGGTAGGTCATCGCTTAAAACACGAGGAGGAGAAAATTATCTGACTTAGATAAAGGCTCCAACGAACTGGGTGACGAAGCGGTAGCTTCGGGGGACGTGAGGGTACTCTTGGTATCCCTCTGTGAGGTGGCAGATGGTCCATGAAACCCGGCCTCACAGAGGTTAAGGTCTGCGGTAGAAGAGCCAAGGGTATGCCTTGGTTGCTATGCGAGCGACCTAAAGACTGGGATGGATTAGCGTGGAGTCGACGATACTGGTTTTTTCCCTGGATAGCACGTCGCCGACTACCTACCATCTTTAGTCAATCATGTACGGACGGAAAGGAAGAGAACTCCCAACAGACCATGTTCTTGCTATCGAGTCATGGGTGAGGTTGGCCCATAGGAAAGTGGGGCTATAGTGAGGCCGGGATGTAGTTCTCATACATGATTTTTCTTGGATTGCCTTTCAGTAGTTGAGGGAGGGGTCACGTGGGACCATAGCCACAGATACAAAAACAGACCTTGATATCTGCATCAGCAGACGATTTAAAGCTCCCGACCGAGCTCCGTATTTCTCGATTTACCCAGGCACGAAACTCGTATGGCACATTGAGATACATGTGCGTCTAGACATGGAAACGATTCACGATATATACGTGGGACAAAGGGCGCGGTTGACGGGTGGCATAATCCCTAGTGGCCCTAGGTGGCTTAAACCCAAACCAAGACACAGAAACGTTCATTAGGTAGCATAATCCCTAGTGGTCCTAGGTGGCATAAATCCAAAGTGAACACGCGATAGTTCAAGGTAAGAAAACATAACTAGATCAAGGGTAGCAGTCCAAAATAACTTCCAGGATAAAATGGTACTACGTTGAGGTGGTATAGATTCAAATGGGAATGCCCGTACGGCCTACGGCAAAGGATTGAACTTATACATGGAAAGAAACATACGAGTTGGGAAAACCTACATATGCTATATATTAGGTTGACATGGACCATTACATGACATTGGGCAAGGGACATTCATAGTTAACACATGACGCGGGTTGGGATACTAGTACGAGAGGTGCAGAGAAAATATACATGATAGATACCGTGGGATGTTATACATGATAGATACCTTGTGATAGTATACTTGATAGAAAACCTGACGATGTGATACATTGATTTATCTTGTCACTGTAGGTTATCATGATACCTTAGTTTATCTTGCTACAGTAGTTCATCCAGTTATCTTGGTTTAGCTTATCTATCTTGTTGTCATCTTTATGTTTACTTTCAGTTTATGCATGTCATGTTACCTTTACCTGTTTTTATGCTGGAAGTAGATAGGACTTACCAGTCTTTATGACTGACCCCGTTTTCTTTCGCCTCTTTGTCTTCCGTCCCCCCCCCCCCCCCCCACCAAGGTTTTTCAGGGAGGAAACATTGTTATTTAGTTCGGACTTCCTCTGCTTGAAGGTCGTCATGCATGGCTTGGACTTTTCTTGGCTATGGCTACCTTACTGTTTTATTTGGGGAATAATTTATGAAAAGGTTTTATGCTTCTTTACTATTGCAAGACAGGTTTTGATGTATTCTGATGTAAAAGGCTTTAGACCTTATTTTATAAGGTAATGAAATTTGTTTTACTTCCGCTGTTTTATATATATATATGTTCTGTCTTGTAATATTTCTGTGCATGTTTACCTCGATAATGCTTCACCAAACCTAGTGCATTCCCTTTGTGAGTGACCCTAGCGGAGGTGGGGTGTTACATTTGGTATCAGAGCAGAAGGTTACCAGACTGGGCAAAAGTTTTTAAAACCTTCTGAAAACTATTTGATATACCGTTTACAAAGAAGCATTTTTCAAGAAAATTTTGTTTTTAAAGGATATTCCCCAAAATCCATTAGCACTACCCTTTGTTTCCTTGATTGAACCTCTTTTCCTTTCTTTCCTCCATCTGAAGTCACAGTAGTTTTAACTGCGACTAACCCTTGTCTAGCTACGTAAGTGTTTTCCCGTGCGATGGAGGAAGTTCTCGAGAGACCTGTTACCGAAGTTATAAGAAGGGATAATAAGAGCAAGGATAAAGGACACAGGCTTAAGAATAAGCAACTTGTTGGTATGGCTTGATCCACAAAGGAAGATAAGGACAAGATCAGCGAGAGGGCAATTGTATGCTCTCATTTCTAGCGTACCTAAGAGGAATGGTACCGTTTCTGTTAAAGATTTAGCCTTTCTTTTCTATCATCCTGTCCAGACTTTGTTTTGATCATCGCATCATTTAAGTCTGCTTCGATAGTTAAGTCTCTGCACCTTAGTACTAGCATGGTAGAAGATCCCACTTTTGTCCCAAAATCTGGTTGGAGAGTCGGTCCATTTATTCATGACTTGTTTGGATTTGAGAACGTCTATGCCAAGTGTTGAGATTAGAAGCAATGCTTCTACTGTTGAGCTATGGGTGGATTGTAGAGATGAAGTGGTTATCCAGTAAGGGATGCCATTCTCGGTCTCGAAAGGAGGGTAGTTAAACTCTTAACTTGCTTCGGTAATACCCTCGAAGTCTCGTATAACCTTTGGGTTTTGTCATGGTCAGTTACCTAGAATCTCTTGATGCATTTATCGGAAATCTCTGATCCGATCGAGTAACGTTCGCCAATAAGGAGGATGGTTCATTCCGCTTAAGCATGGGTTATAGGAATCACCCTAGTAAGTACACTGGGCAACATGGCTGGCATCGGTTGTTTTCAAGGGAAAGTTCTTCTGCGTGGAATACCTCTTAGTAGGTAAACGAGATCCAAGATTCGCTATTGAATTGTTGGAAAGCTTGCATGAAACCATGAGTACGCAGTTATGGTTGAGCTAAGTATTCTAGGAAAGAATAAGTGAAAAAGGAACGAGAGGCGATAGTGAAATGAGTTCCGACTCATACCTTGGAAATAGGAATCAAGGAGCTACGAAATCATGAAGTCAAAGGCAATCAAGGCACACTGGAATTAAGCTCATGGAAATGCGGCTTAGACGCGCGCATCATGTCTCTTTTTAAGAGTATATCTTTGATCCTTGGTTCACCTGTAGAGCTTGCTTGCATGCTATCGCTTGGTGGATAACCTCTCGGTCCTGTTTCCGTTACAAACCCCGTATGGAGTTTGTCTTGTTTATCTTCTCGGTCCTATCTTGGGAACCTTAGGTAGAACTCTATGGATGTAAACATGTATTTGAAACATGTTATGATTGATATGGTTGCAAATGGTTGCAAGTGGTTGCTCGTGGATGCGCGAATAAACGTTAGATACTAGATCGACGCACTCACATTTTGCATTGCATATGCACGAGTATTTATATTTGTTTGAAAGTTAATGTGTTGTCATGCGGATGTTGCATATGGATGAATGTTTGTGCACATATATAGTATTTATATGACTAGGACTATTTGCATACATGTTGGACTCATGGCACTAAACATATTTTGCATTAGAGAGATCATTCAGGCCTGATCATTAGCATTAGCTAAGGAGCATATACACACACATTCTGCATATGTTCATATGGCATTAGAAATCATCTAAGGACAATGGTTGCCTGTGGATGATGTTTTGAGTAGATGGATGATGGATGGTAGGATACATTCTTCCTAACTTGGAGATTTCCGGGACGAAATCCTTTAAGTTGGGGAGGATGTAACAACCCGGAATTTTACAACATGCTAAGACGAGAATCAAGGCAGAATTTAATTATAAAATCTGAATCAAGGGAAACGGGCTATTCCATTGCGTTCGTCTCGGAAAAATACGCGAAATAGAGTCCGAGTTTTCGAAAATCGGAGTCCGTATGACCAAGTTATGACCCATCAAAATTTTCAGAAAATTTCAAGTTCAAAAACAATTCAAATTTGAATTCAGATTTCAAATTCAGCCAAGCAGAAGAGGCGGGAAAAATTCCCGCCACCCCCAAGTCGACTGGGGAGTCGACTTGGGAGTCGACACACCCCAGGTGGTGTCGACTACCCAGTCGACACCCCTGTCGACTTGGGTGGTCGGCCAGTTTGTCCTGGGTGCACCTGACTTGTTCCTCAAGACATGTTTGGAGGTTTGTGGCGGATTTTGAGGGCTCAGATCTATCCTAGGGTTTATCCTATGGCCTAAACTACTCATAATCCCTATAAAAATACCCCTAAGCCTACACTAAACCCTCACAAATCACTCATGCCACGAAGTGCCGCCAAAATCTATCTTGATCATGGCCTCCATCTCCAACTCCAAGGGCTCATGCATTCAAATCGGATCCGAATCAAAGGTGCTAGCTTGCTACATCAAATCAAGGGAGTGAATCAACGTTTCTATGCAAGTTTCATGACGATTCTTCAACAAAGGAGCCACTTTTCTTGGTCAAGACGATTCATGATCTTTCCCTAAGCCTCGCTATGTAAGTTCTAGCTACTTGTAGATCGTAACGGTGGTTCTAATGCGACTTGGGATAAAATGCGATGAAACATAAGTATGCTAGCCTATGTGAACCTAATTTTGCCTCTTTTCTATGATCTATGACCTTGGGCTAAGTTTTAGCGACTTAATCATGCCACTCATGTTATGTTTAACCTAGTATATCTTGCAAGTTTGAATCTTTATCTATGGAATGTTAGCATGAACCTTTGGGAACCATTTGACTTGTGAAACATTGGCAAAGACTTGACTTTGGGGATTATGCATGTAAATGAACCCAAACCCCTTAAGTTATCATGCATGTTTGTGGCCAAATTCCCTTATGATACTATGCATGTTTGTGGCCAAATTCCCTTATGATACTATGCATGTTTGTGGCCAAAAACCCCTTATGATGCTATGCATATTTTGAGGCCAAACCCCCTTATGGTACCATGCATATTTGTGGCCATCCCCTTTTTGGCATCGTGCATGTTTTGAGGCCAATATGTAGCATAGTACCCTTACTATGTTGACTTGCTTTTACTTGAGTTGGAAACACGATTTGGGGTAAGATAGACGAGCGTGATTATGACATGATAATTTGACGTGGGATGTCATGAGAATATGACACTCATGTTACACCTAAATGGGGACATGAAATGTGGGGTAAACATGGGACTTGAAACTAGACACGTATGGGTTGTAAGTGTAATATGACACTAGACCAAACATGAAAGTGGCCAACTCGAGGTTGGGTTGAGTTTGTAGCATAAATCTACCCGGACTCGCCCGGCTTAACTAGTGGCTACAAACAATAGGACCCAATGTGAGTAGTTGGTCATATAGCACTTAAAACCCGAGGTTAGACTAGGTTGTGGTGTAAATCTACCCGGACCCGGCCGGCTTAACTAGTAACCACAACAAAGTCTAATGTGAGAGGTTGGGGTGCATTAATCTAATTAATGCCACATGAAAAGGTTAAGTAATTTTGACTAATGACACTTAACCGATATGACACGAATGGGTAGGTTAAGTGGAACCGGACTTGATTTCTTAATGACACTTAACCAAACAAGATAATTAGGGGATGGGATTAAGTAATTTACACTTAACTAATCCGACTTGATAATTAGATGGGGTTAAGTAACTTAGACTTAACTAATCTAAACACGGTAATTAGATGGGGTTAAGTAACTTAGACTTAACAAATCTAAACACGGTAATTAGATGGGGTTAAGTAACTTACACTTAACTAATCTAAACACGCTAATTAGATGGCGGTTAAGTACCCTACACTTAACTAATCTAAACACGGTAATTCGATGGGGTTAAGTTTAACCCTTAACCAATCTAAACTTGGTAATTCAACGAGGTTAAGTAACTTATACTTAACCAATTATACATGATGATTTGATGGGGTTAAGCAACCATACTTAACCAATCTAATATGAGAGCTTGATAGGGTTAAGTCACGAGACCGTTTAAATATACTTAACCATTATAATACGATTAGTGGATGGGGTTAAGTTAACCTATACTTAAGCAATCCGACTCGATAATCTGATGAGTTTAAGATAATCCATGCTAAACCAAGCTAACACGATAACCTGATAGGGTTAAGATAAACAAATACTTAACCAAATTGACTTGATGATTGAATAGGGTTAAGTCATGAGCTTCTTGGTATACTTAACCAACTTGTAGGGCTAGGTCTTGGACTTGAATACTTAGCCACATCTTGACATGATTCGTAGGCAGGTTAAGTCATGAACTTAAATGACAATACTTAACCCATTAGACAAAACCCTAGTTCAGGGGACTAGGTGGAAAACCGGGATTAACAAGGATAACGGGAAAGGAGACTAAGTGGTAAACCTTAGTTTAGGAAACTAAGTAATAATTCTTAGTCAAGGGATTTGGACCAGTTCATAGATTGATGAGTAACCCGATACGGTAGGTCATCGCTTAAAACACGAGGAGCAGCAAATTATCTGACTTAGATAAAGGCTCCAACGAACTAAGTGACGAAGCGGTAGCATCGGGGGATGTGAGGGTACTCTTGGTATCCCTCTGTGAGGTGGCAAATGGTCCATGAAACCCGGCCTCACAGAGGTTAAGGTCTGCGGTATAAGAGCCAATGGTATGCCTTGGTTGCTATGCGAGTGACCTAAAGACTGGGATGGATTAGCGTGGAGTCGACGATACTTGTTTTTGCCCTGGATAGCACGTCGCCGACTACCTACCATCTATAGTCAATTGTGTACGGACGGAAAGGTAGAGAACTCCCAATAGACCATGTTCTTGCTATCGAGTCATGGGTGAGGTGGGCCCATAGGAAAGTGGGGCTATAGTGGGGCCGAGATGTAGTTCTCATACATGATTTTTCTTGGATTGCCTTTCAGTAGTTGAGGGAGGGGTCACGTGGGACCATAGCCACGGATACAAAAACAGACCTTGATATCTACATCAGCAGACGACTTAAAGCTCCCGACCGAGTTCCGTATTTCTCGATTTACCCTGGCATGGAACTCGGATGGCACATTGAGATACATGTGCGTCTAGACTTGGAAACAATTCACGATATATACGTGGGACAAAGGGCGCGGTTGACGGGTGGCGTAATCCCTAGTGGCCCTAGGTGGCTAAAACCCAAACCGGGACACGGAAACGTTCATTTGGTAGCATAATCCCTAGTGGTCCTAGGTGGCATAAATCCTAAGTGAACACACGATAGTTCATGGTGAGAAAACATAACTAGATCAAGGGTAGCAGTACAAAATAACTTCAAGGATAAAATGGTACTACGTTGAGGTGGTATAGATTCACATGGGAATGCCCGTACGGCCTACGGCAAAGGACTGAACTTATACATGGAAAGAAACATGCGAGTTGGGAAAACCTACATATGCTATATATTAGGTTGACATGGACCATTACATGACATTGGGCAAGGGACATTCATAGTTAACACATGACGCGGGTTGGGATACTAGTACGAGAGGTGCAGAGCAAATATACATGATAGATACCATGGGATGTTATACATGATAGATACCTTGTGATAGTATACTTGATAGAAAACCTGACGATGTGATACCTTGATTTATCTTGTCACCGTAGTTTATCATGATACCTTAGTTTATCTTGCTACAGTAGTTCATCCAGTTATCTTGGTTTAGCTTATCTATATTGTCATCATCCTTATGTTTACTTTCAGTTTATGCATGTCATGTTACCTGTTAGCCTACTTTGTGAACTAGGCAACACAAAGTCAAGAAACCAACCGTTGAAGAGTATTTCAAGTTATGCGACTCCGGTTCGGATCGGAAGGAAACTCCACAATTCAGATTGATAGCAGCGTATCGGTTCGGATCGGGTAAAATTCTCTGTTCGGATCGGATATCTCTTACTGGATAAATTGGCAGAGCATCCCTGATCGGATCGGAAGGCCAATGAATCTCGGGTGGATCGGAAAGCCGTCTGCTTGCCACGACTTCGGAGCGGAGCGGAGTATGATTAGAGAAGAAGAGACGTCCAAGCTACTCCGGTTCGGGTCGGGTATTCCGATCCGGGCCCCCAACCTGCACGTCTCCGACCCGCACCCATGATCCAGGAAAATCTCCTATAAAGTCGCCTGAAGAACCGGACCGGATGTGACTAATTCCTACCCCTAACGTCCATCTCATTGATGCGCTGTCAGCTTGATAGCCCATCCGAACCCGAGGAGAGTGCGGTGGATGACACGTGTTCCGACCCGGATTGCATCTCAGGCAAATTCACACCTATAAATACCCCATCTAGAGACAAAGAGAAGGATCTTTTTCAGCACTTTTGAGAATCCAAGTACCTCCATCATTCGAATTCCTTCACTCCCGGAAAATCCAAACCATCTTTCATTTCCTGTTTTTATCTTTCTGAGTGAACAAAAGTGAGTTGTGAGCGAATCTTACATTGTATTTGTAATTGAATTACTGAATATAGTGAAAACTAAGTGGACGTAGGCATTTCTTCGCCGAACCACTATAAACCTTGTGTGTTCTTTTTTTATTTCTGCTTTACTTTATCTTGTTTCTAATCAATTTGGGTGTTAGAACCACATTTAGGTCTAACATTTTGGTGCTTTCACTGAGAATCCTCATTTAAATTCTCTATTTTCCGGGATCTCTTTTTACTTTTTGGACCGTGGAGTTCAAAGAAGTGAATCCTTAAGCTTCTCCACTTTCTTACATTCGTTGAAGTAATTGTCAAAGACTCATGGCCAGAGGAAAAGGCAAGGAAGTCCAGTCTGTTCAAGGAAATGGAGCTGGTGAAGATCAGCAGCATGCTGTTGTAACAAGGTCTAGGGGGCAGAGTTCAGCAGCAGGGAGAATTAATGCAGGACATCCGAACCGACAGCAAGGGGAAAGTTCCGATCCGATCCGGGTTGGAGACTCTGAAGCAGTGCACTCCCCCAGTCTGAACCGACCCGACTTGCTCGCTGCACACCGATCCGACCAGGCACCCCAGCTCCGATCCGACCCGACTTCCTACCTCCGATCCGACCCGATGCTTGGTGAAGCTGGAACATCTACTCGAGTCCCCGCGAATGCTCCAATTCCAGCTGCCAGGGTTGGAGACCAGGCCAATCCATCTGCTCCCATCACTCAAGGAGATTTCTCGCGCCTTCTTGATATGCTTGAGAGCACGAGGGAAGCTATGAGAGTTCATGAGCGCACCAATCTCATGATGCAGGAAAATATGAGGCTCATGAGTCGGGAAATCAGTGAGCTCCGCCGGCAAAGAACTCCGTCGCCAGTTCGTCATACACCAGTAGATCAATCTTCATCTTCTGAGGAAGAGAGGCCCCGTGAACGAAGGCCACTCGAGCGACCTCAGAACGTGGAGCAGCTAACGTTTGGATCTTTGGGATCTCGCGAGGATATCGCACGAGCATTAGGAAACGATAGCCCCTCTCGGGGGCAAAGACTCCAGTCCCCTCTTCCCGAGATCGACCGGGAACGCAGGGAAAGGAATCTAGCAGAGGCAGCTCGAAGAAGAAGGGCGTCTCCTGAGCAAGAGCCCCGGAGGAACTCGGACACTAGGGCCAGGGAACCTGAGCAGCCCCTAACTAGTGCCGATGTGCAGGCGATGGTTCGTCGAATTATGTCCGAAAGCCGGAATTATACAAATGAAGACTACGGTATAGAGCGAAGCCATACTCCGTTCACTGACGACATCCTAGACTTCCAGTTCCCCCGACGCTTTAACTTGCCACAGATGGATAAATATAACGGAAGGACTGATCCAGGACAGCACTTGATGCGGTATTCGTGGCTTATGAATGCAGCTGCTGCCCCCGATGAAGTAAAATGCAAAGCGTTCCCAATCTACCTAGAAGATGTGGCTTTATTTTGGTTTACCCGACTTCCTCCTCGTTCAATTTCTAATTACAAAGAACTAAGCGAGCGTTTCATGAACCAGTTCCGACTACATGCTCGAAAGTCCAAGAGCGTTATTGAATTGTCGAGGATCAAACAGGCACCAGGAGAATCTTTAAGGGCATATTTAGATCGTTTTAACCAAGCTATAACTGAGGTCAGTGACCCGCATGAGCCCACTATTCTGATGGCATTGAAGGAAGGAGTCGATCCCGAATCTGAGTTTGGAGACTACCTTTCTGGGAAGACACCCCCCACAAGGGCGATATTCTACGAAAAAGCCGATATTTATCTAAGACGAGAGGAGGCCCGGGCAAACCGGAAGAGAAAGTCTGAGACAGCTTCAAAGGAGAATGTGCAGAGTAATATTGCAGTGAAGCAGTCTGGGGAAAGTTCTGGCAAGGTTGAAGTAAATGTAGGAAACAAGGGTGGAAACAGCAATACTGGAAGCGGGGGAAACAACAACAACCGTAATTTGAACGGTAACAGGAGAAACAGAAATAGGGGAAGCGACCCAAACAAAAGGCCCCGATTCCAGAACTACGAGAACTACACACCATTGAATGACACATTGGAAAATATTTACCTGGACACGTATAATGTGTTGCAGTACAAAAGACCGCCACCTCGTGATTCGACCGAGAAAGAAATGGCGACAGGGAAATTTTGCTTGTTTCACGGAACACATGGACATTCGACCAATGAGTGTCGACATTTGAGGGATGTAATTGAAAAGCTGCTGCGTGAAGGAAATTTGGATGAGTACAAAGTTGCCCCGAGGGACAGGGGGCAAGGAGAGCAGGCTCCAAAACAAATCCTACCTGCACCTAAGCCTACCGCGCAGCAGAAAGGTAAAGGGATCGTCATCAACTCCATAGTAGGCGGACCTCACCCGGCAATCCGAAGCTTTAGGTCAATGGACCAATATGTGAATGCGGCCAAGCATCTAGATGTGAATGAAGGTGACGATTTGGAAGATGTTACCCCCATCAAACAACAAAAAACCATGTTCGATGACGTGGTGTTTCGCAGCCGAGACAACACGGGAATACAATCTCCCACCAATGATCCGTTGGTTATTACTACCACTATTGGGCCGGCTTTGGTCCATAAGGTATTAGTAGACAACGGAAGTTCCATTAATATTTTGTTCAAGAAGTCATTTGATCAGATGAAGCTTGAGCCCGAAGATCTGAAACCTTGTGAAGGATGGATTAGAGGTTTCAACGGAGCGACGACAGCTCCTATGGGATATATAGAGTTGCCTGTAACCCTAGGACAAGGAGAGCGTAGAAGAGTGCGAATGCTTCAGTTTGTAGTACTGGACGTAGATTCGCCATATAACGCATTTTTAGGGAGGCCTGCCCTCGCTGAGTTTAGAATTTGTATCGCCCCTTGGTGCTTGTTACTAAAGTTCCCAACCGAAGCCGGGACTGGAGTAATAAGAGGGGATCAGGTTTCTGGACGGGCCTGCTATGTGGCCGAACTGAAGATGTTGATGAAAGGAGTTAATGCTGAGAGTAAGGATGCCTCATCTCCCTCAAAGGGGAACTCGGCATAGCAATTAGAGAGGTTGAACCCAAGGGAGTTGCGAAAAGGAACGCCTGAAGACCTGGATCCTAGAAAAGACGAGGAACCAGAGGCCAGAAATGCAACTCCTAATGAAGCAACAGTGGAAATTCCTGTTGATAAAGCTGATCCGACGAAAGTTTTGAAGATTGGTTCCCAATTGGATCCACGTCGTGCTGAAGAGCTGACGAACTTCTTGAAGGTGAACTTAGATGTGTTCGCCTGGACCCATGCTGACATGTGTGGGATATCGCCTTCCGTTATCAGTCACAAATTGAATGTAAATCCGAAACATCCACCTGTAAAGCAAAAGAGACGCATGCTGGGCCCAGAGAGGTCGGCTGCCCTCAAAGAGGAAGTAGAGAAATTGAAGCAAAATGGATTTATTCGAGATTCGACCTATCCCGACTGGATATCGAATCCCGTCCTGGTAAAGAAGCCAAACGGAAAGTGGCGAACTTGTATTGACTTTTCAGATTTAAATAAGGCTTGCCCAAAAGATAGTTTCCCACTTCCCAGGATTGACCAGCTTGTAGACTCGACAGCAGGTCATGAACTTCTCTCTTTCATGGATGCATATTCTGGATACAATCAAATTCCTATGCATGTACCAGACCAAGAGCATACAAGTTTCATTACGAATTTGGGATTATATTGTTATGTTGTAATGCCATTCGGATTAAAAAACGCTGGAGCTACTTATCAGCGGTTGGTAAATAGAATGTTTTATGATCAAATAGGAAAAACTATGGAAGTTTATGTGGATGATATGCTTGTTAAATCAAAGCAGTCCCCCAGTCATACGCAAGACTTAGCAGAAATGTTTGGTATCTTGCGAAAATACCGCATGAAATTGAATCCTTTAAAATGTTCATTTGGAGTGGCATCGGGAAAGTTCCTTGGTTCATTGTGAGTTCCCGAGGAATTGAGATCAACCCTAGCCAGATAGCGGCGATTAGAAATATCAAAGAACCAAGGAAAATTAAAGACGTCCAAAGTCTGGCAGGGAAGGTAGCGGCGCTAAGTAGATTCATCTCCAAAGCCACCGATAAATGTGTTCCATTTTTTGATTTGATAAAAAGGGGAAAGAAGAACTTCCAGTGGACTCCCGATTGTGTCGAGGCTTTTCAAAATCTGTTAGAACTGTTAGAAAAACCGCCAATCTTATCAAAGCCCGTAGACCATGAAGAACTATTTGTTTATCTAGCAGTCTCGGCTCACGCTGTCAGCACAGTTCTGGTTCGAGAAGAAGACAAAGTACAAAGGCCAGTATACTATGTGAGTAAGAAATTAGCAGCGGCAGAGCGCAACTACCCAAAGATCGAGAAGCTTGCTTATAGCCTCCTGGTTGCATCCCGAAAGCTTCGTCACTACTTCCAAGCCCACCCAATAACCATATACACCGATCAGCCGTTAAGGCAAGTGCTGCAGAGAACCGAAGCGTCGGGAAGGTTGATTAAATGGAACATAGAACTAAGCTAGTTTGATTTGAATTTTCAACCACGAAAGTCAATCAGGGGGCAAGCTCTAGCAGACTTTATTGCGGAGTTCACCATTCCAGAAGAAGAAATAATCAATGACCAAGTGGTCAAGTCTGAGGATAAGCTAGAGATGAATCCGTGGAGACTATATACAGATGGAGCTAAAAATGACCGAAGATCCGGAGCAGGAATTGTCTTAGTCACTCCGGAGGGACGGTCGCTATATTACGCCCTACGGTTAGAATTTTCGGCCACTAACAACGACTCTGAGTATGAAGCCCTGATTGCCGGGCTGAAACTTGCTAAAGACCTCGGAGTAAAAATGATGGACATATTTTGTGACTCTAAGATTGTTGTTTGTCAAGTGCGAGAGGAATTCGCGGCTCGAGGACCTCGACTAATCACATACCTCAAGAAGGTAAAAGAGCTATTGAATAGCTTAGAACGGTACAACATAACACATATTCCCAGAGCAGAAAACCAGAAAGCGGATAGATTAGCAAAGTTGGCTAGTTCCGACAATCCAGAAGGGACTGAGGTAATTCCAATTGAAACATTGGAATCGCCAAGCTTCGAATCAATGGAAATTGAATTCGTTCTTGAAGCGAAACCAGAGAAGGAGTCATGGATGACTCCAATCAAGAGTTTTCTTAAGAACGGGACTCTCCCATCGAAGAAGAGTGAGAAGAGAGCTGTAGTTCGCAAAGCTGCCAGATATGTTATGCAAGACGATACCCTCTATAGGCAAGGATTTTCTATGCCCCTGTTACGATGTATCGCACACGACGACATCAAGCGTGTACTGAGAGAAGTACACGAAGGTGAGTGTGGAGATCATACAGGAGGTCAAACTTTAGCAAAGAAAATATTGCGGTACGGATACTTCTGGCCTACGATCAACAAGGATGCAGCTGATTATTCACGACGCTGCGATAAGTGTCAGAGATTCGCCAAAATCCCCAGGGCACCATCAACCCAGCTTAAATCGATGGTGAGTCCTTGGCCATTTGCCACATGGGGAATCGATATCATTGGAGTTTTACCGATTGCTAAGGGGGGGGCTAAGTATGCCATAGTAGCCGTGGATTATTTCACGAAGTGGGTGGAAGCTGAACCCTTGACTAAGATCACCGCAAGAAAGGTGATAAGTTTTGTGGTCCGAAATATTATATGCCGATTCGGAATCCCAAGGACAATTATTACTGACAATGGGACCCAATTTGATAGCACTGAATTCAGAAACTTTTGCCAGAAATATAAGATAGACAAACGATATACTGCAGTGGCCTATCCACAATCTAATGGGCAAGTAGAGGCAATAAACAAGGTAATAAAATCCATCCTCAAAAAGCGATTAGAGCGTGCAAAGGCAAAATGGGTTGATGAATTGCCCCTAGCTTTGTGGGCATATCGAACAACGTTTAAAACGGCTACTGGTCATACCCCTTTCTCCCTCTCCTTTGGTTCAGAAGCAGTAATTCCAGTTGAACTGGAAGTTCCTTCCCACAGGGTGACATATTATGACCCGATGACGAATCGGGCACTTTTACTTGAGTCTCTTGATGAGGTCGAAGAGAAAAGAGACGAAGCAGATTTGCGTGCAGCAAGACATCGGCATCAGATGGCACACTATTATGACAAAAAAGTTCGCCTCAGAACTTTTGAACCAGGAGATTTGGTGTTAAAGAGAGTTTTTCCATCTCTTCCTCACCTCGGCCCAAAATGGGAAGGACCCTTTGTCATCCAACGGAAACTTGATAAAGGAACATTCAAGTTAACGACCGTAGATGGCGAAGAAGTCCCTCGAGCATGGAATGCCCAACACTTAATGCGATATTTGGATTAGAAATGCTATACTTTTTGCTGTTCTTCCTGTAAACTCTGTAATAAGGCACGACTTGCCTTTGGAAAATATGACGATATGAATAAAGGACTATAAAGTGGACGTAGGCTATGACTTAGCTGAACCACTATAAAATATTGTGTGTTATTTACTCTTATGCATTTACATTCGTTAGTTATTCTGTTGTGATTATAAAATACAGAACAACTTAGAGCCTAAAAAGGTTGAAACAGTTTGGGCATAAAAAGAAGCACAATGATTATTTGTGCAATAAGACATAAAAGAATGAGAAAACGACATTCTTAACTCTAACTCTCCAGAGAAAGAGAGAGAGTATAAAAGCGTCTCCGACTGAGCGCTGAGAAAGAGGTTCAACTCCGAACTCTAACTTTCCAGAGAGAAAGAGAGTATAAAGGCGTCTCCGACCGAGCGCCGAGAAAGAAATCTTTTCCCGTTGAACGACCGGGGGATAAACAAATAACTGAACTCGAACTCTAACTCTCAAGAGAGTGAGAAAGAGTATAAAAGAAATGCCAGGAAAAACAACAGATATTGATGATACAGGAAATGTTATCCTGTTAGAGAATCGGGAGCATCCAGGTTGCATAGTTAGGCACTGAATAACTTACGGAGATTGATTGGGGACACATACCCATACACATATCTCCCCTCTTCACTACTTTGTTTCATAACTATATATATGCATTTTTACATAAGTGCAGAACTGCTAACAAATAAACATTGCAGAAAGTGAATTATTTTTATTTACGAATGAATGAATTTGTACAGGGAAATAACTGAAAAAGAAAGTGCGAAAGCTGCTGGTGTGGCAGCACTTATTGATTTACAAAGATGCTAAAAGGACACAGAAGAACCCACTATTTGGGCTTGGAATGAGCCTTTGATTTCTTGACAGCTTTTTCTGCATCTTTTGCTTCCTTCTCGGCTTCAGTCAAGATCCGCTTTGGTTTCTTTTTCCCTGAAGATGTAGTACTGGGGCCAGCAGACTTTTTCCCGGAGGGCGGGGCACTGGAATCGAGAGAAGATTTTTTAGCAAGTTCTTCGGTAATAGATCTAGTGGAAAGCTTAACAACTAACCTTGAACCTGCATCCACAACTGCGAGGGGCTTGAGGACCTCAGGGTCTAATTCTTCAGCCTTTAATTGCAAGCGCTTGTCTTGATCAGCCTTCATGGCAGCCAAGGTAATGTCCTCAGCGCTTTTCGACTCCCCGGTTATTGTAACTTCTGGTTCCTCATCATGCTCCTCGTCTCCTCCGTCGTCTTTTAACGCTGCAATCATTTCCTCGTCATGGGGAGTAGTCACCTTAGTTGATTCACTCCTTTTCCCCAAGTCTGTGGAAGCAGCCTTGTCTTCTCCTTCTTTGACCCTATCAGCTGGCTTTGTCCCAGTGGTAGCTCCTTGAACTACATCTGTCTTCGCGGAGGATTCAACGCCTACAAAATGAGAAACATCGGTTATCAACTCAGGCGAGAGCAAAGGATTTCTCATCGAACGTTCAATCATGTAGCCAAAGGTAGTAGTAGCCTTGACAAGTTGAGGAGAAAAGACAGGGATACCTTCTGAAGACTTCTCAGCGGGGGTGACTACTACCTCTGGAGTTATTTCAGGAATGGGAGATAGTAAAGTTGATCGGGGAATTCCCGGGTTTTCGGGATCATACCCTTCCACTTCAGGAGTTACAGGAGCAGAAGAAGATGAGCCAGCTTCAGGAATGGTTTTCTGTTTAGACTTCCGCCTCTCTTCTTCCATGGCCTCAGCAATTAGACGGCGACCTTCAGCTAGGCGCTCCGGTTCGTCGTCTCTCAGGTACTTCTCCATTAACTTATCTTCATCAAGGGAATCGACCTTAAGCTCTTCTTTTTCCCACTCAACGATTTGATTCCACACATGAACCAAAGTGGATGGATAGTCCTCGATCCAGGAAATGTTTCGACGACGAATAATGTGCGCAAAGAATTCGATCATTAGCTCCCCGAAGCCCTGAACATCGGCCTCCGCCTCTGATAGCTGTTTGCGGGTTTCCTCCGCAGATTTAATAGCGCATTCAACGTTGCCCTCAGCCAGAGCAGCCCTGTTTTCCGCCTCTAACAATTTTGAAGCCAAATCAACGTTTTTCTTTTCTAACTCAGCACTCCTTTTCGCTAACTCGGCATTCTTCTGCTCAAGCTCAGCATAAGCGAGACGTGTCTTGGCAGCCTCTGACTTGGCTTCGTCAGCTTGCTTCTTTAACTCGGAACGTTCCTGAGTATGGGATTCTAGTAAATCATGATAGCGCTTTTGCATGTCCTCAAACTGTTGTTTGAAGTTAGAAGCGTTCTTCTGAGCGATAGCTAGTTGAGCTTGAGTATCCTCTAAATTTTTTCCTAAGGTTTTTAGGGCTTTAGCATCTTCCTCTGCAGTTTTGTGCATTGAGTCAGCATTTGTCAGTAGCGTGCGGATGATTCTAGAAAGAGTACGGGAATACTTGAACATTTCGGTATATTGTTTTTCCACCGAATCAATCTTTGCTCTGGCCTCCTCTGCCCAATTAGAAGAAATAGGTTCAAGGGAAGGTAGAAAGGTCAGAGTCTCGAAGTAGTGCTCGGGAAATTGCTCCTTTAAGTATGCCAGCCTTACGGCGGTTCCCGCATCTGGTGGAGGAGGGGCTAGGATTGTTAGTTCAGCGTCCCTTCCCGAAGAAGATTCTGTAGAACCCTTGTCTGTCCGAGGTCGCTTAGTAGCAGGGACTTTTTGCTTACTTCTAGACCCAGTTTCTTTTGGAGGTGTTTTCTCTCTGCTTCGCTTTTCATGGGAGGAAGTGGAATCCCTAGATTGTGGTCTATCCTCCTCCCTACGACCTTGATAGCTTTTGTATTTTTCCTGTTCCGGTCGAACTGGTGAGCGGGAGCGTGAGGATCGAGATCGATAAGGATCATAGGGTCTCCTTTCCTCCCTGCCGCGGTCATCCCGGCGGTTATATTCGGCATCCTGGGGAGGATTAGACATGCTGCGGCGAAGCTTTCTTATGTCATAAGAGGATCGAGACATTGTGCCTGCACGATAAGTTAAACAAAGTTTAGAATCAGCGGATCCATGGAAAAAGAAGTGCAATGAATGCTAGTGCTACGGTGCAAAGTGCATCCTATGTGATGTATGTGTCCCCCCAACCAACCCGAGTCCGAAGCTAAAGTGGTGCGGGCAGGCTCTTTGGCCTTAGCAGGAGTAGTCTCCTCAGAAGAAGTGAAGACTAGAGGGTCCTTTCTGAAGTCTTCCGAAGTGTATATAGTCTCGGGTAAGGGGAGATCCCCCAAACCCTGGAATATGTGCTCATCGGCGCTAGGAACATCCCCTTCGGAAGCGTGAAGTGGCGACCCTTGGGGAGATTTTGATTTGTCTACCGAGGTAGTTTCCTCGGGGGCAACATACCCTTCACGATGTTTTTTGGCCAGATTAGCCAGCTCATCGTCTTGAGTGGAAGAGGGAGAGGGTGAAGTTTGAAGAGAAGTTGCAGGAATTCCCGAGCCTTCTCCTATTTCTGGAACTGTTTCCACTGGAGGAATATATGCATAAGGAACTGTCCCATGACCGATGCTACGGTAGACGGATAGCATCCCGTGAAAATGAAGGTACTCGTCTTTAAGAACCTCGTCAATAGTAAGGAATTTTTGGTCGCCATTGAGGAGACGGTGCATTCGATCAAAGAACACTTGGTCTGATACCTGTTTGGGATTATCGACTGCAAATAAAAAGGAAAAACAGGTCAGGGTGATGATTCAAGTGTATAGAGTCCAGGGTCAGAAAATCAGTGCTTTACTTGATTTTGTCCATCTTCTGGCGCATCCAGACTGTTGCTTTATATAGAACCACTCTAGTCTGGAATCTCCAGCCTTGCTGCTAAACGGTGTAGAGATTATCTTCCTCTTTGGGACCGACTCAAAGTAACAGAAAGAAGGGGTTTCCCTAGTCCGATGTTTGAAATTATAGAAGAAATGAACATCGTCAAACGTAAGCTCCACGCCTAGAATTTCACGATATGCTATGAATAAGGTATGCAGATAGGCGTATGAATTGGGATGCAGCTGCATGGGGGCAATCCGCATTTGTCTTAAGAAGTCGACGATGAAAGGCGAGAAAGGAGGAATGGCGCCAACCATGCACATCAGACGAGTGACCGTCATATATCCTTCTGGAGGGTTATGTGGACGGTCAGAACGTGAGGGCACTAGAGTGTCTCTCTTCATTATTCCGTACTTCAAGCAAATTCTCACGAGTCGGTCATTGTCAATTGTTGATTCTACGGAATCTGGAGGTGATTCTAATATAATGGCTGAGTCGAATTCATCGGGTGCTCGGTTGTCACCAATCCTTCCTTCCTCCTCAAAGCCTAGAGAAACTTCATTTTCTGAAGACATTTCATCGCTTTCCCGATGACCAACTCCGTAATCCGGACCCTCGCTGTCCCATTCTGGGTCAGATGAAGAAGATATATCCTCGAGAGTGGTTTTGTGGGAAGTTTCTGGAGCTTCTTTCCTCTCAGCTAGACGAGAAGAGCGTCTGGGCCTCATTGTCATGGAACTATTGAAGAAGCAATAGCACGAATTAGAGTGAATTATCCCACGTCCCCCTTTTTGTGTATGTGTGTGAACTAAAGTGTGTGCAACAAATGCGGGAAGTGCAAGATAAGAGTACAGCAATGTAAGACGAAGCTTTAAAGAGAAGGTGATAGTCAGAATTGTTCTTAATTCTCGTTTATGTTTACAAGGCACTATCCTAACTGTCCGCGAGGCATATTCGTCTAGGATAAGTGTTAGTTGAATTAGTTGAGTGGTCTTTATGTGTCAAGTTCAATATGTTCGGGTCGGTTCGGATATGCATATGATGACTAGCTCGACGCAGGCAAAGATAACAGTCGGTTCGGGTGCCTCACTAAAGCATGGTCAGTTCAAGACAAAGGAAGCAACGGGTTCGGAAGCAGGACTGATCCGTTCGGATCGGGTAGCCCGATCCAAACCAAACCAACACCACCTAACCGATCCGTTTACTTCAGCCTCTTATCCCATTCACTTTTCCGACCCGAACCGCCTTTTCCTTTCCTTTCCATCTTTCCTAAGAACGAGACCCGAGCCGATTCCCTTTCCCTCCTTTTCCTTTTTGCTCCTTCGTCGTCTACCCGAATCAACTCCAGCTTGTCACCCCACTCTTCATCTCTTTCCTTTTTTCCCATCTACTCACAGATGAGTCCACTTTATCACCGAAGCCGCCGTGAAGAACAAATGTTTCGCCCTATTCAGCCTCGCAACGCCTCGAAGCAATGGCGCGTCCACCAGCAGCGGCGGAGGGTTCGAGTGATGCTTATGGCCAAACCATCCTAATCCAACGCTAATTGAAATCGAGAACGGTTGCAACAAAAGTATTTGAGATTAGAAAAGCTACCTATATGTTTGATTCGGGAAATCTACAGGAAGTTGTTTTAGAATTTTCGAGTTTCTAACGTTTTCAATATTAAGGTCGGGAGCGGTAGCAAAAACGAAGAAGGAAGGAACGAAGGCAGCAACGAGTTTATAAAGAGAATGGAGTTGACTCCTCGTCTCCCTATTTTGTCTCGCCCGATCGGACCGGAATGAAGGCCCAGAAGCACGACTCCCTCTGAAGGCCCAACGTCCAAGAACTTAACTCACGAAGACGCTTCGGATCGGGATCCGAACCGAGCGGAAATCTCACGCGATTGACTTAACGTCCGACTCGAATTGAAGAGAAGGGAAGTAAAGGAGGAGCATACCTACAAGAAGCATTACACGGCGAGTAGAGTTCCCACATTTGCTCAGAAATGAAGGAAAGGCACTCGGATCGGACGCCGAACCGAATAGAAATCAATGCATTACTCTTGACAATTCTGGTTGAACGACATCAAAGGACGCTTTGTACAACGAAAGCATCCTTTGAGGGGGCAAAATGTTAGCCTACTTTGTGAACTAGGCAACACAAAGTCAAGAAACCAACCGTTGAAGAGTATTTCAAGTTATGCGACTCCGGTTCGGATCGGAAGGAAACTCCACAATTCAGATTGATAGCAGCGTATCGGTTCGGATCGGGTAAAATTCTCTGTTCGGATCGGATATCTCTTACTGGATAAATTGGCAGAGCATCCCTGATCGGATCGGAAGGCCAATGAATCTCGGGTGGATCGGAAAGCCGTCTGCTTGCCACGACTTCGGAGCGGAGCGGAGTATGATTAGAGAAGAAGAGACGTCCAAGCTACTCCGGTTCGGGTCGGGTATTCCGATCCGGGCCCCCAACCTGCACGTCTCCGACCCGCACCCATGATCCAGGAAAATCTCCTATAAAGTCGCCTGAAGAACCGGACCGGATGTGACTAATTCCTACCCCTAACGTCCATCTCATTGATGCGCTGTCAGCTTGATAGCCCATCCGAACCCGAGGAGAGTGCGGTGGATGACACGTGTTCCGACCCGGATTGCATCTCAGGCAAATTCACACCTATAAATACCCCATCTAGAGACAAAGAGAAGGATCTTTTTCAGCACTTTTGAGAATCCAAGTACCTCCATCATTCGAATTCCTTCACTCCCGGAAAATCCAAACCATCTTTCATTTCCTGTTTTTATCTTTCTGAGTGAACAAAAGTGAGTTGTGAGCGAATCTTACATTGTATTTGTAATTGAATTACTGAATATAGTGAAAACTAAGTGGACGTAGGCATTTCTTCGCCGAACCACTATAAACCTTGTGTGTTCTTTTTTTATTTCTGCTTTACTTTATCTTGTTTCTAATCAATTTGGGTGTTAGAACCACATTTAGGTCTAACATTACCTTTACCTGTTTTTATGCTGGAAGTAGATAGGACTTACCAGTCTTTATGACTGACCCCGTTTTCTTTCGCCTCTTTGTCTTCCGTTCCCCCCCCCCCCAGGTTTTTCAGGGAGGAAACACTGTTATTTAGTTCGGACTTCCTTTGCTTGAAGGTCGTCATGCATGGCTTGGACTTTTCTTGGCTATGGCTACCTTACTGTTTTATTTGGGTAAAAATTTATGAAAAGGTTTTATGCTTCTTTACTACTGCAAGACAGGTTTTGATGTATTCTGATGTAAAAGGCTTTAGACCTTATTTTATAAGGTAATGAATTTTTTTTTACTTCCACTGTTATATATATATATATATGTTATGTCTCGTAATATTTTTGTGCATGTTTACCTCGGTAATGCTTCACCAAACCTAGTGCATTCCCTTTGTGAGTGACCCTAGCGGAGGTGGGGTGTTACAGCTAATAACTATTACTATATGCAAACTCCACTAGACGCAAATGGCCCACGAAAATCTAATATGCAAGCTCTCAAGAGATCTTCTAATACTCGATTCACCCTCTCTATCTAACCATCGGTTTGAGGATGGTATGCGGTACTGAGATGTAATTCTGATCCTAAAGCCTCTTGCAAGCTCTTCCAAAATCCACTAGTGCACAATGGATCTCGATCACTTACAATGCCTTTGGGTACTCCATGAAATCTCACTACCCACTTCATATACAGTTCTGCTAATTTAGCTGCTGTTCTATTCGACTTGACGGGTATAAACACTGCACTCTTGGTCAGTCGGTCCACAATCACCCAAATGCTATCATGGCCCGATCGAGTCCTCGGTAACCCTTCAATGAAATCCATTGAGACTTGTTCCCATTTCCATTTTGGAATTTCTAATGGTTCCTGCAAACCACTAGGTTTCTTTTGCTCAGGTTTAACTAGCTGGTAGTTCATGCATTTGGATAAAAACTTTCCAACGTCTCTTTTCATCCCTTCCCAGTAGTAGGTCTGTTTCATGTCTCGATACATTTTGTTACCACCAGGGTGTATATTCAATTTTGAGTGATGACATTCTCTAACCACTTCATCTCTCAACCCATTGACATTAGGTACAACCAGTCTCCCATTCTTTCTAAGCCATCCATCTCGATCAAGCCCATACTTGTTCGTCTCCTCGTCGATTCACATTTCTAACTTGAAGATGATTTCTAATAGACTAGGATTGCCCCTCTGATTGGAAACAATCCGCTCAATCAAAATGGGTCTAACCGTCAAACTTGCTAACATCTCTGGATCCAATTCGCACTTTCGTCTGGAATCGTACCCTGCAATGTACTCGAGTTGCTTCCACTCAAGAAACATAGCCCCTAAACTGGCTTGTCTTCTACTCAATGCATCATCTACCGCATTGCCTTATCCTGGTGTATATGCGATATCGAAATCATAGGAAGCCAAGAATTCTAACCATCTTTGCTGACGTAGATTTAAATCCTTCTGAGAGAAGAGATATTTTAATGATTTATAATCAGTAAACAACTCGAATCTTTCTCCCTAGAGATAATGCCTCCACATCTTTAACGCGAACAAGATCGCTGCTATTCCAGATCGTTGGTGGGGTATCTTTTCTCATGCGGTTTGAGTTGGTGATTTGCATAAGCTACAACCCTACCCCCTTGCATCAACACAGCACCTAGTCCGGTACCACAGGCATCCGTGTATACTGTCATCTCATCATTCCCTTTAGGAATGACTAACACTGGCGCATGCGTCAACTTTTGGTTTAGACTCTTGAATGCATTTTCACACCTTTCGTCCCAAACAAAAGCTTGATTCTTCTTGGTCAAGTGAGTTAACGGTGCCTCTATCTTGGAGAAGTCTTGGATAAACTTACGATAATATCTAGCTAATCCCAAGAAACTTTTTACGTCTGTTGCATTCTTGGGCATAGACCAATCCTGTACCATAGCCACCTTTGCAGGGTCCACGACAATACCATTTTCTGAAACAACACGGCCCATGAATCTCACTTCCCTTCTCCAGAAGTGACACTTAGAAAATTTTGCTTTCAATTGGCATTTCCTCAACACCTCCATAACTATCCTCAAATGTTCCTTGTGTTCTTCCTCTGTCCTCGAGTAAACCAAGATATCATCTACGAACACAAGGACAAACTTATGCAATTTATCCCTGAATACCCTATTCATAAGATCCAAAAAATATGATGGTGCATTGGTTAACACGAATGGCATAACCAACAACTCATAGAATCCAGACGGCGTCCGAAATGTCGTTTTCGAAATACTCTCAGTTGCTACTCGGAGCAGATGAAATCTTGTCGTGAGGTCCAATTGGGAGAACACCCTTGCTCCCTCCAGTTGATCAAACAAATCATCTATCCACGGAAGTGGATACTTATTCTTCCTAGTCACTTTATTCAACTCGCGATAGTCCACACATAAACGAAAGGAACCATCTTCCTTGGTAGCAAATACAACTGGTGCTCCCCACTCAGAAACACTTCTTCTAATAAATCCCTTCTTCAAAAGATCGCTTATTGCACCCCGAGCTCTCTCTGCTCCCTTGGCGCCATACGACGAAGTGGCATCACTATAGGTCTGACATCTTTCACTAAATCAATATAGAACTCAATCTCTTGGTGTGGTGGAAGTTCGGTCACTTCCGCAAAGATATCCGGATACTGGCCAACAATGGGAATTCCTGCTAACTTGTCCTGCAGGATAACGAGGGAATTTAGAAACTAGCCAACACCTCGTCACTAGGTAGGCCACCAAACACTACCCTCCGCCCAACATCCTCCCTAATAGTCACCAAAAATCCTTCACAGTCTACCACTACCCCATATCTTTTGAGCTAATCGATTCCCAAAATAATGCCAAACCCAGTAAAGCACAAAACAAAGCAATCACAAGCAAACATACATCCATGACTCTATAAGACCACATTATGACAAATCATTCTAACGCTAGTTGAACCACTAATCGGGTTCATCACTGCTAAAGGTGTATCGACTATCTCGGGTTCCAATCCCAACCTATCCACAAGGTCACTAGATATGAAGGAACGGGAAGCCCCAGTATCAAACAGTACTCGAACAAGAACATCATGAACATAAAACATACCTTGATAGACAATATTCTTTCCTTTCTTCACCATAGTTGGGGCATTCGACGAAGAAGGAACAACATTAATAGCATATGCTTTAACATTTTTCTTTTCTTTAGGGGGGTGCGGACACTTATCCTTGTGATGTCCCTCTTAGCCACAGTTGTAGCACTTCCTGTCTGCTGGTTTCGCTCGACATTCTTTGGCATAGTGGCCCTTCTTGCCACAACTAAAGCACTCAACGTCATTCTTGTCTTTCTTTCTCTGACCATCCTTAGCTTGGTTCTGTTTCCTCTTATTCTGTGAATTATTCTTGCCTCCACCGCCTGCTTGCGCTTTTGGCTCTTCTGTAGATGCCGCAACAACTTCGGTCTTTGACTTAGGGTAAAGACTCTCCGATCTCAATGCTTTTCCGACAATGGATTCAAATGTCTCATCGATATGGTTTATAAGTCTTTCCCCCAAGTACCCATCCAATCCAGTTATGAACTTCTCGTTCTTCTTCTCGGCAGTGTCGATAAGGGATAATACATACTTTGATAAAGTATCGAACTCTACAATGTACTATGAGACCTCCCTACCATTCTGCTTAAGCTCCAGAAATTTCCTAAAAAACTCCGATTTCTGAGTAGCTGGGATAAACTTATCACTGAATTGGGCCTTGAACTGATCCCGAGTAACTTGATCCTTAGGAGTAGCTCCCTTAACAGAATTCCATCAATTCATAGCCCGTCCGTGCAGCTTACGGGATGCTAGCTTCCCCTTCATCGCATCATCGATCCCTAACTCCTCGAAGATACGCTCACAGATATCGAGCCAATCCTGAACTTTTGTAGCCGATTCCATTCCGTGGAATGGCTTCCTACTAAGACTAGTGTAGTCCTTACAAAGCTTGGCGAAATCGGCCCTAGGCGTCTGCACCGCTGCACCACCACCGTTTGCAGCATTAGGAACTGCCCTCTGAACATCCCTAAGCATCTTTCTCATGAAGTCAGTGAACATCGTCCTCATATCAGGAGCATTCTCATTATTACCTTATCTACCAGTACCCCTTATCTGTTGGCTCATCGTTCAATCTATAAGGAGAAAACGATTAACCATCCCTTCAGTGGTGCCAGCGCAGTGCGACCCCATCCATAGATATACTAATAGTATATATATAGCTTTTGAAAACCAAAATACCACAAATACACGATCTCATATACGTATTATATCTCCCTCGTGTCTTTCCCTAGGTTAACTACGCATCCTAGAGCTCTGATACTAAGTATGATGGCCCACCCCGCAGCAGCCTACATTTCCAACGAAAGTGCGTTGTGCCAATGCCTGACTAGCACGGGACGGTCGCCAAAGAAAGGAATTTGAACTAACAAGGAGCTTGTAGTATATCTCACAACGCACGGAATAAAATATAGTAATGACATAACTTCGACATAAAACATGCTAGACAGTGCATAAGACGAAAATTAAACCATCATAACAGCGGAAACCCAAATTACAGCTTATGATCCATAACCATTATTGCAACTTCAAAATACTGTCTCTAAAGAAAAAGAAAGGAAAGGTACACTAATAATGCCCAAAGTAGTGACCATCAACAACACAGGGAGAATATATGTAGATAATATGTAGGAGCCTCCTGCTCGTCTCCGGATCAGCTACTCGTGCATAACCAGCTAACCTGTCTCTAGTCTGCTCGTTTAGGAGCATCCAAAGTAATAAGAAGAGGCATAAAACTCTGGGTCATACAAAAGTACGGTATGAGCGATAAGTAGCAAAACAGAACAATAGCAGGTATACAAAACCGTACCTGAACCTACAACCAAAGAGTTAGCACAAAAAGTTATACAATACTCTGAGGTGACACTAACATAAAGTGTAAAGATACGGGGGTGGGGGTGTGCATGTCATAGTGATGGCAAACAATCAAGCATAGCAACCATCCTCACATCTCTCACTCAATGCATAAAGCATACGATATCCACTGCTTTGATCGCCCAATTCCTTTGCTATGACCATTCTGCCCCATGGAGTTATGACGGCTCCAGTGCACTGATCCATAACCACTAATCCCTTGCTATGTCCACTCTGCCCTATGAAGTCGTAACGACTCCACTACACTGGCTCATACCCACGATACGATCACTCTACCTCATGGAGTAATAACTACCCCACTCCACTGATTCGTAGCCTAACATCCATCTTGGTGGTGAATCAAAGTTATCGATGTTGATAACCCCTTAGCACACGTTCCGTAGCAAAGCCTAACTCATGAAGTTAACTCGTTGGTTCGAAACTAGATCCTGAGTTCTACTTCCTATTTGGACTACCTATGCATCTCGGATTTTTGGTCTCCTCCGGATCGGTTCGCTTCTTCACTTCTTTTCGCTTCAGATCATACTCTCAGTTTGGTTCGTGGTTCACGTCTACGGTCCAAACTCCTTGGTTTGGTTCGATACTCCAGTAGTGGTTCGGATCGTGGTACCCATTCTGGTTCATGAGCTCCTTCATCAACCTGGGTCCATCGGTTTAGCTCGTGATACCTCGTCCGGGTCGGGTCGCGGCCTTCTCTTTGGATCGTGTCGTGGAGCGCACCGGTTCGGTTCGGGTATGGTAACTCTTCAGGTTCGTGGCCACCAGGTGGTTCGGGTCTTCGGTCACGAGTAGGTCGGTTTGGATGAGTACTCCACGATGAATTCGTGGCACACATAGCTTTAGAAGAGGCAACTCGATTTGGTTCGGATCGGAGTGGTGCTTCACGAGCGGGGTGGGTTCGGGGGACCCGATCCGATCCGGTCTCTGCATATTTCCTACAACTTTTCCAACGACTATTTTACACCATGCGACAGCGTTTTCGACCAATCTAACTGTTCTAAACAATCATAAAACATTTCAAATAGTCATAGCAACATATAACATCTATCATAAATACCAAAATGATAAATAACCATTTCAAAATGGATAAAACATACTTAAAACCCATATTTTCCCCTTAATCATCATTAACCATAACTAATGATAGAATTAGCAAAACATATCCAAATTAACCCAAATTTTTATCAAAGCCATAAAATAATATTTTAGAATTTTACAAATTTTTCCAGATTTTTCTAAGCCATAATTTCGGTAATTATCACTAATCACCCCTAATTAGTCGTAATTAGTAAAAAAACAATGCAAATCACTCACCTTAGCCACAAATTACTTATAGATCTGAAAGTATCTCTGATATAGGTCGAATCTCTGTGTGTTCCAGCAGCTCTATCCCAAACTTGATGCTAATTTGCCTTGATTTGATGTAGATTAGGCTAACGCTTGATTAAATAGTGATTAGAAGGTGTTTTAGGAGTCGGAGGCCATTGTTAGGGTTGAAGAGAGGTAAGTAACAACTGGAAAATGACAAAGAAAAGGTTTCTCTAACCCTAATCAGCCCGCTTATAGCTCTAATCCTAAAACACCCCAATGGCCCGAGCTGTTAATCACACGGTTAAGCCCAATTAAGTTGTTTTTCAGCATCTAAACATCAATTTAGCCATATCTCCCAAACGGCAAGTGTAACACCACACGTCCATTAATGTCACTCTCAAAGAGAATGCATTAACTTTCATGGAGTATTAGTGGTGAATAGAACAGAATATAACAAGACAGATACATATATTGGTACTTGAAAATTTTTAAACAACTTTTATTGCATTGAAGAAATAGTTGATCACAACAACATCATAAACAAACAGTAAAACCAAGTACACTTAGTATCCATCTTGACAAATTGTTTTCTGAGTACATAAAGTAAAAAAGCATAACCCCAACATAAGTAGCCATAAAAGAGATGATCTGAACTTTACTTTCAGCAATCCAAGCACTTCTAAAAGAGAGAGAAAGATCCAAATCAAGCTCCACTAGCACTAGTCCCACCCAGAGAATTTGGAAGGGGGGGGGGGGGGGAAGGGAAGAAAAGAGGCGAAAACAATGGGGGTCAGACATAAAGTCTGGCGAGTCCAATAACTTTAACAATATAATTATTAAAGTAGTTAGGATAAGGCATAAACTGGTAAAACAAGGAATGACTGTGAAACAGGTGGGCAAGACAAAATAAACAAGAGGAATATTCTGGTGTTAATATCGCTCCTAATTACTATAGGATAATTACTATACTGCGCCATTACTAGTCACTCTAAAAGTGGATCTCGCCTACTGAACATAATAACCATAATGGTAGTTTCGTGTACCCCTAGCTGTCTTCATAAGGACCGTCTGCCCCTATCTCCACTAGTTGTACCACTGCCCCCATGCGATCGGCTCCCTAACTCGTAGATACCCGTGCTGGTACCACAGTGGGGGGTATCACTCCCCAAAGTGGAAACCCGATACCACTAATGATGCACGGCTTATACTTACATGATGCAACAACGTCTTACCACCAGCCCGGGCGCACGCACGCACATGACCTCGTTGAACTTGCGTTGCCGCAGTTAACCCGTTTTGACCTCTTACGATCAAACCCAGTAAGCGTGCCCCGTCCTCGATCTAACTCGGGTTCACAAAGATACTTAATGGGTTACTGGTTTGAAAAGGGTCCCCCATGGTTGACACATGCTTTCCACCTATTCTTGGTCCCTACTAGAATTTTCTGCTTAACCCCTTCTTATACATGTATTCTTACATGTTTAAATTTGGTTAAGTGTTTCTAATCGTATTTTACATGTCACGGATGTCACCCACTTAACCCCATGTCCCACCACATGTTTATTTTTGTTAAGTGTTGCTTAATTCTTTATAACCGTAACCTTGTAAGACCTCCCACATTAGACTACCGTTTACGGTTGCTGGATTTGTCGGGCGGGTCCGGGCAGTCGTATACCGCAAACGTGTCTAACCTCATATCTTTACAATTGTTACGCATTTAATTTATGCCTTCGACCTCTCACATTAGACTACCGTTTGTGGTTGCTGGATTTGTCGGGCGGGTCCGGGCAGTCTTACACAACAAACGAGTCTATCCTCGTGTCTTACACGTTTATTATTACACATAATTATTTCACCCCAATACGAATTAATTATCCCTATTCAAATTGTCAATAATTTCCAAATTAACTATGTCCATAATTGTCACCTAAATTATGTCCATACTTTTTAGGTATATAAATTATACCAATTAATGTCTCAATTTAATTATATGCTTTTAAAGCCATTTTATGCCAGTTCACAATTTACATAATTAATATTTTCCCATTGTCCACATGCTATTCGTACGTTTTAATATGAAATATGTTAGACTCGCAAATAGTCTAACTCGTAAAAAGAAAAGAAACATCACAACTTGCATAACACATAAAATAGATGTAACTTGCAAATAAAAATTATCACATAAGTTTGCATACCAATAACTTGCATAGGAAATGGACATATATAACATAAATTTGCATAAACTACCATGGATCTAAATATAGATCTAAACATGAAATTGTGAACTTGCATATATGAATATGGGTTTCACCTAAACTTGCATATGTGAATATAGTTTTCACCTAAACTTGCATATGGATTACTACAACTTGCATTTGAATTTATCACATGTTTTGCATATAAACTAGCATATGTATATATTTGACTCATATAAACTTGTGTATAATTCGCATACAGACTTGCATAAGATTCACATTCAAACTAGCATATATAAGAGCAGACTTGCAAAAGATTCACATACAAACTAGCATATAATTTAACATCGCAAACTTGCATAAGATTCACATACGAACTAGCATATGATTTACATCCCAAACTTGCATATAAAATGATGTCATAAAATAAATCAAGTTAAACATATGTGATTGGACATATGAAATAAATCTACTAGCATAAGCTAACAAAACTGTCATATGTTCACCAACAATGATAACAAATTTAAGAAATATCACATGATTCAATAGACATGTTCTCATAATCCCAATTATAACTCATTATAATGAATTTATTAATTATTTTGCGAAAGAAATTGTACTCACATAGACGAGTTAGAGAAGTGAATGATTCGTTCGTCTTTCGAATTTGAATTTTGACTTGCTAATCCCTTAGCTTTAGGAAGAAGAACTATCCTAGCAGCTGCATGATGGCCAAGAGACTAATTTAGGTTTGGAGTTTGAGTCTAGACATGATTTTATAGAAGTTTAAATCAACCTAAGCCGTTAGACTATCATAGGAACAGTCACAACCGTCTAGTCTAGATAGAGTTATCTAGAATTGCCACCTCTGCCTTAGTGACTCAGCAACTGGTCAGGTAAGACTCAACAATCGGTTAGGTAAGACTCAGTGACAAGTCAAGATCATCTGATTTTAGATCTGCCCCGGGGAGTAGGTCGACCCCCTGATCGACCTGTATAGGGGAGGTTAACCCCCTGGTCGACCCTCTGGTCGACCTGGCCTTGGTTGGGAGAATTCCCGCCCAGCCCGCATCCCTGTTTGAATTTTAAATTTTGAATTTTTTTATTCTGAACTTTTTTTATTTATATAAAATTCCTGAAACTTCCGAGGGCCATAACTTCCTCGTACGAAGTCCGATTTACGAAATCTTGGACTCTATCCCATGAAGAATTTCGAGAACGAACGCAATGGTGTAACCTTGTTCCCTTAATTCTCATTTTAACAATTAAGTATTCTTAAGATTGTTAATTCTAATATTCACAGAAAGCTAAGGGTGTTACGTTCTCCCTCCTTAAAGGATTTCGCCCCCGAAATCTCAAAGTTAAGGATAATATATATCATAACATCCAATCTTCCATCTACTCAACCATCAAACACAGGCATCCATTGTCCTTACAAGATTTCTATTGTTGTATGAACGTATGCAAAAAGTGTGTGTATATATTCCTTATCTAATGCAAAATCAGGCGGTCCACTGATTCAGTTGACCTCCTTAATGCAAATCATGATAGTGCCATGCGTCCATTATGCATGCAAGAGAATCCTAACGATACATATTACTTCTACATGTGTGCACAACCATTCATCAAAATGCAGCATCCATATGATAACACAATCATTACACATCTATTAATTTAAATATGCACACATATTTATATGCAATATGAAAGTGATTGAGCGGAACTAGTGCCTAATGTGTGTGTACATGCATCCACGAGCAACCACTAGCAACCACATGCAACCATCAATCATAACATGTTTCAAATACATGTTTACATCCATTGGTTTCTACCTAAGGATAAAGAGTAGGACTAAGGAGATATACTTAAAAGATAGATATATGCATGTATAAACTTATGGAAAAAGAGATCAAGGAGATACCCTCAAAAAGAAAAGGGTAGGCTGCGCGTATTTTCCTCACAGTTTCCCAAGTTGCGTCTTCCTTACTCCATTGAACTTTAACAAGCTTGACTTCACGGTTACGTAGCTTTTTGACTTCTGTACCCAAGATATGAGTTGGAACTCTTCTCACAGTCGCTTCTCATTCCACTTCTACTTCCTCTTGTATACTTGGCTCCACCACTTCCGCAGGCTCATGTAAGCACTTTCGAAGTAGAGAAACATGAAAAATATTATGAACTCCAGCCAGTCTCTCAGGTAGCCCTACTCTGTAAGCCATCGTCCCAATCCTTTCAATGATAGGAAGTAGTCCTACAAATCTTGGTGCTAGCTTTCCTAAGGACCTAAAGCGAATGACATTCCTCAAAGGAGATACTTTAAGGAACACCCTATCTCCAACCTCAAATTCAAGGTCGGTCCTTCTTTTGTCTACGTAGGACTTCTGTCTATCTTGTGCAGCCTTCATCCGTTTTCTTATCAAGTCCACCATTTCTGAGGTTTCTCTAATCAAGTCTGGCCCAAGTACGTGCTTGTCTGCAGACTCCCACCAACAAGTTGGTGGTCGGCATGGTCTTCCATATAAAGATTCGAAGGGCGCCACGCCTATGGTAGCTTGGTAGCTATTGTTGTAAGCGAATTCCATCAAAGGAATATGATTCTCCCATGTCCCTCCAAAGTCAAGAATGCACAATCTCAAGAGGTCTTCCAATACTATGTTCACCCTTTCCGTCTGACCATCGGTTTGGGGGTGATAGGTCGTGCTTAAGCATGATTGTGTGCCTACAGCCTCTTGCAAACTTTTCCAAAACTCGCTCGTAAAGATAGGATCTTGGTTACTCACTATGCTGGAGGGTATCCTATGGAGTTGAACTGTCTCTTTAAGATAAACGGACGCTAGGGACAAGGCAGTCCTTCTACTTTTAACAGATATAAAGTGAGCGCTTTTAGTGAGCATGTCCACTATTACCCAAATAATGGTATTGCCCCTTCTTGAATTAGGCAACCCATCAACAAAGTCCATCGAAATGCTATTCCACTTCCACTATAGGACCTCTAGCGGATGAAGCAGACAACCAGGCTTCTTCTGCTCCGCTTTGACTTGCTGGCATATCAAACACTTAGCGACGAACTCAGCTACATCACTCTTCATGCCATTCCAAAAGAAAACCCTTTTTATATCCTTATACATCTTGTCTCCGCCTGGGTGTATGGTCATCTTAGAATGGTGTGCTTCTTCGAGAACTATCTTCACTAAATCCCTTACTTGTGGGACGCATAGTCTTCCATCCCGTCTCAACCAATCCTTATCATTGATGGAATATCTAGTGAGGTGACTAGTAGTCTCACCCCTAACTAGCTTATCCATCATGTCAACTAGCTGAGGGTCATCTCGTTGCACGGTTCCTATTGAGTCCAAAATAGTAGGCTGCACCTCTAGCGATGCTAATAGACCAGGTACAATTTCAGAGGAGGTTCTAAAGTTAAAGTTTGCTGTGTACTCCAAACTTTTCCTTTCTACAAAGAGAGGACTCAAGTTCAGCTTCTTTCTACTCAAGGCGTCTGCTACCGCATTGCCTTTGCCTAGGGTATAGGAAATCTCAAAATCATATGAGTTTGTAACAACCTGCATTCTACGCATCGGAGGATCGTAGAATATTTATTTCTTTTCCATATGAAGACGTATGGTCATGTAACTTTGGGAAACATCCATCAGAGTCATTTCCCATGATTACGATTTTTGTCGATTTTTAAATGACCGTTTTGCCCCTAGCTGATCTTGTTTTGGACATAACTTTTGATTGGAAAGGAATTTTGACCTGAAACCACTTCCATTAGATTCGTTTGTTGGTTTACCTTTCCGTAGAATGGTCATAATAGCCTAACGGACTTACCGTTTAGGAGATATGGCTGAAACAAGGTTTGGAAGGTGAAAAACTGCTTAACCGAGCCAAAGAGGGTGATTAGTGAATGGGCCTATAACCCATTTCGGGATTAGGGTTATGGGAAGGCTGAAATAAGTTAGAGAATCATTCCATTTCAGTTATCTAGCCTCCACTTACCTCTTGGAAACCCTAAGAATGGCCTCCAACCTCTAAATCACCTCCAAATCATCTTTTAATCAAGGATTAAGCTTAGCAACATCTAATCAAGGAAGATCTACACCAAATCAACATTGGAGCTGCTGTTTAGCATTGGGATTTGCATCAAATCAGAGATTTATTTCAGATCTTAGTTTATTTGTGGCTAAGGTGAGTGATTTGCATAGTTCCTCAATAATTAGGGCTAATTAAGGGTAATTAGTGTTAATTAGCGAATTTATACACTAATAAATTCGGGAAAAATGATCATAAATTCTTAAATGATGTTTTAGACCTCTTATATGAATAAGGATTAATTCGGTTAAGTTTTGCTAATCCTATCTTTAGCTTCACCTAAACATGCTTAAGGGGAAATATGTGGTTTTGGGTATGTTTGATCCATTTTAACCTATCATATTGATGCTTCGATGTTTGTGGTTGATTATACATATTGCTATGACTGTATGATATGCATTGTGGTTGATTTCAATAGTTAGGATGGTTGAAAATGTCGTCGAATGGCGTAAACACTTGCTGGAAAAGCTTCAGGAACAGGGCAGGTTCCGGATCGGGTCGGATATGGTGGCTCGGATCGGATAAGTGAACTGGGCAAGGGATTCGATCGGATCGGAACCTGACACTTGAGAAAACTGGCAAAAAGGAAGGCCACGCTAATTGAACTGGGATCAGATAAAGGAGGAGGGATCGGATCGGAGCATGGGAAGAACGAAGGAGCTGATCGGAGCGAGAGCATGAACTGGAGGGGAGATGGCACCCGACCCGACCCGAAGGGGGACACCCGACCCGAACTGATGCGATGGAGTGGACCCGAACCGAACCGTTACCAGAGGAAGACCATGCACCGACGCAACGCAGTGGACCCGACCCGAACCGATAGCCTGAAGAGAATCTGACCCGACCTAGTATTGACCAATAACCCGAGATGAAAAGGTAGTCCAATATGGGAAGTTAGAGCTTAGGATCCAGTTGGGAACCGATGAGTTCACTTCATGGTTGGGCTTTGCTGCGGGACGTGTGCTAAGGAGTTGTCGACGTTCATAACTTCGATTCACCACTGAAAATGAATGATGGGCTACTTATCAGTGCAGTAGAGTCACTATGACTCGAGGGGCAAGGTGATGGTAGCAAGACTACGTTATCAGTGCAGTAGAGTCATTATGACTTGAGGGGCAAGTTGATGCGTAGTAAGACTATGAGCCTGCGCAGATGGGGTGAATAACTCCATGGGGCAAGTGGACATAGTAAAGGATTGGTAAGGCTATGAGCCAGCGCAGATGGGATGAACAACTCCATGGGGCATGAAACGCCCACCTCCGTTAGGGTCACTCTCAAAGGGAATGCCCTAATTTTGGTGGAGGTTTATAAGTATAAGTCACAGATATACAAGACAGATATAAGAACACATATTTTTGAACAACGGAAAACAACAACAACTTTTATTTCATTAAAATACGTGTTACACAAACCATGCCATAATTGTCTTACAATTATTCCAAAAACATAACATCTTCATAACTTTCATGATTACATTATTTAAAGAAGCATAAAGAAAACATAAATAAACTGCATAAATCCCATAATTGCTGTCCAAAGCCATAGTCCAAAATGAAAAAGATCCAAGCAATACATTCTTTCTCTTCAAGCTGGATGTGAAAATTGGTCAAGCTGCGGTATTCCCTCCCTGTGGACCTAGGGGGGGGGGAAACGAAAGAAAAGAAGACGAAAGAAAAGTAGAGTCAGACATAAAGCCTGAGCAAGTCTAGGACTATTCAGTCTATGAATAAAGAACTGGGTATGATAAGTATAAACGGGAAATGGGAAAGCACCATAAACTAGGTTAAGTTGTCTGGAGTCGAATATACTATCGTACCCCATATTAATCTCTGTACCCATATAAACTAGTTCCCAACAGGCACCCCATAATCAGGGTGAAGTAAACCATTTCTGATGATCGGCTCCTACTCGCATAGTTACATGTGTCTTACGGCCCCCGTTGTTGTTGTTACCTATGCTGGTCCCACCATGGGGTGTATCAAGTCCCATAGTGGCGGCCCGACGCAATTCTAGAATGCACAGGTATACTACTGGTGCCCAGTGCCTTATTTTTCTACGTCGAATTGCGTGCACGCCCGCACCCCGTTAGAACCTACACTGCTGCACCATCGCCGTCGATTTGACCTCTTACAGTCAGCCCAGTAATCGTGTCCTACCCTGCCTAGTTCAGGGTATCCTGATACACCTTGTAGGGTTACTGCTGAAAAGGGTCCCCCTCTACTAGGTTTTCTATTCTAGCCAACATGCTAAGTTGGTTAAGTGTTTCGTAAACCTAACCCCCAATCAGTCTGTATAGTTTAGCATGTTCCATTTTGATTAAGTATTAATTCAATTTACTTAATCCTATCAATCATGACTCAGCCTTAATTTTCTTATTAAAGCCTTGACCTCTCACATTAGACAGGTATTGTTGTGGCTGCCTGTTGCCGGTTGGGTCCGGATAGTCTTACGCCACAACTCAGTCTAACCTCGGGTCTTTATTGGGCTCCGTGTTTAACCACCCACATTGGACAGGTATTGTTGTGACTACTGGACAGCCGGGCGGTTCCGGGCAGGTTTACATCACAACTCAATCCAACCTCGGGTTAAACACATCGTATTTTCTAAATTTACATATTTTGTCTCTTTTCTTTTTATATGTAAATATTTGCGGCCCATTATTCAAATTCATCTTTATTGGGTAAAATTTATTTATACCACTTAATTGTTTTTCAAGGTTGTTGTCATGCGTCAAACATGCCAACACATATGTTCTATATTTTAACCCAAACGTCATTACCCCCGTTTTACACATTCGCTACAATATAAGATATGTTGGGTTTAACATTTAAACCCAACTTAGCCATATGAAAAGGGGAGGCTTATAACATGGTGTTTATAAGGCAACATAAAAAGGGGAGTGTGAACGCATGAACATTCAACATAACGATTCAATTAACATAAACTAGGCACGTGTGAACATGCATTGTAATAGCATATAATCATGGCATAAACAATACTTAAACATGAATCATTCTATTCATACAATCATGGCATAAACATACCTAAACATGAACCATTCTATTCATATAATCATGGCATAAACATACCTACACATGAAATCATGTTTTTTAGTCTATTCATGTAAACTTGCAATTAGAATGTAAATCTAACTTAATTATGTGTCACATATATCACCATATGATTTTGATAACAACTTAGGCCTAAAACATGTTTTCAACTAGGCATAACACCAAACATAGTTTTGTCATGTTCATAAAAATGCTTACTTTTGTTTCTAATACAAAAGTATGATTTGCCAATTCCAACATAGATTCATATAAACCATAGTACTTAGTCGAGTCCAATTACACACTAAAAATGAACATAAAAGTATGTACATCATATTGGCATAATAGTGAATCGTATACTTGCATGAATCCCAAATAAAATACCACAACATATGGTTGTTAACATGAATCATATACTTGTATGAATCCCTAAATAAAATACCACAACATATGGTTGTTAACATGAATCATGTACTTGTATGAATCCCAAATAAAATACCACAACATATGGTTATTGTTAGATCAAAATTTGGACCTAACACCCAAATTATTCTGAATCTTATAGAGTTTCAACTGAAGAATGAGGAAAAAGAAAATAACACACAGAATTTATAGTGGTTCGGCGTTAACGAGCCTACGTCCACTTTATATATTATTGATTATGCTTTGAAAGATAATACAATCAAGGATTTCTCTCAATACTCTAGTAGTCTGACAATAATGGCGGATTTAGTACTCAATATTGCCAAAAAAGATCCCAAAAAGTGCCAAGCTCTGGGCTATTTATAGCTGATTTTGTCAGGCGGGTCGTGGTAACACGTGGCACGAATCCCGAGAACATCGGATCGCATTGCCTCCGTTGAAGAAATAGTCAAATTAGCCGTTGTGGACAGGTGTCGTGATCCCCTTGAAAATCGGATCGTGCAGATGGGGAGAATCGGTCAAAATGACGGTTAGGGACACGTGTCGCTAGATCCGTGTGTCTCGGATCGTTGAAGACTAGCTCACGCTTGAACGGGTCAGAGGATTCGCCATGCATCAGGGGATCGGGTCGGTTTACGCTGGGCAACAATATGAGTCCGGATCGAGTCGCATAGAGGTTTCGTTTCGCAGATGAGACAGGGGGCGATCCGACGAGATGCGATCCGATGGTGGGCGAGTCGATAGTGTGCGATCCGTTCCTTCGTGCACTTGGGGAATATAGTTTCATACCTTCCTCTTGTGAGTGAACTTGGGTGGCTTGGTCAAAAAGGTAGCCAACATTTTTCCCCCTCGAAGTATGTTTTATCGATGATGGAACATGCTTCGAGGCTATAGAATCGTCTTTTCACAGCGAGCCGCGAATCAGTGAACAATTCCTTTTCTGGGATTCTTCAGAATCCTCATTACTGAATTTATCGACTCGGATCGCGTGCTCGAGTCGCGGTCCGTTATCAAGCCATTCGTTTCGTTCTTTGGTGTGCACTTGGGCCTCTTCATGGAACGGAACGAGACGGGCTCCTCTTCGAGACGCGGTGGGCTTTTGGTTCGCGGCCCGCCTATTTTCGTGGATCGAATAGGACAAAGAAGGGGAGACAAACGGTCGCCCTTTTGCCTATATAAGTCGACCCCCCTCTCCACTTTCTTCCTTCTTTTTTCTATCGTATTGTCTCGCCTGCATCGTTGAGGAAAGAACCCTAGTTTTTCAACCCTTCAAAAATCCGAGTACTTTCCCAATTTTTAGAAAGGTAACTCCACCGAAAACACCCTTACTCGTAATCGCTGTTGTTTATGAATTTTTTCGACTAGCTTGAGGGAAGAAACAGTGGAATATCGTGATTTTTGGGGGAACCCTCGAGGCGCCATGGCTGATGGGTTCAAGGGTTGGAGTTCGTAGATGAGAAGGAGAGGAGAAAAACGGAGGAAGAAGAAGAGAGAAAGCCAGTTCGGATCGGGGGCAAGGAGAGGAGAGGAAGAAGATGAAGGCGAGTAGCGAGACGGAGGGTCGTGGAGACGGCAGAGGCACGTACCGTGGGGGGTTGCAACGATTCGGAAAAGACCCCGATCACTTAATTTCACGATCCGTGAGGGGGCGATCCCCCTGCCCTGCGATCAGAAGGAGGGCGATCCCTCTACCCTGCGATCCGAAGGAGGGCGATCCCTCTACCTTGCGATCCGACTCGCAGTTCACGATCCAAACGAATTTCGAACTTTAAACGATGCCTTGTTACCATAAAATTCTGAACAGTTAGGCTAGGGCCTTGATGTCGGACTTTCTGGACTAAATGACCACATAATTTGACTGCATATGACGACTAATATTTTGATGATCTTGATAACCTTCACGCTTTATCTTTAATGCACACACAAGCACACAGACCGGCACTTGCACACACGGGGGACGGGTAGTATTAATCTCATTGTTCATGTTTTCTCGTCCTAGCAGTAATGTCGAATAATCAATCTCCTTGAAGATCCACAACAGAAGCGGTATCCGAGGTTCCTGAGCAATACAACCCCGAGATTCCTCCAATTAATCCAGGAGGTGAAGATTCTGGATCTGAATCCGAGGCAACGGAATCAGATCCGTCTGAAAGTACTTCATCTAGCGATGAGTCTGAGATAGATGGGCGAGCTCCCGACGAGATTCCTGGCGCGCTCGGAATAGATAAATTTTCTGATTCTTTAGCATCTAAGCTCGACGATATAAAGCTTAAAAGAATCTGCTTGAGACACGGGATACCTTGGGATGATGTCTTGACACCCGGTAGCGAAGATAGACCCCACTTAGCTCCGGAAGGATATATGGCAATTAGTCAAACCATGTGCTTGGTAGGAGCTATTCCTCCGTTTCCTCCGATCGCCATCGAGACTTTAAAACGACTGGGTATTGCTCTGATACAGCTTCATCCTAACGCCTACGCATCTCTATACACCCTATGTGTTGCATACGCGGAGATTCTACATGCCGAACTTAAATTCAGAGATTTGACATTCTTCTTTCTTTTCAAGCACCGTTCTTTGGCAACTCCAAATTTCTCTTTCTTTGAATCGAAGACGAATAGGAAGGTTCTGTACGATGGATATAGCAATATGGGGGATCCTTAATCTGATTGGTTTTATATAAAGAAACTGGCCGGATGCTCAAGAAGATGGCTTAAATCAAGTAAACTTTAAGCTTTTAATCGAATATCTTGTTCAAGAAGTCTAGGCGTTAACATTCTCCCCCCTTTTTCTTTGTCTTAAACAGATCACGTCTTCCCGAAAACGGAGGGTCCACTATACAACAATCGATTGTCCATTCCTCTACAAAGTAGATCCGACTTTCTAAGGATCAAAAAATGCATTACTGATGAAAATCTTCATAATCATCATCTTCTGGATAGAAGATTTGGACTTGGCACTGGCGGCAGACCTTATAAGTACGTGCCCCCAACGGAGGGAGAGGGAACTTCGCAAGCGGTAGAAACAACTAAGTTTCGTAAGAGTCCTTCTCCGATAGTCATCCAAGACGATGAGGACCTGAACATATACAGAGGGGATGAGGTCCGCGGTGACATGTCCAAGGAAATCCCAATTTCTACTCCAATCGAAACCGCTGCTCCCGATGACTTGACAGAAGAGCAGTTATTTGACGAGCTGAACAAAATTCCACTACCCGATGATGTATATACAGAGAAGGACTTTGAAGGGGGGCCTTTCTTCCTTGCTTCTGAAGAGACCATCGCTCCAACTAAAGAACGAGAAACTGGTCAGATGAGCCTGTCTTCAGGCCCGGGTCTGTTAGGGGGGATTATATGGGATGCACAAATCACGCACACTATCTGACCCTGCACTCTTATATCGTGGGTATACAAAGTTTTAATATGCTCTTCTCTTTTTCTTTTTCTTTTTTTTTTGCACGAAAGATGTCCCGCAGACGATCTTACTCTTACCGTTCTCTTCGTGAGGGCACACCCAGTCTTCATCCGGGTACTGAGCGTTCTCGCGGCCCTTCTCATAAGCCGACTTCCTCACAACCTCGGTCTCCACCAAAATCGACCTCTACCAAGCCTTCCAGTTATCCGGCAGTTCCTGCAGGGGGAAAGAAACTTCCTAAAGAGTTAACTTCTCCAAAGAATGCACCTTCCCACAGCCGGTCGTCAAAAAGCCATCACGAATCTAAAGATAAGGGCAAGGATCCATCCAAAGAGTCTGAAAAGGAGAGGAGTGACATCGTCCCTTCCAGCCAGCCAGAGTTGGCTGCCCCCGGGTCACGGGATTACATGCATGGTCCCGAGATTCAAGGTAGGCTGGAAAAGCTGCGAGAACAATTCCCAGAAATATTCTTTGACCGGATGACATTTGTTCCAGCCTTGGAACCGGTCCCCAAGAACTGGGATAGCGAAGTTGTCGGGCACATCCGCTATGTTGCCAGGCAATATGAGATTATGAAAAAACATGCAGTTAACCTTTCAGAAGTCATCCGATCGCTTGAAATAGAAGCACACAGATCTAAGGCGAAAATTGAAAACAACGAAAGGGCCAGGACAAAGATGGAGAAGGACCTGGAAGATGCTCAATCCCAGCTTGCTTTAGCATGGAGGGACGCTGAAAATCATAAGATTGAATTAGAGAATGCCAAGCAGCGCTTTCATTCGGAACTTGACTCCAATAGCCAAGAGAAAATGGCCTTAAAGAAGGAGGTTGAAGATCTCAAAATTGCTAATATCGAGTTGAAAACAGCACAAGGCCATTTTGAAGCCGAGAGGGCTGCTTGGGAGGCTGAAAAAGCAAGTTTAAAAGAAAGTTTGGCTTTGGCTAAAGCAGAAAAGGTGATTTTAAATGATCAGGTCGCGGACGCGGAGAGACGGGCAGCTCTCGCCGAAAAGAATGTTGAAAGTGCCATCGAACTGGCCACTGCTTCTAACAACAAGCTCCTCGAAAGAGAGAAGGATATCGAGGGGTTTGAAGAGATGATTTTCGACTTCCTTGGCCAAGTTCTCAAAACTCGCAACATTTCATGGATCCCGGATTACCACGTTACTTTAGCCAATTTATGGGATGCCATTGTTGAGGGTGAAAAGCAGAGATTGGGGGTCGAAGAGATTGATGAGGATGAGTTGATGAAGAGCATCTTGAGGGATAATGAGCCTGAGGACCTGGCAGAGGGTCGTCGTCTGATTCTAGCGGAGATGGAAAAGGAGAGGGCCTTGGCTAAGGGTAAAGGCAAAGCTGATGAAGGTTCAAGTTCCGCCGTGGGGCCCAAAACCTCCGGAGTTGAGGAGTACCATCCTGACGATCCACTAATCCCTTTGGGCCTAACTCCCGTAGTTGTTGGAGCTCCTGCAACTATTCGAGAAGGAGGATCTGCATAACGTATCTCCTTTTTTTCTCCACAATTCGTTAAAGCAATTGTGAATTGTCGTCGTCTGGTAGAACAACCAATTGAATTAGTAACATGTGTTCCTCAAAATACAGGTGGCGAGCCCGTCGACAAGGGTGCTGAAAAAGAAAAAGAGGCGGAGAAGGAGGCTGTCTCACCAGGTGCCGGTATTGATATATCAAAACAGGCTGAGGTCACAACAGCAGAGAAAAGCATCCCGGCACCTAGCACTGACGTTCCCAAGGATGCTGAGACCATTGAGGCCTTGAAAGACATGGATGGGCGCCATGTAGAGGATGAGGAAGACATTATCGGCGCCAAAAAAGCCGACGATGATGACGACGAAACCTTGGCCAGCCAAAAGGCTAAGCAGGAGAAAGAGATGGCTTCGAAAAAGGTGGGAGATGAGGCTTTGGACGTAGTCCCCCTTGCAGAATTCAATCCCAAAACTGGGATGATTGTGAAGATCCAGCCCAAATCCATCAGCCGACAGCATCATTTTGCAAATCCCGATGACTTCCCAGCTTCCCTTTCTGATAGAAGGAAGAGAAAAGAGGTGGAAGAGGAATCTTCTGAAGAGTCGGATGTTCCTCTCATAGACAAAAGGAAGAGGAAGAAAGGGGATCAGTCTGATGCCGACAAGGCAAAGCTGGAGAGACATAAGCAAGATTAGAGGCCAAAGCGTAAATAGGATATTGTTGCTTGTTGATATTTTGTCTTTAGGTTTTCCACTGGCCAGGAAGTGTAATTGTGAGACTGGCCCTCACTTTCCTTTCTATGTTGTTTTTCACTTTGTTGGTTCGCAGTATATAAATGAAAGTTTATCTCTTTTTGCATCATTGTGTACCTGTATTCAAATAAACTTTCCATGTTTAGTCATAGGCCATCTAATAATAATTACAAATTAGTCAAACAACAGAAAGAAAAAATTTCGTGCTGCGTTGTTGTATTAAAGTTCAGTATATGTATATGAGTATATGTGCCCCCAATCAGTTGTTATCATAGCGCCTGACTGGGGTTTACTAAGGATTGTTTAGTATTGTCGGCAGGTTGCCCCCTATTTCTGAATATGGGGGACTTAGAAGATTTCAAAGGATAATTGTTCTTGTGGTACCGAATTTCTGGCACCCTTCTCAGTGCTTAATCACAGACTCCTTTATACTCTCCTGATGGTTGCCAAGGTTAGAGTTTGAATTCAGTAGTTCAGTCGGTCCCCGATCCTTTAGCAGGGAAGAAGTTCTTTCTCAGCGCTCAATCGGAGACGCTTTTATACTCTCTCTCTCTCTCTCTCTCTCCGAAGAGTTAGAGTTTGAGCTCAGCAATTCATCTGCTCCCCGATCCTTCAGCGGGGAAGGAGCTCTTTCTCAGCACTCAATTAGGGACGCTTTTATACTCTCTCTCTCTCTCTGGAGAGTTAGAGTTCGAGCTCAGCGATTCATTCGCTCCCCGATCCTTCAGCGGGGAAGGAGCTCTTTCTCAGCGCTTAATCAGGGACGCTTTTATACTCTCTCTCTCTCTCTGGAGAGATAGAGTTCGAGCTCAGCGATTCATTCGCTCCCCGATCCTTCAGCGGGGAAGGAACTCTTTCTCAGCGCTCAATCAGGGACGCTTTTATACTTTCTCTCTCTCTCTCTAGAGAGTCAGAGTTCGAGCTCAGCGATTCATTCGCCCCCCGATCCTTCAGTGGGGAAGGAGCTCTTTCTCAGCGCTTAATCAGGGACGCTTTTATACTCTCTCTCTCTCTCTGGAGAGTTAGAGTTCGAGCTCAGCGATTCATTCGCTCCCCGATCCTTCAACGGGGAGGGAGCTCTTTCTCACGCTCAGTCGGAGATGCTTTTATACTCTCTCTCTCTCTAGGGAGTTAGAGTGCCATCAATGACACAATTTACTTTATTGTATCCTTAGAATCTTGATTTGTGATTTCATTCCATTATCATGGAAGGCATTTATGATTATATTCTTCTGGGATCGTTGGATTATTCACAACGATTTCTATAACAAATAAACAGGCAGATAAATAAAGGTACAATAAAGGTAAATGACACACAATATTTTTATAGTGGTTCGGTCGAATCATGACCTACGTCCACTTTATAATTTTTTGCTTTAAGGAATCGGAATATTCTAGTCAAGTCGTGCCTTGTACATGGTTTTCAACAAAGCAAAAGACTAGATTTGAAACTTTTATGTTAAGTATGGCCGTAAATGTTGGGCATTCCACACTCTGGGGATTTCCTTTCCATCTACGGTTGCCAGCTTGAAGGTTCCGTTATCAAGCTTGCTCGGAATGGAGTACGGTCCTTCCCACTTCGCTCCCATATGAGTTGGGTGTGGAAAGACACGTTTCAGAACCAAGTCTCCGGGTTGCCAGGTTCGGCCTCGAAGCTTTTTGTTGTAAAATCGAGCGACCTGTTGTTTGCATCTCAAGGCACGCAGGTCTGCTTCATCCCTCTTTTCTTCGATCATATCTAGGGACTCAAGGAGCAATTCATTATTGGTCATCGGATCTTAATAAGTCACCCGGTGAGAAGGTACCTTTATCTCAACTGGGATGACTGCTTCCGTTCCAAAAGCAAGGGAGAACGGGGTATGTCTTGTTGCCGATTTATATGTTGTCCTGTAGGCCCATAGTGCCAAGGGCAATTCATCAGCCCACATGGATCTAGCCCGCTTCAGTCTTCTTTTCAGAATGGACTTAATCACTTTATTCGCCGCTTCGACTTGTCCGTTCGATTGCGGGTGCGCCATAGAGGTGTACCGATTCTCAATGTGGTATTTTAGGCAGAAATTTCTGAATTTAGCACTATCGAACTGAGTTCCGTTATCCTTTATCACGATCTTTGGAATCCCAAATCGGCAAATGATGTTTCGAACGATAAAATTGATTACTCGTTTGGTAGTGATTATAGTTAGTCGTTCAGCCTCGACCCACTTAGTGAAATAATCCACGGCCCCAATAGCGAACTTTGCTCCGCCCCTTGCTATGGGGAGGCTTCCAATGATATCAATTCCCCACATAGCGAAAGGCCATGGGCTCATCATTGTTTTTAACTATGCTAGGGGACCATTCATCAGGAAATTCTTTAGAGGGGTCATCCAGGACTCCCTTTCTGGTTCCGTCTCTAGTATTAGGTCGATTTCCATTTGATCTATGCTAGGGGACCGAAGTACTTCAACGGGGGCTAGCCCAGTCACTTCAGGATCGTCGGAACTAGCCATCTTTGCCAAATTATCCGCCAGCTGATTCTCTGACCGCGGAATATGAGATATGCTATAGTGATCAAAATTGCTCAGCAACTCTTTCACTTTCTTTAAGTATAAAATCAATCTTGCACTTTTAGCTTTGAATTTTCCAGTAACTTGGTTCACAACTAACTTGGAGTCGCAGAAGATGTTCAGCTTTGTGACCTCTAATTCCTTTGCGATCCTTAATCCGGCTATCAGAGCTTCATATTCGGAATCGTTGTTAGTAGCGTGAAACTCCATCGGGATAGCATAGGATATCAGTCGTTTCTCTGGAGTTTCAAGCACTATTCCAGCGCCGGATCTTTCGTCATTCCTAGCGCCATCAGTATACAATCCCCAGGAATTGGGATCGAGAAGTAACTTTGAAGGATCAACTTCTTTGTTGGATATATCTTTCTTAGGGACAGTGAACTCTGCTATGAAGTCGGCTATCACTTGCCCCCGAATTGACCGTCTGGGCTGAAAGTTCAAATCAAATTGACTTAACTCAATATTCCATTTGAGTAACCTTCCAGATGCCTCTGGTCTCTGTAGGACTTGCTTGAGTGGGTTATCGGTGTATACGGTAATGGGATGCGCCTGAAAATAATGTCGAAGCTTTCTAGAGGCGATCAGTAAACTATACGCCAACTTTTCTATCCTTGGATAATTACGCTCTACTGCCGTTAATTTTTTGCTCACATAATACACAGGTCTTTGGACCTTATCCTCTTCTCTTACCAACGCTGAGCTGATCGCATGGGGTGACACTGCCAGATAAACGAATAAGTCCTCGTGATCCATTGGCTTAGATAATATCGGGGGTTTCTCCAGGTGCCTGAGCAAATTCTGAAACGCTTCTACGTAGTCGGGCGTCCATTTGAAGTGGCGTTTCCCCCGCTTTATTAATTCGAAGAATGGGATGCACTTATCCGTAGCCCTGGAGATAAATCGGCTTAGTGCGGCCACTTTTCCTGCAAGGCTTTGCACATCCCTAATTTGCCTAGGTTCCTGAATGTCTCTGATTGCCGCGATATGGTCTGGATTAATCTCAATCCCACGGGAACTGACGATGAATCCCAAGAATTTTCCGGAGGCAACACCGAATGAACATTTGGTTGGGTTGAGTTTCATTCTGTACTTTCGAAAAATGCCGAACATCTCTGCCAAGTCAGTAGTGTGTTGAGAAGATTGCTTGGACTTAACCAACATTTCGTCGACGTATACTTCCATTGTTTTCCCGATCTAGTTATAAAACATTCTGTTGACTAAACGTTGATATGTAGCGCCCGCATTCTTCAAGCCAAAGGGCATCACCACATAACAATATAATCCCAGATCCGTGATAAAACTAGTGTGTTCTTGATCCGGAACATGCATCGGAATCTGGTTATATCCTGAATAAGCATCCATAAATGAGAGAAGCTCATGACCCGCCATCGAGTCTACCAACTGGTCAATCCGGGATAACGGGAAACTATCTTTTGGATAGGCTTTGTTCAAATCCGAGAAGTCGATACACGTTCGCCACGTCCCGTTGGGCTTCTTTACCAGGACTGGATTCGAAATCCAGTCTGGGTAGGTCGAGTCTCTGATAAATCCATTACTCTTTAGCTTTCCAACTTCTTCTTTCAAGGCAGCGGACCTCTCTGGGCCCAACATTCGCCTTTTTTGCTTTACCGGAGGATGTTTAGGGTCAATGCTTAAGGAATGGCTCATGATTGATGGGGATATCCCACACATGTCCGCGTGGGTCCAAGCAAATACATCCAAGTTGTTTTTTAAGAAATCCGTCAATTCTTTAGCGAGATTCGGATTTAACTGGGATCCAATCTTAAGGACCTTCTCCGGGTCACTGTCATCGATCGATACATCCACAGTTGTCTCGTTGGGAGTCGCCATTCTGCCCCCGGGTTCTTGATCCTCTCTGGGATCTATATCCTCGGGCATCTCTCTGGGCGACTCTCCAACGACTATCCTCTTTAGTTGCTATAAGGTCTCCGCCCCCGTAGGGGGAGAAGCGCCTTTAGTTTCAATATCCCCTCCATTGCAAAGTAACTTTAGTTCGGCAACATAACATGCTCGCGCAGCAACCTGATCCCCTCTGACGATACCTATGCCAGCTTCTGTGGGGAATTTCAATAAAAAGCACCAGGGGGCTATACAGGCTCTAAACTTTGCGAGGTCCGGTCGGCCCAAGAAGGCATTGTAGGGCGATTCAACATCCAAAACCACGAAGAGAAGGATTCTCACTCTCTGGCGTTCTCCTTCCCCAAGTGTAACCGGTAACTCTACATAACCCATTGGAGCGGTAGATGCTCCGTTGAATCCACGGATCCATCCTTGACAGGGCTTCAAGTCTTTTATTTCGAGGTTCATCTAGTCAAATGTCCTTTTGAAAAGAATGTTGACGGAACTCTCGTTGTCCACTAAAACCTTATGAACAGTGGCTGGTCCAATAGGTACCGTAATTACAAATGGATCTTCAGTCGGAGCATGAACTCCAATGCTTTCTCGTTCTCGGTAAACGACATCGTCGGTCATCATCTTTTGTTGCTTTACAAGGGATATTGTCCTCAGGGTTGCTACACTCCCCTACCTCGAGGTGTTGCTTGGCTGCATTGACATATTGATCTAATGCCTTGGAGCTATGCCCGGCAAGATAAAGTCCTCCGATTACGGTATTGATAACAATGTTCTTTCCCTTTTGCTGGGCAGTTGGCCTAGCAGCAAGTTGATTCTGGTTCTGATTCGGGGCCTGTACTGCTTGCCCCCTGTCTCTGGGCGTTACTCTGTATTCATCTAATTTTCCTTCTCGAAGCAGCCTTTCGACTACATCCCTTAGGTGACGGCATTCATTTGTCGAATGGCCGTGAATCTGATGAAAGAGACAAAACTTCCCCGTTTCACGTTCTTTCTCCGTCGACTCTCTGGGAGGTGGCCTCTTATTCTGGAGGACTTCATACGCATCCATGAAGATATTTTCCAGAGTATCATTTATTGGTGTATAACTTTCAAAGGCCCTGGGACGAATCCTTCTCTGGGAGTCGTTCCCTCGGTTCCTCTTCCGGTTGTTGCCGTTACCATTATTACGGTTGTTACCTGACTGACGACCACCCTGATTCCGATTTCCGACATTAACCTCGACTTTTCCCGAGCTGTCTCCTGTCTGCTTAATAGCGACATTGCTCTGTATTTCCTCCTTATCAGTTGTTTTTGCCTTTCGGTTAGCATATACCTCTTCCCGGCGTAAATGTACGTTATCTTTTTCGTAGAATAACTCTCTAGTATGGGGTGGTTTGCCTACCAGGTATCTCCCGAATTCAGTGTATTTATCTACTCCATCAATCAGTGCTGCGACAACGGTTGGTTCATGGGGATCCTTAACTTCAGTAGCGGCCAAGTTGAAACGGTCTAAGTACGCCCTCAAACTCTCGCCTGGTCGCTGCTTGACAAGGAACAAATCATTCACACTCTTTGTCTTTTGTGCATAGATACGGAATTGTTCTACGAACTTCTCACTCAACTCCCTGAAGCTAGAAATCGATCTTGCTGGCAAGCGAGTAAACCATAGCAATGCTACATCCTCCAGGAATATGGGAAACGCTTTGCACTCGACAGCGTCAGAAGCTGCGGCAGCGGTCATTGACCAAGAGTATCTCATCAGATGCTGGACAGGATCAGACCTACCCGCATATCGGTTCATCTGTGGCATGTTGAAACGCCTTGGGAAAGTTGCATCCAAGATATCATCAGTGAAAGGGGTGTGACTGCGGTCAATTCCCCAATCTTCGTTTCGTTGTCCACGGCTTTCTGCCAGAATCTGATGGATCATGGCTGCAACATTTGCACTGGTCAGCGAAGGTTCAGGGTCAGTGCCTCTGACTCGGCGGGGTTCTCTAATCTCTCTTTCGGGAGCAGTCACAAAATCTGGGGCTCGGATAGGGCTTCGTTGCCCCCTGTTACCATGGGGACATGCTCGGCGACGTGGATGAGGTAGTCTGTTATGTACAGGACTGTCCACATCTCGAGTCCTGAGAGTTGTGGCTTGATCGTTCACATTACGGTTCGAGGGCCCCACCTCCAGTGCTTCTTCTTCTCGTGATGGCAGGGTTTCGAACCGAAGCTGCTCTATGTTTTCGGCTCTCTCATACGGTCGCCGCGGAGGTCTCGGCGATTCCTCAGACGAAGAAGAATGTCCTGGAGTGAGTGGACGAACCGGCGGCGTCCTTTGCCTTGCGAGCTCATCAAGCCTTCTATCCATAGCAGTCAAATTTTGTCGTAGGATGGAACTTTCCTGCCTTTGGGCAGCCAATTCATCAAACAGTCTCTCCCACATTTCGGAAAAGCGAGAGAGATCCCCCTCAGTAACGGGAGCAGCAGGATCATATTGATCATCATCACTTTCTCTTATGCGCAAAGAGCTTGAGCCAGGTCGAGCGGAGGGGCCAGGATGGTAGGAGTGAGCCATAGGCTCCTTTCCAGGTCGAGTTGTAGTCTGATCATCAATTCGAATCGCTGTGGTTCGAGGATGGCGGCTCGCAATGCCCCCCTGAGATCGATTCGCGGTCGCGGTGCGTGGAGGATTCGAGACGTTGCCTCGGGATCGAGTAACAACCCATTCAGCAGTCCGGATCGCCTCGTTCTCGTCGACTCAGAGCGTGGCGTCTTCATCGGACCGGTTCGCCCCCTGCGCTCCGCGATCCAGGGTCTCCTCGTTGCCTAGCTCGTGCACACTTTCTTCAATTGTTTCATTTGTTTGTGAAGCTCGTGCTTCCTTAGATCTTTTTCCAGCCATGATATCCGAATCGCTGGAATCTTCAAAGAACTGAATAGTGAAACTTTAGGATTGTTTTCTCAGTGAAAGCACCAAAATGTTAGATCAAAATTTGGACCTAACACCCAAATTATTCTGAATCTTATAGAGTTTCAACTGAAGAATGAGGAAAAAGAAAATAACACACAGAATTTATAGTTGTTTGGCGTTAACGAGCCTACGTCCACTTTATATATTACTGATTATACTTTGAAAGCTAATACAATCAAGGATTTCTCTCAATACTCTAGTAGTCTGACAATAATGGCGGATTTAGTACTCAATATTGCCAAAAAAGATCCCAAAAAGTGCCAAGCTCTGGGCTATTTATAGCTGATTTTGTCAGGCGGGTCGTGGTAACACGTGGCACGAATCCCGAGAACATCGGATCGCATCGCCTCCATTGAAGAAATAGTCAAATTAGCCGTTGTGGACAGGTGTCTCGATCCCCTTGAAAATCGGATCGTGCAGATGGGGAGAATCGGTCAAAATGACGGTTAGGGACACGTGTCGCTAGATCCGTGCGTCTCGGATCGCTGAAGACTAGCTCACGCTTGAACGGGTCAGAGGGTTTGCCATGCATCAGGGGATCGGATCAGTTTACGCTGGGCAACAATATGAGTCCGGATCGAGTCGCATAGAGGTTTCGTTTCGCTGATGAGACGGGGGGCGATCCGACGAGATGCGATCCGATGGTGGGCGAGTCGATAGTGTGCGATCCGTTCCTTCATGCACTTGGGGAATATAGTTTCATACCTTCCTCTTGTGAGTGAACTTGGGTGGCTTGGTCAAAAAGCTAGCCAACAGTTGTTAACTTCCAACATAAATCACATACTTGCAAATATCCAATCGTATACCATAACATTTCCAAATCGTTTAGAATCAAAATAACATACAAATATAGATTATTATCGCCACAACTCCATTTCTCACTTTACACAAATCAAAACACAATTATTTATTTACATCGGAATAGCACTCTACTTACAACATATGACGAATCTTCAATTCAGGAATCTGAATTCTGAATTTGGAGATGCTATCCTTTGTTGTAGGCGTTGCTTTGATTTAATTAACGTTGCTTTAAGCTTTCGAATTATCTCCTAATTGTCTCTCAATTTCTGACGGCTATTCCTAGTCTCTCCTCAGCAGCATGACGGTCTCATCTCCATTTTTGTTTGTGTGAATTAGGGTGAGTCTTTGGTCCTTTTTAAGGAGTTTGTGAGTTGATTAGGACCGTCAATGGAGCTTGGTTTAATAATAGCCGTTCGTTTGAAGGAGAGACCAACCAGGAGCTGACACCTAGCCCTAGTGACAAGGCAAGGCTCAGAAAATCGACCAAACACAGACCATGCCTGCCAGGGGGGCTGGGTTCGACGTGGCTCAGGGGCTAGGTCGACACGGGTGACCCAGGTCGACTACCCAGTCGACCTGGGTAGACCCAGGTCGACTACCTAGTCGACCTGGGTGCCTTGGGCGGGAAAATTCCCGTCCTGGCCAATCCGGCCCGATTTTTAATTTTAAATTGGTTTTTCTGAGCTGTTTTGGTCTGTTTGAATTTTAAACTGAATTATGAAACTTCCGGAGGCCATATCTTCTACATACGGAGTCCTTTTATGCAAACTCGGAATCTATCCCAAGCAGAATTCCGAGACGAACGCAATGGCGTATCCTGTTTCCCTTAATTCATTGTTTTGAAATTAGTTATACTTTAATTTGTGAATTTCACTGTTATAAAATACATGGAGTGTTACATTCTCCCCCACTTAAAAGAATTTCGTCCCCGAAATCTTCAAGTTCAGGAAGAATGTGCATCCTAACATCCAAACATCCATCTACTCATCCATCAAACACGGGCATCCATTGTCCTTAAAAGACTTCTAATGCTTCATGATCATATGCGAAGTGTGTGTACATGTACTTATCTAATGCAAAATCTGTCGGTCTACTGATTCAGTTGACCTCATTAATGCAAATTATGTAAGTGCCATGAATCCATTATGTATGCAAATTCTCCTATTCATGATTCTACATGAGTGCTCAACCATTCATATAAATGCAACATCCATATGACAACACATTAAACTTCAACCATATACGAATGCAAACATATATGTATATGCAATATGAAGTGACTGAGCCGATCTAAAACCTAAATTGTGTGTGTATATGCAACCACGAGCAACCACTAGCAATCACTTGCAACCACTTGCAACCATCATCCATAACATGTTTCAATTACATGTTTTCATCCAAAGAGTTTCTACCTAAAAGATAAGGTCGAGGAGATATACCTAAAAAGATAGATAAAAGCGCAACTTAAGGAAAAAGAAAGATCAAAGATGTACCCTCGAAAGGAAAAGGGTAGGCTGTGCGTATTCTAGCTTCAGTTTCCCAAGTTGCGTCTCCCTCGGCGTTGCTCCACTGAACTTTGACGAGCTTGACTTCGCGGTTGCGTAGCTTCTTCACTTCCGTTCCTAATATGTGGGTTGGAACTTTCCTCACGGTTGCTTCGCGTTCCACTTCAGCTTCTTCTAGGATGTTTGGCTCTACCACTTCAGCAGATTCATGTAGACATTTTCGGAGATGTGAAACATGAAAGACGTTGTGAACTCCGGCCATTTTTTCGGGTAGCTCTAATCTATAGGCCATTTTCTCAATCTTCTCGATGACAGGAAATGGCCCTACGAACCTTGGTGCTAGCTTTCCTGTGGTTCCAAAACGAACAACGTTCCTTAGCAGAGATACCTTAAGAAAAACTCTGTCCCCAACCTCAAATTCAAGGTCGGTCCTCCTCTTATCGGCGTAGGACTTTTGCCTGTCTTGGGCTGTCTTCATTCTTCTTTGTATTAAGTCTACTTTTTCTGAAGTCTCTCGGATCATATCTGGTCCTAGTATGTGCTTATCAGTAGACTCCCACCAACAAGTGGGCGATCGGCACGGTCTTCCATATAAAGCTTCGAAGGGCGCCATTCCGATGGTGGCTTGGTAGCTGTTGTTGTAGGAGAATTCCACCAAAGGAAGATGGTCTTCCCACGTCCCTCCGAAGTCAAGGACGCACAGTCTTAAAAGGTCCTCCAAAACTCTGTTCACTCTTTCTGTTTGGCCGTCGGTTTAGGGATGATAGGCTGTGCTCAAGCATAACTGTGTGCCTACCGCTTCTTGCAGACTCCGCCAAAACTCACTTGTGAAGATAGGGTCTCGGTCACTAACAATGCTGGATGGTATTCCATGGAGTTAGACAATTTCCTTGAGGTAAAGAGATGCTAGGGATGAGGCAGTTCTTTACTTTTGACAGGTAAAAAGTGGGCGCTTTTAGTAAGCCTATCCACTATTACCCAAATGCTAGTGTTGCCTCTCCTCGACCTAGGCGGCCCATCAATGAAATCCATTGAGATGCTATCCCACTTCCACTGCGGGACCTCTAGAGGATGGAGCATACCGCCAGGCTTTTTCTGTTCCGCCTTAACCTGTTGGCACACCATACACTTAGAAACGAAATCTGCCACGTCCTTCTTCATTCCTTTCCAAAAGAAATTTCTCTTTACGTCCTTGTACATTTTATCCCCGCCCAGATGTATCGTCATCTTGGAGTGGTGTGCTTCCTCGAGAACCTTCTTTACTAAATCCCTTGTCTGTGGGACGCATAGCCTTCCATCTCGCCTTAGCCAACCCTTATCGTCGATGGAGTATCTGTTGAGGTGACTTGAAGTCTCACCCCTAACTAGCCTATCAATTGTCTCCACAAGCTGAGAGTCTTCGCGTTGTGCTGTCCTTATTGAGTCCACTAAAGTTGGGCGTACTTCGAGAGATGCTAGCAAGCCTAGTACAAAATCGGAGGAGGGCCTAAAGTCAAAGCTGGCTATAAAATCTAGGCTTTGTCTTTCAACAAACAACGGGCTTAGGGTTAGTTTCTTTCGGCTCAACACGTCTGCCACTACGTTGCCTTTGCCCGGAGTGTAGGAGATCTCGAAATCGTACGAGGCAAGAAACTCCATCCATCTCTGTTGCCTCAAGTTAAGATCATTCTACGAGAAAAGATTTTTCAACGATTTATGGTCAGTGTAAAGTTCGAACTTCTCACCTAGGAGATAGTGTCGCCAAGACTTGAGTGCAAACACGATGGCGGCTAACTCAAGATCGTGGGTCGGGTAGTTGTTTTCATGCACTTTCAATTGTCTCCCGCCATAAGCTACTACCCTTCCTTCTTGCATTAAGACGGCGCCTAGCCCTGTCCCACATGCATCTGTATAAACTGTGAACATCTTGCTTCCATCTGGCAACATTAAAACTGGGGATGTTGTAAGAGCCCTTTTCAGTCGTTGGAAAGCAAACTCGCAATACAAGTCCCAATTGAACACTAGATTCTTCTTGGTCAACTTTGTGAGCGGAGCTGATATCTTTGCAAAGTCTCTGATGAATTTCCGATAGAAGCCTGCTAGCCCGAGAAAGCTTCGGACCTCTGTTGCGTTCTTTGGTGTCTTCCAATCCTGCACGGCTACTACCTTAGCCGGGTCTACTGCTAATCCTTCTTTGGATACTATGTGCCCAAGAAATCTTACTTCCTCTCTCCAAAAGTGGCATTTGGAGAATTTGGCTTTTAGCAGATGGACTCGCAGAGTTTCCATGATTGCCCTTAAGTGCTGAGCATGTTCCTCTTCACTCTTTGAGAAGATAAGGATATCGTCTATGAAGACCACTACAAACTTGTTGAGGAATTCTCTGAACATCCTACTCATTAGGTCCACGAAGTAAGCGGGTGCGTTTGTCAAGCCAAAAGGCATGACAAGCCATTTAAAGAAGCCGTCTGGGGTTCTGAATGCTGTCTTATCGATACTATCTTCAGCCACCCTTAGCTGATGAAAACCGGTCGCCAAATCGAGTTGGGAGAAAACAGACGCTCCTACAAGTTGATCAAACAGATCATCGATTCTGGGGAGAGGGTGCCTATTCTTTTTTGTTAGCTTCTTGAGCTCCCTATAGTCAACACATAGACGGAGTGAACCATCCGCCTTTGTAGCGAACACCACTGGAGCGCCCCATTCTGATATGCTCCTTCTAATGAACCCCTTCTCTAGAAGCTCTTTAATCTGTTTACTGAGCTCTTTCCTTTCCCGTGGAGCCATGTGTCTAACGGGCTTTGCATTATCTACCAGATATATGCGGAAGTCTATCTCCCGCTTCGGAGGCAAGCCCTTCACCTCTTCGAAGACATCCGGATATTCCCGGACCACTCTAACCAATTGCAAACTTTCAACAGAGGCATCTAGCGATTCAAGATAACTAAGCATAACCGCATACGAGGGATTACAAGTAATTTCCAGAGTGTTTCCGAGTTGGGTCAGAAGCCTAACCACTCTTTTCTCACAATCTAGGATGGCACCATTACTGGATAGCCAATCCATGCCCAAAATCAAACCATATCCCGAGAAGCCCAAAACAAAGGCACTACATCTAAATTCTACGCTTAGAATAGAAATTTTCAATCCCACACAGATCATAGACAAATGATCTGGGCCCCCAATTGGGTTTGAAACAATTAAGGGTCCTCTACCATACTAGTTTCTAGGTGAAGAGATTCTTCTAAAGCAGACGAGATAAAGGAGTGTGATGCGCCAGAATCAAATAAAGTGCGAACTGGGTGATCATAAAGATAAACTACACTTTCTACAGAAGTATTTATACCTCGTTGTTGCAGAGGTGGCGCCTCTATCACATGAACCTATGCCCCTGAGGTGGATCCTGCCCTCTGCCCCTGTCCTCGTTTCTTCGGGCAATCCTTAGCCATGTGGCCTGTCTCACCGCAAGAAAAGCACCCGCCATTCATCTTGGCCTTCTTTTTCCGGCAATCTTTCACTAAGTGCCCCACTTTGCCATAGAATTTACACTTCCTCTTCTCTTGGGACTTGTTGTCTTTCCTGCCCTCTTTAAAGTCTGTTTTCTTAGGCTGTAAACCCTCTTTCTTCCCTCGAGAGCTTTTTGCCTTTGTCTCCTTCTTCCTTGGGCAGTCCCTAGCCCAGTGGCCTATCTCCCTACAATGAAAGCAAGTAGCACTCATCCTCCTCTTCTTCTTCCTCCAGTCTCCCTCCAGATGACCAAGAATTCCGCAAAAACAACATTTCCTTTTTTCTCATTTCTTGTCATTACTGTTACGATCCTCCCTTCTTTGACTATTATTCATCTTCCTGTTCTGGGACTCTTCCTCTTGCTGGTTCACGTAGAGGAGGAGGAGTGAAAGCGTCAGTAGCTGGGGAGTAAGGTCCCCAGACATGCTGAAACAGAAAGGATAGATTCAAAACGAAGGATAAAAGATAGTACCTATGGCTTTGGGGGAACTTTGCCTTTTTTAAAATAAAATAACATTTTATCTTTAAAAAAATGCTTCTTTAAATTTTTCTTTTTTGGAAATGATTTTTTCAAAACTTTTTATCTTATCTGGTAAACCTATGCTCTGATACCAAGTGAAACACCCCACCTCCGTTAGGGTCACTCTCAAAGGGAATGCCATAATTTTGTTGGAGGTTTATAAGTATAAGTCACAGATATACAAGACAGAAATAAGAACACATATTTTTGAACAGCGGAAAACAACAACAACTTTTATTTCATTAAAATACGTGTTACACAAACCATGCCATAATTGTCTTACAATTCTTCCAAAAACATAACATTTTCATAACTGTCTTGATTACATTATTTAAAGAAGCATAAAGAAAACATAAATAAACTGCATAAGTCCCATAATTGTTGTCCAAAGCCATAGTCCAAAACGAAAAAGATCCAAGCAATACATTCTTTCTCTTTAAGCTGGATGTGAAAACTGGTCAACCTGCGGTATTCCCTCCCTATGGACCTTGGGGGGGGGAACGAAAGAAAAGAAGACAAAAGAAAAGTAGAGTCAGACATAAATCCTGAGTAAGTCTAGGACTATTCAGTCTATGAATAAAGAATTAGGTATGATAAGTATAAACGGGAAATGGGAAAGCACCATAAACTAGGTTAAGTTGTCTAGAGTCTAATATACTATCGTACCCCATATTAATCTCTGTACCCATATAAACTAGTTCCCAATAGGCACACCATAATCAGGGTGAAGTGATCCATTTCTGATGATCGGCTCCTACTCGCATAGTTACATGTGTCTTACGGCCCCCGTTGTTGTAGTTACCAATGCTGGTCCCACCATGGGGTGTATCAAGTCCCATGGTGGCGGCCCGACACAATTCTAGAATGCATAGGTATACTACTGGTGCCCAGTGCCTTATTTTTCTGCGCCGGAGTGCGTGCATGCCCGCACCCCGTTAGAACCTACACTACTACACCACTGCCATCGATTTGACCTTTTACATTCAGCCTAGTAATCGTGCCCCACCCTGCCTAGTTCAGGGTATCCTGATACACCTTGTAGGGTTACTGCTGAAAAGGGTCCCCCGCTACTATGTTTTCTATTTCTAGCCAACTTGCTAAGTTGGTTAAGTGTTTTGTAAACCTAACCCCCAATCAGTCTTTATAGTTTAGCATGTTCCATTTTGATTAAGTATTAATTCAATTTACTTAATCCTATCAATCCTGACTCAGCCTTAATTGTCTTACTAAAGCCTTGACCTCTCACATTAGACAGGTATTGTTGTGGCTGCCTATTGACGGTTGGGTCCGGGCAGTCTTACGCCACAACTCAGTCTAACCTCGGGTCTTTATTGGGCTCCGTGTTTAACCACTCACATTGTATAGGTATTGTTGTGACTACTGGACAGTCGAGCGGTTCCGGGCAGGTTTACATCACAACTCAATCCAACCTCGGTTTAAACACATCGTATTTTCTAAATTTACATATTTTGTCTCTTTTTTTTATATGTAAATATTTTCGGCCCATTATTCAAATTCATCTTTATTGGGTAAAATTTATTTATACCACTTAATTGTTTTATAAGGTTGTTGGCATGCGTCAAACATGCCAACACATATATTCTATATTTTAACCCAAACGTCATTACCCCCGTTTTACACATTCGCTACAATATAAGATATGTTGGGTTTAACATTTAAACCCAACTTAGCCATATGAAAAGGGGAGGCTTATAACATGGTGTTTATAAGGCAACATAAAAAGGGGAGTGTGAACGCATGAACTTGCAACATAACGATTCAATTGACATGAATTAGGCACATGTGAACTTGCATTGTAACAGCATATAGTAATGGCATAAACAATACTTAAACATGAATCATTCTATTCATATAATCATGGCATAAACATAAATAAACATGAACCATTCTATTCATATAATCATGGCATAAACATACCTAAACATGAAATCATGTTTTTTAGTCTATTCATGTAAACTTGCAATTAGAATGTAAATCTAACTTAATTATGTGTCATATATATCACCATATGATTTTGATAACAACTTAGGCCTAAAACATGTTTTCAACTAGGCATAACACCAAACATAGTTTAGTCATGTTCATAAAAATGCTTACTTTTGTTTCTAATACAAAAGTATGATTTGCCAATTCCAACATAGATTCATATAAACCATAGTACTTTGTCGAGTCCAATTACACACTAAAAGTGATCATAAAAGTATGTACATCATATTGGCATAATAGTGAATCATATACTTGAATGAATTCCAAATAAAATACCACAACATATGGTTGTTAACATGAATCATATACTTGTATGAATCCCTAAATAAAATACCACAACATATGGTTGTTAATATGAATCATGTACTTGTATGAACCCCAAATAAAATACCACAACATATGGTTGTTAACTTCCAACATAAATCACATACTTGCAAATATCCAATCGTATACCATAACATTTCCAAATCGTTTAGAATCAAAATAACATACAAATATAGATTATTATCGCCACAACTCCATTTCGCACTTTACACAAATCAAAACACAATTATTTATTCACATCGGAATAGCACTCTACTTACAACGTATGACGAATCTTCAATTCAGGAATCTGAATTCTGAATTTGGAGATGCTATCCTTTGTTGTAGGCGTTGCTTTGATTTAATTAACGTTGCTTTAAGTTTTCGAATTATCTCCTAATTGTCTCTCAATTTCATACGGCTATTCTTAGTCTCTCCTCAGCAGCATGACGGTCTCATCTCCATTTTTGTTTGTGTGAATTAGGGTGAGTATTCGGTCCTTTTTATAGAGTTTGTGAGTTGATTACGACCGTCGATGGAGCTTGGTTTAATAATAGCCGTTCGTTTGAAGGAGAGACCAACCAAGAGCTGACACCTAGCCCTAGTGACAAGGCAAGGCTCAGAAAATCGACCAAACATAGACCAGGCCAGCCAGGGGGGCTGGGTTCGACCTGGCTCAGGTGCCAGGTCGACACGCTAGTCGACACCGTGTCGACACCGTGTCGACTTGGCAGTCGACACGGGTGACCCAGCTCAACTACCCAATCGACCTGGGTGCCTTGGGCGGGAAAATTCCCGCCCTGGCCAATCCGGTCAGATTTTTAATTTTAAATTGGTTTTTCTGAGCTGTTTTGGTCTGTTTGAATTTTAAACTGAATTCTGAAACTTCCGGAGGCCATATCTTCTTCATACGGAGTCCGTTTTACACAAACTCGGACTCTATCCCAAGCAGAATTCCGAGATGAACGCAATGGCGTATCCTGTTTCCCTTAATTCTTTGTTTTGAAATTAGTTATACTTTAATTTGTGAATTTCACTTTTATAAAATACACGGGGTGTTACAGGGCAAGTGGACATAGCGAAGGATTAGTGGCTACGTTATCAGTGCAGTGAAGTAATTTATGACTTCAAGGGGCAGAGTGATCGTAGCAAGGTATGTTGGGTGATCGAAGTGGTGAATATCGTATGCTTTACGCACTGAGTCAGAGATGTGAGGATGGATGCTATGTTTTATTTTTTGCCATCACTACGACATGCACACCCCCACCTCCGTATCTTTACACTATTTGATATGGCATCTTAGAGTGTTGTACAGTTTGTAGTGCTAACTCTTTGGTTGCAGGTCCAGTTTCAGGTATGTTTTAGTCTACCTGTTATTGTTCTGTTTAGATGCTTATCGCTCATACCAGGCTTTATGTCTGACCCAGAATTTTATGTCTCCTCTTATTACTCTGGGTGCTCACACGAGCAGACTAGAGACAGGTTAGCTGGTGATGCGCGAGTAGCTGATTCGGAGGCGGGCAGGAGGCTTCCACGTATGATATATAGATATTCTCCCTGTGTCGTTGGTGGTCGCTACTTGGGCATTAGTAGTATACCTCCTTTATCTTGCCTTTCCTTTGAGACAGTTTGAAAAGTTGTAATAATGTTTAACTTTGGATCATAAGCTATACTTACATTTTCCGCTGCTATGTTATTTGTTTCAGCTTATGCACTGTCTCACCTGTTTTATGTCAAGTATGTTATTATTATATTTTATCCTATGCGCTGTGAGACATTCTACAGGTTCTTTGTATGTTCATTTCCTTCTTCCCTTTTCCATCTGATGACCTGTTCCGTGCTAACTGGACATGTGTACAGCGCACTTTTGGAGTAAATGTCGGTTGGTGCGGGGCGGGCCGTCACATTTGGTATCAGAGCTCTAGGTTGCGTAGTTAACCTAGGGAAAGACACTAGGGAGAGATAGTACGTATATGAGAGCGCGTATTTGTGATTACTTTGGTTTTCAAAGTCTATATATGTATATACTATTGGTAGTATAAGAATGAAGTCGCACTGCACTAGCACCACTATGGGGTCGTTAATCGTTTCCCCTTTTACAGATTGACGATGAGTCGAGAAACGAGGGGTGCTGGTAGAGGGACCAACCATGGGAATGCTCCTGACATGAGGGTGATGTTTACTGAACTCATGAGAGACATGCTTAGAGAAGTGCAAGGGGCAGTTCCCAATACCGGAGTTGGTGTTGGCCCAGTAGTGCAGGCGCCTAGGGTCGATTTCGCCAAGTTGTGCAAGGATTACACTAACCTTGGTGGGAAGTCGTTCCACGGAACGGAGTCGGCCATAGATGTTCAGGACTGAATGGATAGCTATGACCATATCTTCGATGACTTGTGTCTTGAGGATGCGATGAAGAGAAGGCTAGCGTCTCTTCAGCTGCAGGGGCGAGCGATGAATTGGTGAACTGCCATTAGAACAGCTACTCCAGAAGATCAGGTTACTTGGGATCAATTCAAGGCTCGCTTTAGCGAGAAGTTCATTCCAGCTGCCTAGAAGTCAGTATTGTTCAAGAGATTCTTGGAACTCAAGCAGAGTGGTAGGGTAGTTTCTGACTATATTGCTGAGTTCGACACTTTGTCGAAGTATGGGCTATCTCTTATCAACACTCCTGAGAAGAAGAATGAGAAATTCATTACTGGTTTGGATGGATACTTGGGGGAAAGGCTTATGAATCACATCGATGAGTCTTTTGAATCGATTGTGGGGAAAGCTTTGAGATCAGAGAGTCTTTACCCTAAGTCAAAGACTGAGGCTGCATCTGCAGAAGGGTCAAAGCCGCAAGCAGGCGGTGGAGGCAAGAATAACTCTCAGAATAAGAGGAAGGATGACCAACCTAAGGGTGGCCAGAAAAAGAGCAAGAAGGATGTTGAGTGCTTCAGCTGTGGCAAGAAGGGCCATTATGCTAAAGATTGTCGAGCCAAGACAGCGGATAAGAAGTGCTTCAACTGTGGTCAAGTGGGACATTTCAAGGATAAGTGTCTGCAACCTCTTAAGGAGAAGCAGATTGTGAAAGCATATGCTATTGACGCTGTTCCTTCTTCGTCGAATGCCCCAACTGCGGCGGAGAAAGGAAAGAATGTTGTTAATCAAGGTATGGTTTCTATTTATGATGTACCAGTTCGAGTTTTGTTTGATACTGGGGCTTCCCGTTCCTTCATATCTAGTGACCTGGTAGATAGGTTGGGACTGGAACCCGAGATAGTCGATAGACCATTGGTTGTGACGAACCTGATTGGTGGTTCGACTAGCCTTAGTATGATTTGCAGGAATTTGGTCTTATCGAGTCATGGATGCATGCTTGTTTGTGATTGCTTTGTTTTGGGCTTTACTAGGTATGGCATTATATTGGGAGTCGATTGGCTCCAAAGATACGTGGTGGTGGTAGACTGTGAGGACTTTTTGGTGACAGTTAGGGAGGATGATGGGCGGAGGGTAGTGTTTGGTAGTCTACCTAGTGATGGGGTTATGGCTAGTTTTGTAAATTCCATCGACATCCTGCAGGATGAGTTGTCAGATGTGCCCGTGGTTGGCCAGTATCCGGACGTCTTCGAGGAGGTGACCGAGCTTCCACCACACCGAGAGATTGAGTTCCGTATTGATTTAGTGAAAGATGCCAGACCTATAGTGATGCCACTTCGTCATATGGTACTACGAGAGCAGCGAGAGCTCGGGGTGCAAGTCAGCAATCTTTTGAAGAAGGGATTTATTAGAATGAGTGTCTCCGAGTGGGGAGCACCAGTTGTGTTTTCCACTAAGGCAGATGGTTCCCTTCGTTTGTGTGTGGACTATCGTGAGTTGAATAAGGTAACGAGGAAGAATAAGTATCCTCTACCGCGGATAGATGATTTGTTTGATCAACTGGAAGGGGCAAGAGTGTTCTCCCAGTTGGACCTCGCGACAGGATTTCATCAGCTTCGAGTAGCGGATGAGAGTGTTCCGAAAACGACATTTAGGACGCCGTCTGAGTTTTATGAGTGGTTGGTCATGCCATTTGGATTGACCAATGCACCAGCCTACTTTGTGGATCTTATGAATCGAGTATTCAGAGATCAGTTGAATAAGTTTGTTCTTGTGTTCGTAGATGATATCCTTGTTTACTCAACGACAGAGGAGGAACACAAGGGACACTTGAGGATAGTGATGGAGGTGTTGAGGAAATACCAATTGAAAGCAAAATTCTCTAAGTGTCACTTTTGGAGAAGAGAAGTGAGATTCTTGGGCCATTTTGTTTCAGAGAGTGGTATTGCCGTGGACCCTGCAAAGGTGGCTACGGTACAGGATTGGCCTACGCCCAAGAATGCAACAGATGTAAGAAGTTTCTTGGGATTAGATGGATATTATCGTAAGTTTATCCAGGACTTCTCCAAGATAGCAGCACTGTTGACTCAGTTGACTAAGAAGAATCATTCCTTCATCTGGGTTGGAGTGTGTGAGATTGCATTCAGGAGTCTAAAGGAAAGGTTGACGCGTGCGCCAGTATTAGTCATTCCTAAAGGGAATGAAGAGATTACGGCATACACGGATGCTTGTGGTACCGGACTCGGTGTTGTATTGATGCAAGGAGGTAGGGTTGTAGCTTATGCTAGTCGGCAGCTAAAGCCGCATGAGAAGAAGTATCCTACCCATGATTTGAAACTGGCAGCGATTGTGTTTGCGCTGAAGATGTGGAGACACTATCTCTTGGGAGAAAGATTTGAGTTGTTTACCGATCATAAATCGTTAAAGTATCTCTTCTCCAAGAAGGATCTAAATCTCCGTCAGCAGAGATGGTTAGAGTTCTTGGCTTCGTATGATTTTGATATCACATATACACCTGGGAAAGGTAATGCGGTGGTCGATGCCTTGAGTAGGAGACATGCCAGTTTAGGGGCTATGTTTCTTAAATGGAAGCAACTGGAGTATATCGTGGGGTTTGATTTCAGACCAAAGTGCGAATTGGATCCAGTCATGCTAGCTAATTTGACGATCAGACCCACTTTGATAGAGCGGATTGGTTCCAGTCAGAGGGACGATCCTAATCTATTGGAAATCATCTCCAAGTTAGAGATGAACATCGACGGCGAGGAGATGAATTTGTATGGGCTTGATCGAGATGGATGGCTTAGAAAGAATGGAAGACTAGTTGTACCCGACGTGAATGGTTTGAGAGATGAAGTGCTTAGAGAATGTCATCACTCAAAACTGACTATACATCCCGGTGGTAATAAGATGTATCGAGACATGAGACAGACTTACTAATCGGAAGGGATGAAAAGAGATGTTGGGAAGTTTATATCCAAATGCATGAATTGCTAGCTAGTTAAAGCCGAGCAAAAGAAGCCTAGTGGGTTGTTGCAACCATTAGAAATTCCCGAATGGAAATGGGAGCAAGCTTCGATGGATTTCATCGATGGTTTACCAAGGACTAGATCGGGATATGATAGCATTTGGGTAATTGTGGATCGATTGACTATGAGTGCAAGATTTAGACCAGTCAAATCGACTAGAACGGCAGCCAAGTTGGCATAATTGTATATGAAGTGGGTAGTGAGATTTCATGGAGTACCTAAAAGCATTGTGAGTGACCGAGACCCATTGTTCACTAGTGGGTTTTGGAAGAGCTTACAAGAGGCGCTAGGGTCAGGATTACATCTCAGTACCGCATATCATGCTCAGACTGACGGTCAGACGGAGGGGGTGAATCGTATATTGGAAGATCTCTTGAGAGCTTGTATATTGGATTTTGGTGGACCATGGGATGACCATTTACATCTAGTACAGTTTGCATATAATAATAGCTACCGATCCAGTATCGGTATGGCTCCATATGAAGTTTTGTACGGAAGACCGTGCAACTCACCATCATGTTGGATAGAGACTGGCGAGAAGTTTATGCTTGGACCAGATCTGGTAAAGGAAACTTCGGATAAGATTAAGACCGTTCAACAACGAACGAAAGTTGCCCAAGATAGGCAGAAGAGTTATGCTGATAAGAGGAAAAGAGACTTAAAATTCTCCGTTGGTGACTTGGTGTTTGTTAAGATTTCTCCGTTGAAGAGCGTGATACGATTTGGCAGGAGAGGCAAATTGGCAACAAGATTTGTTGGCCCATTCCCTGCTCTTGAAATAGTCGGGAATCTGGCTTATAGAGTTGGCTTACCAGAGAAGATGGCGGGAGTTCACAATGTATTTCATGTTTCCCAATTAAGGAAGCTCGTTCACGACTCAGATGTGACTATTTCACCTGATCAGTTAGAGGACTTCGAAGTAGAACCCGAGGCGTTTGGGAGCCGCAAGCCGATTCGTATTGTGGGGCATGATACGAAGCAACTTCGAAGGAAGGTGGTGAAGGTAGTCAAGGTTCAGTGGGGCGAGAACGAGAATGACTGTACTTGGGAGACAGAGGAGAGCATTAGGAAGGCATATCCAGAACTCTTTGTCTGGTAAGATTTACTTTGCAATTTAGTTATTCCGCACACTAGGATAGACTTGTTTTGCATGTTTTGATTGTTGTTTTATGATTGATTGGCATGCGGGACCCTCTGTGTGTTTTGGTTAGGGAATTTCGGAGACGAAATTTCTTAAGGGGGAGAATGTAACAACCCGCATTCTACGCATCGGAGGATCGTAGAATATTTATTTCTTTTCCATATGAAGACATATGGTCATGTAACTTTGGGAAACATCCATCAGAGTCATTTCCCATGATTATGACTTTTGTCGATTTTTAAATTACCGTTTTGCCCCTAGCTGATCTTGTTTTGGCCATATCTTTTGATTGGAAAGGAATTTTGACCTGAAACCACTTCCATTAGATTTGTTCGATGGTTTACCTTTCCGTAGAGTGGTCATAATAGCCAAACGGACTTACCGTTTGGGAGATATGGCTGAAATAAGGTTTGGAAGGTGAAAAACTGCTTAACTGGGCCAAAGAGGGTGATTAGTGAATGGGCCCATAACCCATTTCAGGATTAGGGTTATGGGAAGGCTGAAATGAGTTAGAGAATCATTCCATTTCAGTTTTCTAGCCTCCACTTACCTCTTGGAAACCCTAAGAATGACCTCCAACCTCTAAATCACCTCCAAATCATCTTTTAATCAAGAATAAGCTTAGCAACATCTAATCAAGGAAGATCTACACCATTTCAACATTGGAGCTGCTGTTTAGCATTGGGATTTGGATCAAATCATAGATTTATTTCATATCTTAGTTTATTTGCGGCTAAGGTGAGTGATTTGCATAGTTCCTCACTAATTAGGGCTAATTAAGGGTAATTAGTGTTAATTAGCGAATTTATGCACTAATAAATTCGGTAAAAATGTTCATAAATTCTTAAATGATGTTTTAGACCTCTGATATGAATTTGGGTTAATTTGGTTAAGTTTTGCTAATCCTATCATTAGCTTCACCTAAACATGCTTAAAGGGAAATATGGGGTTTTGGGTATGTTTGATCCATTTTAACCTATCATATTGATGCTTCGATGTTTGTGGTTAATTATGCATGTTGCTATGACTGTATGATATGCTTTGTGATTGATTTCAATAGTTAGAATGGTTGAAAACGTCGTCGAATGGCGTAAACACTTGCTGGAAAAGCTTCAGGAACAGTGCAGGTTCCGGATCGGATCGGATATGGTGGCTCGGATCGGATAAGTGAACTGGGAAAGGGATTCGATCGGATCGGAACCTGACACTTGAGAAAACTGGCAAAAAGGAAGGCCACGCTAATAGAACTGGGATCGGATCGGATAAAGGAGGAGGGATCGGATCGGAGCATGAGAAGAACGAAGGAGCTGATCGGAGCGGGAGCATGAACTGGATGGGAGATGGCACCCGACCCGACCCGAAGGGGGACACCCAACCCGAACTGACGCGATGGAGTGGACCCGAACTGAACCGTTACCAGAGGAAGACCATGCACCGACACAACGCAGTGGACCCGACCCGAACCGATAGCCTGAAGAGAATCCGACCCGACCCAATATTGACCAATAACCTGAGATGCAAAGGTAGTCCAATATGGGAAGTTAGAGCTCAGGATCCAGTTGGGAACCGATGATTTCACTTCATGGTTGGGCTTTGCTGCGGGACGTGTGCTAAGGAGTTGTCGACGTTCATAACTTCGATTCACCACTGAAAATGAATGATGAGCTACTTATCAGTGCAGTAGAGTCACTATGACTCGAGGGGCAAGGTGATGGTAGCAAGACTACGTTATCAGTGCAGTAGAGTCATTATGACTTGAGAGACAAGGTGATGCTTAGTAAGACTATGAGCCAGCGCAGATGGGGTGAATAACTCCCTGGGGCAAGTGGACATAGTAAAGGATTGGTAAGGCTATGAGCCAGCGTAGATGGGGTGAATAACTCCATGGGGCAAGTGGACATAGCGAAGGATTAGTGGCTACGTTATCAGTGCAGTGAAGTCATTTATGACTACATGGGGTAGAGTGATCGTAGCAAGGTATGTTGGGTGATCGAAGTGGTGAATATCATATGCTTTACGCACTGAGTGAGAGATGTGAGGATGGATGCTATGTTTGATTGTTTGCCGTCACTATGACATGCACACCCCCACCTCCGTATCCTTGCACTGTTTGATATGGCACCTTAGAGTGTTGTACAGTATGTAGTGCTAACTCTTTGGTTGCAGGTCCAGGTTCAGGTATGTTTGATCTACCTGTTATTGTTCTGTTTAGATGCTTATCGCTCATACCAGGATTTATGTCTGACCCAGAGTTTTATGTCTCCTCTTATTACTCTGGGTGCTCACACGAGCAGACTAGAGACAGGTTAGCTGGTGATGCGCGAGTAGCTGATTCGGAGGCGGGCAGGAGGCTTCCACGTATGATATATAGATATTCTCCCTGTGTCGTTGGTGGTAGCTACTTGGGCATTAGTAGTGTACCTCCTTTATCTTGCCTTTGCTTTGAGATAGTTTGAAAAGTTGTAATAACGTTTAACTTTGAATCATAAGCTGTACTTACATTTTTCGCTGCTATGTTAGTTGTTTCAGCTTATGCACTGTCTCACCTGTTTTATGTCAAGTATGTTATTATTATATTTTATCCTATGCGCTGTGAGACATTCTACAAGTTCTTTGTATGTTCATTTCCTTCTTCCCTTTTCCTTCTGATGACCCGTTCCGTGCTAACTGGACATGTGTACAGCGCACTTTTGGAGTAAATGTCGGTTGGTACGGGGCGGGCCGTCACAGCCAAAAATTCCATCCACCTTTGTTGTCTTAAGTTAAGGTCTTTCTGTGAGAAAAGGTACTTTAATGATTTATGGTCAGTAAACAATTCAAACCTTCTCCTAATAGGTAATGACGCCATAACTTTAGAGTGAAAACAATGGCAGCTAGCTCCAAATCATTAGTTCGGTAGTTCTTCTCGTGTAGCTTCAATTGCCTTCCCCGATAACAAACTACCTTCCCTTCTTGCATTAAGACAGCTCCCAATCCTGTACCGCATGCGTCCGTGTATACGGTAAACATTTTGCTCCCATCAGGCAATGTCAAAACTTGGGCTGTTGTTAGAGCCCTTTTCAAACGTTGGAAAGCAATATCGCAATCCAAATCCCAAGCGAAAGTTAGGTTCTCCTTTGTCAATCTTGTGAGTGGGAACGAGATTTTTGCAAAGTCTTTAATGAATTTTCGGTAAAATCCCGCTAGCCCGAGGAAGCTTCAGACTTCGGTTGCATTCCGTGGAACCTTCCAATCTTGCACCGCATCTACTTTTGCGGGGTCCACAGCTAACCCTTCTTTGGACAACACATGTCCAAGATATCTCACTTCTTCTCTCCAGAAATGGCATTTGGAGAATTTGGCTTTCAACTGATGTGCACGAAGAGTATCCATGACTTCCCTTAAATGCAAAGCATGCTCTTCTTTATTTTTCGAGAAAATCAAAATGTCGTCTACAAAGACCACCACAAACTTATTAAGGAACTCTCTAGACACCCTGCTCATCAAGTCAACGAAGTAAGAGGATGCATTTTTCAAGCCAAAAGGCATGACAAGCCATTCGAAGAAACCATCCGGGGTTCTGAACGCGGTCTTATCAATGCTGTCTTCAGTCACTCTTAGATGATGGAACCCGGTAGCCAAATCTAGTTGGGAGAAAACCGATGCACCTACAAGCTGATCAAACAAGTCATCTATTCTTGGAAGGGGGTGCCTATTTTTCTTGGTCAGCTTGTTCAGCTCCCTATAATCAACACATAGGCGAAGTGAACCATCCGCTTTGGTTGCGAATACTACTGGAGCACCGATTTCAGAAATGCTCTGCCTTATAAACCCCTTTTCGAGCAACTCTTTGACTTGCTTACTTAGCTCTTTTCTCTCCCATGGAGCCATGTGTCTAATGGGTGGAGCTACGGGTTTTTCATTATCAACAAGGTATATGTGAAAGTCTATCTCCCGCTTCGGAGGTAAGTCCTTCAACTCTTCAAGTACATCTGAGTATTCACGGACTACTCTAATAGACTGCAAGTTTTCAACAGACGCATCAAGAGATTCTACGTAGCTAATTGTAACAAAATGTATGGGATTACAAGAGATTTCGAGAGTGTTGCCGAGGCGACTCATAAGTCTAACCACTCTCTTTTCACAATCGAGGATGTCACCATTACTGGATAACCAATTCATGCCTAGAATCAATCCATAGCCCATGAAGCCAAGAACGAAGGTGTTGCATTCAAACTCAACGCTCAAGATAGAAACTCTCAAATCCTGACAAATCATTGAAGGATGAGCCAAACCACCAATAGGATTTGAGACAACTATGGGATCCGTAACTAGACTAGTATTTAGGTGTAGTGTTTCAACTAACGAAGCAGATACAAACGGGTGTGAAGTGCCAGAATCAAACAAAGTACGAACTGGATGATCAATCAGTAAAACCAAATATTCAACAGAAATGTTTCTACCTCTCTCCTGTCCTGGTGCCATGAGAGCATGAACTTTCCCTCTTGCCTGCCCTGGTGCCATGAGAGCCAGAACCTGCCCTCTAGAAGTAGACCCTGTCCTCTACCTTGCCCTTGTCTTCTCGGGCACTCTTTGATCAAATGTCCTGCCTCACCACAGTTGAAGCAGCCAGTCTTCTTCTTCTTCCTACAGTCCTTGCTCAGATGGCCTAGTGTTCCACAATTAAAGCACATTGTCTGTCCTTTGCTAATGGTATCCCTACCACCTTTCTTAGGTTGCTGCTATGACTTCTTTTGATCTCCTTTCTTTTTCGGTGCCTTATTAGCATTATCGCCTTTCTCCTCTTCATGCATAAGTACTATGTCAACCAGTTTCTCAAAGTAGCCCCATAGGAATGTGGGTCATAGCCAACCCATGTAGCGGCTCATTCAAACCCTTAACGAATCTCAGGGCCTTCTTTTTAGGTGTGTTCACCAAGTCTAAGCCAAATCTCGCAACTGATTGAACTTGTTGATGTACTCCTTTACTGATAAATTCCCCTGCTTCAACGCGAAGATCCTCTCCATGTATAAATTCTCTTCTGCTCGTGAGAGAAATTTCATCTCGAACCCATGCCTGAAATCCATTTATTCTCCACTGGACGCTCTCCATTCGTGACCTCCCACCAAAACGAGGCTTCTTCCTTCATTAACCAAGCAGCCAACTGGACCTTCCTTCCATCTTCTATCTCGAAGGTACCAAACAAATCTTCCCCCTCCTTAAGCCAATTTCGAGCTTCAACACACGTCTCTAGTCCGTGAAAAGGTTTCCGCCCATTGCTCGAAATACTTCGCATATCTTCGAAAAAGTATCAGCACGGGGAGGGGGAGGAGGAGGAGCGGCTGCAGCTGGGGGAGGAGGGATGTCTGCTAGGCCTATGGCTGTGGCCCTAGACTCCAAATACCTTCTGTACCAGGTTGGTATCGGTATTCCCTTGGGTATCTCGGGTACCCCAGACATGTTGAAAAGAAAAAGGAAGAGATTCAAAACGGAGAATCGAAAGAAAGATATATGGCTCTTAGGGGTTATGTTTTTAAACAAGCTTTTCTCTTGAAAATACTCTACTTAAAACATACTTTTGAAAGTATTTCTTTATAAAATGCTTTTGAAAAATAATTTTTCAAAATCTCTTATCTATTCTGTTAACCTTCAGCTTTTGATACCATGTGTAATAGCCCGCACCTCCATTTGTGCAAGATATTGTCCCCAACTTAGCCACCGTATAGGTGTGGGGTTTTGTTCCTCATAGGGCCTCGACGTTAGTAAGAGATTGAATCTACTATATAAGTACCTAATTCACACAGTCTTCCACGATGTGGGACTTAGGGGTGTTACATTATGTAACACCCTGAATTTTCTACGAATATTAAAATTAACAATCTTAAGAATACTTAATTGTCAATGTGAGAATTAAGGGAAATGGGTTACGCCATTGCGTTCGTCTCGAAATTCTGCTTGGAATAGAGTCTAAGTTTTCGTAAATCGGACTTCTACAAGGTAGTTATGGCCCTCGGAAGTTTCAGTAATTTTATACAAATCATAACAGTTCAGAATCAAAAAATTTAAAATTTAAAATTCAAACAGGGAAGCGAGCTGGGAGGAAATTCTCCCTCCCAAGGCCAGGTCGACCAGGGGGTCGACCAGGGGGACGACCTCCCCTATACAGGTCGACCAGGGGGTCGATCTACCCCCAGGGTCAGATCTAAAATCAGATGATCCTGACTTGCTGCTGAGGCTTACCGGACCTGTTGCTGAGTCACTAAGGCAGAGGTGGCAATTCTAGATATATCTATCTAGTCTAGACGGTTGTGATTGCTCCTAGGATAATCTAATGACTTAGGTTGATTTAAACTTATATAAAAGCACGCCTAGACTCAAACCCTAAACCTAAACTAAATTGGTCTCTTGGCCACCATGCTGCTGCTAGGATAGTTCTTCTTCCTAAAGCTTAGGGATTAGCAAGTCAGAATTCTAATTCAAAAGATGAACGAATCATTCTCTTCTCTAACCCGTCGTTGTGCGTACAATTTCTTTCACAAAATAATTAATAAATTAATTATGATGAGTTATAATTGGGATAATGAGGACATGTCTGTTGAATCATGTGACGTTGCTTAATTTTGTTATCGTTGTTAGTGAACATATGACAGTTTTTTAACTTATGCTAGTAGATCTATTTCATATACCTAATCACATATGTTTAACTTGATTTATTTTATGACATCAGTTTATATGAAAGTTTGGGATGTAAATCATATGCTAGTTCGTATGTGAATCTTATGCAAGTTTGTGATGTTAAATCATATGCTAGTTTGTATGTGAATCTTATGCAAGTCTGTTCTTATATATGCTAATCTGAATGTGAATCTTATGCAAGTCTATATGCGAATTATACACAAGTTTATATGAGAGTCAAGTATATATATACATATATATACATATATATATATATATATGCTAGTTTATATGCAAAACATGTGATAAATTTATATGCAAGATGTAGGAATCCATATGCAAGTTTAGGTGAAACTATATTAACAATTTTTAGGTGAAAACTATATTCACATATGCAAGTTTAGGTGAAACCCATATTCATATATGCAAGTTCACAATTTCATGTTTAGATCTATATTTAGATCCATGGTAGTTTATGCAAATTTATGTTTGATACGTCCATTTCCTACGCAAGTTATTGGTATGCAAACTTATGCGATAATTCTTATTTGCAAGTTACATCTATTTTATGTGTTATGCAAGTTGTGATGTTTCTTTTCTTTTTATGAGTTAGACTGTTTGCGAATCTAACATATTTCATATTGAAACATACGAATAGCATGGGGACAATGGGAAAATATTAATTATGTAACATATGAATTGACATAAAATGGTTTTAAAAGCATATAATTAAATTGAGACATTAATTGGTATAATTTATATACCTAAAAAGTATGGACATAATTTAGGTGACAATTATGGACATAGTTAATTTGGAAATTATTGACAATTTGAATAGGGATAATTAATTCGTATTAGGGTGAAATAATTATGTGTAATAATAAACGCCTAAGACACGAGGTTAGACTCGTTTGTGGTGTAAGACTGCCCGGACCCGCCGGCAAATCCAGCAATCACAAAAGGTAGTCTAATGTGAGAGGTAGAAGGCATAAATTAAATGTGTAACAATTGTAAAGACATGAGGTTAGACACATTTGTGGTATACGACTACCTGGACCCGCCCGACAAATCCAGCAACCGCAAACGGTAGTCTAACGTGGGAGGTCTTACAAGGTTACGGTTATAATGGATTAAGCAACACTTAACAAAGATAAACATGTGGTGGGACATGGGGTTAAGTGGGTGACAAGGGTGACATATGAAATACGATTAGAAACACTTAACCAAATTGAAACATGTAAGAAAACATGAATAAGAAGGGGTTAAGTGGAAAATTCTAGTGGAGACCAAGCATAGGTGGAAAACTTGTCTCAAGCATAGGGGACCCTTTTCAAACCAGTAACCCATTAAGTATCTTTGTGAGCTCGAGTTTGATCGAGGATGGGACACGCTTACTAGGATTGATCATAAGACGTCAAAATGGGTTAATGGGGGCAACGCAAGTCCAACGTAGTCATGTGCGTGTGTGGGCCCGGGCTGGTAGGTAAGACGTTGTTGCATTGTGTAGATATAAGCCGTGCATCTTTAGTGGTATCGGGTTACCACTTTTGGGAGTGATACCCCCACTGTAGGACCAGCAGGGGTATCTACGAGTTAGGGAGCTGATCGCATGGGGGTGGTGGGTACAACTAGTGGAAATTGGGGCAGGCGGCACCTATGAAGATAGCTAAGGGTACACGAAACTACCATTATGGTTATTATGTTCAGTAGGCGGGATCCACTTTTTGGGTGACTAGCAATGGTGAAGTATAGTAATTATCCTATAGTGATTAAGGGCGAGATTAACGCCAGAATATTCCTCTTGTTTGTTTTGTCTTGCCCACTTGTTTCACAGTCATTCCTTGTTTTACCAGTTTATTCCTTATCCTAATTACTTTAATAATTATATTGTACTCGCCAGACTTTATGTCTGCCCCCTTTGTTTTTGCCTTTTTCTTCCCTTTCCCCCCTCCCCGCCAGGTTCTCCGGGTGGGATTAGTGCTAGTGGAGATTGATTTGGATCTTTCTCTCTTTTGGAAGTGCTTGGGTTACTGAGAGTAAAGTTCGGCTCATCTCTTTTATAGCTACTTATGTTGGGGTTATGCTTTTTTTCTTTATGTACTCAGAAAACAATTTGTCAAGATGGATACTAAGTGTACTTGGTTTTACTGTTGGTTTATGATGTTGTTGTAATCAAACTATTTTTCCGCTGCAATAAAAGTTGTTTTCAAAATTTTCAAGTACTAATATATGTATCCGTCTTGTTATATTCTGTTCTATTCACTAATAATACTCCATGAAAGTTAATGAATTCCCTTTGAGAGTGACATTAATGGACATGGGGTGTTACATGTGGTATCAGAGCCAATACCCAGTCGGATTTGTGGCTCCTGTGTGGACCACAGCACCTAGGTGAGATGTTTGTGGGAGGGGAGAATGTAACACCCCTAAGTCCCACATCGTGGAAGCCTGTGTGAAGTGGGTACTTATATAGTAGAGCCCATCTCTTATTGACGCTGAGGCCTTTTGAGGAACAAAACCCCATACCTATAAGGTGGCCATGTTGGGGACAATATCTTGCATGAATGGAGGTGTGGGCTATTACAGTAAGTCCGTTTGGCAAGTGTAACCACTCTACGGAAAGGTAAACCATCATTCGGATCTAATGGAAGTGGTTTCAGGTCAAAACTCCTTACCAATCAAAAGTTATAGGGGAAACAAGATTCGCCAAGGGTAAAATGATCATTTAAAAATCGGCAAAAATCGTGAACATAGGAAATGGCCCCAATTGTCATTCCTCAAAGTTACACGACCATACGACCTCATACAAAAAAGAAATAAATATTCTAAGGTCCTTCGATACGTAGAATGCATGCCATTACAAACAAAGTTGTAGATAACTGAAATAAATTACAGTAGTGGATTTACTAAAATGGACAAAAGGGAAGAACAAGATAGAAATCAGATCTAAGAGAATTATTTACAGAGAAAAGAATTACAGATAGCTGGATCTGTAAACAAATGAAATAGATCTATGTATAACTACAGAAAGATTTAGATCTAAAACACAATAACAATTATTATATAAATTTTAAACTCAACATGGTAGAAATCTTGTAATCATAGTAATACTCTATTGGAATTTGATCAAAACCAATAAGCCTTTGAATATCCTCTCTATCTATATATTTCCCTTAGAAATATGTATAGAACTGAGACTCAACACTCCATTAAAATTTTATTTTAAAAATGGGTTATTTGAGAGAGGTAGAGAAATGGGTTAGTGAAGATTATGTTAGGTATTGGTGGCTCCTTATAATAGAGTTAGTGTGTCTAGGTTCACTGGATTTTAGGTTTAGATTTTAGGCCATTATATTAGAAGAAGCATCCGGAAGCAAGACCCAGTGGTCGACCCAGCTTGGGTCATATTATTATTATTTCCTTCTGATTTTTGTTTAATCTTTAAACAACTATAACTTCTTTGTTTTAAGTCTGATTCTTGAAAATCGCCTATCTATCTTGGCTATAATATCATAAGGGGCCTAATGGCATAACCACTATTGCCCTATTCTCATTATTTTTCTGATTAATATTTATTTTCTCAATTTATTTCTCAATTATTTAATTCGTTTATTAATCATTGTTTGTTAAAAATTTGGGTTGTTACATTCTCCTCTCCTAAAATGATTTCGCCCCCGAAATCTCCAAGGATGGAAGAATGTTATCAACTATTATCTAGATCTATCTACTCAGCCGTCAACCACTATAATCCAATGTCCTTAGAATTTCTCATGTTTTGTATGAACATATGCAAAGGTGTGGTGCATTTTTCCTTAAGCTAATGCAAAAATTAGGCATTCTATTGATTCAGTTGACCCTCCTTAATACAATTTATGACTGTGTTATGCATCCAATATGTATGCAAGTGAAACTTGATGATACATATAAATTTTTATATGTATGCAACAACCATTCATCAAAATGTTACATCTAAGTGATGATTCAAGCATTTTTTTCATCCATATTAAAAATAAATTAAAATGCACACACATTCATATGAAATATGTAAGTTTCCTAGTTCAGTGGATCCCTAATATAGTTCCTAGTGTGTGTATGTGCATCCATTAGCAAACACTCCACTTGCAACCATCAAACATAACATGTCTCAAACACATGTTTTAACCATGTCATATCATAATTCAATTCCTAAGATTTACACTTCCCAAGGATATACTAGAAGGAAGTTCCAAATCAAAGGAAGAAGATAATTATGGAATATCAAAGAGATAACACTTGTCAAAAGAACACTTGCAAGAAACTTGAATCCCTCAGTATAGCTCTTCTATACCTTCCATCCTAGTTTCTTTAGGAAGAATTAACTCAAGTGAACTTAATCCAAAATGCTTACCTTAACCTTACAAGTAAAATTACACTTTTTCTCTTTTCCACCTTCCAATTTCTACTCTTTACTTTACTCGTTTTGTATTCCTTGGTTCGTTCCACTTATATTGTCCAACCCCATAAAGACTTATCTACTGCCCCACTTTATATATAATTTTCTAATACTTTACTTGGAAAATCTTAATAAGTCATATTTTCAGTTACAATAATTTCTTTTTGAAATATATATACACGGTTTCTTTTATGAAATTCCCAAAATACAAATTTCATATCAAAATACTTAGTCTTACAAAATTCCCATTTCTAGATTTTTCTATATATCGTGTTTTGACTCAAAGTGGTTCCACATGTTTCCATAAAACACCTCTTTGTTACACCCTTTTCGTGGAACACAATTATCTATCTAAAATTTCCATATTTCTTCATTCACTTACTCATTAACCAAACTTACTTACCTCAATTCTGTTGTCATATAAAGGTTTAGTTAGAACTCCTAAAATCCACCTCTTTTGTCCAGTTGACAAAATCCTGATAAGCATCAAATATAATAATGTGTCATAACAAAAGGGTGAATTCATATCCAATCTTTAGGTATAACCCAAGGCTACATTTCTTGGGCTTACAAAATATTCCCGTTAGAACTCTTAAACTTCCAAAAAGCCAAAAATTGTTAACAACATATTATATATTTTCTTTGACTCAAGACCCCAATTATGGTTACTGAAAATTCAGAATTCTCTCATAGTAGGTAACGATCCCTTTCTCACAACAAGCTAATGTATTAATACGAGATAGCTACCCTTACAGGTTTTCATATCAATATTGCTTTAACATAATTGGTACTAAAGCAATAATCAGAAAAAGGTTTTCCCATTCGTCTTAGACCCACACATCACCAACGTAGACTTTAGCGGTCTCCCTACAACATAAGTCAATAACTAGGCTTAGGTAGAAGCTGGCCAAAGGGTTACGGTAACTAGTTAAAAAATTCTTTGGATGTTCTACAAATAACCTTTGCTCTAATATTTCTTTTTCCACTACTCAAAACTTGTCGGAAATCAGGGGCAGAAAAATCTAATCATAGGGAAAATCTAGCTCATAGTTCTTTCCAAAATACCATTAACACAAGTCGAAGAGAAATGTTCCTTTCCCCATAATTCACATTTGACTACTGCTAAACCAAGGGAACAATCCATCTTTGAAGAAAAGACAAATGACACTTCTAATCCAAAAATGCTTACACCCAATTTAAAAAAGTTCCCTATTTGGCCTTTTTTTCAAAATCTTTCTGATACAACTGAAGTCCAACTATTTCCTTTCCAATATCAAGGATGACTTATTATATGGACAACTTGTCTAAACTCCAAACCTATCCATCGATAACACGATTCCCTAGCCAAAAAAGATTCTAGTCAAAGGCATAAAACTCAACCCTGACTTACAACACCAAAACCATGTGCTTTATCTAAAATTCTACATATTTAGCTTCATCACAAACGAAGATACAAAAGTATCTCTCTCTCCTAGAGTTAGTCTTTCAATCGCTTACCATATTCGAAATATGTAGCACAAAGAGAACTGGATCGATGTTGCCTATAGATGCATTAAGAAAAATTGGAATATTAACATGACTGACCCTCCAAGTCACAAGAAGTCTCAAAAATTAGTCCATCACATAACCTAGCTTAAACATTTTCATCTTGTAATTAAATTATTCCCCAATTGGCTGACTAATCCATCCTCCAAATTTTGCTTACTTCAAAACCTTAGAATATAAGCACCCCAATTAAACATATTATTAGTGCAAAAATCTGGGATAGCCAATTATATGGTTGATCTATCCTATCCCAAAACCAACCGATACCCGGAAATGCCCAAACATCTACTAAATAACGATTTCTAGCTTCAACACCGGATCACCATAGATAATCAATTTGATATCCCTACGGGGATCAGAAACTACTACCGGACTTAAGTGCAAAACAGTCAACCGGTGCTATCATCACACCCTTAAGGATTTACTATTTATGTAAAGGTTATTTTTGTTAGATCTACAATACATATGCTTCACATGACTCAACTTATCCTGGCTATGGCCCACAAAACCACTCCAAAGCAACATATCAGAGGAAAATGGGACAAAATACTCCTAAACCAATCAGGAAAACTAGAAAGAACTAAAGATGGATAACATTCTTTCTTTCACTAACCCTTGACTCCTACCATTTCTTGATCACTTTTTGTTCAACACCTTGCCTCATATTCCTTTTTTCATTAATATATTCTTGTTGAACTTTCACTTGCCATCCTTAAATTTACCCTTTAGGAAGTTTTAATTTATACCAAATTGTTTGGTTACTGAAAATGTAAAAATATATTTTCATAGTATAAGATATTCTAATTTATAAAAATTCGTAATTGCAAGATATTTCTTTTTCATTATCTTTAAGTTGATGGGTAATGCGCAATATGGTTAAATCCCTATTTCGCACCGATCCATTCATTCTTGCAATGATGTTTTGTTAATGTTAATTTCATGCCAAATTATGGAAATACTTCCCTTTTTCTTAACCAATCAATCTAGGTTATTCCTAGCTTCCAAACTATCCTTTTGTTACTAAAATAATATGGTTGATGCATCCATGATTAACCCTTTTTAATATTTGTCAAGCAACAAGTTTCTTTCTAACACCAACCTTAACCAACTATCGAGTAAACCGGTTTGTCCACTAATCAAATTTTCAACCTACAAAGAAAAACTTAGACAGGTCGCCTTATAACTCATCTAAAAAAATAGAGATGTAAAATTCGAGAGAGTCAAACGAAGGTTGTAACTAAAAGAGGGATATTTTTATTTCAAAAAGTAACTTTTGGTTTCTAAAAAATGTGTTTTCTTTTGAAAATACTTTCTTTAAAAACAAAACTTTAGTGATCTTGGTAACCTTAGGCTTTGATACCAAATGTAACACCCAACATTCCTTACGTCGTCCATATGACGATTTCATTCAGAAAATATGGTGTACTGTAGGTATAAAGACCAAAAACATCACAAATACTGAGATTTCACAAAACATTAAATAATAAATTTACAGTGGAAGAAGACAATTTCATTTAAATGCAAAACCATCTTTATTTTAAATAACCAAATAGTTACTAAATGATATGTCTCAATATCCTAGTCAAAACAACATCAGAGTACAATATAATACTATCCCCCAAATAGTCAAAAAGTTACAACCTAACGTTGGAAAGAAAACAAGAAGTAATCCATAATTTGTAGATATTCTTCATGATAGAATCAACAAATAAATAAAACTAAATATTTCCTCTATGTAAGCCTGGGAAGAAACGAGAAAGGAAGAAAGGAAACGAGTCAGACATAAAGTCTAGTGAGCTTCCATGATTACTAGCATGACAGCTATGTTAAGGAAAAATCGATAAATAGTAGTTCAAATGTCATAAAATGGTAAGTGTCTGTGCACATCTAAAGGTGAATAATAAGTGATTTGAATTGATATAAAGGATTAGCTGTTCTTAAAAGGACAATGGTGATAGTAATGATCTTGTTAACGCTGATTTATTGTTTTGCGCTACTACAATTGCGAATCTAAATAAATAATTAGGAAACAATTTCCTAATGCTATTGATTGATTGGCTTCTTTAACCAAACGTGAATAACCTGTGAAAACTATGAAATTGGGGTAACCCCGAACCCACCAATTAAAAAGACACAACATTAATAACATACATATCATCGTCTTATCTTCCCTATTCGTAATGATGCACACTCATCATTCCACATGAACATTCCTTTACCAACCTCGTTTGAACCACTTACTATCCAGTTCAGTATAAATATGCCTTAGGCTCTAGATAGTGCGAGACTATGTGATAATTAAGGAATACTGACTATTATGGATTCCCACACAAAAATACACTTGACACAAGTTACCCTTAGACTTGGTCCGCAATTTATAACTAGGATTTCTACGAGCCCCTTATGTCCCACTAGAATAGACCCCCTTTGTTTTATCTTATTAATCTGTCAATTTTAGCCTAACACATTTAAATTCATTAATAAACCCAATATAACCACGTGTTATATTCCTAATTTGTAATTAAAATTATAAATAAATGTAATCTATTTATACAACCCTTACTCATGTCACTTAATGTCCAATTAAGTCCAATTTATCACTGCTTACATGCTACTTAATTTCCAATTAAGTGTAGTTCATTCCAATTTACATGTTTTCTAAATAAATATTACTTAATGTCCAATTAAGTGTAATTCATTCCAATTTACATGTTTTCCAAATAAATTTTACTTAATGTCTAATTAAGTACAATTCATTTTAGTCTATATGTTTTCCAAATACATGTTACTTAATGTCAATATTAGCAATTCATTCCAATTTATATGTTTTCTAAATACATGATACTTAATGTTCAATCAAGTGCAATTCATTAAAAAATTTATATTTTCCAAATACATGTTACTTAATGTCAATATTAAGTGAAATTAATTCCATTTTATATGTTTTCCGAAGTCATGTTACTTAGTGTCCAGTTGTGCAATTCATTCCAATTTACGTGTTTTCCAATTAAATTGTTACTTAAGTTTTATATTAAGTGCAATTCATTATCTTCCAACATGCAAAAATCCTCTTTTTAACATGCTTTCAATACTTTCCCAATTTTATAGTTTGTTTGTTGATTACATCTTTTAATCAAACTTCAACTTGCCTCTTTTATACCCATTATTGCATAAAGCATCAGTAAACCCCGATTATTCCTTTTTATGAATTTTTCCTATTATTATCCAATGATGCTATAAACATTCTATTACGTGGTTTAACCCAATTTGCACAAAAATAAGAATGAATAAAAGTTTTAGGCTTAAAAAGGCCTAAACTCAATGTTAGAAATAAAAACGAAATGGTCGACGCTCTCGTATGACCTAAGCTCAAATGGACCGAAATAGATTTGAAATAAAAATAGGGCTAATTACAGAACTATAATAAAATTTCGTATGAAGGACAGAGCTGTAGATAACTAAAAAAATTACGGTAATGGATCTACTAAAACAGATAAAAGGGAAAAATATGAACAGAAATTAGATCTAAAAAAATTATTTGCAGAGAAAAGAATTAGGGATAGCTGGATCTGTAAACAAATGAACTAGATCTATGTATAACTACAGAAAGATTTAGATCTGAAACACTGTAACAACTATTATTTCAATTTTAACCATAACTTGGAAGAAATCTTGTAACTATAGTAATACTTACCCAAAATTTGAGAAAAATCCAGTAAGCCTTTGTAGATTCTCTCTATCTATGAATATCCCCTAGAAATATTTGTAGAACAAAGCCTCAATACTGCATTAAAGATTTAGTTGAGAAAAGGGTTATTTGAGAGAAGTAGAGAAATGAAGTGATGAATATTACGTTAGGTTTCGACTGCTATTTATATTAGAGTTAGGTTGTCCAGGTTCATTGGAACGTAGGTTGAGATTTTGTGCAATTAGATTAGAAGAGGCATTTGGAAGCAAAACCAAAAACAGTGCTAGAATGGTTGAAATAGTGATTAGTAAACAACGTTCCCAAGCCATGTCATGGTCGACATACTCCCTTATATGGGTCGACGCAGTGGTCGACCTGGCTTAGGTCATATTATATATTTTTTCCTTCTGGTTTTCATTTAATCTTTAAACAACTATAGCTTCTTCGTTTTAGGTCTGATTTTTGCAAATCAAACGTTTATCTTAGACATAATTCCGTACCAAACCCAATAGTGCAACGCCGTTTCCCCATTCTCAATATTTTATTGATTAATGTTTACTTTCTTTGTTTATTCCTTAATTAGTTAATTCAGTAACTAATCATTGTTTTATTAAAACTTGGGTTGTTACATATTCCATGAGTCGTGTCCTAACATCCATGGTTTATCTTCATAAACATTTCATCTTCTTAAATCCTTTCGGTGTTTAGAGTCTATGATTTGAATTTTTGAGGAAATTAAAACCCTATCCTCTTTATTTTATCTAATTGACTTGTTAAATTAAAATAAATTAGGGTGGATAAATGAATTAGATCCAAGATATTATATGTGAGATTCGAGTTGGGGTAAAAGAGTCATAATCTAAAATGAATCAGAGTAAAGAAGTGGAAATAAGTAAGTTTTGTTTGCTATGCTAACTTTAATGAAATTTATAAGTGGGATTGAGGGATGGAAAATATTGATTATTTATTGTTAACTAAGAATTAATTGAATAGTGACTATAAATTGAAATGCTGATACTTAGTGTTGCGTCGTATTTATTTGAATTAAATTGATAATATTTGAGTTAATGCAACTATTATGAAGGTCATGAGTGAACTAATAATGTTGGATTGTCAATTGTTTTGAAGTATCCATTGGTTATTTTAAGGGATTCTGACTAATATGCCCAATTAACATTATTAATAGAATTTTCTTAAACACTTAAACAAGACATTCCTGCATATTTGTAACACCCCGTATTTTCTGAGAATATTAAAAGAAAAAATTAAAGAATACTTAATTTTTAAAATGAGAATTAAGGGAAACAGGTTATGCCATTGCGTTCGTCTCGGAATTATTTTTGGAATAGAGTCCAAGTTTTCGTAAATCAGTCTTCGTATGAAGTAGTTATGGCCTTCGGAAGATTCAAGAGAAATTAAGAAAATTAAATAGTAAAATAACCCAGACAGGTCAACTTAGAGGTCAACCTATACAAAGAATGGTCGACCTGGGGGTTGACCTACCCCAGGCTGGGTCGACCAGGAGGTCGAGTTGGGGGTCGACTGCCCCCCCCCCCCCCTCGTCCAGATCCAAATCTGAGACAATTCTGACTAGTTGCTGAGTCATTTCTGACCTGTTGCTGAGTCACTAGGCCTAGGTGGAAATTCTGGATAACTCTATCTAGTCTGGATGATTGTGATTGCTCCTAAAACGATCTAACGGTTCATATAAGATTAAACTATCATTCCAAGGAGCCACCATATCGTCCATGATTATTCTAGTTTAGCCACCATTCCTTCTTCAACATGAAAACAAGATTAAAGCTACGAATCAAAGCTAACTTAGAGAATTGATAGTCTTTTTCAAGGGATTGCTTTCCAATTTCAAAAAATAGATCCCAGAAAACAAGAATTTCTTTTCTTTGTAAGTCCTGTTATTATTTAGATGTGAACGATCAAAAGTTATGATTTGTAATAAAATGAAAACTATCGTTATTCCTAGTTGTAAGATAATGATGATGCTAATTCATGCCTATTCTAGTAACGATTCTATCGTATATGCTTATGAGATTATTGTTGTTATTATGTTGGTGTTAAACCAATCATGTATTATGTAAAGTTGATGATTTATTCATGTTATGTTACATGCTAGTTGTTAGGCTATGTGGTTATTATGTTGATGAAAACGAATCATTCAAAAATTGGTGATTCATTCATGTTATGTTACATGCAAGTTGTTAGGCTATATGGTTATTATGTTGATGTAAACCAATCATGTAAAAATTGGTGATTCATTCATGTTATGTTATAAGCAAGTTGTTAGCCTATGTGGTTATTATGTTGATGTAAACCAATCATGTAAAAATTGGTGATTCATTCATGTTATGTTACATGCAAGTTGTTAGGCTATGTGGTTATTATGTTGAAGTAAACCAATCATGTAAAATTGGTGATTCATTCATGTTATGCTAGATGCAAATTATTAGGCCAAGACATGTACTATGTTTAGATTTACATTTAGATCTATGAAAATTGGGTCCAAGATTAAAGTTCATATTTACATACCTTGTTAAACTTGTGTAAAACCATATGCTTAAGATTCATGTTTGTTGGATCCAAAATAAAAGTTCATATTTACATGCCTTGTTAAACTTGTGTAATTCCATATGTTTAAGATTCATAATTATTGGACCCAAATTAAAAGTTCACATTCACATGTCTAGTCGAACTTGTGAAATTATATATGTTTCCAAAACAAAAATATAGATTTGCAAGCCTAGTTGGATTTGGGTAATTTCATATGCTTAAAGACTCATGTTAGTTGGATCCAAAAATGCACGTTCATTATTTTATGCCACATTTACATGACACATGTTTAGTTAGTTCCTTATTATTTTATGTTGTGTGAATGGTACATGCTCCCTTCTTTCCCTTTTTTGTATATAAGTTAGGCTAAGTTACAAGCCTAACATTTTATGTGAATTTTGCAAATGTATGACGGGTGTAACGTTGGAAAAATCTTAGAAACTATTATTATTGGCATAATTTGGCCCATAAATAAGTGAATGGTTACTGGCATAAAAGTGGTATAATTTATATACCAAAATTTGAAAATATGATTTAGAGGTTAAATGGGGCATGACTTGAATGGCAATAATTGTGGATAATCTACATATAAATTTGAAAGATAAATACGTAAATTAAGTAAAAGACGAACATGCCTAACCCGAGGTTAGATTGAGTTGTGGTGTAAAACTCCCCGGAACCCCCCGAAACCTCCTGGCACATCCAGTAACCACAACAACACCTATTTAAAGAGAGAGGTTAGTGCATCATGCCTAAGGAAAGCCCTTGGTTAGATTGAATTGTGGTGTAAAACTGCCCGGAATTGCCCGACACATCCAGTAACCGCAACAACACATATCTAGTGTGAGAGGTTGGTGCATTAATAAATCAATTAATGCTAATGAAAAAGATGAATGACTAGGGTTAAGTTCATAGGAACACTTGACAAATATAACATGAATGACTAGGGTTAAGTTAATAGGAAATACTTAACCAGTATAGCATGATGAATGGGTAGGGTTAAGTAATAAGAAACACTTAACCAATATAACTTGATTTGTGGTAAGGTTAAGTTAAAACAAGAGGGCAACACTTAACCTATATAACTTGATTTGTGGTAGGGTTAAGTTAGCACAAGAAGGCAACACTTAACCAAAGTAGCATGACAAGTAGGTGGGTTAAGTAACTTGAATTGATTGATGACACTAAACAAATAAAACATGATAAACATGTGCGGTTAAGTTAACAAGAAACACTTGACCAATACAACTTGATGGACAAACGGGGTTAAGTTAATAGGAAACACTTAACCAATCAATCATGATAAGTGAGGAGGGTTAAGTTAATAAGAAACACTTAACCAACATGACATGATGAATGGGTGGTTTAATTTAACATGAATGGACAACACTTAACCAATATGGCATAATGTGCTGGAGGGTTAACTACATATCAAGTTGGGTGGGTAATATTAGTAAATATAGGCCCACAAACTTAACCATTAAATAAACATGCTTGAATCAGTAGGAGGGTTAAGTACATATCAGGTTGGTGGGTAGTATTAGTAAATATAGGCCCACAAACTTAACCATCAAATAAACATGCTTGAATCAGTGGAAGGTTAAGTACGTATCGGATTGGTGGGTAATATTAGTAAATATAGGCCCACAAACTTAACCAATAGGAAACCCTAGTAACGGGAACCCATTTCAGTCGTAAACCACATAGATGTATCATGGTACCCTGAACTAGGTAGGGTGGGGCACGATTACCGGGCTGATTATAAGCGGTCAAAACAGCGGCAGGGGGTACATTAGCGTAGGTTCCGACAGTTTACGGGCATGCACGTACTCCGAAGTGGGAAAAAGCAGGCATTGGGTACCATTAGTAATTCACTGTGCATCTTGAATTGTGTCGGGATGCTATCGTAAGGATTGATACAACTTATGGTAGGACCAGCATAGGGTATCTACACGCAAGAGAGGGCCGATTGACACAGATACAAGGAAAAATTAATACGAGTAAGGAGCTGATCGATAGAGTATTAAGGGTTCATCTAACTTGTTCATGGCAGTTAGGCAGATTGAGGTGGAATGCTCATGATAGATGTACACCTGAAGGCTACCACAATTGCGGGGATTGAGATCACATTAAAATATGATCATTTTATATAGATTACTAGTTAGGACACTAGTTAAGTGGTGCAAAGAAGTAAAATGGGTGCGATAGCATATTCAGCTTTATTATCTAATTTCTGGGGTGATGTCCTTGATTTAATTTATTCATGTCATAACCCTTTTCTTATTTACATGCTAAATAGTCACTGGACTTACCAGACTCATGTCTGACCCATTTTCTTTCGTCTTCTTTTCTTCTGTTTCCCCCCCAGGTCCATAAGGAGGGAATACTTCAGCATAGATCGGATAATTTCCAGCTTGAAGAAAGTAGATGTATTGCTTGGAATCTTTTTCCTTGGGCTATGCCTTTGGATACTCTCTTATTGGGGATTTATGCTTCCTTACTATTGTTTTAATGCTTCTTTATGTTTTAATTCAAGACAGAGATTTTGTTGTAATAATTTGGAAGTTAGTTTGAAACATTTATTTAATGTTTTAACTGAACCACGTAATTATGAAATAAATTTAGTTTTTCCGCTGTTTATTTGTTTGTCATGTAATTTATCTGCATCTTTTACCTAAGATGCTCCACCAAAGTTAAGGCATTCCCTTTGTGAGTGACCTTAACGGAGGTGGGGTGTTTCACTTGGTATCAGAGCTGAAGGTTACCAGATCAGATAAAAGATTTGAAAAAAATATTTTCAAAGTGGTTGTAAAAGAAGCATTTTCAAAAGAAAAGTTTTGTTTTAAAGGCATATTCCCCAAAACAATATGCATTATCTTTTGATCCTCTTTTTCCTTCTTTCCTGAGTCTCTGGGGCTCCTGTCTTTCTGGGAGATAACCTCATCGCAGCATGGTTCCGTAGGCTCAACGAGACTACGACACTTATCAAGGGGCAAACAAGTGCCCAACTTCCATATATAGCCATAGTAGTTTCACCTACGGCTAATTTTCTTTCAAGCTTTGTAAGATTCTTTGTGCGATGGAGGCATCTTTCGAGAGACTTATCAATGTTTTACACATGGATTGTAAAGACGAGACTGAGGGAGTTTTGCTAAGGAGCAAAACCCAAGGATGAGGAACTCTTGCATATGGACTTGGTTCACAAAGGAGGTAAAAAGTATAACCTAAAACATGAGGAATTTTCATTATTAAGGACAAAGGCAAGAACAAAGGACAAGATTTTCCAGAAGGCAAGTGCATGCTCCCACCACCAGCATACCTGAGAGAGAGGTAGTAAAGCTTCGGTTGAAAAAGTCTAGTTTTTCTTCTTGATCATCCTGTTAGCACTCTTTTTGATTTTAGCGCTTCACATTCGTTTATATCTACTTCCACAGTTGAGTCTCTGCACCTTAGTACTTGCGTAGTAGAAGATCCCATTATTGTCTTAAATCCAATTTATGGTTCGGCTCATTTATCTTTGGTTTGTAAGGATTTGATATACTTATGTTTTTTCATTCATGGGATATGGGTTAATTCTAGGCATGGATTGGTTAGCTAGTAATTGTGAAAGGAGGGTGACTTTCGACTTGCCTTGGGTATACCCTCGAAATTTCGTGTGATCCTAAGGGATCAGTTTGTCTTAGCCTCCTAGAATCACTTTATATATTTATCGACGATTTTCGATCCGTTGGAGTACTCCATGAGTACGCAGATGTTTTTTATTAAGGTTAGGGGTTTGTCCCCTAAAACGGCAGGTAGACATCCACATATATTTAGTTGACAATGCAAAGCCAGTTATGCGATCAACAATAGTTTTGGAGCAAGATTGGCGAGGATAGCCATAATCGGTTAAGTGCTCAATTGTTTGGTTGTTTTGCTAGTATCATCTCACATAGATCGTCCAAATTCGGAGGAGGTGTTCCTTGGGTGCTTGTCTGATATTGGTTCAGGCCTTTGGGTTTGTACTTGAGGGATATCAAGTTCGACCAGGATGGTTTGTGTGAGAGATATCGACCCTCAGATTTGTGACATGATGGATAAGCTAAGAAGATGAGAGACCTCTAATCATCTTAGTATATACACTAGGTATCATGGTTAACATCTGTTTATCTTGGAAAGAAAGTTCGGCTACATTGGATACACCCTAGCATAGTAAGCGATCGAGGTCCTATCTTTACTAGTGCGTTTTGGAAATGGAGGTCAAGAAGCTTCGCAATCATGAAGTTAAATTAGTTAAGGTACGGTGGAGTGAAGATCAAGAAGATGCAACGTGGAATACTAAAGACTAGATACGCGCATCATACCCTTTTTGAGGGTATATCCTTGATTCCACTTTTTCTGTAATATTTATTTGCATGCAAGTCTTTATCTTTTAGGTATATCCTCTCGGTCCTTTCCATGATCCTTAGGTAAAATCCAATGGATGTAAACATGTATTTGAAACATATTATGATTGATGGTTGCAGGTGGTTGCTCATGGATGCACATACACACATTAGGCACTAGATCGGGTCAGTCACTTTCATATTGCATATGCATGAGTGAATTTTTATATATATGAACTGAAACTTGATGTGTTATCATACAGATGTTGCATTTGTATGAATGATTGTGCACTCATGTAGAAGTTATAAAGTACAATTAGGATTAATTGCATACATGATAGACTCATGGCACTGACATAATTCACATTGAGGAGGTTAGCTAAATCAGTAGACCGCTTGATTTTGCATTAGATAAGGACATGTACACACACTATGCATATGATCATGAAATCATTAGAAATCTTTTTAAAGACAATGGACGCCTGTGATTGAATGGTTGAGTAGATGGATGTTGGATGTTAGGATACAAATTCTTCTTAACTTAGAGATTTCGGGGACGAAATCCTTTAAGGAGGGGAGAATGTAACACCCCGTGTTTTCTGTGAATACTAAATGAACGAATTAAAGAATATTTAATTTTTAAAATGAGAATTAAGGGAAACGGGTTACGCCATATCGTTCATCTCGGAAATCTGCTCGGAATAGAGTCCAAGTTTTCATAAATCGATCTTCGGATGAAGGAGTTATTCCCTTCGGAAGATTCAAGGGAAATTCAGAAAATTAAATAGTAAAATAACCCAGACAGGTCGACCTAGAGGTCAACCTATACCAAGGCAGGTCGACCTGGGGGTCGACATACACCAGGCCAGGTCGACCAGGGGGTCGACCTGGGGTCGACCTACCCCCCTTGCCCAGATCCAAATCTGAGACAATTCTGACTAGTTGCTGAGTCCTTTCTGACCTGTTGCCGAGTCACTAGGGCTTAGGTGGCAATTCTGGATAAATCTATCTAGTCTGGACGTTTGTGATTGCTCCTAAAACGATCTAACTACTCACATAAGATTTAACTTATATAAAAGCAACCCTAATCCTCAATCCCTAAATCACACAAATTCATTCCAAGGAGCCACCATGTCATCCATGATCATTCTAGTTTAGCCACCATTCTTTCTTCAAGTTGAAAACAAGATTAAAGCTACGAATCAAAGCTAACTTAGAGAATTAATAGTCATCTTCAAGGGATTGCTTTCCAATTTCAGAAAAAAGATCCCAGAAGACAAGACTTTCTTTTCTTTGTAAGTCCTGTTATTATTTAGATGTAAATGATTAAAAGTTTGATTTGTAATAAAATGAAAACTAGCGTTATTTCTAGTTGTAAGACAATGATGATGCTAATTCATGCCTATTCTTGTAATGATTCTATCATATATGCTTATGAGATTGTTATGGTTATTATGTTGGTGTTAAACTAATCATGTATTATGTAAAGTTTGGTGATTTATTCATGTTATGTTACATGCAAGCTGTTAGGCTATGTGGTTATTATGTTGATGAAAACCAATCATGTAAAAATTGGTGATTCATTCATGTTATGTTACATGCAAGTTGTTAGGCTATGTGGTTATTATGTTAATGTAAACCAATCATGTAAGAATTGGTGATTCGTTCATGTTATGTTACACGCAAGTTGTTAGACTATGTGGTTATTATGTTGATGTAAACCAATCATGTAAAAATTGGTGATTCATTCATGTTATGTTACATGCAAGTGGTTAGGCTGTGTGGTTATTATGTTGATGTAAACCAATCATGTAAAATTGCTTATTCATTCATGTTATGTTACATGGAAATTATTAGGCCAAGAAATGTATTATGTTTAGATTTACTTTTAGATCTATGAAAATTGGATCCAAGATTAAAGTCCATATTTACATACCTTGTTAAACTTGTGTAAAACCATATGCTTAAGATTCGTGTTTGTTGGATCCAAAATAAAAATTCATTACATGCCTTGTTAAACTTGTGTAATTCCATATCTTTAAGATTCATAATTATTGGATCCAAATTAAAAGTTCGCATTCACATGTCTAGTCGAACTTGTGAAATTCTATATGTTTAAGGTTTATGTTCATTGGACCCAAAAATAATAATATACATTTACATGCCTAGTTGGATTTGAGTAATTTCATATGCTTAAAGACTCATGTTTGTTGGATGCAAAAATGCAAGTTCATTATTTTATGCGACATTTACATGACGCATGTTTATTTAGTTCCTTATTATTTAATGTTGTGTGAATGGTACATTCTCCCTTCTTTCCCCTTTTTGTATGTAAGTTAGGCTAAGTTATGAGCCTAACATTCTATGTGAATTTTGCGAACGTATGACGGGGGTAACGTTGGGAAAATTTTAGAAACTATTATTATTGGCATAATTTGGCCCATAAATAATTGAATGGTTACTGGAATAAAAATGGTATAACTTATGTACCAAAAATTGAAAATATGATTTAGAGGGTAAATGGGGCATGACTTGAATGGAAATAATTGTGGATAATTTACATATAAATTTGAAAGATAAATATGTAAATTAAGTAAAAGACGAACATGCCTAACCTGAGGTTAGATTGAGTTGTGGTGTAAAACTGCCCGGTACCGCCCCACACATCCAGTAACCAAAACAACACCTATCTAATGTGACGCGTTAGTGCATCATGCCCAAGGAAAACCCGAGGTTAGATTGAGTTGTGGTGTAAAAACTGCCCGGAACCGCCCGGCACATCCAGTAACCACAACAAAACATATCTAATGTCAGAGGTTGGTGCATTAATAATCAATTAATGCTAATGAACAAGATGAATGACTATGGTTAAGTTCATAGGAACACTTAACCAATATAACATAAATGACTAGGGTTAAGTTAATAGGAAACACTTAACCAGTATCAGTATATCATGATGAATGGGTAGGGTTAAGTAATAAGAAACACTTAACCAATATAAGTTGATTTGTGGTACGGTTAAATTAAAACAAGAGGGCAACACTTAACCAATATAACTTGATTTGTGGTAGGGTTAATTTAACACAAGAAGGCAACACTTAACCAAAGTAGCATGAAAAGCAGGTGGGTTTAGTAACTTGAATTGTTTGATGACACTTAACCAATACAACATGATGAACACGTAGGGTTAAGTTAACAAGAAACACTTGACCAATACAACCTGATGGACGAACGGGGTTAAGTTAATAGGAAACACTTAACCAGTCCAATATGATAAGTGGGAAGGGTTAAGTAAATATGAAACACTTAACCAACATGACATGATGAATTGGTGGGTTAAGTTAACATGAATGGACAACACTTAACCAATATGGCATAATGTGCGGGAGGGTTAAGTACATATCAAGTTGGGTGGGTAATATTAGTAAATATAGGCCCACAAACTTAACCATTAAATAAACATGCTCGAATCAGTAGGTGGGTCAAGTACATATCGGGTTGGTGGGTAATGTTAGTAAATTTAGTCCCACAAACTTAACCATTAAATAAACATGCTTGAATCAGTGGGAGGGTTAAGTACATACCGGATTGGCGGGTAATATTAGTAAATATAGGCCCACAAACTTAACCAGTAGGAAAGCCTAGTAACGGGAACCCATTTCAGCATTAACCCACATAGATGTATCATGGTACCCTTATCTAGGCAGGGTTGGGAACGATTACTTGGCTGATTATAAGCGCTCAAAACAGGGGCAGGGATTACGTCAGTGTAGGTTCCGACGGTTTACGTGCGTGCACATGCTCCGGAGTAGGAAAAAGCAGGCACTGGTTACCCGTAGTTATACACTGTGCATCTTGAATCGTGTTGGGTTCCTATCATACGGATCGATACATCTTATGGTGGACCAGCACAGGGTATCTACACGCAAGAGAGGGTCGATTTACACAGACATAAGGAAAATTTAATACGAGTAAGGACCCGATCGATAGAGTAGTAAGGGTACATCTAACTTGTTCGTTACAATTAGGCAGATTGAGATGGAATCCTCACTGTAGATGTTCACCTGAAGGCTACCACAATTGCGGGGATTGGGATCACATTACAATATGATCATTTTATAAAGATTACTAGCTAGGACAATAGTTAGGTGGTGCAGAGAAGTAAAATGGTTGCGATAGCATATTCGGCCTTATTATCTTATTTCTGGGGTGATGTCCTAGATTCCGTTTATTCATCTCATAACCCTTTTCTTGTTTACATGCTAAATAGTCACTGGACTTACAAGACTCATTTCTGACCCATTTTCTTTCGTCTTCTTTTCTTCCGTCCCACACCCCCACCCCCCCACCCCCCCCCCCCCTCCCCGGGCGTAGGGAGGGAATACTTCAGCTTAGATCAGATCATTTCCAGCTTGAAGAAAGTAGATGTATTGCTTGGAATGTTTTTCCTTGGGCTATGACTTTGGATACTCTCTTATTGCGGATTTATGCTTCCTTACTATTGTTTTAATGCTTCTTTATGTTTTAATTCAAGACAGAGATTTTTTTTGTAATAATTTGGAAGTTAGTTTGAAACATTTGTTTAATGTTTTAACTGAACCACGTATTTATGAAATAAATTTAGTTTTTCCGCTGTTTATTTGTCTATCTTGTAATTTATCTGCATCTTTAACCTGAGATGCTCCACCAAAGTTAAGGCATTCCCTTTGTGAGTGACCTTAACGGAGGTGGGGTGTTTCACTTGGTATCAGAGCTGAAGGTTACCCGATCAGATAAATGATTTGAAAATTTTACTTTCAAAGCGGTTGTAAAAGAAGCATTTTCAAAAGAAAAGTTTTGTTTTAAAGGCATATTCCCCAAAACAATATGCATTATCTTTTGATCCTCTTTTTTCTTCTTTCCTGAGTCTCTAGGGCTCCTGTCTTTCTGGGAGATAACCTCATCGCAGCATGGTTTCGTAGGCTCAACGAGACTACGACACTTGTCAAAGGGCAAACAAGTGCCCAACTTCCATCTATAGCCATAGTAGTTTCACCTGCGGCTAATTTTCTTTCAAGCTTTGTAGGATTCTCTATGCGATGGAGGCATCTTTTGAGAGACTTATCAACGTTTTACTCATGGATTGTAAAGACGAGACTGAGGGAGTTTAGCTAAGGAGCACAACCCTATTTGAGGGTATATCCTTGATTCCACTTTTTCTGTAATATTTATTTGCATGCAAGTCTTTATCTTTTAGGTATATCCTCTCGGTCCTTTCCACGATCCTTAGGTAAAATCCAATGGATGTAAACATGTATTTGAAACATATTATGATTAATGGTTGCAAGTGGTTGCTAGTGGTTGCTCATAGATGCATATACACACATTAGGCACTAGATCGGCTCAGTCACTTTCATATTGCATATGCATGAGTGAATTTTTATATATATGAACAGAAACTTGATGTGTTATCATATAGATGTCGCATTTGTATGAACGATTGTGCACTCATGTAGAAGTTATAAAGTACAATTAGGAATAATTGCATACATGATGGACTCATGGCACTGACATAATTCACATTGAGGAGGTTAGCTGAATCAGTAGACCGCTTGATTTTGCATTAGATAAGGACATATACACACACTATGAATATGATCATGAAATCATTAGAAATCTTTTTAAAGACAATGGACACCTGTGATTGAATGGTTGAGTAGATGGATGTTGGATGTGAGGATATGCATTCTTCTTAACTTAGAGATTTCGGGGACGAAATCCTTTAAGGATAGGAGAATGTAACACCCCATGTTTTCTGTGAATACTAAAAGAACGAATTAAAGAATATTTAATTTTTAAAATGAGAATTAAGGGAAACGTGTTATGACATATCGTTCATCTCGGAAATCTGCTTGGAATAGAGTCCAAGTTTTCGTAAATCGGTCTTCCGATGAAGGAGTTATTTCCTTCGGAAGATTCAAGAGAAATTCAGAGAATTAAATAGTAAAATACCCCAGATAGGTCGACCTAGAGGACAACCTATACCAAGGTAGGTCGACCTGGGGGTCGACATACACCAGGCCAGGTCGACCAGGGGGTCGACCTGAGGTCGATCTACCCCCCTTACCCAGATCCAAATCTGAGACAATTCTGACTAGTTGCTGAGTCCTTTCTGACCTGTTGCCAAGTCACTAGGGCTTAGGTGGCAATTCTGGATAAATCTATCTAGTCTAGACGTTTGTGATTGCTCCTAAAACGAACTAACGATTCACATAAGATTAAACTTCTATAAAAGCAACCCTAATCCTCAAACCCTAAATCACACAAATTCATTACAAGGAGCCACCATGTCGTCCATGATCATTCTAGTTTAGCCACCATTCCTTCTTCAACTTGAAAACAAGATTAAAGCTACGAATTAAAGCTAACTTAGAGAATTAATAGTCTTTTTCAAGGGATTGCTTTCCAATTTCAGAAAACAGATCCCAGAAGACAAGACTTTCTTTTCTTTGTAAGTCCTATTATTATTTAGATATGAACGATTAAAAGTTTGATTTGTAATAAAACGAAAACTAGCGTTATTTCTAGTTGTAAGATAATGATGATGCTAGTTCATGCCTATTCTTGTAATGATTCTATCGTATATGCTTATGAGATTATTATGGTTATTATGTTGGTGTTAAACCAATCATGTATTATGTAAAGTTTGGTGATTTATTCATGTTATGTTACATGCAAGCTGTTAGGCTATGTGGTTATTATGTTGATGGAAACCAATCATGTAAAAATTGGTGATTCATTCATGTTATGTTACATGCAAGTTGTTAGGCTATGTGGTTATTATGTTCATGTAAACCAATCATGTAAAAATTGGAGATTCATTCATGATATGTTACACGCAAGTTGTTAGGCTATGTGGTTATTATGTTGATGTAAACCAATCATGTAAAAATTGGTGATTCATTCATGTTATGTTACATGCAAGTTGTTAGGCTATGTGGTTATTATGTTGATGTAAACCAGTTATGTAAAATTGGTTATTCATTCATGTTATGTTACATGTAAATTATTAGGCCAAGAAATGTATTACGTTTAGATTTACATTTAGATCTATGAAAATTGGATCCAAGATTAAAGTCCATATTTACATACCTTGTTAAACTTGTGTAAAACCATATGCTAAAGATTCGTGTTTGTTGGATCCAAAATAAAAGTTCATTACATGCCTTGTTAAACTTGTGTAATTCCATATGTTTAAGATTCATAATTATTGGATCCAAATTAAAAGTTCGCATTCACATTTCTAGTTGAACTTGTGAAATTCTACATGTTTAAGGTTTATGTTCATTAGACCCAAAAAAAATAAATATACATTTACATGCCTAGTTGGATTTGAGTAATTTTGTATGCTTAAAGACTCATGTTAGTTGGATCCAAAAATGTAAGTTCATTATTTTATGCGACATTTACATGACACATGTTTAGTTAGTTCCTTATTATTTTATGTTGTGTGAATGGTACATGCTCCCTTCTTTCCCCTTTTTGTATATAAGTTAGGCTAAGTTATGAGCCTAACATTCTATGTGAATTTTGCGAACGTATGACAGGGGTAACATTGGGAAAATCTTAGAAACTATTATTATTGGCATAATTTGGCCCATAAATAAATGAATGGTTACTGGCATAAAAATGGTATAACTTGTGTACCAAAAATTGAAAATATGGTTTAGAGGTTAAATGGGGCATGACTTGAATGGCAATAATTGTGGATAATTTACATATAAATTTGAAAGATAAATATGTAAATTAAGTAAAAGACGAACATGCCTAACCTGAGGTTAGATTGAGTTGTGGGGTAAAATTGCCCGGAACCGCCCGTCACATCCAGTAACCACAACAACACCTATCTAATGTGAGAGGTTAGTGCATCATGCCCAAGGAAAACCCGAGGTTAGATTGAGTTGTGGTGTAAAAACTGCCCGGAATCGCCCGACACATCCAGTAACCGCAACAACACATATCTAATGTGAGAGGTTAGTGCATTAATAATAAATTAATGCTAATGAACAAGATGAATGACTATGGTTAAGTTCATAGGAACCCTTAACCAATATAACATGAATGACTAGGGTTAAGTTAATAGGAAACACTTAACCAGTATAGCATGATGAGTGGGTAGGGTTAAGTAATAAGAAACATTTAACCAATATAAGTTGATTTGTGGTAAGGTTAAATTAAAACAAGAGGGCAACACTTAACTAATATAACTTGATTTCTGGTAGGGTTAAGTTAACATAAGAAGGCAACACTTAACCAAAGTAGCATGACAAGTAGGTGGGTTAAGTAACTTGAATTGATTGATGACACTTAACCAATACAACATGATGAACACGTAGGGTTAAGTTAACAAGAAACACTTGACCGATACAACTTGATGGACGAACGGGGTTAAGTTAATAGGAAACACTTAACCAGTCCAACATGATAAGTGAGGAGGGTTAAGTAAATAAGAAACACTAAACCAACATGACATGATGAATGGGTGGGTTAAGTTAACATGAATGGACAACACTTAACAAATATGGCATAATGTGCGGGAGGGTTAAGTACATATCAAGTTGGGTGGGTAATATTAGTAAATATAGGCCCACAAACTTAACCATTAAATAAACATGCTTGAATCTGTAGGTGGGTCAAGTACATATCGGGTTGGTGGGTAATATTAGTAAATATAGACCCATAAACTTAACCATTAAATAAACATGATTGATTCAGTGTGAGGATTAAGTACATATCGGATTGGTGAGTAATATTAGTAAATATGGCCCCACAAACTTAACCAGTAGGAAAGCCTAGTAACGGGAACCCATTTCAGCAGTAACCCACATAGATGTATCATGATACCCTTATCTCGGTAGGGTTGGGAACGATTACTTGGCGTATTATAAGCGGTCAAAACAGCGGCAAGAGTTACGTCATTGTAGGTTCCGACGGTTTACGTGCGTGCACGTACTCTGGAGTAGGAAAAAGCAGGCACTGGGTACCCGTAGTTATACAATGTGCATCTTGAATCATGTTGGGTTCCTATCATACGGATTGATACATCTTATGGTGGACCATCACAGGGTATCTACACGCAAGAGAGGGTCGATTGACACACAGACATAAGGAAAAATTAATACGAGTAAGGACCCGATCGATAAACTAGTAAGGGTACATCTAACTTGTTCGTGACAATTAGGCAGATTAAGGTGGAATCCTCACGGTAGATGTACACCTGAAGGCTACCACAATTGCGGGGATTGGGATCACATTACAATATGATCATTTTATATAGATTACTAGCTGGGACAATAGTTAGGTGGTGCAGAGAAGTAAAATGGGTGCGATAGCATATTCAGCCATATTATCTTATTTCTGGGGTGATGTCCTAGATTCCGTTTATTCATCTCATAACCCTTTTCTTGTTTACATGCTAAATAGTCACTGGACTTACCAGACTCATTTCTGATCCATTTTCTTTCGTCTTCTTTTCTTCCGTCCCCCCCCCCCCCGGTCCGTAGGGAGGGAATACTTCTGCTTAGATCGGATCATTTCCAGCTTGAAGAAAGTAGATGTATTGCTTGGAATGTTTTTCCTTGGGCTATGACTTTGGATACTCTTTTATTGGGGATTTATGCTTCCTTACTATTGTTTTAATGCTTCTTTATGTTTTAATTCAAGACAGAGATTTTGTTGTAATAATTTGGAAGTTAGTTGAAACATTTGTTTAATGTTTTAACTGAACCACGTATTTATGAAATAAATTTAGTTTTTCCGTTGTTTATTTGTCTGTCTTGTAATTTATCTGCATCTTTTACCTGAGATGCTCCACCAAAGTTAAGGCATTCCCTATGTGAGTGACCTTAACGGAGGTGGGGTGTTTCAATATTTTATTGTGTAATAAATTATATTCTGTGATAGAATAAAGGAAAATATTCTTTCGAGAATATTGTTAAACCACTAGATGATCTGAGAATTATAGGGAAATTATCGAGGCTATAGAGATATAATATAGACGATGCATCTTAATAATGATGAAATCCACCATGATTTTTGTGTTTTTATATTATTCGAATTATACTAAGAAGTTGTTTAGTGAAAATTTTAATTTATGAAAGACTTGAGTGAATAAATATAAAGTGTTTTATGTATAAAAAGTTGTTTTAAATAAGTGACTATCTTGAACACATGCAATTTGTTTGAAACGCACACTCTCATACTTTGGTTTAAAGGCGGTTGCAGCCATTGAGTTGGTGATATAAACGGTAAATCACGAGGCTGTTTGACACTATAGTCGAAGCAACAACCATTTTTTGAAATCAGGACAAATCTGTTGGCAAGGAATCGCCGATTACTGATTCAAAATTTAGAAATGATGCATGTATATTCCAAAATATGACACATGAAAGATATATTACGACAAATCAAACCAATTGTGTATATTATTTGGAATGACAATCAAAACCTTTTGTAAACCGAGTGATCGAAGTTTGGAATTTTAGTTTTGTAATTTATATAAGTTAAGAGAAAAATATAAAAAGTTTCAAACACAATGTGTTTGGATACTCCAAGTAAAAAATATAAAGGAATAAATAGAGATGTGTTGTTTGGAAATTGGAAATGTAATGAATTAACCTAAGTAAATTACGAAGAAGCAATTTATTTAAGGGGAAGTGTGCAATAACCAAGGTTTAGGTTACTAAGGGCTCACAGATTAGAACGTATTTATGATTTTAAAACCAAGAAGATTGTTATACGAGTCCATGAGCCTAATTCGTATAATCATTTAAGATGAGAAATAAATAATTTGTGATTTGAATGAAATTGTGTGCATTGGAATAAATTAGATCCATTTAAAATTTATTCAAATTCGTGTATGTAAATTACATTTTGTTAGTTAACAAAAATGAAAATACAAAATATTGATTAGCAATAAATATTTAAGTGAAAATATATTTTCAATGCGAAATGTTAAGTGGTTTTACAAGATAATTAATAATATATGAATATGTGTTTGGAAAATGTAAGTTATTGGAATTATAAAATAAAGCTTATGCTTAAAATCATGTTTTGAAATGATAATTTTTTTTTGTAGATTAATGATATAAATTTTATATTGTGTTTGCGTGAAATATTTTTTTTGGATGGTTGTAAAAGTGAATTTTGGTGATGACGTCAATATTTGTACATAGTGGATTTCACTATAAAATGTATCTTTAAAATTAAGTACGTTGTAAATAAAATTATAAAAGTTTAGATATTGATTAGAAATCAATATTATTACAGTATTTAATGGGATTTTGTGTTTATTTTGTTAAGAAAGTAGAATTTGCATAGATTAAAACTTAAGAACATTAGTTTTGTATAATTAAAAATGTAAAATGTTGGTTTCAATGAAATGTGAATTTTTAGTGTGTGTTATATTGTAAGTGATGTCAAAAATGGACAAGAATGTTTAAAATGTTTATAAATATTTTCTATTTTTATAAATTTTTATAAATATGGACAAGGTTGAAATTACAAATCTTGAGTATTAATTTTTGCAAACTAGTGAAAACATGGCTCAAGAACAATGGTAATTACACCATTTAAGTTCAGTAAAGGCCTAATCAAGCACAAATGATATAGGGTAATTAGACCCATAATTTGTCTAGGTTAAGAAGGAATGTTTCCAGAATAGTAATTCTAGAATGTATTCTTCCCTGTTATATTTTCTTCTCCTCCTTCCTTCCAAAACAAAAAAAAATGTGAACAAAATTGAAACACTCTAATCCAATTTCAAAAATCCAACCAAAGCTCTAAGTTATAGCTTGTAATTAGTTGCTAGCATCATTCTTTCAGTTAATCAATGATTAAACCCCAATTTATGTCAAGTTTTCTCTGATTTGAAGAGTTTTTGCTTATTGTTGTTTGCTTGTTACTTTAAGTTACTTTAAAGGTATCAGTGAGATATTTTTTGGGTAAATCTTTTTAAAAAACTTTATTTTTCACTCTAAATAATTGTAAATAATATGGTGTTCAACTCACTCTTTCTGGCTTAATCCTTTTTGCATGTTATCTATTTTGTGATTGAATTGAATTTTGTTACAGTAAACTCAAAAGAATGGTTTCTATGATATTTTCCAGTCCTGAATTGTTGATAGTCTAACTCTGAGAAAGAACACCTTACTCAATTCATGTTCATTTTGTATAATTCTTTTTATCTTATGTTCTGGGTCTTATATTTCATTATTGTGCAATCATGTAACTTGAAATCGCTTGATTATGACCAGTAAACTAACCTGAAGTTAGAAATGAACTAGGCGGAAATTGTTAGGGAAATTTGTGTGTATTGTGTCGACGCAAGTAACAGCTGTTTTGACATGGGTGTTTGCCAGTGTCGATGGAGGCATTTGAAATTCATGTAGGAAATTTCTTCTAGCACATTATATCCCTGTATCCAATTCTAAGCATTATCTTTGAGCAATTTCTAGGTTGTTTTGGTGTAACTTTAAAGTGAATCCAATGGTGCTATTAAGGCTTAGATCCTATTTTAGGAAAAACCAAAAGCATATAGAATTCATACTTTGGATCATGAATTTTGTGTGTTTCATTGTGAAACCATGCATGTTTTTATAGTGGTTCCGACAAAAAATTGTTCGTACATATATCATTAGCTTTGAGGCTAATAAGATTTCCTACGTTTTGGTTTTGTTAAATAAATTGTCTTATGGCAATAGTAAACAGTATTTCTTTAATAGAAGATTTTTAAAAAAATAATCAAATTGTTTTATTAAAGCTGTTTTCTTAAACCAATATTTTTTCATGTATAAAATCAAAGTTTTTGCACCTTCGAGAAAGAGAGAATGTCAATTAAATGATATAACAAATAACGTGGTATGCGACATATAGATTAATTATATCGCTTAATTCCAGGCTCAGAGGGAGTCTTCAATATGTGTTCTCTTGACCGTAGAGATTAAGATACATTCAGCCGAGGCGGTCGTAGTGGTCGGTGCCTGAATACGTGTGTAGTACTTGGCATAGGCTCTGAGGCGAAGTCATTTGTGAAGCATGTGCAATAATTTTTGATGTTTTGGATCTAGTTTGTGGCTTTGGTTATTTTTGTGTGATATTTTAAATCCATCTTTGATGATATATGAGGAATTTAAAATTTGTGATTGCTTTTGCGATGTTAAACTTTTATGTGTTTTTTATACACAATTTGGAGTATTTTTGATGATATTTTTGGTACATGTATTTGATGACTTTGGGGTTTAAAAGTGATATATGTGTATAGCTTAAAGTTGTAATTGAAGATCATAGTGAATTTTCTTATGTTGACCTTATGTCTCGTGACTCTATATTTTAATTACTCTAATTTGGGCATTTGGGTAATCTGTATTGAAGGAAACACCAAAGTTCGTGTTCATAGGTAATGAGTATAGACTCATGAATTTACCTTTTGCAAAATTTGTTGTTCTATGTTATCTAATTCATTCCTAACAGAAAGGAATAATCTTTTCTGCATTTTTGAGTTTACTTAGGATTATGGGATTCCTTTTCTTATGAAAAGGAATTTCTCTCCTAACAATAGTATTTTGTGTTATCTTATTATACTAATATGTTCAAGCTAGATCGACCCATATATCTATACTTGGATCAGACTGAGTTGTTTCAGATTTATCTTGTTGGTTACGTGATTTTAGCCGTATCACCTTGGACAACTTCTCCTAAAGATTTTCTTAATTTTTTTAGTCAAGTATTGCGTCATTTATATATTTATTCTTTTGAGACTTGTTGTGCATGTATATGGTTTTTACAAACACATTCGAGTTTGTTGCACATGTATCTTTTGTATTCTGTTGTTGTACCTATATGCATCCTATTATGTGAACTATTTTCTATGATATGTTATAACTTTTTCTAAATACAATTCTTGGCCATCGTAGTTTTATATTAGATGAATTGAGTTCGTTGATCCACCCGAGGTAAAAAAAGAAAACTTAACACAACTAATCAACGTATTAAATACTCATATAATACAAGATTATAGATGGCCTTTCCTAACTAGTAATATTCTCTACTTTAACAGATGACACTACTCGTTAATGCTAATTATTAGGATATATCTTGGGGTGTGGCATTACATACACTTTTTCATGATTTCATCTCTAATTGTTAATTGAAGACTGGATGTTCAATTTTTGATAGATCTCTTTTTTTGGGGTACTCATTTATGAGCATTTTACATTTGATAAGCAATAGGATCTCTCACATGTTTATATTGGATCATATGTCATGATTTTTAGATTCTCATCACATACAAGTTAATTCACCATAAACTTGATTAGATCTAAAAATTCATATTTTAAACTTTCTAATAATGAATATGTCAGATCAAATATACTTTATGTATTATTATCCAAGCTAGGTTATAGATTTGCTATTATGTTCAAGGGATTAATGTTCTTGCATATGGATTGGTAATGCTTGATGGAAATTAATTAGATTGATTGTTTTAAATGATTATTATGCTTGATCTTGTCTGTCAGTGTGTTGCATGTCTTAGGATCTAGATGGATGACTGGAAATGATATGAGCAGCTCGAAGCAAATTTGATGCAGTTCTGTGTCCCTAGGTTTGTTTCGCGTGAGTTTGAAGTCATTTTGCAGGCTTGAAGCCTTCTTCTTTGAAAGTACATAAAGGCTCAAAGCTAAAGGAGGAGCTTCGAAGGAAGATACATGCTTTGAATTAAAGGATGCAGACATAAATTACAATTCTTTGAAACAAGTTCTTTGGACTCATATGGCTTGTAGTGCAAAAGAAATGTTTTAAATCGACCAAATTATTTAAAGCAAAACAGCTTTCAAAAGAAATGGTTTTGAATCGATTCAGTCACTTAAAGAGAAAAAGGTTTGAAGAAAATCTTAGATTGGAAGACTTGATGTAAGATGGAACTGAAGAAGTGTGATGTAACAACCAAAATTCTAGCGGCCCATATTTTTGATAAAATACTGAAATCCAAGTCAACAATTGCTTGAGTTGGGAATCTAATGTCCTGCAAATAGGCAAAGATAAATATATCAGAGAATAAATTAGTAATTCATAGTGCAAAGGATTAAAATATAATTATTGGTAGATACTTACTAAAATATTAACACTTCCTAAACAATTGTCTCTAAGTTGAATAATCTCTCCCTGCAACTTTATTGTGGATTACTATGAGGAGAGGTTCAGAACTAAAGTTTTGGTAAGCGAACAAATTCTATACCTTTAAGTTTAATCCTATATATACTATTCTATTACTTTCTAATTTTATTAGTTTATTCTGGTTTACAATACTCTCGCCTCCGTGTGTAACCCTTACCCATCTACTCCTAAGAAGACCAAACCGAATAATCAATATATATTTAGATTTATGCCCATAGACCATCTCGGTCTGAAGTTCTAACCATAGTTCCCTTTGTATCCTCCTCGATGGGACTCTTTCGTCATGCTATGAAAGAATGCTACAACTACATTTGTAAATGTCAACATTATAAGGCCCACAATGCTGATCATTCGTCGTTTGATAAGAAAATGTGAAGCTGCGTCTATTTCAGTTCGCTCCAATGCTCGGACATCCACGGTGCAACACCTAGTGCATACATTGAGGACTTACATGTAATCTTACTATCTACTCCCTGTCCGCTCACAAGGCTTACCCTTGTACGAAACTCCATGAGAATTACTATACCAATAAAAGGCAGCTTAATTAGGCCTATAAGATGGATATTAAATTTGGTTTATCTCTTTCTCCATGATTATAGATCCTCCCAACTTCCCCTTAACTTGTTGAAATATCCATTAAGAGCTAAGTGACCATACCATACAACAAACAATGTAAACATCCAATTGGCATTGTCCCATATCCAATGTCCCGATGTTGAAAGATCCTTGGCCTATTGGTTTAGCTTTATTCTTTCCCATTCTTGCTCTGACTGAGGATGGCAGGTATCCGACCAATTATTATTCATATTGGTTCCTGACAATGAAATCTACTTTCGAATCCGAGACAACCACCAAATCCTAAAGTCACCCATCAGTTTTTTGACTACCATCAATAGAAATGCAGTTAAGACATTTCTTTTCATGAAACCACTACATACCTTCTTATGGGGGTGCATCTTCATTACGTCCATCCCAGAAGGCCATCCTATAGCATCCTTATGTCCTATAGAAGTCTCGAACTTCCCTTCGACCTCGCTAAAAAGTGCATTGGACATGCTTCCACTATCTGCGATGATCTGCTTTATTAGTCCTGTAATTCTCCACCCCGTGACCCATATAAAAAGAGTATAAACAAGTTATACAATCTGTTAATACATATAATTGGGTTAGTTACGAGAAACCATTTGTAATCTTGTATTAAACAAGTCTTAAGTACGTTGTTAGAGTATTGTTTTTTTAATGTGGTTCGACATACTTAATACTAATGTAATACAATACTACAATGGCTATAGGATCGATTCAACAGTTTGATTCAATGATTTTGGATACTTCCGTTCAGAAGTGTTTGGGTAATCAAGAAGTATTGTGGTATAATATTGATTTAGATAATAAGATTATGAGCAATAATATGGGTAAGGAAGTGATGACCGGGATCGACTGGGTGGAAATGCAATGTTGTGATACTGGCAAACTTTTTGAGATTTCTCCTATTATAGATAATCATTCTTCTTGCATAGAGGATAGGATCGAATGGCATTTGGTTGATGATATTGGTCTGTTTAATAGTTTTGGGCTGTTGGAGGAGTTTGATGAAGGAGAGGATGCAAGGAAGGAGGATTCATGTTATGTATCAGCTACCAAGGAGGTGGAATATTTGAAGTCTTCATTTCTAAAGAAAATGACGAGGAAATATCTAAAGGTTAATGGCCTCAAAGTTTGGCTGGCCGAAGAATCACAGTGTGATAGGAGTAAATCTGCTGTTAATAAATTTGGGGAGTTTAAACTGAAGTTTAAGAGAAATTCGAGTCATTGTGTTTTAAGGCACGACATCTATATGTGATCTGCAAGCTCGGATATGGGGGACAAGTTTAATAATATCTATCGCAATGTTTATGTTAGTGAGGAGCTGGGTAGTAGTGACTGTCACTTTTCTAGTGGTTGCCATATTTTAGATTTTGCTAGGGGAAGTTTGGTGTGGGAGTCTGGGTAACATTGATTAAGTTTTTGGTAGTAGGACTGTCAGCAGTAGGAGAGTGATTAAGAGTAGGGAGTTTTTAGTACAGATTGCTTTGATGGATGGGCTGTTGTGTAATTATGTGTGTGGGTTTAAAATTTTGTTGGACAATATTGGATGCGCTTTGGTTTTGGGTGAGTCGGGTGTGAGATTCTTTTCCTTGTTTTTGAGGCCTTGTTTTGTGTGTTTCAAATGGAGTGTGAGTTGATCTGTTTAGTGATAAATTCTCTTGGTCAGTTCTATGTCTCGATTAGTCATGGTTTGCAAGAGGATAGATTGTGCACTCATGTAGAAGTTATAAAGTACGATTAGGAATAACTGCATATATAATGGACTCATGGCACCGACATAATTCACATTGAGGAGGTCAACTGAATAAGTAGACCGCCTGATTTTGCATTAGATAAGGACATGTACACACACTATGCATATGATCATGAAAGCATTAGAAATCTTTTTATGGACAATGGACGCCTGTGACTGAATGGTTGAGTAGATGGATGCTGGATGTTAGGATATGCATTCTTCTTAACTTAGAGATTTCGGGGACGAAATCCTTTAAGGAGGGGAGAATGTAACACCCCGTATTTTATGAGAATATTAAAAGAACGAATTAAAGAATAATTAATTTTTAAAATGAGAATTAAGAGAAATGTGTTACGCCATTGCGTTCGTCTCGAAGTTCTTCTTTGAATAGAGTCCAAGTTTTCGTAAATTGGACTTCGCATGAGGAAGTTATGGCACTTAAAAGTTTCAGGATTTTAAAAAGAAAAAAAAGAAATTCGAAATTCAAATCACACACACCCGGGCCGGGCGAGAAATGTCCCGCCCAGGACCAAGGTTGACCAGGGGGTCCACCTGGGGGTCCGCCTGGGTTGACCTGGGGCTCGACCTGGGTCGACATAGGTCAGCCAGGAGGTCGACCTGGGGGTCGACCTCCCCCCTATTTCAAGATCCGAGGACTGGTTCGTTTTTCTACATTTGGACGCCTGTTCTGACCAGATTCGTTGATCCCTATGTTATATAAACACCCCTAAGGCTACAGTTTTCTCTCCACAACTTCATTACACCTATAATATACCCTAATTCATATCAAAATAAATTAAAGACGTCCTTATACTGCTCTAGTTCTTCAAGAAATCAAGTTTAGAAATCAAGTAGAGATTCAAAGCTAATTCACTGAGTTCAACAACTATTTTCTAAGAATCAAATCTAAATTAGAGAATCGATAATCTACGTCAAGGAATAGCTTTTCAGTTTCAGAAAACAGATTCCAAAAATACAAGAATCATTCTCTTTTTGTAAGTTCAAGTTACTTTCATATGTGAATTCTTAATTGAAATTCTTGACATGTAATAATCTAGATCTAAGCTATAATTGATTATGAGATAATCCTTTTAGATTTATCAAGTCTAATCTATTGGATTTATGCCTGCGATGTTATTTAAATCTAATCCATTAGATTTATGCTTGATGTAAGTAATCCTTTCATTTGAATCTGTGCTTGTATATGCCTTTGGGAATCATTATTGACTATGGAATTGGTCCAATCATATCTATCCTCTTTGTATATCGGAATTTTAATCTTGTTTAAGTTTATGATATAACTCTTGTCAAACCTGCATGTCTATGATGGTTCATAATGATATTCATATTATATATATATATATATATATATATATGCCTGCAATGTATTTTATGCAAAACTTGTCAATTTGTTATATCAAATTTATTGGACCAATAGTTCTTATCGTCATATGCCTATTCTTATGCCTCTTATGTTCCATATTGTTTCTCCGCTTATTTCTTGAATCTTGCGTTGAATCTCGAAATACGTACGTTATGAATGCGGGGGTAATTGGGTATAACATGATATTGACATTTATTTGGGATAATATGGAACATGTATTATGGAATGACTGTTAAGATGCAATTTGGGATAATTTGACATGAATTATGGAATATGTAATTTGACATATTGAACCTAGAATTGGCATGAATGACAAAGTATGAAATTTAGCATGAAAAAAATTAGTTTTTGGCATAAACTGTAAATTGGAATATTAAATCTAGCTTTGGGCTTAACTATTGATTTAGGAAGCCAAACATAATGCATAGTGGGTTTTGGGCATGACTATTATTACAAACCTGGGAAGATTAGGTGTAGCCAATTTTGAGAAATAAATTGAAATTGAATTTGGGGGCCATAACTTGCATTTAGCTTTGTTGGGCATAACTTGAGAATTGGAACATGACTGGTTGTATTATTAGCATATAAATCTGGACTTGGACATTTATGGTAAATGTGGAATAATCTGAAATTGACAACAATTGTGAATAATTTACATATAAACTATAAATATGTAAATTAGTGAAAATACGAATATGCCTAACCCGAGGTTAGATTGAGTTGTGATGTAAAACTGCCTGAAACCACCTGGCACATCCAGTATTCGCAACAACACAGATCTAATGTGAGAGGTTAGTGCAACATGCCCGAGAAAAACCTGAGGTTAGATTGAGTTGTGTTGTAAAACTGCCCGGAACCCCTCGGCAAATCCAGTAACCGCAACAACACATTTCTAATGTGAGAGGTTGGTGCATTAGTAAATCAATTAATGCTAATGAACAAGACATGCTAAGAAATGACTAGGGTTTAGTTAATAGGAAACACTTAACCAGTATAACATGATGAATGGGTAGGGTTAAGTAATAAGAAACACTTAACCAATATTACTTGATTTGTGGTAAGGTTAAGTTAAAACAAGAGGGCAACACTTAACCAATATAGCTTGATTTGTGGTAAGGTTAAGTTAAAACAGGAGGGAAACACTTAACCAATATAACTTGATTTTGTGGTAAGGTTAAGTTAAAACAAGAAGGCAACAGTTAAATAATGTAACATGACAAGTAGGTGGGTTAAGTTAACTTGAACTGATTGATGACACTTAACCAATACAACATGATGAACACGTTGGGTTAAGTTGACAAGAAACACTTAACCAATCAAACACGATTAGCGAGGAGGGTTAAGTTATCAAGAAACACTTAACCAACATGACAAGATGAATGGATAGGTTAAGTAAACAAGAATGGACAACACTTAACCAATATGACATAATGTGTAGGAGGGTTAAGTACATATCGGGTTGGTGGGTAATATTAGTAAATATAGGCCCATAAAACTTAACCATTAAATAAACATGCTTGAATCAATGGGAGGGTTAAGTATAGGTCCGGTTGGTGGGTAATAGGCCCACAAACTTAACCAGTAGGAAACCCTACTAACTGGGACCCATTTCAGCAGTAACCCACATAGATGTATCATAGTACCCTGAACTAGGAAGGTTGTGGCACGATTACTGGGCTGATTATAAGCGGTAAAAACAGTGGCAGGGGGTACGTTCATGTAGGTTCCGAAGGTTTACGGGCGTGCACGTACTCCGGAGTGGGAAAAAGCAGTCACTGGGTACCAATAGTTATACACCGTGCATCTTGAATCGTGGCGGGTTGCTATCATAAGGATTGATACACCTTATGGTGGGACCAGCACAGGGTATCTACATGCACGAGAGGGCTGATTGGCATAGACGCAAGAGAAATTAATATAAATAGGGAGCCTATCTATAGGGTAGTAAGGGTACATCTAACTCATTCATGGAAAATTAGGCAGATTGAGGTGGAATCCTCATAATAGATGTACACCTGAAGGCTACCACAATTGCGGGGATTGGGATCACGTTATCATATTACCATTTTATATAGATTGCTAGTTGGGACACTGGTTAGGTGATGTAGAGGTATAAAAAAAAAATAATAACAAGGTAGTAGTGAAGCAGAGAAAGAGTAGAAGCGCGTTCAGTTTATCTTGCCTCATCATATCTATACTAATCGTATGTTATCCTTGTTCTCACGTTATTGTCTTATATTCAGTTTATTCATGTCATGATTCCTTTGCCTGTTTACATGCTGAAAGTCACTAGACTTACCAGACTTACGTCTGACCTAGTTTGTTTTCGCCTCTTTTCTTTCGTCCCCCCCCCCCCAGGTTCGCTGAGAGGAAATGTTACCACTTAGCACATTTTTCTTTCCAAGCTCGAAGATAGTCGATTTATTGCTTTGGACTCTGTCTTTCACGCTATGGCCGGTTCATGCTTCATTGGGGAGTATCGTTGTTATTTTTATGCTTCTTTTATATTTAGAAGTTTTTAAATCAAGACAGAAGTTCTATGAATTACTTTTAAGTATGATTGAGACAACTATTGTAAAAGCTTGACTGAACCACATTGTTTATAAAATGACTTTATTTTCCGCTGCTTTATTTGTCTGTCTTGTAATTTGTCTGCATCTTTGACCTAAAATGATCCACCGAAGTTAAGGCATTCACTTTGTGAGTGATCTCAATGAAGGTGGAGTGTTTCACTTAGTATCAGAGCTAAAGGTAACCGGATCAGATAAAAGATTTGAAAAATTATTTTCAAAATGGTTTTAAAAGAAGCATTTTCAAAAGAAAAGTTTTGTTTTAAAGGCATATTCCCCAAAGCCATATGCACTATCTTTTGATTCTCTGTTTGAATCCTTGTTTCCTTCTTTCCTGAGTCTCTGGGGCTCCGGGATTTCTGGGAGCTAATCTCACGCGGCATGGTTCCAAAGGCTTGATGAGACTACGACACTTGTCAAATGGCAAATAAGTGCCCAACTTCCATCTATAGCCGCAGTAGTCTCACCTACGTCTAATTCTCTTCCAAGATTTGTAGAATTTCCCATGCGATGGAGGCGAAGTTCGAAAGGCTTGTCAACATGGTTCGCAAAGAAGGTAAAGAGAAAGAGGCCAAAGGGGAAGAATCACAAACAAGGGATTAAAATATAAGAAGAGCGGAGGAAATAATAGATCTCGCAACAAGAGGAAGTATCTTTTCTGCAGTATAGCGGGTCATTTAATTATAGGAAGTAAAAGTCAAGTGGTTGTCTTCAGCATGGTACGACAGGGCATTTTATCAAGGATTACCCGAAGGACAAGGACAGGGACAAAGGACAACATTTTCAGGAAGGCAAGTGCATGCTTTCACCTCTATCGTACCTGAGAGAAAGATAGTAAAGTTTTGTTTTTCTTTTTGATCAACCTGTTAGTACTCTTTTTGATTTCAGCGCTTCACATTCTCTTATATCTACTTCCGTAGTTGAGTCTTCGCACCTTAGTACTAGTATAATAGAAGATCCCATTATTGTCTCAAATTCGGTTGGTGGTTCGGCTCATTTATCTTTGGTTTGTAAGGATTTGAGAATATCTATATTAAGGATTGAGTTTAAGTATAATGCTTATGTTTTTGGTTCCATGGGCTATGGGTTGATTCTAGGCATGGGTTGGTTAGCTAGTAATTGTGAAAGGAGGGTAGTTTGACTTTTGACTTGCTTCGGGAATACCCTCAAGACTTCATGCGATCTTAAGGGATCAGTTAGGCTTACCTACCTAGAATCACTTGATGCATATATCGACGATTGCGATTGTAACACCCCGTATTTTCTTTAAACATAAGAGTTAAAAATCAAGGTATAATTAATTTTTAGGAGAAGAAATAAGGGAAACGGGTTGCGCCATTGTGTTCGTCTCGGAAAAATACGCGAAATAGAGTCCGAATTTGCGTAAATCGGAGTCCGTATGAAGAAGATATGGACGAACGAAGTTAGGCAGAAAAACCGGAAACAGGCCAGAATACACTGGCGCACTTGTGAAGTGCGCCAGTACAAAAATACACTGGCGCACCTGCCAAGTGCGCCCATACAAATCCAGCACCGAATTCTGGCGTGTTCTGAGGTGATGTGTCTTCTTTTGAGTGGCTGGATGATGTGTATTCGAGCTGTGCGATTCTGATGACTTCTGGACTGATCTGAAGGCTCTAAATCACCCTATCCTCCTATAAATACATCCCTAACCTAAACCTAAGTCTCTAACACAATTCTCTAGCCTCCATTGCTCTCTTCTTCTAATTAAAAATAAAAATGGCGTCGCTAATCTGCTAGAATCAAAACTAGAAGTCAATCAACATCATCCTAAATTCAAATTTGAGATAAAAGCTTCTGCAACAATTCTGTAACAACTAAAGTTCTTTCTTTAATCCAATCAAGGCAAGTACAGTTATTTTCTGCTATAAACATTAATTATAATTCTGATATGCTTTTAAATCTGAATCTGAGATTGTATATCTGTCAGATCTGTTTTTCTGTGACTGTTCTGTATCCCTTTCTGCTTCCTTTCTGTTTCTATAGCCAGGCTACCACGAGCCTGTGCCTAATCTCATAAGAGATTAACGTATGAACGCAAATTTTGGGATAAATAATGAATGATGCGAAATTTGACGAGACTGATTTGAACATATGACTTTAGATCTGAGGCATAAAATATATTGACATATGACTTGGGATTGGATGCATGAATTTGACTGTAAACATATAATTTATATATGTTGTATGCATAGTGTACGTTGTAATCTCGATCTGTAACTAATAAGAGAAATGAACATATGTTATTTAGATCTGTAATTAATTAGAAAAATAAGCATATGTTATAAACTAGTTTTAGACCTATGCATATTCTGTGATAAAAGAAGAAGAGGAACCACTGTAAGATTACATATGATTTGAGACTTTGGACAAAATGCATATAAAAGTCAAGATCTGATTTTTAGAAGATATGATTTAAAGATTTAGATTGTTGGGTATAGTTTGCATAATGATTCATGACTTAAAAAGAAGAAGATATGGAAACTTAGGTGTAAATATTTACATTAATTAGGATATCTATTATTGTGATTACACCTAAATAGGGATTTTTGGATATATGGCATGCATTGAAATTAATGGTTATATTTGGTATAATTTATATGTGAATCTGCTGTAAAATGCTAGTTTAACAAAAATTGGAACATATGTTATATGGCAAATTATGTCCATATTCTGTGCTTATGCAAACATGGAGAATATGTTGTGAATCATGACAATTATGTAGGCATATGAATTTAGGCCAATTTATGATTAGGCAAGGCATGTAAATAGAACCTTTAGAAATATTAAATTTGCTAAATCTGCTAATTTGCCAAGTTGCCTAAACTGCTAGTTTTGTTATATTGCCTAGACTGCTAATTAGATTGAAATGCCTAATCTGTTAAATTTGTCGGTTGAAATGCCTAACCTGTTATATGCCAAAATCTGCTAAGTTGCCAAATCTGTTAAATCCGTTAAGTCATATAAAATCTGTTATCTGCTAAAATCTGTTATCTGCTGTGTTGATATAATCATCCTGTTATTGATATAATCTGAATTGGCATATATATTGGGCGTGCGCATAAACGGTAAATTATTAATTAATTGGCCGCAAAAGATAAACGTGACTAACTCGAGGTTAGAATGAGTTTGCGGCGTAATTCTGCCCGGAACCGCCCGGCACATCTAGTGGCCGCAAACAATAGGTTCTAATGTGAGAAGTTAGTCATAACCTGCTTAAGACACGAGGTTAGGTCTGGCTTGTGGCAGAAGTCTGCCCGGAACCGCCCGGCCCATCCAGCGGCCACAAGCTAGCGACCTAATGTGAGAGGTCTGGGCATTAATAATTAATTAATGCAAATCTAAGATAAGAATGACGTCTAAAACGTATTGGGGGAGAATAGGGTTAAACCAACTGGATTAATAGGTGTAGTAAACCCGTCCATGAATCTGTAGGCCCAATACAAAGTTAGACAAATCTGAAAAATCTGTACATCTGATCTGTTAGTCTGAAAACTTGTTAACTTAATATGTGAACTAGTAAATCTGAATTCTGTATGTATGAACTTGTAAACAAGTTAATCTGAGATCTGTTAGTCTGGGGACACAAGGTTAGGAGGGGAATTACTTGTGTCATCTGTTGTTTGGGACCCATATTAGTCAGTAACCCTTTTTGGTATCAAAACTTTGACCCAACAGTAGGTAGGGTCCGGGCACGCTTACTGAACTAATTATAAGTGGTTCATTCTGATAATGGCGAGGGGTGTTGATGGTGCGTTCCAACCGGGTCATGTGCGTGCATGGATCCCGGTCTGCCTCTGAGGATGTAAGACGCCGTGACATCTGTAAATAGGTCTGTGCCAATTGGTTGTCACTTTAGGGAGTGATACACCCTACTGTGGGGCCGACACAGGATATTTATGTATTAGGGAGCCGATCGCTTGGGGTAGGGTTTTAGGGTACGCTTAGTTCTGTCTGTTTCTGTTGGTACCGTCTATTTCTGTTGGGTGGTAACACCTGTCTGTTTCTATGTGGTACCGTCTGTTCGGGTGGTAAAGGCCCATTACTAGTGTACACCTAATTCTACATTCTGTTTCCGTAGGGATAAATCTGTTTCTGCTTCTGTCTGTTTCTGATCGGGTAGTAATGGCCCATTATTAGCATTCTGTTTCTGTTAAAGTATTCTGTACCCGTTCCTGCTTCAATTTAGACATTAGGGTGACACCTAATTCTGCTATACTAGTATTAGTGCAGAGAAGTGTAAAACAATAGTTTATATCATTCTGTTTTTCTGTTATATCTGCTACACCTGTTACAGTTATCTCACATCCAGTTTTATGTTCATATCATATTATTATTATCTGTTCATATGCTGAAAGTCACTGGACTTGCCAGACTTTTTGTTTGACCCTTGTTGTTTCGCCTCCTTTCTTCCGTTTCTCCCCAGGTTATCCAAGGAGGGAATACTTTAGCTTGATCCGGATTTCTCTTTGCTTGAAGTGCTTAAAGTATGGCTTGGCTCTGTATAGCTTCCGTTCCATGGGGATTATGATTTTAAACCATGCATTTTAAAGGCTTTTGTACAAGACTGATATTTTGTACTTGAATTCTGAAATTTGAAAGGATGTAACCATATTAATTTCTGTTTCCGCTGTAATAAAGTTAAAAATTTTCAAGTACTGTTTTATCTGCCTTGTAAGTTTCTGTTTTGTTTACTAAAATGCTCCACCAAAGTTAAGGCATTCCCTTTGTGAGTGACCTTAACGGAGGTGGGGTGTTACACTTGGTATCAGAGCTGAAGGTTACCAGATTGGGTAAAGTTTTTGAAAACTATTTTCAAAAAGGTTTTGGAAGAAAGTATTTTCAAAAATAAAGCTTATTTTGAAAAACATGATCCCCAAGAGCCATATATCTTTCTTTCAGTCCTTTTTGTATTGAACCTTTCCTTTTTCGTTCTAGCATGTCTGAAGCATCTGAGATACCAGAGGGTGTTCATGTACCCGGTTGGTTTCGTCAATATCTTGAGGCTAGGACCGCCGCTGCAGGTCCAGCAAATGATCCCCCTCCTCCACCCCCTCCTCGCGCAATTGCTTTCTCAAAGATCTGTAGAGATTTTAGGGCCATGGGTGGGAAGGATTTCAAAGGAACTGAATCATTCGTAGAAGCAAGGAATTGGCTCAAAGAAACTGAGGATCTATTCGTTATCTTCGAGGTGGATGATAGGCAGAAGGTACAGTTGGCAGTATGGCTGCTCAAAGACGAAGCTTCCTACTGGTGGGAAGTCACTAACGCCGAGAGGCCGGTTGAGACATGGATGGATTTTAGAACAAGGTTTGAGACAAAATTCCTCTCGCAAGCTGAACGAAGTTTACAATTGGAAAAGTTCTTATCTCTTAAGCAAGGAAGTATGACGGTCAAGGAATACGTCAACCAGTTCAACCAACTAGCAAGATTCGGATTGGATTTAGTCAACACTCAGCATAAAAAGGCTCTCCGCTTTGTTAAAGGATTGAATGAGCCACTGCACAGCCTAGCCATGACCCATGTACCCATGGGAGCAACTTACGAGAAATTGGTGGATATGGCACTACTACACGAGGAAGACAAGGGCCCGAAAGAGACAAAGAAGGAAGAACCACAGAATAAGAAAGCGGGGCCCAAAAAGGAAACACAAAAGAAGGATGAGAAGTCTGAAGATAAGAAGGGGAAAAAGTGCTTTACTTGTGGGAGCTCGACTCATCTGAACAAGGATTGCAGAAAAAGGAAGGGCGCTTGCTTCAACTGTGGGAAGATGGGACACTTCACTAGGGACTGCCCGAAGAGACGAGGACAAGGAGGGCAGGCGAACACTCTTGAGGCTAGTGGCTAGGATAGAAATAGGAAAATTTCTATAGTAGGTTTAATTTCTTTATCTGATTATGGAGTTAAGACTTTTTCTGATTCTGGTATTTTGATTTTGTAATCGATACTCTGCACTTTAATACTAGTATTAATTCTGAATTCCGCTGTAGACTCAGACCCATAAGGGTTATGGATCATCTGTTTGAGATTGGGGTTTGAGGGATATCTGTGTTAGGGGTCAAGTATGACGCATACATTCTGAGTTTTCGTGGGTTATGATTTTATCATGCTTAGCTTCCTAAGAATCATTAGGGAACCTGATCTGTACCAGTAGTCTGTAAATATCTAAATACTTTTGATAGGATTTCCAGTTTTGACATTGTCTAAAGAAGGTAATCCTCTAGGTGTCAATTTGATGTTGGTTTCGGTCTTTGGGGCCGATACTTAGGACCCATGTCTAATGGGAACCAAATTTTCGTTCTATCTGTACTCGCTTCCATCATTCGATTGTATCCTATCAATCGAATCTTCGAACTTTAGGTAGAAACTAATGGGTGTAAACATGTGTTTGAGACATGTTATGTTTGATGGTTGCAAGTGGATGCAAGTGGTTGCTAGTGGTTGCCCGTGGATGCATATACACACACTAGGCACTAGATCGGCTCGAAAACACTCTCATACTGCATATGGATGGGTGAGCATTTTTCAATTCTTGTGGATGCAAAATGATTGATTCAGCACATGGATGTTGCATTTGAGTGAATGATTGTGCACTCATATAGAAATAATATATATCATTAGAATTCTATTGCATACATGTTGGACTCATGGCACTGACATAATTCGCATTAAGGAGGTCAACTGAATCAGTAGACCGCCTGATCTTTGCATTAGATAAGGAACATATACACACACTTTTGCATATGTTCATACAACATTAGAAGTTTTCTAAGGACAATGGATGCTTGTGGATGATGGTTGAGTAGATGGGTGATTGGATAGTAGGTCACATTCTTCTTAACTTGAAGATTTCAGGGACGAAATCCTCTAAGGAGGGGAGAATGTAACACCCCGTATTTTCTGTAAACATAAGAGTTAAAAATCAAGGTATAATTAATTTTTAGGAGAAGAAATAAGGGAAACGGGTTGCGCCATTGTGTTCGTCTCGGAAAAATACGCGAAATAGAGTCCGAATTTGCGTAAATCGGAGTCCGTATGAAGAAGATATGGACGAACGAAGTTAGGCAGAAAAACCGGAAACAAGCCAGAATACACTGGCGCACTTGTGAAGTGCGCCAGTACAAAAATACACTGGCGCACCTGCCAAGTGCACCCATACAAATCCAGCACCGAATTCTGGAGTGTTCTGAGGTGATGTGTCTTCTTTTGAGTGGCTGGATGATGTGTATTCGAGCTGTGCGATTCTGATGACTTCTGGACTGATCTGAAGGCTCTAAATCACCCTATCCTCCTATAAATACATCCCTAACCTAAACCTAAGTCTCTAACACAATTCTCTAGCCTCCGTTGCTCTCTTCTTCTAATTAAAAATAAAAATGGCGTCGCTAATCTGCTAGAATTAAAACTAGAAGTCAATCAACATCATCCTAAATTCAAATTTGAGATAAAAGCTTCTGCAACAATTCTGTAACAACTAAAGTTCTTTCTTTAATCCAATCAAGGCAAGTACAGTTATTTTCTGCTATAAACATTAATTATAATTCTGATATGCTTTTAAATCTGAATCTGAGATTGTATATCTGTCAGATCTGTTTTTCTGTGACTGTTCTGTATCCCTTTCTGCTTCCTTTCTGTTTCTATAGCCAGGCTACCACGAGCCTGTGCCTAATCTCATAAGAGATTAACGTATGAATGCAAATTTTGGGATAAATAATGAATGATGCGAAATTTGACGAGACTGAATTGAACATATGACTTTAGATCTGAGGCATAAAATATATTGACATATGACTTGGGATTGGATGCATGAATTTGACTGTAAACATATAATTTATATATGTTGTATGCATAGTTTACGTTGTAATCTCGATCTGTAACTAATAAGAGAAATGAACATATGTTATTTAGATCTGTAATTAATTAGAAAAATAAGCATATGTTATAAACTAGTTTTAGACCTATGCATATTCTGTGATAAAAGAAGAAGAGGAACCACTGTAAGATTACATATGATTTGAGACTTTGGACAAAATGCATATAAAAGTCAAGATCTGATTTTTAGAAGATATGATTTAAAGATTTAGATTGTTGGGTATAGTTTGCATAATGATTCATGACTTAAAAAGAAGAAGATATGGAAACTTAGGTGTAAATATTTACATTAATTAGGATATCTATTATTGTGATTACACCTAAATAGGGATTTTTGGATATATGGCATGCATTGAAATTAATGGTTATATTTGGTATAATTTATATGTGAATCTGCTGTAAAATGCTAGTTTAACAAAAATTGGAACATATGTTATATGGCAAATTATGTCCATATTCTGTGCTTATGCAAACATGGAGAATATGTTGTGAATCATGACAATTATGTAGGCATATGAATTTAGGCCAATTTATGATTAGGCAAGGCATGTAAATAGAACCTTTAGAAATATTAAATTTGCTAAATCTGCTAATTTGCCAAGTTGCCTAAACTGCTAGTTTTGTTATATTGCCTAGACTGCTAATTAGATTGAAATGCCTAATCTGTTAAATTTGTCGGTTGAAATGCCTAACCTGTTATATGCCAAAATCTGCTAAGTTGCTAAATCTGTTAAATCCGTTAAGTCATATAAAATCTGTTATCTGCTAAAATCTGTTATCTGCTGTGTTGATATAATCATCCTGTTATTGATATAATCTGAATTGGCATATGTATTGGGCGTGCGCATAAACGGTAAATTATTAATTAATTGGCCGCAAAAGATAAACGTGACTAACTCGAGGTTAGAATGAGTTTGCGGCGTAATTCTGCCCGGAACCGCCCGGCACATCCAGTGGCCACTAATAATAGGTTCTAATGTGAGAAGTTAGTCATAACCTGCTTAAGACACGAGGTTAGGTCTGGCTTGTGGCAGAAGTCTGCCCGGAACCGCCCGGCCCATCCAGCGGCCACAAGCTAGCGACCTAATGTGAGATGTCTGGGCATTAATAATTAATTAATGCAAATCTAAGATAAGAATGACATCTAAAACGTATTGGGGGAGAATAGGGTTAAACCAACTGGATTAATAGGTGTAGTAAACCCGTCCATGAATCTGTAGGCCCAATACAAAGTTAGACAAATCTGAAAAATCTGTACATCTGATCTGTTAGTCTGAAAACTTGTTAACTTAATATGTGAACTAGTAAATCTGAATTCTGTATGTATGAACTTGTAAACAAGTTAATCTGAGATCTGTTAGTCTGGGGACACAAGGTTAGGAGGGGAATTACTTGTGTCATCTGTTGTTTGGGACCCATATTAGTCAGTAACCCTTTCTGGTATCAAAACTTTGACCCAACAGTAGGTAGGGTCCGGGCACGCTTACTGAACTAATTATAAGTGGTTCATTCTGATAATGGCGAGGGGTGTTGATGGTGCGTTCCAACCGGGTCATGTGCGTGCATGGATCCCGGTCTGCCTCTGAGGATGTAAGACGCCGTGACATCTGTAAATAGGTCTGTGCCAATTGGTTGTCACTTTAGGGAGTGATACACCCTACTGTGGGCCCGACACAGGATATTTATGTATTAGGGAGCCGATCGCTTGGGGTAGGGTTTTAGGGTACGCTTAGTTCTGTCTGTTTCTGTTGGTACCGTCTATTTCTGTTGGGTGGTAACACCTGTCTGTTTCTGTGTGGTACCGTCTGTTCGGGTGGTAAAGGCCCATTACTAGTGTACACCTAATTCTACATTCTGTTTCCGTAGGGATAAATCTATTTCTGCTTCTGTCTGTTTCTGATCGGGTAGTAAAGGCCCATTATTAGCATTCTGTTTCTTTTAAAGTATTCTGTACCCGTTCCTGCTTCAATTTAGACATTAGGGTGACACCTAATTCTGCTATACTAGTATTAGTGCAGAGAAGTGTAAAACAATAGTTTATATCATTCTGTTTTTCTGTTATATCTGCTACACCTGTTACAGTTATCTCACATCCAGTTTTATGTTCATATCATATTATTATTATCTGTTCATATGCTGAAAGTCACTGGACTTGCCAGACTTTTTGTCTGACCCTTGTTGTTTCGCCTCCTTTCTTCCGTTACCCCCCAGGTTATCCAAGGAGGGAATACTTTAGCTTGATCCGGATTTCTCTTTGCTTGAAGTGCTTAAAGTATGGCTTGGCTCTGTATAGCTTCCGTTCCATGGGGATTATGATTTTAAACCATGCATTTTGAAGGCTTTTGTACAAGACTGATATTTTGTACTTGAATTCTGAAATTTGAAAGGATGTAACCATATTAATTTCTGTTTCCGCTGTAATAAAGTTAAAAAATTTCAAGTACTGTTTTATCTGCCTTGTAAGTTTCTGTTCTGTTTACTAAAATGCTCCACCAAAGTTAAGGCATTCCCTTTGTGAGTGACCTTAACGGAGGTGGGGTGTTACAGCGATCCATTAGAGTAGTCCATGAGTACGCAGATGTTTTTGACTAGGTTAGGGATTTTCCCCCTAAAACTCAAGATAGACTTCCGCATATATCTAGTTGACAATGCAAAGCCAGTTATGCGATTAACGACTGTTTTGGAGCAAGATTGGCGAGGATAGCCAGAGTCGGTTAAGTGCTCAATTGTTTGGTTGCTTTGCTGGTATCATCTTACATAGATCGTCCTAATTCGGAGGAGATATTCCTTGGGTTGTTTTCTGATATTGATTTAGGCCTTTAGGCCTTGTACTTGAGGGATGTCGAGTTCGACTAGGATGGTTTGCGTGAGAAATAAATAGTTGTGGCAGGCGCCCAAAGTAAGACTGACCTTAAGAGAGGTAAAACGTACATAGCAACCTTTAGCATTAGACCCTCAGATTTGTGACATGATGGATAAGCTAAGTAAAGGAGAGACATCTAATCATCTTAGTATATACACTTGGTATCATGGTTAACATCTGTTTATCTTGGAAAGATAGTTCGACTACATTGGATACCCTCTAGCACAGTAAGTGATCAAGGTCTTATCTTTACTAGCAAGTTTTTGAAATGGAGGTCAAGAAGCTTCACAACAGTGAAGTTAAATTAGTAAAGGTACAGTGGAGTGAAGCTCTAGAAGATGCGACGTGGGAGACTGAAGATAAGACACGCGCATCATACCCTATTTCTTGAGGGTATATCCTTGATATCCTTTTCTAGGAATTCTATGCATGTTTGTTTCTATCTTTTTTAGGTCATATCTTCGATCCTTAGGTAGAATCCAATGGATGTAAACATGTGTTTGAAACATGTTATGATTGGTGGTTGCACGTGGTTGCACATGGTTGCAAGTGGTTGCTCGTGGCTGAATATACACACATTTGGCACTAGATCGACTCAGTCACTTTCATATTGCATATGCATGAGTTAATTTATATATATATGAATTGAAACTTGATGTGTTATCATATGGATGTTGCATTTGTAATGAATGATTGTGAACTCATATAGAAGTTATAAAGTACGATTAAGAATAATTGCATACATGATGGACTCATGGCACTGACATAATTCGCATTGAGTAGGTCAATTGAATCAGTAGACCGCCTGATTTTGCATTAGATAAGGACATGTACACATACTATGCATATGATCATGAAAGCATTAGAAATCTTTTTAAGGATAATGGACGCCTGTGATTGAATGGTTGAGTAGATGGATGCTGGATGTTTGGATATGCATTCTTCTTAACTTAGAGATTTCGGGAACAAAATCCTTTAAGGAGGGGAGAATGTTACGCCCCGTATTTTCTGAGAATATTAAAAGAACGAATTAAAGAATACTTAATTTTTAAAATGGGAATGAAGGGAAACGGGTTATGCCATTGCGTTCATCTCGAAATTTTGATTGGAACAGAGTCCAAGTTTTCGTAAATCGGACTTTGTATGAGGAAGTTATGGCACTTAGAAGTTTGAGGAATTCAAAAAAAAAAAAAAGTTCGAAATTCAAATCACACACACCCGGGATGTGCGGGAAATTTCCCGCCAAGGACCCAGGTCGACCAGGGGGTCGACCTCCCCCCCCCTTTCCAGATCCGAGGACTAGTTCGTTTTTCTTCATTTGGACACCCGTTTTGACCAGATTCGTTGATCCCTATGTGAAACACCCCACCTCCGTTAGGGTCACTCTCAAAGGGAATGCCCTAATTTTGGTGGAGGTTTATAAGTATAAGTCACAGATATACAAGACAGATATAAGAACACATATTTTTGAACAGCGGAAAACAACAACTTTTATTTCATTAAAATATGTGTTACACCAACCATACCATAATTGTCTTACAATACTTCCAAAAACATAACATCTTCATAACTGTCTTGATTACATTATTTAAAGAAGCATAAAGAAAACATAAAAAATCTGCAAAAGTCCCATAATTGCTGTCCAAAGCCATAGTCCAAAACGAAAAGATCCAAGCAATACATTCTTTCTCTTCAAGCTGGATATGAAGGCTGGTCAAGCTGCGGTATTCCCTCCCTGTGGACCTGGGGGGGGGGGGAAACGGAAGAAAAGAAGACGAAAGAAAAGTAGAGTCAGACATAAAGCCTGAGTAAGTCCAGGACTATTCAGTCTATGAATAAAGAACTGGGTATGATAAGTATAAACTGGAAATGGGAAAGCACCATAAACTTAGTTAAGTTGTCTAGGGTCGAATATACTATCGTACCCCATATTAATCTCTGTACCCATATAAACTAGTTCCCAACAGGCACCCCATAATCAGGGTGAAGTGATCCATTTTATGATGATCGGCTCCTACTCGCATAGTTACACGTGTCTTACGGCCCCCGATGTTGTAGTTACCTATGCTGGTCCCACCATGGGGTGTATCAAGTCCCATGGTGGCGGCCCGACACAATCCTAGAATGCACAGGTATGCTACTGGTGGCCAGTGCCTTATTTTTCTGCGCCGGAGTGTGTGCACGCCCGCACCCCGTTAGAACCTACACTGCTGCACCACCGCCGTCGAGTTGACCGCTTACAATCAGCCCAGTAATCGTGCCCCACCCTGCCTAGTTTCAGGGTATCATGATACCTTGTAGGGTTAATGCTGAAAAGGGTCCCCCGCTACTAGGTTTTCTATTTCTAGCCAACATGCTAAGTTGGTTAAGTTTTTTATAAACCTAACTCCCAATCAGTCTATTTAGTTTAGCATGTTCTATTTTGATTAAGTATTAATATAATTTACTTAATCCTATCAATCCTGACTCAGCCTTAATTGTCTTATTAAAGCCTTGACCTCTCACATTAGACAGGTATTGTTGTGGCTGCCTGTTGCCGATTGGGTCCGGGCAGTCTTACGCCACAACTCAGTCTAACCTTGGGTCCTTATTGGGCCCCGTGTTTAACCACCCACATTGGATAGGTATTGTTGTGACTACTGGACAGCCGGGCGATTCCGGGCAGGTTTACATCACAACTCAATCCAACCTCGGGTTAAACACATCGTATTTTCTACATTTACATATTTTGTCTCTTTTCTTTTTATATGTAAATATTTGCGGCCCATTATTCAAATTCATCTTTATTGATTAAAATTTATTTATGCCACTTAATTGCTTTTCAAGGTTGTTGGCATGCGTTAAACATGCCAACACATATGTTCTATATTTAGCCCAAACGTCATTACCCCCGTTTTATACGTTCGCTCCAATGTAAGGTGTGTTGGGTTTAATACTTAAACCCAATTTAGCCAAATGAAAAGGAGAGGCTTATAACATGGTGTTTATAAGGTAACATGAAAGAGGGGAGTGTGAACGCATGAACTTGCAACGAACGATTCAATTAACATAAAGTAGGCACATGTGAACTTGCAATTGTAACATCATATAATCATGGCATAACATGAATCATTTTATCCATATAATCATAGCATAAACAATACTTAAACATAAATCATTCTATTCATCTAATTATGGCATAGAAAATACTTAAACATGAATCATTCTATTCATATGATTATGGCATAAACAATACTTAAACATGAATCATTCTATTCTAATGCATAGACAATACTTAAACATGAATCATTCTATTCTTATGATTATGGCATAAGCAATACTTAAACATGAATCAGTCTATTCATATGATTATGGCATAAATAATACTTAGACATGAATCATAGGTTCAACTAACCATGTAAACTTAAAATTAATAATCTAACTAAATTAGATATCATTATTATAGGCACATGGTCTTGACTAAAAATATAAGCCTATATTTTTATTTAGGCATAATATAAACTAATCATGTTCATAAAATCACTACATGCTAACAAAAAGGTACTTACTTTTGTCACTAATACAAAAGTATGGTTCAAATAGAATTATCCCTACCTAATTCTTATATGAATCATGGTTTTTAATCCATTTATAGAATTATAGCATAAACATACCTAAACTTAAATCATTTTTTTTATTATATCTATGTAAACTTGCAAGTGGAAAGTAATTCTAATGTAACTTATGTGTCACATATATTATCATATGATTATGATAACAACATAAGCCTAAAAACATGTTTTTCAATTGGGCATAATAACAAACATAGTTTAGTCATGTTCATAAAATTAATACAAGTTCACAAAGATGCTTGCTTTTCAAGTGGAATGTAATTCTAATGTAATTCTAATGTAACTTATGTGTCGCATATATGGTTATGATAACAACATAAGCCTAAAAACATGTTTTTCAATTGGGCATAATAACAAACATAGTTTAGTCATGTTCATAAAGGTGCTTACTTTTGTTTCTACACAAAAGTATGATTTTCCAATTTCAACATAGATTCATATAAATCATAGTATTTAATTGATTCAATTACACAGTAAAAGTTATCCTAAAAGTATGTACATCACATTAGCATAATAATGAATCATATACTTGCATGAATCCTAATTAAAATTCCATAACATGTGGTTGTCAACATAAAACATATACTTGTATGGATCCAATCGTACAACATAGCATTGCCAAATCGTTTAGAATCAAAATAACATACAAATATAGATTATTATCGCCACAATTCCATTTCGTTGTTAACTTCCAACGCAAATCACGTGCTTGCAAATATCCAATCGTATACCATAATATTCCTAAATCGTTTAGCATCAAAGCAACATACAAATATAGATTATTATCGCTACAATTCCATTTCTTACTTTACACAAATCAACAAAATTATTTAATTCACATCGGAATAGCACTCTACTTACTACGTATGACGAATCTTCAATTCAGGAATCTGAATTCTGAATTTGGAGATGCTATCCTTTGTTTTAGGCGTTGCTTTGATTTGATTAATGTTGCTTTAAGCTTTGAATTATCTCTTAATTGTCTCTCTATTTATGACGGCTATCCTTAGTCTCTCCTCAGCAACATGACGGTCTCATCTCCATTTTAGTTTGTGTGAATTAGGGTTAGTCTTAGGTCCTTTTTATAGAGTTTGTGAGTTGATTTAGACCGTCGATGAAGCTTGGTTAAATAATAGCCGTTCGTTTGAAGGAGAGACCAACCAGGAGCTGACACCTAGCCCTAGTGATTAGGCAAGGCTCAGAAAATTGACCAAACACAGACCTGGCCAGCCAGGACTTGACCAGACCTGACCAGCAGGTCATTTTGACCTGGGCGCACTTGGCAGGTGCGCCAGGTGAAAAATGTACTGGAGCACTTCCCAAGTGCGCCAGTTCATTTTTGTTCAGGCGCACTTCCCAAGTGCGCCAGTGCATTCTGACCCATTTTCTGGTTTTTCGCCCAACTTCGTTCGTCCATATCTTCTTCATACGATATCCTTTTTACGCAAACTCAGACTCTATCTCAAGCAGAATTCCGAGACGAATGCAATGGCGTATCCCGTTTCCCTTAATTCTTTGATTTGAAATTAGTTATACTTTAATTTATGAATTTCACGGTTATAGAATACACGGGGTGTTACATTCTCCCCCACTTAAAAGGATTTCATCCCCGAAATCTTCATGTTCAGGAAGAATGTACATGCTAACATCCAAACATCCATCTACTGATCCATCAAACACGAGCATCCATTGTCCTTAAAAGACTTCTAATGCTTCATGATCATATGCGAAGTGTGTGTGTACATGTACTTATCTAATGCAAAATCAGGCGGTCTACTGATTCAGTTGACCTCCTTAATGCAAATTATGTAAGTGCCATGAATCCATTATGTATGCAAATTCTCCTATTTATGAATCTACATGAGTGCACAATCATTCATACACATGCAACATCCGTATGACAACACATTAAAGTTCAACCATATACGAATGCAAACATATTTGCATATGCAATATGAAGTGACTGAGCCGATCTAAAACCTAGATTGTGTGTGTATATGCAACCACGAGCAACCACTAGCAATCACTTGCAACCACTTGCAACCATCATCCATAACATGTTTCAATTACATGTTTTCATCCAAAGAGTTTCTACCTAAAAGATAAGGTCGAGGAGATATACCTAAAAAGATAGATAAAAGCGCAACTTAAGGAAAAAGAAAGGTCAAAGATGTACCCTCGAAAAGAAAAGGGTAGGCAGCGCGTATTCTAGCTTCAGTTTTCCATGTTGCGTCTCCCTCGGCGTCGCTCCACTGTACTTTGACGATCTTGACTTCGCGGTTGCGTAGGTTCTTCACTTCTGTTCCTAATATGCGGGTTGTAACTTTCCTTATGGTTGCTTCGCGTTCCACTTCAGCTTCTTCTAGGATATTTGGCTCTACCACTTCAGCAGACTCATGTAGATGTTTTCGGAGATGCGAAACGTGAAAGACGTTGTGGATTCCGGCAAGCTTTTCGGGTAGCTCTAATCTATAGGCCATTTTCCCAATTGTTCCTATCTAAAGGTATAGTCGAATGATAGAAGCAACTAAAAACTTTGTGCTCATTAGGCAATGTCAAAAATGGAAATCTATGCCACATATATATTGATTAGGAGAAGAACTCTTTAAGCATCAGCCCCGAAGACCGAAATCAACATCAGACTGACACCCAAAGAATTACTCAACCCAACCACTATATATGAAACTAAGCATGATGGACTCCTTTCAGGTCACAAGGGACTCCCTTCCTAAGACCAACCCGTATCCTATAAAACCCAAAAAAAAAAGTTTAGTCAAACCAACGAACACCCTCAAGCCCCAACATGTGTTACTAACAGATGAGTCATACTCCCTATGGGGTTTGCAACAGAAATTGGATTGAGAATGGGACCGAGAGGATATACAAAAAAGATAGCATGCAAGTAAGCTCTACAGGAAGAGAGGGATCAAAGATATACTCTTAAGAAGAGATATGATGCACGAACCTAGTCTTCAATCTTCTAAGTCGCATTTCCTTGAGCTTAACTCCATTATGCTTTGTCCGTCTTTAACTTCACAATTTTGTAGCTTCTTAATTCTTGTTTCCAAAATATGAGTTGGAACCTATTTCACTGTTGCCTCTCGTTCCTCTTTCACTTACTCTACTTCTAGTATACTCGCTCAAACATAATGGCGTATTCATGGTTTCATGCAGGCTCTCCAAAATTCACTAGTGAATCTTAGATCTCGTCCACTACTATCAGGTATTCCACGTAGAAGAACTATCTCTTGGAAATAAATGCCAACCATGTTGCCAAATGTACTTACTAAGGTGATTCTCTACAACTCATGCATAAGCGAAATGAACCTTCTGCCTTAGTGGCGAACACTACTCGATCGGATTACAAATCACCAATAAATGTGTCAAGAGATTCTAGGAAACAAATCATGATAGAACCCTAAAGGTTACCTGCGACTTCGAGGGTATTATCGAGGCAAGTCAAGAGTCTAACTACCCTCTTTTCGAAACCGAGATGGTCACCCTTACTGGATAACCACTCCATCGCTAGAATCAACCAATGGCCCAAAACAAAGGCACTACATTTAAACTCTACGCTTAGAATAGAAATTTTCAATCCCACATAGATCATAGACAAATGAGCTGGGCCCCCAATTGGGTTTGAAACAATTAAGGGGTCTACTACCATAATAGTTTTTAGGTGCAGAGATTCTAACTAAAGCAGACGAGATAAAGGAGTGTGACGCGCCGGAATCAAATAAAGTGCGAACGGGGTGATCATAAAGATAAACTACACTTTCTACAGAAGTATCTATACCTCGCTGTTGTAGAGGTGGCGCTTCTAGCACATGAACCTATGCCCCTGAGGTGGATCCCGCCCTCTGCCCCTGTCCTCGTTTCTTTGGGCAGTCCTTAGCCATGTGGCCTATCTCACCGCAAGAAAAGCACCCACCATTCATCTTGGCCTTCTTTTTCCGGCAATCTTTCACTAAGTGCCCCACTTTGCCACAAAATTTACACTTCCTCTTCTCTTGGGACTTTTTGTCTTTCCCGCCCTTCTTAAAGTCTGTCTTCTCAGGGCAGTCTTTGCTGATGTGTCCAGTCTCCCCACAATGAAAACATTCTCCTTGATTTCTTTTCCTCTTTCTACAATCCTTGGCTATGTGTCGTTCCGTACCACAAAAATTACATTTCCTTTTTTCTCGTTCCTTGTTATTACTGTTACGATCCTTTCTTGTTTGACTATAATTCGTCTTCCTACTCTGGGACTCTTCCGCTTGCTGGTTCACGTGGAGGAGGAGGAGTGAAAGCGTCAGCAGCTGGGGAGTAAGGTCTCCAGACATGCTGAAACAGAAAGGATAGATTCAAAACGAAGGATAGAAGATAGTACCTATGGCTTTAGGGGACTTTGCCTTTTTAAAATAAAATAATATTTTATCCTTTAAAAATGCTTCTTTAAATTTTTCTTTGAAAATAAATTTTCAAAACTTTTTATCTTATCTGGTAAAGCTATGCTCTGAAACCAAGTGAAACACCCCACCTCCGTTAGGGTCACTCTCAAAGGGAATGCCCTAATTTTGGTGGAGGTTTATATGTATAAGTCACAGATATACAAGACAGATATAAGAACACATATTTTTGAACAGCGAAAAACAATAACTTTTATTTCATTAAAATACGTGTTACACCAACCATACCATAATTGTCTTACAATACTTCCAAAAACATAACATCTTCATAACGGTCTTGATTACATTATTTAAAGAAGCATAAAGAAAACATAAAAAATCTGCAAAAGTCCCATAATTGCTGTCCAAAGCCATAGTCCAAAACGAAAAGATCCAAGCAATACATTCTTTCTCTTCAAGCTGGATATGAAGGCTGGTCAAGCTGCGGTATTCCCTCCCTGTGGACCTGGGGGGGGGGGGGGGGGAACGGAAGAAAAGAAGACGAAAGAAAAGTAGAGTCAGACATAAAGCCTGAGTAAGTCTAGGACTATTCAGTTTATGAATAAAGAACTGGGTACGATAAGTATAAACTGGAAATGGGAAAGCACCATAAACTTAGTTAAGTTGTCTAGGGTCGAATATACTATCGTACCCCATATTAATCTCTATACCCATATAAACTAGTTCCCAACAGGCACCCCATAATCAGTGTGAAGTGATCCATTTTATGATGATCGGCTCCTACTCGCATAGTTACATGTGTCTTACGGCCCCTGATGTTGTAGTTACCTATGATGGTCCCACCATGGGGTGTATCAAGTCTCATGGTGGCGGCCCGACACAATCCTAGAATGCACAGGTATGCTACTGGTGCCCAGTGCCTTATTTTTCTGCGCCGGAGTGTGTGCACGCCCGCACCCCGTTAGAACCTACACTGCTGCACCACCGCCGTCGATTTGACCGCTTACAATCAGCCCAGTAATCGTGCCCCACCCTGCCTAGTTTCAGGGTATCATAATACCTTGTAGGGTTACTGCTGAAAAGGGTCCCCCACTACTAGGTTTTCTATTTCTAGCCAACATGCTAAGTTGGTTAAGTGTTTTATAAACCTAACCCCCAATCAGCCTGTTTAGTTTAGCATGTTCTATTTTGATTAAGTATTAATATAATTTACATAATCCTATCAATCCTGACTCAGCCTTAATTGTCTTATTAAAGCCTTGACCTCTCACATTAGACAGGTATTGTAGTGGCTGCCTGTTGTCGGTTGGGTCCGGGCAGTCTTACGCCACAACTCAGTCTAACCTCGGGTCCTTATTGGGCTCCGTGTTTAACCACCCACATTGGATAGGTATTGTTGTGACTACTGGACAACCGGGCGGTTCTGGGCAGGTTTACATCACAACTCAATCCAACCTCGGGTTAAACACATCGTATTTTCTACATTTACATATTTTGTCTCTTTTCATTTTATATGTAAATATTTGCGGCCCATTATTCAAATTCATCTTTATTGATTAAAATTTATTTATGCCACTTAATTGCTTTTCAAGGTTGTTGGCATGCTTTGAACATGCCAACACATATGTTCTATATTTTAGCCCAAACGTCATTACCCTCGTTTTATACGTTCGCTCCAATGTAAGGTGTGTTGGGTTTAATACCTAAACCCAATTTAGCCAAATGAAAAGGGGAGGCTTATAACATGGTGTTTATAAGGTAACATGAAAGAGGGGAGTGTGAACGCATGAACTTGCAACGAACGCTTCAATTAACATAAAGTAGGCACCTGTGAACTTGCAATTGTAACATCATATAATCATGGCATAACATGAATCATTTTATCCATATAATCATAGCATAAACAATACTTAAACATAAATCATTCTATTCATCTAATTATGGCATAGAAAATACTTAAACATGAATCATTCTATTCATATGATTATGGCATAAACAATACTTAAACATGAATCATTCTATTCATATGGTTAATGCATAGACAATACTTAAACATGGATCATTCTATTCATATGATTATGGCATAAGCAATACTTAAACATGAATCAATCTATTCATATGATTATGGCATAAACAATACTTAGACATGAATCATAAGTTCAACTAACCATGTAAACTTGAAATTTAGAATCTAACTAAATTAGATATCATTATTATTGGCACATGGTCTTGACTAAAAATATAAGCCTATATTTTTATTTAGGCATAATATAAACTAATCATGTTCATAAAATCACTACATGCTAACAAAAAGATACTTACTTTTGTCACTAATACAAAAGTATGGTTCAACTAGAATTATCCCAACCTAATTCTTATATGAATCATGGTTTTTAATCCATTTATAGAATTATAGCATAAACATACCTAAACTTAAATCATGGTTTTTATTATATCTATTCAAACTTGCAAGTGGAAAGTAATTCTAATGTAATTCTAATGTAACTTATGTGTCACATATATTATCATATGATTATGATAACAACATAAGCCTAAAAACATGTTTTTCAATTGGGCATAATAACAAACATAGTTTAGTCATGTTCATAAAATTAATACAAGTTCACAAAGATGCTTGCTTTTCAAGTGGAATGTAATTCTAATGTAATTCTAATGTAACTTATGTGTCACATATATGGTTATGATAACAACATAAGCCTAAAAACATGTTTTTCAATTGGGCATAATAACAAACATAGTTTAGTCATGTTCATAAAGGTGCTTACTTTTGTTTCTACACAAAAGTATAATTTTCCAATTTCAACATAGATTCATATAAATCATAGTACTTAATTTATTAACTTACACAGTAAAAGTTATCCTAAAAGTATGTACATCACATTAGCATAATAATGAATCATATACTTGCATGAATCCCAATTAAAATTCCACAACATGTGGTTGTCAACATAAATCATATACTTGTATGGATCCGATCGTACACCATAGCATTGCCAAATCGTTTAGAATCAAAATAACATACAAATATAGATTATTATCGCCACAATTCCATTTCGTTGTTAACTTCCAACGCAAATCACGTGCTTGCAAATATCCAATCGTATACCATAATATTCCCAAATCGTTTAGCATCAAAGCAACATACAAATATAGATTATTATCACCACAATTCCATTTCTTACTTTACACAAATCAACACAATTATTTAATTCACATCGGAATAGCACTCTACTTACTACGTATGACGAATCTTCAATTCAGGAATCTGAATTCTGAATTCTGAATTTGGAGATGCTATCCTTTGTTGTAGGCGTTGCTTTGATTTGATTAACGTTGCTTTAAGCTTTGAATTATCTCCTAATTGTCTCTCTATTTCTGACGGCTATCCTTAGTCTCTTCTCAGCAACATGAAGGTCTCATCTCCATTTTAGTTTGTGTGAATTAGGGTTAGTCTTAGGTCCTTTTTATAGAGTTTGTGAGTTGATTTAGACCGTCGATGAAGCTTTGTTCAATAATAGCCGTTCGTTTGAAGGAGAGACCAACCAGGAGCTGACACCTAGCCCTAGTGACAAGGCAAGGCTCAGAAAATCGACCAAACACAGACCTGGCCAGCCAGGACTTGACCAGACCTGACCAGCAGGTCATTTTGACCTGGGCGCACTTGGCAGGTGCGCCAGGTCAAAAATGTACTGGTGCACTTCCCAAGTGCGCCAGTTCATTTTTGTTCTGGTGCACTTCCCAAGTGCGCCAGTGCTTTCTGAACCGTTTTCTGGTTTTTCGCCCAACTTCGTTCGTCCATATCTTCTTCATACGATATCCGTTTTACGCAAACTCAGACTCTATCTCAAGCAGAATTCCGAGACGAACACAATGGCGTATCCCGTTTCCCTTAATTCTTTGATTTGAAATTAGTTATACTTTAATTTGTGAATTTCTCGGTTATAGAATACACGGGGTGTTACACTATGCCATATAAATACCCCTAAGGCTACAGTTTTCTCTACTCAACTTCATTACGCCTATACTCTACCTTAATTGATATCAAAATAAATTAAATACATCCTTAATTTTTTTATTTTTTTAATCATTCCAAGAGCGCTTTTCCTTTCTGCTCACGCTTCCCTTTTTTTTAATTTAACAAAAGGTTTTTCATACAAAGATAAACTATTACAAGCCCAACTGGTAAAGGAATACAAAAAAAACAAAAATAAAACTAAGAAAAACCAAAAGCATAACAGACATTGCAACAAGCAGCACACGAATAAGAAAACCACACAGCCATTACAAAGAAAAATCACTATCACCAATCTTGAAACCCTCAACCAACCACCGAGCAGCCGCAACAAACAGGCACACCAAGAACAGCAGAAATAGGACAGAACAGTAGCATAGCAACATAGAGTAAGGACAGGCTCCCAAGCCAAACAAAAACAGCAGAAACCAGTCATCCAAGAAGAGAACACAAAAGCAAAAAAATCCCAGAATCACCCAAGTCTCGGTTCAGATCTCATAAAGCAAAGAACATGCCGATATCATTGCGTACAACAAAAACCTCCACGCTACAAACAAACCAGCAAAGTCTTCCCATAGGCTGTTGAAGCTGAGAACAAGCAATGACCCACCGAAAGATGATGAACACACTACTCATAGAAGATATACAGCTTACCAACCAAAGAAATACGTGACACAATGCCTGTCATAGTAGAAGGCGAATATGCACAACAAGAGGAAAAACAGAGAAAGGTAGAGGCATCTGAAGCAAGACAACGGGATAAGGATCTTCGGATTGGGCTCATGAAGAGATATGAGATGGAAGAAGATCTCGAAAAGGTGGGGAATCTGCAGAAAAACTATGCGCCGTGTCCAAAACCGAAGCAAGGCAACAACCTCCAAGGGGGGAAAACAAAACCGATGACAGATCCAAAACAAGATGCGCTACAGACAAGAGAAACCTCTCCCCCAAAGCCAGCGGAAGTAAAAAACAACCGAACTCAAGAAAAATAAACAGATCTGAAAAGAAACTGCAACGCCAATACAATCACTTTGCTGAACCAGCAAACCCTAACAAAGAGTGGCTCAAGAGCATCAGCGATTGACGATTAACAGTCAAGAGATTTAGAACTGGACGGGGAGGCACAATAGAGTTGTGGAAACTGCGGTTTCAGAATTGGCGATGGGAAAATAACCCAGGAAAAAAAAGGGAAACGAAAGCAGAGATACCAAAAATAAAAGACAGCGGATGAGGGGGATAGGTTACTGGAGGACGAATCTTGATGGGGGGGGGGAATAAAGAGACGAAGAGAAGATCTGAGAGAGGGAAAATGGAGGCGGCGGAGGAACCCTACCCCTATTAAAGACTCTCAAAAGAGCGGAGAGGGGGACTTAAAAAAAAAAAAATTAAATACATCCTTATGCTGCTCTAGTTCTTCAAGAAATAAAGTTTAGAATTCAAGTAGAGATTCAAAGTCTAATTCAACGACTTCAAAAACTATTTTCTAAGAATAAAATCTAAATTAGAGAATCGATAATCTACACCAAGGGATAGCTTTTCAGTTTCAGAAAACAGATTCCAAAAATACAAGAATCATTCTCTTTTTGTAAGTTCAATTTACTTTCAGATGTGAATTCTTAATTGAAATTCTTGACATGTAATAATTTGGATCTAAGCTATACTTGATTATGAGGTAATCCTTTTAGATTTATCAAATCTAATCTATTAGATTTATGTCTGCGATGTTATTCAGATCTAATCCATTAGATTTACGCCGGGTGGAAGTAATCCTTTCATTTGAATTTGTGCTTGTATATGCCTTTGGGAATAATTATTGACTATGGAATTGGTCCGATCATATCTATCCTCGTTGTATATTGGAATTTTAATCCTGTTTAAGTTCATGATATAACTCTTGTCAAACCTATACGTCCGCGATGGTTCATAATGATATTCATATCATATCTATATGCCTGCAATGTATTCTATGCATAACTTGTAAATTTGGTATATCAAATTTATTGGACCAATAGTTCTTATCATCATATGCCTATTCTTATGCATATTATGTTCCATATTGTTTCTCTACTTATTTCATGAATCTTGCGTTGAATCTCGAAATATGTACGTTATGAATGTAGGGGTAATTGGGTATAACATGAAATTGACATTTATTTGGCATAATTTGGAACATGTATTATCACATGACTGATAAGAAGCAATTTTGGGTAATTTGACATGAATAATGGAATATGTAATTTGACATATTGAACCTAGAATTGGCAGGAACGACAAAGTACAAAATTTGGCATGAAAAACTTAGTTTTGGGCTTAAACTATAAATTGGAATATTAAATCTAGCTTGGGCTTAACTATTGATTTGGGACGCCAAACATAATGCATAGTGGGTTTTGGGAATGACTATTATTACAAACTTGGGAAGATTAGGTGTAGCCTATTTTGAGAAATAACTTGAAATTAAATTAGGGGGCCATAACTTGCAATTAGCTTTTTTGGGCATAACTTGAGAATTGGAACATAACTGGTTGAGTTAATTAGCAAATAAATCTAGACTTGGACATTTATATCAAATATGGCATAATCTGAAATTAACAACAATTGTGAATAATTTACATATAAACTGTAAATATGTAAATTAATGAAAAGATGAATATGCCTAACCCAAGGTTAGGTTGAGTTGTGGTGTAAAACCGCCCGGAACAGACCGGCGCATCAACTAACCACAACAATACAGATCTAATGTGAGAGGTTAGTGCATTATGCCCAAGAAAAATCCAAGGTTAGATTGAGTTGTGTTGTAAAACTGCCCGGAACCGCCCGGCACATCCAGTAACCGCAACAACACATATCTAATGTGAACGGTTGGTGCATCAATAAATCAGTCAATGCTAATGAACAAGACATGCTAAGAAATGACTAGGGTTAAGTTAATAGTAAACACTTAACATGTATAGCATGATGAATGGGTAGGGTTAAGTAATAAGAAACACTTTACCAATATAACTTGATTTGTGGTAAGGTTAAGTTAAACAAGAGGGCAACATTTAACTAATATAACTTGATTTGTGGTAAGCTTAAGTTAAAACAAGAGGGCAACACTTAACCAATATAACTTGATTTGTGGTAAAGTTTAGTTAAAACAAGAGGGCAACCCTTAACCAATATAACTTTATTTGTGGTAAGGTTAAGTTAAAACAAGAGGGCAACGCTTAACCAATATAAATTGATTTGTGGTAAGGTTAAGTTAAAACAAGAGGGAAACACTTAACCAAAGTTACATGACAAGTAGGTGGATTAAGTTAACTTGAATTAATTGATGACACTTAACCAATACAACATGATGAACATGTGTGGTTAAGTTGACAAGAAACACTTAACCAATCCAACACGATAAGTGTGGAGCGTTAAGTTAACAAGAAACACTTAACCAACATGACATGATGAACGGGTGGTTAAGTTAACATGAATGGACAACACTTAACCAATATGATATATTGTGTAGGAGGGTAAGTACATATCGGGTTGGTGGGTAATATTAGTAAATATAGGCCCATAAAAATTAACCATTAAACAAACGTGCTTGAATCAGTGGGAAGGTTAATTACATATAGGGTTGGTGGGTAATATTAGTAAATATAGGCCCACAAACTTAACCAGTAGGAAACCCTGGTAACGGGGACCCATTTCAGCAGTAACCCACATAGATGTATCATGCCTAAACTAGGCAGGGTGGGGCACGATTACTGGGCTGATTATAAGCGGTCAAAACAGCGGCAGGTGGTACGTCAGTGTAGGTTTCGACGGTTTACGGGCATGCATGTACTCCGAAGTAGGAAAAAGCAGTCACTAGGTACTAGTAGTTATAAACTGTGCATCTTGAATCGTGTCGTGTTGCTATCATAAGGATTGATACACCTTATGGTGGGACCAGCATAGGGTATCTACACGCACGAGAGGGCCAATTGACACAGACAAAAGAGAAATTAATACAAGTAGGGAGCCGATCGATAGGGTAGTAAGGATACATCTAACTCATTCATGGAAAATTATGCAGATTGGGGTGGAATCCTCATAATAGATGTACACCTGAAGGCTACCACAATTGTGGGGTTCGGGATCACATTATCATATTATCATTTTTTATAGATTATTAGTTGGGATACTAGTTAGGTGGTGCAAAGATATAAAAAATCATAATAACAAGTTAGTAGTGAAGCATAGAAGGAGTATAAGCGCATTCAGTTTATCTTGCCTTATCATATTTATACTAATCGTATGTTATCTTGTTATCCTTGTTCTCACGGTATTGTCTTATATTCAGTTTATTCATGTCATGATTCGTTTTCCTGTTTACGTGCTGAAAGTCACTTGATTTACCAGACTAATGTCTGACCTAGTTTGTTTTCGCCTCTTTTCTTCCGTTCCCTCCCCCCCCCCCCCAGGTTCGCAGGGAGGAAATGTTACCACTTAACTCAGTTTTCTTTCTAAGCTCGAAGATAGTCGATGTATTGCTTTGGACTCTCTCTTCCACTTCTATGGCTAGTTCATGCTTTATTGGGGAATATCATTGTTTTTTTATGCTTCTTTTATATTTGGAAGTTTTTAAATCAAGACAGAAGTTCTATCTATGTATTACTTTTAAGTATGATTGATACAACTATTTTAAAAGCTGTTTATAAAAATACTTTATTTTCCGCTGCTTTATTTGTCTGTCTTGTTATTTATCTGCATCTTTTAACTAAAATGCTCCACCAAAGTTAAGGCATTACCTTTGTGAGTGATCTTAACGAAGGTGGGGTGTTTTAGAATTCTTATCTATAAGACTTTATATTTAACTAGTCGTATTATTACTGATATGTAATCTAGATGGATTCTTGTATGTAATACTTGGGTCAGAGAGTTGTTTCAGGTTATAGCTTGTTGTTTATTCGTGGTTAGCTAACTCATCTTGGACTATCAATTTAAGTGATTTCCTCGTTAAATAATCATGCTTTCGAGTTATTGTATTCTTATTCGTTTAAAGATATTGTATTTTTATATGGTTCAAACATGACCATTCGAGTTTGTAGCAAATGTATATGCTGTATTCTTTTGTTGTAAATAAATGTGACATTCTGTCATTAGTTATTTGTGTATCTACATGTACTGTGTTCTGAATATGATCCTTAGCCATCGTAGCATTAAATCAGATGAATCGAGTATGTCAATCCACCTATGAAGAAAAAAGAAAAATTTATGTACCCAATTGACATATTTGATACTCGTCTAATGTAGAATTAAGGATGGTTGCTCCTAAGTAGCCCTATTCTTTGCTCTAATAGATGACATTACTTGTTAATGCTCTTTGTTAGGGTAGGTCTCAAAGTGGGCATCACATTTTTGTAAGGTTCAGAAAAAAGTACGATAGATACATAAATTAACAAGAATAGTACACATTTTACAACATGAAAGGATAACAATTGTGACTACATTCACCATTTTCATTGTTGTCCCACTATCATTGTTGTCCTTATTTTATGTTCCTTATTTGTGAGTCATGTGGGAGTCTTAGCTTATGTAATATAGTTAAGAATAAGTATTTCATTTCGTAGTATTCCACGTATGGTGTCCTATCATTCATAGTCTTCCTTTATAGGAATTTCCATCCTTTATCCTTTTGAGTGCTCTAATCCTGGATTTGAAATTTTGAGGACAATTTAAACCCCCATCCTTTTTTGTTTGAATTCACTATTGAATAAAATAAAATAAACAAGGATGGCTTAATTAATTAAATCGAAAATAATAAAATTAATATTCCAGTCCAGTTAATAAAGTTTTTAATTGAATAAATTAGAGTTGTCTAGCGAAAACAAGTAAATTGTTTTAGCTGCGCTAAATATAATAAACTATTAGGTGATATTAAGGGATGGGAAATATAAATGGTTACATTTTGAATAAGAGTTAGTCGAGTGGTGAATAAATAGATTGATGAATTGTTAGTAAAGCATAGTGTTGAGGTGTTTCTATTTGAAATATTTGTGATATCAAATAAAAAAACAACATTGCGTAAATTGAAAATTTAGTGATTATATTTTGTGTTGTGTTGTCCGTTGGTTATTTGAAAAGGTTCTGATCGATATATCTGATCAAAGATATCGATATGGTTTCTTAAAAATTTGAACAAGATGATCGAGCATTGTATTTTGTTTAATAAAAAAATTTGTGAAAAAATAAAGTGAAGTATTCTCGAGAACCAACTAACGGAGGTCTCGGTAATTGGTTCTGGATAATCTCCATATGCTTTAAACTTTGTATCTTTGGTGCTCTCATCTCCTTATGTATCGGTGTTAATCAAGTTAATATCGATAGCCCTTCTCATCCTTCTAGGTCTCCTTTTATAAGATTTGTGGTCTTTCTCTTCAATGGCTTCTGGTCTTGGGTGACCTGTCGTTGTTTACTCATCATGCCGGGACCGCCCAGCTGTATTCATTCTTTATACAAATTTTGAGCTATTTTATTCAAGGATGGTGTCGGTTGCATGGAACCTAGAATATTTCCTTATGATGTTAGCTTTTTCTTGTGGTTGTCTTTTGCTTACCGAAGACCCTTTTACGTTTGTGGCGGTCCGCAACCCCTTCATCGACACTTTGTTTCAAAGGTAATTTTGGTAATAACGTTCCCCCTAGTGAAGGGGTAATTTTGCCTTTCCAAATCAAACTTCAATGTCTTTTCAGTGTGTCGATTCTGTGTATCTTGGTATTGTTTGATCACGTCCATTTACGGGTTTCCATCTGTACGATTTAGATTTATAAGGAGATTTATTAAATGCTTATTCTTCTTGTTCTCTGCCTTCCACCTGCAAATCAAATTCTCGAGCCATATTATCACTATTTCAAGAACCACCCAAAATTTCTTTCTCAGGACTCCGAGTTCGATACTTTGTAAGTATCTTTTATTTTCATTACAAGTTATAATCTAAATTAAGTATTTGGATAAATTAGAAAATCTGTCAAGATTTAGTTGTACTTAATATAGGTTCAGTCAATTAGTAGTAGCTTCAATAACAATTAATGGATGAACTTATAGGCTACTTATTTGCTAAATGCGTATTTTAAGAATTTCGACATGTAAGACTGGTTATGTAAAAGGGTCAGTTTATCCATGAAGAAAAATGTTATCCCTTCGGTACAAGTTAGCTCAATTACCCTTGTTGCCACCTTATCTTGTTTTTGGCCTTTCCGACACAACTATTTGTACTTATCCAACTTCAGTTTTGGGGTGCCGGTTAATTTGAAGGTGTCGGAAAGGCTTTGCACCTTAATTCCACAGGATGTCTTGATTTTTAAATCAACTCATATCGGGTCTGGAAACTAGTTAGGCCTTCGGTAGTGACACCAGATTATTTGTTTTCAGTTGAAAAATCATTGTGTTCCATTAACGATTTGATTCTCCCGGGCATAAGCCCTTCATCTTTTTTAAATTTCGACGTTGGGATAGCCAATTTTATCATCATCAAAGGCCTAATTGTTTCATAAATAGGATAAACCAAAAATCTATGGCTAGCTTGCTACATGAAAATTTTCATCCATGATAATAACAAGTTGTACAGCTATGGTGACCTATGTACGGAAGTCATATGCATTTTTATGTAAAAATGAATGTAATGCTAATCACATATGTTATGAAACGATATCACCTGGCAGCGTTATGTCTAGTAAAAAGAGCCCCACCAAACCGAAGACCAAGGGTTCCAATATTCCGCGATCCAAGAAGGAGTTTGCTTCAAAGTCTTCTTCAGTCAATTCTCCTGACAGGGTGAAGATTATCCCTGATAGCTTTGGGATAGCTGGCGTAGATTTATTGCTACCTCTTCCCAAGATTCCCTTCCAAATCCTCCCGAAGGGTGCTTTGCATATTCGGCAATTCAAATTTTGCATGGAGGCTTCCTTCCTTTTCCGTCGTTCCTACACAGGCTTTTATGTGACTTGGGAGTTCTTCCTATCCAACTTTCACCCAACACCTATACCTAGCACCTATACTTAGAAGTTTTGGAACGTGCGTCAAATTAACCTTCTCTTAGACCAAAGCTTATTCGCCACATGATACGTTCTCCAAAAGTGCATAGTCGCCTATCTGGCATGGAAAACCTTTAAAGAGGCCAGTAAGCGACAATATTAGCAAGACTAAACCGTGGGAGGATCAATTCTTTCTTGTTAATTGTCATGCTGGTATCAGGAAAATTCATCGAATGCGGTAAGCCTCTTGTCTTTTGTCAGCAATTACATTAAGCTTGTACTTCATGTTTGACCTTTTATTTTGCATAGAGCCCCCTTATACAAGCATAACTTTGTCGGATGAGGAGACTCAAGTTGTTAAGGCCATTTTCAATGCGCAAGAGGATCTTAGACGTCAGTTTTCCTTGCTTACTACTGATAAGCTATGCCAAAACGGCCTTCTTCCTCCGGGATAAAAGATTTTGGGATGACCGCCTATTCAGTTTGTTGGTTCCAAGGGTCTATCGCTGAATTCGAGCATGTTTAATGCAACATCTCTTATATTCCCAAGTATCTTAGATAGGTTAGTACGGCTTTGTGTGCAAGACCTCCTATTTTCCCACATTGGTCATCTTATCGTTTTTTTTCTGATATTGCTCTCTTTGTTTAGGTTCCACAGCTTCTGAGAGCAGTTCTACCGTCGATGTTTTCGCCCAGTCTAATGTTAAAGTTTTAAAGAGTCTTGCTGGCTCCAACATAGATTCATCGCCCAAAAAGCCGAAGCATGATAAGGTGGTTCATTTTTTCGAGAATGTTGATGTCATGAAGAGAGCTGAGATAACTCCTGACCTTGTTGTTTTTGATGCCGATAAGGTCATGAACATTGATAGTTACCAACATAATTCCCCTAGAAGCAAAGTCATGAGTAGTTATGCATCGCTCGTCCCTTCTGGCGAGCTAGGTGTCGTAGAGCGTAGCTCATCTATGCATTCTTCTTCTCAACATGTTACCCTTCATGCTCTGCCCCCGTTGGTTTTGGATTTTGATAAAATCGTAAATCTCTCTCTTTTGTCCCCTGAGGTTGCCAACATTTCATACTCTTCTTTGTCCTTAGACTTAGTTGATTTTTATCAACAATTAATAAACGACCAACTTTTTGTATTAGTTTGATCTCTCTAGCTTCTCTTTTATTATGTTACTTTTGTTGGGAGCTCAACCTGTTATTTTTTAATCTTATAGGTGATTAAAACTTTAAGGGAGTCGACACCTTGTCTTCTACCAAGGTTGCTACCCTTAGGGAAGAAAATAAAGTATTCAAGGTTAAGGTTAATGTCTTGTTGCGGGAGAAGACAGAAAATGATAGCGAGTGCGGGAGACTAACAGCCTTTATAAAGTAGGAGGAGGAGGCCAAGGATATTCTATTGGAGCAGGTCGAGAATCTTAAGAATGAGAAGATGGGAATAGAGATTGATCACGCCATTGAACAGGATAGGATGAAAAACAAGCTTTCTACCATCAAATGGATAATCTATGAAACTAGCGACAGGATATCCGACTTTCTAAAGTTTCACCTCCGTGACATTGTGATGGAATACTACGAAGATGCTCTCCTCCTCGCTTAGCCTGACAACTATAAGAAATTCCTGGAGATTGACTTTACTTCAGTGCATCCCTCTGTCAGGACTAGAGTTTTGGAAATTATCCAGCAAATTAAGCAAATAGGCAAAGTCCTTCTGAAGAATAAGATAAGACCCGAGTCTTTTTTGTATATTGAAAAGCTTCCTAAGGATTTTGATAATGAGGAAGAAGAGGATTTACTTATTGACGAGGATACATGAGGAGATGAATTTCAGCGATATGAGCCTGGCGAGGATGATGGAGACTCTTCTTTTGTTGCTGAGGGGATCACTACTGACTCCTTGAGCACCCAACATGCCCAAGGCTCAATTGCAATTCCTCCCAAGGAGAGTGGCTCCTCAGAATTGAAGGGTAAAGAAATTTTTTCCAACCCGACATTTCTGCTTCACAGGTATGGCTTTAACTCTCAAAATGTTTCCTTTATTCTTGACTTTGTATAAATAACTAGCTTTCTCATGTTGCGACAGCCCCTTGCTTCTTCGAAGGTGAAAACCACAATAATATCTTGTATTTATAGCTTTTGGTTATGGAAAACCTTTGAAGGGCTTGTTTCATAAACTTGCGGAGAATCATCTAAAATAGAAGGGCTTAGATACTTGTTGCATAATATACTTTTAATCTCTTTGTAATTTGTGGCCTGATTCATATGACATTTATGATCAAGTATATTGTATTAGTATGTATGGTGTAGAAGATATATGTACTAGCTAGTGGATTTGCGTTACCGTGAATGTATGGATGGAGATATTTGTCAAACGTTTCAAAACTTGTATGATGTAGGTTTATATGGTTGTTTTCCTTTGATATGTATAGCATTGTTATTGTCACTACTTGTTAATTAGATTTCACGCATTATTATATTTTGTTTTATCCGTGGCTTAGGAGGATCGATTCCTGACTCCCCCTTCACAGTTCAGGGAAGAACCATTGGCCATCTCTGGTCGCATGGATATCTTTGATGACGCTCCCCTTTCGGTACGGAAATGGATGTATTATCAACAAAAGATTATCGTCAGAACCATTAATGAATAGATATCCTACATAGAGAATCAACTTAAAGAAAGAAATGAGACTATTTACGAGGTGCAATGCTAACAAAAGACTGTCCCCTCTACTAGTTTCGATGCGGAGATAAGCAAACTATATCGTCAAGTTGACGAGTTAGAGGCTGAAATGAAGAAAACAAAAGCGGGTTACGCTTCCCTAGAATTTGCTTTACAGAATCCTGACTTGGATTGACAAACTTGGTTTCCATGAATCTTCTATGCAATAAAATGTGGCACTAACTTTGAATGCCCTAAATGTAGAACTCTTAAAACGTTAGCCGCGTGTATGCAACAACATATGACATGGCTTTTATGTTAATATGCTTGTGTACAATGTTTGTAACACGTGGTATGTGATACTCTTTCTAGGTTGGGAACATTAGATTTTCGGAATTTTATTGTGCCATAACTCATAACTTTTATGTGCTCTATTATGCATTAGTTTGTAAGGCGTTCGCATAGACTCACTTGTTTCTGTTGACATTAATAGAGTCATGATATTGATCGTGTAATGTAATAATGAAAATATACATATATCCCTCATACTAGCGAGGATTCTCCTAACATACGGAGTGATTCATTGAACCTTCTTCATTTGATTTTTTTACGAATAACATTACCTCGGTACAGAGGCTATGTTGGTGGAGCTTCTGGTTCTTACTTAAGTTCCCCTCTGAGTTTATGTTCTAGTGTATTGTGCCTACTTATATTGCATGTGCATCTGACATGGTGAATAAGGTGTTAATGTACATAAAAGTTAAGGAAATTTTCCCGAGAGGCGTAGGGACCTCCATCCTCACTTAATGCCCTCTTGCATAATAGGCTCTAGCCATTGGATTGATCATATATCCCTTCTTTAAGGATTAGAGCTTTGCGACCCGGATCAGGGTATTAAGGATAGATTTCCAAAAATTGCCTTCTAATAGTGATAAGACTTTGATTCATCTCCTGGATTAAGGTGTAAGACTAGGAATCTGCTTTCGGTAGTAATGTAAATCTGGTTCTCGACTAGTTTTGTATCATTAATAAGGTCAAATATCTCTTTTTGACAATAGTTGAGCTTCCGATCCGACACAGATTCGGGTATTTAAAAGGAATCTGGACAAACCTAGATTCTGGCATTTAATGAAAGCCCTGAACTATCACAGATTCAGAATTTAATGAAAATCCCAAACTGAACCAGATTAGGATACTTAATTAATGAATGTCCCAAACTAACCTAGATTGTGTTATTTAAAAGAAATCCGAACTAACCCAGATTCAGGCATTTAATGAAAATCCTGAACTAACCCAAATTCGAGCATTTAACGAAAGTCCTGAACTAACCAAGATTCGTGTATTTAATGAAAGTCCCATACTAATCCAGATTGGGTATTTAATAGACTGAAGACTAGAAATCTTCTTTCGGTATTAATATTTCGTTACATTCTTTGGATTTGATTTATGAAGAAGAGGTTGTTTGTGCTTCTTGATACACTCTCTGGGCTTTTATTATCAAATCAAAGGATGTACGTGCTTTGTTGGCTACTCTCTGGGCATGTGCGTCCAGTACTCTTGGCTAGCTTATCCACAAGTAAGGCCCGAGGACTTACCCGACCTCCCTCCAGGAGGCGCCTTATCCTAGCCATCGTACGCGATGATAAGGTCTTAGATGCTTAAATTGGGCCATCGTAGACACAGAAGTAAGTCTTCCTCTTTTGATGCTCTACTCTGGCCATCGTAGGCAGTGATATAGGCTTACAATTCACCTCCCTCCGTGGGGTGACCCATCCTGACCATCGTAGGCGATGATAGGAGTTTGTGCTCCCTTCTGCGGGTAACATGTAACATAAGTAAACGTAGGATGTGTTTTTCTATGAGCAGAGGTAGGACGTGCTTAGTTCATAGCAGAGGCAGGGCGTACTCTTCTGCGAAAAAAGGAAGGGCATGCTAAATAGATGCTCCGTCACAACCATTCCAGTGTGGGTCAGAGGCTTATGCTTTCAATGCTTTAACCTGGCTATTTCTAATTTGGGCGCAGAGAAAGGCTTACGCACCACCCCCCCCCCTCCGAGGGGTGCCTTGCCCTGACCAACTCTGCAGTGGCAAGGTTTCTTTTTTTAATCCTTTTTTGATTTAACCACCTTGAGTTATTTAGAGTTCTGGAAAGGGTTTCCACACCCTTAGTTATTTAGATAGTCCTTTCCCTAAGGATCTCATTAGGCCAGATCCGATCTTTTTACAAACAATTGTAGTTGGTCCTGATTGAAGAACCTAATGATCACCCCTCAAGAATTCTACAGTGGTTAGCCTCATGTCCATTCATCATGTGATAGTGATATTAAGGCCTTCCCAACTTCCTTTCATACTTGGCCTTATTTTTTGTAGATGGAAAATAATTGAGCTCGCATTTGGTTAGGAAATAGATATGTTCTATTGAAGGGGTAAGGTAGTATCCTTAGGTAGTCTTGGTGCCTACCTTTCTTGCTGTTGAGACTTAGCCTTTATGCTACCGACCCTTATTGCTCCATTCATCTCGTTGTTTCTCCTTTCTAAGATAGGCCAGGATTGGAATGATATCCTTTTAGACTATTTTGAAGCAAAGTGGTTGAAATTGTCTGTTATTTCTCGTTCGAACGCCATCCCATCAATTTGTTTGTGGAGAGATTTCCTTAAATGAGAGAAGATGTCGTAATCCTTTGATGTAGAACCATTTAGAGGAAAGGTTAGGGCTTTTTTATCTAGGAAGGGCTACTACTCCAATAACTAAAATCACATTGCTCTACTTCCCTTTTCTACTTAATTATTCTCAAGGCTTCCATTCTTAATCTTTGTTCTTCCGTCACCCTTAAGTCAGTAGTACCTGACATGTCTATTTGGGATCTAGAAGACTCTTATTAGGAACTTTTTCCCATTATCTTACTTCTTCAAAGCTTAGTCCAACCTTGGACGGAACAACATAGTTAGATATGTGGCTGTTAATCACAAGGCCAGAGGTTTAAGCCCTCCTTCTAGCGTCAAAATGTTAACGATACTTTTTTTCAACACCGGAGATAGGTCTACAAAAGTGGACCTAAGGGAAAAATATGTTTATTTTGCTTTCGCGAGTTCGAGTTAGTTCACCATTTCCTAGACATCAAGATTTTAAGCCCAAAAGATTAGTTACTCTACGTCCAATGAGGTGAGCATCACCCTTGAGCGACTCAAGAATCAAAAGTTATCTTAGGACAAGGGTTCCCTAAGCATATCCCTCAATAAAGGCTAAATGTTTTGTAGGAAGGAGATCCACACTGACTTCGTGGAAGGATTCAAGATTGGTGATATATCGTAAACATGTAAAAAGCAAACAACATATTGCATTTGTAATAGCGAAGAAATTACATGAGAAATTCATAAGGAAATGTACTAAGTATTGATCCGCTCTTTATTGACCTTTGATTTAAAATACACAAGTGATTACAGCCGAAATCTTATTTGATTTAAGAATTAGGGTTTACTCTAAGAGTACAAGAATGAAAATGAGAAAATCACTCCGTAAATGAGACTCCTGGGGTCTTATTTGTAGACAAATTGAGGCCTCTTTTACTATTTGGCCAGCAGTACCCCTTGTCGGAAGTACCTGGCTCTCAGTAGCCTTTTGTTTAGGTTTGGGAGGTTTTTCCTATGGCTTTCAAATGTAACAGCTCCTGCTCTTGGGTGGAGGGTTCTGATCTGTGGAACTTCTTTATGATTGCTTATTCATCCACTGTGTTTTGATCCTGAGCTTGTCGGTGCAAATGGCTTTTGAAAGATTATAGTTTTTGAATGTAGGCTTCCGATATGTGGATTTCTGAATGTAGGCTTCTGGTTTTGTTGTTGACACTTCGTGGAGCTTGTATTTGTGATTCAAGTGAGAGGTTGCTAGGTCCGCCACCCCTTCTGGTATTGACACTAAGCAGATTAGTGTGGATAGCTTGTCTCTCCTTGGGGTTCTGGCTTGCCTTTCGGTCGACTCCCGAAGTGTATCCTTACTTTTCCAGGAGGTTACTTCTGGGGCTTTGATAGTTGCTTGTTAGGGTAACTTCTCAGGGACAAACTAATGGAGTTCTCATTAACTGTTTCCAAATAATTTCCATATGCTTTAAAATTAATATCTTCGATGCTCTCATCTCCTTGCGTATCGATGTTAAGCAAGTTAATACCGATAGCCCCTCTCGTCCTTTAGGTCTTGGTTTAAAGGATTAGTGGTTTTCTCTTCATTGGCTTCCGGTCTTGGGTGACCTGCCGTTGTTTACTCATCGTGCTGGGACCACCCTACCGGTATCCTTTCTTTATATAGATTTTGAGCTATTTTCTTCAAGGATGGTGTCGGTTACATGGGTCCCAGAATATTTCCTTATGTTGTCGGCTTTTTCTCTTGCTTGCCTTTTGCTTATGAAAGACCCTTTTATGTTTATGGTGGTCCCTACCCCATCAGCTTGTTACGGAGGTAATTTTGGTAGTAACAAATGGATTTTGAATCATAAAAGAAATGAGAATTTTGTTTGGTAACAAGCCATTTAAACAATTTTGGATCTCAAATGGAAACAAAACGTTTTTGACTAAATTCAAACAGGTTTGGGTTCCTAATTGTACAAAGGTAAATTCCAAAGGATTGTTATACAAATAGATTTAGGAACCAAAAGACATGAAAAAAGTTAAGAGTGGTTTTACAAATTTTTTTAGAACACTCGGTCCTCTAAACGTTAGGTACCGGATGGGGCTGAGGAACTGCTTTACAAAAGAGAATTGAATTCAAGTTGTTCCATATTTCTATATCATTCAGGGTTCCTTAGCCAAGATTGATGAGTTGGAGATCCATAATGTTTTCTGTAAATCTTTTACGATCCCTAAACTTATATCTGTTTATATTCTCTTTTTTTATTCTGCTTTGTCTATTTCTCCATCTACCCCTTTTACTTATTTTCTTTAGGTTATTCAAATTTGATTTATCACCGCTATTTTTCTTCTTGTTGAGCTTTCTTAACTTCAAATTGCAGAATTCATGGTTTTTTTTTGGAAATTTGCTTCACTTGTATAAAACTCTCATGTTTTAATAATTTCCAGATTTTGAATTCAAATTTGTTAATTTTCTGTAATTGTTTTGAAGTTTATTATTTCTGAATTCCTAACAGTGCTAAAGTATTCTTGTTATATCTTGAACACTGTTAATTTGGATTCTAAATTGTTGAAGATCTGAAAAATTAGTGAAATTTTACACGCTTATGTTATTTTGAGTTTTATCTAATCCATTATGGAAATACTTGAAAAATTACACACATTACAGCACACTTCTGTTTTTCAGTTGTGATTATTTCATTGGTTTTTGGATTGTCTTGGATGTTTCTATAGTGCCTTAAACCTTTGTGTAAGTATTGAAAATCATTTTTGGATGGATTGTGGTACTGTATCTTGAAACTAACTTTCAATTTGTGACCATTTGACTTGTATATTTGATTGTTTGAAATCATTCGAAATTTTGATATGTTGATTCTTATACACATCTTGAATCTGAAATAAATAAACTTGTGTGAACGATTCATTGTATCTTAAAATTAACAAATCTCTTCAAGTGATTCAAATGAACTGAATATTCAATCTTGGATCATGAATTATCTCTTTTAAGCTTGTTAGAAATAATTCTGAAAAATTCTCTTACGAGCCTTGCTTTAAATTTGTTGACTACTGCTATGACAAAAGGTTCAAATTTGTTTTCTGATTAGCTTGACTATTTTGAATTGAAAATATTTCGGCATGGATTCTTCTGCTACATCCTAAATTCATTCTAAAATCATGATCATTTACATGGATATTGTTTTGTTTGAAATCATTTGAATTTTGCTTGATATCTTGAATCTCACAGACTTCTTAGATTTGAAATTAATAATCTCATATGATTGATTAATTATACTCAAATTTACACATTTCTTCAAGTAGTTTCAAATAATTTCTTTTGGATCATGAATATCTCTTAAGCTTGATGTAAATATTTTGAATATTTCTCTTGTGCTTGTTAGAAATAATTGTGAAAAATTCTTTGAAAATTTGGTCTTGAAACTCACTGTTATTTCATGATCATTTGGCAAGGATATTTGGTTATTTGAAATCATTTGACATTGTTGATTTTTTGAATCTCACACACATATTGGATTTGAAATTTATAATCTAGTGTGATCGATTCATTCAATCTTGGGATTTTCATATTCCTTCAAATGATTTCAAATAAACTGTATTTTTAATCTTGGTTCATGCATCTTCAGTGATAGTTAGAAATATTTGAAAAAAATTCTTGACAAGTTTGCTTTGAAAATTATTATTGTGCTGCTCTGATAAAAGGAATTGATTTTGGAATGTTTTGATGACTGGTTGTTTTTAGTAAATATTTATTGCTGCTCTGAGAAAATGGTATGAATTGAATCATGATTTATCCTCTTGGATTTTTTTATTTTTTTTTGAAAACTTACATGTGAAACTTCTTCTAAAATTTTCCTTGCTGGTCTGATAAATCGAACTGAATTGTTAAATTAGATGCTTGGGCTTGGTAATTGAATTTTCTTGTATGAGATACCATTTTTAGCCACCAGGATGATATTAAAATTCTCATTAATGGAGACGACAAGTGGCATCAAAAGTATTTAAAATTTTCTCACTCATCTGTTTGTTCCTTTATACTGTTTTTTCATCTTATACATATTTCTTTAAATCCCTCTTGTCTTATATAAATCCTTCTGAATTCTCTTCTGTAATTGATTCTTCAATTTTAAAAATAATTTATTGATTATTTATTCATAAATTGAAATCAATAACCAAAATGAACTGTAATCAGAACTCATCAAAATTACTACTAGATTATTGAAATTATGATGAGTAGTGACTGTAGTATGTTGCACAATAAGAGGAAATTTTATTTATATTCTCATAATTTTTGAACAATTTTTTATAATATCTTTGAATTGGCGTTTATTTCACGAACATCTTCTTTGTCTATAATCATTCTGCCATTCATCGTGATTTTATACTAATGTGGAGGGTATAATATTTTTAAAATCATCTTAAATATACGGGTCAATACTTGTGATGGAAATGTGACTGTGTTATTTTTCAGAAATAGAGACAACTGAAAATTTTCAATGATCCTGGTATAGTTAAGCATATTTCATAATATGTTTAACTTAGAAATTTATTTCATATCCATTTTTGTACCACCACGTTTCTATCATCCATTTTGTTTTTATACATTGAGGATTTTTTTAACCTAAAATGATAAATAAATGATTCTCTAACCTCATTTAAAAATCCAAGCTCTGGTCATGCATGGTTATGAGATTACTTAAAATTTAAGTTGCAGTTGACCTCATTTACAAATCCATGATCTGATTATGCATGGTCAGTGTGTTATTAAATAAAAAGAAAGAGATAAAGTGTGAAAACCCGCAACCTCCCCGTAAAGGAAAGCGTCGGATAGTTCGAGAACAAACCACAGCAGAACGCATACAGAAGAACATTTCATTGTATATAACAACAATGCATCAGATTACAAGAATATACAGAGTATAAATGAATATTACACAGAAATATCAGAGATTTAAATTACATTTAAATACATAGCAGCGGAAAATAATACAATACACAACTAGAAGAGATATACGGATACAAAGCTTTCCGGATATCGTTCCAGCTGTAAACCAGGATCCTGTGAATATAAATCTGCAAAACCAAAACTACTAGCTGCCCGTGTCAAAAATAGGGGCACCCAGAGTTTAGGTTAAAACAATAAACTCCAGGTCAGTCATGTGACTGGTGTGAGAACTAAAACAGTTATTAATCTTTATTTTCAAAGCTAGGTAAATCAAGGGACCACGCCGTATAACACGGAACGGGTTTCCTCCCAAGAATACCAGTGCATAAAACAAACAGCGCAATGCTAAATAAAGAAAAATGAAGCTGTTATAAGACCCAGGTCCCATCACACAATGCAACGCAGTCGAGGATAGGGTTTTCCCTTATAACAGCCAAAGAATGCTTGATACGTTTTAAAACAAATCATTTGATACTATTATAAGTGCATAGTGTATAAAACACTTCAAATCATAAGTATCAATCATAGGCGGCATGAACGGCCCATATCACTATGTCGCCATATATAAGTTTACAATCAAAACCGCAAATGTCGTATTTGGAAATTGGATTTCCGTCTATGAACCGAGGCAAAAGATAGTCCTCAACCGATTCGAGACAATCTAGCCCATGTCTCAGGAACAGAACGCATCGTCCCTTGGAGCGACAGGGCCGGTCCACCGATGTGGATTAAGAATGCCTGAACAATACGTTTCCCCGCCCTTTGGGGCGTAAATGAGCCAACCAAATGACTCCATCGGTTCGAGAACGACCGATCAATCCGAGGCGCCTCGCAACAGCAACAACCACATAAGTCAAACTCGTCAGGGCGTGTAAAACCACTGACGCCACTTTTTATCTAGAAGGAAACGCATGCCCTCCCTGAGGTCCGTCTCCCGTTTTTGGTTCATACCTGGTGTGAAACACGCGAGGTAAACGTTACACAAAGCTACGCCACAAAGGCCGTGCTTTGATCATCACCACAAGACTTTGCTTTTCAACAGAAGCCTTGATCATTTGCATCTTAGCATGCCACACAGGCATACCATCCTATGCAACCGATATCAGTCACACAGAATGAAATCCGATGTCAGACACACAGTCCATTTACAAGTCCGTTCTGGGTCTGAACGAAACCGGAGGCACCTAGTACCCCGCATATCCTTCGATCTCCAAGTACGTCTGGACGATCACCAACTGTTTCCATCTTCTTGGGTGTACAGCCCAATCAAGATCATCAGCTATCACCCAAACGACGTGAAGACCTCCGGTCTTCGACCATCGTCTTCATCTTCGACTTATCGTCGTATCAGTTATTCAGAATGGGATAAACCCGGTCTTCCCGAATAACTCGCGTATATTTTATAAAAGTGTTACACAAACACAACATACGCCTCATTCCAATTCATTAGTCACTAACCGTAAATTAATCAAGAGAATAATTCCCCAAATATTAACCCCGAAGGCCGAAACCAACATCAGATCAATATCCAGAAAACCATTCTGCTTGGCTAACCGCCAGTTAGTTTCTAAATTTCACATTCAAATCTAATTAAAGATTTAACTATCGCCTGGAGCAAAACTGGTGATACTCCATTCTCGATCTTTTCAATCTAATTAAAGATTCATTAAAACTCCACTTAGTTTTAATCTGTGACTGGGTTAAAGAATCAGTGTCATTTAAAACACGGTTCACGATAAACCCAAAGTCACATCCCATTAATTATCGGGTTAAAGAACAAGTGTTATTTAAAACACTGTTCACGATAAACCCAAAAATCAATATCAATTCAATTCCAATTAAATATCATTTAATTGGTACACTTCATTAAATCTAAATAAAAAGATTTAATCTTTTCTCAACTGGGTTCAAGAACAGTGTTAGTAAAGACACCATTCACGACAAACCCAAATCACATTCATTAATTATCGGGTTAAAGAACAAGTGTTATTTAAAACACTGTTCACGATAAACCCAAAAATCAATATCAATTCAATTCCAATTAAATATCATTTAATTGGTACACTTCATTAAATCTAAATAAAAAGATTTAATCTTTTCTCAACTGGGTTCAAGAACAGTGTTAGTAAAGACACCATTCACGACAAACCCAAATCACATTCGATATTCAATACAAGGCTCTGAATAGAAAATATATCGGCTTATATTCAATATCGAATTCTACGACTAACAAATGTCGTATTGGAAATAACGATACAAATATATATCTTTCAAATTTCCATAACAACACCTGTAATATCACGAATTCCAACATCGAAATATTCCGAAGACAATTTCGATTCAAATCCACTCCAATGCAATCATTGGAATTTTGGTTACTTTTAAAACCCTTTTCGAATTCAATTTATTTATTTAAAAATAAATAGAATTATAATTCTAGTTCAAAACTAGTTCATTTCGATAAAAATCTATTTTTATCTTTTCAAATATGGAGTTTTTCATCCCAAACTTTCACAAATCATTTCTTATGATTTTACACAAATTATTACTATTTTTAATAATTTTATCAAGGCCCGTACAGTCGATTTCCAACAACGGCCATCGAACTGCACTTACAGCGACCTTTTTCGAATTTGATTTGGACGTATCTCCAAATCCAACCGTTAGATTTCAAATTTCTAACATTCATTAGAAAGCTCTTTTCGATACGAACCCAACGGTTCCGGTTTTAGGAGAATCCGACGGTCGGATCTCCCGCAATGTCCGTTTGAAATAAATGGTCGAAATTCACGAACTGCCGCGGCGCGGCGCGTTCTATTCAGGCCATTATATTATATATATAATATATATAATATATACTTCGTCGATTTCTATTTAAAACGAATTATATAAATAGTTTAAATTCGTTTCAAAATTCATTTCTATTCAATTCAAATTTCAATTCAATTTGAATCCATTTCAATTCGTTTTCAATTCAATTCTTTTCGAAATCGTTTTCAATTCAATTCATTTCGAAATCGTTTTCAATTCAATTCATTTCGAAATCGTTTTCAATTCATTTTGAATTCGTTTTCAATTCAATTCTTTTCGAATTCGTTTTCAATTCAATTCATTTCGAAATCGTTTTCAATTCATTTTGAATTCGTTTTCAATTCAATTCTTTTCGAAATCGTTTTCAATTCAATTCATTTCGAAATCGTTTTCAATTCAATTCATTTCGAAATCGTTTTCAATTCAATTCATTTCGAAATCGTTTTCAATTCATTTTGAATTCGTTTTCAATTCAATTCTTTTCGAATTCGTTTTCAATTCAATTCATTTCGAAATCGTTTTCAATTCATTTTGAATTCGTTTTCAATTCAATTCTTTTCGAAATCGTTTTCAATTCAATTCATTTCGAAATCGTTTTCAATTCAATTCATTTCGAAATCGTTTTCAATTCAATTCATTTCGAAATCGTTTTCAATTCATTTTGAATTCGTTTTCAATTCAATTCTTTTCGAATTCGTTTTCAATTCAATTCTTTTCGAAATCGTTTTCAATTCAATTCATTTCGAAATATTCGATTTCGAAATCACTTTTCAATATTCATTTTAAAATGAAAAAAATCGATATAAATATCGTTCACGTCAAAATGGCGTCAATCTAATCAACACGGCTTCATATATTGATATTTTCAAATATTCCATTTCGAATATTTCTATTTCAAATATTTCTATTTTAAAACTGGAATGAGGCCCAAACAATTACCATATAAAGTTAATTATATGGATTTTCATACAACACATGTATAATAGCATTGAAAAATAATCAACCATCAACCAAAGTGCACTACACTGTATAAGCATCAAATAAAGATATCTAACGCTTATAACAGCCTGTCAATCAATCGATCGACATATTTAATCAATCAGGATGAGTGAACTTCATATTTCATCCCAACACCCGTGTGGGGTTTCAAACAATCAAACACAGATTCTAGTTGTGCAGTTGGGCGATGTGTAAAATTTATCGTCCCAATCAATGTCATTCAAATAAGTGTTCATAAACAAACCGTCTGGTTTGTAAATGAATATTTATTTATTCACTTCACTATTTTCATATTCACGTTAAAAATTATATTTTTAACGATAAAACATTTTATTTCAACCTATGAATTTCTATTCAATTCATTTATTCAATAAAATGATATTTTTATTTTTCTAACATATTTTAGAAAATTTCGGCGGCATAACGGCACGATACTAGAAACGGGACAAGGCCTAGCCTTATCCCCGGTCTAGTGAAGGCCCACGCCACTCACACATCAATCAAATAAATTAGTTATGCAAACCACAAAATTTGGAGTAAGAGTCTAACCTAGCCTTACTCCTTCGCCTTATAACGGCGCACGTCTAATCCTAACCAATTTATCGATTCGATTTTTCACACCACAAACCACATTCAAACCAATATCACAATCAATAACCAAACAGCCAAACAAACAAGTCCATGGTCTGTGGACGATTGTGTCGGGTGCTACTAAGCACCGTCTGCATCCTAGTATATATATATATAACTAGAAATAAAATTGAAAGGTGAGAAATTCTCACTTTTAGCAATCCAACCATCTCGACTCTTCTTTTGCAGAAGTCTTCGTCGTTTCGCCTTTTTGTCACCTTCGTTGCTGCTTTCACTACATACGTAAAAATCACATTTTTACTTCGCTATTCAATATATAAAAATCGAATTTTTATTTCGATGTTCAATATATAAAAATCGAATTTTTATTTCAAAGTTCAATATATAAAAATCGAATTTTTATTTCAAAGTTCAATATATAAAAATCGAATTTTTATTTCAAAGTTCAATATATAAAAATCGAATTTTTATTTCAAAGTTCAATATATAAAAATCGAATTTTTATTTCAAAGTTCAATATATAAAAATCGAATTTTTATTTCAAAGTTCAATATATAAAAATCGAATTTTTATTTCAAAGTTCAATATATAAAAATCGAATTTTTATTTCAAAGTTCAATATATAAAAATCGAATTTTTATTTCAAAGTTCAATATATAAAAATCGAATTTTTAGTTCGAAGTTCAATATATAAAAATCGAATTTTTAGTTCGAAGTTCTATATATAAAAATCGAATTTTTACTTCAAAGTTCAGTATATAAAAATCATATTCTTATTTCGAAGTTCAATAGATAAAAATTCTATTTTTCTATCGATGTTCAACATATAAGAATTCTATTTTTCTATCGATGTTCAACATATAAGAATTCTATTTTTCTATCGAAGTTCGACATATGAAAATTCTATTTTTCTTCCTTGAAAAATCCTATCATCTCGTTTATAAAAATCAAAGCTTTTTTTTTTTTTTTTTTTTTTTTTTAATCAATTCAGTTTTAATCTTTTAAAAATCAGTTTTTAAATTATGTTAAAAATCAGTTTTTAATACTCTTTAAAATTTACAGTTTTAAACTTTTTAAAATTTACAGTTTTAAACTAAAATCAATTTTCAGTTTTAACCTAAAACCAATTTTCAGTTTTTATCTAAAATCAGTTTTCAGTTTTTTTTTGTTTTTTAAAAAATCCTATTTAATTTTAAACTCTAAAATAAAAATAAAATAAAAGTAAAAATAGGAATGCTTACCGTATGCGAAGAGGGGGAGGCCATCGGCTTCGTCGAGGGGGGGGGGGCATCGGCTTCGTCGAGGGGGGGGCCATCGGCTTCGTCGAGGGGGGGGCTTGGATTCGCGACTGGGGTCTCGCGATTGGAGATGGGGGGTTTCGGGACTGGAGGGAGAAGGCGGAGAGAGGAGGAGAGAAGCGGCGGTGGAAGAGGAAGCTGAGGAGGGAGTTGCGGCGAGCAGCGGTGGTGGTGGAAGGCTGGAGGAGGAGCGCGATTTTCTTCATCTTTTTTTTTTTTTTTTTTATTTTGTTTTAGATCTGAACGGATTTCTAACGGGGGGGGGGGGGGGCCTGGAGTATAAAGGGGAGAAGATAATAATATTTTTTTTTTATTATTATTTAATTATTAAAAAGTTGACTTTTACATATGACCTCGAAACGAGGCCCACCGCCTGCCGTCCATAGCGTATTACCCCCATTCCGAACACAATGGGATATGTATCACAAGCTGATTCTATCGTTGCAATCAGTTTCCATTGAATTTACATTTAAATCTTTATATTGAATTTTAAACGCACATTTCAAATTACCGGGGTCACATACTAACTAGAAAAATTCCAGAAAAATATTTTCTAGCTTCGTATTGACGATACGGTCCTAACAAAACTAATTTCGTCGAATTCTGAGACCGTCTGAAAAATGGCCATTTTCCAGTCGATTAAAATCAACTGAAACTGGTCAAATGCGTTTTCCTTTGCCACGCTCACATATTGATTCGAAAAATTATGAAATTTGAAACCTAGCAATAACTTAACACCACGGACCCAACAAAACTGGTTTCGTCGAAATCCGAGGTCATTTGCAAAATTGCTATTTTTAAGGGCCTTATATATATATAAATTCCACAGCGACTATTTCTAATTTTAAACTGGACATATCTTATCATTTCTAAGATGAAATCTCAGTTTGTTAACTTCGTTACAAAGATATAGTTATACAGATTCAAATATTTCTTGTTTCGTTCAATTCTGACTTATATTGAATTCTGTATATTCATTTGAAATTAGAAATCGAATTTTCGAACTACCGCGCCATTTTCAATTCCATTTATAATTATATATAATTATATATATTCTAACGACGACGCGTATAAATATATACGTCGAATTATATTCAAAATAAATTTTCGTCGATATTATTTAAAATAATTCATTTTAAATAATCAAAATTCGCTAAAATGGCCAAAATAAAAATTTTAAACTGGCCCAGATTTTCCGGGTTGTTACAATCTCCCCCACTTAAAACTTTTCGTCCCCGAAAAGGAACAAAGTCGAAAGTGGTTTGATTAATTAACTCTACGTTCGATCTGGCTTCCATTCTCCAACTTTTCAGTTTCTGAGAATTTTCAAAATTTCAAAAATTTGGCTAACACCCTAAATTTTTGAAAAATTTCGCCATAACCTCCCCTGCAATGGGAGCATCGGGGAATTTCAAATAGCTTCCCCGGTCCTTCAGATCTCAAAAAGAAAAAGAAAAAGCCAAGCGGCTAGCCAATAGGCTCACAAAATCATCATCACCCAAACAAAACAGGAAATTATGTAGTAAACATGTACCTATTTGTCGGGCAAACAAATTTTATTCTCTGCTCTAGCCTCCTTGCTATGACCTGTTCAATGATATACATGTATATGCAAGCAAATGCGACCAATTTTCAATATAATCCAATATTTGATGCTATTAGGCAAAATGGTTCAAAATTAGCAAACAAATAGGCAAACAACACAAACATCAATCAATTAGTGAATTAGAGTTTCAAATTCATAATTTTAATACATATACAAAAATCATGTTCTTGATGCCAATTCACAACAATAAGCCCTATCTAATTTTGGTTCTCACACCAGTCTAATGGAAATATATAGATATCACACCTTCGTCACACGAATATAAATTCTGACGATGAGTACTCAACCATCAGAATCATCTTCGGGCCACTAGAGTATGATTCTATATCTATCCAATATATTAAAACTTCGAATACACGCGGATCAGACGTATACGCAAAATCTTTATATACTGGACTGTCCAACTCAATATAAATAGGTAATCAGATACGAATAATTGATTTTAAATTTTCAAAACAAAGAATGTTTTCATTTGAAAAATATACTCTTCACACTCGTTCTAGGATACTACTGATCCCATCTCTAACGAGTCATTCCCATTGGATTTTACTAACCCAATATCTGATGAATTCTTTCGTATGGTTCTAATGTGCCTTGTTCTCTGCTTTGTAAACCAAAGCTCTGATACCAAATGTGAAAACCCGCAACCTCCCCGAAAAGGAAAGCGTCGGATAGTTCGAGAACAAACCACAGCAGAACGCATACAGAAGAACATTTCATTGTATATAACAACAATGCATCAGATTACAAGAATATACAGAGTATAAATGAATATTACACAGAAATATCAGAGATTTAAATTACATTTAAATACATAGCAGCGGAAAATAATACAATACACAACTAGAAGAGATATACGGATACAAAGCTTTCCGGATATCGTTCCAGCTGTAAACCAGGATCCTGTGAATATAAATCTGCAAAACCAAAACTACTAGCTGCCCGTGTCAAAAATAGGGGCACCCAGAGTTTAGGTTAAAACAATAAACTCCAGGTCAGTCATGTGACTGGTGTGAGAACTAAAACAGTTATTAATCTTTATTTTCAAAGCTAGGTAAATCAAGGGACCACGCCGTATAACACGGAACGGGTTTCCTCCCAAGAATACCAGTGCATAAAACAAACAGCGCAATGCTAAATAAAGAAAAATGAAGCTGTTATAAGACCCAGGTCCCATCACACAATGCAACGCAGTCGAGGATAGGGTTTTCCCTTATAACAGCCAAAGAATGCTTGATACGTTTTAAAACAAATCATTTGATACTATTATAAGTGCATAGTGTATAAAACACTTCAAATCATAAGTATCAATCATAGGCGGCATGAACGGCCCATATCACTATGTCGCCATATATAAGTTTACAATCAAAACCGCAAATGTCGTATTTGGAAATTGGATTTCCGTCTATGAACCGAGGCAAAAGATAGTCCTCAACCGATTCGAGACAATCTAGCCCATGTCTCAGGAACAGAACGCATCGTCCCTTGGAGCGACAGGGCCGGTCCACCGATGTGGATTAAGAATGCCTGAACAATACGTTTCCCCGCCCTTTGGGGCGTAAATGAGCCAACCAAATGACTCCATCGGTTCGAGAACGACCGATCAATCCGAGGCGCCTCGCAACAGCAACAACCACATAAGTCAAACTCGTCAGGGCGTGTAAAACCACTGACGCCACTTTTTATCTAGAAGGAAACGCATGCCCTCCCTGAGGTCCGTCTCCCGTTTTTGGTTCATACCTGGTGTGAAACACGCGAGGTAAACGTTACACAAAGCTACGCCACAAAGGCCGTGCTTTGATCATCACCACAAGACTTTGCTTTTCAACAGAAGCCTTGATCATTTGCATCTTAGCATGCCACACAGGCATACCATCCTATGCAACCGATATCAGTCACACAGAATGAAATCCGATGTCAGACACACAGTCCATTTACAAGTCCGTTCTGGGTCTGAACGAAACCGGAGGCACCTAGTACCCCGCATATCCTTCGATCTCCAAGTACGTCTGGACGATCACCAACTGTTTCCATCTTCTTGGGTGTACAGCCCAATCAAGATCATCAGCTATCACCCAAACGACGTGAAGACCTCCGGTCTTCGACCATCGTCTTCATCTTCGACTTATCGTCGTATCAGTTATTCAGAATGGGATAAACCCGGTCTTCCCGAATAACTCGCGTATATTTTATAAAAGTGTTACACAAACACAACATACGCCTCATTCCAATTCATTAGTCACTAACCGTAAATTAATCAAGAGAATAATTCCCCAAATATTAACCCCGAAGGCCGAAACCAACATCAGATCAATATCCAGAAAACCATTCTGCTTGGCTAACCGCCAGTTAGTTTCTAAATTTCACATTCAAATCTAATTAAAGATTTAACTATCGCCTGGAGCAAAACTGGTGATACTCCATTCTCGATCTTTTCAATCTAATTAAAGATTCATTAAAACTCCACTTAGTTTTAATCTGTGACTGGGTTAAAGAATCAGTGTCATTTAAAACACGGTTCACGATAAACCCAAAGTCACATCCCATTAATTATCGGGTTAAAGAACAAGTGTTATTTAAAACACTGTTCACGATAAACCCAAAAATCAATATCAATTCAATTCCAATTAAATATCATTTAATTGGTACACTTCATTAAATCTAAATAAAAAGATTTAATCTTTTCTCAACTGGGTTCAAGAACAGTGTTAGTAAAGACACCATTCACGACAAACCCAAATCACATTCATTAATTATCGGGTTAAAGAACAAGTGTTATTTAAAACACTGTTCACGATAAACCCAAAAATCAATATCAATTCAATTCCAATTAAATATCATTTAATTGGTACACTTCATTAAATCTAAATAAAAAGATTTAATCTTTTCTCAACTGGGTTCAAGAACAGTGTTAGTAAAGACACCATTCACGACAAACCCAAATCACATTCGATATTCAATACAAGGCTCTGAATAGAAAATATATCGGCTTATATTCAATATCGAATTCTACGACTAACAAATGTCGTATTGGAAATAACGATACAAATATATATCTTTCAAATTTCCATAACAACACCTGTAATATCACGAATTCCAACATCGAAATATTCCGAAGACAATTTCGATTCAAATCCACTCCAATGCAATCATTGGAATTTTGGTTACTTTTAAAACCCTTTTCGAATTCAATTTATTTATTTAAAAATAAATAGAATTATAATTCTAGTTCAAAACTAGTTCATTTCGATAAAAATCTATTTTTATCTTTTCAAATATGGAGTTTTTCATCCCAAACTTTCACAAATCATTTCTTATGATTTTACACAAATTATTACTATTTTTAATAATTTTATCAAGGCCCGTACAGTCGATTTCCAACAACGGCCATCGAACTGCACTTACAGCGACCTTTTTCGAATTTGATTTGGACGTATCTCCAAATCCAACCGTTAGATTTCAAATTTCTAACATTCATTAGAAAGCTCTTTTCGATACGAACCCAACGGTTCCGGTTTTAGGAGAATCCGACGGTCGGATCTCCCGCAATGTCCGTTTGAAATAAATGGTCGAAATTCACGAACTGCCGCGGCGCGGCGCGTTCTATTCAGGCCATTATATTATATATATAATATATATAATATATACTTCGTCGATTTCTATTTAAAACGAATTATATAAATAGTTTAAATTCGTTTCAAAATTCATTTCTATTCAATTCAAATTTCAATTCAATTTGAATCCATTTCAATTCGTTTTCAATTCAATTCTTTTCGAAATCGTTTTCAATTCAATTCATTTCGAAATCGTTTTCAATTCAATTCATTTCGAAATCGTTTTCAATTCATTTTGAATTCGTTTTCAATTCAATTCTTTTCGAATTCGTTTTCAATTCAATTCATTTCGAAATCGTTTTCAATTCATTTTGAATTCGTTTTCAATTCAATTCTTTTCGAAATCGTTTTCAATTCAATTCATTTCGAAATCGTTTTCAATTCAATTCATTTCGAAATCGTTTTCAATTCAATTCATTTCGAAATCGTTTTCAATTCATTTTGAATTCGTTTTCAATTCAATTCTTTTCGAATTCGTTTTCAATTCAATTCATTTCGAAATCGTTTTCAATTCATTTTGAATTCGTTTTCAATTCAATTCTTTTCGAAATCGTTTTCAATTCAATTCATTTCGAAATCGTTTTCAATTCAATTCATTTCGAAATCGTTTTCAATTCAATTCATTTCGAAATCGTTTTCAATTCATTTTGAATTCGTTTTCAATTCAATTCTTTTCGAATTCGTTTTCAATTCAATTCTTTTCGAAATCGTTTTCAATTCAATTCATTTCGAAATATTCGATTTCGAAATCACTTTTCAATATTCATTTTAAAATGAAAAAAATCGATATAAATATCGTTCACGTCAAAATGGCGTCAATCTAATCAACACGGCTTCATATATTGATATTTTCAAATATTCCATTTCGAATATTTCTATTTCAAATATTTCTATTTTAAAACTGGAATGAGGCCCAAACAATTACCATATAAAGTTAATTATATGGATTTTCATACAACACATGTATAATAGCATTGAAAAATAATCAACCATCAACCAAAGTGCACTACACTGTATAAGCATCAAATAAAGATATCTAACGCTTATAACAGCCTGTCAATCAATCGATCGACATATTTAATCAATCAGGATGAGTGAACTTCATATTTCATCCCAACACCCGTGTGGGGTTTCAAACAATCAAACACAGATTCTAGTTGTGCAGTTGGGCGATGTGTAAAATTTATCGTCCCAATCAATGTCATTCAAATAAGTGTTCATAAACAAACCGTCTGGTTTGTAAATGAATATTTATTTATTCACTTCACTATTTTCATATTCACGTTAAAAATTATATTTTTAACGATAAAACATTTTATTTCAACCTATGAATTTCTATTCAATTCATTTATTCAATAAAATGATATTTTTATTTTTCTAACATATTTTAGAAAATTTCGGCGGCATAACGGCACGATACTAGAAACGGGACAAGGCCTAGCCTTATCCCCGGTCTAGTGAAGGCCCACGCCACTCACACATCAATCAAATAAATTAGTTATGCAAACCACAAAATTTGGAGTAAGAGTCTAACCTAGCCTTACTCCTTCGCCTTATAACGGCGCACGTCTAATCCTAACCAATTTATCGATTCGATTTTTCACACCACAAACCACATTCAAACCAATATCACAATCAATAACCAAACAGCCAAACAAACAAGTCCATGGTCTGTGGACGATTGTGTCGGGTGCTACTAAGCACCGTCTGCATCCTAGTATATATATATATAACTAGAAATAAAATTGAAAGGTGAGAAATTCTCACTTTTAGCAATCCAACCATCTCGACTCTTCTTTTGCAGAAGTCTTCGTCGTTTCGCCTTTTTGTCACCTTCGTTGCTGCTTTCACTACATACGTAAAAATCACATTTTTACTTCGCTATTCAATATATAAAAATCGAATTTTTATTTCGATGTTCAATATATAAAAATCGAATTTTTATTTCAAAGTTCAATATATAAAAATCGAATTTTTATTTCAAAGTTCAATATATAAAAATCGAATTTTTATTTCAAAGTTCAATATATAAAAATCGAATTTTTATTTCAAAGTTCAATATATAAAAATCGAATTTTTATTTCAAAGTTCAATATATAAAAATCGAATTTTTATTTCAAAGTTCAATATATAAAAATCGAATTTTTATTTCAAAGTTCAATATATAAAAATCGAATTTTTATTTCAAAGTTCAATATATAAAAATCGAATTTTTATTTCAAAGTTCAATATATAAAAATCGAATTTTTAGTTCGAAGTTCAATATATAAAAATCGAATTTTTAGTTCGAAGTTCTATATATAAAAATCGAATTTTTACTTCAAAGTTCAGTATATAAAAATCATATTCTTATTTCGAAGTTCAATAGATAAAAATTCTATTTTTCTATCGATGTTCAACATATAAGAATTCTATTTTTCTATCGATGTTCAACATATAAGAATTCTATTTTTCTATCGAAGTTCGACATATGAAAATTCTATTTTTCTTCCTTGAAAAATCCTATCATCTCGTTTATAAAAATCAAAGCTTTTTTTTTTTTTTTTTTTTTTTTTTTAATCAATTCAGTTTTAATCTTTTAAAAATCAGTTTTTAAATTATGTTAAAAATCAGTTTTTAATACTCTTTAAAATTTACAGTTTTAAACTTTTTAAAATTTACAGTTTTAAACTAAAATCAATTTTCAGTTTTAACCTAAAACCAATTTTCAGTTTTTATCTAAAATCAGTTTTCAGTTTTTTTTTGTTTTTTAAAAAATCCTATTTAATTTTAAACTCTAAAATAAAAATAAAATAAAAGTAAAAATAGGAATGCTTACCGTATGCGAAGAGGGGGAGGCCATCGGCTTCGTCGAGGGGGGGGGGGCATCGGCTTCGTCGAGGGGGGGGCCATCGGCTTCGTCGAGGGGGGGGCTTGGATTCGCGACTGGGGTCTCGCGATTGGAGATGGGGGGTTTCGGGACTGGAGGGAGAAGGCGGAGAGAGGAGGAGAGAAGCGGCGGTGGAAGAGGAAGCTGAGGAGGGAGTTGCGGCGAGCAGCGGTGGTGGTGGAAGGCTGGAGGAGGAGCGCGATTTTCTTCATCTTTTTTTTTTTTTTTTTTTATTTTGTTTTAGATCTGAACGGATTTCTAACGGGGGGGGGGGGCCTGGAGTATAAAGGGGAGAAGATAATAATATTTTTTTTTTATTATTATTTAATTATTAAAAAGTTGACTTTTACATATGACCTCGAAACGAGGCCCACCGCCTGCCGTCCATAGCGTATTACCCCCATTCCGAACACAATGGGATATGTATCACAAGCTGATTCTATCGTTGCAATCAGTTTCCATTGAATTTACATTTAAATCTTTATATTGAATTTTAAACGCACATTTCAAATTACCGGGGTCACATACTAACTAGAAAAATTCCAGAAAAATATTTTCTAGCTTCGTATTGACGATACGGTCCTAACAAAACTAATTTCGTCGAATTCTGAGACCGTCTGAAAAATGGCCATTTTCCAGTCGATTAAAATCAACTGAAACTGGTCAAATGCGTTTTCCTTTGCCACGCTCACATATTGATTCGAAAAATTATGAAATTTGAAACCTAGCAATAACTTAACACCACGGACCCAACAAAACTGGTTTCGTCGAAATCCGAGGTCATTTGCAAAATTGCTATTTTTAAGGGCCTTATATATATATAAATTCCACAGCGACTATTTCTAATTTTAAACTGGACATATCTTATCATTTCTAAGATGAAATCTCAGTTTGTTAACTTCGTTACAAAGATATAGTTATACAGATTCAAATATTTCTTGTTTCGTTCAATTCTGACTTATATTGAATTCTGTATATTCATTTGAAATTAGAAATCGAATTTTCGAACTACCGCGCCATTTTCAATTCCATTTATAATTATATATAATTATATATATTCTAACGACGACGCGTATAAATATATACGTCGAATTATATTCAAAATAAATTTTCGTCGATATTATTTAAAATAATTCATTTTAAATAATCAAAATTCGCTAAAATGGCCAAAATAAAAATTTTAAACTGGCCCAGATTTTCCGGGTTGTTACATAAAGGAAATAAATAAATAAATTTTATATGAAATTCTCCTTGGTGTGTAAAAACCAGCCAATCAATCCATCTTCTAACTTGTGGAATGTGTTAATATTTTATGGTATATTATGATTTGATGATTGATAGTTATTGGGATTTGAGATTATTTGATTGTGTCATTAAAATTTTATTATAATCATAGTCCAAATCCATCATTGTTTTTGTCCTCATTTTTTAAAATATTATTGGAAAATAATTGGAAATCATATATTTTAAGAACTCTATCCATTTTTATAAAATTCATTGTAACATCCCGTATTTTTACGGTATAATAATTTATTTATTTATTTATTTATGTAAATAGTGATTTAGAAATTTAAATGGTCGTTTAGTTAAATAATATTGAATATTTAATAAATATTTATAATATAATTATATATTATAACTTTGAAATAGTCGGAAATAGCAGAATTCACAATATTGCGTGAATTGGATTATTTAAAATATTTAATTCACTTTAGAATTGTATTAGAATAATGAATATATTATTTAAACAAAGTTTGATTGTAAAATTATAATCGAATTTAAATCGAGCTCGAAATGGCACAGCAGTCCGTAATTTGGCGATTCGAACTTTAAATGAATATACAGAATCCGTTTTAAGTCGGATTTCTGTGAAAAAAGAAACGTTTAGAGCTGGTGAAATATATTTTTCTAATGGAAGAGAAAAATCGAGATTTCATCATGTACATTATGAGTTATGTCCAAATAAAAATTTAAAATAATCGCTATGGAATTTTTTTATAATTTGTAACGATTTATTTATATTATAAATGGATTTTTATATAAACAGAAAATCGATATAATCCATGATTTTTAAATATTGAATTATAAATCCATATATGTATATTTTGGAGCTGTATGATATTATATATGAATCTATATATATACACGATAATATTAACTTATTAATATTTAATTTGATTATTTTAAATATATTAATATTTAAATTAGTCAATTTAGAGCTTCAAAAAATAGCCATTTTTGCAAACAACCTCCGTTTTCAATGAAACTAATTTTGTTGGATCCAGAATATTAAATTATTGTTATGTTCCAATTTTCTTGATTTTCGGAGTTAGTATGTGACCGTGTGGAATTTAAATGTTAAAAACAGTCGATATTTTGTCCTTTAAAAGTACGCTGTTTGAGCAAACGGAGTCGAAATTCGACGAAACATGTTTCGTTGGGTCCGTAATGTTGAACTGTAACTGCATATCAATATTCGTGATTTTGGATATCAAATGTAATCATATGGATTTTTAGTTGTCAAATACAAACATAGATGGGCTAAAATAAAATATAAAAATCAAATAAAAAATAGTTATCCTATCTTATAAATACCCTAACTCCCCTAACCCTAAATCATTTCCTCCCACAGTCAAACTACACATCCGCCACTATCTTCTACTTCAGACAAATCAGATCGGGAGTTTTAAATCAAGATAAAATCAAGAAAAATGTTGTGAAAACAAATATGCATATGTTTGAGTTGCTGAGCGCATCCTCTACAATCTCATGCAAATTTTGTGAGGATCGAAACACATCCTTGTCGCTGCATATAAGAGCAGCGTGCGTAACACCCCATGTCCATTAATGTCACTCTCAAAGGGAATGCATTAACTTTCATGGAGTATTATTGGTGAATCGAACAGAATATAACAAAACAGATACATGTATTGGTTATTTAAAATAAGTTTTATTGCCGTGGAGAAATAGTTTGATTACAACAACATCATAAACCAACAGTAAAACCAAGTACACTTAGTATCCATCTTGACAAATTGTTTTTTGAGTACATAACGTAAAAAAGCATAACCTAACATAAGTAGCCATAAAAGAGATGAGATGAACTTTACTTTTAGCAATCCGAGTAATTCTAAAAGAGAGAGAAAGATCCAAATCAAGCTCTACTAGCACTAGTCCTACCCTGAGAACCGGGGGGGTGGAAGGGGCGGGAGGAGGGAACAAAAGAGGCGAAAACAAAGAGGGTCAGACATAAAGTCTAGAGAATCCAATAACTTAAACAATATAATTATTAAAGTAATGAGGATATGGCATAAACTCTTAAAACAAGGAATGACGGTGAAACAAGTGGGCAAGACAAAACAAACAAGATGAATATTCTGGCGTTAATCTCGCTTCTAATCACTATAGGATAATTACTATACTGCACCATTACTAGTCACCCTAAAAGTGAATCCCGCCTATTGAACATAATAACCATAATGGTAGTTTCGTATACCCCTAACTGTCTTCATAAATGCCGCCTGCCCCTGTCTCCACTAGTTGTACCCACTACCCCCATGTGATCGGCTCCCTAACTCGTAAAAACCCGTGCTTGTCCCACAGTAGGTTGTATCACTCCCCAAAGTAGCAACCCGATACCACTAAAGATTCACGGTTATATCTACACGATGCAACAACGTCTTACCTACCAGCCCTGGCCCACGCACGCACATGGCCCCGTTGGACTTGCGTTTCCACCGTTAACCTGTTTTGACATCTTACGATCAAACACAGTAACCGTGTCCCTTCCTCGATCTTACTCGAGCTCACAAAGATACTTAATGGGTTACTGGGTTCAAAAGGGTCCCCCATGCTTGACACAAGCTTTCCACCTATGCTTGGTCCCCACTAGAATTTTCCACTTAACCCCCTCTTATTCATGTCTTCTTACCTGTTTCAATTTGGTTAAGTGTTTCTGATCGTATTTCACATGTCACCCATGTCACCCACGTAACCCTCATGTCCCACCACATGTTTTTCTTAGTTAAGTGTTGCTTAATTCATTATAACCATAACCCTATAAGACCTCCCACTTTAGACTACCGTTTGCGGTTGCTGGATTTGCCGGGCGAGTCCGGGCAGTCTTATACCGCAAACGTGTCTAACCTCGTGTCTTTATAATTGTTACGCATTTAATTTATGCCTTTGACCTCTCACATTAGACTACCATTTGTGGTTGTTGGATTTGTCGGGCGAGTCCGGGTAGTCTTACACCACAAACGAGTCTAACTTCGTGTCTTAGGCATTTATTATTACACATAATTATTTCACCCCAGTACGAATTAATTATCCCTATTCAAATTGTCAGTAATTTCCAAATTAACTATGTCCATAATTGCCACCTAAATTATGTCCATACTTTCTATGTATATAAATTATAGCAATAAATGTCTGAATTTATTTATATGCTTTTAATGCCATTTTATGCCAATTCACAATTTACATAATTAATAATTTTCCCATTGTCCCCACGCTATTCGTACGTTTTAATATGAAATATGTTAGACTCGCAAATAGTCTAACTCAAAAAAAGAAAAGAAACATCACAACTTGCATAACACATAAAATAGATGTAACATGCAAATAAGAATTATAACATAAGTTTGCATAGCCAATAACTTGCATAGGAAATGGACATATAAAACATAAATTTGCATAAACTACCATGGATCTAAATATAGATCTAAACATGAAATTATGAACTTGCATATATGAATATGGGTTTCACCTAAACTTGCATATGTGAATATAGTTTTCACCTAAAAATTTGAATATAGCTTTCACCTAAACTTGCATATGGATTCCTACAACTTGCATATGAATTTATCACATATTTTGCATATAAACTAGCATATGTATATACTTGATTCTCATATAAACTTGTGTATAATTCACATACAGACTTGCATAAGATTCACATTCAAACTAGCATACATAAGAATAGACTTGCACAAGATTCACATACAAGCTAGCAATGATTTAACATCCCAAACTTGCATAAGATTCACATACAAACTAGCAAATGATTTACATCCCAAACTTGCATATAAACTGATGTCATAAGATAAATCAAGTTAAACATATGTGATTGGACATATGAAATAGATCTACTAGCATAAATTAACAAAATTGTCATATGTTCGCCAACAATGACAACAAAGTTAAGCAATGTCCCATGATTCAATAGACATGTTCCCATAATCCCAATTATCACTCATCATAATTAATTTATTAATTATTTTGTGAAAGAAATTGTACTCACAAAGACGGGTTAGAGAAGAGAATGATTCGTTCGTCTTTTGAATTAGAATTTTGACTTGCTAATCCCTAAGCTTTAGGAAGAAGAACTATCCTAGCAGCAGCATGGTAGCCAAGAGACTAATTTAGTTTAGGTTAAGGGTTTGAGTCTAGGCGTGCTTTTATAGAAGTTCAAATAAACCTAAGCCGCTAGATTATCATAGGAGCAATCACAACCGTCTAGACTAGATAGAGTTGTCTAGAATTGCCCCCTCTGCCCTATTGACTCAGCAACAGGTCAGGTAAGACTCAGCAACAAGTCAGGATCGTCTAATTTCAGATCTGCCCCGGGAGGTAGGTCGACCCCCGGGTCGACCCCCTGGTCGACCTATATATGGGAAAGTCGACTTCTGGTCGACTTGGCCTTGGGCGAGAGAATTCCCGCCCAGCCCGCTTCCCTGTTTGAATTTTAAATTTTGAATTTTTTTATTCTGAACTGTTTTTATTTATATAAAATTACTAAAATTTTCGAGGGCCATAACTTCCTCATACGAAGTCCGATTTACGAAAACTTGGACTCTATTCCAAGCAGAATTTCGAGATGAACGCAATGGCATAACCCGTTTCCCTTAATTCTCAATTTAACAATTAAGTATCCTTAAGATTGTTAATTTTAATATTCACAGAAAATTAAGGGTGTTACATTCTCCCCTCCTTAAAGGATTTCGCCCTCGAAATCTCCAAGTTAAGGAGAATGTATATCCTAACATCCAATCATCCATCTACTCAACCATCAAACACAGGCATCCATTGTCCTTACAAGATTTCTAATGTCATATGAACATATGCAAAAAGTGTGTGTATATGTTCCTTATCTAATACAAAATCAAGCGGTCCAATGATTCAGTTGACCTCCTTAATGAAAATCATGATAGTGCCATGCGTCCGTTATGCATGCAAGAGAATCTTAACGATACATATTACTTCTACATGTGTGCACAACCATTCATGGAAATGCAGCATCCACATGATAACAAAACCATTACACATCCATTAATTTAAATTTGCACATATATTTATATGCAATATGAAAGTGATTGAGCCAATATAGTGCCTAATGTGTGTGTACATGCATCCACGAGCAACCACTTGCAACCACTCGCAACCATCAATCATAACATGTTTCAAATACAAGTTTACATCCATTGGTTTCTACATAAGGATAAAGAGTAGGACTGAGAAGATATGCTTAAAAGATAGATATAAGCATGAATAAACTTATATAAACTTACGGAAAAAGAGATCAAGGAGGTACCCTCAAAAAGAAAATGGTTGGCTGCGCGTATTTTCCTCTCAGTTTCCCAAGTCGCGTCTTCCTCAGCGTCACTCCATTGAACTTTAACAACTTCACGGTTGCGTAGCTTTTTGACTTCCATACCCAAGATACAAGTTGAAACTCTTCTCACGGTCGCTTCTCATTCCACTTCTACTTCCTCTAGTATACTTGGCTCCACCACTTCCGCAGATTCATGTAAGCACGTTTGAAGTTGAGAAACATGAAAAACATTATGAACTCCAGCTAGTCTCTTGGCTAGCTCTACTCTGTAATCCATCGTCCCAATCCTTTCAACGATAGGAAATGGTCCTACAAATCTTGGTGCTAGCTTTCCGACATACCCATAGAGAATGACATTCCTCAAAGGAGATACTTTAAAGAACACCCTATCTCCAACCCCAAATTCAAGGTCGGGTTTCTTTTGTCTGCGTAAGACTTTTGTCTATCTTGTGCAGCATTCATCCGTCATCTTATCAAGTCCACCTTTTTGAGGTTTCTCTAATCATGTCTGGCCCAAGTACGAGCATGTCTGTAGACTCCCACCAACAAGTTGGTGATTGGCATGGTCTTCCATATAAAGCTTCGAAGGTCGCGATGCCTATGGTGGCTTGGTGGCTATTGTTGTAAGCGAATTCCACCAAAGGAAAATGATCCTCTCATGTCCCTCCAAAGTCAAGAATGCAGAATCTCAAGAGGTCTTCCAATACTCTATTCACCCTTTCCTTCTGACCATCAGTTTGGGGGTGATAGGCCGTGCTTAAGCATAATTGTGTGCCTACAGCCTCTTGCAAACTTTACCAAAACTCGCTCATAAAGATAGGATCTCGATCACTCACTATGCTGGAGGGTATCCCATGGAGTTGAACTATCTCTTTATGATAAATGGATGCTAGGGACGAGGCAGTCCTTCTTCTTTTAACAAGTATAAAGTGAGCGCTTTTAGTGAGCATGTCCAATGTTACCCAAATACTGGTATTGCCCCTTCTTAACCTAGGCAACCCATCAACAAAGTCCATCGAAATGCTATTCCACTTCCACTATAGGACCTCTAGAGGATGAAGCAGACCGCCAGGCTTCTTCTGCTCTACTTTGACTTAAAGGCATATCAAACACTTAGCGATGAACTCAGCTACATCACTCTTCACACCATTCTAAAAGAAAACGCTTTTTATATCCTTATACATCTTGTCTCCGCCTGGGTGTATGGTCAGCTTAGAATGATGTGCTTCTTCGTTAACCGTCTTCACTAAATCCCTTACTTGTGGGATGCATACTCTTCCATCTCATCTCAACCAACCGTTATCATCGATGGAGTATCTAGTGAGGTGACTAGAAGCCTCTCCACTAACTAGCTTATCCATCATGTCAACTAGCTGAGCGTCTTCTCGTTGCGCGGTTCCTATTGAGTCCAAAAGAGTAGGCCGCACCTCTAGCGATGCTCACAGACCAAGTACAATTTCAGAGGAGGGTCTAAAGTTAAAGTTTGCTATGTACTCCAAGCTTCGCCTTTCTACAAAGAGAGGTCTCAAGTTCAACTTCTTTCTACTCAAGGCGTCTGCTACCACATTGCCCTTGCCTGGGGTATAGGAAATCTCAAAATCATATGAGGCTAGAAATTCCATCCACTTTTGTTGTCTTAAGTTAAGGTCTTTCTGTGAGAATAGGTACTTTAATGATTTATGGTCAGTAAACAATTCAAACCTTCTCCTATTAGATAATGACGCCATGACAGTAGAGCGAAAACAATGGCAGCTAGCTCCAAATCATGAGTTGGGTAGTTCTTCTCGTGTACCTTCAATTGCCTTCGCCCATAACAAAATACCTTGCCTTCTTGCATCAAGACAGCACCCAATCCTATAACGCATGTGTCTGTGTATACGGTAAATATTTTGCTCCCATCAGGCAATGTCAGAACTGGGGCTATTGTTAGAGCCCTTTTCAAACGTTGGAAAGCAATATCGTAATCCAAAATCCCAAGCGAAAGTTAGGTTCTATTTTGTCAATCTTCTGAGTGGGGCTGAGATTTTTGCAAAGTCTTTAATGAATTTTCGGTAAAAGCCCGCTAGCCCGAGGAAGCTTTGGACTTCGATTGCATTCCGTGGAACCTTCCAATCTTGCACCGCAACTACTTTTGCGGGGTCCACAGCTAACCCTTCTTTGGACACAACATGTCCAAGAAACCTCACTTCTTCTCTCCAGAAATGGCATTTGGATAATTTGTCTTTCAGCTGATGTGCACGAAGATATCCATGACTTCCCTTAAATGCAAAGCATGCTCTTCTTCATTCTTCAAGAAAATCAAAATGTTGTCTACAAAGACCAGCACAAACTTATTAAGGAAATCTCTAAACACCTGCTCATCAAGTCAACGAAGTAAGTGGGTGCGTTTGTCTAGCCAAAAGGCATGACAAGCCAATCAAAGAAACCATCCGGGGTTATGAACGTGGTCTTATCAATGCTATCTTCAGCCACTCTTAGCTGATGGAACCCGGTTGCCAAATCTAGTTGGGAGAAAACCGACACACCTACAAGCTGATCAAACAAGTCATCTGTTCTTGGAATTCAGTGCCTATTTTTCTTGGTCGGCTTGTTTAGCTCCCTATAATCAACGCATAGGCAAAGTAAACCATCCTCTTTGGTTGCAAATACTACTAGAGCACCCCATTCAGAAATACTCCACCTTATAAACCCCTTTTCGAGCAACTCTTTAACTTGCTTACTGAGCTCTTTTCTCTCCATTGGAGCCATGTGTCTAACGGGTAGAGCTACGGGTTTTGCATTATCAATAAGGTATATGCGGAAGTCTATCTCCCGCTTCAGAGGTAAGCCCTTCACCTCTTCAAATAGATCTAAGTATTCACGGACTACTCTAATAGACTGCAAGTTTTCAACAGACGCATCAACAGATTCTAGGTAGCTAAGCATAATAGAATGTATGGGATTACAAGAGATTTCGAGAGTGTTGCCGAGGCGAGTCATAAGTCTAACCATTCTCTTTTCACAATCGAGGATGGCACCATTACTGGATAACCAATCCATGCCTAGAATCAGTCCATATCGTGAAGCCAAGAACGAAGGCGTTGCATTCAAACTCAATGCTCAAGATAGACACTCTCAAAATCCTGACAAATCATTGAAAGATGAGCCGAACCACCAATAGGATTTGAGACTACTATGGGATCCATAACTAGACTAGTATTTAGGTGCCGTTTTTCAGCTAACGAAGCAGATACAAATGAGTGTGAAGCGCTGGAATCAAACAAAGTATGAACTGGATGATCAAACAAAAAAACCAAACTTTCAACAGAAATGTTTCTACCTCTCTCCTGTCCTGGTTCCATAAGAGCATGAACTTGACCTCTTGCCTGCCCTAGTACCATGATAGCCTGAACCTGCCCTCCAGAAGTAGACCCTGTCCTCTTCCCTTACCCTTGTCTTCTCGGGCAGTCTTTGATCAAATGTCCTGTCTCACCATAGTTGAAGCAGCTAGTCTTCTTCTTCTTCCTACAGTCCTTGCTCAGATGGCCTGGTGTTGCACAATTAAAGCACCTTTTCTTTCCTTTGCTATTGTTATACTTACCACCTTTCTTAGGTTGCTGCTTTGACTTCTTTTGATCCCCTTTCTTTTTTGGTGCCTTATTAGCATTAGCGCCTTTATCCTCTTCATGCATAAGCGCCATGCCAACTAGTTTCTCAAAGGTAGCCCCCATAGGAATATGGGTCATAGCCAACCCATGTAGCGGCTCATTCAATCCTTTAATGAATCTCAGAGCCTTCTTTTTAGGTGTGCTCACCAAGTCTAAGCCAAATCTCGCCAACTGATTGAACTTGTTGACGTACTTCTTTACAGATATATTCCTCTGCTTCAACGCCAAGAACCTCTCCATGTATAAATTCTCTTCTGCTCGTGAAATAAATTTCATCTCGAACCTATGTCTGAAATCCATCCATGTCTCCACTAGACGCTCTCCATTCGTGACCACCCACCAAAACGAGGCTTCGTCCTTCATTAACCAGGCAGCCAACTGGACCTTCCTTCCATCTTCTATCTCGAAGATACCAAACAAATCTTCCACTTGCTTAAGCCAATTTCGAGCTTCAACAAACGTCTCTGATCCGTGAAAACGTTTTCCGCCCATTACTCGAAAGTCTTTGCATATCTTCAAAAAAGTATCAACATGGGGAGGGGGAGGAGGAGGAGCAGTTGCAGCTGGGGGAGGAGGCATGTCTGCTGGGCCTGTGGCGGTGACCTTAGCCTCCAAATATCTTCTGAACCAGGTTGGTATCAGTATTCCCTCAGGTATCTCGGGTAACCCAGACATGCTAAAAAGAAAAAGGAAGAGATTCAAAACGAAGAATTGAAATAAAGATATATGGCTCTTGGGGGTTATGTTTTTAAAACAAAGTTTTCTCTTGAAAATACTCTCCTTAAAACATACTTTTGAAAGTATTTATTTATAAAATACTTTTGAAAAACAGTTTTTCAAAATCTCTTATCTGTTATGTTAACCTTCAGCTCTAATACCACGTGTAACACCCCACGTCCATTAATGTCACTCTCAAAGGGAATGCATTAACATTCATGGAGTATTATTGGTGAACAGAACAGAATATAATAAGACAGACACATATATTAGTAATTTAAAAATTTAAAACAACTTTTATTGCAGCGGAGAAGTAGATTGATTACAACAACATCATAAACAACCAGTAAAAACAAGTACACTTAGTATCCATTATGACAAATTGTTTTTTGAGTACATAAAGTAAAAAGCATAAAACCCAACACAAGTAGCCATAAAACAGATGAGCTGAACTTTACTTTCAGCAATCCAAGCACTTCCAAAAGAAAGAGAAAGATCCAAATCAAGCCCCACTAGCACTAGTCGCACCTTGAGAACCTAGGGTGGGGAAGGGAAGAAAAGAGGAGAAAACAAAGGGGGTCAGACATATAGTCTGGCAAGTCCAATAACTTTAACAATATAATTATTAAAGTAATTAGGATATGGCATAAACTAATAAAACAAGGAATGATTGTGAAACAAGTGGGCAAGACAAAACAAACAAAAGGAATAATCTGGCATTAATCTCGCTCCTAATCACTATAGGATAATTACTATACTGCACCATTACTGGTCACCCTAAAAGTGGATCCTCCATACTGAACATAATAACCATAATGATAGTTTCGTGTACCCCTATCTGTCTTCATAGGTGCTGCCTGCCCCTATCTCCACTAGTTGTACCCATTACCCTCATGCGATCGGCTTCCTAATTCGTAGATACCCGTGTTGGTCCCACAGTGGGGTGTATTACTCCCCAAAGTGGCTACCCGATACAACAAAAGATGCACGACTTATATCTACACGATGCAACAACGACTTACATACCAGCCCGGGCCCACGCACGCACATGACCCCATTGGACTTGCGTTGCCACCATTAACCCATTTTGTCCTCTTACGATCAAACCCAGTAAGCGTGTCCCATCCTCGATCTAACTCGAGCTCACAAAGATACTTAATGGGTTACTGGTTTGAAAAGGGTCCCCCATGCTTGATACAAGCTTTCCACCTATACTTGGTCCCCACTAGAATTTTCCACCTAACCCCTTCTTATTCATGTCTTCTTACATGTTTCAATTTGGTTAAGTGTTTCTAATCGTATTTCACATGTCCCTCATGTCACCCACTTAAACACTATGTCCCACTATATGTTTGTGTTGGTTAAGTGTTGCTTAATTCATTATAACCGTAAGCTTGTAAGACCTCCCACATTAGACTACCGTTTGCGGTTGCTGGATTTTCCGGGCGGGTCCGGGCAATCTTATACCGCAAACATGTCTAACCTCATGTCTTTACAATTGTTATGCATTTAATTTATGCCTTCGACCTCACACATTAGACTACCGTTTATGGTTGCTGGATTTGCCGGCGGGTCCGGGTAGTTTTACACCACAAACAAGTCTAACCTCGTGTCTTAGGCGTTTATTATTACACATATTTATTTCACCCTAATACGAATTAATTATCCCTATTCAAATTGTCAATACTTTCCAAATTAACTATGTCCATAATTTTCACCTAAATTATGTCCATACTTTTTAAGTATATAAGTTATACTAATTAATGTATCAATTTAATTATATGCTTTTAAAGCCATTTTATGCCAGTTCACAATTTACGTAACTATTATTTTCCCATTGTCCCCATTATATTCGTACGTTTTAATATGAAATATGTTAGACTTGCAAATAGTCTAATTCATAAAAAGAAAAGAAACATCACAACTTGCATAACACATGAAATAAATGTAACTTGCAAATAAGAGTCATAACATAAGTTTGTGTAACAACCCGAAAATCTGGGCCAGTTTAAAATTTTTATTTTGGCGATTATAGCGAATTTTGAATATTTAAAATAGATTATTTTAAATATAATCGACGAGAAATTTATTTTGAATAGAATTCGAACGTATATATTATACGCGTCGTCGTTAGAATATAAATAATTATATATAATTATAAATAGAATTGAAAATGGCGCGGTAGTTCGATAATTCGATTTCAAACTTCAATTGAATGTACCGGGTGCAAAACAATCCGGATTTTAGTGAAACCAAAAATGATAGGATCTAATTGATAATATCTTTCCAACGAATCCGAATAATCAAGATTTCATAGCGGGAATCAAAAGATATGTCCAGTTGAAAATTCTGAATAGTCGCTATGGAATTCAGGCCCTTAAAAATGGACATTTTGCAAATGACCTCGGATTTCGACGAAACCACTTTTGTTGGATCCGCAGTGTCAAGTTATCGCTAGGTTTCAAATTTCATAATTTTTCGAATCAATATGTGAGCGTGGCATAGGAAAACGTGTTTTGACCATTTCAGTTGATTTTAATCGACTGGAAATTGGCCATTTTTCCAACGGTCTCAGAATTCAACGAAACTAGTTTTGTTAGGACCGTATCGTCAATACGAAGCTAGAAAATATTTTTCTGGAATTTTTCTAGTTAGTATGTGACCCCGGTAATTTGAAATGTACGTTTAAAATTCAATATAGTGATTTAAATGTAAATTTAACGGAAACTGATTGTAACAATCGAATCAGCTTGCGATACATATCCCATTGTGTTCGGAATGGGGGTAAAACGCTATGGACGACAGGCGGTGGGCCTCGTTTCGAGGTCGTAATTGAAAGTCAACTCTTTAGGATAAAATAAATAAATAAAAAAAAAAAAATCTCTCTCCTATATTCCCTCTGCCCCCCCCCCCCCCCGTTGTTTCATTCGAACAGATGAAATCAAAAAAAAAAAAAAAAAAAAAAAACCCTAGCGTCATCGACAGCCCCCCCCCCCCCCCCCCGAAGCGCTGCCGACCATCGCCGTACCCACCCCTCCCTCGACGAACTCCCATCGAAGCCCCCCTCCCTCGACGAGCCCACCGAAGCCCCCCCCCCCTCCTCGTTTCAGAAACGCGACGCGCCCCTCGAAAGCTCCACCACCAGAACGGCCTACCGCACCTCCATCTCCCTTAGACGACTGCCGCACCCACTAGGAAGCCCCCCCTCGCTGGTATGTTTTTTTATTTTATTTTATTTTTATTTTATTCTCTTATTTTATTTTATTTTTAATTTAAATAAAATACAGTTAAAAAAATGTAAAAACTGATTTTGTTTTGAAATATTAAAAACTGATTTTATAAGAAAATTAAAACTGATATTAACGGGAAAGTTGAAAACTGATTTTCATTTTAAAGTTGAAACTGATTTTTCATTTTAAAGTTTGGAAACTGATTTTTATTTTAAAATTTTAAAGGGAAGAAGATTTGAAACTTTAAAATAGAAAAGATTTAAACTTAAAAAGTAAAAGAAAAGATTTGATCTTTACTATGAAAAAGGTTCGATATTTGATATGAAAAGGATTTGGTCTTTAGTTTAGAAAAGATTATATTTTTAAATATAAAAAGATTTGATTTTTTTGGTAGATAAAGAAACGATTTTTATTTATAGTTATAGATAATAAAAATATAATTTTTATGCTATAGAAAAGGAAAAAAAATATAATCTTTATATAGAAAAATAGCGTTATAAAAATAGAATTTTTATCTATATATTAGCGGTAAGAAAGTAGAATTTTTATATATTGAACTTTGAACTAAAAATTCGATTTTTATATATTGAACTTTGAACTAAAAATTCGATTTTTATATATTGAACTTTGAAATAAAAATTCGATTTTTATATATTGAATAGCGAAGTAAAAATTCGATTTTTATGTATGTAGTGGCTACGGGCGACGAAGCTGACGAAGATGCGAAAACAATGAAGATTTCTATCAATGAAGTGCTGTGGAGCTAGGATAGCTATCTGTGAGAATTTCTCACCTCTCAATTTCTTTTCTAGTTATATATATATACTAGGATGCAGACGGTGCTTAGTAGCACCCGACACAATCGTCCACAGACCATGGACTTGTTTGTTTGGTTGTTTGGTTATTGATTGTGATATTGGTTTGAATGTGGTTTGTGGTGTGAAAAATCGAATCGATAAATTGGTTAGGATTAGACGTGCGCCGTTATAAGGCGAAGGAGTAAGGCTAGGTTAGACTCTTACTCCAAAAGTAGTGGTTTGCATAATAAAATTGATATGATTGATGTGTGAATGGCGTGGGCCTTCACTAGACCGGGGATAAGGCTAGGCCTTGTCCCGTTTCTAGTATCGTGCCGTTATGCCGCCGAAATTTTCTAAAATAAGTTAGAAAAATAAAAATATCATTTTTATAGAATAAATGAATTGAATAGAAATTCATATGTTGGAATAAAATGTTTTATCGTTAAAAATATAATTTTTAACGTGAATGTGAATAAATAAATATTCATTTACAAACCAGACGGTTTGTTTATGTACACTTATTTGAATGACATTGATTGGGACGATAAATTTTACACATCGCCCAACTGCACAAATAAAATATTTGTTTGATTGTTTGAAACCCTACACGGGTGTTAGGATGAAATATGCAGTTCACTCATCCTGATTGATTAAATATGTCGATCGATTGATTGACAGGCTGTTATAAGCGTTAGATCTCTATATTTGATGCTTATACAGTGTAGTGCACTTTGGTTGATGGTTGATTATTTTTCAATGCTATGATATTCATGTGTTGTATGAAAATCCATATAATGAACTTTATATGGTAATTAATTGGGCCTCATTCCAATTTGAAAAATAAAGAATAAAAAAAAAAAAAAAGTTCATGTGTTGACAGTACTCATCTATAGAGATTGGTCTTGTGTTGAACGAGATATTTTAATATTAAAATTTACATCTTTATCAATATAAAATAAAGTTCATGTGTTGACAGTTTCATTCATTGAGATTGGTCATGTGTTGAACGAAATATTTTGATAATAACAACGATTTTGAAGAAGAAATATTTGAAATAGAATATTTGAAAATAGAAATTTGTGAAGCCATGTTGGTTAGATTGACGCCATTTTGACGTAAACGATATTTATATCGATTTATTCGATTTCGAATAGAAATGAATTGAAAACGATTTCGAATAGAAATGAATTGAAAACGATTTCGAATAGAAATGAATTGAAAACGATTTCGAATAGAAATGAATTGAAAACGATTTCGAATAGAAATGAATTGAAAACGATTTCGAATAGAAATGAATTGAAAACGATTTCGAATTGAATTGAATTGAAAACGATTTCGAAATGAATTGAATTGAAAACGATTTCGAAATGAATTGAATTGAAAACGATTTTGAAATGAATTGAAAATGAATTCAAATTGAATTGAAATTTGAATTGAATAGAAATGAATTTTGAAACAAATTTATAAAGAAGAATTCAATTTTGATTTGAATTGAAATGGAAGTTGAAATTGCTTTTGAAACGAATTTAAAACTATTAATATAATTCGTTTTAAATAGAAATCGACGAAATATATATTATATATATTATATATATAATATAATGGCCTGAATAGAACGCGCCGCGTCGCGGCAGTTCGCGAATTTCGACCATTTATTTCGAACGGACATTACGGGAGACCCGACCGTCGGATTCTCCTAAAACCGGAACCGTTGGGTTCGTATCGAAAAGAGCTTTCTAATGAATGTTAGAAATTTGAAATCTAACGGTTGGATTTGGAGATACGTCCAAATCAAATTCGAAAAAGGTCGCTGTAAGTGCAGTTCGATGGCCGTTGATGGAAATCGACTGTACGGGCCTTGATAAAATTATTAAAAATAGTAATAATTTGTGTAAAATCATAAGAAATGATTTAGAAAGAATTGGGATGAAAAACTCCATATTTGAAAAGATAAAAATAGATTTTTATCGAAATGAACTAGTTTTGAACTAGAATTATAATTCTATTTATTTTTAAATAAATAAATTGAATTCGAAAAGAGTTTTAAAAATAACCAAAATTTCCAATGATTGCATTGGAGTGGATTTGAATCGAAATTGTCTTCGGAATATTTCGATGTTGGAATTCGTGATTATACAGGTGTTGTTATGGAAATTTGAAAGATATATATTGATATCGTTATTTCCAATACGACATTTGTTAGTCGTAGAATTCAATATTGAATATAAGCCGATATATTTTCTATTCAGAGCTTTGTATTGAATATCGAATGTGATTTGGGTTTGTCGTGAATGGTGTCTTCACTAACACTATTCTTGAACCCAGTTGAGAAAAGATTAAATCTTTTTATTTAGATTTAATGAAGTGCACCAATTAAATAATATTTAATTGGAATTGAATTGATATTGATTTTTGGGTTTATCGTGAGCAGTGTTTTAAATAACACTCGTTCTTTAACCCGATAATTAATGAATGTGATTTTGGGTCTATCGTGAACCGTGTTTTAAATGACACTGATTCTTTAACCCAGTCGAAGATTAAAACTAAGTGGAGTTTTAATGAATCTTTAATTAGATTGAAATGATCGAAAGTGGAGTATCACCAGTTTTGCTCCAGGCGATAGTTAAATCTTTAATTAGATTTGAACGTGAAATGGTAATTGAATTTACCGATAACACTGTGGTGTTAGATATGAAGTATTACCAGTTTTACTTCATGGGATGAATAGGTTGGGATTGGGAAATTAAAACAAATGATTACTTCGGTAAGGTTCGCTAATCCCGACTAGTTTGAATTGATATTCAAAAATGGATTAAAGAATAAATTCAAGGAATTTATCTTTGATAAAATTAATAGGAATCTTCCCCTATGAATGTGAAATTTAGAAACTAACTGTCGGTTAGCCAAGCAGAATGGTTTTCTGGATATTGATCTGATGTTGGTTTCGGCCTTCGGGGTTAATATTTGGGGAATTATTCTCTTGATTAATTTACGGTTAGTGACTAATGAATTGGAATGAGGCGTATGTTGTGTTTGTGTAACACTTTTATAAAATATACGCGAGTTATTCGGGAAGACCGGGTTTATCCCATTCTGAATAACTGATACGACGATAAGTCGAAGATGAAGACGATGGTCGAAGACCGGAAGTCTTCACGTCGTTTGGGTGGTAACTGATGATCTTGATTGGGCTGTACACCCAAGAAGATGGAAACAGTTGGTGATCGTCCAGACGTACTTGGAGATCGATGGATATGCGGGGTACTAGGTGCCTCCGGTTTCGTTCAGACCCAGAACGGACTTGTAAATGGACTGTGTGTCTGACATTGGATTTTAGTCCGTGTGATTGATTTCTATTAAATATATATCTGTTTGGCGGCGGAGAATTTATTCTCTTGCTTAACGCCCTTCTCTGAGACGTACGAGCTCAGGGGTTATATATTGGTGGATATCAAACGCATGGAGTGAATTGCCTGTGTGGCATGCCTGAGTAGCAATTGATCGAGGCTTCTGTTGAAAAGCAAAGTCTTGTGGTGATGATCAAAGCACGGCCTTTGTGGCGTAGCTTTGTGTAACGTATACCTCGCGTGTTTCACACCCGGTATGAACCAAAAACGGGAGACGGACCTCAGGGAGGACTTGCGTTTCTTTCTAGCTAGAAGTGGCGTCAGTGGTTTTACACGCCCTGACGAGTTTGACTTATGTGGTTGTTGCTGTTGCGAGGCGCCTCGGATTGATCGGTCGTTCTCGAACCGATGGAGTCATTTGTTGGCTCGTTTACGCCCCATAGGGCGGAGAAACGTATTGTTCAGGCACTATAATCCACATCGGTGGACCGGCCCTGACGATCCAAGGGGCAGTTGCGGCTGCTCCGGAGACATGGGCTAGATTGTCTCGAATCGGTTGAGGACTATCTTTTGCCTCGGTTCATAGACGGAAATCCAATTTCCAAATACGTGCCATTTGCGGTTTTATTTGTAAACCTATATATGGCGACATAGTGGTATGGGGCATTCATGCCGCCTATGATTGATACTTATGATTTGAAGTTGTTTTATACACTATGCACTTATAATAGTATCAAATGATTTGTTTTAAACGTATCAAGCATTCTTTGGCTGTTATAAGGGAAAACCCTATCCCCCGGCTTGCGTTGCATTGTGTGATAGGACCTGGGTCTTATAACAGCTTCATTTTTCTTTATTTAGCATTGCGCTGTTGTTTCATGCACTGGTATTCTTGGGAGGAAACCCGTTCCGTGTTATACGGCGTGGTCCCTTGATTTACCTAATGATTTAAGATAAAGATTAATAACTGTTTTAGTTCTCACACCAGTCCCATGACTGACCTGGAGTTTATTGTTTTAACCTAAACTCTGGGTGCCCCTATTTTGACACGGGCAGCTAGTAGTTTTGGTTTTGCAGGTTTATATTCACAGGATCCTGGTTTACAGCTGGAACGATATCCGGAAAGCTTTGTATCCGTATATCTACTTCTAGTTGTATATTGTATTATTTTCCGCTGCTATGTATTTAAATGTAATTTAAATCTCTGATATTTCTGTGTAATATTCATTTATACTCTGTATATTCTTGTAATCTGATGCATTGTTGTAATATACAGTGAAATGTTCTTCTGTATGCGTTCTGTTTTGTCCTGTTCTCAAACGATAGGGCGTTTCGAACGACCTGGATCGGTTTAGCGACTGGTTCGGACCGAGCGAAATTCCTTCTCGTCACAGTTGGTATCAGAGCTTTGGTTTACAAAGCAGAGAACAAGGCACATTAGAACCATACGAAAGAATACATCAGATATTGGATTAGTAAAATCCAATGGGAATGACTCGTTAGAGATGGGATCAGTAGTATCCTAGAACGAGTGTGAAGAGTAAATTTTTAAAGTAAAAACAAATTTTTGTTTTGAAAATTTAAATCAACTATTCGTATTTGATTATCTATTTATATTGAGTTGGACAATCCAGTATATATAGATTTTGCGTATACGTCTGATCCACGTGTATTTGAAATTTTAATATACTGGATAGATATAGAGTCACATTCTAGACACCCGGGGATAATTCTGATGATGTGGCCACATCATCAGTATTTATATTCGTGTTTCGAAGGTGTGATATCTATATATTTCCATTAGACTGGTGTGAGAACCAAATCTTATATAGCTAGAACACTTTGTTGTGAATTGGCATCAAAAACAAGATTTTCAGTATATGTATCAAAATTATGAATTTGAAACTCTAATTCACTAATTGATTGATGTTTGTGTTGTTTGTTTATTTGTTTGCTAATTTTTAACCAATTAGCCTAATTGAATCAAATATTGAATTATATTGAAAATTGGTTGCATTTGCTTGCATATACATATATATCTTTGAACAGGTCATAGCAAGGAGGCTAGAGCAGAGAGTAAAATTTGTTTGCCCGACAAATAGGTACATGTTTACTACATAATTTCCTGTTTTGTTTGGGTGATGATGATTTTGTGAGCCTATTGGCTAGCCGCTTGGCCTTTTCTTTTTCTTTTTGAGATCTGAAGGACCGGGGAAGCTATTTGAAATTCCCCGATGCTCCCATTGCAGGGGAGGTTATGGCGAAATTTTTCGAAAATTTAGGGTGTTAGCCAAATTTTTGAAATTTTTGAAAAGTTCTTAGAAACTGAAAAGTTGAAGAACTTAAGCCGTAATCAAAACAATAGAAGTTGAGTTGAATTGTTAAACAACTTTCGACTTTGTTCCTTTTCGGGGACGAAAAGTTTTAAGTGGGGGAGATTGTAACAACCCGAAAATCTGGGCCAGTTTAAAATTTTTATTTTGGCGATTATAGCGAATTTTGAATATTTAAAATAGATTATTTTAAATATAATCGACGAGAAATTTATTTTGAATAGAATTCGAACGTATATATTATACGCGTCGTCGTTAGAATATAAATAATTATATATAATTATAAATAGAATTGAAAATGGCGCGGTAGTTCGATAATTCGATTTCAAACTTCAATTGAATGTACCGGGTGCAAAACAATCCGGATTTTAGTGAAACCAAAAATGATAGGATCTAATTGATAATATCTTTCCAACGAATCCGAATAATCAAGATTTCATAGCGGGAATCAAAAGATATGTCCAGTTGAAAATTCTGAATAGTCGCTATGGAATTCAGGCCCTTAAAAATGGACATTTTGCAAATGACCTCGGATTTCGACGAAACCACTTTTGTTGGATCCGCAGTGTCAAGTTATCGCTAGGTTTCAAATTTCATAATTTTTCGAATCAATATGTGAGCGTGGCATAGGAAAACGTGTTTTGACCATTTCAGTTGATTTTAATCGACTGGAAATTGGCCATTTTTCCAACGGTCTCAGAATTCAACGAAACTAGTTTTGTTAGGACCGTATCGTCAATACGAAGCTAGAAAATATTTTTCTGGAATTTTTCTAGTTAGTATGTGACCCCGGTAATTTGAAATGTACGTTTAAAATTCAATATAGTGATTTAAATGTAAATTTAACGGAAACTGATTGTAACAATCGAATCAGCTTGCGATACATATCCCATTGTGTTCGGAATGGGGGTAAAACGCTATGGACGACAGGCGGTGGGCCTCGTTTCGAGGTCGTAATTGAAAGTCAACTCTTTAGGATAAAATAAATAAATAAATAAAAAAAAAAAATCTCTCTCCTATATTCCCTCTGCCCCCCCCCCCGTTGTTTCATTCGAACAGATGAAATCAAAATAAAATATAAAAAAAAAACCCTAGCGTCATCGACAGCCGCCCCCCCCCCCCCCCCGAAGCGCTGCCGACCATCGCCGCACCCACCCCTCCCTCGACGAACTCCCATCGAAGCCCCCATCCCTCGACGAGCCCACCGAAGCCCCCCCCCCCTCCTCGTTTCAGAAACGCGACGCGCCCCTCGAAAGCTCCACCACCAGAACGGCCTACCGCACCTCCATCTCCCTTAGACGACTACCGCACCCACTAGGAAGCCCCCCCCTCGCTGGTATGTTTTTTTATTTTATTTTATTTTATTTTTATTTTATTCTCTTATTTTATTTTATTTTTAATTTAAATAAAATACAGTTAAAAAAATGTAAAAACTGATTTTGTTTTGAAATATTAAAAACTGATTTTATAAGAAAATTAAAACTGATATTAACGGGAAAGTTGAAAACTGATTTTCATTTTAAAGTTGAAACTGATTTTTCATTTTAAAGTTTGGAAACTGATTTTTATTTTAAAATTTTAAAGGGAAGAAGATTTGAAACTTTAAAATAGAAAAGATTTAAACTTAAAAAGTAAAAGAAAAGATTTGATCTTTACTATGAAAAAGGTTCGATATTTGATATGAAAAGGATTTGGTCTTTAGTTTAGAAAAGATTATATTTTTAAATATAAAAAGATTTGATTTTTTTGGTAGATAAAGAAACGATTTTTATTTATAGTTATAGATAATAAAAATATAATTTTTATGCTATAGAAAAGGAAAAAAAATATAATCTTTATATAGAAAAATAGCGTTATAAAAATAGAATTTTTATCTATATATTAGCGGTAAGAAAGTAGAATTTTTATATATTGAACTTTGAACTAAAAATTCGATTTTTATATATTGAACTTTGAACTAAAAATTCGATTTTTATATATTGAACTTTGAAATAAAAATTCGATTTTTATATATTGAATAGCGAAGTAAAAATTCGATTTTTATGTATGTAGTGGCTACGGGCGACGAAGCTGACGAAGATGCGAAAACAATGAAGATTTCTATCAATGAAGTGCTGTGGAGCTAGGATAGCTATCTGTGAGAATTTCTCACCTCTCAATTTCTTTTCTAGTTATATATATATACTAGGATGCAGACGGTGCTTAGTAGCACCCGACACAATCGTCCACAGACCATGGACTTGTTTGTTTGGCTGTTTGGTTATTGATTGTGATATTGGTTTGAATGTGGTTTGTGGTGTGAAAAATCGAATCGATAAATTGGTTAGGATTAGACGTGCGCCGTTATAAGGCGAAGGAGTAAGGCTAGGTTAGACTCTTACTCCAAAAGTAGTGGTTTGCATAATAAAATTGATATGATTGATGTGTGAATGGCGTGGGCCTTCACTAGACCGGGAATAAGGCTAGGCCTTGTCCCGTTTCTAGTATCGTGCCGTTATGCCGCCGAAATTTTCTAAAATAAGTTAGAAAAATAAAAATATCATTTTTATAGAATAAATGAATTGAATAGAAATTCATATGTTGGAATAAAATGTTTTATCGTTAAAAATATAATTTTTAACGTGAATGTGAATAAATAAATATTCATTTACAAACCAGACGGTTTGTTTATGTACACTTATTTGAATGACATTGATTGGGACGATAAATTTTACACATCGCCCAACTGCACAAATAAAATATTTGTTTGATTGTTTGAAACCCTACACGGGTGTTAGGATGAAATATGCAGTTCACTCATCCTGATTGATTAAATATGTCGATCGATTGATTGACAGGCTGTTATAAGCGTTAGATCTCTATATTTGATGCTTATACAGTGTAGTGCACTTTGGTTGATGGTTGATTATTTTTCAATGCTATGATATTCATGTGTTGTATGAAAATCCATATAATGAACTTTATATGGTAATTGATTGGGCCTCATTCCAATTTGAAAAATAAAGAATATAAAAAAAATAAAAGTTCATGTGTTGACAGTACTCATCTATAGAGATTGGTCTTGTGTTGAACGAGATATTTTAATATTAAAATTTACATCTTTATCAATATAAAATAAAGTTCATGTGTTGACAGTTTCATTCATTGAGATTGGTCATGTGTTGAACGAAATATTTTGATAATAACAACGATTTTGAAGAAGAAATATTTGAAATAGAATATTTGAAAATAGAAATTTGTGAAGCCGTGTTGGTTAGATTGACGCCATTTTGACGTAAACGATATTTATATCGATTTATTCGATTTCGAATAGAAATGAATTGAAAACGATTTCGAATAGAAATGAATTGAAAACGATTTCGAATAGAAATGAATTGAAAACGATTTCGAATAGAAATGAATTGAAAACGATTTCGAATAGAAATGAATTGAAAACGATTTCGAATAGAAATGAATTGAAAACGATTTCGAAATGAATTGAATTGAAAACGATTTCGAAATGAATTGAATTGAAAACGATTTCGAAATGAATTGAATTGAAAACGATTTTGAAATGAATTGAAAATGAATTCAAATTGAATTGAAATTTGAATTGAATAGAAATGAATTTTGAAACAAATTTATAAAGAAGAATTCAATTTTGATTTGAATTGAAATGGAAGTTGAAATTGCTTTTGAAACGAATTTAAAACTATTAATATAATTCGTTTTAAATAGAAATCGACGAAATATATATTATATATATTATATATATAATATAATGGCCTGAATAAAACACGCCGCGTCGCGGCAGTTCGCGAATTTCGACCATTTATTTCGAACGGACATTACGGGAGACCCGACCGTCGGATTCTCCTAAAACCGGAACCGTTGGGTTCGTATCGAAAAGAGCTTTCTAATGAATGTTAGAAATTTGAAATCTAACAGTTGGATTTGGAGATACGTCCAAATCAAATTCGAAAAAGGTCGCTGTAAGTGCAGTTCGATGGCCGTTGATGGAAATCGACTGTACGGGCCTTGATAAAATTATTAAAAATAGTAATAATTTGTGTAAAATCATAAGAAATGATTTAGAAAGAATTGGGATGAAAAACTCCATATTTGAAAAGATAAAAATAGATTTTTATCGAAATGAACTAGTTTTGAACTAGAATTATAATTCTATTTATTTTTAAATAAATAAATTGAATTCGAAAAGAGTTTTAAAAATAACCAAAATTTCCAATGATTGCATTGGAGTGGATTTGAATCGAAATTGTCTTCGGAATATTTCGATGTTGGAATTCGTGATTATACAGGTGTTGTTATGGAAATTTGAAAGATATATATTGATATCGTTATTTCCAATACGACATTTGTTAGTCGTAGAATTCAATATTGAATATAAGCCGATATATTTTCTATTCAGAGCTTTGTATTGAATATCGAATGTGATTTGGGTTTGTCGTGAATGGTGTCTTCACTAACACTATTCTTGAACCCAGTTGAGAAAAGATTAAATCTTTTTATTTAGATTTAATGAAGTGCACCAATTAAATAATATTTAATTGGAATTGAATTGATATTGATTTTTGGGTTTATCGTGAGCAGTGTTTTAAATAACACTCGTTCTTTAACCCGATAATTAATGAATGTGATTTTGGGTCTATCGTGAACCGTGTTTTAAATGACACTGATTCTTTAACCCAGTCGAAGATTAAAACTAAGTGGAGTTTTAATGAATCTTTAATTAGATTGAAATGATCGAAAGTGGAGTATCACCAGTTTTGCTCCAGGCGATAGTTAAATCTTTAATTAGATTTGAACGTGAAATGGTAATTGAATTTACCGATAACACTGTGGTGTTAGATATGAAGTATTACCAGTTTTACTTCATGGGATGAATAGGTTGGGATTGGGAAATTAAAACAAATGATTACTTCGGTAAGGTTCGCTAATCCCGACTAGTTTGAATTGATGTTCAAAAATGGATTAAAGAATAAATTCAAGGAATTTATCTTTGATAAAATTAATGGGAATCTTCCCCTATGAATGTGAAATTTAGAAACTAACTGTCGGTTAGCCAAGCAGAATGGTTTTCTGGATATTGATCTGATGTTGGTTTCGGCCTTCGGGGTTAATATTTGGGGAATTATTCTCTTGATTAATTTACGGTTAGTGACTAATGAATTGGAATGAGGCGTATGTTGTGTTTGTGTAACACTTTTATAAAATATACGCGAGTTATTCGGGAAGACCGGGTTTATCCCATTCTGAATAACTGATACGACGATAAGTCGAAGATGAAGACGATGGTCGAAGACCGGAAGTCTTCACGTCGTTTGGGTGGTAACTGATGATCTTGATTGGGCTGTACACCCAAGAAGATGGAAACAGTTGGTGATCGTCCAGACGTACTTGGAGATCGATGGATATGCGGGGTACTAGGTGCCTCCGGTTTCGTTCAGACCCAGAACGGACTTGTAAATGGACTGTGTGTCTGACATTGGATTTTAGTCCGTGTGATTGATTTCTATTAAATATATATCTGTTTGGCGGCGGAGAATTTATTCTCTTGCTTAACGCCCTTCTCTGAGACGTACGAGCTCAGGGGTTATATATTGGTGGATATCAAACGCATGGAGTGAATTGCCTGTGTGGCATGCCTGAGTGGCAATTGATCGAGGCTTCTGTTGAAAAGCAAAGTCTTGTGGTGATGATCAAAGCACGGCCTTTGTGGCGTAGCTTTGTGTAACGTATACCTCGCGTGTTTCACACCCGGTATGAACCAAAAACGGGAGACGGACCTCAGGGAGGACTTGCGTTTCTTTCTAGCTAGAAGTGGCGTCAGTGGTTTTACACGCCCTGACGAGTTTGACTTATGTGGTTGTTGCTGTTGCGAGGCGCCTCGGATTGATCGGTCGTTCTCGAACCGATGGAGTCATTTGTTGGCTCGTTTACGCCCCATAGGGCGGAGAAACGTATTGTTCAGGCACTATAATCCACATCGGTGGACCGGCCCTGACGATCCAAGGGGCAGTTGCGGCTGCTCCGGAGACATGGGCTAGATTGTCTCGAATCAGTTGAGGACTATCTTTTGCCTCGGTTCATAGACGGAAATCCAATTTCCAAATACGTGCCATTTGCGGTTTTATTTGTAAACCTATATATGGCGACATAGTGGTATGGGGCATTCATGCCGCCTATGATTGATACTTATGATTTGAAGTTGTTTTATACACTATGCACTTATAATAGTATCAAATGATTTGTTTTAAACGTATCAAGCATTCTTTGGCTGTTATAAGGGAAAACCCTATCCCCCGGCTTGCGTTGCATTGTGTGATAGGACCTGGGTCTTATAACAGCTTCATTTTTCTTTATTTAGCATTGCGCTGTTGTTTCATGCACTGGTATTCTTGGGAGGAAACCCGTTCCGTGTTATACGGCGTGGTCCCTTGATTTACCTAATGATTTAAGATAAAGATTAATAACTGTTTTAGTTCTCACACCAGTCCCATGACTGACCTGGAGTTTATTGTTTTAACCTAAACTCTGGGTGCCCCTATTTTGACACGGGCAGCTAGTAGTTTTGGTTTTGCAGGTTTATATTCACAGGATCCTGGTTTACAGCTGGAACGATATCCGGAAAGCTTTGTATCCGTATATCTACTTCTAGTTGTATATTGTATTATTTTCCGCTGCTATGTATTTAAATGTAATTTAAATCTCTGATATTTCTGTGTAATATTCATTTATACTCTGTATATTCTTGTAATCTGATGCATTGTTGTAATATACAGTGAAATGTTCTTCTGTATGCGTTCTGTTTTGTCCTGTTCTCAAACGATAGGGCGTTTCGAACGACCTGGATCGGTTTAGCGACTGGTTCGGACCGAGCGAAATTCCTTCTCGTCACAGTTTGCATAGCCAATAACTTGCATAGGAAACAGACATATAAAACATAAATTTGCATAAACTACCATGGATCTAAATATAGATCTAAACATGAAATTGTGAACTTGCATATATGAATATGGGTTTCACCTAAACTTGCATATGTGAATATAGTTTTCACCTAAAAATGTGAATATAGTTTTCAACTAAACTTGCATATGGATTCCTACAACTTGCATATGAATTTATCACATATTTTGCATATAAACTAGCATATGTATATACTTGATTCTCATATAAACTTGTGTATAATTCACATACATACTTGCATAAGATTCACATTCAAACTAGCATACATAAGAATAGACTTGCACAAGATTCACATACAAGCTAGCAATGATTTAACATCCCAAACTTGCATAAGATTCACATACAAACTAGCAAATGATTTACATCCCAAACTTGCATATAAACTGATGTCATAAGATAAATCAAGTTAAACATATGTGATTGGACATATGAAATAGATCTACTAGCATAAATTAACAAAATTGTCATATGTTCGCCAACAACAATAACGAAGTTAAGCAATGTCACATGATTCAACAGACATGTTCTCATAATCCCAATTATAACTCATCATAATTAATTTATTAATTATTTTGTGAAAGAAATTGTACTCACAATGACGGGTTAGAGAAGAGAATGATTCGTTCGTCTTTTGAATTAGAACTCTGACTTGCTAATCCTTAAGCTTTAGGAAGAAGAACTATCCTAGCAGCAGCATGGTGGCTAAGAGACTAATTTAGTTTAGGTTTAGGGTTTGAGCCTAGTTGTGCTTTTATAGAAGTTTAAATCAACCTAAGCCATTAGATTATCGTAGGAGCAATCACAACCGTCTAGACTTGATGGAGTTATCTAGAATTGCCACCTCTGCCCTGGTGACTCAGCAATAGGTCAGGTAAGACTCAGCAACAAGTCAGGATCGTCTGTTTTATTTATATCGTTAATCAAATATTGATTCTGTTTTCAGAATATTTCATATTGAAATGAAATTAATGTTAATTATATTGTTTAACATCTAGGATGCAGGAAAACAGGTTGGAGGGATCCAACTGGATTCCTCAATATTTATGTTATTGTTTTTCATATTTTGTGATATATAATCTGTTAATGATTATGCGTGTTGGATAATATTGATCCTTGTTATTTGCTATTAAATACCATAAGAAATACTAGAATGTAAAAAGGCAAATTTCAAAGTGTATATTGAATATAAAAATATAATTATATAAAATCAAATGATTTTATATAAAAAGGAATTTCAAAGTGGATATTGAATTTAAGGATTTTATAAAAGAAAATATTTATAAAATAAAAGGATTTTATAAGAGGAATATTTATTTAGAAAATAAATAGAATTATAAAAGGAATCTTTATTTGGAAAATAAATAGAATTATAAAAGGAACGTTTATTTGGAAAATAAATTGAATTATAAAAGGAATTATTTGGGAAAATGAATAGAATTATAAAAGGGAATTGGCAAGATATAAAAGAACAACCAGAAGATGGTTTCAAGCTAGATTTTAAATATAAATGTGTTTTAACAGATAAATGGAGACGATTAATTTATAAATAATGTTTTTATAAATTAATAAAATATTTATCATTTGATAAATGGGATGTATATGTCTGAACTTATATAGAGAAGTAGAAATCGGTTTTGACACCGATATTTTTAATAGAATGTGAACTCAACAATTATAAAGGGAATTATAAATGAGATTTAAGTGTTAGAAATAAAAAGGAGATTTCATATGAATACTTCTACAAATAGATGTATAAATAGAATTTGGAAATGGGATATTATTTTAAAATATGAAATCAAAATTAATGGATTATATAAAAGAAATATTTTTCACATTCGATGTGAAAATGGTTTAAAGTGAGTATTTTATAAATTAAAACATTTACAAGGAAAATTGGGTTTTGAAATAGGAATTCAAATGGGAATTTGAATGAGATAGGAAATAAAGTAAATTGAATATTAGTTATTCGAATAGAGTTAATCGAATTAGAGTTAAACGAATATTAGTTATTCGAAGAGAGTTAATCGAATATTAGTTATTCGAAGAGAGTTAATCGAATATTAGTTATTCAAAGCGAGTCAAACGAATATTAGTTATTCGAAGAGAGTTAATCGAATATTAATTATTCAAAGAGAGTTAATCGAACATTAGTTATTCGAAGAGAGTTAATCTATATTAGTTATTCGAAGAGAGTTATCGAATACAGTTTATTGGAAAGAGAGATTGTCGAATCTAATTTATTCGGAAGGGAGTTATCGAATAGAGATTATTCAAAAGAGAATTATACATTGGGATTCGACTATATCGAATTCAAGAAAGTATTATTTTCCTTTCGATTTTAAATATAGGTTTATTTATCTAATAAATAAATAATAATTATTTATTCAAATTAAGAATTAAAAGTTATATTCTTAAGTTAGACATTTCAGAAGTAGGATTTATAATGTTACCGATATAACCAATGTTTTTCACAAAAGAAGTAGATTCGTAAACTGAATCCGAGGATGTGCGTAAGCGATGGATGTAAAAATTGGAGTTCTGAGCTTTATCTATTGCGAGGTTAAGAAAGTTGTTCAGTTAAGATCTGAGAGGTAATTATACCCCAACTTGATTGGCTTCGTAATTAACTAAGAAATAGTTAAGGTTCAATGGCAAAGATTGGTTAGACATACAGTTAAGTAATAAGCGATTAATGCTTTAGGCAGTTGTAATGATGTTTTATAAAACGTTCATTTGAAATCCATATAAATGAATTTTGGAAACATTTTCCAAATATAATTAGTGATGTTTTCTAAGCCTAGAAAATGAAATGAAATGTTGATAAGAAATGGAAATGTTTTCCCATGTTAATATTGTATATTTTCTAAATTTTAAAAATAAGAATTTTTGTTTATATATACACCCGGAAAAAGGAAGTGGGTAAATGAATAAATTAATGATAAATTAATTTAAGAGATAAATGATGATTGATGATTGATCGATAGAATTTCCATTTGGAAATAATATCGTTGTTTGTACAAATGTTTTTCTTTGATAGTTAAATCACCGACTATCGAAGTTTTTGACCAATTTTCCGTCGTCAATATGGAGAGATGGGGATCAAATTCATTATTTGAAAACCACTCTGTATGGGCGTTAGCGTTGAGATCAAATATGATGAAGATAAATTAAGACAGAGTTATGCAAGGGTTGTCCGGTTTACAGAATAGTGCCTTTAGTTTGTCCAGACCCTGGACAACTTATGTGGAAGAATGTTTGACATAGTACATCTAATGGATCACATAAGTTGATCTCTTCAAACGTATTTATGTTTAGTGGCGGAGGAATTCGTTTCCCTTAGATGTATACCTATGATATGTTTGGGAAATCAATTTGTGATTTGGCGGGTATGACAATGTGACATTCAAAGTGAATGAAGGTCAAAAGATACGTTATGACCTCTAGCCTCACAACTGGGAAATGGTATAAAATCGGGTGGGTCGCGTGGCTAAGTGGTTGGCTGCCAAGTAGGGTGTATTGTCACCTGATCTGGAGAAATTTCTTTTTCTTCTTAAATCTATCGATGCGGTCCCTTTCGGAAACAGCTGCTGATCCCAACTATTGGTGATAATACATTCGGTACTCGCAAGCGAAGTGAGGGGCCGGTCATGTTTAGCCTGGGTTGCAAGATGTTCTTGTTGAACCCGGTGTATTTATCTCTAGAGGTGCACTTTCGGAAGGTGGACCCATACCTTTCTAGTTGGAAATCCATTATCCAATAAGAGCCCATGGTTTTGATTGTATACTATGTATTTGGAGCGTGAGATGCAAGCGTTCTGCTAGATTGGTATTACTTGTATTTAGACATTATTATAATATCAGACGAATATTGATTTCAAAGAATGCTTTGGGTTATCGTAAGGTAAAAACCATCCATGTTTGTGTGTGGATCGGTCTTATGATTATCCTTTCTTTTAAAAGGATTTTTAAAAGTTAAACCAAGTGGTTAGAGTTTACTCACACCAGACCCATGTCTGACCCAGAGTTTATTTTTGTTTTTTTTCCCCCTAAACTCTTGGGTGCCCAAATTTGTATGGCAGTCAAGTAACCCAGGTATTTTCAGATATCATTGGAGGAGCTTGGAGCAGGGGGCTTCAGCGTTATCTAGTATTGTTATTTCCGCTGTGTTTTAAGTGTTGTACTTTGATAATGTTATTATATATATATATATATGTATATTTACACTATTTTATTTCAAAGTTATGTTATATTTTATTCGTTCCACTGTGTGATTCGTGTTACTCTGATGTGTTGTATGTTCTTCTTCTTCTATTCTAATTTTCTATCTTATCTATTCTCACCCTCTATTTTCTTTCATTAACGTTCTGGTAAATTTTGCGTGCGTTGTTAGTCGACTGTATTTAGCTGATAATCAGGATCGCCGTCTTTCTCTGGGCCGTTACCATGGTATCAGAGCTGAAGGTTAAGTAATTACCTTTGCTCTGTGACGTAACTTAGTAGAGATGGGGTTAGCAATACCTTAGATTGAGTTTGAGTGCATACATACGAGTGAACGTATTTGTTGTTTGATATAAAATGGTTTTATACCATGGAGATTTATTGGTTGAGTGGCTTATGAATTCTGGTCGCTCAGTTTGATCCACTATATCGGTAGGAGATTATAAACACTCGAATATGATGAACCGACACGGTATGTTTTGAAAAGAGGGTAAATGAATAATTTTACCCAAAATTATATTTTGATATACAAGAATGATTAATATTTGAAATATTATAGTATATTGGATGTGTTGGTTGTTATTATAATCGAATAAGATTGTAAAATTTAAATGGTTATATATAACCAATCAAATTTCGTATAAGTGTTACGAAATGAATTAAATCTGAATTTAAATCAGAATCGAAATTTAAAACCCTGGAAATTTGGAAAAGTGTTTATGAATTAAATCTGGATTAAATATACGTGGAATTTAAAAATCCTAGGAGATTTTAAATTGTTTACAAACATTGTGAATGATAATTTGAAATGTATTTCAATGTGAAAATGTTGAAATATGGTCTTGAAAGTAATATAGTATTGCACTCACTTCGATCGCTGGAAAATAGATTCTGATGATGACAACTGAATCATCGGTGTTCATTTTCGAGTTTCTAAGTGACGGATTACTACCAAAGATTTTGTTTTTGAATTGTTTTGAGAAAAACTAGTTGTTTGACACTCCAAAATGAATATTTTGATTTCTGAAAAGGGTATGTTGTTTAAAACTCCCAGAACCAGATTATTTGAATTGATAACAAATTTAAATTGAAAAGTATGAAAGTAAATTGAAACTGAATTGAAACCAGTTAAGTGGAAATTTTATTGAAATAGAAGGGTATCAAATAAAATTAGAATGGGGAATAGGAACATGGAATTATATTGGAATGATAAGTAAAGATTTGGAATCAAGAATGACACTTGAGATTTAGAATGGAATTTGGCTTGGATAAGCAAATGATTAGGTTGAGGATAAAATTGGTTGGAGATTGATTGGAATGACATTGGTATATGTTGAATTGGTAACAGATGCAAAGGATATAATGATATGCTTGACAAAAAGGTATAAGTTTATTTTTATATGGGTTTGGTGATTTATGAGCCGATTTGGCAAGCCGCTTGGCTATTTAATTTTCTTTTGGGTTGGAGAAGGCCTAGAAAGGCGAGTTGCAGTTGTACCAATTGACCAATAAAAAGGAGGTGTTGGCAAAATTTTCCGAAAATTTAGGGTGTTAGAAGATTTTTAGAAATTTTTGAAAATTTTAGTTATTCAGAATGAATGAATAATTTAATTAAAATCAATTGGGTCAATGAAACTGAAATTTTAGAAGTAAACAAATAATTTTTAACCAGTCAATAGAGATGTTTTCAACCTTAGCAATTCCGAGGATGAAATTATTTTAAGGGGGAAGAATGTAACGTCCTGTATTTTTACTGTATAATAATTAATTTATTTAATTATTTAAATAGTGATTTAGAGATTTAAATGGTCGTTTAATTAAATAATATTGAATATTTAATAAATATTTACGATATAATAGTATATTAAAACTTCGAAATAGTATAATTCACAATATTGTGTGAATTGGATCATTTAAAATATTTAATTCAGTTTAGAATTGAATTAGAATAACGAATATAATATTTAAACGAAGTTTGAACATATAATTATAATATAATTTAAATCGAGGTCGAAATGGCGCGATAGTTCATAATTTGGCGATTCGAACTTTAAACGAATATATAGAATCCGTTTTAAGTCGGATTTTTGTGAAAAAAGAAACGTTCAAAGTTGGTGAAGTATATTTTTCTAATGGAAGAGAAAAAAGAGATTTCGTGTGACGATCCCAAAATCTGAGGGGCGGTATTAAGGATAATCATTGGAATATAACACATTAATCATCATAGCAGAGTACAGATAATAGCAAAAACAATAAATGGAATAATTTCACATGAGTATGACAGCGGAATCACAACATGTAATAACATCAGAATAACATAGCGTAGGATGTAACTTAGTAAATAAAAGGGAAGTGATCAATCATCATCGCCAGAGGCGGAATACATACATGTAGTGAGACATAATAAGGGTACCAGTCTACATAGCCGAAGGCGGTACATATACATACAATAAGAAGTACGGAAAGTAAATCAGTCTGCATCGCCCTTGGCGGAATCATAATATAAGTAGAGTAATGGCGGAAAATGTCAAAGTCATCTCTGTGAAGTCAGCCTCGCCATGAGCCAAAAATGCACTCAATGCAACAGTGCAGAGCCAAAAACAACCTATCACCTGTGAACTAGGCTGCCCGTGTGAAAATAAGGGCACCCGCGTTTGCAAAGTGAAACAAACAACGAGTCAGTCATGGGGACTGGTATGAGGAATCTATATAACAGTTTAAACAACAGTGATAAACAAATCATAGGACCACGTCACTTTCGCGGAACAGGTTTACTCCAGTGATTGCTAGTGCATTTAAAATAAAGTAAATTCTTTTAAAACAACGCAATGCTTTTTGAAAGAATGAAGCCATTATAAGACTCAGGTCCCATCACACAATGCAACGCAAGCCGGAGGATAGAGTTTTACCTTATAATGGCCAAATATGCTTGATACGTATAAAGCAAAATCATTTCATATTATTACTAGTGCATATATGTTTCAAAAACGAATAGCATCATAAATATCAATCATAGACGGCATAAGTGCCCCATACCACTATGTCGCCATACTAGTTCTACAATCGAGCCCGTTATTTCGTATTGGAAATTGGATTTCCATCATGAGTCGAGGCAAGGGGCAAGCTCCTCTCCGCTTCGAGACATTCTAGCAAATGCCTCAGGACTACACACTCTGGGTAACCCCCGGATCGGCTGGGCCGGTCCTCTCTTACGTTTGAGGATTGGCAATTCCTGAGCACACGTTTCCCGGTCCTTACAGACCTATAATCGAGGCGCCTCGCATTCCAACGACCACAAAGGTGAAAAGTAGATATAAATGTCAGGGCTGGTAAGTCACTTACACCACCATAGCTAGAAAGAAACGTCGTGCTCTCCCAGCGGCCCGTATCCCATTTTTAACTCATACCAAGGTGTGAGGCTCGCGAATCCACGCTATACACAAAGCCAGGCCACTCAGAGAAGGGCGTTAAGCAAAAGAATAAATTCTTCGCCGCCAAACAGATATATATTTAACAAAGATCAATCAGTATAGAACAAAATCCAACGTCAGACACACAGTCCATTACAAGTCCGTTCTGGGTCTGAACGAAACCGGAGGCGTCAATTCCTCATATATCCGTACAATCAACACATATGTTCAGACGGCTACTACTTCCGTCCCTTTCCGGTAGCTACTCCGGTCAGGAACCTCAGCAGCGCCCATCCAACCGATACGAAAATCGTCAGTCTTGAATCGTCTTTGCATTTTCCAATTCGAATAGCTCGAGAAATTATTTGAAATGAGGGTTAGCTCGGCCTTTTCAAATAATTCACGTAATTAGAATTTAAATCGATTCTTTCCATGGTTATATTATTCGACATCCATATTTCAGTTCTTTAGTGTTATTTTCGCGTCAAGCACATACAACCATCAAATATCAAACAATTCAAGCCCAATTGGTTTATTTGCAATCTATGCTGCTTGTAATATTTTATAACGATTTTTCGCCATTTTATTTATTTAAAAATGGCCATATTTAATTAAACGACGTTTCAGGTCGTGCCGTGGCACTAGCGCTGCTTTTCCCCTAATTTGTTTTACACATATCGGAAAATCTAACCGTTGGATTTCTACAAAGTCTATATCAGTGGGAAGATATTCCCAAAGCGAACCCAACAGTTCCAGTTTCGTGAGAATCCGACGATCGGATCTTCCACACTAGTCGTTTGAAGTTACGGTTTCAAAATTCGAACTGCAGCGTCGTTATTCGATTTAATTTAATTATATTTATATTTATATATATAAATATAAACGATTCTGGCGCTGTTTTTCTTCATATTTGAATTAAACATTCTGGACAATCCAACCGTTGGATTTTTACAAGGTTGGTGTCGTTGGGAAGATATTTCCAAGGCGAACCCAGCGGTTGCGGTTTCGAGAAAATCCGATGGTCGGATTTCTCGTACTAATCGTTTCAAATTACGATTCCGGAACACGAACTGCACGGCTTCGATTCCTTTTAATTATATTTATATTTATATATATAAATATAGTTCATTCTATAATTCCAACTATAGCTCATTCTATATTTTCAACTTCGTTTTCACTTCAAATATTTCACTAACGCCTTAATATTTCGAAAAATTTCGCCATAACCTCTTTTGTACGGGGAGGGGTTTGGAAATTTATTGGGCCGTATTAGGTACCCAATAAATCCTAAAAAGCATCCACATATTTATAGTGATATATTCTGGTGTTTACGGGGGAGCATGTATAGATAATCACTCCAGAGAATAAATTCTCGTCACCCCATTTTCGTGTGGAAATAAATAGTACATGTGCCGTATCTAATAACTAGAGCAACGTGATTATTGTCAACTCAAGACCCGTGTGGGGTTTTTATTAATCTGGAAATTTATCGTTATATTTTATATAGTCCATATCAGTCATCAGTTCAACCCGTAGTACATAATCATCGCCATACAAGCCTCTTGCTCGTATGGTAAATCTTCCACCTCGTCACACAAGCTCCAATTGCTTATGTGGAATATGATGAAGTATGCCTATCGTCAAGAAGTATGCCATGTAGTGTAGTTCAAAATTAATTGTTACTATCCTATGGCGACGTTTATTATTTCACACAGAATAACCAGCACTCCGCATCCAATGGCATTCACATGAGTTGATATATAAATAAAATTGCGCAGCCAACTCATCAAGGTTTACCTATTTGTCGGGCACGCAAATAATTTCTTTACTCTACAGCTAATCCATTTTTCCTGTTCAACACATGTATATATATGCAGAACAAAGCTAATAATAATATTTCTAGCAAACTATTATTTATTTCAACACGTGTGTATTTTTATCAACACATATACATGATAAAAGGAATATTTTTATTGTCAAAAATATTTATTCAACACGTGAATGTTTTTAACACTTCATATTCACAATAAAGATGTAGTTTTTATTGTCGCTTCATTTTATTTTAAAATACGATAACATTCAACCCATGAATTTCAACTCGACGAACGAATTTCGATTCAACACATGAATATTCTCTATAGTTTGTAAATATATAAAAATGTGATTTTTATCGCTAAAGCTATTTGTTTAAATTCAAATAATATTCAACACATGAATTTCAACTCAACGAATGAATTGCAACTCAACACATGAATATTCGCTATACTTTGAATATATATAAAAATGTGATTTTTATCGCTAAAGCTATTTGTTTAAATTCGAATAATATTCAACACATGAATTTCAACTCAACGAATGAATTGCAACTCAACACATGAATATTCGCTATAGTTTGAATATATATAAAAATGTGATTTTTATCGCTAAAGCTATTTGTTTAAATTCGAATAATATTCAACACATGAATTTCAACTCAACGAATGAATTGCAACTCAACACATGAATATTCATTTCAACATATGTAATTTAATTCAACGAATGAAAATTATTCTAACACATGAATATTTCAGAAAATTTCGGCAGCATAACGGCAGGGTAGTTAAAACCGGGACCGTCCCTAGTACGGCTCCTCGCTCTCCCTTAAAACCTCGCGGTTTTTGACAATGGGGATCATGCATCTAGTTCGCACGCAGGCGGCATGTTTTATTTTCAATTCCACAATGCTATTCTAATTTGTTTCAACCACAAGAGGGTATTTTTCAACCACAATATCAACCACAAACAATTATTTCCAACCATTTGTCATACCATATAATATCACGTCAATCACAAGCAATAAATATCGTCCATGGTCTGTGGACGAGGGGAGTGTATATATATATATATTATATTATAATTCAGTTGCATTTCATCACAATTCAAAGCATATATGTTTCATTCAACGCTTGTATAATTTATACCTCGCTAATATAACTTATACAACACATGTACATGAGATATACAATGCGTATATAATTTACACTTCGCTTATATAATTTATACAACGCGATTTCATTCACACAATTGGTTTAGATTCCTCACATTGGTTATTGCAGTGCTAAAAATCGTAGGAAGATCAGAAAAATCCACGGCTTCTTCTAGATGGTAGAGAGCCTCCTTGCGGTCACGGTATCTCCTGTTTCATCGAATTTCGTTAAAGAACGAAAAAGAAATTATTTTTCAAAGTTTGCAACGCTTTATAGTGTTATTTTCAATTCTGAATAATAAACGTCGTACCTTTATTTTTGCTTCGAAACTAGGTTTGGGATTTTTGCAAAATCCGTGCAGTATGGGGATGATCGGCGGTGCTGACGTGGAAGGGGGCGGAGAGGGCTTCACGACGCTGGCGGTTTGAGGGGTTGCGAGGGCGAATCGGGGCGGCGACGGCGCTGGGAAGTCGACGACTTCCTCGATGTCGTTCAGGCGGAGGAGCTGATGATAGAGGGCAGTGCTTGGTCGGATGTGGAGAGGAGGCGAAGGGCTGTCGACTGGTGGTGGTGGCGCGGCCTAGCGTCGCCTGTGGCGGTCGGAAAAGGGAAGAGAAGCGCGGCGCTTCCTGGATTGTCCAAATCGGCTAAGCTAGGGTTTTTCGATTCTTATTTTTTTTTAAAGAAAAATTCCTAATGGTCGAAGCTATATAGGAAATTTTTAAATAGTGTTTTCACAAACGGACTCGTAATCAAACCCAACGACTGTCGCCCCTAGCTAAATACCCCCATTCCGGACACAATGGGATATGTTTCGTTGGCCAATTCGACTGTTACAGTCAGTTATTTTTTAATTTAAAATATAAAACACTCAATATTTAATTTGAACGTACATTTCAATTTGCCAGGGCCACAAACTGAATCGAAAAATTGCAGAAAAATAAATCTAGCTTCATTTTGACGATACGGTCCTAACCGAACCAGTTTCGTCGAATTCTGAGCTCGTTTGAAAAACGGCCATTTTTAGGTCGACCCTTTTTAACAGAAATTGACCAATCACATTTTCTTTTGCCCCGCTCACATACTAGCTTCAAAAATTATGAAATTCGAAACTTAGCAATAATTTGACATCCCGGACCCAATAAAAGTGGTTTCGTCGAATTCCGAGGTCGTATGCAAAATATCAATTTTCAAGGGCTATACATGCTATATAGCGACCTTTCTGAAAATTCATTTGGCCATAACTTTTGCTTCCCGCTTTGAAACTTCGATTTCTCAGATTCGTTAGAAAGGTATTCATAAACAGATTTAAATATTTTCAGTTTCGCTAAAATCCGTTATATTTTCCACCCGGTACAATCAGACAAAGTTTGTATTCAAAATTTCAAACTGCAACACTATACCCAATTCTATATTTTATTGAAATATGCTATTTCAATTATTCAAATTCTTTGGTAATAACCAATTTTAAAAAAAAAATTAAATTGGTTCACATTTTCCGGGTTATTACAATCTCCCCCACTTAAAACTTTTCGTCCTCGAAAAGGAAATAACAGCTAAGTAGGAAATAAAATGTAAATGCAAAGTATTGTAAAGGTACCTTGCACCGGAGTTAGTCAGAGATGTCCACTCTGCATTTGGGCTAGGCTTGTTTAATGCTTTCCTCAGTCTCCCAAGTACAGTCTCTAGGATCACTACTCCACTGCACTTTGACTAAATGAATCTTTTTGCTCCTTAGCTCTCTAGTTTCTTTGCCAACTATCTTTAATGGCTCTCTTCGGAGTGCTAATTCTGGAGTTACGTCAATATCCTGTTGCGCTGCTTCTTCCACAACAAGATCTGGATCATGAACATGTTTTCTGAGTTGAGACACGTGGAACACATCATGCACACTAGGCAACCAATCAGGTAATGAAACCCTATATGCAAGAGTTCCAATCCGTTCAAGTATAGGAAAGGGACCAATAAATCTCGGTGCCAACTTCCCAGTCTTGCCAAATCTGATTACTCCCCGCATTGGAGAAACTCTTAAATAAACATAATCGCCAACGGCAAATGATAAATCTCTTCTTCTCGCATCAGCATAACTTTTCTGTCGGCTCTGTGCGGTTTTCAACCGCTTCTTTATGAAATAGACTTTATCCGATGCTTCTCGAATCATATCGGGCCCTAACACAAGTCTGTTGCCAGGTTCTACCCAACATGCGGGAGATCTGCACGGTCTACCGTATAATGCTTCAAATGGAGACATTCCCAAACTTGCTTGATAGCTATTGTTGTAAGAGAATTCGGCTAAATGTAAGTGATCTTCCCATGAGCCTCCAAAATCAATAATGCAAGCCCGCAGTAAATCTTCTAAAATTCTATTCACCCGCTCAGTTTGGCCATCTGTCTGAGGGTCATAAGCGGTGCTTAGATTCAGTTTGGATCCCATTTCTGTCTGGAATGCTTCCCAGAATTTTCTAGTAAACAGAGGATCTCTATCACTGACTATATTGAGCGGCACTCCATGTAGTTTAACTATTTCTTTAAAGTAAATCTGTGCTAAACTTTGGGCCGTTCTGTTGGATCGGACAGGTATGAAATGGGCAATCTTCGTGAAGCGATCTACGATTACCCATATACTGTCGTTTCCTTTTCTAGTTCGAGGCAAGCCATCGATGAAGTCCATCAAAATTTGCTCCCACTTCCATCCTGGAATTTCTAATGGTTGTAATAGCCCAGCTAATTTTTGCTGATCGCTCTTAACTAGCTGACAAGTGGGACATCTGCTAACATATAATGAAATATCGCTTTTCATCGCCTTCCACCAGAATGTGCGCTTGATATCGTTATACATTTTGCTCACACCGGGATGGATACTTAATTTGGACTTGTGGCATTAATCTAGCACTTCTCGCTTTAGTTCGGAGATGTCGGGAACACAAATTCTTCCTTTTAATCTCAGAACCCCCTCACTATCCACTTGGAAGCTGGAGTCTATGTCGTCATTGATTCTTTTGATCATCACTTTTACAAAATTATCCTCTTTTTGAAGGGTAGAGATTCTGTCTACTAACGAAGACCTAATGATAAAACTGGCAATGATTTCATTCTTTCTGCTGAGCGCATCTGCTACAACATTGGCTTTCCCTGGAGTGTATAGAATTTCAAAATCATATGCCGCAAGGAATTCTAACCAACGCTGTTGCCTCAAGTTTAGATCTTTCTGAGTGAATAGATATTTCAAGGATTGATGATCCGTGAATAGTTCGAACTTCTCGCCCAGTAAATAATGGCTCCAGATTCTTAAAGCAAACACGATAGCTAATAACTCAAGATCATGAGTTGCGTAGTTTCTTTCATGCGGCTTCAGCTGACGGCTGGCATAAGCGACCACTTGGCCTTTTTGCATTAATACTGCGCCTAGCCCTCTAATAGAAGCATCTGTCCATACAGTCAAGTCTTGGTTTCCTTCTATAATTGTCAATACTGGAGCGGTTGTCAACTTCAGTTTCAGCTCCTGGAAAGCTTCTTCACATTCGGGAGTCCATTTGAATTTCTCATGCTTCTTTGTAAGCTTTGTCAATACACCAGATATCTTGGAAAAATCCTGAAAGAATTTCCGATAGTAACTAGCCAATCCAAGGAAACTTCGAACTTCTGTGGGGGTAGTAGTTGTTTCCAGTTCTGAATCGCTGTAATTTTGCTTGGATCTACAGCAATTCCTTCTTTTGACACGACATGGCCTAGGAACTTAACTTCATCCTGCCAGAAGACACACTTAGAAAATTTAGCTTTCAAGACATTTTTCCTTAGAATTTTCAACACTTAATCTAAATGTTTTGCATGTTCGTCTTCCGACTTTGAGTAGATTAAAATGTCATCGATGAAGGCTAGAACAAATTTATTCAATACACCACGAAACACTCTGTTCATAAGATCGACGGAGTAGGCCGGAGCATTACACAAGACGAACGGCATTACTAACCATTTGTAGAATAAATCGGGACCCCTGAAGGCTGTCAAAGAGATACAGTCTTCGGCTATACGTAATTGGTGGAAACCTGTAGCTAGGTCCATTCTGGAGAATACCGTTGCTCCATTTAATTGATCTAACAGATCGTCTATTCGGTGCAAGGGATATTTGTTCTTCAGTGTCTGCTTATTGAGATCTCGGTAATCAACGCAAAGTCTTAGAGTACCGTTTGATTTTGGGACAAATACTACAGCTGCTCCCCAAGCTGAAAAGCTCGGTCTGATCAGACCTTTCCAAAGCAATTCTCGGGTTTGACTACCTAACTCTTCTTTTTCCTTCGGGGCCATTCTTCTAATTGGATGTACTACTGGTCGGGCGTTAGGAAGTAGATCTATTCTAAATTCAATCTCTCTTTGCGGCGGTAAGTTTTCTACTTCTTCAAACACATCCGCAGAGTTTTTCACGACCGATATCTTTTCTAATGAAGGGGGAGTAACTTCTAAAGAAGACCAAAATTCTGTTCTATTAATTTCTGAACCGAGACATGGTATAGTGATATGCCCCGATTTTGTTTCAACTTTCACGATTCTTTCGGCACATCTAACTTCGGCCTTATATTTTGTCAACCAGTCCAGCCCCAGTATAATATCAAATTCGGAAAGGTCCATGACAATCGAATCAAAAGGAAATCGGTATCGAGAAAAGGAAATAGGTACTTTACAATACGTACCGAGACTAACAGAACCTCCTATCGGGTTTTGAACTTTAATTGGTTCTCTAAGCTTTTTTCGTTTCAATTTTAACTTGTGAACAATGTTACCAGAAATGAAGCTACGTGATGCACCAGTATCAAAAAGTACAGAAACAGGAATATTTTTAATGGTAAGGGTACCTCCCAAGACGTCGGGTTTACCTGATCCATCGGTGGTAGCTGGCGGGGTCTCCCCGTCATACACATGAGCCACTTGTGCATTCTGCTTCAGAGGACAGTTCCTACTATAGTGCCCTTTCTTATGGCAGTTGTAGCATTCGGCTGAGTCTGGATTTGCCTTTGGCTTCCTCGGGGCTTTGCATACATTAGAAAAATGACCTGGCTTGCCGCAGTTGTAGCAATTTCCTTTGGGGATCTTTCCAGGTTTCTGAGTAGCGGCCGCTGTAATGCTAGACTCGGGTTGATCTGCTGAAGCCTTGCGCTTATTTCCAGCTTGGCTTTTGGCGCGGTCTTGGCTGGCGTGCCTTTCATCCATATCTTCATAATTGTAAGCCATTTCTACCAATTCTGAGAAGGAGAGTTTGATGTTGCTCATAGCTCTGTCATGGTACTTGCGCTTTAGCCCAAATATAAATCTCATGTTCTTTGCTTTGTTGGTCATAATAAGCTCTGGAGCATAGCTCGACAACTGGGTGAATTTATTGAGGTAATCCTGGATAGAGAGATCTCCTTGATGGAGATTAGCAAATTGCTCTCGCATCCTCTCTAGAGCCTGTTCAGGTACAAACTTCTCGTTGAACATGGTTTTGAATTGCTCCCAGGTCCTGACAGTACCTGCTGCATCTTCTGAGGTGATGGCATCCCACCACAGCTCTGCTTCCTCCTGTAGGAGCCAAATACCTAGTCGTGCTTTGTTGTTAGTCCCCAATTAAATCCCATCAAAGATCTTTTCACAGGTCTTCAACCAACCAATAGCCTCCGTTAATGTACCAGTGCCAGAAAAAGGTTTTCCCATAAGGTTTCTATACCTCTTCGCTACTCTGTCTAGCTCGAAGTCCTGGGGTGCTGGGGGCTGAACAATAGGGCCTTCCACAACTACGGGGATATTCCCCCATCCTCCTCCTGCTCCTGCTTGGCCTCCACGGCCTCCTCTAGCTCCTACTGCTCATGTAGCCATCTAAGAGTACTGTATAAGCAAGAAAAGAGTCTAGCTCACAGATTTGATAATTTTCATAAATGATAAAGCAGGGGAATACAACGAAAGGAAATGATGTACTGATCAAATTTGTTTTGCTAATCTGCTTAGCTCATCTTAGGACATTGCTAATCCTATCTCTAATGAGCTACTCGCCTTAGAACACTGCTGATTCTATTCTGACGAGGTGTTTAATGTGTTAGATCCCGGAACTAAGGTTAACCAAAGCTCTGATACCAACTATGACGATCCCAAAATCCGAGGGGCGGTATTAAGGATAATCATTGGAATATAACACATTAATCATCATAGCAGAGTACAGATAATAGCAAAAACAATAAATGGAATAATTTCACATGAGTATGACAGCGGAATCACAACATGTAATAACATCAGAATAGCATAGCGTAGGATGTAACTTAGTAAACAAAAGGGAAGTGATCAGTCATCATCGCCAGAGGCGGAATACATACATGTAGTGAGATATAATAAGGGTATCAGTCTACATCGCCGAAGGCGGTACATATACATACAATAAGAAGTACGGAAAGTAAATCAGTCTGCATCGCCCTTGGCGGAATCGTAATATAAGTACAGTAATGGCGGAAAATGTCAAAGTCATCTCTGTGAAGTCAGCCTCGCCATGAGCCAAAAATGTTCTCTATGCAACAGTGCAGAGCCAAAAACAACCTATCACCTGTGAACTAGGCTGCCCGTGTGAAAATAAGGGCACCCGCGTTTGCAAAGTGAAACAAACAACGAGTCAGTCATGGGGACTGGTATGAGGAATCTATTTAACGGTTTAAACAACAGTGATAAAAAAATCATAGGACCACGCCACTTTCGCGGAACGGGTTTACTCCAGTGATTGCTAGTGCATTTAAAACAAAGTAAATTCTTTTAAAACAACGCAATGCTTTTTGAAAGAGTGAAGCCATTATAAGAGTCAGGTCCCATCACACAATGCAACGCAAGCCGGAGGATAGAGTTTTACCTTATAATGGCCAAATATGCTTGATACGTATAAAGCAAAATCATTTGATATTATTACTAGTGCATATATGTTTCAAAAACGAATAGCATCATAAATATCAATCATAGACGGCATAAGTGCCCCATACCATTATGTCGCCATACTAGTTCTACAATCGAGCCCGTTATTTCGTATTGGAAATTGGATTTCCGTCATGAGTCGAGGCAATGGGCAAGCTCCTCTCCGCTTCGAGACATTCTAGCAAATGCCTCAGGACTACACACTCTGGGTAACCCCTGGATCGGCTCGGCCGGTCCTCTCTTACGTTTGAGGATTGGCAATTCCTGAGCACACGTTTCCCGGTCCTTACAGACCTATAATCGAGGCGCCTCGCATTCCAACGACCACAAAGGTGAAAAGTAGATATAAATGTCAGGGTTGGTAAGTCACTTACACCACCATAGCTAGAAAGAAACGTCGTGCTCTCCCAGCGGCCCGTATCCCGTTTTTAACTCATCCCGAAGTGTGAGGCTCGCGAATCCACGCTATACACAAAGCCAGGCCACTTTGACCGTGCTTTGATCATCATCCACAAGACTTTGCTTTGCAACAGAAGCCTTGATCATAGCATCTTGGCATGCCACATAGGCAGTCCACTCCATACGATTAATTTCCATCGATATATAACCCCTGAGCTCGTACGTCTCAGAGAAGGGCGTTAAGCAAAAGAATAAATTCTTCGCCGCCAAACAGATATATATTTAACAAAGATCAATCAGTATAGAACAAAATCCAATGTCAGACACACAGTCCATTACAAGTCCGTTCTGGGTTTGAACGAAACCGGAGGCGTCAATTCCTCGTATATCCGTACAATCAACACATACGTTCAGACGGCTACTACTTCCGTCCCTTTCCGGTAGCTACTCCGGTCAGGAACCTCAGCAGCGCCCATCCAACCGATACGAAGATCGTCGGTCTTGAATCGTCTTTGCATTTTCCAATTCGAATCGCTCGAGAAATTATTTGAAATGAGGGTTAGCTCGGCCTTTTCAAATAATTCACGTAATTAGAATTTAAATCGATTCTTTCCATGGTTATATTATTCGACATCCATATTTTAGTTCTTTAGTGTTATTTTCGCGTCAAGCACATTCAACCATAAATTTCAAACAATTCAAGCCCAATTGGTTTATTTGCAATCTATGTTGCTTGTAATATTTTATAACGATTTTTCGCCATTTTATTTATTTAAAAATGGCGATATTTAATTAAACGACGTTTCAGGTCGTGTCGTGGCACTAGCGCTATTTTTCCCCTAATTTGTTTTACACATATCGGAAAATCTAACCGTTGGATTTCTACAAAGTCTATATCAGTGGGAAGATATTCCCAAAGCGAACCCAATGGTTCCAGTATCATGAGAATCCGACGGTCGGATCTTCCACACTAGTCGTTTGAAGTTACGGTTTCAAAATTCGAACTGCAACGTCGTTATTCGATTTAATTTAATTATATTTATATTTATATATATAAATATAAACGATTCTGCCGCTGTTTTTCTTCAGATTTGAATTAAACATTCTGGACAATCCAACCGTTGGATTTTTACAAGGTTTGTGTCGTTGGGAAGATATTTCCAAGGTGAACCCAGCGGTTGCGATTTCGGGAAAATCTGATTGTCGGATTTCTCGTACTAATCGTTTCAAATTACGATTCCGAAACACGAACTACACGGCTTCGATTCCATTTAATTATATTTATATTTATATATATAAATATAGTTCATTTTATAATTCCAACTATAGCTCATTCTATATTTTCAACTTCGTTTTCACTTCAAATATTTCACTAACGCCTTAATATTTCGAAAAATTTCGCCATAACCTCCTTTGTACGGGGAGGGGTTTGGAAATTTATTGGGCCGTATTAGGTACACAATAAATCCTAAAAAGCATCCACATATTTATAGTGATATATTCTGGTGTTTACGGGGGAGCATGTATAGATAATCACTCCAGAGAATAAATTCTCGTCACCCCGTTTCCGTGTGGAAATAAATAGTCCATGTGCCGTATCTAATAACTAGAGCAACGTGATTATTGTCAACTCCAGACCCGTGTGGGGTTTTTATTAATCTGGCAATTTATCGTTATATTTAATATAGTCCATATCAGTCATCAGTTCAACCTGTAGTACATAATCATCTCCATACAAGCCTCTTGCTCGTATGGTAAATCTTCCACCTCGTCACACAAGCTCCAATTGCTTATGTGGAATATGATGAAGTATGCCTATCGTCAAGAAGTATGCCATGTAGTGTAGCTCAAAATTAATTATTACTACCCTATGGCGACGTTTATTATTTCACACAGAATAACCAGCTCTCCGCATCCAATGGCATTCACAGGATTTGATATATAAATAAAATTGCGCAGCCAACTCATCAAGGTTTACCTATTTGTCGGGCACGCAAGTAATTTCTTTACTCTACAGCTAATCCATTTTTCATGTTCAACACATGTATATATATGCAGAACAAAGCTAATAATAATATTTCTAGCAAACTATTATTTATTTCAACACGTGTGTATTTTTATCAACACATATACATGATAAAAGCATTATTTTTATTGTCAAAAATATTTATTCAACATGTGAATGTTTTTAACACTTCATATTCACAATAAAGATGTAGTTTTTATTGTCGCTTCATTTTATTTTAAAATACGATAACATTCAACCCATGAATTTCAACTCGACGAACGAATTTCGATTCAACACATGAATATTCTCTATAGTTTGTAAATATATAAAAATGTGATTTTTATCGCTAAAGCTATTTGTTTAAATTCAAATAATATTCAACACATGAATTTCAACTCAACGAATGAATTGCAACTCAACACATGAATATTCGCTATACTTTGAATATATATAAAAATGTGATTTTTATCGCTAAAGCTATTTGTTTAAATTCGAATAATATTCAACACATGAATTTCAACTCAACGAATGAATTGCAACTCAACACATGAATATTCGCTATACTTTGAATATATATAAAAATGTGATTTTTATCGCTAAAGCTATTTGTTTAAATTCGAATAATATTTAACACATGAATTTCAACTCAACGAATGAATTGCAACTCAACACATGAATATTCATTTCAACATAATTTAATTCAACGAATGAAAATTATTCTAACACATGAATATTTCAGAAAATTTCGGCAGCATAACGACAGGGTAGTTAAAACCGGGACCGTCCCTAGTACGGCTCCTCGCTCTACCTTAAAACCTCACGGTTTTTGACAATGGGGATCATGCATCTAGTTCGCACGTAGGCGGCATGTTTTATTTTCAATTCCACAATCCTATTCTAATTTGTTTCAACCACAAGAGGGTATTTTTCAACTGCAAAGGTATTTTTCAACCACAATATCAACCACAAACAATTATTTCCAACCATTCGTCATACCACATAAAATCTTGTCAATCACAAGCAATAAATATCGTTCATGGTCTGTGGACGAGGGGAGTATATATATATATTATATTATAATTCACTTGCATTTAATCACAATTCAAAGCATATATATTTCATTCAACGCTTGTATAATTTATACCTCGCTAATACAACTTATACAACACATGTACATGAGGTATACAATGCGTATATAATTTACACTTTGCTTATATAATTTATACAACGCGATTTCATTCACACAATTTGTTTAGATTCCTCACATTGGTTATTGCAGTGCTAAAAATCGTAGGAAGATCAGAAAAATCCGCGGCTTCTTCTAGATGGTAGAGAGCGTCCTTGCGGTCACGGTGTCTCCTGTTTCATCGAATTTGGTTAAAGAACGAAAAAGATATTATTTTTCAAAGTTTTGCAACGCTTCATAGTGTTATTTTCAATTCTGAATAATAAAGGTCATACCTTTATTTTTGCTTCGAAACTAGGTTTGGGATTTTTGCAAAATCCGTGCAGTATGGGGATGATCGGCGGTGCTGACGTGGAAGGGGGCGGCGAGTTCTTCACGACGCTGGCGGTTTGAGGGGTTGCGATGGCGAATCGGGGCGGCGGCGGCGCTGGGACGTCGACGACTTCCTCGACGTCATTCAGGCGGAGGAGCTGATGATAGAGGGCGGCGCTTGGTCGGATGTGGAGAGGAGGCGAAGGGCTGTCGACTGGTGGTGGTGGCGCGGCCTTGCGTCGCCTGTGGCGGTCGGAAAAGGGAAGAGAAGCGCGGCGCTTCCTGGATCATCCAAATTGGCTAAGGCGGCCAGGGTTTTTCAATTCTTTTTTTTTTAAAAGAAAAATTCCTATTGGTCGAAGCTATATAGGAAATTTTTAAATAGTGTTTTCACAAACGGACTCGAAATCAAACCCAACGACTATCGCCCCCAGCTAAATACCCCCATTCCGGACACAATGGGATATGTTTCGTTGGCCAATTCGACTGTTACAGTCAGTTATTTTTCAATTTAAAATATAAAACACTCAATATTTAATTTGAACGTACATTTCAATTTGCCAGGGCCACAAACTGAAACGAAAAATTCTAGAAAAATAAATCTAGCTTTGTTTTGACGATACGGTCCTAACCGATCCAGTTTCGTCGAATTCTGAGCTCGTTTGAAAAACGGCCATTTTTCGGTCGACCCTTTTTAACAGAAATTGACCAATCACATTTTCTTTTGCCCCGCTCACATACTAGCTTCAAAAATTATGAAATTTGAAACTTAGCAATAATTGGACATCCCGGACCCAACAAAAGTTGTTTCGTCGAATTCCGAGGTCGTATGCAAAATATCAATTTTCAAGGGCTATATATGCTATATAGCGACCTTTCTAAAAATTCATTTGGCCATAACTTTTGATTCCCGCTATGAAACTTCGATTTTTCAGATTCGTTAGAAAGGTATTCATAAACAAATTTAAATATTTTCAGCTTTGCTAAAATCCGTTATATTTTCCACCCGGTACATTCAGACAAAGTTTGTATTCAAAATTTCAAACTGCAACACTATACCCAATTCTATATTTTATTGAAATATGCTATTTCAATTATTCAAATTCTTTGGTAATAACCAATTTTAAAAAAAATTAAATTGGTTCACATTTTCCGGGTTATTACATTTCGTCATGTACATTGTGAGTTATGTCCAAATAAAAATTTAAAATATTCGCTGTGGAATTCGTTTATAATTTATAATGATTTATTTATACTATAAATGTATTTTTATATAAATTGAATATCGATATAATCCAAGATTTTTGAATATTGATTTGTAAATCCAAATATGTATGTTTTGGAGCTATATGATATTATATGTGAATATATATACGATAATATTAATTTGTTAATATTTAATTTGATTATTTTAATTATATTAATATTTAAATTGGTTTATTTACAGCTTAAGAAAATAGCCATTTTTGCAAACGACCTCCATTTTCAATGAAACTAATTTTGTTGGATCCAGAATATTAAATTATTGTTATGTTTCAATTTTCGCGATTTTTGGAGTCAGTATGTGACCGTGTGGAGTTTAAATGTGAACAGTCGATATTTTGACTTTTAAAAGTACGATGTGTGAGCAAACGGAGTCGAAATTCGATGAAACAAGTTTCGTTGGGTTCGTAATGTCGAACTGTAACTGCATGTCAATTTTCATGAATTTTGGATATCGTATGTTATCATACGGATTTTTAGATGTTAAATACAAACATAGATGGACTAAAATAAAATATAAAAATCAAATAAAAGAATATTTATCCTATCTTATAAATACCCTAACACCCCTAACCCTAAATTATTTCCTCCCACAATAAAGCTACACAGTCGCTACTATCTTTTGCTTCAGACAAATCGGATCGGGAGTTTTAAATCAAGAGAAAATCAAGCAAAATGTTATAAAAACAAACATGCATATGTTTGAGTTTCTGAGCGCATCATCTACATTCTCATATTATTTTGTGGGGTTCGAAACACATCTTTGTCATTGCATATAAGAGCAACGTGCCTCTTCGTGCATCTAGGGTTAGAGAAATGAGTTGATTAGAAAATCGATTCTTGGATTCGATTTTATATTTAGGTTGAGGGGTTGAAAAGAAGGTCATTGTAACGACCCAGAAAATCTGAACCAATTTAAAAAAAAAAATTGGCTGAAATAATGGATTTTAAATATTTAAAATAAATATTTTAAATAAAGGCAATGAAAAGTGAGTTTGAATCGACAATTGAAAACGAATATAATTAATTCTAATTATTAACAAGGCTTGAAAAGGCGCTGTAGTTTCAAAAATTGAATTCAAACTTTGTCGGACTGTACCGGGTGCAAAACAAAACGGATTTTTGTGAAACCAAAATATTTAAATCTGTTAGTGAATACCTTTCTAACGAATCTGAATAATCGAATTTTCACAGCGGAAAGCAAAAGTTATGGCCGAATGAATTTTCAGAAAGGTCGCTATGGAATTTATATAGCCCGTGAAATTGGCCATTTTGCATACGACCTTGGAATTCGACGAAACCACTTTTGTTGGATCCGGGGTGTGAAGTTATCACTAGGTTTCAAATTTCATAATTTTTGAAGCTAGTATGTGAGCGTGGCAAAGGAAAATGTGTTTTGGTCAATTATAGTTAAATTGGATCGACCAGAAATGGGCCTTTTTGCAAACGGTCTCAGAATTCGTCAAAACTAGTTTTGTTGGGACCGTATCGTCAAAACATAGCTAGATTTATTTTTCTGGAATTTTTCGAATCGGTTTATGGCCCTGGCAAATTGAAATGCACGTTCAAATCAAATATTGAATGTTTTATATTTTAATCTGAAGGAAAACTAGCTGAAACAGTCGAATGGGCCTACAAAACATATCCCATTGTGTTCAGAATGGGGGTAAAACGCTAAGGACGACAGTCGTTGGGTTTGAATTGGTGTTCGTCTGTATAAGGGGTATTTTAGAGATTTTAAAATAAATAAATTAAAAGAAAAAAAACTATTGGGCCAACTCATCATTTCTCTCTCCCCGCTAGACCGATTGACGGCGGAACCCCTTCCCACCTTCTCTCCTCAAATCCGGCGCCTCCGTTCATCGTTGACCAGCGCCACCACCCAGAATCGAACCGCCTCCCTCCCCTCTTCAAATCAAGACCGACCTCGTCCTTCACCGTTGCTCCATCGTCGAGCACGAGCTCCACAAAGTCCGCCCGCCTCAAGTCGATTTTCTCCTCCGCCGTGGCATCGGACCGGACCCCACCACCACCCCTGGACGCGGATTTCGAGGCTCAACAGCGTAGCGCTAGTGGATCGGCCTCATACTACATCGTTCGATCGCAAAATGGAAACCTAGTTTCGAAGTTTTAACGAGGTAAACAGGTTTAAATTTCAGAATGGAAAAATAACACTTTTTAGTGTTGCAAATCTTGTCTTTCAAATAAAAATCATATCTTTATCATACGTTGACGAAATTCGATGAAACAGGAAACATCGGGACCGTGTGGACGTCTTCTACATTCTAGAAGAGACCGCATATTTTTCTGAGCCTCCTACTATTTTTGGTGGAGTGGAACCCAATGTGAGATTTCTAATTTATAAACGACATGGAAAACGATGATGTATAAATTATATAGTCGATGTATGAGTTAAATAAGCATTGTACACCTCTTGTATAAGCGTTGTATAAGTTGTATGTTCGATGTATAAGTTATATATGCATTGTAGAAATTATATATGTGTTGAAATAAAAGTGAATTGCTATATATATATATATATATATATATATATATATATACGCCCCTCGTCCTCAAACCATGGACGATATTTATTGATTGTGATTGGTGTGAAAATTGATTGATAGCGAATGATTGTTTGGGATTGTTTGTGGTTGATATTGATTGATTGTGGTTGGAAAATACCCATTTGTGGTTGAGAAATATTCGGTTGAAACCACATAGGATTAGTTTGTGGAAATGAAGCAAATATATACATGCCGCCTGCGTGCGAACTAGATGGATGATTCCCATTGTCAAAAACTGCGAGGTTTTAAGGTAGAGCGAGGAGCCGTACTAGGGACGGTCCCGGTTTTAACTACCCTGCCGTTATGCTGCCGAAATGTTGAATAAAATTCATGTGTTCGAATTATTTTCATTTGCTGAAACTATATTTATTCATTGAATAGAAAACCTTCATGTGTTGAATCGATATTCATTCATTGAATAGAAAACCTTCATGTGTTGAATCGATATTCATTCGTTGATTAGAAATTCATGTGTTGAATGGTATTCATATTTTGAAATAAATTGTTTCATAATAAAATTCACCTTTTTATCATCTATATGAGCTATGTAAAATAACCCTATTTTGAAATAAATTGTTTTACAGTCATGGGTAAATTTTCTGACTATTCGAACTCAAAAGAGTTCGCACCTGTTTGTCATGGATCGAACAAAATCCGGAAGTCGCATCCTTCCTTTGGAGTGCGGTTTGATCGAAAGTGGTATGGAAGTGTAGAGAAATTGAAGAGAAGTTGAATGGAAATTTGAGTTTGGAATTTAGTAGAGGAACGGTGTAGTTTAGAAGGTGCAAATGTCGGCAATGGTAGGTTTCCACGGGAATTTTGTTCGAGTGAAACAAGCAGGAGGGAGGAAGAAATGGAGCGGGCAGATTTGTGTTAGTTTAGGCCGAGTTCAAAAAGTAAGGCCCATATATTTAAATAACTTAAGTTTTTAATTAATTAGTATAGGAACTTGTAATCTAAATATCTTTGTCATACGTGATCGAAATTCAACGAAACAAGATCTATTGGGATCGTAGGGACGGACACTGCAAAATGGAACTAGTTTGGAGTGATTTGGAGCTCGTCTCAATTTACGTCGAAATAAAACGTCAGAACGGAACTATTGAATGGTTATCGTTATTTAACGACTACCGACCAAAGTGAGTAATTCTCACTAACTCTGCATAGTTTATATTTTTATAACATATTTTTAGGGCTGATAAATGATTTGATTGGTGTGTGTTGATTGTTTGGATTTATTTGCTAATTAATTGGTTGAAATATCGATATATATTTATATATATCGTTAATCAAATATTGATTCTGTTGGTTAGAATATTTCATATTGAAATGAAATTGATGTTAATTATATTTTTTAACATCTGTGGATGCAGGAAAATAGGATGGAGGGATCCAACTGGATTCCCCAATATGTATGCTACTGTTTTTCATATATAGTGATATATGATGTGATATGTAATATGTTAATGATTATGTGTGTTGGATAATACTGATCCTTACTATTTAGTATTTTAATTAGCATAAGTAATACTGGAATGTAAAAAGGGAAATTTCAAAGTGTATATTGAAAATAAAAATATATTTATATAAAATCAAATGAATTTATATAAAAAGGAATTTTAAAGTGGTTATAAAAGAAAATAATTATAAAATCAAAGGATTTTATGAAAGGAATATTTATTTTGAAAGTAAATAGAATTATAAAAGGAATATTTATTAGGAAAATAAATATAATTATAAAAGGAATATTTATTTGGAAAATAAATAAAATTATAAAAGGAATATTTATTTAGAAAATAAATAGAATTATAGAAGGTATATTTATTTATAAAATAAATAGAATATAAAAGGAATATTTATTTGGAAAATAAAAAGAATTATAAAAGGAATATTTATCTGGAAAATAAATAGAATTATAAAAGGAATATTTACTTTAAAAATAAGTAGAATTATAAAAGAAATTATTTGGGAAAATGAATAGAATTATAAAAGGGAATTGACAAGATATAAAAGAACAACGAGAAGATGGTTTCAAGGTAGATTTTAAATAGAAATATGTTTTAACAAATAAATGAAGACAATTAATTTATAAATAATGTTTTTATAAATTAAATAAAATATTTATTATTTGATAAATGAGATGTATAAGTCTAAACTTATATGGAGAAGTAGAAATCGGTTTTGACACTGATATTTTTAATAGAATGTGAACTCAACATTTATAATGGGAATTATAAATGAGATTTAAGTGTTAGAAATAAAAAGGAGATTTCGTATGAATACTTCTATAAATAGAAGTATAAATAAAATTTAGAAATGGGATATTATTTTAAAATATGAAATCAAACCTAATGGATTATATAAAAGAAATATTTTTCACATTCGATCTGAATAATGGATTAAAATGAATGTTTATAAATTAAAACATTTATAAGGAAAATTGGGTTTTGAAATTGGAATTCAAATGGTAATTTGAATGAGATAGGAAATAGAGTTAATCGAATATTAGTCAATCGAATTAGAGTTAAGCGAATATTAGTTATTCGAAGAGAGTTAATCAAATATTAGTTATTCGAAGAGAGTTAATCAAATATTAGTTATTCGAAGAGGGTTAAACGAATATTAGTTATTCGAAGAGAGTTAATCGAATATTAGTTATTCATCGAATATTAATTATTCGAAGAGAGTTAATCGAATATTAGTTATTCGAAGAGAGTTGTCGAATGTAGTTTATTGGAAAGAGAGATTGTCGAATATAGTTTATTTGGAAGGGAGTTATCGAATAGAGATTATTCAAGACAGAATTATACATTGGGATTCGACTATATCGAATTCGTGAAAGTACTATTTACCTTTCGATTTTAAAAAAAGGTTTATTTATTTAATAAATAAACAAATTATTATTTATTCAAATTAAGAATTAAAAGTTGTATTCTTAAGTTAGATATTTCAAAAGTAGGATTTATAACGTTATCGTTATAACCAATGTTTCTCATAAAAAAAGTAAATTCGTAAACTGAATCCAAGAATGTGCATAAGCGATGGTTGTAAAAATTGGAGTTGCTTTATCTATTGCGAGGTTAAGAACGTTGTTCAGTTAAGATCTGAGGGGTAATTATAACCCAACTTCATTGACTTCGTAATTAACGAAGAAATAGTTGAGGTTCGATGGCAAAGATTGGTTAGACATACAGTTAAGTAATAAGCGATTAATGGGTTAAGCAGGTGTAACAATGTTTTATAAAACGTTCGTTTGAAATCCATATAAATGAGTTCTGGAAACGTTTTCCAAATTTAATTATTAATGTTTTCTAAGCATAAAAAATGAAATGATTTGTTGATAAGAAACGGAAATGTTTTCCCATGTGAATATCGTATATTTTCTAAATTAAGAAAATAAGAATTTTTGTTTATATATATATATATATATATATATATATATATGGAAATAGGAAATGGGTAAATGAATAAATTAGTGATAAATAAATTTAAGAGATAAATGGTGATTGATTATTGATCGACAGAATTTCCATCTGGAATAAATATCGTTGTTTGTACACATGTTTTTCTTTGATAGTTAAATCAACGACTATCGGCGTTTTTGACCAATTTTCTGTCGTTGATATGGAGAGACTGAGATCAGATACATTATCTGAAACCACTCTATATGAGCATTAGCATTGCGATCAAATATGATGAAGATAATTGAAGACGGAGTTATGCAAGGGCTGTCATGTTTACAGAATAGTGCCTTCGGTTTGTCCAGTCCCAGGAAAACTTATATGGAAGAATGTTTGACATAGTATATCTACTGGATCGTGTAAGTTGATCTCTTCAAACGTATTTACGTTTGATCGCGGAGGAATTCATTTCCCTTAGCTGTATACTCGTGATATATTTGGGGAAATCAATTTGTGATTTGGCAGGTATGCCAATGTGACATTCAAAGTGAATGAAGATCAAAAGATACGTTATGACCTCTAGCCACAACCGGGAAATGGTATAAAATCGAGTAGGTCGCATGGCTAAGTGGTTGGCTACCAAGTAGGGTGTATTGTGTAACACCCCACCTCCGCTAATGTCACTCACAAAGGGAATGCACTAGGTTTGGTGAAGCATTATCGAGGTAAACATGCACAGAAATATTACAAGACAGAACATGTATAAAACAGCGGAAGTAAAACAAATTTCATTACCTTATAAAATAAGGTCTAAAGCCTTTTACATCAGAATACATCAAAACCTGTCTTGCAATAGTAAACAAGCATAAACCCTTTTCATAAATTATTCCCCAAAATAAAGCGGTGAAGCAGCCATAGCCAAGAGGAGACCAAGCTATACATGATGACCTTCAAGCATAAGAGGTCTGAACTAAACAACATCATTTCCTCCCTGAAAACCTGGGGGGGGGGGGGGGAACGGAAGACAAAGAGGCGAAACAAAACGGGGTCAGTCATAAAGACTGGTAAGTCCTATCTACTACCAGTCTTAAAACAGGTAAAGGTAACATGACATGCATAAACTGAAAGTAAACATAAGGATGACGACAAGACAGATAAGCTAAACCGAGATAACTAGATGAATACTATAGCAAGGTAGGCTAAGGTATCATGATAAACTACGGTGTTAAGATAAATCAAGGTATCACATCGTCAGGTTTCTATCAAGTATACTATCCCAAGGTATCTATCATGTGTATTTTCTCTGCACCTCTCGTACTAGTATCCCAACCCGCGTCATGTTTTAACTATGAATGCCCCTTGCCCAATGTCATGTAATGGTCCATGTCAACCTAATATATAGCATATTTAGGTTTTCCCAACTCGTATGTTTCTTTCCATGTATAAGTTCAGTCCTTTGCCGTAGGCCGTACGGGCTTTCCCATGTAAATCTATACCACCTCAACGTAGTACCATTTTATCCTTGAAGTCGTTTTGGACTGCTACCCTTGATCTGGTTATGTTTTCTTACCATGAACTATCCCGCGTTCACTTAGGATTTATGCCACCTAGGACCACTAGGGATTATGCTACCTAATGAACGTTTCCGTGTCTCGGTTTGGGTTCAGGCCACCAAGGGCCACTAGGGATTATGCCACCCGTACCCCGCGCCCTTTATCCCACGTATGTATCGTTAATCGTTTTCCATGTCTAGACGCACATGTATCTCAATGTGCCACCCGAGTTCCGTGCCAGGGCAAATCAAGAAATACGGAACTCGGTCGGGAGCTTTAAGTCATCTGCTGATGCAGATATCAAGGTCTGTTTTTGTACCCGTGGCTATGGTCCCACGTGACCCCTCCCTCAACTACTGAAAGCCAATCCAAGAAAAATCATGTCTGAGAACCACATCCCGGCCCCACTATAGCCCCACTTCCCTATGGGCCAACCACACCCATGACTCGATAGCAAGAGCATGGCCTGTTGGGGGTTCTCTGCCTTTCCGTTCGTACATGATTGACTAAAGATGGTAGGTAGTCGGTGACGTGCTATCTAGGGCAAAAACAAGTATCGTCGACTCCACGCTAATCCTTCCCAGTCTTTAGGTCGCTCGCATAGCAACCAAGACATACTCTTGGCTCTTCTACCGCAGACCTTAACCTCTGTGAGGCCGGGTTTCATGGACCATCTGCCACCTCACAGAGGGATACCAAGAGTACCCTCACGTCCCCCGAAGCTACCGCTTCGTCACCCAGTTCGTTGTAGCCTTTATCTAAGTCAGATAATTTGCTCCTCCTCATGTTTTAAGCGATGACCTACTGTATCGGGTTACTCATCTATCTGTGAACTGGTCCAAATCCCTTGACTAAGAATTATTACTTAGTTTCCCAAACTAAGGTTTACCACTTAGTCTCCTTTCCCGTTATCCTTGTGGATCCCTGTCTTCCACCTAGTCCCCTGAACTAGCGTTTTGTCTAATGGGTTAAGTATTGTCATTTAAGTTCATGACTTAACCTGCCTACGAATCATGTCAAGATTTGGCTAAGTATTCAAGTCCAAGTCCTAGCCCTACAAGTTGGTTAAGTATACCAAGAAGCTCATGACTTAAGCCTATTCAATCATCAAGTCAATTTGGTTAAGTATTTGTTTATCTTAACCCTATCAGGTTATCGTGTTAGATTGGTTAGGCATAGATTATCTTAACCTCATCGGATTATCGAGTCGGATTGGTTAAGTATAGGTTAACTTAACCTCATCCACTAATCGTATTATAATGGTTAAGTATATTTAAACGGTCTCGTGACTTAACCCTATCTAGATCTCATATTAGATTGGTTAAGTATTATTGCTTAACCCCATCAAATTATCATGTATAATTGGTTAAGTATAAGTTACTTAACCTCATTGAATTACCAAATTTAGAATGGTTAAGGGTTTAACTTAACCCCATCGAATTACCGTGTTTAGATTAGTTAAGTGTAGGTTACTTAACCCCATCTAATTACCGTGTTTAGATTAGTTAAGTGTAGGTTACTTAACCCCATCGAATTACCGTGTTTAGATTAGTTAAGTCTAAGTTACTTAACCCCATCTAATTACCAAGTCGGATTAGTTAAGTGTAAATTACTTAACCCCATCCCCTAATTGTCTTGTTTGGTTAAGTGTCATTAAGAAATCAAGTCCGGTCCCACTTAACCTACCCATTCGTGTCATATCGGTTAAGCGTCATTAGTCAAAATTACTTAACCTTTTCATGTGGCATTAATTAAATTAATGCACCCCAACCTCTCACATTAGACTTTGTTGTGGTTACTAGTTAAGCCGGGCGGGTCCGGGTAGATTTACACCACAACCTAGTCTAACCTCGGGTTTTAAGTGCTATATGACCAACTACTCACATTGGGTCCTATTGTTTGTAGCCACTAGTTAAGCCGGGCGGGTACGGGTAGATTTATGCTACAAACTCAACCCAACCTCGAGTTGGCCACTTTCATGTTTGGTCTAGTGTCATATTACACTTACAACCCATACGTGTCTAGTTTCAAGTCCCATATTTACCCTACATGTCACATCCCCCTTTAGGTGTATCATGAGTGTCATATTTTCATGAAATCCCATGTCAAATTATCATGTCATAATCAAGCTCGTCTAACCTACCCCAAATCGTGTTACCAGCACAAGTAAAAGCGAGTCGACATAGTAAGGATACTATGCTACATATTGGCCTCAAAACATGCAACATGCCAAAAAGGGGTTGGCCACAAATATGCATGGTATCATAAGGGGGTTTGGCCTCAAAATATGCGTAGCATCATAACGGGCCGCAAACATGCATAGTATCATAAGGGAATTTGACCACAAACATGCATGATAACATAAGGGGTTTGGGTTCATTTACATGCGTAAGCCCCAAAGTCCAATCTTTGCCAATGTTTCACAAGTCAAATGGTTCCCAAAGGTTCATGCTAGCATTCCATAGATAAAGATTCAAACTTGCAAGATAAACTAGGTTAATCATAACATGAATAGCATGATTTAGTCACTGAGCATAGCCAAAAGTCATAGGTTCAAGCAAAAGAGGCATGACAAGGTTCATATAGGCTAACATACTTAGTTTAATCTCGTTTTATTCCATGCCATCAATAAAACTACCGTTTAGATGTAGAAGTAGCTAGAACTTACATAGTGTGGCAAGAGATTCAGGAGCATGAATCGTCTTGTCGAAGAATCCACGTTGACATGGTGATCAAAACCCTTGATTTGGTGTAGAAAGCTTGCACCTTCGTCTTGGATCTAGTTTGAATGCATAGGCTCTTGAAGTTGGAGATGGAGGCCATGATCAAGTGGGATTTGGACAGCACTTCGTTGTTAGATTGATTTTGAGTGATTTAGGTTAGGTCCTAGGGTGTTTTTATAGAGATTAGGAGTAGTTTAGGCCATAGGATAAACCCTAGGATAGATCTGAGCCCTCAAAATCCGTCACAGGCCCATAAAACATGTCTTGAGGAACAAGTCAGGTGCACCCAGGCCAAACTGGCCGACCACCCAAGTCGATAGGGGTGTCGACTGGGCAGTCGACACCACCTGGAGTGTGTCAACTCCCAAGTCGACTCCCCAGTCGACTTGGAGGTGGCGGGAATTTTACCCGCCTCTTCTGCTTGGCTGAATTTGAAATCTAAATTCAAATTTGAAATGTTTTTGAACTTGAAATTTTCTGAAAACTTTGACGGGCCTTAACTTGGTCATACGGACTCCGATTTTCGAAAACTCGGACTCTTTTTCGCGTATTTTTCCGAGACGAACGAAATGGCATAGCCCATTTTCCTTGATTCAGAATTTATAATTAAATTCTGCCTTGATTCCCGTCTTAGCATGTTGTAAAAATCCGGGTTGTTACATATTGTCTCCTGATCTTGAGAAATTCCTTTTGCTTCTTAATTCTATCGATGTTGTCCCTTTCGGGAAACGATTGTTGATACCAACCGTTGGTGATAATACATTCGGTACTCTCAAGCGAAGTGAGGGGCCGGTCATGTTTAGCCTGGGTTGCAAGATGTTCTTATTGAACCCGGTATATTTCTCCCTAGAGGTACACTGTCGGAAGGTGGTCCCATACCTTGCCAGTTGGAAATCCATTATCCAATAAGAGCCCACGGTTTTGATTGTATACTATGTATGTAGAGCATGAGATGCAAGCGTTCTGCTAGATGATATTACTTTTATTTAGACATTATTATAATATCAGACGAATATGATTTAAAAGAATGCTTTGGGTTATCGTAAGGTAAAAACCATCCGTGTTTGTGTGTGGATCGGTCTTATGATTATCCTTTATTTTGAAAGGATTTTTAAAATTTATACCAAGTGGTTGTAGTTTACTCACACCAGTCCCATGACTGACCCAGAGTTTAATTTTTTTTGTTTTTTCCTAAACTCTTGGGTGCCCAAATTTGTACTAGCAGTCAAGTAGTCCAAGTATTTTCATATATAATTGGAGGAGCTTGGAGCAGGAGGCTTCAGCATTGTCTAGTATTGTTATTTCTACTGTGTTGTAAGTGTTGTACTCTAATAATGTTATTATATATATATATACTATTTTATTTCGAAGTTGTGCTATATTTTATTCGTTCTATTGTGAGATTCTTATTACTCTGATGTGTTGTATATTCTTCTTCTTCTTCTATTCTAATTTTCTATCTTATCTATTCTTACCCTCTATTTTCTTTCATTAGCTTACCGGTAAATTACAGGTGCTTGGTTAGTCGACCTTATTTAGTCCATAATCAGGATCGTCATCTTTCCTTGGGCCATTAGATTCACCGTAAATACATTATTCAACAATGTGAAATTTGCCACTAATTCTTAGAATATTATGATTTTTGTTTGATAGATTGAGATTTAAGTTGATTGTTCTTCCTCTTCAGTTGATATTTTATTTCTAATCAATCTTTTTTTTACTATTTTAATTTTTGCATCCTTTTGATGATAAAAAAAGGGGAAGACTTGGCTAAGATTTTGATCGATGAGGGGATATTCTTTAAATATTTTAATATTGAAGTTTCAATTATGGTTTTTCACTCATGCATATATCTAGGGGGAGTTTTATTGTAGAGGAAGCATACAAATAGGAGGAGTTTCGACATTCACTGTCAAGCACATATATAATATTCAAAATCTTATTTTATGTTTGTCATCATCAAAAGGGGAAGATTATTATATATAACAATTCTATGATTTTTGTTTGATGATAACAAACATATATTTTTATTATAAATGTGTTTGTAATTGTACTATTCCATTACATCACGGACATAATACAATATTTATATTTAAATAAAATACTACTGCACAAGAATTTAAATATTCAAATAGTATTTTATTACTATATAATATCTTATTTCTTCATTTGAATAGTATAGATTTCATAACTCCACTCTTTGTACATCATACTGCAATACAATTTTTCAATTTCATTTGTTACATTGTTCCTCACTACAACACTCAGTTACATTCACTCAAGTATATAGTCACTCATTCATATACATTGTTGCCTCACTACATTTTTTTCAGTAACTCTGTTACAGATGATCTCACATTCACTGACATTTAATACTTGTCTTCATTGCTTCAGTCAGTCCAGTCTACTACTTATCTATCACAGAAACACACACAATAATCTAGAACAAAAATAATTTCAGACTCTAGCAGATATAATTTTTATTTTAAAAATTTATTTGCCTCAGAATTTTGGTGTGTTTCTCATCATATTTCATGAATTGATCTGATTTATGTGGACATCCATCTGTGTCTAGACAGCTTGTGATATTCACAGTGATACACTGTAAATACCACGAGGTAGAGAAATCCTCTAGTACTTACATTTATAAACTGCATGTGTACTATACATGTATACACATACATGTGTATGTATATACACATAATTCTATGCAGGGACAATACGGGCAAACATCGTGAATGGAAATGAACCAAGAAATCTATTACATATGTGGATACAAACACACACACATAGAGATATATATATACACAGACACACATCAATGCATATATATATACGCACACACATAGCAAGAACAAGGGTTCAACATGAATTTTTTAATGGGACAAGTGTGTGAGCTCAAAATACTCAAGCCAGTCAAGATGAAAGGAGTTCTCAACCAGTGACAACAGCAATGGAGATATACTCGTGTACATACATACATATATATATATATATGTACGTATGTATGTATACTTTGTATGTGTATACACTACGGCATACACACATGTACACTGGCCAGTTTTTCAAATGCAATAGCCATTGCAAGTACGTGGTCAAGACAGCTCAAAAATATGACAAGTCAAAGTAAAACAGTAGCGAACACAATCTCAAACTGCATGAGGCCAAGTACAAGAGCAATGGATAGGTCAGAGAACATGATGTGCACAATAAAACAAAACTTTGTATATAAGATTGCATAGTGCAAATTGTAACAATCTCATATACCCAGGGCCGAGCATAAGACAAGGTCACAAATGCAAAGCTTAATACACCACAGCAAAAGCAAATTCCATACACTGGCAACTTGACGGTGAAGAATAATCCAACATGGATATGCATACATGCGCATAAAGATTGTTCTGCACAAATGGATGGAGCATACAAGAAAAGAAGTTCTCAGGTAAACAATACTCATGTGTAGGTGCATGCAAAAAGATGGTTGAGCATTGTTTCAAGCCGAAAAATATGTACAACTTTTATGATGAAACACTACAAGCAAGAAAGATTTTCCTGCAATTCATATGCATGTGCATGCAAGAACGGAGACAATCAAGACTCAGGAGCACAAGCTCGACACTGTACATATATTTTTATATATGGAACTTAACAGGGTTGCATAGGAAATGGACATTCTTGTGCAAATATCAGCATATCGGTGAAACCATTCATGTAGCAAAGTAATTGGTATAGAGAAACGTGAATAAAGAAATTCAATTTTTGGTCAGCAAAATCTTAGTTGTGCAAAAATGAAATACACATGATACTCGAAGCTCAACAGTCCACAATGCAAGAATGAAACAACTGATTTTGCCAAGAAATCACTTTTTTCTTTCCAATAAATAAATCACAGAGGGGAAATGCACGGCCGAAATTGGCAAGTCAATTTCAGTGATTTCTTGCTTACAGAAAAATTTATTTTTGACAAATCAGTTTTAATGTGGGACAATGTTTTTACTTGGCAGGATTACAATTCACATATTTCAGCAAGCACATTTTTAAAAAGAATCATTCAAATTTATTTCTAGAAAGAAATTTTATTTGTTTCCAAAATTCAATAAATTTTTATGGCAACAAATCAATGTAGTGGGAACAAACCAGTTAAGAGCCAAGCCGAATACATCAAGCAATTCAATACTGTTTGTTTTAGACAAGAATAATTTGAAATCAAATTACAGGAATCACGCAAATATCATTTTCAATCAAAGCCATTTCAATTCAATATCAAGGATACAATTCACTCAAGTCATATGAAATCATATATGGGAAATCAGAGAATGTATTTGGGATTGAAAATTTCTATAAATACCTCACCTATTCATCATAGGCAATGGCGGAAACCAGAACAAATTCATTCGCGAACCAAGAAATAAAAATCAGTGTCAAACTTACAAGAGTTTCGATCTCAGGGAGTTAAAATCAATCTAGAAGCAAGACACAAGTATTTGAAGCCACAAGAGAATCAAATTCAAGAATAATTAGTCGTTGTTTTGGGGGTGAACATAGAAGAACCCTATTTTCTCTTAGTCGACAGATTTTTTTTCATAGAAAAAGCTTTGCAAATAAAAAAATAGACCGGCTCATATTACATTAGACAAAGGATTTTTGTTTTAGTGTTTATTTTATTTTAAAGTGTTTTTATTTTCTGTTGTAAACCATTTAGTGTGTTTTCTATTTTTCTGTAAAAACTACGATTTTACAAGTTTGTCTGTAAAATTAGGGGTTTACTAGTTTATCAATAAAACTAGTGTTTACTAGCAATGAGTTTGTAACTAGGGGAAAATCTGATCTTGGGGATAAATATCAGTCTTAAGTTTTGAGCGTAGGATTAGAATAGGAGCAGGGTTTACGAGTTTACAGGGTTTTGTAAGCGGGATCTGTTTTAGTACTTGGTAAAAATCTTGGGAATGCAGCAGTTGGCAGGGTTTGCCGAGGCTGGGTAAAAAAATGTGTTATTTACTTTTGCATTTATATTCTCTGTTATAATCTATGTTGTGATATTTTTTAATATCTCGAATTAATTCAATAAACCCTATTTGCCCACCTCTAGGGTTATTCAAGATCTAACAAGAGGGACCTGTTCCATAGTACGGAGATACTATTAGAACCATTCTGGATAGTATCAGGGCCTTTCCTGGTTACCCTGCTCAGTAGGATTATTAGCCATTCTCCTATCTGAAAAAAGGAAGAATCCTTCAGTGGATACTCCTAAGATAGCATTTAAGCTAAAAAGGGAAGAAAACGATAAAACTGTCGTAACAACCCGAAAAACTGGGCTAGTTTAAAATTTTTATTTTGGCAATTTTAATGAATTTTGAATATTTAAAATGAATTAGTTTAAATAATAACAACGAAAATTTTATTTTGAATATAATTCGAACGAATATATTAATATAGATCGTCGATAGATTATAAATATTTATTTTATAATTATAAAAGGAATTGAAAATGGCGTGGTAGTTCGATAATTCGATTTCAAACTTCGAATGAATGTACTGGATTCAAAATAAACCGGATTTTAGCGAAACCAAAAATAATAGAATCTAATTGAGAATATCATTCCAACGAATCCGAAAAATCAAAATTTCATAGCGAAAATCAAAAGTTATGACCAAATGAATATTTATAAACAAATCGGCCAATTTGTTTATATACACTTATTTGACTGATATTGATTGGGACGATAAATTTTACACATCGCCCAACTGCACAAATAATATATGTTTTGATTGTTTGAAACCCCACACGGGTATTGTGATGAATTACGGCATACTCTAATCCCAGTAATTAGTTGTATGTCGATCGATTGATTGACAGGCTGTTATAAGCGTTAGATATCTATATTGGATGCTTATACAGTGTAGTGCATTTTGGATGATGGTTGATTATGTATTGTTGCTATTACATACATGTGTCGTATGGAATCCATATAATTAACTTTGTATGGTAATTGATTGGGCCTCATTCCAATTTAGAAAATAAGGAATATTATAAAATAAAGGTTCATGTGTTGACAGTACTCATTTGTTGAGATTAGTCATGTGTTGAACGAATTATTTTAACAATAAAATTTACATCTTTATCATATATAAAATTTAGAAACTAACTGTAGGTTAGCTAAGAAGGGTGGTTTCTTGGGTATTGATCTGATGTTGGTTTCGTCCTTCGGGGTTAATATTCAGGGAATCGTTCTCTTACTAATTTACGGTTGGAGTCTGATTTGAAATCAAACGATAGATACCATAATTTTTATAAAATATATTAAAAATCAAAAATAGTCACACGTACTCATTCATTGAGATTAATCATGTGTTGACAAAAATATAGAGTCATGTATTGAAAGAAATATAATATTCATTTGTTGGATAGAATAACGGAATTATTGAAAAATATAAAGCCGTGTTGATTAGAGATGCGCTATTTTGACGCGACCGATATTTATATCGATTATATTCGTTTTTATAATGAAAATTGAAAAGAAAATGAATTCGAATTGAATTGAATGGAATAGAAAACGAATTTGATTTGAATTGAATAGAAAACGAATTTGAATTGAATTGAATAGAAAACGAATTTGATTTGAATTGAATAGAAAACGAATTTGATTTGAATTGAATAGAAAACGAATTTGATTTGAATTGAATAGAAAACAAATTTGATTTGAATTGAATGGAAAACTAATTTGAATTGAATTGAATAGAAAACGAATTCGAACTGAAATGAATTTGAAATTTGAATTGAATTGCAATGAATTCAAAACGAATTTATAAGGGAAAATTCAATTTTGATTTGAATTTGAAATAAAGGTTGAAATTGATTTAGAAACAAATTTGAAACTATTTATAAAATTCGTTTTAAATAGTAATCGACGAAATATATATTATATATATAATATAATGGCCTGAATAGAACGCGCCGCGTCGCGGCAGTTCGTAAATTTCGACCATTGACTTGGAACGGACATTACGGGAGATACGACCGTCGGATTCTCCAAAAACCGGAACCGCTGGGTTCGTATCGTAAAGGGCTTTCTAACGAATATTAGAAATTTGAAATCTAACGGTTGGATTTGGAGATACGTCCAAATCAAATTTGGAAAAGGTCGCTGTAAGTGCAGTTCAATGGCCATTGTTGGAAATCAACTGTACGGGCCTTGATAAAATTATTAAAAATAGTAATAATTTGTGTAAAATCATAAGAAATAATTTGGGAAAAATTGGGATGCAAAACTCCATATTTGAAAAGATAAAAACAGATTTTTATCGAAATGAACTAGTTTTGAACTAGAATTAAAATCCAATTATTTTTAAATAAATAAATTGAATTAGAATTGATTTGTGGGTTTATCGTGAACGGTGTTTTAAATAACACTTGTTCTTTAACCCAATAACAATTAGAATGTGATTTGGGTTTATCGTGAATTGTGTTTTAAATGACATTAGGTCTTTAACCCAGTAAAAGGAGTTTTAATGAATCTGTAATTAGATTGAAATGTGAATTGATAATGAAAATTATCAAATTTGGAAAATGAACGAGAATGGAGTATTACCAGTTTTTCTCCAAGCGATAGTTAAATCTTTAATTAGATTTGAACATGGAATGGTAATTAATTTTATCGATAACACCGTGGTATTAGATATGGTGTATTACCAGTTTTGCTTTACGGGATGAATAGGTTGGGATTGGGAAATAAAATAAATAATTACTTCGGTGTGGTTCGCTAATCCCGACTAGTTTGGAAAACCATAATTTGGTTTGATATGACATCCAATGGAAGATTAAAGGATAATTTTTAAAGAATTTATCTTTGATAAAATTTATGGGAACCTTTCCCAAAGAATGTGAAATTAGAAACTAATTGGAAAAGAGATAAGATGAATGGTTTCCTGGATATTGATCTGATGTTGGTTTCGGCCTTTGGGGTTAATATTTGGGAAATTGTTCTCTTCCTGATTTACGGTTAGTGATTGATGAATTGGAAAGAGGTGTATGTTGTGTTTGTGTAATATTTGTTTATAATATCCGCGGGTTGTTCGGAAAGGCCGGGTTTATACCCATTCTAGATAACCGATTCGACGATAAGTCGAAGATGATGACGGTGGTCGAAGACCGAAAGTCTTCACATCGTTTGGGTGATTATTGATGATCTTGATTGGGCTGTACACCCAAGATGAGGGAATCAGTTGGTGATCGTCCAGACGTACTTGGAGATCGATGGATATGCGAGGAAAGTGCCTCCGGTTTCGTTCAGACCTAGAACGGACTTGTAAATGGATGGTGTGTCTGACATTGTATTCCTTTATATTGTATTCGTTGATCTCTGCTAAATATATATCTGTTTGGCGGCAGAGAATTTATTCTCTTGCTTAACGCCCTTCTCTGAGACATACGAGCTTAGAGGTTATATATTGGCAGAAATCAGTGGTACGATATGGATTGATAGTGTGGCATGCTGAGATGTAGTGATCCAGACTTTTGTTGAAAAGGAAAGTTTGGTGGATGATAATCAAAGCGCAGCTTTAATATAGCATGGCTTTGTGTATAGCGTTGATTCGCGAGCCTCACACCCCGGTATGGTGGTAAACTGATGGTTTGATCAGTATGCTTTTTAGTTGATGGGAACCTTAGTGGTGTCGTGGATTCGGTCGACCGAGATGAGCTTGGTGCTCAGGGATAGAGTAAGCGGTGTTTTCTCTCGCTGGGACGTAAGCCGTGGTGATACTCTGGTCCCAAAAGTGCGGATGTGTAGACGGTGTTTTCTGTTGCTGGGACGTAAACCGTGGGGAATTGCACTACGTGATCGATCTTTTGACCCAAGAGCCACCATGATGGAAATCCAATTTTCCAATACGTATATTTCGGCTTTATTTGTAGAACCTAGTATGGCGACATAGTGGGATGGGGCGCTTATGCCGTCTATGATTTATATTTATGATTGAAATTGTTTTGACACTATACACTAATTATAGTATCAAATGATTTGTTTTAAACGTACCAAGCATGTTTGGCTATTATAAGGGAAAACCCTATCCTCCGGCTTGCGTGGCATTGTGTGATGGGACCTGGGCCTTATAATAGCTTCATTTTTAGAAAAAGCATTGCGTTGTTTACTTATGTGCACTGGTATTCTTGGGAGGAAACCCGTTCCGTGTTATACGGTGTGGTCCCTTGATTTACCTAACTTTGAAAATAAAGATAAATAACTGTTTTAGTTCTCACACCAGTCACATGACTGACCTCGAGTTTATTGTTTTAACCTAAACTCTGGGTGCCCTTATTTTGACACGGGCAGCTAGTAGTTTTGGTTTTACAGATTTATATTCACAGGATCCTGGTTTACAGTTGGGATGATATCCGGAAAGCTTTGTATCTGTATATCTCTTCTAGTTGTGCATTGTATTATTTTCCGCTGCTATGTAATGTATTGTAATCTCTGATATTCTATAATGTGTAATATTAATTTATACTCTGTGTATTCGCGTAATCTGATGGAATTGTTGTAATATACAATGAAATGTTCTTCTGTTTGCGTTCCGATTTGTCCTATTCTCAAAACGATCAGGGGTTTCGAACGGTCTTGGTCGGTTTAACAATCGATTTGGATCGAGCGAAATTCCTTGTCGTCATATTTGGTATCAGAGCTTTGGTTTATAGAGCTCAGGAACAAGACACATTAGAACCATACGAAAGAATTCATCAGATATTGGATTAGTAATATCCAATTAGAATGACTCGTTAGAGATAGGATCAGCAGTATCCTAGAACAAGTGTGAAGAGTATATTTTTAAAATAAAAATTTGAAAACAAACTTTGTTTTGAAAGTTAAATTCAAGTATACGTATTTAAATATTTATTTATTTTGAATTTGGACAATCTAGTATATAAAGATTTTGCATATACGCATCATGAACGTATATTCGAAGTTTTAATATACTGGATAGATATAGAATCGCACTCTAGTAGCCCGGGGATGATTCCACTGATGACGTGTGGCATCAGTGGTTTATTTTCTTGTTTCGAAGGTGTGATTTCTATATATTTCCATTAGACTGGTGTGAGAACCAAAACTTAACTAGATAGATTTATTGCTGTGATTTGGCATCAAAAATGTGATTTTCGTATATATATATCAAAAATTATGAACTTGAAACGTTAATCCACTAATTGATTGATGGTTGTGTTGTTTGTCTATTTGTTTGATAATTTTGAACCATTTAGCCTAATAGAACCGAATATTGAATTGTTTGAAATTAGTCGCATTTGCTTACATATACATGTACTTACAATGAATAGGTCATAGTAAGGAGGCTAGAGCAGAGGTATAAAATTTGTTTGCCCAACAAATAGGTACATGTTTACCATAATTTACTGTTTTGTTTGGGTGATGATGATTTTATGAGCCGATTGGCTTTTTTTTTGAGATCAGAGGGCCTATATGGCAATTTCGGAATTTTCTCGTGCTCCCGGTGCAAGGGAGGTTATGGCAAAAAAAAATCGAAAATTTAGGGTGTTATCCAAATTTTTGGAAAAATTTGAAAAGTTCATAGAAACTGAAAAGTTGAAGAACTTAAGCCGTAGCGAAAATAAAGAAAGTTGAGTTGGTTTGTTAAACAACTTTCGGCGTTGTTCCTTTTCGGGGACGAAAAGTTTTAAGTGGGGAAGATTGTGTAACACCCCGTAATTCTGTTAATATTAATATTCACAAATTAAAGAATAACTAATCTCAGACGTGAGAATTTTGGGAAACGGGTTGCGCCATTGTGTTCGTCTCGGAATTCTGGTTGAAATAGAGTCCGAGTTTGCGTGATTTGGACTTCGTATGAAGGAGATATGGCCATCGGAAGTTTCATAAAATTCAAAATAGATTTCAGAAAATATAAATTTCAAAATTCGGAGTCAAACAGGCTAGGCGGGAAATTTCCCGACTAGCACCCAGGTCGACTGGGGAGTTGACTAGGCAGTCGACACCCCAGGGACCAGGTCGACTGCGCAGTCGACCTGGGTGTCGACCTGGTCCAGTCGACTAGGGTTTGACTGAGCCCAATCTTGAGCTGGTGATGTGTCTTTAGGGCTGAGTTGGCTAATTAAACGGTTCAGGTTAGTTCTGAGTTGATCTGACGGTCTAAATAAATCCTAAACTCTATATATACCTAGGTAGTCTCTCACTCTAAAATCACATGAAAAATAGAATAGCCACCGTCATGCCATCGCCATGGAACTCAGTCTAGCCACCGCCAACTAAGAAGGAAGAAAGCTAATCAAAACCATAATTCTACTCAACTCTAAAGCAAATCAAGACTCTCTTTCTTCTCTAAATTGTGAGTATGATGATTTTAATAAGATTATTATTAAACTAATCCGATTGAGATGTGATATGGATCATAAGAAGATGATGTGAATTGTCATATATGTTGTTGTAAACCTTATGCTATCATGTATGCTGTAAAGCCTATGTTATGTGATGATGATATCCTATATGTTGTAAATCATGCTATGATATTGTATAGGTCGTAATTTTCTATGCTAAGTTGTGATGAATCATACATGTTATAAAGTCATGATGTTATTATCTATGCTAATTAGTTCATGTTAATCGAATCATAATGTTGATATTATTTGGGCTATGTTGATCTATACGACAAATCATGTATGCAAGTTTAGATTGATTAATAAAGATTATGAACATATGCCATGACATCTATGTAGATCTAGAATTGTGCTATGATGTGTTAGATGCTAGTTCACACCATGTGACGGCAAGGAATTTCGCTCGATCCGAATTAGTCGTTAAACCGATCTAGATCGTTCGAAACCCCTGATCGTTTTGAGAACAAGACAAATTGGAACACAAACCGAAGAACATTTCATTGCTATTACAACAATTCCATCAGATACAAGAATATACAGAGTATAAATGAATAAATTACATTCGATATATGTTAGAGAGTTAAATACAGTACTGCAACGGAAAAATAATACAAAACACAACTGAAAGTAATACACGGATACAGAGCTTTCCGAGCATCGTTCCAGCTGTAAATCAGGATACTGTGAATATAAATCTGCAAAACCAAAACTACTAGCTGCTCGTGTCGAAAATAAGGGCACCCAGAGTTTAGGTTAAAACAATAAACTCCAGGTCAGTCATGTGACTGGTATGAGAACTAAAAAAGTTATTTAAAACTTTACTTTGAAAGAGAGTAATTGAAGGGACCACGCCGTATAACACGGAACGGGTTTCCTCCCAAGAATACTAGTGCATCTAACAAAATAGCGCAATGCTTTTTCCAAAAATGAAGCTATTATAAGACCCAGGTCCCATCACACAATGCAACGCAAGCCGGAGGATAGGGCTTCCCCTTTAATAGCCAAACATGTTTGGTACATTTAAAACAAATCATTTGATACTATAATAAGTGTATAGTGTCAAAACAATTTCAATCGTAAATATAAATCATAGACGGCATGGGTACCATATATCATGTCGCCATACTAGTTCTACAAATAAAACCGCAATATCACGTATTGGAAATTGGATTTCCGTCATGAGTCGAGGCAAGGGGCAAGCTCCTCTCCGCTTTCGTAACACTCTAGCAAATGTCTCAGGACTACGCACTATGGGCAATCCTTGGATCTTCAGGGCTAGTCCTCTCTTACGTTTGAGGATTAGTTATTCCTGAACACACGTTTCCCGGTCCTAACAGACCTAAAATCGAGGCGCCTCATCCAACAACCACATAGGTGAAAAGTATATAAATGTCAGGGCTGGTAAGTCACTGACACCACCAAAGCTAGAAAGAAACGCCGTGTTCTCCCTGCAGTCCTTATCCCGTTTTTAACTCATACTGAGGTGTGAGGCTCGCGAATTCACGTTATACACAAAGCTGCCATGTAAGCCGTGCTTTGATCATCAACTACAAGACTTTGCTTTTCAACAGAAGCCTTGATCTATGCAACTCAGCGTGCCACACAGGCAATTCATGCCATGCGATTGATATCTATCGATATATAACCTCTAAGCTCGTACGTCTTAGAGAAGGGCGTTAAGCAAGAGATTAAATTCTCCGCCGCCAAACAGATATATATTTAACAGAAATCAATCAACACAGAATAAAATCCAATGTCAGACACACAATCCATTTACAAGTTCGTTCTGGGTCTGAACGAAACCGGAGACACTTTCCTCGCATATCCATCGATCTCCTAGTACGTCTGGACGACCACCAACTATTTCCATCCTCTTGGGTGTACAGGCCAATCAGGATCATCAGTAACTATCCAAACGATGTGAAGACTTCCGGTCTTCGACCACCGTCATCATCTTCGACTTATCGTCGAATCGGTTATTCAGAATGGGAATAAACCCGGCCTTTCCGAACAACCCGCGTATATTAAAAACAAATATTACACAAACACAACATACGCCTCATTCCAATTCATCAGTCGCTAACCGTAAATCAGTAAGAGAGCAATTCCCCAAATATTAACCCCGAAGGCCGAAACCAACATCAGATCAATACCCAGGAAACCTTGCTTCTTAACTAACCTACAACTAGTTTCCAAATTTCACATTCTTAGGGAAAAGTTCCCATTAATTTTATCCAAGATAAATTCTTTGAATTTATTCTTTAATCTTCCTTTGGATGTCATTTCAAACCAAATTATGGTTTTCCAAACTAGTCGAGATTAGCGAACCACACCGAAGTAATTATTTATTTTATTTCCCAATCCCAACCTATTCATCCCATGAAGAAAAACTGGTAATACTCCATATCTAACACCGTGGTGTGATCAGTAAAATTAATTACCATTTCAAGTTCAAATCTAATTAAAGATTTAACTATCGCTTTGGAGCAAAACTGGTAATACTCCATCCTCGCTCATTTTCCAAATTTGATAATTTAGATTATCAATTCACATTTCAATCTAATTGTAGATTCATTAAAACTCCTTTTACTGGGTTAAAGAACTAGTGTTATTTAAAACACAGTTCACGATAAACCCAAATCACATTCTATTTATTACCGGGTTAAAGAACAAGTGTTGTTTAATACACTGTTCACGATAAACCCACAAATCATTTCTATTTAAAACCCATCTCAAATCCAATCTATTTATTTAAAATAAATGGGTTTTTACTTTAGTTCTAAACTAGTTCATTTCGATAAAAATCTATTTTTATCTTTTCAAATATGGAGTTTTTCATCCCAATTTTTTTCAAATCATTTCTTATGATTTTACACAAATTATAACTATTTTTAATAATTTTATCAAGGTCCGTACAGTCGATTTTCATCAACGTCCATCGAACTGCACTTACAACGACCTTTTCCAAATTTGATTTGGACGTATCTCCAAATCCAGCTGTTAGATTTCAAATTTCTAATATTCCTTAGAAAGCACTTTTCGATACGAACCCAACGGTTCTGGTTTTAGGAGAATCCGACGGTCGGATCTCCCGTAATGTCCGTTCGAATTTAATGGTCGAAATTCGCGAACTACTGCAGCGTGGCGCATTCTATTCAGGCCATTATATTATATATATATAATATATATTTCGTCGATTTCTATTTAAAACGAATTTTATAAATAGGTTTAAATTCGTTTCAAAAACATTTCAACTTCCATTTCCAATTCAATTCAAATCTCGATTCATTCTATATTCAATTCAATTCGAAATCGTTATATATTCAACTTAATTCGAAATCGTTTTATATTCAATTCAATTCGAATCCGTTTTCTATTCAATTCAATTCAAATTCGTTTTCTATTCAATTCAATTCAAATTCGTTTTCTATTCAATTCAATTCTATAAAACGAATAAAATCGATATAAATATCGTTCGCGTCAAATTAGCGCATCTCTAATCAACACGGCTTTATATATTTCAATAATTCCTTTATTCTATTCAACAAATGAATCTATATTTTTGTCAACACATGACTAATCTCAGCGAATGAGTATTGTCCACATGTGACTATTTTTGTTATTCAATATATTTTACAAAAATTATGGTATTTATCGTTTGATTTCAAATCAGACTCCAACCGTAAATTAGTAAGAGAACGATTCCCTGAATATTAACCCCGAAGGCCGAAACCAACATCAGATTAATATCCAGGAGACCACTCATCTCATCTATTTTCCAGTTAATTTCTAATTTTATATTTGATAAAGATGTAAATTTTTTTGTTAAAATATTTCGTTCAACACATGACTAATCTCAACGGATGAGTACTGTCAACACATGAACCTTCATTTTATAATGATAAAGACGTAAGTTTTATTGTTAAAATATTTCGTTCAACACATGACTAATCTCAACGGATGAGTACTGTCAACACATGAACCTTTATTTTATAATATTCTTCATTTTCTAAATTGGAATGAGGCCCAATCAATTACCATATAAAGCTAATTATATGGATTCCATATAACACATGTATATAATAGCAACGATAAATAATCAACCATCATCCAAAATGCACTACACTGTATAAGCATCAAATATAGATATTTAACGCTTATAACAGCCTGTCAATCAATCAATCGACATACAAATAATTATTAGGATTAGTGTATGTCATATATTATCCCAATACCTGTGTGGGGTTTCAAACAATCAAACACAGATTTTATTTGTGCAGTTGGGCGATGTGTAAAATTTATCGTCCCAATCAATGTCAGTCAAATCAGTGTACATAAACAAATCGTTCAATTTGTAAATGAATATTTATTTGTTCACATTCACGTTAAAAATTATGTTTTTAACGATAAAACATTTTATTTCAACACCTGAATTTCTATTCTGTTCATTTACACAATAAAATGATATCTTTATTTTTCAAACTTATTTTAGGAAATTTCGGCGGCATAACGGCACGATACTAGAAACGGGACGAGGCCTAGCCTTATCCCCGGTCTAGTGATGGCCCACGCCATACACATATCAATCAAATCATTCCATTTCACCAAACAATCAAATTCAAATCAAATAATCTAACCAACTACACAACAAAACAAACAAGTCCATGGTCTGTGGACAGTGGTGTCGGGTGCTACTAAACACCGTCTGCATCCTAGTATATATATATATATATATATATATATATATATATATATATATATATATATATATATATATATATATATATATATAACTAGAAAAAGAAATTTTGAGTGAGAAGTTCTCACCAATAGCTATACCAAACGCCATGATTCTTCTTATGTAGAAATCTTCGTCGTGCTCACCTTTTTGCCTATTTCACTGCCCGTAGTCACTACATATATAAAAATCACATTTTTATATTGTTGCTATGTATATAAAAATCACATTTTTATCTTACTACTATATAGATAAAAATTCTATTTTTATACCGCTATTCATATAGTAAAGATCAAATCTTTACTATCTATATAATATAAAAATCGTATTTTTATTATCTCTACTATATAAAAATCATATTTTTATACTTCATATAATATAAAAATCATATTTTTATTCTACTTCATTCGTCAAAAACCATAGAAGCTTTAAGGCGGAGAAAACTCACTTTTTTTTCTAACGCCCGGATTCGCTGTTCAGGTCCTAGAATTTGCAAACGAGCTTCAATCTTCACACCAACTTTTCCCTAGCTTAAACGCATCATTCCGGACAACTTTCTCCTAAGGGTCTTTTTGCCGAAAATGCTCCAATTCGCCAGAATTCGCGAAAGTACACGAATTTTACCGCTTTTGAACAGCAGACTTCGAACGCATTTACCGAGCAGCTCCGAACTCCAAAACACGACTTCCATATAGCAAAATCGAAGAGAATTTCGAGCTCTACTACTTTGGTTTAGAGGTACATTCGCCAGAAACGCACCGGTTGAGAGTTATTGGCGAAATACAGTCAGGGGCTTATTTGCAAAACGAGCGATTAATGTAAAATGGGTTTTTGGTGACCGGGGGGCCCACGGCCGGAGTTGAGGAGGGGGAAGGGGGCGCCGGACCTGATGTGAGGCGGGGAGGGTGCTGGTGGGCCGCGGCGATGGTGGTGGGGCCCGTGGTGGTGGCGGTGGTGTTGTGAGGCTTAGGGTTCATGAAAAGAGGAGAGAGAAGGAGGAGGAGGAAGAGGAGGAGGTGGGGAGGAGGAGAGGGGAGTGCGGCGGCTCGCCGGAGGCCGGTGGTGGCGCTGGTGGAGGAGGGCAGCGGCGGTGGGAGGGTGGAGGCCATTTTTGAGTTTTTTGAAGAGGAAGAGAGAAATGAAATTATGAAGAGAAAAATGGAGTAAAAGTGATTATATGCTACTTTCTCGCGTATCGCCTGAACGCTAACGATCTCCAATCGCCGCAGATTTCGGACACGAGATAGTAGACGTGAATACGAGTCCAACGAAACAAGTTTCGTCGAATTCCAAGTTCGTTTGACCATTCAAAAAAAATCACGAAAATGCTCAGATAAGCTGTAAAAATGCGATTTTGGCGCACCTTTTCTTCTCGCACGCTCACATGCTAACTCAAAAAATCAAACCCTCTTGGATTTAACCATTATTAGACGATACGAATCCAGAAAAAAAAACGAAATCGAATTCTGAGGTCGTATCAATAATGTTCCTTTGTAAAATGACTGCTCGTTTTACGCTGTACTGTTTTAGCTCGCACGGCCACATACTAACTCCATTCGACGCGCCATTTGGAACCCAACAATGATTTGTCATTGTGAATCCATAAAAAAAATTCTCGTCGAATTTTGAGCTCGTATGCAAAATTTCACTTTTTAAGGGCTATGTTTTGTTAACCGAAAAGCTCCTGTCAATTGCCACTTTTCCGGATATCGGAATATATTGAAGCTTATACTTTTCGGAGTTCTGAACGGCATTTTGAACTCAATGGAAGTGGTTTCGAGTCCAAATTCATTCGTATGCAAAATTTGACTTTTTGGGCCATGTATAAGTTATATAGCGACTATTCTGAATTTTCAACTGGGCATAACTTTTGATTCCCGCTATGAAATTTCGATTTTTCAGATTCGTTGGAAAGATATTCTCAAATACATCCTATTATTTTTGGTTTCACCAAAATCCGGTTTATTTTGCACCCGGTACATTCAATTGAAGTTTGAAATCGAATTATAGAACTACCGCGCCATTTTCAATTCCTTTTATAATTATAAATAATTATTTATATTCTAACGACGATGTATATAAATATATACGTTCGAATTATATTCAAATTAAATTTCTTGTTGTTATTATTTAAAATAATTCATTTTAAATATTCAAAATTCATTAAAATTGCCAAAATAAAAATTTTAAACTGGCTCGGAATTTCCGGGTTATTACACACCATCATTTTGTTGCATAAACCACATATGCAAGTTTATACATGAAATTGGGTTATGATCATGTTATGTAAATTATGACATTTAACCAAACAAGTTGATACCTTTAGATCCATGACATGTGTAGTTTTATGCAAGTTTCACCCCTATTATGATTAGATCTATTTTATTTGTCTATATGTTGTGATAATTTATCTTTGTGCTATGAGTTAGACTGATCAATTCTAACATATATTTTACGAACGTATAACGTGGGGTAGGGGTAATATTAAGGATTTAATATTAAGAAATTGGGGTGCAATTGATATGATTTTGCATACCATAAGTGGATGGCCATAATTGAGTCAATTATGGACATCATTAAAATTGGAATTAATTAATGATTTAATTAGGGATATATTTAAAATTGGGGTAAAAGATTATAAGTGTTAATCAATGCTTAGGACATGAGGTTGGACTCGTTTGTGACGTAAACCTGCCCGGACCCAACCGGCAAATCCAGTAGTCACAAATGCCAGCCCAATGTGAGAGGTCCTAGGCCCAAATTAAAGCATAACAGTTGTAAAGACACGAGGTTAGACTCTTTTATGGTGTAAGACTGCCCGGACCCGCCCGACAAATCCATCTGCCATAAATGTCAGTTTAATGTGAGAGGTCTTTATAAGGTTATGGCCTTAATGAATTAAGAAATACTTAACCAGATAAACATGTGAGATGGGACATGGGGGTTAAGTAGGTGCCTTGGGTGGCTTGAGGAATCTAGTGGTTGCCTTTAGTGGCATTTGAAATACGATTAGTAAGACTTAACCAAACACACATGTAAATGAACATGACTAAGAAGAGGGTTAAGTGGGATATACTAGTGGGGACAAGCTTAGGTGGATAGCTTGTGGGGGCCCATTTCAACCAGTAACCCAAACGTATCTTTGTGGGCTCGACCCAAGTCGAGGACGGGACACGCATACTGGGCTTGACTATAAGAGGCCAAACGGGTTAGCGGTGGCAACGCAAGTCCAACAGGTTTCATATGCGTGTGTGGACCCGGGCTGGTAGGTAAGACGTTGTTGCATCGTGTAGGTATTAGCCGTGCATCCTTAAGTTGTATCGGGTTGCCACTTTAGGGGAGTGATACACCCCACTGTGGGGCCAGCACGGGTATCTACGAGTAGGGAGCCGATCGAAAGTGGGTAGTGGGGTACACCTAGCGGAGATAGGGGCAGGCGGAACCTATGTAGTCAGGTAGGGGTACGCAAGGCTATTTATATAATTTCTAAGTGAAGCAAGTGGGATCAACCTTTAGGGTGATTTGTGTGGTGCAGTGTAGTAATTATTCGTTAATAATTAGGTGTGCCTTTAACGTTATCTTTATCTGCTTTTCCATACCCAATAGTTCATAGACATTTCCTTGTCTTCCAGCTTATGCCTTAGTCTAATTATTTTGATAATAATATTGTTAGAATTATCATGCTCGCCAGACTTTATGTTTGACCCCCTCCATTTCTATCTTTTTCCCCCTCCAGGTCCTCAGGTTGGATCCAGCTCTAGTGGAGTTTGATTGGATTGCTTTATCTCTCTTTTGGAAAGCTTGGACCGTTGAAGTAAAGTCCAGCTTGTTATCTTCTTTAATGGCTATTTATATAATGAGGTTATGTATTTTGTTTTATCAAGATGGATATTGTACTTGACTCTGATTTATTGTTTTTATGATGTAACAAACATGTTTAATTTCCGCTGCAATAAAATAAAGTTTTAGATTTCCAAGTAGTGCTTATTATCTGTCTTGTTGTAATTTTTCTGTTCTATATTCACTTAAAACCTCCATGGAAGTTAATGCATTCCCTTTGTGAGTGACATTAATGGAAGTGGGGTGTTACACGTGGTATCAGAGCCTGGTTACAAGAACAGATAAAAATTTTAGAAAAACTATTTTTCTAAAGTCTTTTTGGAAGAAGTATTTTCAAAAACATGTCTTGATGAGTAATTTAAAGAGGAAAGTTTTTATGAAAAACATAATCCCCAATAGCCATATATCTTTATCTTTCGAATTCTCCATTTTGAATCTTTCCTTTTTCGTTTCAGCATGGCTAAAGATCTTAAACATCCGGAGGGTGTAACGATACCAGGATGGTATAGGAGGTTATTAGAGGCTAGGGCCGCTGCAGGTCCAGCCAATGTTCCTCCACCACCAGTTGCACCCGCTCCTCCTCCATCTCCTCGCGCTGATACTTTTGCAAAGACATGCAAGGAATTTAAGGCTATCGGTGGAAAACCTTTTCAAGGGTCAGAAACGTATGTGGAAGCTAGAGATTGGCTTAAGGAGGTGGAAGAATTGCTAGAAATCTTTGAAGTAGAAGAAGGGAGGAAAGTCAAATTAGCAGCTTGGTTAATGAAGTGAGAGGCCTCGTTTTGGTGGGAGGTCACTAATGGGGAGCGTCCTATTGACTCTTGGGTGGATTTCAGACGTAGGTTTGAGGCAAGGTTTCTCTCAAGGGCAGAGGAGAATCTATATATGGAAAGGTTCTTGACATTAAAGCAAGGAAGCTCATTAGTGAAAGAATATGTTAACAAATTTAATCAGTTAGCAAGGTTTGGCTTGGACTTAGTGAACACGCCGGAGAAGAAGGCTCTGAGGTTCGTAAATGGCTTGAATGAGCCATTGCAGGGGTTGGCTATGACCCACATCCCAATTGGGGCCACCTTTGAGAAGCTAGTAGACATGGCACTCATGCACGAAGAGAAAGGCACTAATGCTAATAAGGCACCCGAGAAGAAAGGGGATCAGAAGAAACCACAACAGCAAAACAAGAAGGGTGGTAAAGACAATAATGGCAAAGGAAAGAAAAGATGCTTTAACTGTGGGACACCAGGCCATCTCAGCAAGGATTGCAGAAAGAAAAAAGAAGACTGGCTGTTTTCACTGTGGTGAAGTGGGACATCTAGTGAAGGACTGCCCAAAGAAGGGGCAGAGTGCAGGGTCTACCTCGGGAGGACAGGTGCAGGCTCTTATGGCACCAGGGCAGGCAAAGGGACAAGTTCAGGCTCTCGCAGTCCCACCGCTGCAAGAACGAGGTAGAACCATTTCTGTTGAAAGCTTAGTTTTTCTGTTTGATCATCATATCCGTACTTTATTCGATTCGGGCGCATCACATTCGTTTATCTCTACATCATTAGTTGAATCACTGCACTTAAACACCAGTTTAGTAGAGGATCCCTTAGTTGTTTCGAATCCAATTGGGGGCTCAACTTATTTGTCCACGATGTGTTTGGATTTGAAAATTTCTATACTTAGCGTTGAGTTTAGATGTGATGCTTATGTTTTGGGCTTCACGGGCTATGGGCTAATTTTAGGAATGGATTGGTTATCCAGAAATGTTGCCGTTCTTGATTGTGAAAGGAGAGTAGTTAGGCTCATGACTCGCCTTGGTAACGCTCTCGAAATCTTTTGTAATCCCATAAATTCCGTTATGCTAAGTTATCTAGAATCGCTTGACGCGTCTGTGGAGAATCTACAACCTGTTAGAGTGGTCCGAGAATACTCGGATGTGTTTGAGGAGGTGAAGGGCTTGCCTCTGAAGCGGGAGATAGATTTTCGAATATATCTTGTAGATAATGCGAAACCAGTATCTTTGCCAGTACGCCACATGGCTCCTCGTAAAAGGAGGGAACTCAATAAGCAAGTGAAGGAGTTGCTTGAGAAGGGGTTCATAAGACGAAGTATATCGGAGTGGGGTGCTCCAGTAGTATTTGCCACGAAGGCGGATGGGTCCCTTAGACTTTGTGTGGACTATAGAGAACTTAATAAGCTTACTAAGAAGAATAGACACCCACTGCCGAGGATTGACGATCTCTTCGATCAGTTAGTTGGCGCCTCAGTGTTTTCGCAGTTGGACTTAGCCACTGGTTTCCATCATTTGAAAGTAACTGAGGAAAGCATTGACAAGACTGCCTTTAGGACTCCGGACGGTTTCTATGAATGGCTAGTGATGCCCTTCAGTTTGACAAACGCCCCCGCATACTTTGTTGATTTGATGAGTAGGGTGTTTAGGGAGTACCTTAATAAATTCGTGGTGGTCTTTGTAGACGACATCTTGATCTTTTCTAAGAATGAAGAAGAGCATGCTCTATATCTTAGGGAAGTGTTGGAGACTCTACGAGCGGATAACCTAAAAGCTAAATTTACTAAGTGTCACTTCTGGAGGAAGGAAGTACGGTTCTTAGGGCACGTAGTTTCCAAAGAAGGGATAGCTGTGGATCCCGCGAAGGTGGTGGCCATCCAAGATTGGAAGATCCCTAAAAATGCTAACGAAGTAAGGAGTTTCTTGGGGTTGGCTGGCTACTATAGGAAGTTTATCAAAGACTTCGCAAAGATATCAGCTCCATTAACACGTTTGACGAAGAAGAACCTAGTTTTCACATGGGACGTAGATTGTGATGATGCGTTCCAACGTTTGAAGAGAGCTTTGACCACAGCTCCACTCTTAGTGCTGCCAGACGGGAGTAAGCCGTTTGCTGTTTATACCGATGCTTGTGGGACAGGACTAGGCGCAGTCTTAATGCAAGAGGGAAGGGTAATAGCCTATGGTGGAAGGCAGTTAAGGGTGCATGAGAAGAATTACCCTACACATGACCTAGAGTTGGCCGCAATTGTTTTCGCGCTTAATTCTTGGTGCCATTATCTTCTTGGCGAGAAATTCGAATTATTCACTGACCACAAATTGCTAAAATACTTGTTCTCTCAGAAGGACTTGAACTTAAGGCAGCAAAGGTGGATTGAATTCTTAGCGTCCTACGATTTCGAAATAGCATATACCCCTGGCAAGGGTAACTTGGTGGCAGATGCCTTAAGTATAAAAAGGTTGTCCTTGCGTCCGTTGTTTGTTGAACGACGAAACTTAGAATTCATCTCTATGTTTGAATTTAGACCTTCCGTTGACTTTGTGTCCGGTTTGCTAGCATCCTTGGAGGTCAGACCTATGCTTTTGGGACGGATTGGTGAGGCACAGTGAGACGACCCACAGTTGGTTGAGTTAGTAGAAAAGCTCAAAGGAGTGGAGTCATCGAGCCACCTCCGTAGGTATACCCTAGATGATAAGGGTTGGTTACGTAGGGATAGTAGACTTTGTGTACCAAGAGACGAAGACTTGAGGAAGGCTATTCTTGATGATGCACATCGTTCGAAGATGACCATTCATCCCGGCGGGGACAAGATGTACAAAGACATGAAGCGAGTTTTCTTTTGGGCCGTTATGAAGAGGGATGTGGCCGAGTATGTCGCTAGATGCTTGGTGTGCCAACAAGTAAAAGCGGAGCAAAAGAAACCCGGTGGGTTGCTTCACCCATTTCAGGTTCCACTATGGAAGTGGGAAAGTGTCTCGATGGACTTTGTGGATGGATTACCAAGATCAAGGAAGGGTAATACGGGGATTTGGGTTATAGTAGACAGACTTACTAAGAGCACCCATTTCATTCCCGTGAAGAGTAAGAGGACTTCTCCATGGTTAGCTTCTGCATATGTCCGAGAGATAGTGCGTTTGCATGGTGTTCCTTCTAGCATAGTAAGAGACCGCGATCCTATCTTCACTAGCGAATTTTGGAGAAGCTTGCAAGAGGCGGTAGGGACTCAATTATGTTTGAGCACCGCATATCATCCTCAGACGGACGGCCAAACCGAGAGGGTGAATCGTATTCTAAAGGATCTTTTGAGGCTATGTATCCTAGACTTTGGGGGTACATGGGAAGAGCATCTTCCATTGGTGGAGTTCGCATACAATAGTAGCTTTCAGTCTAGCATTGGCATGCCACCTTTCGAAGCTCTTTATGGACGACCTTGTCGGTCACCTACATGTTGGTGGGAATCTACGGATAAGATCTTACTTGGGTCCGATATGATTAGCGAGACTCGGAGAAGATCGATTTGATTCGAAGGAGGATGAAGACAGCACAATATAGGCAGAAATCTTATGCGGATAAAAGGAGGACAGATCTTGTGTTTGATGTTGGGGACATGGTCTTTATCAAATTGTCTCCATTACGGAACGTTGTTCACTCTGGGTCCGTTGGAAAATTAGCATCAAGGTTTGTAGGGCCGTTTCCTATTAAGGAGAAGATTGGACAGATGGCATATAGAGTGGAGTCGCCTGAGAGACTTAGTGGTGTACACGACATATTCCATGTATCACATTTGAGGAGGTGCCTACACGAGACCGCGGAGGTGGTAGAGCCGAGCTTGCTTAGAGAGGTGGAGATAGAGCGTGATGCGACTATTCGACGAGCTCCTACATGCATTCTTGGGTCGGAGATCAGGAAGATGAGGAATCGAGAGGTCAGACTAATCAAAGTACAATGGGGAGATGATGAGACCAACGCTACTTGGGAGACAGAAGAGAAGATGCGTTCGTTATACCCTTTTCTTTTTGAGGATATGTCCTTTAATTTCTCCTTTATCGCTTATCTTGTACTTATCTTACTTTAGACTATCCATGACCTTTAGATAGGGTAATCCTATGGTTGAAATATGTGTTTGAGACATGTTATGTATGATGGATGCAAAGTGGATGCAAGTGTTTGCTAGTGGTTGGTCGTGGACGCATATCCACGCACTATTAGGCACTAGATCGGCTCAGTCACTTCATATTGCATATTGCATATAAATGGATGTATTTAGTAAAATGGATGTGTGATGATTGTATTATCATATGGATGCTGCATTCAGATGATGATTGTGCATGCATATAGAGACAATATGTAGCATTAAGGAACTTTAACATACATAATGGACGCATGGCATTATCATGGTTTGCATTAAGGAGGTCAACTGAATCAGTGGACCGCCTGATTTTTCATTAGATATGGACATATACACACACTGTGCATTTAAACATGAAAGCATTAGAAGTCTATAAGGACAATGGATGCCTATGTTTGATGGTTGAGTAGATGGACGATTGGATGTTAGGATATACATTCTTCTTGACTTGAAGATTTCGGGCTCGAAATCCTTTAAGGAGGGGAGAATGTAACCCCCCGTAATTCTGTTAATATTAATATTCACAAATTAAAGAATAACTAATCTCAGACGTGAGAATTTTGGGAAACGGGTTGCGCCATTGTGTTCATCTCGGAATTTTGGTTGAAATAGAGTCCGAGTTTGCGTGATTTGGACTTTGTATGAAGGAGATATGGCCATCGGAAGTTTTAGGAAATTCAAAACAGATTTCAGAAAATTTAAATTTCAAATTCGGAGTGAAATAGGCTAGGCGGGAAATTTCCCGCCCAGCACCCAGGTCGACTGGGGAGTCGACTGGGCAGTTGACAAGCCAGGGACCAGGTTGACTGCGCAGTCGACCTGGGTGTCGACCTGGTCCAGTCGGCTAGGTTTTGACTAAGCCCAATCTTGAGCCGCTGATGTGTCTTTAGGGCTGAGTTGGCTAACTAAACGGTTCAGGTTAGTTCTGAGTTGATCTGACGGTCTAAATAAATCCTAAACTCTATATATACCTAGGTAGTCTCTCACTCTAAAATCACATGAAAAATAGAATAGCCACCGTCATGCCATCGCCATGGAACTCAGTCTACCCGCCGCCAACTAAGAAGGAAGAAAGCTAATCAAAACCCTAATTCTACTCAACTCTAAAGCAAATCAAGACTCTCTTTCTTCTCTAAATTGTGAGTATGATGATTTTAATAAGATTATTATTAAACTACTTCGATTGAGATGTGATATGGATCATAAGAAGATGATGTGAATTGTCATATATGTTGTTGTAAACCTTATGCTATCATGTATGTTGTAAAGCCTATGTTATGTGACGATGATATCCTATATGTTGTAAATCATGCTATGATGATATTGTATAGGTCGTAATTTTCTATGCTAAGTTGTGATGAATCATACATGTTATAAAGTCATGATGTTATTATCTATGCTAATTAGTTCATGTTAATCAAATCATAATGTTGATATTATTTGGGCTATGTTGATCTATATGACAAATCACATATGCAAGTTTAGATTGATTAATAAAGATTATGAACATATGCCATGACATCTATGTAGATCTAGAATTGTGCTAAGATGTGTTAGATGCTAGTTCACACCATCATTTTGTTGCATAAACCACATATGCAAGTTTATACATGAATTTGGGTTATGATCATATTATGTAAATTGTGACATTTAACCAAACAAGTTGACACCTTTAGATCCATGACATGTAGTTTTATGCAAGTTTCACCCCTATTATGATTAGATCTATTTTATTTGTCTATATGTTGTGATAATTTATCTTTGTGCTATGAGTTAGACTATTCAAGTCTAACGTATATTTTGCGAACGTATAACGTGGGGTAGGGGTAATATTAAGGATTTAATATTAAGAAATTGGGGTGCAATTGATATGATTTTGCATACCATAAGTGGTTGGCCATAATTGAGTCAGTTATGGACATCATTAAAATTGGAATTAATTAATGATTTAAATAGGGATATACTTAAAACAGGGGTCAAAGATTATAAGTGTTAATCAATGCTTAGGACACGAGGTTGGACTCGTTTGTGACGTAAACCTGCCCGGACCCGACCGGCAAATCCAGTAGTCACAATTGTCAGCCCAATGTGAGAGGTCCTAGGCCCAAATTAAAGCATAACAGTTGTAAAGACACGAGGTTAGACTCTTTTATGGTGTAAGACTGCCCGGACCCGCTCGGCAAATCCAGCTGCCATAAATGTCATTCTAATGTGAGAGGTCTTTATAAGGTTATGGCCTTAATGAATTAAGAAATACTTAACCAGATAAACATATGAGGTGGGACATGGGGGTTAAGTAGGTGCCTTGGGTGGCATGAGGAATCTAGTGGTTGCCTTTAGTGGCATTTGAAATACGATTAGAAAGACTTAACCAAACACACATGTAAATGAACATGACTAAGAAGAGGGTTAAGTGGGATATACTAGTGGGGACAAGCTTAGGTGGATAGCTTGTGGGGGCCCATTTCAACCAGTAACCCAAACGTATCTTTGTGGGCTCGACCCAAGTCGAGGACGGGACACGCATACTGGGCTTGACTATAAGAGGCCAAACGGGTTAGCGATGGCAACGCAAGTCCAACGGGTTTCATATGCATGTGTGGACCCGGGCTGGTAGGTAAGACGTTGTTGCATCGTGTAGGTATAAGCCATGCATCCTCAAGTTGTATCGGGTTGCCACTTTAGGGGAGTGATACACCCCACTGTGGGGCCAGCACGGGTATCTACGAGTAGGGAGCCGATCGAAAGTGGGTAGTGGGGTACACCTAGCGGAGATAGGGGCAAGCAGCACCTATGTAGTCAGCTAAGGGTACGCAAGGCTATTTATATAATTTCTAAGTGAAGCAAGTGGGATCAACCTTTAGAGTGACTGGTGTGGTGCAGTGTAGTAATTATTCGTTAGTAATTAGGTGTGTCTTTAACGTTATCTTTATCTGCTTTTCCATACCCAATAGTTCATAGACATTTCCTTGTCTTCCAGCTTATGCCTTAGTCTAATTATTTTGATAATAATATTGTTAGAATTATCATACTCGCCAGACTTTATGTCTGACCCCCTCCATTTCTATCTTTTCCCCCCTCCAGGTCCTCAGGGTGGACCCAGCTCTAGTGGAGTTTGATTGGATTGCTTTATCTCTCTTTTGGAAAGCTTGGACCGTTGAAGTAAAGTCCAGCTTGTTATCTTCTTTAATGGCTATTTATATAATGGGGTTATGTATTTTGTTTTATCAAGATGGATATTTTACTTGACTCTGATTTATGGTTTCTATGATGTAACAAGCATGTTTAATTTCCGCTGCAATAAAATAAAGTTTTAGATTTCCAAGTACTGCTTATTATCTGTCTTGTTGTAATTTTTCTGTTCTATATTCACTTAAAACCTCCATGGAAGTTAATGCATTCCCTTTGTGAGTGACATTAATGGAAGTGGGGTGTTACAGATTGTAACAACCCGAAAATATAGGCCAGTTTAAAATTTTTATTTTGGCAATTTTAATGAATTTTGAATATTTAAAATGAATTATTTTAAATAATAACGACGAAAAATTTATTTTGAATATAATTCGAATGAATATATTTATATAGATCATCGATAGAATATAAATATTTATTTTATAATTATAAAAGGAATTGAAAATGGCGCGGTAGTTCGATAATTCGATTTCAAACTTCGAATGAATGTACAGGATTCAAAATAAACCGGATTTTAGCGAAACCAAAAATAATAGAATCTAATTGAGAATATCTTTCCAACGAATCCAAAAAATCAAAATTTCATAGCGGAAAACAAAAGTTATGACCAAATGAATATTTATAAACAAATCGGCCGATTTGTTTATATACACTGATTTGACTGATATTGATTGGGACGATAAATTTTACACATCATCCAACTGCACAAATAAAATCTGTGTTTGATTGTTTGAAACCCCACACGGGTATTGGGATGAATTACGGCATACACTAATCCCAGTAATTAGTTGTATGTCGATCGATTGGTTGACAGGCTGTTATAAGCGTTAGATATCTATATTGGATGCTTATACAGTGTAGTGCACTTTGGATGATGGTTGATTATGTATCGTTGCTATTATATACATGTGTTGTATGGAATCCATATAATTAACTTTGTATGGTAATTGATTGGGCCTCATTCCAATTTAGAAAATAAGGAATATTATAAAATAAAGGTTCATGTGTTGACAGTACTCATTCGTTGAGATTAGTCATTTGTTGAACGAAATATTTTAACAATAAAATTTACATCTTTATCATATATAAAATTTAGAAACTAACTGTAGGTTAGCTAAGAAGGGTGGTTTCCTAGGTATTGATCTGATGTTGGTTTCGGCCTTCGGGGTTAATATTTTGGGAATCGTTCTCTTACTAATTTACGGTTGGAGTCTAATTTGAAATCAAACGATAGATACCATAATTTTTATAAAATATATTAAAAAACAAAAATAGTCACACGTGGACAGTACTCATTCGTTGAGATTAGTCATGTGTTGACAAAAATATAGAGTCATGTATTGAAAGAAATATAATATTCATTTGTTGGATAGAATAACGGAATTATTGAAAAATATAAAGCCGTGTTGATTAGAGATGCTCTATTTTGATGCGACCGATATTTATATCGATTATATTCGTTTTCATAATGAAAGTTGAAAAGAAAATGAATTCGAATTGAATTGAATGGAATAGAAAACGAATTTGATTTGAATTGAATAGAAAACGAATTTGATTTGAGTTGAATTGAAAACGAATTTGATTTGAATTGAATAGAAAATGAATTTGATTTGAACAAATTTGATTTGAATTGAATAGAAAATGAATTTGATTTGAATTTAATAGAAAACGTATTTGATTTGAATTGAATAGTAAACGAATTTGAATTGAATAGAATAGAAAATGAATTCGAATTGAAATGAATTTGAAATTTGAATTGAATTGCAATGAATTTAAAACGAATTTATAAGGGAAAATTCAATTTTGATTTGAATTTGAAATGAAGGTTGAAATTGTTTTAGAAACAAATTTGAAACTGTTTATAAAATTCGTTTTAAATAGTAATCGATGAAATATATATTATATATATTATATATATAATATAATGGCCTGAATAGTACGCGCTGCGCCGCGGCAGTTCGTAAATTTCGACCATTGACTTCGAACGGACATTACGGGAGATCCAACCGTCAGATTGTCCAAAAACCAGAACCGTTGGGTTCGTATCGTAAAGGGCTTTCTAACGAATATTAGAAATTTGAAATCTAACAGTTGGATTTGGAGATAGTTCCAAATCAAATTTGGAAAAGGTCGCTGTAAGTGCAGTTCGATGGCCGTTGTTGGAAATCGACTGTACGGGTCTTGATAAAATTCTTAAAAATAGTAATAATTTGTGTAAAATCATAAGAAATAATTTGGGAAAAATTGGGATGAAAAACTCCATATTTGAAATGATAAAAATAGATTTTTATCGAAATGAACTAGTTTTGAACTAGAATTAAAATCCAATTATTTTTAAATAAATAAATTGAATTAGAATTGATTTGTGGGTTTATCGTGAACGTTGTTTTAAATAACACTTGTTCTTTAACCCGATAACAATTAGAATGTGATTTGGGTTTATCGTGAATTGAGTTTTAAATGAAATTAGTTCTTTAACCCAGTAAAAGGTGTTTTAATGAATCTGTAATTAGATTGAAATGTGAATTGATAATGAAAATTATCAAATTTTGAAAGTGAGCGAGAATGGAGTATTACCAGTTTTGCTCCAAGCGATAGTTAAATCTTTAATTAGATTTGAACGTGGAATGGTAATTAATTTTATCGATAACACCGTGGTATTAGATATGGAGTATTACCAGTTTTGCTTCATGTAATGAATAGGTTGGGATTGGGAAATAAAATAAATAATTACTTCGGTGTGGTTCGCTAATCTCGACTAGTTTGGAAAACCATAATTTGGTTTGATATGACATCCAATGGAAGGTTAAAGGATAATTTTAAAGAATTGATCTTTGATAAAATTAATGGGGACCTTTCCCAAAGAATGTGAAATTAGAAACTAATTGGAAAATAGATAAGATGAATTGTTTCTTGGATATTGATCTGATGTTGGTTTCGGCCTTCGGGGTTAATATTTTTGAAATTGTTCTCTTGCTGATTTACGGTTAGTGCTGATGAATTGGAATGAGGCGTATGTTGTGTTTGTGTAGCATTTGTTTATAATATCCGAGGGTTGTTCGGAAAGGCCGGGTTTATACCCATTCTGAATAACCGATTCGACGATAAGTCGAAGATGATGACGGTGGTCGAAGACCGGAAGTCTTCACATCGTTTGGGTGATTACTGATGATCTTGATTGGGCTGTACACCCAAGATGAGGGAATCAGTTGGTGATCGTCCAGACTTACTTGGAGATCGATGGATATGCGAGGAAAGTGCCTACGGTTTCGTTCAGACCTAGAACGGACTTGTAAATGTGTGACGATCCCAATATCCGAGGGGCGGTATTAAGGATAATCATTGGAATATAACACATTAATCATCATAGCATAGTACAGATAATAGCAGAAACAATAAATAGAATAATTTTACGTGGATATGAGAGCGGAATCACAACATGTAATAACATCAGAATAGCATAGCGTAGGATATAACTTAGTAAATAAAAAGGAAAGTGATCTGTCATCATCGCCAGAGGCGGAATACATACATGCAGTGAGACATAATAAGGGTATCAGTCTACAATGCCGAAGGCGGTACATATACATATAATAAGAAATACGGAAAGTAAATCACTCTGCATCGCCCGTGGCGGAATCATAATATAAGTATAGTAATGGCGGAAAAAGTCAAAGTCGTCTCTGTGAAGTCAGCCTCGCCATGAGCCAAAAATGCACTCTATGCAGCAGCGCAGAGCCAAAAACAACCTGTCAGCTGTGTGCTAGGCTGCCCGTGTGAAAATAAGGGCACCCGCGTTTGCAAAGTGAAACAAACAACGAGTCAGTCATGGGGACTGGTATGAGGAATCTATTTAATAGTTTAAACAACAGTAATAAGCAAATCATAGGACCACGCCACTTTTGCGGAACGGGTTTACTCCAGTGATTGCTAGTGCGTTTAAAACAAAGTAAATTCTTTTAAATCAACGCAATGCTTTTTGAAAGAATGAAGCCATTATAAGACTCAGGTCCCATCATACAATGCAACGCAAGCCGGAGGATAGAGTTTTACCTTATAATAGCCAAATATGCTTGATACGTATAATGCAAAATCTTTTGATATTATTACTAGTGCATATATGTTTCAAAACGAATAGCATCATAAATATCAATCATAGACGGCATAGCTACCATATACTATGTCGCCATACTAGTTCTACAATCGAGTCCGTTGTTTCGTATTGGAAATTGGATTTCTGTAATGAGTCGAGGCAAGGGGCAAGCTCCTCTCCGCTTCGAGACACTCTAGCAAATGCCTCAGGACTACACACTCTGGGTAACCCCTGGATGCTTCAGGGCCGGTCCTCTCTTACGTTTGAGGATTGGCAATTCCTGAACACACGTTTCCCGGTCCTTACAGACCTATAATCGAGGCGCCTCGCATTCCAACAACCACATAGGTGAAAAATAGATATAAATGTCAGGGCTGGTAAGTCACTGACACCACCATAGCTAGAAAGAAACGTCGTGCTCTCCCTGCAGTTCGTATCCTGTTTTTAACTCATACTGGGGTGTGAGGCTCGCGAATCTACGAAATACACAAAGCTAGGCCACGTAGACCGTGCTTTGATCATCTTCCACAAGACCTTGCTTTGCAACAGAAGCCTTGATCACAGCATCTTGGCGTGCCACATAGGCAATCCACTCCATACGATTGATTTCCATCGATATATAACCCCTGAGCTCGTACGTCTCAGAAAAGGGCGTTAAGCAAAAGAATAAATTCTCCGCCGCCAAACAGATATATATTTAACAGAGATCAATCAGTATAGAACAAAATCCAATGTCAGACACACATTCCATTTACAAGTCCGTTCTAGGTCTGAACGAAACTGGAGGCGTCAAATTCCTCGTATATCCGTCCAATCAACACATACGTTTAGACGGCTACTACTTCTGCCCCTTTCCGGTAGCTACTCCGGTCAGGAACCTCAGTAGCGCCCATCCAACCGATACGAAGATCGTCGGTCTTGAATCGTCTTTGCATTTTCCAATTCGAATCGCTCGATAAATTATTTGAAATGAGGGTTAGCTCGGCCTTTTCAAATAATTCACGTCATTAGAATTTAAATCGATTCTTTCTATGGTTATATTATTCGACATCAATCTTTCAGTTCTTTAGTGTTATTTTCGTGTCAAACACATACAACCATCAAATATCAAACAATTCAAGCCCAATTGGTTTATTTGCAATCTACGTTGCTATAATATTTTATAACGATTTTTCGCCATTTTTATTTATTTAAAAATGGCCATATTTAATTAAACGACGTTTCAAGTCGTGCCGTGGTACTGGCGCTGTTTTTCTTCTAATTTGTTTTACACATATCGGAAAATCTAACTGTTGGATTTCTACGAAGTCTATGTCAGTGGGAAGATATTCCCAAAGCGAACCCAACGGTTCCAGTTTCGTGAAAATCCGACGGTCGGATCTCCCACACTAGTCGTTTGAAGTTACGGTTTCAAAATTCGAACTGCAACGTCGTTATTCGATTAAATTTAATTATATTTATATTTATATATAAATATAAATGATTCTGGCGCTGTTTTTCTTCGGATTTAAATTAAACATTCCGGACAATCCAACCGTTGGATTTTTACAAGGTTGGTGCCGTTGGGAAGATATTTCCAAGGTGAACCCAGCGGTAGCGGTTTCGGGAAAATCCGATGGTCGGATTTCTCGTACTAATCGTTTCAAATTACGATTCCGAAACACGAACTGCACGGCCTCTATTCCTTTTAATTATATTTATATTTATATATATTAATATAGTTCATTCTACATTTTCAACTTCGTTTTCACTTCAAATATTTCACTAACGCCTTAATATTTCAAAAAAATTCGCCATAACCTCCTTTGTTCGGGGAGGGGTTTGGAAATTTATTGGGCCGTATTAGGTACCCAATAAATCCTAAAAAGCATTCACATATTTATAGTGATATATTCTGGTGTTTACGGGGGAGCATGTATAGATAATCACTCCAGAGAATAAATTCTCGTCACCCCGTTTCCGTGTGGAAATAAATAGTCCATGTGCCGTATCTAATAACTAGAGCGACGTGATTATTGTCAACTCCAGACCCGTGTGGGGTTTTTATTAATCTGGCCATTTATCGTTATATTTTATATAGTCCATATCAGTCATCAGTTCAACCTGTAGTATATAGTCATCGCCATACAAGCCTCTCGCTCGTGTGGTAAATCTTCCACCTCGTCACACAAACTCCAATTGCTTATGTGGAATATGATGAAGTATGCCTATCGTCAAGAAGTATGCCATGTAGTGTAGTTCAAAATTAATTGTTGCTATCCTATGGCGACGTTTATTATTTCACACAGAATAACCAGCACTCTACATCCAATGGCATTCACAGGAGTTGATATATAAATAAAATTGCGCTGCCAACTCATCAAGGTTTACCTATTTGTCGGGCACGCAAATAATTTCTTTACTCTATAGCTAATCCATTTTTTCTGTTCAAAACATGTATATATATGCAAAACAAAGCCAATAATAATATTTCTAGCAAACTATTATTTATTTTAACACGTGTGTATTTTTATCTAAGCATATTCATGACAAAAGAAATATTTTTATCATCAAAAATATTTATTCGACACGTGTGTATTTTTATCTAAGCATATACATGACAAAAGAAATATTTTTATCAACAAAAATATTTATTCGACACGTGTGTATTTTTATCTAAGCATATACATGACAAAAGAAATATTTTTATCATCAAAAATATTTATTTGACACGTGTGTATTTTTATCTAAGCATATACATGACAAAACAAATATTTTTATCATCAAAAATATTTATTCAACACGTGAATGTTTTTAACACTCTATATTCACAATAAAAATATAGTTTTCATTGTTGATTCATTTTATTTTAAAATACGATAACATTCAACACATGAATTTCAAATCGACGAATGAATTGCAACTCAACACATGAATATTCTATATAGTTTGTATATATATAAAAATGTGATTTTTATCGCTAAAGCTATTTGTTTAAACTCAAATAATATTCAACACATGAATTTCAACTCAACGATTGAATTTCAACTCAACACATGAATATTCGCTATAGTTTTTATATATATATATATATATGTGATTTTTATCGCTAAAGCTATTTGTTTAAATTCAAATAATATTCAACACATGAATTTCAACTCAACGAATGAATTGCAACTCAACACATGAATATTCTATATAGCATATGTAATTTATTTCAACGAATGAAAATTATTCTAACACATAAATGTTTCAGAAAATTTCGGCAGCATAACGGCAGGGTAGTTAAAACCGGGACCGTCCCTAGTACGGCTCCTCGCTCTACCTTAAAACCTCGCGGTTTTTGACAATGGGGATCATGCATCTAGTTCGCACGCAGGCGGCATGTTTTATTTTCAATTCCACAATCCTATTCAAATTTGTTTCAACCACAAGAAGGTATTTTTCAACCACAAAGATATTTTTCAACCATAATATCAACCACAAACAATTATTTCCAACCATTCGTCATACCATATAATATTACGTCAATCACAAGCAATAAATATCGTCCATGGTCTGTGGACGAGGGGAGTGTGTGTATATATATATATATATAATATAATATAATAATTCACTTGCATTTCATCACAATTCAAAGCATATATGTTTCATTCAACGCTTGTATAATTTATACTTCGCTAATATAACTTATACAACACATGTACATGAGGTATACAATGCGTATATAATTTACACTTTGCTTATATAATTTATACAACGCGATTTCATTCACACAAATAGTTTAGATTCCTCACATTGGTTATTGCAGTGCTAAAAATCGTAGGAAGGTCAGAAAAATCTGCGGCTTCTTCTAGAATGTAGAGAGCCTCCTTGCGGTCACGGTGTCTCCTGTTTCATCGAATTTCGATCACGTAGCAAAAAGATACGATTTTTACAAGTTTGCAACACTTTATCGTGTAAAAATCAGTTGAAAATAGGGTAGCCGTATACCTCCTTTGTGCGCTCGAAACTAGGTTTCAATTTTTCGGCTAAACCGTGAAGCGATAGGACGAACGGCCAGTGCTGCGTCGAAGAGGAAGGGAAGAGCTTCCCGGCGCTACCCTTGATGGTCGGATCGATGGTCCCTAGCGACCTCGGCGGCGGCGCAAAGTCCGAGTCTTCTCGGCGCTGTATCTCCCTTAATACTTGACGATAAATTTTGAAGTTGCTATGGATTTGAAGATCTCTGGATGCTCTTCAAAATGGATCTTAGTTTGCTTGATTTCATTGTGTGGTTGTGGAGAAATTGAAGAGAGAAGTTGGGAGCACTTTTCCGCCTTGCGCCTGGAGGATCGATGAGGAAGAAGGATTCTGATTGGTCGGCTCCTTTTTATTTTAATTTTTAATTTATTTATTTCCAAAAATACCCCCTTCCACACTCAAACTCGAAATCAAACCCAACGACTGTCGCCCTAGCTAAATACCCCCATTCCGGACACAATGGGATATGTTTCGTTGGCCAATTCGGCTGTTACAGTCAGTTATTTTTCAAATTAAAATATAAAACATTCGATATTTAATTTGAACGTACATTTCAATTTGCCAGGGCCACAAACTGAATCGAAAAATTCCAGAAAAATAAATCTAGCTTTGTTTTGACGATACGGTCCTAACAAAACCAGTTTCGTCGATTTCTGAGCTCGTTTGAAAAACGGCCATTTTTAGGTCGACCCATTTTAACAGAAATTGACCAATCACATTTTCTTTTGCCCCGAGCTTCAAAAATTATGAAATTTGAAACTTAGCAATAATTTGACATCCCGGACCCAACAAAAGTGGTTTCGTTGAATTCCGAGGTCGTATGCAAAATATCAATTTTCAAGGGCTATATATGATGTATAGCGACCTTTCTGAAAATTCATTTGGCCATAACTTTTGATTTCCGCTATGAAATTTTGATTTTTCGGATTCGTCAGAAAGGTATTCATAAATAGATTTAAATATTTTCAGTTTCGCTAAAATCCGTTATATTTTCCACCCGGTACAGCCAGACAAAGTTTATATTCAAAATTTCAAACTGCAATACTATACCCAATTCTATATTTTATTGAAATTTGCCATTTCAACTATTCAAATTCTTTGGTAATAACCAAATTTAAAATTTTTAAATTGGTTCACATTTTCCGGGTTATTACAATCTCCCCCACTTAAAACTTTTCGTCCTCGAAAAGGAAATAATAGCAAAGTAGGAAATAAAATGTAAATGCAAAGTATTGTAAAGGTACCTTGCACCGGAGTTAGTCAGAGATGTCCACTCCGCATTTGGGGTAGGCTTGTTTAATGCTTTCCTCAGTTTCCCAAGTACAGTCTCTAGGATCACTACTCCACTGCACTTTGACTAGATGAATCTTTTTCCTCCTTAGCTCTCTAGTTTCTTTGCCAACTATCTTTAATGGCTCTCTTCTAAGTGCTAATTCTGGAGTTATGTCAATATCATGTTGCGCTGCTTCTTCCACAACAAGATCTGGATCATAAACATGTTTTCTGAGTTGAGACACGTGGAACACATCATGCATACCAGGCAACCAATTAGGTAATGAAACCCTATATGCAAGAGTTCCAATCCGTTCAAGTATAGGAAAGGGACCAATAAACCTCGGTGCCAACTTCCCAGTGTTGCCAAATCTGATTACTCCCCGCATTGGGGAAACTCTTAAATAAACATAATCGCCAACTGCAAACGATATATCCCTTCTTCTCGCATCAGCATTACTTTTCTGTCGGCTCTGTGCGGTTTTCAATCGCTTCTTAATGAAATCGACTTTATCCGATGCTTCTTGAATCATATCGGGCCATAACACAAGTCTTTTGCCAGGTTCTACCCAACATGCGGGAGATCTGCACGGTCTACCGTATAATGCTTCAAATGGGGACATTCCCAGACTTGCTTGATAGCTATTGTTGTAAGAGAATTCGGCTAAATGTAAGTGATCTTCTCACGAGCCTCCAAAATCAATAACGCAAGCCCGCAGTAAATCTTCTAGAATTCTATTCACCCGCTCGGTTTGGCCGTCTGTCTGAGGGTGATAAGCGGTGCTTAGATTCAATTTGGTTCCCAATTCTGTCTGAAATGCTTCCCAGAATTTGCTAGTAAATAGGGGATCTCCATCACTGACTATATTGAGTGGCACTCCATGTAGTTTAACTATTTCTTTGAAGTAAATCTGTGCTAGACTTTGAGCCGTTCTGTTGGATCGGACAGGTATGAAATGGGCAGTCTTCGTGAAGCGATCTACGATTACCCATATACTGTCGTTTCCTTTTCTAGTTCGAGGCAAGCCATCAATGAAGTCCATCGAGATTTGCTCCCACTTCCATCCTGGAATTTCTAATGGTTGTAATAATCCAGCCAATTTCTGCTGATCGCTCTTAACTAGCTGACAAGTGGGGCATCTGCTAACATATAATGAGATATCTCTTTTCATTGACCTCCACCAGAGTGTGCGTTTGATATAGTTATACATTTTGCTCACACCGGGATGGATACTTAATTTGGATTTGTGGCACTCATCAAGTATTTCTCTTCTGAGCTCTGGAAGATTTGGGATGCAAATCCTGCCCTTTAATCTAAGAACTCCTTTGTCATCGAGTCGGAAACATATGGATTCACCTCCCTTGACTCTCTGACTGACTCTTTGAATGAATTCATCGTCTTTCTGAAGGGTCGAGATCCTGTCAATTAAAGAAGATGTGATGACAAAACTGGCGATGATCTCATTCTTTCTGCTGAGCGCATCTTCTACAACATTGGCTTTCCCTGGAGTGTATAGAATTTATAAATCATATGCCGCAAGGAATTCTAACCAACGCTGTTGTCTCAAATTTAGATCTTTCTGCGTGAATAGATATTTCAAGGATTGATGATCGGTGTATAGTTCGAATTTGTCGCCTAGTAAATAATGCCTCCAGATTCTTAAAGCAAACACGATAGCTAATAACTCAAGATCATGAGTTGCATAGTTTCTTTCATGCGGCTTCAGCTGACGGCTGGCATAAGCGGCCACTTGGCCTTTTTGCATTAATACTGCGCCTAGCCCTCTAATAGAAGCGTCTGTCCATACAGTCAATTCTTGGTTGCCTTCTATAATTGTCAATACTGGAGCGGTTGTCAACTTCAGTTTTAGCTCCTGGAAAGCTTCTTCACATTCGGGAGTCCATTTGAATTTCTCATGCTTCTTTGTAAGCTTTGTCAGTACTCCTGATATCTTTGAAAAATCCTGAACGAATTTCCGATAGTAACTAGCCAATCCAAGGAAACTTCAAACTTCCGTGGGGGTAGTAGGTTGTTTCCAGTTCTGAGTCGTTGTAATTTTGCTTGGATCTACAACAATCCCTTCTTTTGATACGACATGGCCTAGGAACTTAACTTCATCCTGCCAGAAGACACATTTAGAAAATTTAGCTTTCAAGACATTTCTCCTTAGGATTTTCAACACTTGTTCCAAATGTCTTGCATGTTCGTCTTCCGACTTGGAGTAGATTAAAATGTCATCGATGAAGACTAGAACAAATTTATTCAATACACCACGGAACACTCTGTTCATAAGATCAACGAAGTATGCCGGAGCGTTACACAAGCTGAACGGCATTACTAACCATTCGTAGAATAAATCGGGACCCTTGAAGGCTGTCAAAGGAACACAGTCTTCGGCTATACGTAATTGGTGGAAACCTGTAGCTAGGTCCATTCTGGAGAATACTGTTGCTCCATTTAATTGATCTAACAGATCGTCTATACGTGGCAAGGGATATTTGTTCTTCAGTGTCTGCTTATTGGGATCTAGGTAATCAACGCAAAGTCTTAGAGTACCGTCTGATTTCGGGACAAATACTACTGCTGCTCCCCACGCTGAAAAGCTCGGTCTGATCAGACCTTTCCAAAGTAATTCTCGGGTTTGACTACTTAACTCTTCTTTTTCTTTCGGGGCCATTCTTCTAACTGGATGTACTACTGGTCGGGCGTTAGGAATTAGATCTATTCTAAATTAAATCTCTCTTTGCGGCGGTAAGTTTTCTACTTCGTCAAACACATCCGCGTAGTTTCTAACGACCGGTATCTTTTCTATTGAAGGGGGAGTAACTTCTAAAGAAGACCAAAATTCTGTTCTATTTATTTCTGAACCGAGACATGGTATAGTGATATGCCCCGATTTTGTTTCAACTTTCACGATTCTTTCGGCACATCTAACTTCGGCCTTATATTTTGTCAACCAGTCCAGCCCCAGTATAATATCAAATTCGGAAAGGTCCATGACAATCGAATCAAAAGAGAACTTGTAGCAAGAATAGGAGATAGGCACTCTACAGTATGCACTGAGACTAACAGAACCTCTTATCGGGTTTCGAACTTTAATTGGTTCTTTAAGCTTTCTTCGTTTCAATTTTAATTTGTGAACAAGGTTACCAAAAATGAAGCTACGTGATGCACTAGTATCAAAAAGTACAGAAACAGGAATATTTTTAATGGTAAGGGTACCTCCCAAGACGTCGGGTTTACCTGATCCATCGGTGGTAGCTGGTGGGGTCTTCCCGTCATACACATGAGCCACTTGTGCATTCTGCTTCAGAGGACAGTTCCTGCTTTAGTGCCGCTTCTTATGGCGGTTGTAGCATTCGGCTGAGTCATTTGCCTTTGGCTTCCTCGGGGCTTTGCATACATTAGAAAAATGTCCCGGCTTCCCGCAGTTGTAGCAATTTCCTTTGGGGATCTTTCCAAGTTTCTGAGTAGCGGCCGCGGTAATGCTAGACTCGGGTTGATCTGTTGAAGCCTTGCGTTTATTTCCAGCTTGGCTTTTGGCGCGGTCTTAGCTGGCGTGCCTTTCATCCATATCTTCGTAATTGCAAGCCATTTCTACCAATTCTGAAAAGGAGAGTTTGATGTTGCTCATAGCTCTATCATGGTACTTGCGCTTTAGCCCAAATATGAATCTCTTGTTCTTTGCTTTGTTAGTCATAATCAGCTCTGGAGCATAGCGCGACAACTGGGTGAATTTATTCAGGTAATCTTGAATAGAGAGATCTCCTTGCTGGAGATTAGCTAACTGCTCTTGCATCCTCTCTAGAGCCTGCTCAGGTACAAACTTCTCATTGAACATAGTTTTGAATTGCTCCCAGGTTCTGACAGTACCTGCTGCATCCTCTGAGGTAATGGCATCCCACCACAGCTCTGCTTCCTCTTGTAGGAGCCAAATACCAAGTCGTGCTTTGTTGTTGGTTCCCATACCCATGCCTTCAAAGATTTTCTCACAGGTCTTCAACTAAGCTATAGCCTCGGTCAATGTACCAGTGCCAGTAAAGGGTTTTCCCCCAAGGTTCCTGTACCTCTTCGCTACTTTGTCTAGCTCAAAGTCCTCGGTGCTGGTGGCTGAACAATAGGGCCTTCCACAACTACGGGGATATTCCCCCATCCTCCTGCTGCTTCTCCTCGACCTCCACGGCTTCCTCTAGCTGCTGTTGCTCGGGTAGCCATCTAAGAGAATACTGTATAAGCAAGAAAAGAGTCAAGCTCACAGATTTGATAATTTTCATTAATGATAAAGCAGGGGAACATAAGGAAAGATAATGATGATTTACTGATCAAATTGTTTTTCTAATCTACTTAGCTCATTCTAGGACATTGCTAATCCTATCTCTAATGAGCTACTCGCATTAGAACACTACTGATTCTATTCTGACGAGGTGTTTAATGTGTTAGATCCCGGAACTAAGGTTAACCAAAGCTCTGATACCAACTGTGACGATCCCAATATCCGAGGGGCAGTATTAAGGATAATCATTGGAATATAACACATTAATCATCATAGCAGAGTACAGATAATAGCAGAAACAATAAATAGAATAATTTTACGTGGATATGACAGCGGAATCACAACATGTAATAACATCAGAATAGCATAGAGTAGGATATAACTTAGTAAATAAAAAGAAAAGTGATCAGTCATCATCGCCAGAGGCGGAATACATACATGCAGTGAGACATAATAAGGGTATCAGTCTACATCGCCGAAGGCGGTACATATACATATAATAAGAAATACGGAAAGTAAATCCGTCTGCATCGCCCGTGGCGGAATCATAATATAAGTATAGTAATGGCGGAAAAAGTCAAAGTCGTCTCTGTGAAGTCAGCCTCGCCATAAGCCAAAAATGCACTCTATGCAGCAGTGCAGAGCCAAAAACAACCTGTCATCTGTGTACTAGGCTACCCATGTGAAAATAAGGGCACCCGCGTTTGCAAAGTGAAACAAAAAACGAGTCAGTCATGGGGACTGGTATGAGGAATCTATTTAATAGTTTAAACAACAGTAATAAGCAAATCATAGAACCACGCCACTTTCGCGGAACGGGTTTACTCCAGTGATTGCTAGTGCATTTAAAACAAAGTAAATTCTTTTAAATCAATGCAATGCTTTTTGAAATAATGGAGCCATTATAAGACTCAGGTCCCATCATACAATGCAACGCAAGCCGGAGGATAGAGTTTTACCTTATAATAGCCAAATATGCTTGATACGTATAATGCAAAATCTTTTGATATTATTACTAGTGCATATATGTTTCAAAACGAATAGCATCATAAATATCAATCATAGACGGCATAGCTACCATATACTATGTCGCCATACTAGTTCTACAATCGAGTCCGTTGTTTCGTATTGGAAATTGGATTTTTGTCATGAGTCGAGGCAAGGGGCAAGCTCCTCTCCGCTTTGAGACACTCTAGCAAATGCGTCAGGACTACACACTCTGGGTAACCCCGGGATGCTTCAGGGCCGGTCCTCTCTTACGTTTGAGGATTGGCAATTCCTGAACACACGTTTCTCGGTCCTTACAGACCTATAATCGAGGCGCCTCGCATTCCAACAACCACATAGGTGAAAAATAGATATAAATGTCAGGGCTGGTAAGTCACTGACACCACCATAGCTAGAAAGAAACGTCGTGCTCTCCCTGCAGTCCGTATCCCGTTTTTAACACATACCGGGGTGTGAGGCTCGCGAATCTACGAAATACACAAAGCTAGGCCACGTAGACCGTGCTTTGATCATCTTCCACAAGACTTTGCTTTGCAACAGAAGCCTTGATCATAGCATCTTGGCGTGCCACATAGGCAGTCCACTCCATACGATTGATTTCCATCGATATATAACCCCTGAGCTCGTACGTCTCAGAGAAGGGCGTTAAGCAAAAGAATAAATTCTCCGCCGCCAAACAGATATTTTTTTAACAGAGATCATTCTGTATAGAACAAAATCCAATGTCAGACGCACATTCCATTTACAAGTCCGTTCTGGGTCTGAACGAAACCGGAGGCGTCAAATTCCTCGTATATCCGTCCAATCAACACATACGTTTAGACGGCTACTACTTCTGTCCCTTTCCGGTAGCTACTCCGGTCAAGAACCTCAGTAGCGCCCATCCAACCGATACGAAGATCGTCAGTCTTGAATCGTCTTTGCATTTTCCAATTCGAATTGCTCGATAAATTATTTGAAATGAGGGTTAGCTCGGCCTTTTCAAATAATTCACGTCATTAGAATTTAAATCGATTCTTTCTATGGTTATATTATTCGACATCCATCTTTCAGTTCTTTAGTGTTATTTTCGTGTCAAACACATACAACCATCAAATATCAAACAATTCAAGCCCAATTGGTTAATTTGCAATCTATGTTGCTATAATATTTTATAACGATTTTTCGCCATTTTTATTTATTTAAAAATGGCCATATTTAATTAAACGACGTTTCAGGTCGTGCCATGGCACTGGCATTGTTTTTCTCCTAATTTGTTTTACACATATCGGAAAATCTAACGGTTGGATTTCTACGAAGTCTATATCAGTGGGAAGATATTCCCAAAGCGAACCCAACGGTTTCAGTTTCGTGAAAATCCGATGGTCGGATCTCCCACACTAGTCGTTTGAAGTTACGGTTTCAAAATTCGAACTACAGCGTCGTTATTCGATTAAATTTAATTATATTTGTATTTATATATAAATATAAACGATTCTGGCGCTGTTTTTCTTCGGATTTAAATTAAACATTCCGGACAATCCAACCGTTGGATTTTTACAAGGTTGGTGCCGTTGGGAAGATATTTTCAAGGCGAACCCAGCGGTTGCGGTTTCGGGAAAATCCGATGGTCGGATTTCTCGTACTAATCGTTTCAAATTACGATTCCGAAACACGAACTGCACGGCCTCTATTCCTTTTAATTATATTTATATTTACATATATAAATATAGTTCATTCTACATTTTCAACTTCGTTTTCACTTCAAATATTTCACTAAAGCCTTAATATTTCGAAAAATTTCGCCATAACCTCCTTTGTTCGGGGAGGGGTTTGGAAATTTATTGAGCCGTATTATGTACCCAATAAATCCTAAAAAGCATTCACATATTTATAGTGATATATTCTGGTGTTTACGGGGGAGCATGTATAGATAATCACTCCAAAGAAGAAATTCTCATCACCCCATTTCCGTGTGGAAATAAATAGTCCATGTGCCGTATCTAATAACTAGAGCGACGTGATTATTGTCAACTCCAGACCTGTGTGGGGTTTTTTATTAATCTGGCCATTTATCATTATATTTTATATAGTCCATATCAGTCATCAGTTCAACCTGTAGTATATAGTCATCGCCATACAAACCTCTCGCTCGTATGGTAAATCTTCCACCTCGTCACACAAGCTCCAATTGCTTATGTGGAATATGATGAAGTATGCCTACCGTCAAGAAGTATGCCATGTAGTGTAGTTGAAAATTAATTGTTACTATCCTACGGCGACGTTTATTATTTCACATAGAATAACCAGCACTCCGCATCCAATGGCATTCACAGGAGTTGATATATAAATAAAATTGCGCAGCCAACTCATCAAGGTTTACCTATTTGTCGGGCACGCAAATAATTTCTTTACTCTACAGCTAATCCATTTTTCCTGTTCAACACATGTATATATATGCAGAACAAAGCTAATAATAATATTTCTAGCAAACTATTGTTTATTTCAACACGTGTGTATTTTTATCTAAGCATATTCATGACAAAAGAAATATTTTTATCATCAAAAATATTTATTTGTCACGTGTGTCTTTTTATCTAAGCATATACATGACAAAAGAAATATTTTTATCAGCAAAAATATTTATTCGACACGTGTGTATTTTTATCTAAGCATATACATGACAAAAGAAATATTTTTATCATCAAAAATATTTATTCGTCACGTGTGTATTTTTATCTAAGCATATACATGACAAAAGAAATATTTTTATCATCAAAAATATTTATTCAACACGTGAATGTTTTTAACACTCTATATTCACAATAAAAATATAGTTTTCATTGTCGATTCATTTTATTTTAAAATACGATAACATTCAACACATGAATTTCAAATCGACGAACGAATTGCAACTCAACACATGATTATTCTATATAGTTTGTATATATATAAAAATGTGATTTTATCGCTAAAGCTATTTGTTTAAATTCAAATAATATTCAACACATGAATTTCAACTCAACGAATGAATTGCAACTCAACACATGAATATTCGCTATAGTTTTTATATATATATATATATATATATATATATATATAAATGTGATTTTTATCGCTAAAGCTATTTGTTTAAATTCAAATAATATTCAACACATGAATTTCAACTCAACGAATGAATTGCAACTCAACACATGAATATTCGCTATAGTTTATATATATATATATATATATATATATATATATATATATATAAATGTGATTTTTATCGCTAAAGCTATTTGTTTAAATTCAAATAATATTCAACACATGAATTTCAACTCAACGAATGAATTGCAACTCAACACATGAATATTCTATATAGCATATGTAATTTATTTCAACGAATGAAAATTATTCTAACACATAAATATTTCAGAAAATTTCGGCAGCATAACGGCAGGGTAGTTAAAACCGGGACCGTCCCTAGTACGGCTCCTCGCTCTACCTTAAAACCTCGTGATTTTTGACAATGGGGATCATGCATCTAGTTCGCACGCAGGCGGCATGTTTTATTTTCAATTCCACAATCCTATTCTATTTTGTTTCAACCACAAGAGGGTATTTTTCAACCACAAAGGTATTTTTCAACCATAATATCAACCACAAACAATTATTTCCAACCATTCGTCATACCATATAATATTACGTCAATCACAAGCAATAAATATCGTCCATGGTCTGTGGACGAGGGGAGTATATATATATAATATAATAATTCACTTGCATTTCATCACAATTCAAAGCATATATGTTTCATTCAACGCTTGTATAATTTATACTTCGCTAATACAACTTATACAACACATGTACATGAGGTATACAATGCGTATATAATTTACACTTTACTTATATAATTTATACAACGCGATTTCATTCACACAAATAGTTTAAATTTCTCACATTGGTTATTGCAGTGCTAAAAATCGTAGGAAGGTCAGAAAAATCCGCGGCTTCTTCTAGAATGTAGAGAGCCTCCTTGTGGTCATGGTGTCTCCTGTTTCATCGAATTTCGATCACATAGCAAAAAGATACGATTTTTACAAGTTTGCAACACTTTATAGTGTAAAAATCAGTTGAAAATAGAGTAGCCGTATACCTCCTTTGTGCGCTCAAAACTAGGTTTCAATTTTTCGGCTAAACCGTGAAGCGATAGGACGAACGGCCAGTGCTGCGTCGAAGAGGAAGGGAAGAGCTTCCCGGCGCTACCCTTGATGGTTGGATCGATGGTCCCTAGCGACCTCGGCGGCGGCGCAAAGTCCGAGTCTTCTCGGCGCTGTATCTCCCTTAATACTTGACGATAAATTTTGAAGTTGCTATGGATTTGAAGATCTCTGGATGCTCTTCAAAATGGATCTTAGTTTGCTTGATTTTGTTGTGTGGTTGTGGAGAAATTGCAGAGAGAAGTTGGGAGCACTTTTCCGCCTTGCGCCTGGAGGATCGATGAGGAAGAAGGATTCTGATTGGTCGGCTCCTTTTTATTTTAATTTTTAATTTATTTATTTCCCAAAATACCCCCTTCCATACACGAACTCGAAATCAAACCCAACGACTATTGCCCCTAGCTAAATACCTCCATTCCGGACACAATGGGATATGTTTCGTTGGCCAATTCGACTGTTACAGTCAGTTATTTTTCAAATTAAAATATAAAACATTCGATATTTAATTTGAACGTATATTTCAATTTGCCAGGGCCACAAACTGAATCGAAAAATTCCAGAAAAATAAATCTAGCTTTGATTTGATGATACGGTCCTAACAAAACCAGTTTCGTCGAATTCTGAGCTTGTTTGAAAAATGGCCATTTTTAGGTCGACCCATTTTAACAGAAATTGACCAATCACATTTTCTTTTGCCCCGCTCACATACTAGCTTCAAAAATTATGAAATTTGAAACTTAGCAATAATTTGACATCCCCGACCCAACAAAAGTGGTTTCGTCGAATTCCGAGGTCGTATGCAAAATATCAATTTTCAAGGGCTATATATGCTATATATCGACCTTTCTGAAAATTCATTTGGCCATAACTTTTGATTTCCGTTATGAAATTTCGATTTTTCAGATTCGTTAGAAAGGTATTCATAAACAGATTTAAATATTTTCAGTTTCGCTAAAATCCGTTATATTTTCCACCCGGTACAACCAGACAAAGTTTATATTCAAAATTTCAAGCTGCAATTCCATACCCAATTCTATATTTTATTGAAATTTGCCATTTCAACTATTCAAATTCTTTGGTAATAACCAAATTTAAAATTTTTAAATTGGTTCACATTTTCCGGGTTATTACAAAATGGATGGTGTTTCTGGCATTGTATTCCTTTACATTGTATTCGTTGATCTCTGCTAAATATATATCTGTTTGGCGGCGGAGAATTTATTCTCTTGCTTAACACCCTTCTCTGAGACATACGAGCTCAGAGGTTATATATTGGTAGAAATCAGTGGTACGATATGGATTGATAGTGTGGCATGCTGAGATGCAGTGATCCAGACTTTTGTTGAAAAGCAAAGTTTGGTAGATGATGATCAAAGCGCAGCTTTAATATAGCATGGCTTTGTGTATAGCGTTGATTCGCGAGCCTCACACCCCGGTATGCTGGTAAACTGATGGTTTGATTAGTATGCTTTTTAGTGGATGGGCACCTTAGTGGTGTCGTGGATTCGATCGACCGAGATGAGCTTAGTGCTCAGGGATAGAGTAAGCGGTGTTTTCTCTCGTTGGGACGTAAGCCGCTGTGATACTCTGGTCCCAAAAGTGCGGATGTGCAGACAGTGTTATCTGTTGCTGGGACGTAAGCCGTGGGGAATTGCACCACGTGATCGATCTTTCGACTCAGGAGCCACCATGATGGAAATCCAATTTTCCAATACCCCTCTCATATGCATAATTACCTTATAATCGGGTAACCTAAGATCTGATACCAAATGTAACAACCCGCCTAGAATGGGCCTAAATTTCGACCTAGAAAAGGCCCATCAAAACTTAGAACCATTCTAAATGGGTCGTTAGTTCTTGTAAGGAATTACATTTTCACAGATAATATATACCTATACTTTGAATGAAAATCCCACACATTGGACAGAGAAACTATAATACTGAAATAAGATGTACCACTTTATTCAAAACACAGAATTCCAACAAAAAGGCCAAGATTACATTTGTTACATGGGTACATCAAATAATTCATTCTAAAAAATTTCCATAAGAAGTAAAGAAATAAATTCTAATAATAGTATGATGACTTCGTCTTTGTCGTCAACTTCCATATGATTTCGTTAATGGGTTTGGAAACACCCCACCTCCGTTAGGGTCACTCTCAAAGGGAATGCCCTAATTTTGGTGGAGGTTTATAAGTATAAGTCACAGATATACAAGACAGATATAATAACACATATTTTTGAAAAGCGGAAAACAACAACTTTTATTTCTTCAAAATACGTGTTACACAAACCATGCCATAATACTTCCCAAAATCATAACTGTCTTGATTACATTATTTAAAGAAGCATGAAGAAAACATAAATAAACTGCAAAGTCCCCTAATTGCTGTCCAAAGCCATAGTCCAAAACGGAAAAGATCCAAGCAATACATTCTTTCTCTTCAAGCTGGATGTGAAAACTGGTCAAGCTGCGGTATTCCCTCCCTAAGAACCTGGGGGGGGGGGGAACGGAAGAAAAAGAGGCGAAAGGAAAAAGGGTCAGTCATAAAGACTGAGTAAGTTCTAGTGACTTTCAGTGTAGAAACGGTTAAAACAACCTGTCATGTATGAACTGGAACTGAACTTAAGAATGGTGTCAAGGTGAACAAGATAGACTAAGGTGATCAGGATAAGTCAAGACAAGTCAAGTAAAGCATCACATGTTCGAGATTCGTTGCATCGACTGTACTAGTATACTAAGCCCATATCACAAGTTAATCACGAAATAAATCCCACGGCCCAATGTCATGAAATGACCCTGAAACGGGGTTTGACCCAAGTACAGGGTCCTACGGAGCGATTATCTAGTCGGTCGGCTCCCTACAAGTTCTAGCTCGTCAAGTGCCGTGTCATACGGCTAATCACGAATGTAGTCACCTGTGCTGGGTCCACCTTCGGGTGTATCAGCCCTAGGGTGTCAACCCCGGACACGATTCAAGATGCACAGATAAATCTACGGATACCCAGTTTCTGCCTCGGATACGTGCACGATCGTAGTCCACCGAACCTACACTGGCGTACCCCACTGCCGTCGTTCACCTCTTACAATCAGCCCAGTAATCGTGCCCCACCCGGCCTAGCCCCAGGGTACCTTGATACATCTAGAGGGTTACTGCTGAAAGGGGTCGTTTCTAGGGTTTCGCCTAATAGATTAGGTCATGTAATTCGTGACCTAACCCGCCTAACAGATTAAGTCATGTAATTCGTGACTTAATCCTTTTCCAGTCTAGTCATGTCAAGATGGTTAAGTATGTCATTTCAGTTCACGACTTAACCCGCCTACGTGTCATGTCAAGTTGGCTAAGTGTTGTCGTTTTCAAGTTCATGACTTAGCCCTACAAATTGTGTTCAAGTTGGTTAAGTTGTCTTTTCATGTTCATGACTTAACCCTAATTGGCATTAATTGATTCGTTAATGCACCGAACCACTCACATTGGATCCTATTGTTCGTAGCCACTGGATTTGTCGGGCGGTTCCGGGCAGGTTTACGCTACGAACTCAACCCAACCTCGGGTTTCAAGCGCGATGTGATCAACTACCCACATTGGATCCTATTGTTTGTAGCAACTGGATTTGCCGGGCGGTTCCGGGCAGATTTACACTACAAACTCAACCCAACCTCGAGTTGGCCACTTTCTTGTTTTCTAAAGTCATGCCCATGTTCTTATCAGATTTTGCTATTTCCACATCATGTTCATATATCAACTTCGTGCCCAAATAAGGCATGTTTAAAGTCAAGTTATGGCATGTTCAAGTCAAGTTTTCGTGCCATATTTCATGTTCTACTTATGCCAAATTTCACAGTTTATGCTTATAATTAATTCAAGTTTTGCCTATTCTACCCAATCGTATCCCCAACGTATATAAACGTACTTCGTTCACAAGCATAAACAATTCAAGAGATAAAGGGGAATAACACCAAATATGTGATAGGCATATGTGACAATTCCAACATCACTTGCATAATAAACAGGCTATAACATATCACATGGTTTCAATACTAGCATGATGATAACTTGGCATAGTAATGATTCCAACTTAATTTAACATGATGGTTTCAACTTTACATCATAGGCATAATAATCATTGCGGGCATAATAATAATTTTATTATAAACATGAAACATTAAAGGCATAGTAATCCTAATAGGCATAGTGGATTCCAATTTAGCATTTTTAACATAATAATTCTCATAGACATAATGATTCCAATTTATCATAATGATTCTCATCTAACATTATAAACATAATGGTTCCAACTTAGCATTTTTAACATAATGATCCTCAACTAACATTATAGACATAATGATTCCAATTTAGCGTTTTTAACATAATGATTCTCAACTAACATTATAAAATGATTCTCAACTAACATTATAGACATAATGATTCCAATTTAGCGTTTTTAACATAATGATTCTCAACTAACATTATTGACATAATGATTCCAATTTAGCGTTTTTAACATAATGATTCTCAACTAACATTATAGACATAACGATTCCAAATTTAGCGTTTTTAACATAATGATTCTCAATTAACATTATAGACATAATGATTCCAATTTAGCATTTTTAACATATCTAACATTATAAACATAATAATTCCAATTTTTCATTATAACCCAGCAATACCCAATTTTTCATTAATCGTGATGGGTATATTAACATCACAGGCATAATTCCATCAATAGTAATAGCCATGGTTTAATTAGTATCATAGGCATGGTTTAATCAACATAAAGATTTCAATAAACATAGTGATTCCATGGACATGTATTAGTCCAACTTGCCAAACAATTAAGCCTAAGTGATTCATAACAACATCAAAATCATGACAAGTTTAACTTGCAACGTTGCCATAGCAATATCCCCAAATTATAATTCAAAGATAAACAATATAAACAATGGATTAACAATAGTTCCTAAATCCGGTTTCAATTCATGGCATGTCCATATTGTTTTAGCGTTTTTGCCTAAAAAGTAACATAGAACTTACAATATGAAGCAAATAATCCAAATAAAAATCCCAAATCAATTAGTCCCAAATTCGTTGTCTAAAGCGTCGTAGTTGTTGTAGCTTCTAGTTGTAGCCTTCAAGAATCGTCCTCCATCTTCTATAATTTTATTCTTTGTATTCTTAATTCAGAGCTCTAGGTTTAATGGCGGGGGCCTGAAGCTAAAATGAAATAGTATGATTTAGGCTAGGTCTTAGGTCCTTTTTATAGGTGAATAGGGTGATTTAGAGCCTTCAGATCAGTCCAGAAGTCATCAGAATCGCACAGCTCGAATACACATCATCTAGTCACTCAAAAGAAGACACGTCACCTCAAAACACTCCAGAATTCGGTGCTGGATTTGTACGGGCGCACTTGGCAGGTGCGCTAGTGTATTTTTGTACTGGCGCACTTCACACGTGCGCCAGTGTATTCTGGACTGTTTTCGGTTTTTCTGCCTAACTTCGTTCGTCCATATCTTCTTCATACGGTATCCGATTTTCGAAAACTCGGACTCTATTTCGCGTATTTTTCCGAGACGAATGCAATGGCGTAACCCGTTTCCCTTGATTTCATCATTTATAATTAATTATACTTTAATTCGTGAAGCTTATTGTTATAGAATTCACGGGGTGTTACATTCTCCCCCACTTAAAAGGATTTCGTCCCCGAAATCTTCAAGTTCAGGAAGAATGTACATCCTAACATCCAAACAACCATCTACTCATCCATCAAACACGAGCATCCATTGTCCTTAAAAAAACTTCTAATGCTTTATGATCATATGCGAAGTGTGTGTATATGTTCCTTAGCTAATGCTAATGATCAGGCCTGATTGATCTTCTAAATGCAAAATATGTTTAGTGAAATGAATCCAATATGTATGCAAATTTTTCCTATTATAATTCATAATTTCTACATGAGTGCTCGAACATTCAATCATATGCAACAACCAAATGATAGCACAACCAAGTTTCCAAAATAAACACTCATGCATATGCAACATGAAAATGTGTCTGAGCCGATCTAGTGCCTAATGTGTATTCATGCATCCACGAGCAACCACTTGCGACCACTTGCAACCATTTCGCAATCATAACATGTTTCAATTACATGTTTACATCCAAAAAGATTCTAACTATGGTTCTCAAGATAGGATCGAGGAGAGAATTAAGATAAAACAAAGCATCTAGAATAGGTTAACGATGTACCGCCAGAAGGTCCGGTCTGCTTCTCAGGGCAGTCTTTGCTAATGTGTCCAGTCTTCCCACAATGAAAACATTCACCTTGCTTTCTCTTCCTCTTTCTACAATCCTTGGCTATGTGCCCTTCCGTACCACAGTAATTGCATTTCCTTTAATCACGTGAGTTGTTGTTCTTGCCTCCTTTCTCGGAGTCTACCTTCTTATTCTTAGAATCGTTGGACTTGACCTCTTTCTTCCCTTGAGAGTTTTCTGCCTCTGTCTCCTTCTTGCCCTTATCTTCCTCGTTCAGCAATGCCATCTGCACCAACCTTTCGTACGTAGCTCCCTTGGGTATATGGGTCATGGCCAAACTATGTAATGGCTCATTCAACCCTTTGACAAAGCGGAGAGCCTTCTTGTGCGGGGTGTTGACTAGGTCCAGTCTGAACCTAGCCAGCTCATCGAATTGATTAACATACTCTTTGACTGTCATATTCCCTTGCTTAAGAAATAAGAATTTTTCCAACTGAAGACTTCTTTCAGCTTCTGAGAGAAATTTAGCCTCAAACCTTGCCCTAAAGTCCTCCCATGTTTCCACTGGTCTTTCTGCATTAGTGACTTCCCACCAGTAGGAAGCCTCGCCCTTTAGTAGCCACACTGCCAGTTGTACTTTCTGCCTATCTTCTACCTCAAAGATGACGAATAAGTCCTCGGTTTCTTTCAGCCAATTTCTAGCTGCCACGAAGGACTCGGTTCCATGAAAGTCCTTTCCTCCCATAGCCTTAAAATCTTTACATATCTTAGCAAAAGTGTTTCCCTGCGGAGGAGGTGGAGGAAGAGGTGCTGCTGCAGCTGGATGATTTCCTGCAGCTGGTGGAGGAGGAACGGTAGGACCTGGCTGGGTGGCCCTTGCTTCTAAGAATCGTCTAAACCAACCAGGTATTGGTACACCCTCTGGCAAGTTAAGTTCTTCGGACATGCTGAAACAAGAAGGGTAGATTCAAAACGAAGGATAAGAGATAACACCTATGGCTTTGGGGGACTTTGCCTTTTTAAAATAAAATAATATTTTATCTTTTAAAAATGCTTCTTTAAATTTTCTTTTGAAAATAAATTTTCAAAACTTTTTATCTTATCTGGTAAACCTATGCTCTGATACCAAGTGAAACACCCCACCTCCGTTAGGGTCACTCTCAAAGGGAATGCCCTAATTTTGGTGGAGGTTTATAAGTATAAGTCACAGATATACAAGACAGATATAATAACACATATTTTTGAACAGCGGAAAACAACAACTTTTATTTCTTCAAAATACGTGTTACACAAACCATGCCATAATACTTCCCAAAATCATAACTGTCTTGATTACATTATTTAAAGAAGCATGAAGAAAACATAAATAAACTGCAAAAGTCCCCTAATTGCTGTCCAAAGCCATAGTCCAAAACGGAAAAGATCCAAGCAATACATTCTTTCTCTTCAAGCTGGATGTGAAAACTGGTCAAGCTGCAGTATTCCCTCCTTGAGAACCTGGGGGGGGGGGAACGGAAGAAAAAGAGGCGAAAGGAAAAAGGGTCAGTCATAAAGACTGAGTAAGTTCAAGTGACTTTCAGTGTAGAAACGGTTAAAACAACCTGTCATGTATGAACTGGAACTGAACTTAAGAATGGTGTCAAGGTGAACAAGATAGACTAAGGTGATCAGGATAAGTCAAGACAAGTCAAGTAAAGCATCACATGTTCGAGATTCGTTGCATCGACTGTACTAGTATACTAAGCCCATATCACAAGTTAATCACGAAATAAATCCCACGGCCCAATGTCATGAAATGACCCTGAAACGGGGTTTGACCCAAGTACAGGGTCCTACGGAGCGATTATCTAGTCGGTCGGCTCCCTACAAGTTCTAGCTCGTCAAGTGCCGTGTCATACGGCTAATCACGAATGTAGTCACCTGTGCTGGGTCCACCTTCGGGTGTATCAGCCCTAGGGTGTCAACCCCAGACACGATTCAAGATGCACAGATAAATCTACGGATACCCAGTGTCTGCCTCGGATACGTGCACGATCGTAGTCCACCGAACCTACACTGGCGTACCCCACTGCCGTCGTTCACCTCTTACAATCAGCCCAGTAATCGTGCCCCACCCGGCCTAGCCCCAGGGTACCTTGATACATCTAGAGGGTTACTGCTGAAAGGGGTCGTTTCTAGGGTTTCGCCTAATAGATTAGGTCATGTAATTCGTGACCTAACCCGCCTAACAGATTAAGTCATGTAATTCGTGACTTAATCCTTTTCCAGTCTAGTCATGTCAAGATGGTTAAGTATGTCATTTCAGTTCACGACTTAACCCGCCTACGTGTCATGTCAAGTTGGCTAAGTGTTGTCGTTTTCAAGTTCATGACTTAGCCCTACAAATCGTGTTCAAGTTGGTTAAGATGTCTTTTCATGTTCATGACTTAACCCTAATTGGCATTAATTGATTCGTTAATGCACCGAACCACTCACATTGGATCCTATTGTTCGTAGCCACTGGATTTGCCGGGCGGTTCCGGGCAGGTTTACGCTACGAACTCAACCCAACCTCGGGTTTCAAGCGCGATGTGACCAACTACCCACATTGGATCCTATTGTTTGTAGCAACTGGATTTGCCGGGCGGTTCCGGGCAGATTTAAACTCCAAACTCAACCCAACCTCGAGTTGGCCACTTTCTTGTTTTCTAAATTCATGTCCATGTTCTTATCAGATTTTGCTATTTCCACATCATGTTCATATATCAACTTCGTGCCCAACTAAGGCATGTTTAAAGTCAAGTTATGGCATGTTCAAGTCAAGTTTTCGTGCCATATTTCATGTTCTACTTATGCCAAATTTCACAGTTTATGCTTATAATTAATTCAAGTTTTGCCTATTCTACCCAATCGTATCCCCAACGTATATAAACGTACTTCGTTCACAAGCATAAACAATTCAAGAGATAAAGGGGAATAACACCAAATATGTGATAGGCATATGTGACAATTCCAACATCACTTGCATAATAAACAGGCTATAACATATCACATGGTTTCAATACTAGCATGATGATAACTTGGCATAGTAATGATTCCAACTTAATTTAACATGATGATTTCAACTTTACATCATAGGCATAATAATCATTGCGGGCATAATAATAATTTTATTATAAACATGAAACATTAAAGGCATAGTAATCCTAATAGGCATAGTGGATTCCAATTTAGCATTTTTAACATAATAATTCTCATAGACATAATGATTCCAATTTATCATAATGATTCTCATCTAACATTATAAACATAATGGTTCCGACTTAGCATTTTTAACATAATGATCCTCAACTAACATTATAGACATAATGATTCCAATTTAGCGTTTTTAACATAATGATTCTCAACTAACATTATAAAATGATTCTCAACTAACATTATAGACATAATGATTCCAATTTACCGTTTTTAACATAATGATTCTCAACTAACATTATAGACACAATGATTCCAATTTAGCGTTTTTAACATAATGATTCTCAACTAACATTATAGACATAACGATTCCAAATTTAGCGTTTTTAACATAATGATTCTCAATTAACATTATAGACATAATGATTCCAATTTAGCATTTTTAACATATCTAACATTATAAACATAATAATTCCAATTTTTCATTATAACCCAGCAATACCCAATTTTTCATTAATCGTGATGGGTATATTAACATCACAGGCATAATTCCATCAATAGTAATAGCCATGGTTTAATTAGCATCATAGGCATGGTTTAATCAACATAAAGATTTCAATAAACATAGTGATTCCATGGACATGTATTAGTCCAACTTGCCAAACAATTAAGCCCAAGTGATTCATAACAACATCAAAATCATGACAAGTTTAACTTGCAACGTTGCCATAGCAATATCCCCAAATTATAATTCAAAGATAAACAATATAAACAATGGATTAACAATAGTTCCTAAATCCGGTTTCAATTCATGGCATGTCCATATTGTTTTAGCGTTTTTGCCTAAAAAGTAACATAGAACTTACAATATGAAGCAAATAATCCAAATAAAAATCCCAAATCAATTAGTCCCAAATTCGTTGTCTAAAGCGTCGTAGTTGTTGTAGCTTCTAGTTGTAGCCTTCAAGAATCGTCCTCCATCTTCTATAATTTTATTCTTTGTATTCTTAATTCAGAGCTCTAGGTTTAATGGCGGGGGCCTGAAGCTAAAATGAAATAGTATGATTTAGGCTAGGTCTTAGGTCCTTTTTATAGGTGAATAGGGTGATTTAGAGCCTTCAGATCAGTCCAGAAGTCATCAGAATCGCACAGCTCGAATACACATCATCTAGCCACTTAAAAGAAGACACGTCACCTCAGAACACTCCAGAATTCGGTGCTGGATTTGTACGGGCGCACTTGGCAGGTGCGCTAGTGTATTTTTGTACTGGCGCACTTCACAAGTGCGCCAGTGTATTCTGGACTGTTTTCGGTTTTTCTGCCTAACTTCGTTCGTCCATATCTTCTTCATACGGTATCCGATTTTCGAAAACTCGGACTCTATTTAGCGTATTTTTCCGAGACGAACGCAATGGCGTAACCCATTTCCCTTGATTTCATCATTTATAATTAATTATACTTTAATTTGTGAAGCTTAATGTTATAGAATTCACGGGGTGTTACAGGTTTTACCCCGTATACTGACCTATTGGATATGTTAAGGAGAGGGGTCAAAACTTAAAGTTCAGTGTGATAGAAATATGGTGTTTTTTTAGCATAATTTTTTTTATCATAGATAGAAATATGGTGTTAACTTGAAGTCCATACCCTATATTTTTAGCAGGTTACAAATGAGAAGGTATGTCTATGTAGCACGCTACTTTCATACAAACACCAAGTATAAAACCAATGAGGTAGATTCCCAAGACAATCGCTCATTAGTGTTTTTAGGATGAAGACCCGACGAGTTGGGCATTCTCGGTCACTTATGGCCCTATTAAAGGTGTGTTCTTATTATCACTTATAACTTTGAGGCGGACCCTAGCTCCTTAAGAACCCATCCTAATACGTTAATGTTCTTAAGTCTATACTCTCAATTGTAATATGAGAAGTAGTATTGTGAAAGTTACTACTTAACTGATATCACACTAGAATACCTATGTCAATTAAGACTGCACTTAGGCGGTTGGTGAGCATGCAATGGCCACATATCTTTTATATACAAATTATGTCCCTAGTTGAAACCTTACAAGTTTCTAGAGAAAGTGGAAATCCCCGTGAACAACCCTAATCCATTACCGCTTATGCTTGTCCAGTTTTCGAGAAGGAGGGTCCAAAGACTTACCTCGAATCTAATAAGGCTGGGTCCCCTGACTTTGGTTCCTCTCCCAGGAATAAACCTTCGGAGGTATCCTAGTCCTAACCACTTAATACCCAAGTAAGATAAGAAGAGATTCATCTACTTAAGACCTTCTCAAGGCATTATAAACCTTCCTATTTTCACATACAATAGACTTATTTATATACACACATATACTTATATATACACCCTAGACCTCTCACATTAGACCGTATACCATTGGATAAGCCGGGCGATTCTGGGCAGTCTTCTACTAAAAGCATGTTTAACCTCGTGTCATAGTGCAATAAGTTTGAATGTCCCATGACACCCGGACCTCTCACATTAGTTGGGCCTACTTGTGGTTGCTGGATTTGCCGGTCGGTTCCTGGAAGGCTTATACAACAAGTGGCAACTAATCTCATGTCTGTGTGTCGCTATTAAATATGTAAACCCATTCTATACACACACAAAAGCAATATATATATATATATATATGTGTGTGTGTGTGTGTGTGTATTAGGACATTTCAAATTCGAATTCAATTCTAATCGCATTTATTAAGTTAATATAACATTAATCACGATGATTACGTTTATATAAGTGTAATAATTATAACGCCTAAATAACGCTAATGTTCGTATGAACGAGAAAACGTTCTAACGAGATAGCAATTGCCAGTTTGTCCTAAATTAAGGTATACAAGTTAATTTTCCATATTTTTGGCAGCTACAATTCAGGCATGATAACATAATAACGAAACAACAGATAATAGTGAATGGCAAATATACAGACAAATTTCAACTTGCATCCTAGGCCTATTGGAAAGATCTTAATAATGGATTAAGAATAGAGCATAACATACACATATAATATATACATGTATGTTTATAAGTTCTGCTTTATCAAATTCACCGCTTTTTGGTGTTTTGCACATAAAAACGTTTACATTTGATATAATTCAAGTATGAATAGGTTTGGATTCAAAAGTAGAATCCAAACCTAAACAAATCATGGAACAACTAAATTTAAACACTTTTAGGCAATAATCACTGTTTACATATGGGTGGATTACACAAAGTAGAAATAGCAACAACATCCCTTTCATTCTCAATCAAATATTATGATCCAAAATTCATAACCTGTAACAACATGAATTTTTAACGACATTAAAGAAGATAAATTAAAGAATAAATATTTTAATATTAAGAATTAAAGGAAATTGATTATGTCACTACGTCTGTCTTGAAATTCTGGTCGGGATAGACATCTAGCTTGCGTAAAACAGATCACATATGAAGAAGTTACGGACGATAGAAAGTTGAAAATCAGAACCGGATATAACTGGTGCATTTGCCAGGTGGGCCAAGTCAATTTTGCACTGGCGCACCTATAAAGTGCACCCAGAACAGTTTCTGGGTATTCGGGCCTTTTTCGAGTGAGTGACGACCCGTGACCTGACATAATTCCATTAGGACTGATGTGGCATCCGAATTGTGTAACCCAGCAGCTTTAAATATATCTTATATCCTTTGTTTTGTTCACAAAGAAACAATGGTGGCCGGACTCTGCTGGATTCTGAGCTGAAGTTGGATCTCTCATCTTCTTCTAAAGCATATCAAATTCTAAGATTCAAACATAGACTTAACACCTTTTCTATCATCTTAGCAATCCAATCACAGTGAGCTCTAGTTGCCTTTAGGTTTAGATAAATAATTGTGAATTATGAAAGACTACAATTTGGATACGTTGTAAACTTTGAATCTATGTTATTGTTAGATCTTATGCTATGTCATGATAGATCTAATTCTTTGGATCCAATTCAAATTGTTCTACTGTGTTACCATTATAGATTTTAGGTTGTAACTTCTATGATATGGTATGATAAGGATGTATGTAGGTCTATTCTAAAGCACCTATATTAGCGGAAGGTATCAAACCAGGGTAACTATCACACTAAGATAAGCAAAAAGACAGGTGCGCAGCGAGATGAGATCGTACGTGAGTTCCCAATATACCCATAACTATCTGACATCTCAGCTTCCCTAAGATGCTCATGCATATTGATAACAGGGGTACGGGAAACCAAGTAAACAAGTCAAGTCAACAAGTCCAGTGCCTATCCAAGGTTTAGATATCCCATCTGTTTCATAAGTCAACCCAAAAGATTATGTCAAGTCCAATCATAACTCAAAATGCTATTAATGAAAATAATAATTCACTCTTCTTAGCAATAGGTCTGGGAGATTTCTTGGTTCATCATGGAATTGCTCTAGGTTTGCATACAACTACATTGATTTTAGTAAAAGGTGCTTTAGATGCACGTGGTTCTAAATTAATGCCAGATAAAAAGGATTTCGGTTATAGTTTTCCTTGCGACAGCCCGGGACGTGGGGGTACTTGTGATATTTCATGTTAGATCTATTCTATGTGACCTAAAATTGTCACCTTATGATTCATGTTAAATCTATCCTATGTGATCTAAAATTTTCACCATATGATTCATTTAGATCTATCCTTTGTGATCTAAAATTGTCAACTTATGATTCATGTTAGATCTATCCTTTGTGATCTAAAATTGTCACCTTATTATTCATGTTAGATCTATCCTATGTGATCTAAAATTGTCACCTTATGATTCATGTTAGATCTATCTTATGTGATCTGAAATTATCACCTTATGATTCATGTTAGATCTATTTTATTTGATCTAAATTGTCACCTTACGTTAACATGTTAGATCTATTTTATGTGATCTAAATTGTCACCTTGTGTTAACATGTTAGATTTATTTTATGTGATCTATATTGTCACCTTATGTTATCATGTTAGATTTAAATTGATTGGGCATCTAAATTGCTAATTTAGTTATTGTGACATCATAGTTCATCAGTTTTATGTCCACCTTGTTATGATGAAAATTTCATGTCCACGCTAGTATGAATGTCCACCTTATTATTATACAAGTTTATGTTTATGCCAAGATGATCATTTTATTTATATTCTCATTATTTTCCCTATTATCGTTTATGACTAGGCTATTGTCTAACCTAGGCATGTTGCCAATTTTGTGAGGGCACTAGTTAAGAAACAGGGGAAAAAGGGATAAAAATGGCATAATTTGAATATAAACATTTATGGACATGTAATTCAAATTATTTGGAAAAATAGGTATTGACGCCTATAAAAGGAAATGATTAATTGATTGATTAATTAATTAAAAATGGAGTGTCTAATAATTACAATTAGGAATTGTAATTGTACTTATGACACGAGGTTAGGTTGCATTAGTGGTGGAAGTCTGTCCGGACCCGACCGACATATCCAGCAGCCACTAATAGTGAACCTAATATGGGAAGTCTTTGTACATAAATACGAATTGGGCTATGACACGTTGTTAGGCCCAACTGTGGAATAAGTCTGCCCAGACCCGACCGGCATATCCAACATCCACATATTGTAGGCCTAATGTGGGAGGTATGGCCCATTATAAAACCATAAATGGACATGGTAAGGAATTGGGCTGCTTAACCTAAGTTAATCCAAAGTGATTGTACGAACTTAAATTTAAGTTAGGGGTTAAGTAAACATGGTTGAGGGGTGGGTTAACTAAATCTGAAGAGGGGATGGGTAATATTCCCACAAACTTAACCCATTAAGATTATGTAATTAAAGACACCTAGTGGTACACGTAATCGATGGAAATAATAAAGTTATGTAACTAAAAACACCTCTTAGTTTAAACATAACTTGTAGAAGTGATAGGGTTATGTAATTAAAGACACCTATAGGTAAGCATAACCAATTGGAAGATTAGGGGTAATGTATTAAAGATGTCTATAGGTAAGCATAACCGGTAGAGATAAATAAGACTATGTAATTAAGGACAACTAGTTGTATACATAGTCACTGAAAACCTAGTGGGGGATACAAGACAAAGGGGAGAGATTATATCATATTGTGTGGGACCCATTTCAGTCAGTAACCCGGAGTAGGTATCAAACAAAGTACTCTATAATAAGCGGAGAAGGGGCACGCTTACTAACAGATTGTAAGAGATCCAAATGTGGAAGATAGTGTGGGCGGCGCAAACCGACTGGGCCATGTGCGTGCATGAGCCAGGCAGAGGAGGTTAAGATGACATAGACACCTGTAGATATGGTTGTGCTCATTATTACGACGAGGGGTTGCCACTTTAGGAAATGATACTTCCTACCGTGGGGCAAGCACAAGGTATCCATAAGGGTTAGGGAGCCGAACGATCAGGGTAGTGAGGATACATTTGGACGTATACCTAAGTCTACCACCTTATAGTTGAACGGATCATCTCTTTCTGGATATACTAGTAACAGTGCAGAGTAATCATTAGTGAGGCATGTACACCTTATCTTGCTTACCTTATCACACCTGTCGTTTATGTAGTGATCTCCCTTATCCACTTTATATGACTATTAAGTTACTTTTATTTATCCATTGGCTAAAAGTAACTAGACTCGCTAGACTTTATGTCTGAACCTTTTTGTTTCTCCTTCTTTCAACCGTTCCCCCCTCCCCCCGGTTCTCAGGGAGGAAACACCTAGGCTTATTCAGGATTCAGATATCATCTTGCTGGGATCTATTTCTGAAGTATGGATCAATTTCTTATCTCTACTAAGGCTTAACTCTTTTAATTTAGGGAATTATGCTTTTTATTTACTTATGTACTCTGATGGTGCGAGACAGAAGTTATTTTCCTGCAATGGCTTTTGTGACTTATGAAATTGTGGGCCACGGTATTATGATTTATGATCGAAATTAAAATTAAAATTTCTGTTGTTATCTTATTTATATCTATCTTGTAAATATTTTTTGTCTAATTACCTATAACGCTTCACAAAACTTAAAGCATTCCCTTAGTGAGTGATATTAACGGACGTAGGGTGTCACACTTGGTATCAAAGTTGAAGGTTACCAGATTGGATAAAAGTTTTTGTAAATTATTTACAAAAAGGTTTTAAAAGAAATCATTTTCAAAAATAAAATTCTATTATTGAAAAACATTCCCCAAAAGCCATATGTAGTATCCTTCGGTCCTTTATCTAAATTTCTTCCTTTTCCCCTTTTCAGCATGTCTGGGGATCAAAATATCCCTAATATCCCAGAGGGCGTCACTATGCCCGAATGGTTCCATAGGTATTTGCAGGCCACGACGCCAGCCGAAGGCCAAAGAGACATTCCTCCCCCATCTGTACCAGTCATTCCTCCTCCCCGCCAAAAGTAGATAACTTCGCCAAGATCTGCAAGGACTTCGTGCTATGGAAGGGAAGCCATTCCATGGGAACGAGACATTCGTGGAAGCTCAGAATTGGCTAAAGGAGACCGAGGACTTATTCATAATCTTTAAAGTGGAGGACAGAAGAAAGATTCAGTTAGCTGCTTGGCTATTAAAGGACGAATCCTATTTTTGGTAGGAAGTCACGCAAGCTGAATGTCCGGTGGAAACTTGGGAAGATTTTAGACAGAGTTTCGAAATGAAATTTCTTTCGCAAGCTAAAAGCAGCATGTAGATGGAGAGATTCTTATCACTTAAACAAGGAAACTTGACGGTGAAAGAATATGTGAAAAAATTCAACTAGCTAGCAAGGTTCGGGTTAGAGTTGGTGGATATGCCGCACAAAAAGTCTTTGCAGTTTGCTAAAGGGATGAATGAGCCTCTACATGGTTTAGCTATGTCCCATATTCCAATGGGGGCCACCTTTGAAAAGCTTGTTGATATGGCCCTAATGCTTGAGGAGGACAAGGGAGGAAAAAAGGAAACAAAAGCTGAGGGGACTTCATAGAATAAGAGGGTGTGGCCGAAGAAGGGACATCAACAATAGCAGCAGCAACTACAACAACAAAAGAAAGGAGGGAAAGTGATAAAGGCAAGGAAAAGAAAAAATGTCACCATTATGGGAAGGAATGTCACTTGGTTAAAGACTATAAGCGAAGGAAGAATTCTCGCTTCCACTGTGGAGAGGCCAGAAACTTTGCTAAAGAATGCCTGAAGAAACAGGGATCACAGGGACAAGGTGAAAGGGCAAGAAGTTCTGGAGGGAAGGTGCATGCTCTCGCGACTAGTGCTCCTGATAGAGGTAGAAAAATTTCTGTGGAAGTTTTAATTTCTCTTTCGAACCATCCTATTAGAACACTTTTTTATTCTGGTGACTCACATTCATTTATATCAAGTTCTATAGTTGAATCTCTGGACTTAATTACTAGTATGGTAGTAGATCCCGTAGTTGTTTCAAACCCCATTGGTGATTCAGCTCATTTATCTATAATTTGTCGGGGTTTGAAAATATATGTGTTAGGCATCGAGTTTGACGCGTATGTGCTCAACTTTATGGGCTATGGGTTTATTCTAGGAATGGATTGGCTTACCACTTATGGTGCCATTCTGAATTGTGAGAAGAGGGTTTTTATGCTTCCGACTTGTCATGGGAGGACACTCGAGATTTCTTGTGACCCACAAGGGTCAGTTATGCTTAGTTTCCTAGAGTCTCTTGATGCATCTACCAACAATCTGTAATCTGTTCCAATAGTCCAGGATTTTTCCGATGTTTTTGATGAGCTTCGGGGTTTACCTCTAGGGCGCGAGATGGACTTTCACATATATCTGTTGGATAATGCAAAGCCAGTTGCATTACTAGTGCACCACACGACTCCAAGGGAAAGGAGGGAGCTGAGTAAGCAAGTAGGGGAGCTATTTGAGAAAGGGTTTATCATACGAAGCATATCTAAATGGGGTGCTCTAGTGGTATTCGCAACTAAGGCGGATGGTTCGCTTTGTTTGTGTGTTGATTATAGGGAGCTGAATAAGCTCACTAAGAAGAATAGGTACCCGTTTATGATTTATTTGATCAGCTTGTTGGTGCCTCGGTATTTTCCCAGTTAGACTTGGCCACGGGGTTCCATCGATTGAGGGTGGCAGAGGACAACATAGACAAGACTGTCTTTAGGACTCCAGATGGTTTCTTTGAATGGCTAGTTATGCCTGTTGGGATGACGAATGCACCCGCCTATTTTGTCGATCTGATGAGCAGGGTGTTTCGGGAGTTCCAAAAAAAATTTGTTGTAGTCTTTGTTAATGACATCTTGATCTTCTCTAAGAGTGAAGAAGAGCAAGTCGAGCATTTGAGAGAAGTTTTGAAAACTCTCCGTGACCATCAGCTTAAAGCAAAGTTCTCCAAATGTCATTTTTGGAGAAAAGAGGTGAGATTCTTAGGGCATGTGGTCTCCAAAGAAGGGATAGTTGTAGACCCGCAAAGGTGGTTGCAGTATAAGATTGGCAGGTTCCTAAAAATGCAACCGAGGTGAAGAGCTTTCTTAGTTTAGCAGGTTATTATAGGAGGTTCATTAACGACTTCGAAAAGATATCAGCCCCACTCACCAGGCTGACGAAGAAGAACTTGGCATTCTCATGGGATATAGACTGTGACATTGCTTTCCAACGACTGAAGAGGGCTCTGACAACAACCCCAGTCTTAATCTTACCTGATGGGAATAAAGTGTTTACCATTTACATTGATGCATGCGGTACAAGGCTTGCTGCAGTTCTAATGCAAGAAGGGAAAGTAGTGTGTTATTGGGGTAGACAGTTAAGAGATCATGAAAAGAACTAACCCACCCATGATCTTGAGATAGCTGTCATAATGTTTGCATTAAATACGTGGCATCATTATTTACTTGGAGATAAGTTCGATTTATACACCGATCATAAAGCTATCAAGTATCTGCTCTCGCAGAAGGATCTCAATTTAAGGCAACAGCAGTGGATGGAGTTTCTAGCTTTTTATGATTTTGAGATTTCTTATACCCTTGGCAAGGGTAATGTGGTGGCAAACGCACTAACTAGGCAGAGGGTGTCCCTGAGTCTTCTGTTTATGGAAAGAAAGAACTTGGAGTTCATACCAGCTTTTGATTTTAGACCCTCCATCGAGATTTTGCCTGATTTGTTTGCATCCTTGGAGATATGACCGGCTTATATGGACTAGATAGGAGCTTCGCAACAAGGTGACCCATAGATTCTAGACATCATGGATAATCTCTGAAGAGGGCAGACTTCTAGTCACCTCAGGAGATACGCCATAGATGAAAAGAGGTGGTTGCGACGAGATGAAAGGCTTTGTGTTCCTCAAACTGGAAGCTTGATAAAGGCATTCCTAGAAGAAGCTCACCATTCTAAGATGACCATTCATCCAGGCGGTGATAAGATGTACAGGGACATGAAGAGGGTTTTCTTTTGGGCTGGGATGAAGAAAGACGTGACCGAATTTGTTTCTCAATGTTTTGGTTTGCCAGCAAGTAAAAGCTAGGCAAAAGAAGCCTGGTGGTTTACTTCATCCGTTGAAGGTTCCTCAGTGGAAATGGGATAGCGTCTATATGGATTTCATAAATGGTTTGCCTAAATCGTAAAGAGGCATCATTAGTATCTGGGTTGTGGTAGATAGACTCACTAAGAGCGCTCACTTTATTCCAGTTAAGAGTAAGAGGACGACATCATGGTTAGCAGCAATTTAAGTTTGAGAGAAAGTTCGTCTTCATGGAGTTCCTTCCAGAATCGTGAGCGTTCACGACCCCATCTTTTCCAGCGAACTTTGGAGAATCTTGCAAGAAGCATTAGGTACACAATTTCGTTTGAGCACTGCTTATCATCCTCAGATCGATGGGCAAATGGAGAGGGTGACCTAGAAGATATTTTAAGGCTTTGTATCCTAGACTTCGGAGGGACTTAGGAAGAGCATCTTCCTTTAGTAGAGTTTGCCTATAACAACAGCTGTCAGGCCAACATTGACATGGCACCCTTCAAAGCATTGTATGGATGACCATGTAGATCACCGACTTGTTGGTGGAAATCTACAGATAGATTATTACTTGGACCAGATATGGTTAGAGAAACGTCCGAAAAGATTGACTTTATTTGATGGCGTATGAAGAAAGCTCAGATAGGCAGAAATTCTATGCATACAAGAGAAGAACTAACCTCGAATTTGAAGTAGGAGACTTGGGTTTTATCAAAGTTTCACCTCTGAGGAATGTGGTTCGCTTCGGATCGGTAGGGAAGTTGGCACCTAGGTTTGTCGGAGCATTTCCCATAATCAAGAGGATTGGCCAAATGGCCTATAGAGTAAAGCTTCCTGAAAATATGTCTGGTGTTCATGATGTTTTCCATGTTTCTCATCTGCGGAAGTGCTTGCATGACACCGTGAAAGTTGTTGAGCCAAGTATATTGGAAGAAGTAGAAGTGGAACGGGAGGCGACAATCAGGCGAGTTCCTTCCCGTGTTCTGGGATCAAAAGTTAAGAAGCTACACAATAAAGAGAACAAGTTTCTAAAGGTTCAATGGGGAGATAACCCAGAGGATGCAACTTAGGAGACTGAAGACAAGATTCGTGCTTCGTACCCTTTTCTCTTCGAGGGTATGTTCTTAACTCTTTCCAAAGCTTTATCAGTACTTGTTTCTATCATTTGAGTATGTCCTATCCATAGTATTTTCGACCTTTAGATAGGAATCATATTGGTGTAAACATGTGTTTGAGACATGTTATGATTGATGGATGACGTAAGTGTTTGCTAGTGGTTACCTGTGGACGCATATACACACATTAGGCATTAAGATCGGCTCAATCTCTCTCATACTGCATATGGATGTGTGTGCATTTTCCTTTTCTTTTATGGATGGAAATAGATGAACTAGCATATGGATGTTGCATTTACACGAATGAGTGTACACACAGGAAGAGCTTATATGTTATAATAGGATTATTTGCATAGATATTAGATTCACGACACTAACATACATTGCATTAAGGAGGTCAACTGAATCAGTAGACCGCTTGATCTTCGCATTAGTATTGGGACATATACACACATCTTTGCATATGTTCGTATAAGCATTAGAAATCTTTAAGGACATTGGATGCCAAGGAAATTTTGGGATGAAATCCTTTGAGTAGGGGAGAATGTAACATCCCGAATTTTTAACGACATTAAAGAAGATAAATTAAAGAATAAATAGTTAATACTAAGAATTAAGGAAACTGATTACGTCGTTATATCCGTCTCGAAATTCTGGTCAGGATAGACACCTAGTTTGCGTAAAACGGATAAAATATGAAGAAGTTACGGACGATAGAAAGTTGAAAATCAAAACCGGATATAACTGGTGCACTAGCCAAGTGTGCCAAGGAAATTTTGCACTGGCGCACCTGTAAAGTGTGCCCAGAACAGTTTCTGGGTATTCGGCCCTTTTTCGAGTGAGTGACGACCAGTGACTTAACCCAATTCCATTAGTGCTGAGGTGGCATCCGAATTCTGTAACCCAGCAGCTATAAATATATCTTAAATCCTTTGTTTTCTTCATAAAGAAACATTGGTGGCCGGACTCGGCCGGATATTAAAAAATTGAACTAGGATCTCTCATCTTCTTCTAAAACATATCAAATTCTGAGATTCAAACATAGAATCAGCATCTTTTCTATCATCTTAGCAATCCAAGCACAGTGAGTTCTAGTTGCTTTTAGGTATAGATAAATAATAGTGAATTATGAAAGACTGTAATTTGGATACGTTGAAGACTTTGAATCTATGTTATTGCTAGATCTTATGCAATGTCATGATAGGTCTATTTCTTTGGATCCAATTCAAATTGTTCTACTATGTTATCATTATGGATCTTGGATTGTAACTTTTATGATATGCTATGATGCAGATGTATGTAGATCTATTCTATGTGATCTAAAATTATCATGTTAGACCTTTTCTATGTGATCTAAAATTGTCACCTTATGATTCATGTTAGATCTATCCTATGTGATATAAAATTGTCAACTTATGATTCATGTTAGATCTATCCTTTGTGATCTGAAATTGTCACCTTATGATTCATGTTAGACCTATCCTATGTGATCTAAAATTGTCACCTTATGTGATCTAAAATTTTCACCTTATGATTCATGTTAGATCTATTTTATGTGATCTAAATTGTCACCTTATGTTAACATGTTAGATCTATTTTATGTGATCTAAATTGTTACCCTATGTTATCATGTTAGATTTAAATCGATTGGACATCTAAATTGCTAATTTAGATATTGTGACAACATTGTTCATCAGTTTTATATCCACCTTGTTATGATGACAATTTCATGCCCACGCTAGTATGTATGTTCATCTTATTATAATACAAGTGTATGTTTATGTCAAGATGATCATTTAGTTATATTCTCATTATTTTCCCTATTATCGTTTATGACTAGGCTATTGTCTAGCCAAGCATGTTGCCAATTTTGTGAAGGCACTAGTTAAGGAACGAGGGAAAAAGGGACAAAAATGACATAATTTAAGTATGAACATTCATGGACATGTAATTCAAATTATTGGGCAAAATAGGTATTGACGCCTATAAAAGGAAAGGATTAATTAATTGATTAATTAATTAAAATGGAATGTCTAGTAATTACAATTAGGAATTGTAATTGTACTTATGACGCGAGGTTAGGTTGCATTAGTGATGGAAGTCTGCCCGGACCCGACCGGAATATCAAGCAGCCACTAATGGAGAACCTAATGTGGGAGGTCTAAGTACGTAAATACGAGTCGGGCTATGACACGAGGTTTGTGGAATAAGTCTGCCCGGCCCTGAACGACATATCCAACATCCACATGTTGTAGGCCTAATGTGGGAGGTCTGGCCCATTATATAACCATAAACGGACATGGTAAAGAATTGGACTACTTAACCTAAGTTAGTCCATAAGGATTGTATGAACTTAAATTTAAGTTGGGGGTTAAGTAAACATGGTTGAGTGGTGGGTTAAGTAAATCTGAAGAGGGGATGGGTAATAGGCCCACAAACTTAACCTGTTAAGATTATGTAATTAAAGACACCTAGTGGTATACATAATCGGTGGAAATAATAAAGTTATGTAATTAAAGACAACTCTTAGGGTAAACATAACTTGTAGAAGTGATAGGGTTATTTAATTAATTTAAGACACCTATAGGTAAGCATAACCGATTGGAATATTAGAGGTTTGTATTAAAGACACATGTAGGTAATCATAACCAGTAGAGGTAAATAAGGCTATGTAATTAAAGACACCTAGTGGTATACATAGTCAGTGAAAATCTAGTGGGGGATATAAGACAAAGCGGAGAGCTTGTACCATATTGTATGGGACCCATTTCAGTCAGTAACCCGGAGTAGGTATCAAACAAAGTACTCTGTACTAGGTGGAGAAGGGGCACACTTACTGACTGGTTGTAAGAGATCCAAACGAGGAGGACGTTGTGAGTGGCACAAACCGACCGGGCCATATGCGTGCATGAGCCGAGCAGAGGGGGATATGACGACCGTGACACCTGTAGATTTGGTTGTGCACAATATTACGATGAGGGGTTGCTACTTTAGGAAGTGATACCTCCTACTATGGGGCTAGCATAAGGTATCTACGAGGGTTAGGGAGCCAATCGATCGAGGTATTTAGGATACATTTGGACGTATATCAAAGTCTACCAACTTGATCATCTCTTTTTGGATATACTAGTAACAGTGCAGAGTAATCATTAGTGAGGCATGTACACCTTATCTTGCTTAACTTACCACACCTTCCTTTTATGTAGTGATCTCCCTTATCCTCTTTATATGCCTATCATGTTACTTTTATTTCTCTACTGGCTAAAAATAACTAGACTTGCCAGACTTTATGTCTCGCCCTTTTTGTTTCTCCTTCTTTCTTCTGTCCCCACCCCCACCAGGTTCTCAGGGAGGAAACACCCAGGCTTAGTCAGGATTCAGATATCATCTTACTAGGAGCTATTTCTGAAGTATGGCTCAAGTTATTGTCTCTATTATGGCTTAACTCTTTTAATTTGAGGAATTATGCTTTTTATTTACTTATGCACTCTAATGGTGCAAGACAGAAGTTATATTCCTGAAATGGTTTTTGTGAATTATGAAATTGTGGACCATTGTATTATGATCGAAATAAAAATTTAAATTTCCGCTGCTATCTTATTTATATCATTCTTGTAATTATTCTATGTCTGATTACTTATAACGCTTCACGGAACATAATGCATTCCCTTAATGAGTGACATTAACGGATGTGGGTTGTCACACAACCCAACAACAATTAATTGACGATTCAAATGAAAACATAAAATAGAGGATTTGGGGATTTTTGTATTGATGTTATCATTTCCCAAATCCTCCTAGCCATAGCTATCAACAAGTTAATCTATTAAAAAAATAGAATATGCCTAAGAACACGATATTCCGCTCACAGATATAAGAAAGAACAAATATGATTCCTGATGTAGATTCAGATCTGTGTTTAACCTTCATGGCAAACATGCTCCAATCGTCCTAATATATATGTAAGAATCATCTTTTAGAATCTTATATATATTGCTAAATTCTAGAATTCATACTAAAACCTATATGAATTAGATTAAAGAGAAGATAAGAATAAAGGTTAGAGAAATAGAAGAGGAATTCCTAACCTTTTCTGGATTTAGCAATGGCAGAAGAACAATATGGAGGTAGAGATAAGAGAGTGGCTAGGGTTCTGTTGTGTGATTTTAGGGCCTAAATATAGTTACTTGTGTAAGCGTAGGACGTTAGATTATTCAGATACAATCCTGGCCATACACACACACACACAAACACACACACACGCACACACACATACATATATATATATATATCCCTTTAGAAAACGATAACCAAACATAGATTCATTAGGCTTCTAAGCCACCAGGCGGTTAACCTAGGCAGTCGATCTGCATTCGACACCCCTCTTGGGCGGGCATTCGACCTCCTGGTTGCTGAAACACCCAATGAATTTATGTGGACTGAGGTGTCTAATTAAAAAATATGTTGCTTTATTTTATTATCTTTCCTTACTTATAAGATTCTCTGTCCCCATAATCTTATCCTTTGTTTGAATTTCAAATTCTCCCTTATTTATTTTAATATATTTTGGACATATATATATATATATATATATATATATATATATATATATATATATTACTCATCAGATTATATATATATATATCTTTGTTTTACTGTCCAATCGCATTTTCTTATAACTTCTTCATACATTGACCGTTTTCAACATACTAAATATAAAAACAATTTCGAATTTCGCCGCGAATCCAAATAGAAGATTTTCATAGCCTAATTATTAAAACTGCAAAATCTCATTTTCCAGCCTTCTTACTAGAAATTTTTATTTTTGTTTATTATTAATATGCATGTATTTTACGGGGTGTTACAAAATAAGAATAAAACCGTTTCATTTTTACATTGTTTTATACTTATATAGTAGGCTGTTACAATTCAGGCTTGGCCCAATTTATTTACCTTTGTATATTATAAGTACAACTTTATACACTTCATTTGTAATCAATGAAAAACAGTTTTCAATCTGAAGTAATAAAAGCTTCATCTTTTCTTTTAATATACGGGATAATTTCCTTCTTGCACTAGGATTTATATCTAAAGTGCATTTTTCCTTGTTTTATTTCGTTAACAACCCTTGGTTGCTCCCGCGAGCAGATGGAGAGTCAAATTAACGAGTACTACTAAGCTGGCCATGGAGCTGTTAGTGGATATTAGCGACGTTCTTAGCATTTATCAAGTTTAGATTTCATTTTATGTGGAATTGGTAGCATGTATGTATATATGAACAACGTTGGTCCACTATACGGATTACTAAGGAGGTGGCCTCCCTATGTTGACTTTACCTTACAATGGCTATCGGGGCTCAGGCTTGAGAACTTTTTCTATGATGTAGGCCTGTCAATATGATGATAGGTCGGCTTTTATAAAGTTCTTATAACAACTGGTGTTGTCTCCTTTGAGCAACCCCACATTTTCTTTTAATTTTCTTTGTTTTGTTCCTCGGTTCAGTCATGTCCTCCTGCTTTTTCTTGTTCTCTCGCGTCTTTATTCTCTGTTTCATCTCCTCTTCTTAACAAGGATGAAATAGTGATCATTAGTGACAATCTACCTCGTCTCACTAAGAACTTCTGCCCTTATATCTCTAGTAGGTCTATCACTTCTCCACCTCTTCAGAGACATGGGAGATCTTTGGGTTGCTTCTTATCGATCCAATCGGAACTATTCAAGTTGTCGAAACTAGTTTATTATTCAAGTCTTTCATGTTCATAATATTGTTCATAATCAAATCTATATGTCTGCACTGATTCTAAACCAGTTTATTTAGTTATGCTGTAATTCTATTATATCTGTAATTCTTGTGTTTTGGGACTAACATCTTGTGCCAGTTCTTATGCCTATCATTGTCATATTATTCCTATTTGTGAATTTAGATTAACCTATAATCTAGGTTGAATCGCGATATATGTACGATGGGAATACGGGGAAGGTTTGGGTTATTGGGGCATAAACCTGAAAATGACAATATTGGTATAACATAATTGGGGAAAGTAACTGAACATAACATATTTGGTGAAATGGTTGGGCAAAACTTGTAACTGACATTGGCACATTGTTATCATTATAATTGCAAGTTTGGGTTAGTTGTCTTGTAAACCAAGTTTTGGCCATACACTGTAAACTAGAATATAAAAATTAGATTGGGCTTAACTATTGATTTGGAACGCCAAATATATGACATAGTGATTTTGGGAATGACTATTATTTCAAGTTTGGGAAGACAAGGTATAGCCTATTTTGATTAATAACTTGAAATTGGAATTGGTTGGGCATAACTTGAGAAACGGGATCATGACTACTTTTGGTGGATTTGGGTAATTAGCATGAAAATGATATAATTGGTATGCCATTAATTATGAACATAATTAATGTTATAATTTAATTTTGAATAATTTACATATACACCGTAAATATGTAAATATGTTAAAAGATGAGAATTCCTAACCCGAAGTTAGATTGAGTTGTGGTGTAAAACTGCCGGAACTACCCGACACATCCGGTAACCACAACACCTATCTAATGTGAGAGGTTAGTGCATCATGCCCAAAAAAAATCCGAGGTTAGATTGAATTGTGATGTAAAACTGCCCGGAACTGCCCAGCAAATCTAGTAACCGCAACAACACATATCTAATGTGAGAGGTTGGTGCATTAATAAATACGTAAATAAATGCTAATGACACATGCTAAGTATTGGAGGGTTAGGTTAATGATACTTAACCAATATGAAATATGGGTGGTTTAAGTTAACTAAGTGAACACTTAATCGTTATAACATGTTAACTAAACAGATGGTAGGGTTAGTTAACTATGGGAACATTTAACCATTATAACATGTTTATTAAACAAATGGTTGGATTAAGTTAACTAAGGTAACACTTAACCAAAATATATAATGACTTGTGGTAGGGTTAAGTAACACAAGAGGATACACTTGGCCAATATATAATGACATGTGGTGGGGTTAAGTAATACAAGAGGATAACACTTAACCAATATATAACATGATGCATGGGACGGGTTAAGTTAACACGAGATGGAAGCACTTAACCAATAAACATGATTTGAGTTAGGGTCAAGTCAACACCAGAAGGAAACACTTAACCAACATGACGTGACGAGTGGGTGGGTTAAGTTACTTGAATTGATTTATGACACTTGACTAATATAACTTGATGAACGAACGGGGTTAAGTTAACTAAGGGAACACTTAGCTGTTATAACATGTTAACTAAATAGATGGTAGGGTTAAGTTAAGTAAGGGAACACTTAACCATTATAACATGTTATTAAACAGATGGTAGTGTTAAGTTAACTAAGGGAACATTTAACCAAAATATATAATGACTTGTGGTAGGGTTAAGTGACACAAGAGGAAACACTTAACCAACATGACACAATGAATGGGTGGGTTAAGTTAACATGAATAGACAACACTTAACCAATATGACATAATGTGTAGGAGGGTTAAGTACATATCAAGTTGGGTGGGTAATATTATTAAATATAGTCCCACGAACTTAACCACTAAGTAAACATGCTTGAACCAGTGGAGGGGTTAAGTACATATCAAGTTGGGTGGGTAGTATTAGTAAATATAGGCCCACAAAACATTACCATTAAATAAACATGTTTGAAAAAGTGGAGGGGTTAAGTACGTATCCGGTTGGTGGGTAATATTAGTAAATATAGGCCCACAAAAAATAACCGTTAAATAAACATTCTTGAATCGATGGGAGGGATAAGTACATCTCGTGTAGGTGGGTAATATTAGTACATATAGGCCCACAAACTTAAAAATTAAGTAAACATGCAAGAATCGGTGGGAAGGCTAAGTACATCCCTTGTAGGTGGGTAATATATGTATATATAGGCCCATAAACTTAACCAATAAGAAACCCTAGTAATGGGGACCTATTTCAGCGGTAACCCACATAGATGTATCATAGTACCCTGAAACTAGGCAGGGTGGGGCACGATTACTGGGCTGATTATAAGTGGTCAAAGCAGCGGTAGGGGGTGCGTCAGTGTAGGTTCCGACTGTTTATGGGTGTGCACGTACTCCGGAGTGGGAAAAAGCAGGCACTGGGTACCAGTAGATATACAACGTGCATTGCGAATCGTATCGGGTCGCTATCATAAGGATTGATACACCTTATGGTAGGACCAGCACAGGTATCTACACGCCAGAGAGGGCCGATTGACGCAGACACAAGATAAATTAGTACAAGCAGGGAGCTGATCAATGTGGTAGTTAGGGTACATCTAACATCTTCATGGCAATTAGGCTGATTGAGGTGGAATCCTCATAATAGATGTATACGTGAAGGCTACCACAATTACAGGGATTGGGATCATGTAGTAATATTATCCTTTATACAGATTACTAGTTGGGACACTCGTTATGTGGTGCAGAGATATAGAAATTAGAATAACAGGGTAGTAGCGAAGTAGACAATAGTTAACATGCGATGCTATACTTAGTTTATCTTGCCTGATGCTTATCCTGTGTATCCTATGTTCCTTATCATCATGCTTATGTCTTTATTCAGTTTAATTCATGTCATGTTGTTCTTGCTTGTTCATATGCTGAAAGTGGTTGGACTTACCAAACTTATGTCTGACCCAGTTTTGTTACGCCTCTTTTCTTCCATCCCCCCCCCCCCCCCCCCCGGTTCTAAGGGAGGAAACACTTCTGCTTAGCTTGGATTACTTGTTGCTTCAAGATCATCATGTATTACTTTGGATTCAGTCTCATTTCAGCTATGGCTTGCTTTACTCTATTGGGGAATAAATCGTTGTTATTTTTATGCTTCTTTTATACTTGGAAGTTTTTGAATCAAGATAGAAGTACTATGTATTGTTTTTAAGACAACTGTTGTAAAAGCTTGGCCGAGCCACATTGTCTATAAAATGACTTTATTTTCCGCTGCTTTATTTGTCTGACTTGTAATTTATCTGCGTCTTTTACCTATAATTCTCCATCGAAATTAAGGCATTCCCTTTGTGAGTAACCTTAACAGAGGTGGGTTGTTTCACTTGGTATCAAAGCTGAAGGTTACCGGATTAGATAAAAGGTTTGAAAAATTATTTTCAAAAAGGTTTTAAAAGATGCATTTTCAAAAGAAAAGTTTTGTTTAAAAGGCATATTCCCCAAAGCCATATGCATTATCTTTTGATCCTCTGTTTGAATCCTTATTTCCTTCTTTCCTGAGTCTCTGGGGCTCCTGGCTTTCTGGGAGGAAACTTTGTCGCTGCATGGTTCCGTAGGCTCGACGAGACTACGACAATTGTCAAAAGTTCAAATAAGCACCTAACTTCCATCTATAGCCACAATAGTTTTACCTATGTCTAATTTTCTTTCGAGCTTTGTAGGATTTCTCCGTGCGATGGAGGCAGCTTTCAGGAGACTTGTCAACAAGTTACACAAGGATGGCAAAGGTGAAAATGAGGGAGTTTGGCCAAGGAACGCAACCCAAGGATGAGAAACTCATGGATATAGACTTGGTTCACAAAGGAGGCAAAAAGGAAAGAATAGTAAAAACCTAAGACAAGAGGAAGTATCTTTATTATAGTATAACGGGTCGTATAAGGACAAGGGCAAGAACAAAGAACAGGATATTCAGGAGGGCAAGAGCATGCTCTCACTACCAGCATACCTGAGAGGGAGGTAGTACAGTTTTTGTTGAAAAAGATTAGTTTTCTTTTGATCATCCTATTAGTACTCTTTTGATTTTAGCGCTTCACATTCTTTCATATCTGCTTCCATAAGTTGAGTCTCTGCACCCTAGAGCTTGTATAGTAGAGGATCACATTATTTTCTCAAATCCAGTCGGTGGTTCGGCTCATTGAACATTGATTTGTAAGGATTTGAGAATAGTTATATTAAGTTCCGAGTCTAAGTGTAATGCTTATGTTTTTGGTTTCATGGGCTATGGGTTGATTCTAGGCATAGGATGGTTAGCTTGTAATTGCGAAAGGAGAGTAGTTAGACCTTTTATTTGCCTCAAGAATACACTTGAGATTTCGTGTGATCCTAAGGGATCAATTAGGCTTAGCTACCTAGAATCACTTGATGCATCTATCGACGATTGCGATCCGTTAGAATAGTCCATGACTACGAGGATGTTTTGATTAGGTTAGGGTTTTTTCCCCTAAATCACAAGTTAGACTTCCGCATATATCTAGTCGATAATGCAAAATTATTTATGTGATCAACGATAATTTTGGAGCAAGATTGGCAAGGATAGCCAGAGTCGATTAAGTGCTCGATTGTTTTGCTAGTATCATCTCACATAAATCGTCCAAATTCGGAGGCGGTATTCCTTGGGTGCTTGTCTGATATTGGTTTAGGCCTTTGGGGCTTGTACTTGAGGGATGTCTAGTTTGACTAGGATGGTTTGCGTGAGAAATAAATGGTTGTGGCAGGCGCCCTAAGTAAGACTGACCTTAAGTGAGGTAAAAAGTACTAGCAACCTTTAGCTTTAGACCCTCAGATTTGTGACATGATGGATAAGCTAAGTATATGAAAGACCTCTAATCATCATAGTTTATACACTTGGTATCATGGTTAACATCTGTTTATCTTGGAAAGGTAATCCGACTACGTTGGATAGCCTCTAGCATAGTGAGTGATCGAGGTCCTATCTTTACTAGTACGTTTTGGAAATAGAGGTCGAGAAGCTTCGCAATCGTGAAGTCAAGATAGCCAGAGCACAATTGTAACGTCTCGCATTTTTGTCGGTTGGTATTGGAATATTTAAATCAGTTTAAATATTGAATTTGTAATATAAGTGGATTTATATATTAATTAAAAAGAAGTTGAACGTATATAAATATATATTAATCATAATCGAGCTCAGAACAACCCTGCAGTTCGTAATTTAACGTTCTAAACTTCAACTGAGTGTTCCGGACTTGTTTTGAATCAGATTTCTGCGAAACAAGAAACGTTGGAATCTGTTGAACTGTATCTTTCTAACAGAAGTGAAAAACCAAGATTTCGTCGAATATATTACAAGATATGTCCAAATCAAATATTCAGAAAGTCGCTATGAAATCATATATCGACCGTAACGGTTATTTCAATATAACTTGATATCGGTTGCAAGTCGGGACAGGGTTCTTTTGAGGCGCAGCGATAATTTAATTTTTAGAATTTTACTGTAATTTTTAATTAATTAAATATGCAACTTTTTATTTGGAGTATTTCGCACCTTGTATCGATATTTCGGGATTTCAAAATATAAGTCAAACTACCAGTATTATTACATTTTTGGGATCGTGGCACCTCACTGGACACGACCATAATTCTATTTCTGTCCATAGCAGTCCATAATGAACGAAACTATGTGTAATTGGTACTGTGTAAGTAAACAAAACAAATATATATAAACTCAACAACCATGTTTATATGAGAGCAAACTCGGCTCCACGCAGAAATGCCCGTGTAAATGAAATTTGCCAAACATAAAACGATACAGATCATGTAAAAGTAGAGTTTCTTTACAATATAATATATATTCGGCATTCCTTCCAGGATAAGCTTCTTCCGTCTCTTCTTTTGACAATTAACGCAAACCATACCTTAGCATTTAGACAGCCCATCCCCTAAATAATGTATAGGTAATAATCTACCTATGAAGACCTGACTTCGGGCTTGTCCTCTTTTATAAATAATGCAGTACCTTCTGCATATTTTCCGCAAACCCAGTGAAGAAAGAAATACAGACCTGAATAATGTACATTGCTTATTCGAAACTGTATTATAAACCATCATAGTCCTACCCTATCTTCATACAAGGTACTGCTGTCACCTCCTACTCTAAATACTTAACCATCAAGGAACGTGCAAACCATACACCTACGTTTAATAAGCAGTGCCTACACTATATACTCTTTTGCTTAAGCATGAAGCTTCATCATCCTATATAACCACAGCTGTTTCCCTGAATTACTTGGCTCGCTCAAACCGTAATGGCATAAGAAATAAAAAGAAAAATATTAGTAAAACCACCTCCACTCCAAATAATAAAACAAGAGAAAACACGGATGGAAGTACTGGAAGGCCGTTATGGGCGGAGTCGGCTGCTGAGCTCAGCGTTGGGTCCGACGGTGGAAGCGGGGTGTATATTTTTGGAGCTGAAGCAGTTCGGAAGGGTGAAGACGTGATGGAAAATAAGGGTCTGTTTGAAGAGAGGAGGACGTGGGGTCGGCACATGCAGAAAGTGATGGGGTTTTTACTATTTGCGTTGCATGTATGGAAGGAGGAAATATGGGAGGCTGTTTGCATTGTAGGGGAGAGGAGAATAACGTGTATGTGTGGTGCATGTCATTTACTGGGAGAAGGTGTGTGAGCATCGATGTATACTTGAAAGGAGTGTGTCAGGGATTGATAAGTGAGGTGGTTTGCATGTAGCATTTCGAGTCAACAAGATCTGAAGGAAGAATACGATATGGACGGTGAGCTTAGAAGTATTTCATGGGATCGACAGCTGTGTGGAGTTCTGTAGAATGCATTATATTGAAGAAAGAAGGGAGCTACTTGTTGCGGCATGTTTACTGGAGAAGGCCGGTACTGTAAGTTTAAAGCTCTAGAAAGTAAATGACGAAATAGTTTGTAGACAAGTGGAAGAGAAGAAGGGTGCACGTTGAGGAATAAGCGCAGCTATGTCAGTTGCTATGCGTTTGAAAATACGCGGGGAAGTTTTGGCCATTTTCTTTTTGGGTGTTAACGATGTGTATGGAAAGCAACAGGCATGCAACGTGAAGAGAAGAGAGAACACGGCATGTTTAGTACTGGATAAAAATTAAAACAAAAAGGAAGGATTATCAGGTAATTAAATATTTCGAACTATGAAGGAAAGATGAGTGGGATGTATGCGTTTAAAAGTGGAGGAGGACTGTGAAGATGGTATGAGCCGAGAAAATCATGGGCTTTGTGAGTGATGGGTTGGGCTAAGCCCACCTTGAAAGAAAAAAACAAAATCAAAGAACAAGAAGCAAGTTTTATTTAAAACAAAACATGAACCGGAAGAGATTGCTGTATTGGTGCTTCATGATTTGCTATTAAATGAAGATGTCGGAGAACATGGTGAACAATAGTAGTGGAGGCCAGTCAGGATGGTGCAACTCTATTACGAGGTGTTGATTTAGTGAACGGTGCTCTGGAGTCCGCGTACTGGGGGTGAAAGTTCGGGGGAACAGAGGTGAGGTGGTCGGATTGGCCAGGGTGCGTTGGTTCCGATGATACTGAGTTGGACGACGCAGCTGGATGAACAATCGCGAGCGGAGGGCGAAGGTGACAACAAGGAGGAAATTGAGCTGGATTGGATTTATGGCAGAATTAAACATCTAGTTTAATCGGCTGACGCAAATCGTTATTTAACGGTTAACGCGCGATGGTGAGTAAAATCACTCACTCTGATCTATTTAAAATATTTTAATTATATTTTAAATGTTGTTTGAATGCTGTATGATGGTCAATTAGGTAGATTTCAATTAAATTGGTTAAATATTTTATATCGTTGCATATGTACACATCATCGGTTGGACACTGATTTCATCGATTAGAATATTCCCTAGTATAGAGTTAGTGAAAATTGTGTTGACTGACATCTGTGGATGCGGAAACCGGTTGGAGGAATCCGACCGGATTCCTCGATATTTATATGCACTGTTTGTTGTGTATGCACTGTTTGAACCCGAATTATATTTAAAACCCGGTGTGAATATTGATGTTGAACGGAAATTCAACATTTGTTTAGATTAAATAAATAAACGATATCGATTTAGAAAATGTTAACAGTCGACCGTAAAACCATCGTTTTGTTAAGAAACTGATTTACCGTCAGGCAAATCAATGAAGTTAATTATCGAAATTATATTTTTATAATTAAAGTGAAGTTTTAAATTATAATAGAAGTTCTATTATAAACCAGTATTTTGGAGTTCGTTTTTATAAAGCAAATAAAAGTGATTGTTGACATTTAAACAAGTTTATAAAGTAAAAACTATCCGACGATTAAATATTTGGATAATTATATTTAAGATAAATAATTTAGAGATATCATTAGATTAATTAGATTAATCTAATGTTAAGAAGTAATTAAAATCAGTTAATGAATTTACTGATGAAAATAAGTTGATTTAATCAACTGTTATTTGGGAACATGATTATTAGATTAACTGGTCTTTAATTAATCTAATGAAAACAGGTTAGAAATAAGTTTATCGAAATTAATGAGAGTTAATTACCATTTAAGAAGTTGCAGATAAGAACTGGGGAATGGAGAAAGCAAAGAATTAATGTTTAAATTAAATATTCATAAACCACAGAGATTCCAAAGTAAGAATATGGTGTTGTAAAACCATATTCCAAAATACAACAAGGAAATACGATTTAATAAATATATTAAGTAATAAGGAATTTGAATACAGACTTGTATCGGTTCTAAGGTAAGAACGTTGTCGATCAAGGTCTGAGAGGTAAATAAAATACCCCAACTTGAACGGCTTCGCTATTACCGAGGAACGATATCAGTTTATAATGGAAAGAGATGTCAAGATTTTTGTAACAGAAAGAGATGTCAAGATTTTTGTAACGGAAATAGATGTCAAGATTTTTGTAATAGAAAGAGATGTCAAGATTTTTGTGACGGAAATAGATGTCAAGATTAGTATGAAAGGAATATGGCGGCGTATGCAAGTCTTAGAACTATAGTAATAAAATAACGATGTTGATAAGATAAGTGTGACTGTTATGTCAAGATTAGTTATAACAAAGAATATTACAGCGTACGATAAGTTGAACTATAGCAATAAAATAACGCTGTTGATAAGGTAAGTATGACTGTAATTAGTTATAAGGAGAATATTACAGCGTATGATAAGTTTAGAACTATAGCGACAAATTAACTGCTGTTAATTTGACTTAAGCGAGACTTTTATATATAGCAGCACTTCCTAGGAAATGTAACAGTTGGTTTGAAATCCACTTATTCTAGAGTAATAAGTAACGACGTTTGTTCAAAGAAATATAAGAAAGAGTTTAGAAAAAGAATTGGGGAATCGTATTAGAAACTGATGACAACATTTCGATGTTCGAAATGTGATTAGAATTAAACCATTAGGATTTGTAACTAGAATTCGACGATGTCGAATGTATTAAAAGTAAACTATTTTTAGGGATTATAATCTGATATAATAATTAACATTTAGTGTAAACAAATAAATGTTAAAGAGGATAGGAGTCAGTACTTAGTTTAAACTTGATATCGATTTGATAAGAAGTTGACTTAGAAACAGAGTTTACAAAGTGGAATAGGAATATATAAAGTATGAAAGAGATTTCGATAAACGGGATCATGGTATTGATTTATTTGATAAAGATGTTCAGATTTCTATAATAGAAATGATATTCACATTTCAAAGTGAATAATGTTTCAAAAGTGAATGTTGGGCCGATTAAAGGGTTAAAAGGAAATTGGGAATATTTTCCAATATAAATAGGGTGATTATCCAAGTATAGAAATAAAGAATGGGAAATTAATGGAAATAGTCAAACGTTAATAACGTATGTTTCTGAAACATGAAAGAATAAGAGTTTAAAATAACTGGAAATGTTTTCCAAGAAGTATGAAAAGCCTTAAACGGGATTTGAGAAATATCTGGGAAGATATGGGAATTCGAAAAATAAAATGAATGTTAAATAAAAGTGCCCGTGGTTGTATGATGTTAGTTGTGCATTGAATGAATGTTGTTTTTACTTCGATAGTTAAATAACCGACTATCGAAGTGTTTTGACCATCGTTGTCAATACGCGGAGACCAGTTGGATATATTATCCGAAAACCACTCCGTATAGGCATAAGCGCTGCGAATTAGATATGATGAAGATGATTGAAGACGGAGTTAAATGCAAGGGTCGTCCAGTTCTAGAATAATGTTTTTGTTTGTCCAGTCCCAGGACAACTTGTATGGACGAGTGTCTGACAGAGTATTTCCAACGGTCAGGCCGTTGATTGTACGAACATACCAAGTTGGTGGGGAGAAGGTGACTTCTCTTTATTCTACACCCAATGTGCATTTGTGTAATCAATGTGTGATTACGGATTTGACGATGCGACATTCAAAGTGAATGGTGATCAGATGTTCTGAAGATAGACGTAGCCTCTAGCCTCACAACCAGGAAGTGACAGAAGTTGGGCTAGGCAGCATGGCTAGTTGGGTCATCCCCAAGCAGGGTGTATTGTCATCGATCTAGAGAAAATTCATATTTATACTTCTTTTCGATTCTGTATCTTCGGATGACGGTTGAATGGCCTACAACCGTGGTGGCAATATATTCGCGACACTCAAGCTAAATGAGTGAGCGGTCATGTGTGGCCGGGTTGCAAGACGTTCTTATTGAACCCTGAGTGTATCCCCTCTAGAGTACATTATTCAGAAGGTGCTCCCATACCTTGTCGGTTGAAATCCAATCTCCAATAAGCGCCCTGCGGTTTATGATTTTATACTATATATATTTGGAACGTGAGATGCAAGCGTTCTACTACTTGTATAGTTATTTGGTTAGACATTATCATAATATCACTGGGTTTTGATATCAAGAATATTTCGGGTTATAGTAAGGTAAAAACCGTCCATGTTTATGTGTGGGCTGGTCTTACTATTATCTTCTTGTTTTGAAAAGGATTTTCAAAGTAAAACAGTATGGTTGGAATTTACTCACACCAGTCTCTTGACTGACCCAGAGTTTATTTTGTTTGTTTTCCCTAAACTCTTGGGTGCCCAAATTTGTACGGGCAGCCAAGTGTTTCAGGCTTTGCAGATTCACTTGGAGGAGCTCAAAAGCAGGAAGCTTCACCATTAGTTATGTAGAGTTATTTCCGCTGTGATATGATGTATTGTACTCTGATAATGGTATGTATATACAATACAGTTTTGTATTCAAAGTTATGTTATATAATACATCTTATTTTGTTCCGCTGCGAGTTTCGTGTTACTCTGATTCTGCTCAGTTGTGATCTTCTTCTTCTTCTATTCTATTAGTTCTATCTTTTCTTTCTCACCCTCTAAATTCTTCTATTAATGTCCTGGTGTTTTCGATGCTTGAATAGTCAACAGTGTGTTTTTATGTTGATTTTCTGGGTCGAAAAAACTAGCCGTTACAGATGGTATCAGAGCTGAAGGTTAAGTGATTACCTTGGCTCTGTGGCGTAACTCAATAGAGATGGAGTTAGTAATACTCTAGATTGAGTTGAGTGTATATGTATGAGCGCGTATTTGTAAATCAATATAAAACTGTTTATATTGTGTTGACTAGTCAGTCGAGTAGTTTATGAATTCTGGTCGAAACAGTAATGCAAACTGCGTCGATAAGTGTTTCTAAACTCTTAAACAGAGTAATTCGACACAGTATGTTTTGAAAAGAGGGTAAATGAAACAATTTTACCCAAAGTATATTTTGATATAAAAAGAAGTGTATATCTTGATATTAATATAATATATTGGATATGTGATCATTATTATGATCGAGCAGGATTATAATTGAGTTGGTTATATAAACTACCAATCGAAATATTATATAAGTATGATATGCAAAATCAGATGAGCTGAATCTGAATTAAAAACTAGAATTGAAATAAAACTCTAGAAACTTGCAAAAGAATTGAAATTGAATTTGAATTAAATATAAGGGAATTTTAAAATCCTGGGAGATTTGAAAATTTGTTTTCCAAGTGCTAAGAAAGATATTTTGAAGTAATAGAGTGATTATAAATGAGTTTTTAAAGCAATATAGTACTGAACTCACTTCAATGGTTGGAAAATAAATTCCGATGGTGAAGCGCGCCATTATCGGTGTTCATTTTCGAGCTGGTAAGTGATGGATTACTACCAAAGATTTTGTTTTGTATTGTTTGAGAAACAAGTTGTCAGAAATTCAAATGTTTTGAATTATATATGATTTCAAACTGATTTGAAATAAATCCCAGGAATTTGAATTCTGAAATAAAAATTTAACTTATGGAGTTAAAATGGTAAAAATGGAATTTAAACAAAGATAACAAAACTGGACTGAATTTGGAAAGATCCAGAATGAAAATTATAAAAGAAAAATATTGAAAATTCGAGTTATAAAAATGAATTGATTCTTGGAGAATAAGAATCGAATTTTGAATTCGGAAATGGAGATAACTGATTTGAGAAATAAATCAGTAAATGGAATGTCGTAACAAAACTTAACAAGGTTAAGAACTGAGAGTGGAATCGGAGTTGAAATAGAAATTTGGCTTAGTAAAGCGAAAGATTGGTTTGAGAACGGATTGATGGGAGATCAACCAAGGATGCTTGGATATGCTGGTTTGATAGCAGATGGCAGAGATAGAGTTGAATGCCCAACAGAGAAGGTACACGTTTATATACGAGTATGAGATTTTTTATGAGTCAGTTTGGGTAAGCCGTTTGGCTGTTTGATTTTCTTTTGGATTGGAGAAGGCCCAGAGTGGCAAGTTGTTGTAGTACCGATTGAGCCATGCAGAGGAGATGTTGGCGAGATTCTCTGAAAATTTAAGCTGTTAGGAAATTTTCAGAAATTTTGAAAATATTCAAAATAATAAGGAATTAATATTTTAATTGGAAATAATCAGTTCAGTGGAAACTGGAATTATGAAGTAAACCAAAACGATTTTTAACCATGTTATAACAGAGATTGTAGCATTTTCCCTATCTTAGCAATTTCGAGGACGAAATTATTTTAAGGGGGAAGGTCTGTAACGTCTCGCATTTTTGTCGGTTGGTATTTGAATATTTAAATCAGTTTAAATATTGAATTTGTAATATAAGTGGATTTATATATTAATTAAAAAGAAGTTGAACGTATATAAATATATATTAATCATAATCGAGCTCAGAACAACCCTGCAGTTCGTAATTTAACGTTCTAAACTTCAACTGAGTGTTCCGGACTTGTTTTGAATCAGTTTTCTGCGAAACAAGAAACGTTGGAATCTGTTGAACTGTATCTTTCTAACAGAAGTGAAAAACCAAGATTTCGTCGAATATATTACAAGATATGTCCAAATCAAATATTCAGAAAGTCGCTATGAAATCATATATCGACCGTAACGGTTATTTGAATATAACTTGATATCGGTTGCAAGTCGGGACAGGGTTCTTTTGAGGCGCAGCGATAATTTAATTTTTAGAATTTTACTGTAATTTTTAATTAATTAAATATGCAACTTTTTATTTGGAGTATTTCGCACCTTGTATCGATATTTCGGGATTTCAAAATATAAGTCAAACTACCAGTATTATTACATTTTTGGGATCGTGGCACCTCACTGGACACGACCATAATTCTATTTCTGTCCATAGCAGTCCATAACGAACGAAACTATGTGTAATTGGTACTGTGTAAGTAAACAAAACAAATATATATAAACTCAACAACCATGTTTATATGAGAGCAAACTCGGCTCCACGCAGAAATGCCCGTGTAAATGAAATTTGCCAAACATAAAACGATACAGATCATGTAAAAGTAGAGTTTCTTTACAATATAATATATATTCGGCATTCCTTCCAGGATAAGCTTCTTTCGTCTCTTCTTTTGATAATTAACGCAAACCATACCTTAGCATTAAGACAGCCCATCCCCTAAATAATGTATAGGTAATAATCTACCTATGAAGACCTGACTTCGGGCTTGTCCTCTTTTATAAATAATGCAGTACCTTCTGCTTATTTTCCGCAAACCCATTGAAGAAAGAAATACAGACCTGAATAATGTACATTGCTTATTCGAAACTGTATTATAAACCATCATAGTCCTACCCTATCTTCATACAAGGTACTGCTATCACCTCCTACTCTAAATACTTAACCATCAAGGAACGTGCAAACCATACACCTACGTTTACTAAGCCGTGCCTACACTATATACTCTTTTGCTTAAGCATGAAGCTTCGTCATCCTATATAACCACAGCTGTTTCCCTGAATTACTTGGCTCGCTCAAACCGTAATGGCATAACAAATAAAAAGAAAAATATTAGTAAAACCACCTCCACTCCAAATAATAAAACAAGAGAAAACACGGATGGAAGTACTGGAAGGCCGTTATGGGCGGAGTCGGCTGCTGAGCTCAGCGTTGGGTCCGACGGTGGAAGCTGGGTGTATATTTTTGGAGCTGAAGCAGTTCGGAAGGGTGAAGACGTGATGGAAAATAAGGGTCTGTTTGAAGAGAGGAGGACGTGGGGTCGGCACATGCAGAAAGTGATGGGGTTTTTACTATTTGTGTTGCATGTATGGCAGGAGGAAATATGGGAGGCTGTTTGCATTGTAGGGGAGAGGAGAATAACGTGTATGTGTGGTGCATGTCATTTACTGGGAGAAGGTGTGTGAGCATCGATGTATACTTGAAAGGAGTGTGTCAGGGATTGATGAGTGAGGTGGTTTGCATGTAGCATTTCGAGTCAACAAGATCTGAAGGAAGAATACGATATGGACGGTGAGCTTAGAAGTATTTCATGGGATCGACAGCTGTGTGGAGTTCTGTAGAATGCATTATATTGAAGAAAGAAGGGAGCTACTTGTTGCGGCATGTTTACTGGAGAAGGCCGGTACTGTAAGTTTAAAGCTCTAGAAAGTAAATGACGAAATAGTTTGTAGACAAGTGGAAGAGAAGAAGGGTGCACGTTGAGGAATAAGCGCAGCTATGTCAGTTGCTAGGCGTTTGAAAATACGCGGGGAAGTTTTGGCCATTTTCTTTTTGGGTGTTAACGATGTGTATGGAAAGCAACAGGCATGCAACGTGAAGAGAAGAGAGAACACGGCATGTTTAGTACTGGATAAAAATTAAAACAAAAAGGAAGGATTATCAGATAATTAAATATTTCGAACTATGAAGGAAAGATGAGTGGGATGTATGCGTTTAAAAGTGGAGGAGGACTGTGAAGATGGTATGAGCCGAGAAAATCATGGGCTTTGTGAGTGATGGGCTGGGCTAAGCCCACCTTGAAAGAAAAAAACAAAATCAAAGAACAAGAAGCAAGTTTTATTTAAAACAAAACATGAACCGGAAGAGATTGCTGTATTGGTGCTTCATGATTTGCTATTAAATGAAGATGTCGGAGAACATGGTGAACAATAGTAGTGGAGGCCAGTCAGGATGGTGCAACTCTATTACGAGGTGTCTGATTTAGTGAACGGTGCTCTGGAGTCCGCGTACTGGGGGTGAAAGTTCGGGGGAACAGAGGTGAGGTGGTCGGATTGGCCAGGGTGCGTTGGTTCCGATGATACTGAGTTGGACGACGCAGCTGGATGAACAATCACGAGCGGAGGGCGAAGGTGACAACAAGGAGGAAATTGAGATGGATTGGATTTATGGCAGAATTAAACATCTAGTTTAATCGGCTGACGCAAATCGTTATTTAACGGTTAACGCGCGATGGTGAGTAAAATCACTCACTCTGATCTATTTAAAATATTTTAGTTATATTTTAAATGTTGTTTGAATGCTTTATGATGGTCGATTAGGTAGATTTCAATTAAATTGGTTAAATATTTTATATCGTTGCATATGTACACATCATCGGTTGGACACTGATTTCATCGATTAGAATATTCCCTAGTATAGAGTTAGTGAAAATTGTGTTGACTGACATCTGTGGATGCGGAAACCGGTTGGAGGAATCCGACCGGATTCCTCGATATTTATATGTACTGTTTGTTGTGTATGCACTGTTTGAACCCGAATTATATTTAAAACCCGGTGTGAATATTGATGTTGAACGGAAATTCAACATTTGTTTAGATTAAATAAATAAACGATATCGATTTAGAAAATGTTAACAGTCGACCGTAAAACCATCGTTTTGTTAAGAAACTGATTTACCGTCAGGCAAATCAATGAAGTTAATTATAGAAATTATATTTTTATAATTAAAGTGAAGTTTTAAATTATAATAGAAGTTCTATTATAAACCAGTATTTTAGAGTTCGTTTTTATAAAGCAAATAAAAGCGATTGTTGACATTTAAACAAGTTTATAAAGTAAAAACTATCCGACGATTAAATATTTGGATAATTATATTTAAGATAAATAATTTAGAGATATCATTAGATTAATTAGATTAATCTAATGTTAAGAAGTAATTAAAATCAGTTAATGAATTTACTGATGAAAATAAGTTGATTTAATCAACTGTTATTTGGGAACATGATTATTAGATTAACTGGTCTTTAATTAATCTAATGAAAACATGTTAGAAATAAGTTTCTCGAAATTAATGAGAGTTAATTACCATTTAAGAAGTTGCAGATAAGAACTGGGGAATGGAGAAATAAAAGAATTAATGTTTAAATTAAATATTCATAAACCACAGAGATTCCAAAGTAAGAATATGGTGTTGTAAAACCATATTCCAAAATACAACAAGGAAATACGATTTAATAAATATATTAAGTAATAAGGAATTTGAATACAGACTTGTATCGGTTCTAACGTAAGAACGTTGTCGATCAAGGTCCGAGAGGTAAATAAAATACCCCAACTTGAACGGCTTCGCTATTACCGAGGAACGATATCAGTTTATAACGGAAAGAGATGTCAAGATTTTTGTAACAGAAAGAGATGTCAAGATTTTTGTAACGGAAAGAGATGTCAAGATTTTTGTAACAGAAAGAGATGTCAAGATTTTTGTGACGGAAATAGATGTCAAGATTAGTATGAAAGGAATATGGCGGCGTATGCAAGTCTTAGAACTATAGTAATAAAATAACGCTGTTGATAAGATAAGTGTGACTGTTATGTCAAGATTAGTTATAACAAAGAATATTACAGCGTATGATAAGTTGAACTATAGCAATAAAATAACGCTGTTGATAAGGTAAGTATGACTGTAATTAGTTATAAGGAGAATATTACAGCGTATGACAAGTTTAGAACTATAGCGACAAATTAACTGATGTTAATTTGACTTAAGCGAGACTTTTATATATAGCAGCACTTCCTAGGAAATGTAACAGTTGGTTTGAAATCCACTTATTCTAGAGTAATAAGTAACGACGTTTGTTCAAAGAAATATAAGAAAGAGTTTAGAAAAAGAATTGGGGAATCGTATTAGAAACTGATGACAACATTTCGATGTTCGAAATGTGACTAGAATTAAACCATTAGGATTTGTAACTAGAATTCGACGATGTCGAATGTATTAAAAGTAAACTATTTTTAGGGATTATAATCTGATATAATAATTAACATTTAGTGTAAACAAATAAATGTTAAAGAGGATAGGAGTCAGTTCTTAGTTTAAACTTGATATCGATTTGATAAGAAGTTGACTTAGAAACAGAGTTTACAAAGTGGAATAGGAATATATAAAGTATGAAAGAGATTTCGATAAACGGGATCATGGTATTGATTTATTTGATAAAGATGTTCAGATTTCTATAATAGAAATGATATTCACATTTCAAAGTGAATAATGTTTCAAAAGTGAACGTTGGGCCGATTAAAGGGTTAAAAGGAAATTGGGAATATTTTCCAATATAAATAGGGTGATTATCCAAGTATAGAAATAAAGAATGGGAAATTAATGGAAATAGTCGAACGTTAATAACGTATGTTTCTGAAACATGAAAGAATAAGAGTTTAAAATAACTGGAAATGTTTTCCAAGAAGTATGAAAAGCCTTAAACGGGATTTGAGAAATATCTGGGAAGATATGGGAATTCGAAAAATAAAATGAATGTTAAATAAAAGTGCCTGTGGTTGTATGATGTTAGTTGTACATTGAATGAATGTTGTTTTTACTTCGATAGTTAAATAACCGACTATCGAAGTGTTTTGACCATCGTTGTCAATACGGGGAGACCAGTTGGATATATTATCCGAAACCCACTCCGTATAGGCATAAGCGCTGCGAATTAGATATGCTGAAGATGATTGAAGACGGAGTTAAATGCAAGGGTCGTCCAGTTCTAGAATAATGTTTTTGTTTGTCCAGTCCCAGGACAACTTGTATGGACGAGTGTCTGACAGAGTATTTCCAACGGTCACGCCGTTGATTGTACGAACATACCAAGTTGGTGGGGAGAAGGTGACTTCTCTTTATTCTACACCCAGTGTGCATTTGTGTAATCAATGTGTGATTACGGATTTGACGATGCGACATTCAAAGTGAATGGTGATTAGATGTTCTGAAGATAAACGTAGCCTCTAGCCTCACAACCAGGAAGTGACAGAAGTTGGGCTAGGCAGCATGGCTAGTTGGGTCATCCCCAAGCAGGGTGTATTGTCATCGATCTAGAGAAAATTCATATTTATACTTCTTTTCGATTCTGTATCTTCGGATGACGGTTGGATGGCCTACAACCGTGGTGGCAATATATTCGCGACACTCAAGCTAAATGAGTGAGCGGTCATGTGTGGCCGGGTTGCAAGACGTTCTTGTTGAACCCTGAGTGTATCCCCTCTAGAGTACATTATTCAGAAGGTGCTCCCATACCTTGTCGGTTGAAATCCAATCTCCAATAAGCGCCCTGCGGTTTATGATTTTATACTATATATATTTGGAACGTGAGATGCAAGTGTTCTACTACTTATATAATTATTTGGTTAGACATTATCATAATATCACTGGGTTTTGATATCAAGAATATTTCGGGTTATAGTAAGGTAAAAACCGTACATGTTTATGTGTGGGCTGGTCTTACTATTATCTTCTTGTTTTGAAAAGGATTTTCAAAGTAAAACAGTATGGTTGGAATTTACTCACACCGGTCTCATGACTGACCCAGAGTTTATTTTGTTTGTTTTCCCTAAACTCTTGGGTGCCCAAATTTGTACGGGCAGTCAAGTGTTTCAGGCTTTACAGATTCACTTGGAGGAGCTCAAAAGCAGGAAGCTTCACTATTAGTAATGTAGAGTTATTTCCGCTGTGATATGATGTATTGTACTCTGATAATGGTATGTATATACAATACAGTTTTGTATTCAAAGTTATGTTATATAATACATCTTATTTTGTTCCGCTGCGAGTTTCGTGTTACTCTGATTCTGTTCAGTTGTGATCTTCTTCTTCTTCTATTCTATTAGTTCTATCTTTTCTTTCTCACCCTCTAAATTCTTCTATTAATGTCCTGGTGTTTTCGATGCTTGAATAGTCAACAGTATGTTTTTATGTTGATTTTCTGGGTCGAAAAAACCAGCCGTTACAACAATGAAGCGAAGCTCAAGAAGATGTGACTTAGAAGACTGGATACGTTCATCATACCCTTTTTTAAGGGTATACACTTGATTCCTCTTTTTCTGTAAAGTTTATTTGCATGCTAGTGTTTATCTTTTAAGTATATCCTCTCGGTCCTATTCCCGATCCTTAGGTAGAAACCAATGGATGTAAATATATGTTTGAGACATGTTATGTTTGGTGGATGTAAGTGGTTGCAAGTGTTTGCTAGTGGTTGCTCGTGGATGCATACACACATTAGGCACTAGATCGGTTCAGTAACTTTCATATTGCATATGAATGAGTGAACTCTTATATATATGGATTGAAACTTGGTATGTTATCATATGAATGTTGCATTCGTATGAATGATTAAAGCACTCATGTAGAAATTATAAAGCATGATTAGGAATAATTGCATACATGATGGACTCATGGCACTGACATAATTCGCATTAAGGAGGTCAACTGAATCAGTAGACCGCCTGATTTTGCAGTAGATAAGGACATACACACACAATTTGCATATGATCATGAAAGCATTAGAAATCTTTTCTAAGGACAATGGTCGCCTGTGATTGAATGGTTGAATAGATGGATGTTGGATGTTAGGATATACGTTCTTCCTAACTTGAAGATTTCGGGGACGAAATCCTTTAAGTAGGGGGGAATGTAACAACCAGTAATTTTAAAACGGGACATAAGAGATAATTAAATAATAAATAATTATTAAAAGAAGAATTAAATGAAACGGGTTACGCCATTGTGTTCGTCTCAAAATTCTGCTTGAGATAGAGTCCAAGTTTGCGTAAAACGAATACCGTATGAAGAAGATATGGACGAACAAAGTTAGGCAGAAAACCGGAAGTCAACCTGTTAGCCTACTTTGTGAACTAGGCAACACAAAGTCAAGAAACCAAACATTGAAGGGTATTTTTAATTATAAGACTTCGGTTCGGATTGGAGGAAAACACTACAATTCAGATTGATAGCTGCAGTTGTTCGGATCGGGTCAGAGCAACATATCGGTTCGGATCGGATAGAGTCCTCTGTTCGGATCGGTGATCTCTTACAGGGTAGATTGGTAAGGCATATCTAATCGGATCGGAAGGCAACTAAATCTCGAATGGATCGGAAAGCCACCTGTTTGCCACGACAATGGAACGGAGCGGAACAGGTTAGAGAAGGAGAGTCGCACCCAAGCCAATCCGGTTCGGATCGGGTATCCCGATCCGAACCCCTTATCTGCGCGTCTCCGACCCGCACCCATGATCCATGTTATTCTCCTGCAAAAGCGCCTGGATATCCGGACCGGCTATGACCAGTTCATACCCATAACGTCCTTCCCTTTGATGCGTTGTCAACATGATAGTTCATCCGAACCCGAAGAGAGTGCGATGGATGACACATGGCCCGACCCGGATCAAGTCTCAAGCAAATTCACACCTATAAATACCCCGTCTGGAGACAAAGAGAAGGATCTTTTTTCAGCACTTTGAGAATTCAACTACCTCCATTATCCGAACTCCATTACTCCCGGAGAATCCAAATCATCTTTCATTTCTTGTTTTAGTCAATTGAGTGAACAAAAGTGAGTTGTGAGTAAATCTTACATTGTATTTGCAACTGAATTATTGAATATAGTGAAAGATAAGTGGACGTAGGCATTTCTTCGCCGAACCACTATAAATCCTGTGTGCTCATTTGTATTTTTGTCTCATTTAATCTTGTTTCTAATCAATTTGGGTGTTAGAACCACTTTTGGGTCTAACATTTTGGTGCTTTCACTGAGAACCCTCATCTAAATTCTTTATTTTCCGGGATCACTTTCTACTTTTTGGACCGTTGAGTTCAAAGAAGTGAATCCTTAAGTTTCTCCGCTTTTTTTACATTCGTTGAAGTGATTGTCAAAGACTCATGGCCAAAGGAAAAGGCAAGGAAGTTCAGTCTGTTCGAGGAAATGGAGCTGGCGAAGATCAGCAAAATGCTGTTGTAACAAGGTCTCGGGGGCAGAGTTCAGCAGCAGGAAGAATCAATGCAGGAAATCCGAGCCGACAGCAGGGGGAGAGCTCCGACCCGATCCGGGTAGGAGACTCTGAAGCAGTGCATTCCCCCAATCTGAACCGACCCGAGCTGCTCGCTGCATACCGATCCGACTAGACACCCCAGCTCCGATCCGACCCGACCTCTTACCTCCAACCCGACCCGATGCTTGGTGAAGCTGGAACCTCTACTCGAGCCCCCACGAATGCTCCAATTCCAGCTGCCAGGGTTGGTGATCAGGTCAATCCATCTGCGCCCATCACTCAAGGAGACTTTTCGCGCTTGCTTGACATGATTGAGAGCACAAGGGAAGCTATGAAAGTTCATGAGCGCACTAGTCTCATGATGTAGGAAAATATGAGGCTCATGAGTCGGGAGATTAGTGAACTCCGTCGGCAAAGAACTCCATCAACGGTTCGTCACACACCAGTAGACCAATCTTCATCTTCCGAGGAAGAGAGGCCCCGTGAAAGAAGGCCACTCGAACGACCTCAGAACGTGGAGCAGCTGACATTTGGATCTTTGGGATCTCGTGAAGATATCGCACGAGCATTAGGAAACAATGACCCCACTCGGGGGCAAAGACTCCAGTCCCCTCCTCCCGAGATCGACCGGGAACGCAGGGAACGGAATCAAGCAGAGGCAGCTCGAAGAAGAAGAGCATCTCCTGAGCGAGAGCCCAGAAGGAGCTCGGACACTAGGGCCAGGGAATCTGAGCGGCCCCTAACTAATGCTGATGTACAGGCAATGGTTCGCCAAATTATGTCTGAGAGCCGGAATTATACAAATGAAGACTATGGCATTGAGCGAAGCCATACTCCGTTCACCGATGATATCCTCGACTTCCAATTTCCCCGACGCTTTAACTTGCCACAAATGGACAAGTACAACGGAAGGACTGATCCGGGACAGCATTTGATGAGGTATTCGTGGCTCATGAATGCTGCTGCTGCCCCAGATGAAGTGAAGTGCAAAGCATTCCCAATCTACCTAGAAGATGTGGCATTGTTCTGGTTTACCCGACTTCCTCCTCCTTCGATTTCTAATTACAAGGAACTAAGCGAGCGTTTCATGAACCAGTTCCGACTACATGCCCGAAAGTCCAAAAGTGTTATTGAATTATCGAGAATCAAACAGGCACCAGGAGAATCTTTAAGGGCATATCTTGATCGTTTTAATCAAGCTGTAACTGAGGTCAGTGACCCGCATGAGCCCACTATTATGATGGCATTGAAGGAAGGAGTCGATCCTGAATCTGAGTTTGGAGACTACCTTTCTGGGAAGACACCCCCCACAAGGGAGATATTCTACGAAAAAGCCGATATTTATTTAAGGCGAGAGGAGGCCAGGGCAAATCGAAAGAGAAAGTCTGAGACGGCTTCAAAGGAGAATGTGCAGAGTAATATCGCCGTGAAGCAGTCGGGGGAGAATTCTGGCAAGGTTGAAGTAAATGTAGGAAACAAGGGTGGAAACAACAATACTGGAAGTGGGGGAAACAACAACAGTAACCGTAATTCGAGCGGTAACAGAAGAAACAGAAATAGGGGAAGTGACCCTAACAAAAGACCCCGATTCCAGAACTACGAGAATTATACACCATTGAACGACACCCTGGAAAATATTTACCTGGATACGTACAATGTGTTGCAGTACAAAAGACCGCCACCTCGTGATTCGACCGAGAAAGAAATGGCGACAGGGAAATTTTGCTTGTTTCACGGAACTCATGGGCATTCGACCAATGAATGTCGGCATTTGAGGGATGTAATTGAAAAGCTGCTGCGTGAAGGAAAGTTGGATGAGTACAAGGTTGCCCTGAGGGACAGGGGGCAAGGGGAGCAGGCACCAAAACAAATCCTACCTGCTCCCAAGCCTACAGCGCAGCAGAAAGGTAAAGGAATTGTCATCAACTCCATTGTAGGCGGACCTCACCCGGCAATCCGAAGTTTTAGGTCAATGGAACAATATGTGAATGCTGCCAAGCATCTAGACGTGAATGAAGGTAATGATTTGGAAGATGTCGCCCCTATAAAACAACAGAAGACCATGTTCGACGACGTGGTATTTCGAAGCCGAGACAATACTGGGATACAATCACCCACCAATGATCCGTTGGTTATTACTACCACCATTGGGCCGGCCTTGGTCCATAAGGTATTAGTAGACAACGGAAGTTCCATTAATATTTTGTTCAAGAAGTCATTTGATCAAATGAAGCTTGAGTCCGAAGATCTGAAGCCTTGTGAAGGATGGATTCGAGGCTTCAACGGGGCGTCGACAGCTCCCCTGGGATACATAGAGTTGCCCGTGACCCTGGGGCAAGGAGAACGTAGAAGAGTGCGAATGCTTCAGTTCGTAGTATTGGACGTAGATTCGCCTTATAACGCGTTTTTGGGAAGACCTGCCCTCGCCGAATTTAGAGTTTGTATCGCCCCTTGGTGTCTGTTACTTAAGTTCCCAACCAAAGCCGGAACTGGAGTAATGAGAGGGGATCAGGTTTCCGGACGGGCCTGCTATGTGGCCGAGCTAAAAATGTTGATGAAAGGACTTGACGGTGAGAGTAAGGATGCCTCGTCTCCCTCAAAAGGGGACTCGGCATAGCAATTAGAGAAATTGACCCCAAAGGAGTTTCCCAAAGGAACACCTGAAGACCTGGATCCTAGAAAAGACGAGGAACCAGAGGCTAGGAATGCAACTCCTAATGAAGCGACAGTGGAAATTCCCATTGATAAAGCTGATCCGACAAAAGTTTTGAAAATTGGTTCTCAATTGGATCCACGTCGAGCTAAAGAACTAACGGACTTCTTGAAGGCAAACCTGGATGTGTTTGCCTGGACCCATGCTGACATGTGCGGGATATCGCCATCCATTATAAGTCACAAATTGAATGTAAATCCGAAGCATCCACCTGTGAAGCAAAAGAGACGCATGCTGGGCCCAGAGAGGTCGGCTGCTCTCAAAGAGGAAGTAGAGAAGTTGAAGCAGAATGGATTTATTCGAGATTCGACATATCCCGACTGGATATCGAATCCCGTCTTAGTAAAGAAGCCAAACGGAAAGTGGCGAACTTGTATTGACTTTTCAGATTTAAATAAAGCTTGCCCGAAAGATAGTTTCCCACTCCCCAGGATTGACCAGCTTGTAGATTCGACAGCAGGTCATGAACTTCTTTCTTTCATGGACGCATACTCTGGATACAACCAGATTCCTATGCACGTACCAGACCAAGAGCATACGAGTTTCATTACGAATTTGGGGCTATATTGTTATGTTGTAATGCCATTCGGGTTAAAAAACGCTGGAGCTACTTATCAGCGCTTGGTAAATAGAATGTTTTATGAACAAATAGGAAAAACTATGGAAGTTTATGTGGATGATATGCTTGTCAAATCAAAGCAGTCTTCCAGTCATACGCAAGACTTAGCGGAAATGTTTGGTATCTTGCGAAAGTATCGGATGAAATTGAATCCTCTGAAATGCTCATTTGGAGTGGCATCGGGAAAGTTCCTTGGCTTTATTGTGAGTTCCCGAGGAATTGAAATCAACCCTAGCCAGATAGCAGCGATTAGAAACATCGAAGAACCAAGGAGAATTAAAGACGTCCAAAGTCTGGCAGGGAAAGTAGCGGCACTGAGTAGATTCATCTCCAAAGCCACAGATAAATGTGTTCCGTTTTTTGATTTGATAAAAAGGGAAAAGAAGAATTTCCAGTGGACTCCGGATTGTATTGAGGCCTTTCAAAATCTGTTAGAACTGCTAGAGAAACCGCCGATTTTATCAAAGCCCGTAGATCACGAAGAATTATTTGTTTATTTGGCGGTCTCGGCTCATGCCGTTAGCACGGCTCTGGTTCGAGAAGAATACAAAGTACAAAGGCCGGTGTATTATGTAAGTAAGAAACTAGCAGCGGCAGAGCGCAATTACCCAAAAATTGAGAAGCTCGCTTACAGCCTCCTGATCGCATCCCGAAAACTTCGTCACTATTTCCAAGCCCATCCAATAACCATATACACCGACCAGCCCTTAAGGCAGGTATTGCAGAGACCCGAAGCATCGGGAAGGTTGATCAAATGGAACATAGAACTAAGTCAGTTTGATTTGAATTTTCAACCACGAAAGTCAATCAGGGGGCAAGCTCTAGTAGACTTTATTGCAGAGTTCACCATTCCAGAGGAGGAAATAATCAATGACCGAGTGGTTAAATCCGAGGATGAGCTAGAAATGAATCCGTGGAAATTATATACAGATGGAGCTAAGAATGACCGAAGGTCCGGAGCTGGAATTGTCTTAGTCACTCCCGAGGGACGGTCGTTATATTACGCCCTGCGATTAGAATTTTCGGCAACTAACAATGACTCTGAATATGAAGCCCTGATTGCCGGGCTGAAACTTGCTAAAGACCTCGGAGTTAAAATGATGGACATATTTTGTGACTCTAAGATTGTTGTTTGTCAAGTACGAGAGGAATTCGTGGCTCGAGGACCTCGACTTATCGCCTACCTCAAGAAAGTGAAAGAGCTGTTGAATAGCTTAGAGCGGTACAACATAAAACATATTCCCAGAGTTGAAAACCAGAAAGCGGATAGACTGGCAAAGCTGGCTAGTTCCGACAATCCAGAAGAGACTGAAGTAATTCCAATTGAAACGTTGGAGTCGCCAAGCTTTGAGTCAATGGAAATTGAAATCGCTTTTGAAGCGGAACCAGAGAAGGAGTCATGGATGACTCCAATTAAGAATTTTCTTAAGAATGGGACACTCCCATCGAAGAAGAGTGAGAAAAGAGCTGTAGTTCGCAAAGCTACCAGATATGTCATACAAGATGACACTCTCTATAGACAAGGATTTTCTATGCCCCTGTTACGATGTATAGCACACGACGACATCAAGCGTGTACTAAGAGAAGTACACGAAGGTGAGTGTGGAGATCATACAGGAGGTCAAACTTTAGCAAAGAAAATATTGCGGTACGGATACTTCTGGCCTACGATCAACAAAGATGCAGCTGATTATTCACGACGCTGCGATAAGTGCCAGAGATTCGCCAAAATCCCCAGGGCACCGTCAACCCAGCTTAAATCAATGGTGAGCCCTTGGCCATTTGCCACATGGGGAATTGATATCATTGGAGTTTTACCAATTGCAAAAGGAGGAGCTAAGTATGCAATAGTAGCCGTGGACTATTTCACGAAGTGGGTGGAAGCTGAGCCCTTGACTAAGATCACAACGAGAAAGGTGATAAGTTTTGTGGTCAGAAATATTATATGCCGATTCGGGATCCCAAGGACGATTATTACTGACAACGGGACCCAATTTGATAGCACTGAATTCAGAAATTTTTGCCAGAAATATAAGATAGACAAACGATATACTGCAGTTGCCTATCCGCAATCGAATGGGCAAGTAGAGGCAATAAACAAGGTAATAAAATCCATCCTCAAGAAGCGATTAGAGCGTGCAAAGGCAAAGTGGGTTGATGAATTGCCCCTAGCTTTGTGGGCATATCGAACAACGTTTAAAACGGCTACCGGTCATACCCCTTTCTCTCTCTCCTTTGGCTCAGAAGCTGTGATTCCAGTTGAACTAGAAGTTCGTTCCCACAGGGTGACGTATTATGACCCGATGACGAATCGGGCGCTCTTACTTGAGTCTCTTGATGAAATCGAAGAGAAAAGGGACGAAGCAGACTTGCGTGCAGCAAGACATCGGCGTCAGATGGCACGCTATTATGACAAAAAAGTTCGCCTCAGAACTTTTGAACCAGGAGATTTGGTGCTAAAGAGAGTTTTTCCTTCCCTTCCTCACCTCGGCCCAAAATGGGAAGGACCCTTTGTCATCCAACGGAAACTTGAAAAAGGAACCTTCAAGTTAACGACCGTAGATGGCGAAGAAGTCCCTCGAGCATGGAATGCCCAACACTTAATGCGATATTTGGATTAGAAATGCTGTACTTTTTGTTATTTTTCCTGTGAACTCTGTAACTAGGCACGACTTGCCTTGGGAAGATCTGACGATATGAATAAAGGGCTATAAAGTGGATGTAGGCTACGACTTAGCTGAACCACTATAAAAATATTGTGTGTTATTTACTTTTATGCATTTGCATTCATCAGTTATTCTGTTGTAATTATAAAATACAGGATAACTCAGAGCCTAAAGAGGTTGAAAACAGCTTAGACATAAAAAGAAGCACAATGATTATTTGTGCAATAAGACGTAAAAGAATGAGAAAACGACATTCTTAACTCTAACTCTCCAGAGAAAGAGAGAGAGTATAAAAGCGTCTCCGACTGAGCGCTGAAAAAGAAATTCTCTTCCTAACTCTAACTCACCAGAGAAAGAGAGAGAGAGTATAAAAGCGTCTCCGACTGAGCGCTGAAAAAGAAATTCTCCTCCTAACTCTAACTTTCCAGAGAGAAAGAGAGTATAAAGGCGTCTCCGACTGAGCGCCGAGAAAGAAGTCTTTCCCTGTTGAACGACCGCGGAATAAATAAATGAATAAACTCGAACTCTAACTCTCAAGAGAAATAGGGAGAGTATAAAAGAAATGCCAGAAAAAACGACAGGTACTGACGACACAGGAAGTGCTATCCCGTCAGAGAATTGGGAGCATTCAGATTGCATGGTTAAGCATTGAATAACTTGTGGAAATTGACTGGGGACACATATGCATACACATATTCCCCCCCTCCACAGTTTCGTTTCATAACTATAGACATGCATTTTTACATAAGTGCAGAACTACTAACAAATAAACATTGCAAAAAGTGAATTATTTTTATTTACAAATGAATGAATTTGTACAGGGAAATAACTAAAGAAGAAAGTGCAGGAGCTGCTTTTGTAGCAGCAATTATTGGTTCACAAAGATGCTAAAAAGATGCAGGGGAACCCACTATTTGGGTTTGGAATGAGCCTTAGATTTCTTGGCGGCTTTTTCCGCATCCTTTGCTTCCTTCTCGGCTTCAGTCAAGATTCGTTTCGATTTCTTTTTCCCTGAAGATGCGGTACTGGAGCCAGTAGACTTCTTTCCGGAGGGCGGGACACTGGAATCAAGAGAAGATTTTTTAGCAAGTTCTTCGGTAATAGATCTAGTTGAGAGCTTAACAACTAACCTTGAACCCGCATCCACAACTGCGAGGGGCTTGAGGACCTCAGGGTCTAGTTCTTCGGCCTTTAATTGCAAACGCTTGTCTTGGTCAGCCTTCATTGCAGCCAAGGTAACGTCATCAGCGCTTTTTGACTCCCCGGTTATTGCGACTTCTGGTTCCTCATCATGCCCCTCGTCTCCGCCATCGTCCTTCAAAGCTGCTATCATTTCTTCATCATGAGGAGTGGTGACCTTAGTTGGTTCACTTCCTTCCCCCAAGTCAATGGAAGCAGCCTTGTCTTCCCCTTCTTTGGCCCTATCAGCGGGCTTTGTTCCAGCGACAGCTCCTTGAGCTACATCTGTCTTTGCGGATGATTCAACACCTACAGAATGAGAAACATCGGTTATCAACTCAGGCGTAAACAAAGGGTCTCTCATCGAATGTTCAATCACGTAGCGAAAGGTAGTAATAGCTTTGGCAAATTGAGGAGAAAAGATAGGGATACCTTCCGAAGACTTTCCAGCGGGGGTGACCACTACCTCTGGGGTTATTTCAGGAATGGGAGATAGCAGAGTTGTTCGGGGAATTCCCGGATTTTCGGGATCATACCCTTCTACTTCGGGGGTTGCAGGAGCAGAAGAAGAGGAACCGGCTTTAAGAGTGGTTTTTTGTTTAGACTTCCGTCTCTCTTCTTCCATGGCCTCAGCAATAAGGCGGCGCCCTTCAGCTAGGCGCTCCGGTTCATCGTCTCTCAAGTATTTCTCCATCAGTTTATCTTCATCAAGAGAATCGACCTTAAGTTCTTCTTTTTCCCACTCGACGATTTGATTCCATACTTGAACCAGAGTGGATGGATAGTCCTCGATCCAAGAAATGTTTCGACGACGAATAATGTGTGCGAAGAATTCAATCATTAGCTCGCCGAAACCCTGAATATCAGCCTCCGCCTCCGATAGTTGCTTGCGGGCTTCCTCCGCAGATTTAATAGCACACTCCACATTGCCCTCGGCCAGAGCAGCCCTGTTCTCTGCCTCCAACAACTTTGAAGCCAAGTCATCATTCTTCTTTTCTAATTCAGCACTCCTCTTTGCTAACTCGGCGTTTTTCTGCTCAAGCTCAGCATAAGCAAGGCGTGTCTTAGCAGCTTCGGACTTGGCCTCGTCAGCTTGCTTTTTTAATTCAGAACGCTCCTGAGGATGAGATTCAAGCAAATCGTGATAGCGCTTTTGCATATCCTTGAATTGTTGTTTGAAATTAGAAGCGTCCTTTTGAGCGACCGCTAGCTGAGCTTGAGTGTCTTCCAAATCTTTTCCTAAAGCTTTTAAGGCCTTAGTATCCTCCTCTGTAGTCTTTTGCATTGAATCAGTATTTGTGATTAGAGTGCGAATGATTCTAGAAAGATTGCGCGAATATTTGAACATCTCAGTATATTGTTTTTGCACCGCATCAATCTTTGCTTTGGCCTCTTCTGCCCAATCAGACGAAATAGGTTCAAGGGCAGGTAAAAAAGTCAGAGTTTCAAAGTAGTGTTCGGGAAATTGCTCTTTCAAATATGCCCGCTTTATGGCAATTCCCGCATCTGGTGGGGGAGGGGCGAGGATTGTCAATTCGGTGTCCCTTCCTGAAGAAGATTCTGTAGTCTCTTTGTCTGTCCTAGGTCGTTTAGTCGCAGGGACCTTTTGCTTACTTCGAGACCCGGTTTCCTTTGGAGGACTTTTCTCTCTACTGCGTTTCTCATAGGAAGAGGAGGAGTCTTTGGATTGTGGTCTGTCCTCCTCCCTACGGCTTTGATAGCTCTTATATTTTTCTTGTTCAGATCGGACTGGTGAGCGGGAACGTGAGGGTCGAGAACGGTAGGGATCATAAGGTCTTCTCTCCTCCCTACCACGGTCATCCCGACGATCATACTCGACATCCTGAGGAGGATTGGACATGCTGCGACGAAGTTTTCTTATATCGTAGTAGGATCGAGACATTGTACCTGCACGATAAAATAAACGAAGTTTAGAATTAATGGATTCATGAAGAAAGAAGTGCAACGAATGCTAATGCTGTGGTGTAAAGTGCATCCTAAGTGGTGTGTGTCCCCCCAACCAACCCGAGTCTGAAGCTAGACTAGTGCGGGCAGGCTCTTTGGCCTTAGCGGGAGTAGTTTCTTCGGAAGAAGTGAAGACTAAAGGATCCTTCCTGAAATCCTCTGAAGTATATATAGTCTCAGGTAAGGGGAGATCCCCCAAACCCTGAAATATGTGCTCATCAGTGCTAGGAACATCCCCTTCGGAAGCGTGAAGTGGCGACTCTTGGGAAGATTTTGACTTGTCTAGAGAAGTAGTTTCCTCGGGGGCAATATACCCTTCACGATGCTTTTCGGCTATGTTGGCCAATTCATCATCTTGTGTGGAAGATGGAGAAGGTGAAGTTTGAAGAGGCGCTGTAGGAATTCCCGAGCCCTCTCCTGTTTCTGGAACTATCTCCACTGGAGGGATGTATGCATAAGGGACCGTCCCATGACCGATGCTACGAAAAACGGATAGCAGCCCATGAAAGTGAAGGTATTCATCTTTAAGGACCTCGTCGATAGTCAGGAATTTTTGATCGCCATTAAGAAGACGGTGCATCCGATCAAAGAACACCTGATCTGATATCTGTTTGGGATTGTCGACTGCAAACAAAAAGGAAAACAGGTCAGGGTGATGATTCAAGTGTATAGAGTCCGGGTTCAGAAAATCAACGCTTTACTTGATTTTGTCCATCTCCTGGCGCATCCAGACTGTTGCTTTATATAGAACCATTCTAGTCTGGAATCTCCAGCTTTACTGCTAAATGGTGTAGAGATTATCTTCCTTTTTGGGACTGATTCAAAGTAGCAGAAAGATGGAGTTTCTCTAGTCCGATGCTTGAAATTATAGAAGAAATGAACATCATCGAACGTGAGCTCTACGCCTAGGATTTCACGATATGCTATGTACAAGGTATGCAAATAGGCATATGAATTGGGATGCAACTGCATGGGGGCAATCCGCATTTGTCTTAAGAAATCAACGATGAAAGGAGAGAATGGAGGAATGGCGCCGACCATGCACATCAATCGAGTGACCGTCATATATCCTTCTGGAGGGTTGTGGGGACGGTCAGAGCGTGAGGGCACTAGGGTGTCCCTTTTCATTATTCCATATTTTAGACAAATTCGAACACGTCGATCGTTGTCAATTGTTGATTCAACGGAGTCCGAGGGTGATTCCAATATGATGGCTGATTCAAATTCATCGGGTGCTCGATTGTCACCAATCCCTCCTTCCTCCTCAAAACCCAGAGAAACTTCATTCTCTGAAGACACTTCGTCGCTTTCCCGATGACCAACCCCGTAATCTGGACCCTCACTGTCCCATTCTGGATCAGACGAAGAAGATATATCCTCAAGAGTGATTTTGTTAGAAGTTTCAGGGGCTTCTTTCCTCTCAGCTAGACGGGAAGAGCGTCTGGGCCTCATTGTCATGGAACTATTGAAGAAGCAATAGCACGGATTAGAGTAAATTATCCCGTGCCCCCCTTTGTGTATGTGTGTGAACTAAAGTGTGTGCAGCAAATGTGGGAAATGCAAAATAAAAGTACAGCAATGTAAGACGAAGCTTTGAAGAGAAAGTGATAGTCAGAGTTGTTCTTAATTCTCGTTTATATCCGCGAGGCACTATCCTAACTGTTCATTAAGTTGAAGATTATGTCAAGCATTGATTAACCCTGGTTGGATAAAGTCTAATGCTTTGAGTTGGAATATGCATATCATTCGGATCGGTGCGTTCATTGTTGAGTTCGGATCGGGTGTGCATATAGCTGGGATCGGTTCGGATTTGTGTGTTGTTTAGTTCGGAGAAGACGTTCATGTTTGGCAGATTAAAACCGGATCGGAATAAGCATTCGGAGTGGTTTAGCAAGCAAGAAGATCCATACGTCCTTTCCCTTTCTCTATTTTTTCCCCCGACCCGGCCTGGTCGGACAAGCATGGCTTTCTCCACATCGCGTTTCATTCCGACCCGATCCTAACATACGAACTTGCCCTCTCCTCTGCTGCTTCAGAACTTCCTAACCCGAACCGAGCCCAATTCCTATTCTCCCCTTTTTCGTCTTCAAATGTCACTAGACCCAAAACGAGGTTAAGTGTTTATGTGTATGTGCTTGAACGTTTAACGCTGGACCCCATAGACCCCGGTTGCTACCTCGAAACGGCGAAGACACCATCAACGACGATGACAAACGGTGGAGGAGACCCAGGCGTCAGAGTTCAACAAACACCACACTCCAATCGCTCGTTTTAAACGCAAATTCTAGTTGAAATCAGTTATTACATAAACAATTGAAGATTTAAAATACCTAGATGTGTTATTCGAAGATTGAAACAAGGAGTTTGGAGTTTTTAGATTTTTAGGAAGTGGGGGGTTTCGGTGTAAAAATAGGAGAACAAGAATTGTGGGAGTGAAGAAGGAAGAAGAGTATGGGTGGTCGAGTTTATATAAGACGTGAGATGGCTCTTTGTATTCCCCGTGTTTTACTCTGTTCGGACCGAGTCCAAGCTAGCCCACACCTTCTGGTCCATCAACCCAGTGCAAAGCGGAACGGGAAGAAAATGTGCCCAAGTCGCACCACCGAACCGGATTGAAATCTGTGCATTCTTCTAGCATCCGAACCGAGTAGAAACCTGTGCATTCCTCCTGACTGTTCTGATTCAAGGACTAGCATTTTAAACGACATCAAAGCACGCTTCGTATACAACAGAAGCATCCTTTGAGGGGGAAAAATGTTAGCCTACTTTGTGAACTAGGCAACACAAAGTCAAGAAACCAAACATTGAAGGGTATTTTTAATTATAAGACTTCGGTTCGGATTGGAGGAAAACACTACAATTCAGATTGATAGCTGCAGTTGTTCGGATCGGGTCAGAGCAACATATCGGTTCGGATCGGATAGAGTCCTCTGTTCGGATCGGTGATCTCTTACAGGGTAGATTGGTAAGGCATATCTAATCGGATCGGAAGGCAACTAAATCTCGAATGGATCGGAAAGCCACCTGTTTGCCACGACAATGGAACGGAGCGGAACAGGTTAGAGAAGGAGAGTCGCACCCAAGCCAATCCGGTTCGGATCGGGTATCCCGATCCGAACCCCTTATCTGCGCGTCTCCGACCCGCACCCATGATCCATGTTATTCTCCTGCAAAAGCGCCTGGATATCCGGACCGGCTATGACCAGTTCATACCCATAACGTCCTTCCCTTTGATGTGTTGTCAACATGATAGTTCATCCGAACCCGAAGAGAGTGCGATGGATGACACGTGGCCCGACCCGGATCAAGTCTCAAGCAAATTCACACCTATAAATACCCCGTCTGGAGACAAAGAGAAGGATCTTTTTTCAGCACTTTGAGAATTCAACTACCTCCATTATCCGAACTCCATTACTCCCGGAGAATCCAAATCATCTTTCATTTCTTGTTTTAGTCAATTGAGTGAACAAAAGTGAGTTGTGAGTAAATCTTACATTGTATTTGCAACTGAATTATTGAATATAGTGAAAGATAAGTGGACGTAGGCATTTCTTCGCCGAACCACTATAAATCCTGTGTGCTCATTTTTATTTTTGTCTCATTTAATCTTGTTTCTAATCAATTTGGGTGTTAGAACCACTTTTGGGTCTAACACAACCAGAATGCACTGGCGCACTTCACCAGTGCGCCAGTACAAAAATGCACTGGCGCACCTGCCAAGTGTGTCCATACTAATCCAGCACGGAATTCTGGAGTGTTCTGTTATGATGTGTCTTCTTCTTAGTAGCCGGATGATGTGTATTTGAGCTGGGTGGTTTTGATGGACTCCCAGTTCATCTAAGGGCTCTAAATAATCCTAGACTTCTATATAAGCAACCTAAATCTAAACCCTAAACCACACAAATTCATTCCAAGGAGCCACCATGCTGTCAATCATCATCCTAACCTAGCCACCATCTCTTATCAAACTAGAAAGCAAGATCAAAGTTACGAATAAAATTAAATCAAATCTAATTTAGAGTATTCAACGATCTACATCAAAGGCAAGCAATTCAGTTTCAGAATATAGACTCCAGAAAAAAGACTTGCCTTTGTTTTGTAAGTTCACGATTACTTCCAGATTTAGACAAACAATTATAGTATAGACATGGAATAAAATGAATTTGGACCTATGCTTGATTATCTATTTGGATCTATTCTTAGCCTTTGTGAATCTATGACTTTGGGTTGCTTCTTATCGATCCAATCGAACCTATACAAGTTGTCGAACCTAGTTTATTATTCAATCCTTTCATCTCCATAATATTGTTCATAATCAGATCTATATGCCTGCATTGATTCTAAATTTGTTTATTCAGTTATGCTGTAATTCTATTAGATCTGTAATTCTTGTGTTTTAGGACTATCATCTTGTGCCAGTTCTTATGCCTATCATTGTCATATTATTCCTATTTGTTCCTTTTTATTTGTGAATCTAGATTGAACTATAATCTAGGTTGAATCACGATATAGGTACGATGGGAATATGGGGAAGGTTTGGGTTATCGGGGGCATAAACATGAAATTGACAATATTGACATAACATAATTGGGGAAAGTAGCTGAACATAACATATTTGGTGAAATGGTTGGGTAAAATTGTAATTGACATTTGGGCATTATTATCATTATAACTGCAAGTTTGGGTTAGTTGGCTTGTAAACCAATTTTTGGCTATACACTGTAAACTAGAATATAAAAACTAGATTGAGCTTAACTATTGATTTGGAACGCCAAATATATGACATAGTGATTTTGGGGATGACAATTATTGCAAGTTTGGGAAGATGGGGTATAGCCTATTTTGATTAATAACTTGAAATTGGAATTGGTTAGGCATAACTTGAGAAACAGGATCATGACTAGTTTTGGTGGATTTAGGTAATTAGCGTGAAAATGGTATAATTGGTATGCCATTAATTATGAACATAATTTATGTTATAATTTAATTTTGAATAATTTACATATACACCGTAAATATGTAAATATGCTAAAAGATGAGAATGCCTAACCCGAGGTTAGATTGAGTTGTGGTGTAAAACTGCCTGGAACCGTCTGATACATCCAGTAACCACTACAACACCTATCTAATATGAGAGGTTAGTGCATCATGCCCACGAAAAACCCGAGGTTAGATTGAGTTGCGGTGTAAAACATCCCGGAACTACCTGGCATATCCAGTAACCGAAACAACACATATCTAATGTGAGAGTTTGGTGCATTAATAAATAAATTAATGCTAATTTCACATGCTAAGTATGGGAGGGTTATGTTAATGATACTTAACTAATATGAAATAAGGGAATACTTAACCGTTATAACATGTTAACTAAACATATGGTAGGGTTAAGTTAAATAATGGAACACTTAACCATTATAACATGTTAATTAAACATATGATAGGGTTAAGTTAACTAAGGTAACACTTAACCAAAATATATAATGACTTGTGATAGGGTTAAGTAACACAAAAGGATACACTTAACCAATATATAATGACATGTGGTGGGGTGAAGTAATACAAGAAGATAACACTTAACCAATATATAACATGATGTATGGGAAGGGTTAAGTTAACATGAGAGGGCAGCACTTAACCAATATAACATGATTTGAGGTAAGGTCAAGTCAACACCAGAAGGAAACACTTAACCAACATGACGTGACGAGTGGGTGCGTTAAGTTAACTTGAATTGATTTATGACACTTGACCAATATAACTTGATGAACGAACCAGATTAAGTTAACTAAGGGAACACTTAACCGTTATAACATGTTAACTAAACAGATGGTAGGGTAAAGTTTATTAAGGTAACACTTAACCATTATGTAACATGTTAATTAAATAGATGGTTGGGTTAAGTTAACTAAGGTAACACTTAGGCAAAATATATAATGACTTGTGGTAGGGTTAAGTAACACAAGAAGAAACACTTAACCAACATGACACGATGAATGGGTGGGTTAAGTTAACATGAATAGACAACACTTAACCAGTATGACATAATGTGTAGGAGGGTTAAGTACATATCAAGTTGGGTGGGTAATATTAGTAAATATAGGCCCACAAACTTAACCATTAAATAAACATGTTTGAACCAGTGGAGGGGTTAAGTACATATCAAGTTGGGTGGGTAATATTAGTAAATATTGGCCCACAAACTTAACCATTAAATAAACATGTTTGAGTCCGTGGAGGGGTTAAGTACATATCGGGTTGGTGGGTAATATTAGTAAATATAGGCCCATAAAACTTAACCGTTAAATAAACATGCTTGAATCGATGGGAGGGTTAAGTACATCTCGTGTAAGTGGGTAATATTAGTACATATGGGCCTGCAAACTAAACCATTAAGTAAACATGCTAGAATCGGTGGGAGGGTTAAGTACATCTCGTGTAGGTGGGTAGTATTTGTATATATATGCCCACAAACTTAACCAATAAGAAACCCTAGTAACGGGGACCCATTTCAGCAGTAGCCCACATAGATGTATCATGGTACCCTGAAACTAGGCAGGGTGGGGCATGATTACTGGGCTGATTATAAGCGGTCAAAGCAACGGCAGGGGGTACGTCAGTGTAGGTTCCAACGGTTTACGGGCGTGCACGTACTCCGGAGTGGTAAAAGCAGGCACTGGGTACCAGTAGTTATACATTGTGCATCTTGTATCTTGTCGGGTCGCTATCATAAGGATTGATACACCTTATGGTGGAACCAGCACAGGGTATCTACATGCAAGAGAGGGCCGATTGACACAGACACAAGAGAAATTAATACAAGTAGGGAGCCGTTCGATAGGGTAGTAAAGGTACATCTAACATCTTCATGGCAATTAGGCCGATTGAGGTGGAATCCTCATAATAGATGTACACCTGAAGGCTACCACAATTGCAGGGATTGGGATCACATTGTAATATTGTCCTTTATACAGATTACTATTCAGGACACTCGTTAGTTGGTGCGGAGATATAGAAATCAGAATAACAAGGTAGTAGCGAAGCAGAGAATAGTTAACATGCGATGTTATACTTAGTTTGTCTTGCCTATTGCTTATCCTGTGTATCCTATATTCCTTATCATCATGCTTATGTCAGTTTAATTCATGTCATGTTGTTCTTGCTTTTTCATATGCTGAAAGTAGCTGGACTTACCAGATTTATGTCTGACCTAGTTTTATTTCGCTTCTTTTCTTCCGTTCCCCTCCCTCCCCAGGTTCTCAGGGAGGAAACACCTCTGCTAAGCTTAGATTACTTGTTGCTTCATGATCATCGTGTATTGCTTTGGATTCAGTGTCATTTCAGCTATGGCTTGCTTTACTCTACTGGAGAATAAATCTTTGTTATTTTTGTGCTTCTTTTATACTTGGAAGTTTTTGAATCAAGATAGAAGTACTATGTATTGTTTTTAAGACAACTATTATAAAAGCTTGACCGAGCCATATTGTTTATAAAATGACTTTATTTTCCACAACTTTATTTGTCTGTCATGTAATTTATCTGCATCTTTTACCTACAATGCTCCATCGAAATTAAGGCATTAATTTGTTAGTGACCTTAACAGAGGTGGGGTGTTTCAATGTCAGAGCGACTGAAGAGATTCTTATGCTTGTAGAGGCTTCTTTCGACGAAGATCCCTCTTTTGCAAACAAGGAGGCCTGGGCTTTGGCCCAATTAGCCTTTTCGTTGGAACTTCGCATCGAGAACGGCTATCTTCACCAAAAGGTGAGAATCAAGTGGGTTGTCAATGTAGATTTGAATTCCAAGTTCTTCCATTCGTTCATTCAAAATAAGAACAGACTTCTTACGTTTCTCCGCATCCAACGCTCAGATCCCTCTGTGGCTTCCACTCCAGGGGAAGTGAAGGAGACCATCCTTTCACTTCCAAACCTTTCTAGGTTCTCCTTCGGTCTTGGTTTTTGATTCATCTCTCCTTGCCTTCATACCCAGGTTGGTTCTTCCAACAGAGAGTGTTTACCTTGTCGTCCCTTGTTCTACGGAAGAGATACGCGCATGTGTCTTTGCTCTAAGTAAGGTTAGTGCTAGTGGGCCCAATGGCTACAACAAGGTATTCTTCCGAAGTGTCTGACCGATCATCCAATCGGACTTCGGCCTAATAACTCAGTCTTTTTCTCAGATAGGGACCTGCCTTAGGGCAAGACTTCCACTAACTTGGTACTTATTCCAAAGTGTGAAAATCCTCGAACCTGTGTGGATTTTCAACCTATCAGTTTGTGTAATTTTTCTAACAAGGCTATATCTAAGATCCTGGCCAATAGGCTGGCTCCATTTCTTGAGCGTATTATTTCCGATTCTCAAGCTGCGTTTGTAAAAGGATGATTGATACGAATAACGTCCTTTTAGCCCAGGAGCTTATGTCGTAGATTGATTGAAAAGTCAGGGGATCTAATGTAGTCATCTAGCTGGACATAACTAAAGCTTATGATCGTATGTCCTGTTTTTTCATCATTAAGGTTCTGAGGCCTTTTGGGTTTCCCGAGGCCTTTATCGATATTATCTGGAGGATCATTTCCAACTATTCGTTTTCTGTTTTCATCAATGGATCGGCCAACGGGAACTTCTAGGTGGGAACAGGTCTTCATCAGGGAGATCCTCTTTCCCCTATTATGTTCGTTATTTTTGCTGGGGCTTTCGTATGCGGATTGCATTCATTAATGGTAGCAAATCAGATTCATCGATTTGGCTCCCCTTCGGGCTACCCTATCATTTCTTGCTTATCCTTCGCTGATGACATTATCATTTTCATGAATTGTAGTTATCTCTCAATCCGACGTTTTGTCTGCCTCGTCCAGCAGTACGAGTGGTGCTCAGGCTAGCTTGTTAACACTGCTAATAGTTTTTTGTTTCAGCGAGAGATTTGTCTACGATTAGATCTTCTTGGATCGAAACCTTCACTGGCTTCAAGGAGGAAACCCCTCTCTTACCGTACCTCGGTATTGTACTTTAGAGAGATCGTAAGCATAACGCCATTTTCGACTCCTTGACCGATAAGTCTAGGTGGAATATCATTAGGTGGAATGCGGTGCTTCTCTCTCTTGTAGGAAGACTAGTTCTCATAAAGTTTGTGCTTGACTCTATAGGTTCGCACATCTTTGTTGCTATGACTCCTACCACTTCTTTTTTTCAGAACATACCGCTCTTTGGCTTCGTCCGTTTTCTAGGGTAAGGACAATGCTATTCATCACCACTGGATTTCTTGGAACATCATCCGTCATCCCAAAAGCATAGGAGGCTTAGCTCTTAGAAATACAAAGGATACATTTATTGCCTTTCCTTGCAAGTGGTGGGCTTAGTTTAAATAGAACGACTCCTTATGGGTAACGTTCCTTTATGCCAAGTAATGTAGGCTACAGACTGGGAACTATTCCAGTGCTCCGTCTTATGCTAGTGAGACGTGGAAACGGGTGCAATTCGTGAAGGCATTTTCGGATTCTCATGGTGGCGGTTTCGGATGGGATGACAATCCCACGAATAGAGCGGCTTCGAGTTCGGCGAGGGCGCCATCTCCACGTCTTCTTATCTTCTCGTTCATCGGGATGTCCGTATTCCCCTGAAGGTTTCCATCTTTATGTGCCGGACCCTTCATAAGGGACTATGGATAGACGAGAACCTTCAAAGGATTGACATCCCTATAGTTTCCCGTTGCAGGTGCTGTGGATCTTGGGATACTGAATCCATAGCTCACTTGCTTTTCTTTGGATTTTCTTCCAAAGTTGATTGAAATTACTTTGGGAACCTGGTTTGTATTCGAGGTAATGCGTCTTCTCTTGCTGATTTACTGAGAAATCAATGGATCAAAATCTGAGGTAAATCCTTGTGTTATACCCTTTTCCGTCTTATCCCTTTTCTTATCTACTAGAATATCTGGTGCTCGCAGAATAAGGCGATGTTTGATGAGGTTCCTATGGACTCCTCATCTATCATCCGAAAGGTAAGGAATGACATGTTCCCTTCTTTTCGTGGCAGACCATTTAGAGGTTCAATCAGTTCCCGATCGCAGCGGCTTGCTGGAATCTTTAATGTTTCATCGGTTCCTGCAACCCCTTGAGCGGGGATTGGTTGAACATATTGCTTTTGGGTTAGTGGGATCTGTCCCACTTTCCTCTCCATACCTCCCCTTCCCCCTCCCCCCTCCCCCCCCCGGTTTAAACGCTGAATTTGTTTGCTAGTACTACAAGGATCGGATTTACATGTTTTTGAATCGCTGGTATTTGGTTCTTTAGATTATGGATCTGCTTTTTTGGTTTTTGGAGCTTTCACTTGGACTGGGGCTTTATCTGTCTTGCATGTTGATAGGCCTATTCAGGAATCTTCAGCCTTGTCACTATGTCTGTTTTCGCCGTGCAGTCTTCTTTCCTAGATGGTTCCATTTCCGCTTTGCAATGGCTATGCCTATCAAGTCATATGTTTTTATTGGTTATGTCTGTGTATTGGTTCTTCTTCTGTTGTTATTGTACTTATGAGACTAAGTTGGCTGTCGTACTACATTGCTTTTGTTGTGTACACATAACCTGTATTTTCTACGACTTTTATTAGTGGTGCCGGTTCGAAACGCGAAATGTCATGCTAAGAGCTTACCATGTGCATACGCTAAGATCAGACACTTATGAGGTGCTCGCGAACTAGGTTATGTGCACCAGGGAGGGTTTTACGACTCTAGTCGGTTTCCCTCCTTAACAAATTCAAAAAAAACTGTAGAGAACATCTATGTGCGACATACTAATAGAATTTAGCTAAATTCGAAATTTATATTAAAAAGGGTTAACGAGAGAAATTCATAGTAAATTCATGTTAAATTTAAGGAATTTTGGTTATTCCTAACATTTACACATATGAATTAGCATAGACACATTTAGACATGTACATCGATGTACACATGCTAGTATGTTTATAAAAAGTGAAGAAGACAACAACTATCATCAAATAACAGATTTAACAAAAATATGATGGTTATCATCATTTACCTTACGCAGAATCTCTTTTTAAAAAGAGTAGTTCAAGATAAGCCATTCTATACACATATGAAAGCAATCAATATATATATATGTGGGGACATTTGAAATTCGAATTCAATCCTAATCGCATTTATTACGTTAATATAACATTAATCACGTTGATTACGTGTATACAAGTGTAATAATTATAATGCCTAAATAACGCTAATGTTCGTATGAACAAGAAAACATTCTAACGAGATAGCAATTATCAGTTTGTCCTATATTAAGGTATACAAGTTAATTTTCCATATTTTTGACCGCTATAATTCACGCATGATGACATAATAACGAAATAACAAATAATAGTGAATGGAAAATATACATACAAATTTCAACTTGCATCTTAGGCCTATTGGAAAGATTTTAATAATGGATTAAGAATAGAGCATAACATATACATATAATATTTACATGTATGTTTATAAATTCTGCTTTATCTAATTCACCCTTTTTTGTTGATTTGCACATAAAAACATTTATATTTGATATAATTCAAGTATAAATAGGTTTGGATACAAAAATAGAATCCAAACCTAATCAAATCATGGAAAAACTAAATTTAAACCCTTTTAGGCTTCAATCAGTGTTTACATAAGGATGGATTACACAAAGTAGAAACAACAACAACATCCTTTTCATTCTCAATCAAATATTAAGATCCACAACCCAATAACAATAAATTGACAATTCTTATGAAAACATAAAATAGAGGATTTGGGGATTTTTGTATTAATGTTATCGTTGCCCAAATCCTCCTAGCTATAGCTATCAACATGTTAATCTATTAAAAAAAAGAATATGCCAAAGAACACGATATTCCGCTCACAGATATAAGAAAGAACAAATATGATTCTTAATGTAGATTGAGATAAATGTTTAATCGTCACGACAAACATGCTCCAATCGTCCTAATATATATGTAAGAATCATCTTGTAGATTCTTATATATATTGCTAAATTGTAGAATTCAAAATATAATCTACATGAATTTAGATTAAAGAGAAGACAAGAATAAAGGTTATTGAGATAGAAGAGAAATTCCTAACCTTTTCTGGAGTTTAGCAATGGCAGAAGAACAATATGGAGATAGAGATAAGAGAGTGGCTAGGGTTCTGTTGTGTGATTTTAGGGCCTAAACATAGTTGCTTGTGTAAGCGTAGGTTGTTAGATTATTCAGATACAATCGTAGACATATATATATATCCCTTTAGAAAACCCTAACCAAACATAGATTCATTGGGCTTCTAAGTCACCAGGCTGTTGACCTGGGCGGTCGATCGGCGGTTGACACCCCTCCAAGGGTGGGCGGTCGACCTCCTGGTCACTGAAACGCCAAATGAATTTATGTGGCGCTGAGGCGTCTAATTAGATAATATGTTGCTTTATTTTCTTATCTCTTTCCTTACATATAAGATTCTCTGTCCCCATAATCTTATCCTCTGTTTGAATTTCAAATTCTCCCTTATTCATTTTAATATATTTTGTGTAACGTCCCACCATTTTGACCGCTTCAAATTGATGATTAAACCAACTTAAAACGTTTAAATCGATGAATCGTCATTTAGCTTACAGGGTTTAAAAACAGAATCAACGCAGAAAACACAGAATAAATAAATAACACAGTATTGAATAGTGGAATAAAACATTTATAAATTGATTAGAATTTTTGAATACAAGAATTTTCCTATACAACGGTATCTAAACACAGTTTAAATACAAGAAAAACATATTTACTGGTTTAAAATCTTCAAAGCGCGCCGTCTTTGGAATCCCCAGCTTTGTCAATCTTCGAATCCTATGCTGAAATCTTTAAATCTGTAATGCTCGAGTCTGACCCTAGTATTTCATGTAAACACAAAACACTCGAGTCAGGATTTAACTTTGTTCAAGTAAATCAACTTTAACAGAAACTGACATATAACCGTTAAAAACACCAAATATAATCAGTTGTGTAGTATCTGTTCTTGTCTGTAACATCCCGTAATTTTATAACATTCACAAATTAAAGTATACTTAATGTTTAGAAAAGAATTAAGTGAAATGGGTTGCGCAGAGAAATATATACATATTGATATATATATATATATAATAAAAATTAAATAAATAAATATGCGAAAAAGTTCAAAACAGCGAATTGGGAGGGGGAATAACCGAACCGGCCCATTTTTGAGGTCGACCCGAGCTCTGCTGGGTCGACTAGGGGTTAATCCAGGGTGTTTGGTTGTCAACCCGTGGGCCGATTCGCTCAAATGCAGATTTTGCATTTGATTGATTCTCATGGTTCAGGGTTAATCTAATGGTCCTAAATAACTTCCTACACCTATAAATACATCCTAATGCTAACCCTAAACCTAATTAAAATAGAATAGTTACCGTCATACCATCGCCATGGAAATCAATGGAGCCGCCGCCAACAAAGAAAGAAGAAAAGAAAATTCAATTCTAATTCTCTCAACCCTAAAGCAAAGCAAAACTCTCTCTTTTCTTCTCTAAATTGTGAGTATGATGATCTTAACAAGATTATTATCATTTTAATTAGGTTGAGTTATGAATGGATTATGAGTAGATGATGTGAATTATCATATATGTTATTGTAAACCCCTTTTGCTATCTTGTATATTGTAAATCCAATGTTATGTGATGATGATATCTTACATGTTGTAAATCATGATATGATGATGTTATGTATGTTGAAAGTTTCTATGCTAAGTTGTGATGAATCATACATGTTAAAAAGGCCATGATGTTACCATCTATGCTAGTTAGTTCATATTAATTAAATCATCATGTTTGGGTTATGTTGATCTATATGACAAGTCACATATGGAAGTTAGATTGATTAGAAAAGTTATGAACATATACCAAGACATCTATTATGACATCTAGAATTATGCTATGACATATGTGATATCCTATGCTAGTTCACACCATCATTATGTGGCCTAAAAACCCCGTATGCAAGTTTATGTATAGATTTGGGCTATGATCATATCATGTAAATTGAGACATTTAACAAGTTGACACCTTTTGATCCTTTACATGTGTAGTTTATGCAAGTTTCACCCCTATTATGATTAGATTTATTTTAATTGTCTATATGTTGTGATAATTTATCTTTGTTCTAGGTGTTAGACTATACGAGTCTAGCCTATATTATGCGTTGAATAAGCGAACATATAAACGTGGGGTAGGGGTAATATTAAGGATTTAATATTAAAAAGTTGGGGTGCAATTGATATGATTTTGCATGCCATAAGTGGATGGCCATAATTGAGTCAATAATGGACATCATTAAAAGTTGACTTAATTAATAATTTGAATAGGGAATTATTAAAACTGGGGTAAAAGATTTTAAGTGTTAATCAATGCTTAGGACACGAGGTTGGACTCGTTTGTGACGTAAACCTGCCCGGACCCGCCCGGCAAATCCAGTGGTCACAAATGTCAGCCCAATATGAGAGGTCCTAGGCCTAAACTAAAGCATAACGGTTGTAAAGACACGAGGTTAGACTCTTTTATGGTGTAAGATTGCTCGGACCCGCCCGGCAAATCCAGCTGCCATAAATGCCAATCTAATGTGAGAGGTCTTTATGAGGTTATGGCCTGAATGAGTTAAGAAATACTTAACCAGATAAACATGTAAGGTGGGACATGGGGGTTAAGTAGGTGCCTTGGGTGGCATGAGGAATCTAGGGGGTGCCCTTAGTGGCATGTGAAATACGATTAGTAAGACTTAACCAAACACACATGTAAATGAACATGACTAAGAGGGTTAAGTGGGATATACTAGTAACAAGCTTAGGTGGGTAGCTTGTGGGGGCCCATTTGGACCAGTATCCCAAACATATCTTTGTGGGCTCGACCCAAGTCGAGGACGGGACACGCATGCTGGGTTCGATTGCAAGAAGCCAAAACGGGGTGCGGTGGCAACGCAATTCCAACGGGTTTCGTATGCGTGTGTGGACCCGGGCTGGTAGGTAAAACGTTGTTGCATCGTGTAGGTAAAAGCCGTGCAATCTCAAGTTGTATCGGGTTGCCACTTTAGGGGAGTGATACACCCACTGTGGGGCCAGCACGGGTATCTACGAGTAGGGAGCCGATCGAAAGTGGGTAGTGGGGTACACCTAGTGGAGATAGGGGCAGACGACACCTATGTAGTCAGCTAGGGGTACGTAAGGCTATTTATAAAGTTTCTGTGTGAAGCAAGTGGGATCAAACAATAGGGTGACTGGTGTGGTGCAGTGTAGTAATGTGAGGTGCAGTGTAGTAGTCATTCGTTAGTAATTAGATGTGCCTTTACCGTTATCTTTAACGTTATCTTAAATGCTATCTTTATCTTCCTAAGAGTTCATAGACATTTACTTGTCTTCCAACTTATGCCTTAGTCTAGTTATTTTGATAATAGTATTGTTAGAATTATCATACTCGCCAGACTTTATGTCTGACCCCCTCTATTTCTATCCTTTTTCCCCCTCCAGGTCCTTAGGTTGGGCCCAGCTCTAGTGGAGTTTGATTGAATTGCTACATCTCTCTTTGGAAAGCTTGGACCGTTGAAGTAAAGTCCAGCTTGTTATCTTTTTAATAGCTATTTATGTAATGGGATTATGTATCTTGTTTTTATGAAGATGGATATTGTACTTGGTTATGATCTATGGTTTTATGATGTAACAAACATGTTTAATTTCCGTTGCAATAAAATGAAGTTTTAGATTTCCAAGTACTATTTATTATCTGTCTTGTTGTAATTTTTCTGTTCTATATTCACTTATAACCTCCATGGAAGTGAATGGATTCCCTTTGTGAGTGACATTAATGGACGTGGGGTGTTACATTGTCACTGTGTAGTGTCCGTTCTAGAATAGTTAAAAGTTAAGTGTAGTATATGTTCAGTTCAGTTTAACTAGATACAAATCTAGTGTAGTACCAGTTCAAAATATATGTGCTTATCAGTTTCTATTCTAGGGACAAAATGGTCTCGGAAACTTGCATGTACACACGCATACAAGTACACGTGTGCACTGCCCTAGCATCCTAAAACCAAGATATATCAAACGCAAGATGACACGTACACACAGGCATATAAATCAAGGGTGAGGTAGCTGTAGTAATATTTCGGCAAAAATACCATACGGCCTAGTCAAAGAATAAATATGTTCATAAGTAGTGAACTTCAGGTTTCCTCAAATGGTTTGTAGGATAAACATATATTTATCTTCAAATGCAAGACAATGGGGCCTAACTAATAACTTACATAATATTAGAAGAAAGCATCTCAGATCACCACATATTGTGGAAGACTCAAAAATTTCATTACACTTTGTCACAAAAGCAAATAGGACAGAAAGCATGTTTGCATGACTATTTAGTAACAACAAATGACACTGCCAAATGTTTCATTTTAATGGTAAACACAGCCATGACTATTTCCAGGCCTCTATTTTTAAGAAAAATGCAAAATGCATCCTAATGTTAATTTATTTTTCACAAAATATACAGCCTGTTGAGTCTAACTACATTATGGGAAAATAGTCCCTTTTAACAAGTCTAGATTCACAACAGACAGCGGTGAAAGCTTGCAATAATATACTTATCTCATATAACAAAATCAATCTGAAATATAGGTAGATATATATGTTTATTCATTGTAGGTGAAAGGAGGTGAAATGCTAAAAAAAATGAAAGAGCATTTTACTGTCAACGGCATGCGTATAAGCAGTGGAAACTGAAGAAATAGTTAAGACATGCTTTCTAAACTTTGTTATATGACACGTGTGGAAAATATTAATTTCGTGCTACTAAAGGATAACGATAATGTCAATGGTCAGAAGCAAAAAAAAAAAGAACCATTGGTTCATTTGTTAACGCAAGTACGTACCTACCTTAGACAATTGAAAATCAAATGTTCTTTAGTTTTGTTGCACATTTAAGTCAAATATCATTTTATTACCAAATTATCAAATCCAAAGAATATATATATATACTAGAACAGAATGAAAACGTTATATGGAACACTTGTTTGGCTTTATTTCATTTTTCAATAAAGTTATGCTTGACCCAACTTCATTTGACTGGCATGAGGTTTCCAACGGTGTCATGCAGCACATTCAAATTGACACAGTCATTTACAGTCGTGATAATCTATTTATGGACAAGCTAAATAAATTTATACGACCAATAAGCATGAAACAACGGCTCACGACCAGAGTTCACTCAACTTCAAGTGTGTATAGGTCTTTCCGTATACAATACTCACTTATGAGCACTGGATACAACAGTTGAGACACAAATGACTTAAAGTTCTGAACACATATAAATCCGTTGATATGATATGAATTTGTCAAATAATACGTTAAACCAATGAGCAACTTCCCATAGCAGGCATATAACAGATAAGCTACCGCAACAAAGTTTGTTCATTTAAAAGAAATTAAAACTTCCAAACAACAAAGAAACATCACAATATGGTCAAACACGGAGGAGCTAACATAGTAGTTCAAGCACCAAGTCGTTTGGACTATAATTAGTATATGTATATATATATATATAGTGCATTGGTGGACTGGGTTGTACATGGGTTACAATGAACTAGTCACTGAACAATAAGTAACAGGTGCCATACAAATTGATACTACCAGTAATGATCAACACTTATAATGGGTTCAACATGGTTTTAACATTCATGGTGTATTTCATGCAAGCATGAGTCGTGCACAAAGTAACGATCAATACTTATAACGGCTTCAAAGTGTCAAAACGGCGCATATAAATAAGATAGTAACTGGGTAAATACACATGGGGTTAATTAAAGTGCAAGCACACCAGAACTATTAAGGGTGGCATCAGTTTATCAGTGCAAAGCAAATAAAATGGTAACCAAATCAATATATCCCAAAAACATGCAATAATCACACATGAAATTCTATTATAGTTTTTATATATGAAGTTAAATTTACTTGAATAGAGGTAATCGTGAGTTGAAATTTCAACTCACCTCACACCGTATTCCCGTTATTACCAGTGAACGCATATGGAAGGGCTTTCAAGTTTCTGGTGGCTTCTGGCGTTAATTTAAGGAGCAGCAGCTTCGTCGAAGGCTTCAGCTAGGTAAGGCAGTAACGAAGTGAGCTTGATTCGATCCAATCCTTGTTGCATCTTCGGTGGAAGGAGCGATTTTTGGGGTTTTCAATCTTAGAAGGGGCAATTTAATTTGAAGGCAGAAGTAGTTTAATTTGGGAAGGAGGAAGAGTTTCAGTGGTTAAACAAAAGTAACATGATTGAATTTGAAAGGAAAGCTAGGGTTTCGACTGCCATTATAGTTTAGAAGGAAGAGATGGACATTTTTTTTCCTGAAAGAAATTTGGGCTGATCCCTAAATTTATAAAAGAAACGGGGAAAAGAAAGTGTGGCGTTCAAGTTTACTTGAAGAGGAAGGAATTGCGGTTGCTACTGAGGTAGGTTTCATTTGGGTGGTTGTAACAACCCGTATTTCGATAACATGATTAAAGACGAGAATCAAGGCAGAATTTAATTTTAAATTCTGAATCAAGTGAAACGGGCTATGCCATTGCGTTCGTCTCGGAAAAATACGCGAAATAGAGTCCGAGTTTTCGAAAATCGGAGTCCGTATGACCAAGATATGGCCTCGCGAAGTTTCACGAAAAATTCCCAAATTAAAGTGTACTTAATTAAGTGAAATGGGTTGCGCAAAGAAATATATATATATATATTGATATATATATATATATATAATTGAAAATTAAATAAATAAATATGCAAAATTGTTCAAAACAGCAAATTAGGAGAGGCGAATAACCGAACCGGCCGATTTTTGAGGTCGACCCGAGCTCGCTGGGTCGACTAGGGGTTAATCAAGGGTGTTTGGCTGTCAACCCGTGGGCCGATTCGCTCAAATGCAGATTTTGCATTTGGATGGTTCTCATGGTTCATCTTTAATCTAAAGGCCCAAGATGGTTCCTACACTTGACTTCTTCCCCAAGACATACTTTGGTGGCTTGGATTGAATCTAGGTTTAATCCTATGGCCTAAAACACTTGCCTAATCTATAAATAAGCCCCTAACCTACCCCTAAACCCTCATTATTCATTCATGCAACTAAACTATGGCAAAATTGCTACTCTCATGGCCTCCACTCAACTATCCTAGCCTCCACTTCATTTCTATGAGAGGTTTCATGATCATGAGAGTATTAGAGAGTCCCTATGTTAGTATGAGAGCTTCTCAAGTTGATTTCAAGGCAAAAGCTTTGATCTTTGTTCATAAAGATGGTATTTTTGTTGATTTGGAGTGTTCATCTTTGGGTTTTTGGGTGATGGCATGCATAGGCTTCATCAAAATCTTTGTTTTGCATTTCGATTTGTGCCTTCATAGCTATGTAAGCCCTTCCCTACTCTTAGATATTAACTATGAAGTTAAATGTTCATGTTGAAAGTTTGGGTTTGATTAATTAGAATGATCATGCTATCATGTTATGCAAGTTTATGAAGTCATTATCTTGATCTTATGAACTAAAAGCCACAACCTTTATGTTGAAATGTTGCATTATGCAACATGAGAATCTTCATAATCATTATGTCAACTTGCATATGAAGTCATAATCCTTATATGATGATATATGCGAGTTTCTAGCCATCATTCCATGTCTTTTGTCACCATGATTCGCTTATGTACCAAGTTTGGGTTGATGCATGTTTTTGAGGCTTAAGAATGTAACATGCAAGCTAATGAACACATTTGTGCCTCATTTGCCACCATGATTAACTTGTGGCTTAATACCCATTTTTGTCATTCCTTTGCCAAGTCTCTTCTTTTAATCCATCACGTTGTTGCGAACGTATATGCTAGTTTAAAAAGCGTTGGGGTCACATTATGGGGAAACATAATGACATGAATATGACTTGGGTAAATGGGTATAAACATGACAACATGTAACGTTAAATATGACATGTGTTTATTCTTGAAAACATGACTTGAAGTATAACATGGAAGTTGACATGTAAGTATGCATAAAAACATAAGCTTGGGAATTTACCTATTAAGTTAGGTCTACCCATTGGGAATTTACCTATTAAGTTAGGTCTACCCAATTGCTTGAAAACTTGACTATGAACATGACACAAGACTAAACATGAAAGTGGCCAACTCGAGGTTGGGTTGAGTTTGCAACGTAAAACTACCCGGAACCGACCGGCCTAACTAGTAGTTGCAAACAATAGGACCCAATGTGAGAAGTTGGTCATGTTGTGCTTGAACCCGTGGTTAGACCAAGTTGTGGTTTAAAGCTACCCGGAACCGACCGGCTTAACTAGTAACCACAACAAAGTCTAATGTGAGAGGTTGGGGTGCATTAAGTAATTAATGCCACATGATAGGGTTAAGTTAATTTGATTAATGACTCTTAACCAAATATGACATGGGTAAATGGGTTAAGTAAATTGGTTAGGCTAATGATACTTAACAAAACATGACAAGGTTGGGTAGGTTAAGTGATTTGATTTGCCTAATGACGCTTAACCATTTTTATACGACTAGTGGACGGGGATTAAGTTAACCAACACTTAATCAATCCAACATGATAATTTGGCAAGGTTAAGTAAGTTTTCTTAATGACACTTAACCATACAAGATGATTAGGGGATGGGGTTAAGTAATTTACGCTTAACTAATCCGACACGGTAATTAGATGGGGTTAAGTAATCCACACTTAACTAATCTAACCACGGTAATTCGATGGGGCTAAGTTAAACACTTAACCAATTTAAACTCGGTAATTCAATGAAGTTAAGTAACCAATACTTAACCAACTTAACGTGATAATTTAATGGGGTTAAGCAACTTATACTTAACCAATTATACTTGATGATTTGATGGGGTTAAGTAACTTACACTTACCCAATTTAATACGCGGACCTGATAAGGTTAAGTCACAAGACCTTTTTAGAATATACTTAACCATTGTAGTACGATTATAGGATGGGGTTAAGCCAACCTATACTTAACCAATCCGACTCGATAATTTGATGGGATTAAGATAATCTATGCTTAATCGATCTAGCAAGATAATCCGATAGGATTAAGGTAAGCTAGTACTTGACCAATTTGACTTGATAGGGTTAAGTCATGAGCCTCTGGGTACACTTAACCAACTTATGGGACTAAGTCTTGAACTTAAATACTTAGCCAATCTTTGACGTGATTCGTGGGCGGGTTAAGTCATGGACTTGAATGATAACAGTTAACCCAATAGACAAACCCTAACTAGAAGAACTAGGTAGAAAACCGTGGTTAATCAAGGATAACGGGAAAGGAAGCTAAGTGGTACACCTTAGTTAAGGGTAACTAAGTAATAATTCTTAGCTAAGGACATAGGACTAATTCTCAAAACGATGAGTAACCTGATACGGTAGGTCATCGCTTAGTATACGAGGGGGAGCAAGTTATCTGACTTGGATAAAAGCTCCAGCGCACTGGGTGCCGAAGTGGAAGCTTCGGGGGACGTGAGGATATTCTTGGGATCCCTCTGTGGGCTGCCAGGTAATTATACTAGGCCCATGAGAGGTTAAGGTCTGCGTTAGAAGGACCAAGAGTATGCCTTGGTTGCTATGCGAGCAACCTAAAGACTGGGATGGATTAGCGTGGAGTCGACGATTCTTGTTTTTGCCCTGGATAGCGCATCGCTGACTACCTACCATCTTTAGTCAATCGTGTACGTGCGGAAAGGCAGGGAACCCCCAACAGACCATGTGCTTGCTATCGAGTCATGGGTGAGTTTGGCCCGTAGGAAAGTGGGCTATAGTGGGGTCGTGGAGTGGTTCTTATACACGATTTTTCTTGGATTGCCTTTCAGTAGTTAAGGGAGGGTTCACGTGGGACCATAGCCACGGGTACAAAAACAGACCTTGATATCTGCATCGGCAGACGATTTAAAGCTCCCGACCGAGTTCCGTATTTCTTGATTTGCCCTGGCACGGAACTCGGATGGCACATTGGGGAACATGTGCATATAGACATGGAAAACGATTCACGATACATACGTGGGATCAAGGGCGCGGTTGACGGGTGGCGTAATCCCTAGTGGTCCTAGGTGGCCAAAACCCAAACCGAGACACGGAAACGTTCATTAGGTAGCATAATCCCTAGCGGTCCTAGGTGGCATAAATCCTAAGTGGACGCGCGATAGTTCATGGTAAGGAAACACAACTAGATCAAGGGTTGCAGTCCAAAACAACTTCAAGGATAAATCGTTTACATGGGAAAGCCCGTACAGCCTACGGCAAAGAACTGAACTTATACATGGAAAGAAACATATGAGTTGAGTAACCTATATATGCGGAATATTAGGTTGACAGGGACCATTACACGACTTCTGAGTAAGGGTCATTCACGGATAAAACGTAATACAGTTGGGATACTAGTACGGTAGGTGCAGAGCAGATATACAGGATAGATACCATGGGACGTTATACGTGATAGATATCTTGGAATATTATACTTGATAGAAACCTGACGATGTGATACCTTGTTTTATCTTGGCATCGTAATTTATCATGACATCTTAGTTTATCTGAGTTCAGTAGTTCATCCTGTTATTTTGATTTAGCTTATCTATCTTGTTATCATGCTTATGTTCATCTCAGTTTCTCATGTCAGTTAACTTTACTAGTTTTTATACTAATAGTAGATAGGGCTTACTCGGTCTTTTTGACTGACCCGTTTTGTTTCGCCTCTTTTCTTCCGTTTCCCCCCCCCCCCCCCAGGTTACAGGGAGGAAACACTGCTGTTTAGTTCGGACTTCTTCTGCTTGAAGGTCATCATGGATGGCTTGGACTTTTCCTGGATATGGCTACTTTACTGTTTTTATTTGGGGAATAATTTATGAAAAAGTCTTTATGCTTCTTTACTATTGCAAGACAGGTTTTGATGTACTCTGATGTAAAAGGCTTTAGACCTTATGTATTCATGTTTATGAAAGTTCGATTTTACTTCCGCTATTTTATATGTTCTGTCTTGTGATATTTTTGTGCATGTTTACCAATAATGCCCCTCTAAAGCTAGTGCATTCCTTTGCGAGTGACCCTAGCGGAGGCGGGGTGTTACATTTGGTATCAGAGCAGAAGGTTACTAGACTGGGCAAAAGCTTTTAAAACCTTCTGAAAACTATTTGGAAAACCGTTTATAAAGAAGCATTTTTCAAGAAAAGTTTGTTTTAAAAAGGCTATTCCCCAAAAGCCATTAGCACCATTCTTTGATTCCTTGATTGAATCTCATTTCCTTTCTTTCCTCCATCCGTGGTCACAGTAGTTCTCACTGTGACTAATCTTTGTCTAGCCACGTAGGTGTTTCCTGTACGATGGAGGTGGTTCTCGAGAGACCCATTGCCGTGTTACAAGAAAGGATAATAAAGAGCAAGGGTAAAGGATACGAGTTTAAGGATGAGCAACTTGTTGGTATGGCTCAACCCAGAATGAGAGGGAAAGATGAACAATGAAACCCATGACGAGGGAGTACCTTTGGCATGGTGAAACGGGGCGGATAGTTAAGTATCATGGGACAAGGACAAGATCATCGGGAGGGCAGTAGTATGCTCCCATTTCTAAGGTACCTCGGAAGGAGGGTAACGATCTTGTTAAAAGTTTAGCTCTTCTTTTCTATCATCCCGCCAAGACTTTGTTTTGATCCCCGCATCATTTAAGTTTGCTTCGATAGTTAAGTCTCTGCACCTTAAGTACTGGCGTAATAGAGAATCCCATTTTTGTCTCAAGTCCTGTGGAGAACCGGTCCATTTATTCATGACTTGTTTTGGATTTGAGAATAACATGCCTCGGTTATGGATGAAGTGGTTATCCAGTAAGGGGTGCCACTCTCGGTTTTGATAGGAGGGTAGTTAGACTCTTTGACTAGCCTTGGTAATACCCTCGAAGTCTCGTGTAACCTTTTTGGGTTCGGTCATGATTAATTACTTAGAATCCCTTGATGCCTTTATTGGAAATTTAAAGCCCGATCGAGTGGTGTTCGCCAATAAGATGGATGGTTTACTTCATTTATGCATGGGTTATAGAGATCACCCTAGTAAGTGCGCATGATAACCTGATTGACATCTGTTTACTTTCAAGAGAAAGTTCTTCTACATGGAATGCCTTATAGTATATAAACGAGATCCAAGATTCACTAGTGAATTTTGGAAATCTTGCATGAGATCATGAGTACGCAGTCATGTTTGCGTCAAGTATTCTAGGAAAAGGATAAGTGCAAGTGGAACGAGAGGCGACAAAGAAATGAGTTCTAGCTCATGTTATGGAAACAGGAAATAAGAAGCTACGAAATCGTGAAGTTAAAAGACGGTCAAGGCACGATGGAATTAAGCTCAGGAAAGACGACTTTGATGGTCAAAGACTAGATACACGCATGATATCTCTTTTTGGGAGTATATTCTTGATCCCTGTTTTCGGTAGAGCTTACTTGTAGGCTATCTTTTGTGGACATCCTCTCGGTCCAATTTTCTGTTACAAACCCCGTAAGGAGTTTGTCTTGTTTATCTTCTCGACCCTGTTTCAGGGAATTCTAGGTAGAACCCTATGGATGTAAACATGTATTTGAAACATGTTATGATTGATATGGTTGCAAGTGGTTGCTCGTGGATGCGCGAATACACATTAGATACTAGCTCGACTCGGTCACATTTCATATTGCATATGCACGAGTATTTATACTTGTTTATGGATGAAATCGAATGTATTATCATGCGGTTGTTGCATATGAATGAATGATTGTGCACGCATATAGTATCTATATGACTAGGACTATTTGCATACATGTTGGATTCATGGCACTATACATATTTTGCATTAGAAAGATTATTCAGGCCTGATCATTAGCATTAGCTAAGGAACATGTACACACACGGCTTGCATATATTCATACAGCATTAGAAATCATCTAAGGACAATGGTTGCTCGTGGATGATGTTTTGAGTAGATGGATGATGGATGGTAGGATATGTTCTTCCTAACTTGGAGATTTCGGGGATGAAATCCTAAAAGGTGGGGAGAATGTAACAACCCGTATTTCGATAACATGATTAAAGACGAGAATCAAGGCAGAATTTAATTTTAAATTCTGAATCAAGTGAAACAGGCTATGCCATTGCGTTCGTCTCGGAAAAATACTCGAAATAGAGTCTGAGTTTTCAAAAATCGGAGTCCGTATGACCAAGATATGGCCTCGCGAAGTTTCACGAAAAATTCCCAAATTAAAGTGTACTTAATTAAGTGAAATGGGTTGCGCAAAGAAATATATATATTGATATATATATATATATATATAATTGAAAATTAAATAAATAAATATGCAAAAATGTTCAAAACAGCGAATTAGGAGAGGGGAATAACCGAACCGACCGATTTTTGAGGTCGACCCGAGCCCGCTGGGTCGACTAGGGGTTAATCAAGGGTGTTTGGCTGTCAACCCGTTGGCCGATTTGCTCAAATGCAGATTTTGCATTTGGATGGTTCTCATGGTTCATCTTTAATCTAAAGGCCCTAGATGGTTCCTACACTTGACTTCTTCCCCAAGACATACTTTGGTGGCTTGGATTGAATCTAGGTTTAATCCTATGGCCTAAAACACTTGCCTAATCTATAAATAAGCCCCTAACCTACCCCTAAACCCTCATTATTCATTCATGCAACTAAACTATGGCAAAATTGCTACTCTCATGGCCTCCACTCAACTATCCTAGCCTCCACTTCATTTCTATGAGAGGTTTCATGATCGTGAGAGTATTAGAGAGTCCCTATGTTAGTATGAGAGCTTCTCAAGTTGATTTCAAGGCAAAAGCTTTGATCTTTGTTCATAAAGATGGTATTTTTGTTGATTTGGAGTGTTCATCTTTGGGTTTTTGGGTGATGGCATGCATAGGCTTCATCACAATCTTTGTTTTGCATTTCGATTTGTGCCTTCATAGCTATGTAAGCCCTTCCCTACTCTTAGATATTAACTATGAAGTTAAATGTTCATGTTGAAAGTTTGGGTTTGATTAATTAGAATGATGCATGCTATCATGTTATGCAAGTTTATGAAGTCATTATCTTGATCTTATGAACTAAAAGCCACAACCTTTATGTTGAAATGTTGCATTATGCAACATGAGAATCTTCATAATCATTATGTCAACTTGCATATGAAGTCATAATCCTTATATGATGATATATGCGAGTTTCTAGCCATCATTCCATGTCTTTTGTCACCATGATTCGCTTATGTACCAAGTTTGGGTTGATGCATGTTTTTGAGGCTTAAGAATGTAACATGCAAGCTAATGAACACATTTGCGCCTCATTTGCCACCATGATTAACTTGTGGCTTAATACCCATTGTTGTCATTCCTTTGCCAAGTCTCTTCTTTTAATCCATCACGTTGTTGCGAACGTATATGCTAGTTTAAAAAGCGTTGGGGTCACATTATGGGGAAACATAGTGACATGAATATGACTTGGGTAAATGGGTATAAACATGACAACATGTAACGTTATGACATGTGTTTATACTTGAAAACATGACTTGAAGTATAACATGGAAGTTGACATGTAAGTATGCATAAAAACATAAGCTTGGGAATTTACCTATTAAGTTAGGTCCACCCATTGGGAATTTACCTATTAAGTTAGGTCTACCCAATTGCTTGAAAACTTGACTATGAACATGACACAAGACTAAACATGAAAGTGGCAAACTCGAGGTTGGGTTGAGTTTGCAACGTAAAACTACCCGGAACCGACCGGCCTAACTAGTAGTTGCAAACAATAGGACCCAATGTGAGAAGTTGGTCATGTTGTGCTTGAACCCGAGGTTAGACCAAGTTGTGGTGTAAAGCTACCCGGAACCGACCGGCTTAACTAGTAACCACAACAAAGTCTAATGTGAGAGGTTGGGGTGCATTAAGTAATTAATGCCACATGATAGGGTTAAGTTAATTTGATTAATGACTCTTAACCAAATATGACATGGGTAAATGGGTTAAGTAAATTGGTTAGGCTAATGATACTTAACAAAACATGACAAGGTTGGGTAGGTTAAGTGATTTGATTTGCCTAATGACGCTTAACCATTTTTATACGACTAGTGGACGGGGATTAAGTTAACCAACACTTAATCAATCCAACATGATAATTTGGCAAGGTTAAGTAAGTTTTCTTAATGACACTTAACCATACAAGATGATTAGGGGATGGGGTTAAGTAATTTACGCTTAACTAATCCGACACGGTAATTAGATGGGGTTAAGTAATCCACACTTAACTAATCTAACCACGGTAATTCGATGGGGCTAAGTTAAACACTTAACCAATTTAAACTCGGTAATTCAATGAGGTTAAGTAACCAATACTTAACCAACTTAACGTGATAATTTAATGGGGTTAAGCAACTTATACTTAACCAATTATACATGATGATTTGATGGGGTTAAGTAACTTACACTTACCCAATTTAATACGCGGACCTGATAAGGTTAAGTCACAAGACCTTTTTAGAATATATTTAACCATTGTAGTACGATTATAGGATGGGGTTAAGCCAACCTATACTTAACCAATCCGACTCGATAATTTGATGGGATTAAGATAATCTATGCTTAATCGATCTAGCAAGATAATCCGATAGGATTAAGGTAAGCTAGTACTTGACCAATTTGACTTGATAGGGTTAAGTCATGAGCCTCTGGGTACACTTAACCAACTTATGGGACTAAGTCTTGAACTTAAATACTTAGCCAATCTTTGACGTGATTCGTGGGCGGGTTAAGTCATGGACTTGAATGATAACACTTAACCCAATAGACAAACCCTAACTAGAAGAACTAGGTAGAAAACCGTGGTTAATCAAGGATAACGGGAGAGGAAGCTAAGTGGTAAACCTTAGTTAAGGGTAACTAAGTAATAATTCTTAGCTAAGGACATAGGACTAATTCTCAAAACGATGAGTAACCTGATACGGTAGGTCATCGCTTAGTATACGAGGGGGAGCAAGTTATCTGACTTGGATAAAAGCTCCAGCGCACTGGGTGCCGAAGTGGAAGCTTCGGGGGACGTGAGGATATTCTTGGGATCCCTCTGTGGGCTGCCAGTTAATTATACTAGGCCCATGAGAGGTTAAGGTCTGCGTTAGAAGGACCAAGAGTATGCCTTGGTTGCTATGCGAGCAACCTAAAGACTGGGATGGATTAGCGTGGAGTCGACGATTCTTGTTTTTGCCCTGGATAGCGCATCGCTGACTACCTACCATCTTTAATCAATCGTGTACGTGCGGAAAGGCAGGGAACCCCCAACAGACCATGTGCTTGCTATCGAGTCATGGGTGAGGTTGGCCCGTAGGAAAGTGGGCTATAGTGGGGCCGTGGAGTGGTTCTTATACATGATTTTTCTTGGATTGCCTTTCAGTAGTTGAGGGAGGGTTCACGTGGGACCATAGCCACGGGTACAAAAACAGACCTTGATATCTGCATCGGCAGACGATTTAAAGCTCCCGACCGAGTTCCGTATTTCTTGATTTGCCCTGGCACGGAACTCGGATGGCACATTGGGGAACATGTGCATCTAGACATGGAAAACGATTCACGATACATACGTGGGATCAAGGGCGCGGTTGACGGGTGGCGTAATCCCTAGTGGTCCTAGGTGGCCAAAACCCAAACCGAGACACGGAAACGTTCATTAGGTAGCATAATCCCTAGCGGTCCTAGGTGGCATAAATCCTAAGTGGACGCGCGATAGTTCATGGTAAGGAAACACAACTAGATCAAGGGTTGCAGTCCAAAACAACTTCAAGGATAAACCGTTTACATGGGAAAGCCCGTACAGCCTACGGCAAAGAACTGAACTTATACATGGAAAGAAACATATGAGTTGAGTAACCTATATATGCGGCATATTAGGTTGACAGGGACCATTACACAACTTCTGAGTAAGGGTCATTCACGGATAACACGTAATACAGTTGGGATACTAGTACGGTAGGTGCAGAGCAGATATACAGGATAGATACCATGGGACGTTATACGTGATAGATATCTTGAAATATTATACTTGATAGAAACCTGACGATGTGATACCTTGTTTTATCTTGACATCGTAATTTATCATGACATCTTAGTTTATCTGAGTTCAGTAGTTCATCCTGTTATTTTGATTTAGCTTATCTATCTTGTTATCATGCTTATGTTCATCTCAGTTTCTCATGTCAGTTAACTTTACTAGTTTTTATACTAACAGTAGATAGGGCTTACTCAGTCTTTTTGACTGACCCGTTTTGTTTCGCCTCTTTTCTTCCGTTTCCCCCCCCCCCCCCAGGTTACAGGGAGGAAACACTGCTGTTTAGTTCGGACTTCTTCTGCTTGAAGGTCATCATGGATGGCTTGGACTTTTCCTGGCTATGGCTACTTTACTGTTTTTATTTGGGGAATAATTTATGAAAAAGTCTTTATGCTTCTTTACTATTGCAAGACAGGTTTTGATGTACACTGATGTAAAAGGCTTTAGACCTTATGTATTCATGTTTATGAAAGTTCGATTTTACTTCCGCTATTTTATATGTTCTGTCTTGTGATATTTTTGTGCATGTTTACCAATAATGCCCCTCTAAAGCTAGTGCATTCCTTTGCGAGTGACCCTAGCGGAGGCGGGGTGTTATAGTGGTTCTTATAAAAATTAATTATACCTTCATTTACGTCGACGTTTTATTATTGTACACTGCTACAATTAACTCCACACAACGAAATTTGATGAGCCACTACATTAGTTTTTTTAATTTTATTATCTACCAGTTTACGAATTTTATTCTACTTGTCTACCAACAACTCTGTTAACTCAGTCTACGAATATACACACACCGCAGCCAAATTTCCATATATTTCAACAAATAAAAATTCTACAACTCATTCAACGTTGATAATATTCATTTTTAAATACAACCATTTATGTTTTCATACTTCACAATAATATTCAGTATAATTCATTTGTATTTCTTAATTCGAATTTCAGTTCAAATACCAACCAATTTATTCTCGACCAATTATAAATAATTAATTGATGCGGATTAGTCATTCTGAATTTAATGTTGAATTTAATCTTTATTTAAACCAATAAATTTTGATTTTTAAATCTCTGAACCAAATATCCAATATAACATTGATTACTAATCGTTAAATTTGTACTTAAATCTCATTATCTAGCTGTCTATATTTCTGGGATATCATAATCTTTCCCCCTTTTAAAACTTTTCGTCCTCAAAAAGGAAATATCGTTGGAGCTATGTCACTGTTTACTTCACATTTTCACATCTGTGTGAATTCCTTAAATAACGAACTTAAATACCAATATTTTAGTCATTTATCATATTTAATTTACTCGGAAAAACAAATTTCTTTATAAAATCAATCACTTCTTAAATTTCAAATCCTGCAAGTTATTTCAAATTTATAATCTCATACTTCAATATTTATCCATTTACACTTCAATCCAATCTCCTCACATTCAATCCATTAAATTTTCCTCACTTATTGGAGAGTGTATATAACAATTTTTTTCAAGTCACAAATAATTGACTTGAAGATTTCCAAATTCTAGTTTTTTTAACATAAAATATTTGTAATATTACTCCAATTTTTTTTACTGAGCCTATTAAATTTGGTACATTTTAATCTCAAATTACTTATTTGAAAATACTTGATAACTCGAAGTTTGACAAGTTTATTGTCGTTCTCACAGATGTTAGACATGCGCTGGCCAGGCACATGACTAAAATCTCCAAGTACTAAATATCATTGTTTCAACTTCCGGTGAAAATATTTCAAAAATTCTTTTAAAAACAGATACGGAAAGTACCAATGTGATATTGATATGTTGATTGTTCATGAATCGCAGATACACAATGGTTCTGTTTGGATTCCCCAGAAAACATCTGTATTCGTAGGAAATCACTTCCCTGCGGATTTCATCATAGACAGATCAACAGAAGATATTTAAGAATCGAAAGAAAACTTGAGGTCACGGAGCGTCAACCACTCTATCTCAGGGTCACAAAACAAGTCATGAAAAATTGAAAATATATTAAGTCATGAAGACAAATCAAATCATGAAGACAAATCATGTCACAAAGACAAACTGCTGCATTAAACATGTGGCTTTATTCTACCTTTAGTAACTCTAGTGGTTACATCTCTTTCACTTGTAGATGTATCATATGGACCGCGGGTACACAATGGTTAAGCCTGGGTCCCCAGGAAACATCCATACCCGTAAGTATTCACAGCTTTGCGGATAACACCCTTACAATTCGACTGTAGATCGCAGCAGTCACAATGGTTACGCTTGGTTCCCCCAAGAAACATCCATCCGCCGTAGGCTATCTGTAGCCCTACGAATTTCGCTATACGGTCGAATTAAAACGACTCTAGATCATAGCGATCACAATGGTTACGCCTGATTCCCTCAGGAAACATCCGACCTCCATAGGCTATCTGCAGCCCTACGAATTACGCTAGCAGTCTTGCTCAATGGAAAATCATGAGTTTTATATCCGGACAACCTACTACCACGAGCAGCATATCTAAGCTCGAATCTCAAATAGAAGGAAGGTACTTTCCTTATTCTGCTTTGAAAACATATTATACTATATACATATAGTACTTTATTTCATACTTCTCATAATTTATACTTATGTCAACGTACATAAGATTTTCTTTTCCAATTCATGTTTTTCAACTCATTGTTCTTATATAAATTCCATTGTATAAGATTTCATTTCATTTCAATTTGCTTACCTTCCAATCCAGTGGTTTTCGAATCCACCATATTCTTTTATCTCTCATATAAGTTCTGAAAACTTCTATATTCGATATTTAAATTCGGATATCCTCAAATTTAATTTCTGTTTTGTACTCCTAATTATTTCAGGTATCTGGTATCCTTTCAAACTCAGATTTTTAAATCTATTGGCTATAAATTTCAATTTCTTCCAATTCTCTAGTTACTCAAATTTCCTAACCATTCAATTCATCACTTAATTCAATTTTTTTCACATCCAAAATTCAAGAATTCTTTTATTCTCATTCACATTATTATTATTATTTTACTTACATCATTCAACCGTCAATTGGCAAGTGGACATTTCCTAAGTATTAACCCCGAAGGTCGAAACCAACATCAGATCAACACTCATGAAATTATTCAACTTAACAAATCTCCAATCCATTTCTAAATTCCTTAACTGCATTCTTAATTTCCTTAATTGCCTTTTATTTATTTTATATATATAAATTTAAATTTAATTATAAACTCATCTCATCAATATTAACTTGGTTTATCAAATAAATACTGGTCTTCCCTATTCAAAATTTTTGAATACCTCATAAAATGCGATTAAAACACTAATCAAAATTTTCCATACCCATTTTAGTTAAATAATTATATATAGTCTCAACTTATTCAAAACCCATACATAGGAGATTACAAAGGACAATACATAGTAAACTTCATTAGGATCCATAATCATCGATGATTGTCTGCTTTTCGATCCATAATCGATTGCTTCACTTATTCATCATTCTGGAGTCTCCACAAAAGGATTAGTGAATTCTTCATCCATATAACCCCACTCCTTGCAGTTTTTACAATAATACGAGATGGAGCCATCTTCATCTACGTACTTCACTGTTTTCTCTCTAGCAGGGCGCAACACTGCCTGTCTTCTTTGTTGTCTCTCGGGATAGTTCCGAGCTATAGGTCCAACTTGTTTACAATGATAACAAACAATTGGCTCATCAGGCTTCTCAAAGATGGCAGGCTTTCTCTTTTTTACCTTAAGGCAACGACTGGGGAAATGTGCCCTCACTTGACATATAAAACAGAAAATCTCGGATCGGTAAATTTTTCCTTCTTTCTTCTTTCCCTTGTCTCTCTCCCCGCACGTAGCCACGTAAGGTCCCTTTTTCTGACATTTGTAACAGACAACATTGTCATAGGGGCCAGCTGTTTGTTTTTTCTTCATCCTCTCCTCGTATTCCAATATTAATTCTTCCCTTCTTTTACATTTTGCTGCCCTTCGTTCTCGACGTGCGGCCTTTTGTTCTTCAGTTCTTGCCATTCTAATTTATCAAAACCCATTAGACTCTCCTATTTTTGGAAACATTATTATATTTCTCTTTTATGATTCTAGAAAATCACTTATTACCATTGGAAAACATTTCCAAATATTCACAAATCTTTATTTTCTATAGACAGTATACTTTATTCTCAAGGGGAAACATTTTTAAATTTGTTATTTTGATTGAACCAGATGTTAAACAAAACATCCTTATTCCCATGTAACCATTAACACTTATTAGCTTACTTTACTTACATATATCTAAATATCGAACCTAAACCATTTCCTAGTTAACAATGAAGTCAATCAAGTTAATGTATCATTACCTCTCAGACCCTAATTGAACAACATCATCAATCTTGAAATAGATAAAGTTCACAACTTTGAAAACAAAAAAAAACATTCATTCTTAAAACTTTAATATTCAAGTTAAGATTATTATTTTTATATATACAATAACCATTGACTATAACCATAAATCACGCCTTCATAATATTTAACTTTAAAATTATACTTTATTCTTTAATCTGAATAACCAACTTATAAATAATATATTAAATTTTAAATTAAAAGGAGAGTAAATAGTATTCTCCTGAGATTCGACATAATTGATTCCACACATAACCTTCTTTTCAAATAATCTGTTATTCGATACCATATTCCGAACTTCGGAAAATCTCATTTGACTTACATTCTGTTCTTCAGAATAATCCAATCGCACTAGTTAACTCCATCTCCTCTGTCTCCAATATATATGCGATATTTTTGCTTCCAAACATTATTTACTTCCAGAAAAGGTAGATATAATTTTTTTATACAAATCCAGACTCATCACATTAAATTAGTTCAAATCTCTTCAAAATTTTCCTTCATATTCCACTTCATTCACAACTCTCGTTTACAATTCGCCTCCTATTAATTAACCAACCAGTTTATAACTTATTGTCGAATTCATATATTCGACCGCACATTATTGGTTCAAAACCAATTATAATTTATCTTGTCTCATTATGAATAAATCAATCAAATTTAACGTAGTTGTATTCCAATTATATCTCTCTTCCGATTTTATTTCCATTAACTTATATTTCGAATAAAATTAATCGTTCCAACTTTGAAACAATTTCAAATTTTCCCTACTTAAATTCTCATCTGAATTCTTACTTCCAATTAATTTCAATATCTCTGATCATTAAAACACACAATTACATAAATTAATTCGTCAATACTCTTGTACTTATCTTTGTTAGATGCCATTTGATAATGGACTCGATATTCAAACTTAAGTAAACTTATTGAAGAACAACTCTAAACTCGAAGACTGGGATTCCAAGAAATTTTAAAATCTTAAAATAATTTTTTTTCTTCTCCATCAGTTTCAAAATACAATTTTCAAAATATATAATATTTCCAAATAATTCACCTTTCAAAATCTATTCTTAAAAAATATTTACACTTCCAAAAAAAATTATTTCGAAACCTTTTATTTTCAAAATCCACATTTTTTCTAGTGTTGGTCCTACTCTTTAAACTCGATAAGTTATGCTTTAAGTAAACCAAAGCTCTGATACCACTTGTAACGTCCCGCCATTTTGCCCGCTTCAAATTCAAGATTAAACCAACTTAAAACGTTCAAATCGACGAATTGTCATCTAACTTACACAGTTTAAAAACAGAATCAACGCAGAAAATACAGAATAAATAAATAACACAGTATTGAATAGCGGAATAAAACATTTATATACTGATCATAATTTTTGAATACAAGAATTTTCCTATACAGCGGTATCAAAACACGGTTTAAATACAAGAAAAATATATTTACTGGTTTAAAATCTTTTGAGCATGCCATCTTTCGAATCCCCAGCTTCGTCAATCTTCGAATCCTATGCTGAAATCTTCAAATGTATAATGCTCGGGTCTGACCCGAGCATTTCATGTAAGCATAAAACACTCAAGTCAGGATTTAACTTTGTCCAAGTAAATCAACTTTAACAGAAACTGACATATAACCGTTAAAAAACATCAAATATAATCAATTGTGTAGTATTTGTTCTTGTCACTGTGTAGTGTCCGTTCTAGAACAGTTAAAAGCTAAGTGTTGTATCTATACAGTTTAGTTTAACTAGATAAAAATCTAGTGTAGTACCAGTTCAAAATATATGTGCTTATCAGTTTCTGTTCTAGGGACAAAATGGTCTTGGAAACTTGCATGTACACACGCGTACAAGTACACGTGTGCACTGCCCCAACATCCCAGAACCAGGATATATCAAATGCAAGATTTCACGTACACTCATGCATACGAATCAAGGGTGAGTAGTTGCAGTAATATTTCAGCAAAAATAACATGCGTCTTAGTCAAAGAATAAATAAGTTCATTAGTAGTGAAATTCAGGTTTCCACAAATGGTTTTTAGGATAAACATATATTTAGCTTCAAATGCAAGACAATGGGGCCCAACTACTACTTACATAATATTAGAAGAAAGCATTTTAGATCACCACATACGGTGGAAGACTCACAAATTTCATTACACTTTGTCACAAAAGCAAATAGGACAGAAAACATGTTTGCATGACTATTTAGTAACAACAAATGACACTGCCAAATGTTTCATTTTAATAGGAAACACAGCCAAGACTATTTCCAGGCCTCTATTTTTAAGAAAAATGCAAAATGCATCCTAATGTTAATTTATTTTTCATAAAATATATAGCCTATTGAGTCTAATTACATTATGGGTAAATAGTCCCCTTTTAACAAGTCCGGACTCACAACTGATAGTGGTGAAAGTTTGCCATAATATTCTTACCTCATATAACAAAATCAATTTGAAATATAGGTATATATATATATGTATATATGTTTATTCAAGTGTGCCGACCACTTGTTATAGGTGAAAGGAGGTGAAATGCTAAAAAAAATTGAAAGAGCATTTTACTGTCAACCGCATGCGTATAAGCAATGGAAGCTGGTGAAATAGTTAAGACATGGTTTCTAAACTTTGTTATATGACACGTGTCAATGGTCAGAAGAAAAAAAATGAACCATTGGTTCATTTGTTAATGCAAGTACGCACCTACCTTAGACAATTGAAAATCACATGTTCTTTAGTTTTGTTGCACATTTAAGTCAAGTATCATTTTACTACCAAATTATCAAATCCAAAGAATTTATATATATATATATATATATATATATATATACATACTAGAACAGTATCAAAACATTATATGGAACATTTGTTAAGCTTTATTTCATTTTGCAAAAATGTTATACTTAACCCAACTTCATTTGACTAGCATGAGGTTTCCAATGGTGACATGCAGCACATTAAAATGGACACAGTCATTTACAATCGTGATAATCTATTTGTGGACAAGCTAAATAAATTTATACAACCAATAAGCACGAAACAACGGCTCACGGCTAGAGTTCACTCAACTACAATGCATGTAGGTCTTTCCGTATACAATACTCACTTCTGAACACTGGTTAAAGAAGTTGCGACACAAATGACTTAAAGTTCTCAACACATATAATTCCGTTGATATGATATGAATTTATCAAACAATACGTTAAACCAATGACCAACTTCCCATAGCAAGCATATAACAAGTAAGCTACTGCGACAAAGTTTGTTCATTTAAAACAAACTAAAACTTCCAAACAATAGGGAAACATCACAATATGGTCAAACACAGAGGAGCTAACATAATAGTTTAGGCACCAAGCCGTTTGGACTATAATTATTATACGTATATATATATATATATATATATATATAGTGCATTGGTGGACTGGGTTGTACATGGGTTACAATGAACTACTCACTGACCAATAAGTAACAGGTGCCATACAAATTGATACTACCAGTAAAGATCGACACTTATAATGGGTTCAACATGGTTTTAACATTCATGGTGTATTTCATGCAAGCATGAGTCGTGTACATAGTAACGGTCAATACTTATAACCGGTTCAAAGTGCCAAAACAGTGCATATAAAGAAGATAGAAACTTGGTAAATACACATGGGGATAATTAAAGTGCAAGCACACCAGAACTGATAAGGGTAGCATTGGTTTATCAGTGCAAAGCAAATCAAATAGTAACTATAACACCCCGGATTTTTGAATAATCGAATTAACTAAATTAAAGACAAAATGTTTAGCATTGTTCTAAGGTTTGTAAGCAAAAGACTAAGTAGCTCATTTGGTTGGAAGATGTGACTTGCATACAAGAGGTGCAGAGTTCGATCCCCGCCAATGCCATATTTTTGTTTTAGGGGAATGGCTAAAAAGCGGCTTAGTGTGAACGCGGTTCAAAAAGTAGTTTAGTGTGAAAATGGTTAATTTGGAAGATAGAAATATATATAGATATATTTATAAAAATAAAATAAAATTCAACCTAAAATTTAAGAAAAAAATTCAAAACAGCGGAAGCGGGAAGGCAAAACACCAAACCGACCTATTTTATGGGTCGACACGAGACCCGCTGGGTCGACCCCAGGGTCGACTCAAGAGTTTTGGAATTGGTCCCATCGGCCCTAAATGGTCTATGACGAAATTTTATGTTTTAGGGCTTAGGTGGCGATTTCTGGTTGGTCTGTTGACATCATTATTTGGTTTCTAAGGCCCAGGTGGATTCTAGAGTGATCTGACGGCTGTAAATAAATTCAAAACTCTATAAAAAGACCAATAGACTTAAACCCTAAATCAAAATTAAAACTAAAACTATGGTCGTCATGTTGTCGTCTTGAACCCTAGAGCAACCGACACCAATTAGAGAGGAAGAATGGCAAATCAAATCAGTTCTATTCAACCCTAACAACGAATCTTCTTCAAAGGAGAGCTAATGCAACTTCAGAAATCAGAATTCGGAACTCAAGACTGCTTTTGAGTTCAAAACTCTATAAAAAGACCCATAGACTCAAACCCTAAATCAAAATTAAAACTAGAACTATGGTCGTCATGTTGTCGTCTTGAAACCTAGAGCAGCCGACACCAATTAGAGAGGAAGAACAGCATATCAAATCAGTTCTATTCAACACTAACAACGAATCTTCTTCCAAGTAGAGCTAATGCAACTTCAGAAATCAGAATTCGGGACTCAAGACTGCTTTTGAGTTGTGAGTTCGATCACTTTAACAAAATAATTGGTAAATTAATTACGATGTGATATACGTTGGATTATAAGTTGTCGTTGTGAATCTAATTCATATGTTTAATCATGTATGTTAACTTGATTCATATTACATGATGTTATGCAAGTTTTATATATGATGTTATGCAAGTTTCATGTATGATGTTATGCAAGATTAATATGATTATGCAAGTTTCATATATGATGTTATGCAAGATTAATATGATTATGCAAGTTAATATGATTATGCAAGTTAATATGATTATGCAAGTTTCATATATGATGTTATGCAAGTTAATATGATTATTCAAGTTTCATATATGATGTTATGCAAGTTAATATGATTATGCAAGTTGTACATATTATGTTATGCAAGTAAATAGGACCACGCAAGTTGTATGCGAGTTATATGACGTTATGTAAGTTTGGATCTAAAATATATGCTAGTAGTTCATGATGTTAAGTTGTGTCAATGAATCCCTTTTTATAATCCAATCACCTAGGTTTATAACATCAGTTTTTATGCGAATATGGATGTGGAACATATGCTAGTTCATATAAGTAGTATGTTCATATGCAAGTTTAAGTGATATTTGGATTCACATATATACAAGTTCACACCTTTAAAGTTTAGATCCATATTCAAGTTGACATTTTTATGTTGAAACCATGACATGCATAGTTATGCAAGTTTACACCTTTATGTGGATCCGTAATTTACTCAGGTTAACACCTTTTATTGGATCCATAGTTATGCAAGATGACACCTTTATGTTTAGGCTGACGACATACATAATTTATGTAAGTTTGTGATAATTACCTAGGCTAGTTGGGTGTAAAACTATGTTCATACATGCAAGTTCACACCTTTTAGATCTATGATTTTTGGATCCTTGATAATAAAAAGACTATGCAAGTATGTTGTAATTCTTAATTGCAAGTTAGATGCAAATTAGATCTATAATTGTGTGTATGTGACTTTGTGACGTGTATTCCCTTTTTTTAAGTATTAGACTATTTGCTAGTCTAATATGTATATGTCATGTTAAGCGAACGAATGACGGGGTACGATGGGGATAATGATGGATACACACATATTGTGAATTTGGCATGTAATGGCCTAAAAAGGCATGTAATTAATTTTAAGGAATAAAATTAATTAGTGATGAAATTGGTATAATTTATATACCATAAATAGATGAGCATAATTTAGGTGATAAATTATGGACATAAATAAATATGGAAATTTGAATAGGGAAAGTAATTCAGATTTGGGGAAAATTAATTATGTATAATTAATTGCCTAAGACACGAGGTTGGACTCATTTGTGGTGTAAGACTGCCCGGATCCGCCCAGCAAATCCAGCAGCCACAAATGGTAGCCCAATGTGAGAGGTCAAAGGCCCAAACTAAATGCGTAACAATTGTATGGACACGAGGTTAGGCTCGTTTGTGGTGTAAGACTGCCCGGAGCCACCCCGCAAATCCAGCAGCCACAAATGCCAGTCTAATGTGAGAGGTCCTACAGGGGTTACGGTAGTAATAAATTAAGAAGCACTTAACCAAAGTAAAACATGTGGTGGGACATGGGGGTTAAGTGGGTGCCTTGGGTGGCATGAGGAAATACGATTAGTAACACTTAACCAAGGTAAAACATGTAAGTGGGACATAGGAGTTAAGTGGGTGCCTTGTGTGGCATGTGGAATTACTAATAGAAACCCTTAACCAAATTTAAAACATGCAAGTGGACATGAAGGGGGTTATGTGGGATGTACTAGAGGGGACCAAGCCTAGGTGGAAAGCTTGTGTCAAGCATGGGGGGGCTCTTTTCAGTCCAGTAGCCCATTAAGTATCCTTGTGAGCTCGACCCAAGTCGAGGACGGGACACGCCTACTGGGTCTGATTGTTAGAGGCCAAAACGGGTTAGTGGCGGCAACGCAAGTCCAACGGGGTCACGTGCATGCGTGGGTCCGGGCTAGTAGGTAAGACGTTGTTGCATCGTGTAGTTATAAGCCATGCATTCCTTGCGTGGTATAAGGTTGCCATATTAGGGAGTAATACACCCCACTGTGGGACCTGCAAGGGTATCTACGAGTTAGGGAGCCGATCGAATGGGGCAGGGTAGTGGGTACACCTAGTGGAGATAGGAGCAGACGGCACCTATGTAGTCAGCTAGGGGTACACGAAGCTACCACTATTATTAATAATTATTAAGGGGGTACACCTAGTGGAGATAGGAGCAGACGGCACCTATGACGTCAGCTAGGAATACATGGAATTACCATTATTACTTATTGAAGGGGTACATCTAGTGGGGATAGGTACACGCTGGGTACCTATGATAGCAACTAGAGATATACAGTCAAACATGGAGGATAGTGGGTATATCTAGTAGTGCACGAAGCTATCATCGTTCTATTTAGCCAAGAGGGATCAAATTTCTAGAGTGACTAGTAGGGGTGCAGTTAGTGTTAGTACAGTATGGTATAGTACGGTAGAGTATAGTAATTATCCTATATTGATTAGGAAGCGCCAATAACGTGATCTCTGTTTCTCTTGATTGCCTTGCCATACCCATGTGGTTCACACAGTCGTTACCTTATTCTCCAGCTTATATCTTGTCATATTGCTTTCATAATTATGTTGTTAGAGTTATCGGACTCGCCAGATTTTATGTCTGACCCCTTTTGTTTCCACCTCTTTTCTTCCTTTTCCCCCCAGGTACTAAGGGTGGAAACAGTACTAGTGGAGCTTGATTGGGATCTCTTTGGGAGCACTTAGATTTGGATTGCTGAAGTAAAGTTTAGCCTATCATTTTCTTTATGGCTATTTGTAGTAGTGGGATTATGTACTTTGTTTTATCAAGATGGATATTATGTACTTGACTTTGGTTTATGGTTTTTGATGATGTAACCAAACATATTTACCTTCTGCTGCAATAAATAAATTTTTAAATTTTCAAGTACTGCTTTATATCTGTCTTGTTGTGATTTTCTGTTCTATATTCACTTAAATTACTCCATGGAAGTTAATGCATTCCCTTTGCGAATGACATTAATGGACGTGGGGTGTTACACGTGGTATCAGAGCTGAAGGTTACCAGAACAGATAAGATATTTTGAAAAACTATTTTTCAAAAGCATTTTTATAAAGAATACTTTCAAAAAATATGTTCATAGAAGAGTATTTTTGAAAGAAAGGTTTACTTTAAGAACATAAACCCCAAGAGCCGTATATCCTTCCTTTGATTCTCCGTTTTGAATCTATTCCTCTTTCTCTTTTTGAGTCCCCCCCCCCCCCTCCGCGTATAGATGCTTTTTCTAAGATAAATAAGGACTTCCGTACGAAGGACGGAAAACCACTTCAAGGGACTTAGACGTTTGTCGGGCTAGAAGTTAGTCCAAGGAAGTGGAGGGCTTGTTGGTACCTTTAAGATAGATGATGGGAGGAAGGTTCAAATAGCTGTTTGGTTAACAAAAGACGAAACCTCATCTTGGTGGGAGGTCATAAATGGAGAATGTGAAGAAGAAGGCTAGTTATTTTGGAGAAATAGGACACCTTAGGATTGTCCAAAGAGGCATGGACAAAGTACAGGATCTTCTGGAGGGTAGTTGTATTCCCTCACGGCTGGTATACCTGATGGGTGTAGGACCATCTAGGTTGAAATTTGGTTTTCTTTATCATCCTGTTTGAACTTTGTTTGATTCTGGAGCTTCATACTCGTTAGTATCTGCTTCATTAGTTGAAACACTGCACCTAAATACTAGTCTAGTTAAGGATCCCATCCTATTCTCAAATCTTGTTGGTGGTTCGGCTCATCCTTCAATGGTTTGTCGGGATTTGAGAGTGTATATCTTGGGCATTGGATTTAAATGCAACGCCTTCGTCCTTGGTTTCACGGGCTATAGTTTGATTCTAGGGGTGGATTGGCTAGCGAGGCGGGGTGCCATCCTAGATTGTGATAGGAGGGTAGTTAGACTATTGATTCGTTATGGAAAGACCCTCATATTTCTTGTGACCCTAGGGGTTCAGTGATGCTTAGCTGCCTAGAATCTTCTGACGCATCCAACGATGATTGGGAGTCTGTTTGTGTGGTCCGTGAGTATGGAGAGGTCTTTGATAAAGTGCGGGGTTTAGCCAGAGGCGCAAAATAAGTCTTCGTATGTGCTTAATAGATTAAGAAAAGCCAGTTATGTGATCAGCGGTAATTTTGGAGCAAGATTGGCAAGGACAGCCAGAGTCGGTCAAGTGCTCAATTGGTTGGCCGTCTTACTAGTATCATCTCACGTAGGTCGTCTAAATTCGAAGGAGGTATCACTTGGGTGTTTGTCTGATATTGGTTTAGGCATTTGGGGCTTGCACTTGGGGGATGTCGAGTTCGACTAGGATGGTCTGTGTGAGAGATGGATAGTTGTGACGATTTTGCATGGGATAATATCCTGGTTTTCTCTAGAAGCAGAGAAGAGCATGCCTTACATCTTAGGGAATGCTTAGGGACCCTATAAGCGCACCAGCTTAAAGCTAAGTTCTCCAAAATACCATTTTTGGAGGAAAGAAGTGAGGATTTTAGGGCGTGTGGTCTCTAGGGAAGGGTGATATGTTTTGGTGGAAGACAGTCGAAAGTCCATGAGAAGAATTACCCTACCCACGACTCAGAATTGGCTGCCATAGTTTTTGCGCTCAAGTCTTGGCGTCATTATTTGCTTGGTGAGAAGTTTGAGTTGCTTGCAGACCATAAGTCGCTAAAGTACTTGTTCTCTCAGAAAGATCTAAACCTGAGGCAACAAAGGTGGATGGAGTTCTTGGCGTCCTACGATTTCGAGATAGCATATACCCCTGACAAGAGTAACGTTGTGGCGGATGCCTTGAGTAGGAAAAAGTTGGCATTGAGTCCTTTGCTTGTTGAGCGGCGAAGCTTAGAGTTCATCTCTATGTTTGACTTTAAACCTTCCGTTGACTTTGTACCTGGTTTGCTAGCATCTTTGGAGGTCAGACCTACGCTTTTGGGACGGATTGGTGAGGCACAGCGAGATGACCCATAGTTGGTTGAGTTAGTAGAGAAGCTCAAAAGAGGGGAGTCATCGAGCCATCTCAGTAGGTATACCCTAGATGATAAGGTTTAGTTACGTAGGGACGGTAGGCTTTGTGTACCAAAAGATGAGGACCTTAGGAAGACCATTCTTGATGATGCACATCGTTCGAAGATGACCATCCATCTCGGCGGGGACAAGATGTACATGGACATGAGACGCGTTTACTTTTGGGCCGGCATGAAGAGGGACATGGCAGAGTTTGTCGCTAGATGCTTGGGGTGCCAACACGTAAAAGCAGAGCAAAAGAAGCCCGGTGGATTAGTACACCCATTGGAGGTCCCACAATGGAAGTGGGAAAGCATCTCGATGGATTTTGTTGACGGATTACCAAGATCGAGGAAGGGTAACACGGGGATTTGGGTCGTGGTAGACAGACTTACTAAGAGCGCCCATTTCATTCCCGTGAAGTGTAAGAGGACTGCTCCATGGTTAGCCTCCGTATACATTCGAGAAATAGTTCATTTGCACGGTGTTCCTTTTAGCATAGTGAGTGACCGTGATCCTATCTTTACTAGCGAATTTTGGAAGAGCTTGCAAGAGGCGGTAGGGACTCAGTTATGTTTGAACATCACATATCATTCTCAGATGGATGGCCAGACCGAGAGGGTGAATCGTATTCTAGAGGACCTATTGAGGTTGTGTGTCTTAGATTTCAGAGGTACATGGGAGGAACATCTTCCGTTGGTGGAGTTCGCATATAATAACAGCTTTCAGTCTAGCATTGGCATGGCACCGTTCGAGGCTCTTTATGGACGGCCGTGTCATTTGCCTACATGTTGGTGGGAGTCTACAGATAAGATCTTACTTGGGCCCGATATGATTAGAGAGACTTCAGAAAAGATCGATTTGATTCGAAGGAGGATGAAGACAGCGCAAGATGGGCAGAAATCTTATGCGGACAAGAGGAGGATAGATCTTGAGTTTGATATTGGGGACATGGCCTTTGTTAAGGTGTCTCCATTACGGAATGTCTTTCGCTTTGGGTCCGTTCGGAAGTTAGCACCAAGGTTCGTAGGGTCATTTCCTATTAAGGAGAGGATTGGGCAGATGGCGTATAGAGTGGAGTTGCCTGAGAGACTTAGTGGCGTACACGATGTATTCCATGTGTCACATTTGAGGAAGTGCTTGCATGACCGCGGAAGTGGTAGAGCCGATCTTGCTTAGAGAGGTTGAGATAGAGCTTGATGCGACGATTCGGCTAGCTCCTACGTGCATTCTTGGGTCGGAGGTTAAGAAGTTGAGGAATCGAGAGGTTAAGCTAGTCAAAGTGCAATGGGGAGATGATGAAAGCAATGCTACTTGGGAGACGGAAGAGAAGATGCGTTCATTATACCCTTTTCTTTTTGAGGGTATGTCTTTTAGTTTCTCCTTTATCGCTTACCTTATACTTATCTTATCTTTAGTATGTCCTCTCGTTAGTACCTTTAACCTTTAGATAGGGTAGTCCAATGATTGAAACATGTGTTTGAGACATGTTATGTATGATGGATGCACGTGGATGCAAGTGTTTGCTAGTGGTTGCTCGAGGATGCATATACACACACTTTAGGCACTAGATCGGCTCAATCACTTCATATTGCATATAAATGTGTGTGCATATTTAAGCTAATGGATGCATAATGGTTGTGCTATCATATGGATGTTGCATTTTGGTGAATGGTTGTGCACACATGTAGAAATAATATGTATCGATAGGGTGCTTTCGCATACATAATGGATGCATGGCACTATCATGGTTTGCATTAAGGAGGTCAACTGAATCAGTAGACCGCCTGATTTTGCATTAGATAAGGAACATATACACGCACTTTTTGAATATGTTCATACAATATTAGAAATTCTATAAGGACAATGGATGCCTGTGTTTGATGGTTGAGTAGATGGTTGTTTGGATGTTAGGATATGCATTCTCCTTAACTTGGAGATTTCGGGGGCGAAATCCTTTAAGGAGGGGAGAATGTAACACCCCGGATTTTTGAATAATCGAATTAACTAAATTAAAGAATAAATGTTTACCATTGTTCTATGGTTTGTAAGCAAAAGATTAAGTAGCTCATTTGGTTGGAACATGTGACTTGCATACAAGAGGTACAGAGTTCGATCCCCGCCAACGCCTTATTTTTGTTTTACGGGAATGGCTAAAAAGCGGCTTAGTGTGAATGCGGTTCAAAAAGTAGTTTAGTGTGAAAATGGTTAATTAGGAAGATAGAAATATATATAGATATATTTATAAAAATAAAATAAAATTCAACCTAAAATTTAAGAAAAAAATTCAAAACAGTGGAAGTGGGAAGGCAAAACACCAAACCGACCTATTTTATGGGTCGACCCGAGTCCCGCTGGGTCGACCCCAGGGTCGACTTAGGAGGTTTGGAATTGGTCCCGACGGCCCTAAATGGTCTATGATGAAATTTTATGTTTTAGGGCTTAGGTGGTGATTTCTGCTTGGTCTGTTGACATCATTACTTGGTTTCTAAGGGCTAGATGGATTCTAGAGTGATCTGACGGCTGTAAATAAATTCAAAACTCTATAAAAAGACCCATAGACTCAAACCCTAAATCAAAATTAAAACTAAAAGTATGGTCGTCATGCTGTCATCTTGAACCCTAGAGCAGCCGCCACCAATTAGAGAGGAAGAACAGCAAATCAAATTAGTTCTATTCAACCCTAACAATGAATCTTCTTCAAAGTAGAGCTAATACAACTTCAGAAATCAGAATTCAGAACTCAAGACCGCTTTTGAGTTGTGAGTTCGATCACTTTAACAAAATAATTGCTAAATTAATTATAATGTGATATAGTTGGATTATAAGTTGTGGTTGTGAATCTAATTCATATGTTTAATCATGTATGTTAACTTGATTCATATTATATGATGTTATGCAAGTTTTATATATGATGTTATGCAAGTTTCATGTATGATGTTATGCAAGATTAATATGATTATGCAAGTTTCATATATGATGTCATGCAAGATTAATATGATTATGCAAGTTAATATGATTTTGCAAGTTTCATATATGATGTTATGCAAGTTAATATGATTATGCAAGTTTCATATATGATGTTATGCAAGTTAATATGATTATGCAAGTTATACAAATGATGTTATGCAAGTTAATAGGATCACGCAAGTTGTATGCGAGTTATATGATGTTATGTAAGTTTGGATCTAAAATATATGCTAGTAGTTCATGATGTTAACTTGTGTCAATGAATCCCTTTTTATAATCCAATCACCTAGGTTTATAACATCCTTTTTTTGCGAATATGGATGTGGAACATATGCTAGTTCGTATAAGTATTATGTTCATATGCAAGTTTAAGTGATAATTGGATTCACATATATACAAGTTCACACCTTTAAAGTTTAGATCCATATTCAAGTTGACATTTTTATGTTGAAACTATGACATGCATAGTTATGCAAGTTTACACCTTTATGTGGATCCATAGTTTACTCAGGTTAACACCTTTTATTGGATCCATAGTTATGCAAGATGACACCTTTATGTTTAGGTTGACGACATACATAGTTTATGTAAGTTTGTGATAATTACCTAGGCTAGTTGGGTGTAAAACTATGTTCATACATGCAAGTTCACACCTTTTAGATCTATGATTTTTGATCCTTGATAATATAAAGACTATGCAAGTATATTGTAATTCTTAATTGCAAGTTAGTTGCAAATTAGATCTATTATTGTGTGTATGTGACTTTGTGACGTTTATTCCCTTTTTTTTAAGTATTAGACTATTTGCTAGTCTAATATGTATATGTCATGTTAAGTGAACGAATGACGGGGGTACGATGGGGATAATAGTGGATACACATATATTGTGAATTTGGCATGTAATGGCCTAAAAAGGCATGTAATTAATTTTAAGGAATAAAATTAATTAGTGATGAAATTGGTATAATTTATATACCATAAATAAATGAGCATAATTTAGGTGATAAATTATGGACATAAATAAATATGGAAATTTGAATAGGGAAAGTAGTTCAAATTTGGGGAAAATTAATTATGTATAATTAATGGCCTAAGACAAGAGGTTGGACTCATTTGTGGTGTAAGACTATCCGGATCCGCCCGGCAAATCCAGCAGCCACAAATGGTAGCCCAATGTGAGAGGTCAAAGGCCCGAACTAAATGGGTAACAATTGTATGGACACGAGGTTAGGCTCGTTTGTGGTGTAAGACTGCCCGGACCCGCCCGGCAAATCCAGCAGCCACAAATTCCAGTCTAATGTGAGAGGTCCTACAGGGGTTACGGTAGTAATAAATTAAGAAACACTTAACCAAAGTAAAACATGTGTTGGGACATGGGGGTTATGTGGGTGCCTTGGGTGGCATGAGGAAATACGATTAGTAACACTTAACCAAGGTAAAACATGTAAGTGGGACATAGGGGTTAAGTGGGTGCCTTGGGTGGCATGTGGAATTACTAATAGAAACCCTTAACCAAATTTAAAACATGTAAGTGGACATGAAAGGGGTTAAGTGGGATGTACTAGAGGGGACAAAGCCTAGGTGGAATGCTTGTGTCAAGCATGGGGGGCCATTTTCAGTCTAGTAGCCCATTAAGTATCCTTGTGAGCTCGACCCAAGTCGAGGACGGGACACGCCTACTGGGTCTGATTGTTAGAGGCCAAAACTGGTTAGAGGTGGCAACGCAAGTCCAACGGGGTCACGTGTGTGCGTGGGTCTGGGCTGGTAGGTAAGACGTTGTTGCATCGTGTAGTTATAAGCCGTGCATTCCTTGCGTGGTGTAAGGTTGCCATATTAGGGAGTGATACACCCCACTGTGGGACCTGCATGGGTATCTACAAGTTAGGGAGCCGATCGAATAGGGCAGGGTAGTGGGTGCACCTAGTGGAGATAGGAGCAGACGGCACCTATGTAGTCAGCTAGGGGTACACGAAGCTACCACTATTATTAATAATTATTAAGGGGGTACACCTAGTGGAGATAGGAGCAGGAGGCACCTATGACGTCAGCTAGGAGTACATGGAATTACATTATTACTTATTGAAGGGGTACATCTAGTGGGGATGGGTACACGCTGGGTACCTATGATAGCAACTAGAGATATACAGTCAAACATGGAGGATAGTGGGTACATCTAGTAGTACACGAAGCTATCATCGTTCTATTTAGCCAAGAGGGATCAAATTTCTAGAGTGGCTAGTAAGGGTGTAGTTAGTGTTAGTACAGTACGGTACAGTACGGTAGAGTATAGTTATTATCCTATATTGATTAGGAAGCGCCATTAACGTTATCTCTATTTCTCTTGATTGCCTTGCCATACCCATGTGGTTCACACAGTCATTACCTTATTCTCCAGCTTATATCTTATCATATTGCTTTAATAATTATGTTGCTAGAGTTATCGGACTAGCTAGACTTTATGTCTGACCCCCTTTGTTTCCACCTCTTTTCTTCCTCCCCCCCAAGATTCTAAAGGTGGGACTAGTACTAGTGGAGCATGATTGTGATCTCTTTGGGAGCACTTAGATTTGGATTGCTGAAATAAAGTTCAGCCTATCATTTTCTTTATGGCTATTTGTAGTAGTGGGATTATGTACTTTGTTTTATCAAGATGGATATTATGTACTTGACATTGGTTTATGATTTTTGATGATGTAACCAAACAAATTTACCTTCTGCTGCAATAAATAAAGTTTTAAATTTTCAAGTACTGCTTTATATCTGTCTTGTTGTGATTTTCTGTTCTATATTCACTTAAAATGCTCCATGGAAGTTAATGCATTCCCTTTGCGAGTGACATTAATGGACGTGGGGTGTTACAATAACCAAATCGATATATCCCAAAAACACGCAATAATCACACATGAAATTCTATTATAGTTTTTGTATACCAAGTTAAATTTACTTGCATAGAGGTAATCATGAGTTGAAATTTCAACTCACCTCACGCCGTATTCTCCTAAATACCAGCAAACGCATATGGGAGGGTTTTCAAGTTTCTGGTGGCTTCTGGCCTTAATTCAAGGAGCAACAGCTTCGTCGAAGGCTTCAGGTAGGTAAGGCAGTGACAAAGTGAGCTTGATTCGATCCGATCCTTGTTGCGTCTTCAGTGGAAGGAGCGTTTTTGGGGTTTTCAATCTTAGAAGGGGCGATTTAATTTGAAGGCAGAAGTAGTTTAATTTGGGAAGGAGGAAGAGTTTCAGTGGTTAAACAAAAGTAACTCAATTGAATTTAAAGGGAAAGCTAGGGTTGCGACTTCCATTACATTTTAGAAGGAAGAGATGGATTTTGTAACGACCCGTATTCTACACATCATAGGATTGTAGAATATTTATTTCTTTCCCATGTGAAGTTGTATGGTCATGTAACTTTGGGAAACATCCATTAGAGTCATTTCCCATGTTCATGATTTTTGTCGATTTTTAAATGACCATTTTACCCCTAGTTGGTACTGTTTTGGCCATAACTTTTGATTGGAAAGGAATTATGACCTGAAACCACTTCCATTGGATTCATTTGATGGTTTACCTTTCCGTAGAGTGGTCATAATAGCCAAACGGACTCACCGTTTGGGAGATATGGCTGAAATAAGGTTTGGAGGGTGAAAAACTGCTTAACCGGGCCAAATCGGGTGATTAGTGAGTAAGCCCATAACCCATTTCGGGATTAGGGTTATGGGAAGGCTGAAATGAGATGGAGAATCATTCCATTTCAGTTTTCTAGCCTCCACTTATCACCAAGGAACACTAAAAATGGCCTCTGACATCTAAATCACCTCCAAATCATCTTTTGGTCAAGGATTTGGCTTAGCAACCCCTAATCAAGGAAGATCTACACCAAATCAACATTGGAGCTGCTGTTTAGCATAGAGATTCACATCAAATCAGAGATTTATTTCCGATGTTAGTTTATTTGTGGCTAAGGTGAGTGATATGCATAGTTTTGCACTAATTATGGCTAATTAGGGTTGATTAGTGTTAATTAGCGAATTTATACATGATAAAATTCGGGAAAAATGTTCATAAATTCCTAAATGATGTTTTAGACCTCTGATATGAATTTGGGTTAATTTGGTTAAGTTTTGTTAATCCTATCATTAGTTTCACCTAAACATGCTTAGGGGGAGATATGGGATTTTGGGGTATGTTTGATCCATTTTAACCTATTACATTGATGTTTTGATGTTTGTGGTTGATTATGCATGTTACTATGACTGTATGAAATGCTTTGTGATTGATTTCAATAGTTAGAATGGTCGAAAACATCGTCGAATGGCGTAAACACTTGCTGGAACAGTTTCAGAAAACAGTGTAGGGTTCGGATCGGATCGGATATGGGGCTCGGATCAGATATGTTGAACTGGGCAAGGAATCTGATCGGATCGGAACCTGACACTTGAGAAAATTGGCAAAAAGGAAGGCCACGCTAACTGAACTGGGATCGGATCAGATCAAAGAGGAGGGATCGGAGCGGATAGAGGAGGTTGAATCGGATCGAAGCGCGTGAAGGATGACGAGGCGGATCGGAGCGGAAGCAGGGACTGGAGGAGAGGCACCCGACCCGACCCAAAGTGAGGCACCCGACCCGACCCGAGGAGAAATACTCGACCCGAACTGTACCAGAGGAGGACCCGACCCGAACCGATGGAGAATACCCGACCCGAACCGATGGCTTGAGGAAGAACCCGACCCGACCCAGTATTGACCAATAACCCGAGATGCAAAGGTAGTCCAATATGGGAAGTTAGTCCTCAGGATTCAGTTGGGAACCGATGAGTTCACTTCATGGTTGGACTTTGCTGCGGGACGTGTGCTAAGGAGTTGTCGACGTTCATAACTTCGACTCACCACTGAAAGGAATGATGGGCTACTTATCAGTGCATTAGGGTCATTATGACCTAAAGGGCAAGGTGATGGTAGCAAGACTACGTTATCAATGCAGTAGGGTCATTATGACCCGAGGGGCAAGGTGAGGCGTAGTAAGACCATGAGCCAGCGCAGATGGGGTGAACAACTCCATGGGGCAAGTGGACATAGTAAGGATTGGTAAGGCTATGAGCCAGCGCAGATGGGGTGAATAACTCCATGGGGCAAGTGGACATAGCGAGAAATTAGTGGCTACGTTATCAGTGCAGTGAAGCCATTTATGACTTCATGGGGCAGAGTGATCGTAGCAAGGTATGTTGGGTGATCGAAGTGGTGGATATCGTATGCTTTACGCACTGAGTGAGAGATGTGAGGATGGATGCTATGTTTGATTGTTTGCCATCACTATGACATGCACACCTCCCCCACCTCCGTATCTTTACACCGTTTGATATGGTACCTTAGAGTGTTGTACAGTATGTAGTGCTAACTCTTTGGTTGCAGGTTCAGGTTCAGGTATGTTTTAGTCTACCTGTTATTGTTCACTTTAGATGCTTATCACTCATACCAGGCTTTATGTCTGACCCAGAGTTTTATGTCTCCTCTTGTTACTCTGGGTGCTCACACGAGCAGACTAGAGATAGGTTAGCTGGTGATGCGCGAGTAGCTGATTCGGAGGCAGGCAGGAGGCTTCCACGTATGATATATATATACACACATTCTCCCTGTGTCGTTGGTGGTCGCTACTTTGGCATTAGTAGTGTACCTCCTTTATCTTACTTTTGATTTGATGCAGTTTGAAAGTTGTAATAAGTTGTATTTTGGATTTCTGTTGTTATGATGTTTAGTTCTGATTTTCAGCTTATGCACTGTCTCTCCTATTTTATGTCAAGTATATTATTATTATATTTTGTTCTATGCGCTGTGAGACATTCTACAGGTTCTTTGTATGTTCATTTCCTTCTTCCCTTTCCTTCTCATGACCCATTCCGTGCTAATTGGACATGTGTACAACGCACTTTTGGAGTAAATGTCGGTTGGTGCGGGGCGGACCGTCACAGATTTTTTTTCCCTAAATGAAATTGGGGTTGATCCCTAAATTTATAAAAGAAATGGGGAAAATAAAGTGTGGCGTCCAAGTTTACTTGAAGGGGAAGAATTGCGGTTGCTACTGAGGTAGGTGTCATTTGGTTAGTCCTTATAAAAATATTCTACCTTCATTTACGTCGACATTTTATTATTGTACACCAGTACAACTAACTCCACACACAACGAAATTTGATGAGTCACTACATTAGTTTTTTTTTATTATCTACCAGTTTACCAATTTTATTCTACTTGTCTACCGACAACTCTGTTAACTCAATCTACGAATATACACATACTTCAGCCAAATTTCCATATATTTCAACAAATAAAAATTCTCCAACTCGTTCAACGTTGATAATATTCATTTTTAAATCCAAACATTTATGTTTTCAAACTTCATAATAATATTCAGTACAATTCATTTGTATTTCTTAATTCGAATTTCAATTCAAATACCAACCAATTTATTCTCGATCAGTTATAAATAAATAATTGATGCAGATTAATAATTCTGAAATTAATGTTGAATTTAATCCTTATTTAAACTAATAAATTTTGGTTTTTAAATCTCTGAACTAAATATCCAATATAACATTGATTACTAATCGTTATATTTGTACTTAAATCTCATTATTCAGTTGTTGAAATTTCTGGGATGTTACATTTTGGACACATACACACACACACACACACATACATACATACATACATATATATATATAACTAATCTGATTATATATATATATATATATATATTTGCGTTTTACTGTCCAATTTCATTTGCTTATAACTTCTTCATACATTGACTGTTACTATATATAAAAACGATTCCGAATTTCGCCACGAATCCAAATAGAAGATTTTCGTAGCCAAATTCTTAAAGCGGCAAAATCTCATTTTTTAGCCTTCTTACTAAATTGTTTGTTTTTATTTATTATTAATATGTATGTATTTTACGGGGTGTTACAAAATAAGAATAAGATTGTTTTGTTTTTACATTGTTTTATACTTATATTGCAGGCTATTACAATTCAGGCCTTGACCCAATTTATTTACCTTTGTATATTATAAATACAACCGTATACACTTCATTCATAATCAATGAAAAAAAGAATTCAATCTGAAGTAATAAAAGCTTCATCTTTGCTTTTAATATCTTGTGATAATTTCCTTCTTGCACAAAGATTTATATCTGGGGTGAATTTTTCCTTGTTTTATTTCTTTAACAACCCTCAGTTGCTCCCACAAGCAGATGGAGAGTCAACTAATCGAGTACTACTAAGCTAGCCATGAAGCATTCAGTGGAGCTTAGAGACGTTCTTAGCAATTACCAATTTTAGATTTCATTTTATGTGGTAATTGGTAGCATGTACGTATATATGAACAACGTTGGTCCACTATATGGATTACCAGGGAGGTAGCCTCCTTATGTTGACTTTACCTTATGATGGCTATCAGGGCTCAGGCTTGAGAACTTTTTCTAGGATGTAGGGCTGTCAATATGACAAGAGGTCGGCTTTAATAAAGTTCTTACGATAACTGGTGTTGTCTCCTTTGAGCAACCTCACATTTTCTTTTAATTTTATTTGTTTTGTTCCTAGGTTCATTCATGTCGTCCTGCTTTTTCTTGTTCTCTCGCGTCTTCAGTCTCCGTTTCGTCTTCCCTTCTTAGCAAGAATGAGATAGCGATCATTAATGATCGTCTATCTGGTCTCACTAAGAGCTTCTGTTTTTCTAGGTCTAGCAGGTCTGTCACTTCTCCCCCTTTTTAGAGACATGGGAGATCTTTGTGGTTTTTTGTGTCCAATAGGGCGTCTGTTCGCCTTTCTACCGGCTCTTCGCGTAGTAGTCATCGAGCGGCGGCTAGAATTCCTTGCACCGTTCGCATACGCTCTATAGTGGCATCTAAGTAGACTATTAGATCTACGCGAAATACGTTGTATCTTATCTGAGCTAGGTAGGGGTTGTTTCTGCTTTCTAGTCTATGTTTTCATGTTTTCTTGTCTCCACTTTTTTGGGGGTATTTTGGGCTTCTAGATGGTGAATTTCCTCTATTGGAACGTTTGTTGAAACAACCCACCTCCGTTAAGGTCACTCACAAATGGAATGCCTTAATTTCGATGGAGCATTATAGGTAAAAGATGCTGATAAATTACAAGACAGACAATTAAAGCAGCGGCAAATAAATAAAACTTTGTTTCATTGATAAACAGCTTGTACAAAGATTGTTTTACAATACCAAAGTATCATGTCTTGCTTACAAAAATAAAGAAGCATAAAATGATTTCCCCAAATAAAGCATGAGCCAGCCATAGCAGTAGAAGAGAGAGTCCTTGGCAACACGTCAAAGAGCCTTCAAGCTTGGAAAGAGTAACGGTCCAAACAAACCTGAGCTATTCCCTCCCTGACTACATAGGGGGAAACGGAAGAAAAGAGGCGAAAGCAAACTAGGTCAGACATAAAGTCTGGTAAGTCCAGTGATTCTTAGTATTTAAACGAGGAAAAGGGTCATGACACAACAAACTAAATATAAGACTAAACCATAGTAACAAGATAATATGGGATAAGCATGGGATATGGCAAGATAAATTGAATGTACCAGTAAACTGAATGTACTGATAAACTGAATGCGCTTCTACTCCTTCTCTGCTTCGCAACTACCCTGTTTATACTGATTTCTATATCTCTGCACTACCTAACTGGTGTCCAAACTAGTAATCTATGATCATATGATAACGTGATCCCAATCCCCGTATTTGCGGTTGCCTCAGGTGTACATCTATTATGGGGATTCTGTTTATTACCTAGATCTAATGTAGGGTTTACTATCGAGTGCTTACTAGAATCAACAAGGGTTTACGCTACCCAGGGCTACTGGGGTTTATGCTACCTATTGTACGCTTCTCGGATTCAGGGTTTACGCGACCTAGGTCCAACTAGGGATTATGCTACCTTCTTGTATTAAGTTTCCATGTGTCTATGTCAATCGGCCCTCTCTTGCGTGTAGATACTCTGTGTTGGCCCCACCACAAGGTGTATCAAGCCTTATGATAGCGACCCGACATGATTCAAGATGCAAGTGTATAACTACTAGTACCCAGTGCCTGCTTTTTCCACTCTAGATTATGTGCACACCCGTAAACCATCGGAACTTACACTGACGTACCCCCTGCCGCTGTTTTTCGACCGCTTATAATCTGCCTAGGAATCGTACCCCACCCTGCCCAAGTTCAGGGTACCATAATACATCTATGTTGGTTACTGTTGAAATGGGTCCCCGTTACTAGGGTTTCCTGCTGGTTAAGTTTGTGGGCCTATATATACAAATATTACCCACCTATACGAGAAGTACTTTAACCCTCCCACCGACTCTAGCATGTTTTCTTAACGGTTAAGTTTTGTGGGCCCATATTTACTAATATTACCCACCAACCCGACGTGCACTTAACCCTCCCACGGATTCAAGCATGTTAATTTAATAATTAAGTTTTGTGGGCCTATATTTACTAATATTACCCAACTACCCGACGCGTACTTAACCCCCTACTCATCAAGTCGTGTTGGTTAAGTGGTTCTAATTAACTTAACATTTCTTGCTTGTCATGTTGGATTGGTTAAGTGTGATTTATTAACTTAACCCTGTTCACTCATCAGGTTATATTGGTTAAGTGTTTCCTGTTTAACTTAACCCCATTCGCTCATCAAGTTATATAGGTCAAGTATCATTAATCAATTCAAGTTGACTTAACCTATCCACCCGTCACGTCATGTTGGTTAAGTGTTTCCTTCTGGTGTTAACTTGACCCTACACCAATTCATGTTATATAATTGGTTAAGTGTTTTCCTACTGTATTACTTATCCCCACCACATGTCATTATATATTTTGGTTAAGTGTTACTTTATTTAACTTAACCCTATCATCTGCTTAATTAACATGTTACAACGGTTAAGTGTTCTAAATTTACTTAACCTCACCCACTTGTCCAATTAACATGTTGTAATGGTTAAGTGTTCTAATTTTACTTAACCTCACCCACTTTCCTAGTTAACATGTTATTACGGTTAAGTGTTTCCCTAATTACTTAACCTCACCATTTCTAGCTTGATTTATTCATTAGCCTTAATTAAATAATTAATTAAAGCACCAACCACTCACATTAGACAGATATTGTTGTGGTTACTGGTTGTGCCGCTCGGTTCTGGGCAGGTTTAACTCAGTCTAACCTCAGGTCTTTCTGGGCTTGATGCACTAACCACCCACATTAGATAGGTACTGTTGTGCTTACTGGATATGCCGGTCGGTTCCGGGCAGTTTTACACCACAACTCTGTCTAACCTCGGGTTAGGCATATTCGTCTTTTCCTAAATTTACATATTTACTATTTATGTAAATTTTCCGTAAATCAATTTAGCCTAGATCATATTTATTTATCATGCAAATTAGCATACTTATATTCTATGCCCAAAACTTGATTTACCAATCAATTAACCAACTTGCAGTTTATACTAATTTAGATTTAATATTCTCCTTTTTCAATTCATGCCCAATCTAGATTAATATTCCAATTTACAGTTCATGTCAAAACTAGATTTAATATTCTAGTTTACCGTTTATGTCCAAAACTTGGTTTACACGCCAATTACACACTTTGCGGCCAATTAAATTTATCAATTTATGCGCAAGTCTAATATGCATGTAAATCATTCACTATTTAGATTATGCCAACATATTTGTTATGCCAAACTAACTTAATTATGCTACGCCCAAATTCTTGCACCGTAATCGTACGTATAACATGATTTCACAAGTTTCTAAGTACTCATGAAATGATACTAATAGTATCAAAGCAAGGAATAGTGATTAAGCACGAGAATTGACATAAAAGAATAGCCATGCAAGAATGAACCAAATACAAAAATAATGGTTCCAATGGGTTTGATCTACATAACAATGAATAGGAACAAACTAGACAAGTTACACCCCAAGAAATGAGATCAACATAATTAAGGGAACAAGAATAGTTGCATAATGCCAGTTCGAAGTACAACCTAATAAGTTAATGGGAATATGCATAAGTCACTGAGTACAATAGTTATAGGCAATTAACCACAATAGTCATGGGCGACTAATCACAATAGTTTCTTAATCAATGTCATAGGCAATAGTCTCATAGTCATGAATCTTGGTAATAGTTTCGTAGTCATGAATTGAAACACCCCACCCTCCATTAAGGTCACTCACAATGGGAATGCCTTAACGTTGGTGAAGGTTTTTAAGTAAAAGCCATAGATAACCACAAGATAAATATATAAACACATATATATGAGCAGCGAAAAACAAAAGACTTTTTTATTACATAAATACGTGTTCATACAAACATTTCCATAACTGTCACATAGTAACTTCCAAAACATTACATCATCATTTCTGTCTTGGTTATTAAATAAAGAAGAATAAAACATAATTAAAACTGCATAAATCCCCATGATTGTGTCCAATAGCCATAGCCAAGGAGAGAGAGTCCAAACCGTACATCTACTATCTTGAAGCTTGCAAAGAGTCTGCCTAAGCTAAGTTGTTTTCTCCCTGTGGACCTGGGGGAGGAACGGAAGAAAAGAATACGAAAGAAATTAGGGTCAGACATAAAGCCTGGTAAGTCTAGTGACTCTTCAGTATGAGAATAAGAAAAAGGACATGATAAGCATAAACTGGAAATAGGAAAGTATCATAAACTAAGGTAAAGCAGTTTGAATCGAATATACAACCGCACCCCACACTATATCTCTGCCCCTACTTGTATTGTCTTAACTGGCACTCCATGCAGGAGGTGAAGTGATCCCTTTTTTCTAAAGATCGACTCCTACTCGCATAATCATATGTGTCTTACGACCCCCAAATATTGTAGACACCTATGCTGGCCCCACCATATGGTGTATCAAGTCCCATGGTGGCGACCCGACACAATCCTTAGAATGCATAGGTTATACTGCTAGTGCCCCCAGTGCCCTGTTTGTCTGCTCCGAAGTGTATGCACACCCGCACTCCGTTAGAACCCACACTGTTGCACCCACCATCGTCGCTTTTGACCGCTTACAATCAGCCCAGTAATCGTGCCCCACCCTGCCTAGTTTCAGGGTACCATGATACCTAATTGGGTTACTTCTGAAATGGGTCCCCGTTACTAGGGTTTTCTAATCAAACATGTTAAGTGGTTAAGTTTCTGTATTTACCTAACTCCAACCATCAGTTTAATTAACATGTTGAATTGGTTAAGTGTTTTAGTTATCTTGAAACACCCCACCTCCATTAAGGTCACTCACAAAGGGAATGCCTTAACTTTGGTGGAGGTTTATAAGTAAAAGCCACAGATAAACTCAAGACAGATATAAATACACATATTTTAAACAGCGAAAAACCAAACAAACTTTTATTTCATCGATACGTGTTCAAAACAAAACATTCCATAATTGTCTCAAAATACTTCCAACATTACAACCTCATAACTGTCTTGATTATTAAAGAAGCATAAAACATAAATAAAGTGACAAAAATCCCCATAGTGATATCCAAAGCCATAATCCGAGCAAAAGAGATCCAAATCATACATCTATGGTCTTGGAGCTTGTAAAGAGCCTGACTGAGCTGAGTTGTTCCCTCCTATGGACCAAGGGGGAAACGAAAGAAAAGAAGACGAAAAGAAAATAGGGTCAGACATAAAGCCTGAGTAAATCTAGTAATCCTTCAGTATGTGAATAAGAAAATGGCATTATAGATATATACTGAAAATAGGAAAGTGTCACAAGCTAAGGAAGTGTCGCTTAGAACCGAATATACTATCGCACCGACACTATATATCTCTGTACCTACTTGAGTTTATTCCAACTGGCACCCCATGGTGAGGGTGAAGTGATCCCCATTCTTATTAAAAGATCGGCTCCAACTCGCGTTAACATGTGTCATACAGCCCCCAAGAATTGTAGATACCTATGCTGGTCCCACCATGGGGTGTATCAAGACCCATGGTGGCGGCCCCGACACAAATTCTAGAAGGCATAGGTTATACTACTGGTGTCCCTAGTGCCCTGGTTGTCTGCTCCGGAGTGTTTGCACGCCCGCACCCCGTTAGACCTGCACTGTGCACCCACCGCCATCGTTTGACCGCTTACAATCAGCCCAGTAATCGTGTCCCACCCTGCCTAGTTTCAGGGTACCGTTGATACCTAACTTGGGTTACTGCTGAAATGGGTCCCTCGTTACCAAGATTTTCTAGTCAAACATGTTAAATGGTTAAATGTCTGTATTTACCTAACCCCACCCATCAATTCTTGTTAACATGTTGAATTTGGTTAAGTGTTATAGTTGACTTAACCCTACCATCTATCCTTAGCCTCTTAGGAGCACCAGACAACTCACATTGGACAAGTATTGCTACGGTTACTGGATGTGCCAGTCGGTTCCAGGCAGGTTTACACCGTAGCTCAGTCTAACCTCGGGTCTTTATTGGGCTCAATGCTTAACCACCCACATTGGATATGTATTGTTGTGACTACTAGATAGTCGGGCGGGTCCGGGCAGGTTTACATCACAACTCAATCCAACCTCGGGTTAAGCATATCGTGTTTTCTAAATTTACATATTTTATTACTTCTCAATTATATATGTAAATGTCATGTCTTTTATTCTTGGGTATAACAATATATACCGCTTAAATGTCATTGTCATTGGCATGTGCCGAACATGCCAACATATATATATATATATATATATATATATATTCATGTTTTACACCCAACGTTATTACCCCCGTTTGTAACATTCGCAACATTATAACAAATGTTGGGCTCGACACAATTCAGGCCAACTTTATAAACATGAGAAAAAAATGGGAAATAAATAACATGTAATATTTTACAACATATAAGGTTGTGTGGCGCATGAACTTGCAATTTAGCGATACTAACATAAATGATGGGTCATGTGAACTTGCATTCAAATCAAAGTATAACTAAGTAGGTGACATATGAAATGGCATAGTTTAGGCTAATACAAACTTATGTTTAAACATGTTGAACTTGGCATAATGTCCACCACAAAACTAGCATGTTGAATATTCACAAAAATGTACAATTTTTACCTCAAATCATAGAGCCTATTTCAACATGAACTTGCATAGTTTATGAAACCCAAACGATGCTTAACATAGATCCAATTATACTTGCAAATAAACATGAATTTGCATAGTTTATGAAACCCAGACAATACTTAACATGGATCAAATTATACTTGCAAATGAACATGAGAATGACATCACAGGTTTTGGGTCATGTAGGCATAAAAGGTTTCAAATCTAGAACATGTTTACATAAATTCTAATTTAGACTAAGAGAATATACATAGTCCATTCCATCGACATATACAAAAAGGGATCAATTTCTAATTTTTTTCCACATACTTACTATTGTTATTACTTTCATATACAATTGTTCAATAGGCTTGCATCAATCAATTTATGCCACAAACATCAATGCACAAGTCATGATAGAACCATTACAATACACAGAATTTATCCAATAACACGATTCTATTTTCATTTACATCGAATCACATCACAATTTTTATTCATATTCTGAAAGGTCACTATACTTGCGACGAATGCAGAATCTTGAATTCTGGATTCTGAATTCTGAAGTTGAGATGCGCTCCTTTGGGTAGACTAACGTTGCGTTGATAAATTTGTTTAAACTATAATCTTCTTCTTAATTTGATTCTTCTCTAGGCTTTTCTCTTGACGGCTATGTTCAATTCCTCCCTAGCAACATGACGACTCCTTTCTATGTGTGAATTTTTAGTTGAGACTTAGGGTGTATTTATAGATTTTTAAGTTGTTTTGAGCCGTCAGATGAAGACAGGAGGAATCTAGACCATTCAAAGTTCAAAGAGCCAATCAAGAGGTGACACGCCAGCCCTAGTGACACACAGAGCCACAGAAATTCGACCCAGAGCCAGACCTGGCCAGCCAGGTCGACCAGGCAGGTCGACACCCAGGTCGACAATATGGTCGACCTGGGGGGGACCAGGTCAACACTATGGTCGACCTGGGGTGACCAGGTCGACACCATGGTCGACCCTATGGTCGACCTGGTCTCTGGGCGGGAATTTCCCGCCCAGTCTAGTTTGAATCTGAAATTCGAATTTTGAAATATAAAGTGAGCTGTTTGAATTTAAATTTGATTCTGAAACTTCCGAAGGCCATAACTCCTTCATACGGAGTCTGATTCACGCAAACTCGGACTCTATGTCAAGCAGAATTCCGAGATGAACGCAAAGGCGCAACCAATTCCTTTAATTCTTTCATTTATAATTAATTATACTTTAATTTGTGAAGCTTAACGTTATAGAATTCACGGGGTGTTACATTCTCCCCCCCCCCCTTAAATGGATTTCGTCCTCGAAATCTTCAAGTTAGGAAGAATGTATATCCTACCATCCAATAGTCCATCTACTCAACCAACAAACACAGGCATCCACTGTCCTTAAAAGACTTCTAATGCTTCATGATCATATGCATAGTGTGTGTACATGTCCTTATCTAATGCAAAAATTAGGCGGTCTACTGATTCAGTTGACCTCCTTAATGCGAATCACGTAAGTGTCATGAATCCATTATGCATGCAAATTTTTCCGACCCATAATATGAGTGCACAACCATTCATACAAATGTGACGACCATATGACAGCATATCAAGTTTCAACCATATACAAATGAGAATACATATTTGCATATGCAATATGAAGTGATTGAGCCAATCTATAACCTAGGGTGTGTGTGTATATGCATCCACGAGCAACCACTAGCAATCACTAGCAACCATTTGCAGCCATCATCCATAACATGTTTTCAAATACATGTTTGCATCCATTTGTTTTCTACCTAAGGAGTTAGGAAAAGGACCGAGGAGATATACCTAAAAAGATAGATAAAGCATAACTTAAGGAAAAAGAGAGATCGAAGATGTACCCTCGAAAAGAAGAGGGTAGGCAGCGCGTATTCTGTCCTAAGTTTCCCAAGTCGCGTCTTCCTCGGCGTCGCTCCACTGAACTTTAACGAGTTTGACTTCGCGGTTGCGTAGCTTTTTCACTTCAGTTCCTAAGATGTGGGTTGGAACTCTCCTCACAGTTGCTTCTCGTTCCACTTCGGCTTCTTCTATAATGTTATGTTCCACCACTTCCGCAGACTCATGCAAACACTTCCGAAGGTGAGAAACATGAAAGACGTTGTGAACTCCGGCCAGTCTCTCGGGTAGCTCTAATCCATAGGCCATCTTCCCAACCTTCTCGATGATAGGAAATGGTCCTACACATCTTGGTGCTAGCTTTCCTGCGGATCCAAAGCGAACGACGTTCCTTAAAGGAGATACCTTAAGGAAAACCCTGTCTCCAACCTCAAACTCAAGGTCGGTCCTTCTTTTGTCGGCGTTGGAGTTCTGTCTGTCTTGGGCTGTCTTCATCCTTCTCCATATCAAGTCCACTTTCTCTGAAGTCTCTCGAATCATGTCTCGCCCAAGTATAAGCTTATCTGTAGACTCCCACCAACAAGTTGGTGATTTGCACGGTCTTCCATACAAGGCTTCGAAGGGTGCCATACCGATGGTAGCTTGGTAGCTGCTGTTATAGGCAAATTCCACTAAAGGAAGGTGATCCTCCCACGTACCTCCAAAGTCAAGAACGCAAAGTCTCAAAAGATCCTCTAAAACTCTATCCACCCTTTCCGTCTGGCCATTGGTTTGGGGGTGACAGGCCGTGCTCAAACATAACTGTGTGCCTACAGCTTCTTGCAGACTCCGCCAAAACTCACTTGTGAAGATAGGGTCTCGTCACTAACAATGCTGGAGGGTATCCCATGGAGTCGAAATTTTTCCTTGAGATAAAGAGATGCTAGAGATGAGGCGGTCCTTCTACTCTTGATAGGTATAAAGTGGGCGCTTTTAGTAAGCCTATCCAATATTACCCAAATGCTAGTGTTGCCTCTTCTCGACCTAGGCAGTCCATCAATGAAGTCCATTGAAATGCTATCCCACTTCCACTGTGGGACCTCTAAAGGATGAAGTAGTCCTCCAGTCTTCTTCTGTTCCGCCTTGACCCATTGGCAGGTCATGCACTTAGAAACGAAATCTGCCACGTCTTGCTTCATGCCGCTCCAAAAGAAAGTCCTTTTTATATCCTTGTACATCTTATCACCGCCAGGGTATATAGTCATCTTGGAATGATGCGCTTCCTCAAGAACCTTCTTTGTCAACTCCCTTGCTTGTGGGGCGCATAATCTTCCATCTCGCCTCAGCTAACCCTTATCATCGAAGGCGTACCTACTGAGGTGACTAGAAGTCTCACCCCTGATAAGTTTATCAATCACATCAACAAGCTGAGGGTCTTCACGTTGTGCAACCCCTATTGAGTCCAAGATAGTAGTGCGTACTTCGAGAGATGCTAGCAAACCCGGTACAAATTCTGAGGAGGGTCTAAAGTTAAAACTGGCTACATACTCCAGGCTTTGCCTTTCCACAAAGAGCGGGCTTAAGGTCAGTTTCTTTCGACTCAACGCGTCTGCTACTACGTTGCGTTTGCCGGGAGTATAAGAAATTTCAAAGTCATACGAGGCAAGAAACTCCATCCATCTTTGCTGCCTCAAGTTAAGATCCTTCTGCGAGAAGAGATATTTCAATGATTTGTGGTCAATGTATAATTCGAACTTCTCACCTAGGAGATAATGGCGCCAAGACTTAAGCGCAAAGACGATGGCGGCTAACTCGAGATTGTGGGTTGGGTAGTTCTTTTCATGAACTTTCAATTGTCTTCCGCCATAAGCTACTACTCTTCCTTTTGCATTAGAACAGTGCCTAGTCCCGTTCCACAGGCATGTGTGTATACCGTGAACATTTTGCTTCCGTCAGGCAGAGTTAGAACTGGGGCTGTTATAAGAGCCCTTTTTAATCGTTGGAAAGAAAACTCGCAGTCCAAATCCCAAGTGAACGCTAGATTCTTCTTCGTTAGCCTTGTGAGTGGGGCTGAGATTTTCGCGAAATCCCTAATAAATTTTCGGTAAAAACTGGCTAGCCCAAGAAAGCTTCGAACTTCGGTTGCATTTCTTGGTGTCTTCCAATCTTGCACTGCCACCACTTTTGCGGGGTCCACGGCCAACGCTTCTTTGGACACTATATGCCCTAGAAATCTTACCCCCTTTCTCCAAAATTGGCACTTGGAGAATTTGGCTTTTAACTGATGTTCCCGAAGAGTATCCTTGATTTCTTTTAGATGCTGAGCATGTTCTTCCTTATTCTTTGAGAAGTTTAAGATATCGTCTACGAAGACAACCACGAATTTGTTGATAAATTCTCTGAACACCCTGCTCATTAGGTCTACGAAATAAGCGGGTGCGTTTGTCAAGCCGAAAGGCATGACAAGCCACTCGAAGAAACTGTCTGGGGTTCTGAACGTCGTTTTATCAATACTGTCTTCAGCTACTCTAAGCTGATGGAACCCAGTTGCCAGATCAAGTTGGGAGAATTCCATCGCACCTACAAGCTGATCAAACAAATCGTCGATTTGAGGAAGAGGGTGCCTATTCTTCTTGGTCTATTTGTTTAACTCCCTATAGTCGACGCAAAGGCGAAGCGAACTGTCTGCTTTGTTTGCGAACACTACTGGAGCACCCTATTCTGAAATGCTCCGTCTAATGAACCCTTTCTCGAGAAGTTCTTTACCTACTTACTGAGCTCCTTTCTCTCCTTTGGAACCATGTGTCTGACAGGTAAAGCTACAGGCTTTGCATTATCCACAAGATATATGCGAAAGTCTATTTCCCGCCTCGGAGGTAAGCCTTTCACCTCCTCAAAGACATCCGGATATTCCTAGACTACTCTAACTGATTGCAAATTCTCATCAGAAGCATCAACCGACTCTAGATAACTAAGAATAACAACATTCAAGGGATTACAAGAAATTTCTGGAGTATTACCAAGCCGAGTCAAGAGCCTAACTACTCTTTTCTCACAATCAAGGATGGCACCATTACTAGATAACCAATCCATGCCTAAGATCAAACCATATCCCTGGAAGCCCAAGACAAAGGCATTACAACTAAACTCAACGCTGAGAATAGAGATTTTCAAACCCAAACAAACCATTGACAAGTAAGCGGAGCCCCCAATTGGATTTGAAACTACTAAGGGATCTTCTACCATACTAGTGTCTAGATGCAGAGATTCTACTAAGGCAGATGAAATAAAAGAGTGTGATGCGCCAGAGTCAAAAAGTGTACAAACTGGATGATCATGAAGATAGACTACACTTTCTACAGAAATTTTACTACCTCGTTCCTGCTGAGGTGCCACTAGCGCATGAACCTGACCCCCTGAAGTGGATCCGGTTTTCATTCCCTGCCCTTTCTTCTTTGGGCAGTCCTTAGCTTGGTGCCCAGTCTCTCCACAATGAAAGCAACCACCCATCTTCGCCTTTCTTTTCCGGCAGTCTTTTGATATATGGCCCACAATGCCACAGAAATTGCACCTTCCCTTCTCAAGGGGCTTATTGTTCTTCCCTCCTTTCTTGAAGTCTGTTTTCTTTGCTTGTAGACCCTCTTTCTTCACTTCCCCCTTAGTTTCTTTCTTGCCGTGGTCTTCCTCGTGTAGCAACGCCATGTCCACTAGACTTTCATAAGTCGCTCTCGTGGATACATGGGTCATGGTAAGGCTGTGTAGAGGCTCATTTAAACCCTTGACGAAGCGGAGTGCCTTCTTGTGTTGGGTGTTTACTAAGTCTAGCCCAAATCTGGCCAACTGATTAAACTGGTTTACATATTCCCTGGTCGTCATGCTTCCCTGTTTTAGAGTTAGAAACTTCTCCATTTGCAGGCTTCTTTCTGCTTGGGAGAGGAACTTCATCTCAAACCTTGTCCTGAAGTCTTCCCATGTTTCCATCGCCCTCTGAGCATTGGTAACTTCCCACCAATAGGAAGCTTCATCCTTAAGCAACCATACCGCTAGTTGTATCTTTTGCCTGTCACCGACTCCAAAGAATGACAAACAGATCCTCAGTCTCCTTTAACCAGTTTTTTGCTCCTACAAACGATTCTGTCCCATAAAAGTCTTTTCCACCCACAGCCTTGAAGTCCTTACATGTTTTTGCGAAGGCATTTCCACGAGGAGATGGAGGAGGAGGAACTGCGGCCACTGGAGGAGGGATGTCTGCTGGGCCCGCGCCATTGGCCCTTGCTTCTAAATACCTCCTAAACCAGCCAGGAATCGGCACTCCTTCCGGAAGGTTAAGGTCTCCAGACATGCTGAAACAGAAAGGAAAGATCCAAAACGAAGGATAGAGAGAGATAGTGCATATGGCTTTGGGGGATTTTGTCTTTTTATAAATATAACACTTTTTCTCAAAAAATGCTTCTTTAAACTTTCTTTTGAAAACAATTTCAAAAACTTTTATCTTATCTGGTAAACCTATGCTCTGATACCAAGTGAAACACCCCACCTCCATTAAGGTCACTCACAAAGGGAATGCCTTAACTTTGGTGGAGGTTTATAAGTAAAAGCCACAGATAAACTCAAGACAGATATAAATACACATATTTTAAACAGCGGAAAACCAAACAAACTTTTATTTCATCGATACGTGTTCAAAACAAAACATTCCATAATTGTCTCAAAATACTTCCAACATTATAACCTCATAACTGTCTTGATTATTAAAGAAGCATAAAACATAAATAAAGTGACAAAAATCCCCATAGTGATATCCAAAGCCATAATCCGAGCAAAAGAGATCCAAATCATACATCTACGGTCTTGGAGCTTGTAAAGAGCCTGACTGAGCTGAGTTGTTCCCTCCCTGTGGACCAAGGGGGAAACGAAAGAAAAGAAGACGAAAAGAAAATAGGGTCAGACATAAAGCCTGAGTAAATCTAGTAACCCTTCAGTATGTGAATAAGAAAAGGGCATGATAGATATATACTGAAAATAGGAAAATGTCACAAGCTAAGGAAGTGTCGCTTAGAACCGAATATACTATCGCACCCACACTATATATCTCTGCACCTACTTGAGTTTATTCCAACTGGCACCCCATGGTGAGGGTGAGGTGATCCCCATTCTTATTAAAATATCGGCTCCTACTCGCATTAACATGTGTCATACGGCCCCCAAGAATTGTAGATACCTATGCTGGTCCCACCATGGGGTGTATCGAGACCCATGGTGGCGGCCCCGACACAAATTCTAGAAGGCATAGGTTATACTACTGGTGTCCCCAGTGCCCTGGTTGTCTGCTCTGGAGTGTGCGCACGCCCGCACCCCGTTAGACCTGCACTATGCACTCACCGCCGTCGTTTGACCTCTTACAATCAGCCCAGTAATCGTGCCCCACCCTGCCTAGTTTCAGGGTACCGTTGATACCTAACTTGGGTTACTGCTGAAACGGGTCCCTCATTACCAGGATTTTCTAGTCAAACATGTTAAGTTGTTAATTGTCTGTATTTACCTAACCCCACCCATCAATTCTTGTTAACATGTTGAATTTGGTTAAGTGTTATAGTTGACTTAACCCTACCATCTTTCCTTAGCCTCTTAGGAGCACCAGACCACTCACATTAGATAGGTATTTCTACGGTTACTAGATGTGCCGGTCGGTTCCGGGCAGGTTTACACCGTAGCTCAGTCTAACCTCGGGTCTTTATTGGGCTCAATGCTTAGCCACCCACATTGGATAGGTATTATTGTGACTACTGGACTGCCGGGCGGGTCCGGGCAGATTTACATCACAACTCAGTCCAACCTGATGTTAAGCATATCGTGTGTTCTAAATTTACATATTTTATTACTTCTCAATTATATATGTAAATGTCATGTCTTTTATTCTTGGGTATAACAATTTATACCGCTTAAATGTCATTGTCATTGGCATGTGCCGAACATGCCAACATATATATATATTCATGTTTTACACCCAACGTTATTACCCCCGTTTGTAACGTTCGCAACATTATAACAAATATTGGGCTCGACACAATTCAGCCCGACTTTATAAACGTGAGAAAAAAAGGGAAATCAATAACATGTAATATTTTACAACATATAAGATTGTGTGGCGCATGAACTTGCAATTTAGCGATACTAACATAAATGATGGGTCATGTGAACTTGCATTCAAATCAAAGTATAACTAAGTAGGTGACATATGAAATGGCATAGTTTAGGCTAATACAAACTTATGTTTAAACATGTTGAACTTGGCATAATGTCGACCACAAAACTAGCATGTTGAATATTCACCAAAATGTACAATTTTTACCTCTAATCATATAGCCTATTTCAACATGAACTAGCATAGTTTATGAAACCGAAACGATGCTTAACATAGATCCAATTATATTTGCAAATAAACATGAACTTGCATAGTTTATGAAACCAAACAATACTTAACATAGATCCAATTATACTTGCAAATGAACATGAGAATGACATCACAGGTTTTGGGTCATGTAGCCATAAAAGGTTTCAAATCTAGAACATGTTTACATAAATTCTAATTTAGACTAAGAGAATATACATAGTCCATTGCATCGACATATACATAAAGGGATCAATTTCTAGTTTTTGCCACAAACTTGGTATTGTTATTACTTTCATATACAACTGTTCAATAGGCTTGCATCCCTCAATTTATGCCACAAACATCAATGCACAAGTCATGATAGAACCATTACAATACACAGAATTTATCCAATAACATGATTCAATTTTCATTTACATCGAATCACATCACAGTTTTTATTCATATTCTTAAAGGTCACTATACTTACAATGAATGCAGAATCTTGAATTCTGGATTCTGAATTCTGAAATTGAGATGCACTCCTTTGGGTAGACTAACGTTGCGTCGATAAATTTGTTTAAACTATAATCTTCTTCTTAATTTGACTCGTCTCTAGGCTTTTCTCTTGACGGCTATGTTCAATTCCTCCCTAGCAGCATGACGACTCCTTTCTTTGTGTGAATTTTTAGTTGAGACATAGGGTGTATTTATAGATTTTTAAGTTGTTTTGAGCCGTCAGATGAAGGCAGGAGGAATCTAGACCATTCAAAGTTCAAAGAGCCAATCAAGAGGTGACACGTCAGCCCTAGTGACACACAGAGCCACAGAAATTCGAGACAGAGCCAGACCTGGCCAGCCAGGTCAACCAGGCAGGTCGACACCCAGGTCAACACTATGTTCGACCTGGCGGGGACCAGGTCAACACTATGGTCGACCTGGGGTGACCAGGTCGACACCATGGTCGACCCTATGGTCGACCCTATGGTCGACCTAGTCTCTGGGCGGGAATTTCCCGCCCAGTCCAGTTTGAACCTGAAATTCGAATTTTGAAATATAATTTGAGTTGTTTGAATTTAAATTTGATTCTGAAACTTTCGAAGGCCATAACTCCTTCATACGGAGTCTGATTCACACAAACTCGGACTCTATCTCAAGCAGAATTCTGTGATGAACGCAATGGCGCAACCATTTCCTTTAATTCTTTCATTTACAATGAAATATACTTTAATTTGTGAAGCTTAACGTTATAGAATTCACGGGGTGTTACATAACTTAACCCTACCATCCTGAATTGTCTGTCCTTAGCTTCTTAAAGCACCGACCACTCATATTAGACAGATATTGTTACGGTTACTAGATGTGCCGGTCGGTTCCGGGCAGGTTTACACCGTAACTCAGTCTAACCTCGGTTCCTTATTGGGCTCCATGCTTAACCACCCACATTGGATAGGTATTGTTGTGACTACTGGACAGCCGGGCGGGTTCGGGCAGGTTTACATCACAACTCAATCCAACCTCGTGTTAAGCATATTCGTATTTTCTAAATTTACATATTTGTCTTTATTACTTAATTTATGTAAATTTGTCAACAATTAAATGTTGTGGCCCACTTTCCAAGTTTAACATTTTTGGTATAAGAATTTATACCATTCAAGTGCCACTAATTTTGGCATGTGACAAACATGCCAATTTCATATATTTTCTTATGTCAAGTTTTACCAATATTCCCAACATTACCCCGTTTAGATATTAGGCTAACAATCTTAGCCTAATTCTCATTCACATGGTTTTTAACATATAATATTAGGCTAAAAACTTAGCCTAATTTAGCACACACAAATAGGCATAAGGGAATTCATAAACATAAACATGACATAGGTGTAAACTTGGCATTTTTGGCATAGTCAATATGAACATCATAGGTGTGAACTTGCAATATAGTCAACATACATATATGTGAGTTTGCAACATAGACTAAATCATGGGTTTCAACTTATCATGTGAACTTGTAACACCCCGTATTTCTATTAACACTAATATTCACAAATTAAAGAATAACTAATCTCAGACACGAGAGTTAAGGGAAATGTGTTGCACCATTGTGTTCGTCTCAGAATTCTGGTTGAGATAGAGTCCGAGTTTGCATGAATTGGACTTCGTATAAAGAAGTTATGGCCATCAGAAGTTTCAGAAAATTCAAATTTCGGAGTCAGGCAGGCTAGGCGGGAAAATTCCCACCAGGGCAGGTCGACCATAGGGTCGACCATAGGGTCGACCTGCCCTAACTTGGTCGACCATAGGGTCGACCTGGGGGTCGATCTACCCTGACCAGGTCGACCATAGGGTCGACCTGGGGGTCGACCTACCCTGACAAGGTCGACTATAGGGTCGACATGCCCCCTCCCCCCCCCCCCCCCGGGCTGATTTGTTTTATGACCTGTTGATGACTAGATGCTGACTCATTAGGGTTTATGATATGCTCTGATTGGCTGTGATTAATTCTGGGTTGATCGGACGGCTTAAACTAATCCTAAACTCTATAAAAACACCTATAGACTCAAACTCTAAAATCAAAATAAAAATTAGATTCGTGGCCTCCATGACGTCACCTAGCAACTCAGCATAGCAGCCACCAATTAGAGAGGAAGAAAGCTAGTCTAAATCAATTCTTTTCAACTTAAACAACGAATCTTCTTCAAGGGAAAGTATTACAGCTTCAGAACTCAGAATTCAGAACTCAAGACCATCTTTGAGTTGTGAGTTCGATAATTTTAATAAAATAATTAGCAAATTAATTGGATTGAGTTATGATGTGGACTACTTGGATTTGATGTGAATTATTGACCGCATGTTATTATTCATGTAGTAAAATTGTGATATTTATGTTGTAAATTCTATGATGCTATCTTGTAAAGTTGTGATCATCTATGTTGTAATTTTATGATTGGCTTATGTATAAGTGAATCACCATGCTGTTCATATGCTATTTTGGTTATGTTGATTCATATGATAAATTATATGTATGCAAGTTTAGATTTTTATTAAGACATGAATCATATGCAAGTTGGGGAAAATTATATATAACCTTATATGCTTCATGACATCTATTTTAGATCTAAAGTTAGGCTATGACATGTGTGAGTTATATGCCAAATTCTACACACTAGTTTCCATGTCTAGATGTAAGTTTATACCATTGTTATATTGCATAAATCACATATGCAAATTTATATGAATACATGTGTTTGAATATGAATCATGTTATGCAAGTTTGTGGTTATTGCCTATGCAAGTTTACACATTTAGGTGTAGATCTATGACTTACATGATTTATGCAAGTTTGTGACCATTATCTAAAGCAGTTCACACCTTTAGATTTGGATTTATGACATATGTAATTTTATGCAAGTTGTAACTTTGACCTATGCAAGTTTTAGATGTAGAACATCATTCACACATGCAAGTTCACCCCTTATGTTTAGATCTAGTTTTAATTATATGTATGTTGTGATGTTTTCTCCTAATTCCATGAGTTAGACTATTTGAGTCTAACGTATATTTTACGTTAAACGAACGAACGTACAACGTAGGGTAAAAGGGGATAATATTAAAAGATTTAATTGGCATAGATGCCTTAAAAGGCATAAAATAAATTTGTGATGAAAATTGGAATGATTTTACATACCATAAATAGATGGACATAATTGAGTCAATTATGGACATAGTTAAATTTGGAATTAATTGATAATTTGAATAGGGAAAGTAATTCAAATTGGGGAATGATTAATTAGGAGTAATTAATCATCTAAGACACGAGGTTAGGCTCTTTTGTGGTGTAAGACTGCCCGGACCCGCTCGGGAAATCCAGTTGCCACAAATGTCAGTCTAATGTGGGAGGTCTTAGGCATAAATTAAATACATAACAATTGTAAAGACACGAGGTTAGGCTCTTTTGTGCTGTAAGACTGCCCGGACCCTCCCAGCAAATCAAGCTGCCACAAATGCCAGTCTAATGTGAGAGGTCTTTATGAAGTTACGGTCTTAATGAATTAAGAAACACTTAACCATATAAACATGTAGTGGGACATGAGGGGGTTAAGTGGGTGCCTTGGGTGGCATGTGGAATCTAGTGGGTGCCTTGGGTGGCATTTGGAATACGATTAGAAATACTTAACCAAAATTGAAACATGTAAGTGAACATGAATAAGAAGTGGGTTAAGTGGGATGTACTAAAGGGGACCAAGCTTAGGTGGATAGCTTGTGTCTAGTAATGGGGGCCCGTTTCAACAAGTAACCCATACGTATCTTTGTGGGCTGGACCCAAGTCGAGGACGGGACACACATACAGGGCTTGACTGTAAGAGGCCAAACCGGGTTAGCGGTGGCAACGCAAGTCCAACGGGTTCATATGCGTGTGTGGACCCGAGCTGGTAGGTAAGACGTTGTTGCATCGTGTAGGTATAAGCTATGCATTATTTGTGGTATCGAATTGCCACTTTGGGAAGTGATACACCCCACTGTGGGGCCAGCACGGTATCTACGAGTTAGGGAGCCGATTGCTTGGGGGTAATGGGTACACCTAGTGGAGATAGGGGCAGGCGGCACCTATGAAGGCTGCTAGGGGTGCACGAAAATACCAATATCATTATTAATCCTGTAGGCGGGATCAACCTTAGGGTGACTAGTGGTGGTGCAGTATAGCAATTATCTTATAGTTTTGGTGTAGTTTAGTAATTATCTTATAGTAGGTTATGTGCGCTTTAACGATATCGTTGTTCATCTTGTTTCATTGTTTACTCTGCCATACTAAATGGTTCATGATCATTTCCTGATTTTCCAACTTATGCCTTAGCCTAGTTACTTTGGTGATTTTATTGTTAAAGTTATCGCACTCGCCAGACTTTATGTCTGACCCCCTTTGTTTCCTCCTCTTTTCTTCCACCCCCCCCCCCCCCCCCAGGAGCTCAGGATGGAATTAGCACCAGTGGAGCTTGATTTTGGGCAACTGTGCTTCTTGCTTTTAGAAGATTGCTTGGATCGCTGAAGTAAAGTTCAGCCTCTCTTTTATTTATGGCTATTTTGTATTGGGGATTTAATAGTACTTTGATTTAGTCAAGATGGATATTATGTGCTTGGCTCTGGTTTTGATGATGTAATCAAACATATGTATTTTCCGCTGCAATGAAATAAAGTTTTTAATTTTTCACGTACTGTTTATATCTGTCTTGTTGTTAAGTTTCTATTCTATACTCACTTAAAATGCTCTATAGAAGTTAATGCATTCCCTTTGTGAGTGACATTAATGGACGTGCGGTGTTACACGTGGTATCAGAACTGAAGGTTACCAGAACATATTTGAATTTTAAAAAGCTGTTTTTCAAAAACAATTTTTATAAAGAAGTACCTTCAAAAGTATGTTTTAAGGAAAGTATTTTAAAGAGAAAGCTTATTTTAGAAAGCATAACCCCAATGGCCATATATCTTTCCTTCGGTTCTTTTGTATTGAATCTTTCCTTTTATGTTTCAACATGTCTGAAGCATCTGAGATACCAGAGGGTGTTCATGTACCCAGTTGGTTTCGTCAATATCTCGAGGCTAGGGCCGCCACCGCAGGTCCAGCAATTGATCCTCCTCCTCCTCCTCGCATCGATACTTTTGCTAAGATATGCAAGTACTTTAGGGCAATGGGTGGAAAACCTTTTCACGGGACGGAGACATTTGTTGAAGCTCGAAACTGGCTAAAGGAGGTGGAAGAATTATTTGGAATCTTTGAAATGGATGATGGAAGAAAGGTCCAGTTGACTGTCTGGATAATGAAGGATGAGGCCTCGTTTTGGTGGGAGGTCACTAATGGAGGATGTCCAGTCGATACATGGCTAGATTTTAGGCAGAGGTTTGAGGCGAAGTTTCTCTCATAGACTGAAGAGAATCTATACATGGAAAGGTTTCTAGCATTGAAGCAAGGGAATCTATCGGTGAAAGAGTACGTTAAAAAATTCAATCAATTGGCAAGATTTGGCTTGGACTTAGTGAATACTTCTGAAAAGAAGGCCCTGAGATTTGTTAAGGGTTTGAACGAGCCGCTTCATGGGTTAGCTATGACCCACATTCCCATGGAGGCTACCTTTGAGAGACTAGTTGACATGGCGCTTATGCATGAAGATGAGAAGGGAGCCAATGCTAATAAGGCACCCAAGATGAAGGGGGATCAAAAGAAGCCACAACAGCAACAACAGAACAAGAAAGGTGGCAAAGGCAACAATGGCAAGGGAAAGAAGAGATTCTTTAACTGTGGGACACCCGGCCATCTAAGCAAAGATTGTAGGAAGAAAGAGAAGACTGGTTGTTTCCACTGTGGCGAAGCGGGACATCTGATTAAGGACTGCCCAAGGGAAGGGCAGAGGGCAGGGTCTACCTCGGGGGGACAGGTGCAGGCTCTTATGGCACCAGGGCAGGCAAGGGTACAAGTTTAGGCTCTCGTGGTCCCACCGCTGCAAGAACGAGGTACAGCAATTTCCATTGAAAGTTTATTTTTTTGTTTGATCATCCTATCCGTACTTTATTCGATTCTAACGCATCACATTCGTTTATCTCTACATCATTAGTTGAAACACTGCACCTAGATACTAGTCTTGTTACTGATCCCTTAGTAGTCTCAAATTCTATTGGTGGTTCGGCTCATCTTTTTATGATCTGTTGGGATTTGAGAGTGTTTATCTTGGGCATTGAGTTTGAATTCAATGCCTTTGTTCTTGGCATCATGGGCTACGGTTTAATTCTAGGTATGGATTGGCTAACTAGATACGGGGCCATCCTAGATGGTGAAAGAAGGATAGTTAGATTGTTGACTCGTTGTGGAAAGACCCTTGATATTTCTTGTGACCCTAGAGGTCCAGTAATGCTTAGCTACCTAGAATCCCTTGACGCATCCGATGATGATTTACATTCTGTTCCCATAGTGTATGAATATGTTGATGTCTTCTATGAGGTGAGGGGTTTACCCCCAAAACGTGAGATAGACTTTCGAATATATCTAGTAGATAATGCAAAGCCAGTTGCATTGCCAGTGCGCCACATGGCTCCAAGAGAGAGAAGAGAACTCAGTAAGCAAGTGAAGGAGTTGCTTGAGAAGGGGTTCATTAGACGTAGTATATCGGAGTGGGATGCTCCAGTAGTATTTGCCACGAAGGCAGATGGGTCCCTTAGACTTTGTGTGGACTATATAGAACTTAATAAGCTTACTAAGAAGAATAGACACCCACTACTGAGGATTGACGATCTCTTCGATCAGTTAGTTGGCGCCTCAGTGTTTTCGCAGTTGGACTTAGCCATGGGTTTCCATTAGTTGAGAGTGGCTGAGGATAGCATAGACAAGACTGCATTTAGGACTCCAAACGGTTTCTTCGAGTGGCTTGTGATGCCCTTCGGTTTGACAAATGCCCCCGCATACTTTATTGACTTGACTAGGGTGTTTAGAGAGTACCTTAATAAATTCGTGGTAGTCTTTGTGGATGACATCTTGATCTTTTCTAAGAACGAGGAAGAGCATGAACTACTTCTTAGGGAAGTGTTGGAGACTCTTCAAACGCATAGCCTTAAAGCTAAATTTTCTAAATGTCACTTTTGGAGGAAGGAAGTGCGATTCTTAGGGCACGTGGTTTCCAAAGAAGGGATAGCCGTGGATCCCGCGAAGGTAGTGGCCATCCAAGATTGGAAGGTCCCTAAAAATGCTACCGTGGTGAGGAGTTTCTTAGGGTTGGCTGGCTACTATAGGAAGTTTATCAAAGACTTCGCAAAAATATCAGCTCCATTAAAACGCTTGATGAAGAAGAACCTGGTTTTCACATGGGACGTAGATTGTGATGATGCGTTCCAACGTTAAAAGAGAGCTTTGACCACAGCCCCAGTCTTAGTGTTGCCAGATGGGAGTAAGCCATTTACTATTTATACTGATTCTTGTGGGATAGGACTAGGCGCAGTCTTAATGCAAGAGGGAAGGGTAATAGCCTATAGTGGAAGGCAGTTGAGAGTGCATGAGAGAAATTACCCTACACATGACCTAGAGTTGGCTGCTATTGTTTTCGTGCTTAAGTCTTGGCACCATTATATTCTTGGCGAGAAATTCGAATAGTTCACTGACCACAAATCGCTAAAATACTTATTCTCTCATAAGGACTTGAACTTAAGACAGCAAAGGTGGATGGAATTCTTAACATCCTACGACTTCGAGATAGCATATACCCCTGGCAAGGGTAACATGGTGGTAGATGCCTTAAGTAGGAAAAGGTTATCCTTGAGTCCGTTGTTTGTTGAGTGGTGAAGCTTAGAGTTCATCTCTACGTTTGACTTTAAACCTTCCATTGACTTCGTACCCGGTTTGCTAGCATCTTTGGAGGTCAGACCTACGCTTTTGGGGCGGATTGGTGAGGCACAATGAGATGACCCACAGTTGGTTGAGTTAGTAGAGAAGCTCAAAAGAGGGGAGTCATCGAGCCATCTCAGTAAGTATACTCTAGATGATAAGGGTTGGTTACGTAGGGACGGTAGACTTTGAGTACCAAAAGACGAGGACCTAAGGAAGACCATTCTTGATGATGCACATCGTTCAAAGATGACCATCCATCCTGGCGGGGAAAAGATGTACATGGACATGAGATGAGTTTACTTTTGCGCTGGCATGAAGAAGGACGTGGCCGAGTTTGTCGCGAGATGCTTGGTGTGCCAACAAGTAAAAGCAGAGCAAAAGAAGCCCGGTGGATTTCTTCGCCCATTGGAGGTCCCACAATGGAAATGGGAAAGTGTCTTGATGGATTTTATTGACGGATTACCGAGATCTAGGAAGGGTAATACAGGGATTTGGGTCGTGGTGGATAGACTTACCAAGAGCGTCCATTTCATTCCCGTGAAGAGTAAGAGCATTGCTCCATGGTTAGCCTCCGTATACATTCGAGAAATAGTTCGTTTGCACAGTGTTCCTTCTAACATAGTGAGCGACCGTGATCCTATCATTACTAGCGAATTTTGGAAGAGCTTGCAAGAGGCGGTAGGGACTCAGTTATGTTTGAGCACCGCATATCATCCTTAGATGGACGGTCAGACTGAGAGGGTGAATCGTATTCCAGAGGACCTATTGAGATTGTGTGTCTTAGACTTCGAAGGTACATGGGAAGAATATCTTCCATTGGTAGAGTTTGCATATAATAATAGCTTTCAGTCTAGCATTGGCATGGCACCTATAGAGGCTCTTTATGGACGGCCATGTCGTTCGCCTACATGTTGGTGGGAGTCTATAGATAAGATTTTACTTGGGCCCGATATGATTAGAGAGACTTCGGAAAAGATCAATCTGATTCGAAGGAGGATTAAGACGGCGCGAGATTGGCAGAAATCTTATGCGGACAGGAGGAGGACAGATCTTGAGTTTGATATTGGGGACATGGTCTTTGTTAAGGTGTCTTCATTGCGGAACGTCGTTCGCTTTGGGTCCGTTGGGAAGTTAGCACCAAGGTTCGTAGGACCGTTTCCTATTAAGGAGAGGATTGGGCAGATGGCGTATAGAGTGGAGTTATCCGAGAAACTTAGTGGCATACACGATGTATTCCATGTATCACCTTTGAGGAAGTGCTTGCACGAGACCGCGGAAGTGGTAGAGCCGAGCTTGCTTAGAGAGGTGGAGATAGTGCGTGATGCGACGATTCGACGAGCTCCTACGTGCAATCTTGGGTCGGAGGTTAAGAAGTTGAGGAATCGAGAGGTCAATCCAGTTAAAGTGCAATGGGGAGATGACGAGAGCAACGCTACTTGGGAGACGGAAGAGAAGATGCGTTCATTATACCCTTTTCTTTTCGAGGGTATGTCTTTTAATTTCTCTTTTTATCGCTCGCCTTGTACTTATCTTATCTTTAGCATGTCCTCTCGCTAGTATCTTGGATCTTTAGATAGGGTAATCCTATGGTTGAAACATGTGTTTGAGACATGTTATGTATGATGGATGCTTGTGGACGCAAGTGTTTGCTAGTGGTTGCTCGTGGATGCATATACACACACTTTAGGCACTAGATCAGCCAAGTCACTTCATATTGCATATTGCATATAAATGTGTGTGCATATTTAAGCTAATGGATGTATAATGGTTGCGCTATCATATGAATGCGGCATTTTGGTGAATGGTTGTGCACGCATGTAGAAGTAATATGTATCGATAGGGTTCTTTCGCATACATAATGGACGCATGGCACTACCATGGTTTGCATTAAGGAGGTCAACCGAATCAGTAGACCGCCTAATTTCGCATTAGATAAGGAACATATACACACACTTCTTGCATATGTTCATACAGCATTAGAATTTTTTTAAGGACAATGGTTGCCTGTGTTTGATGGTTGAGTAGATGGTTGTTTGGATGGTAGGATATGCATTCTCCTTAACTTGGAAATTTCGGGGGCGAAATCCTTTAAGGAGGGGAGAATATAACACCCCGTACTTCTATTGACACTAATGTTTACAAATTAAAGAATATAATCTCAGACGTGAGAATTAAGGGAAACGGGTTGCACCATTGTGTTCGTCTCAGAATTCTGGTTGAGATAGAGTCCGAGTTTGCGTGAATTGGACTTCGTATGAAGAAGTTACGGCCATCGGATGTTTCAGAAAATTCAAAACAGATTTCAGAAAATCCAAATTTCGGAGTCAGACAGGCTAGGCGGGGAAATTCCCGCCAGGGCCAGGTCGACCACAGGGTCGACCTGCCCTGACCAAGTCGACCTACCCTGACCCGGTCGACCATAGGGTCGACCTGGGGGTCAACCTGCCCCTCCCCCCACCCCCGGGCAGATTTGTTTTATGACCTATTGATGACTAGATGCTGACTCATTAGGGTTTCTGATATGCTCTGATTGGCTGGGATTAATTCTGGATTGATCGGACGGCTTAAACTAATCCTAAACTCTATAAAAACACCTATAGACTCAAACCCTAAAATCAAAACAAAAATTAGATTCATGGCCTTCATGCAGTCACCTAGCAACTCAGCATAGCCGCCACCAATTAGATAGGAAGAAAGCTAGTCTAAATCAATTCTTTTCAACTTAAAAATTGAATCTTCATCAAGGGAAAGCTATTACAACTTCAGAACTCATAATTCAGAACTCAAGACCTTCTTTGAGTTGTGAGTTCGATAATTTTAATAAAATAATTAGAAAATTAATTGGATGGATTAATGATGTGGACTATTTGGATATGATGTGAATTATTGACCGCACGTTATTATTCATGTAGTAAAATTGTGATGTTTATGTTGTAAATTCTATGATGCTATCTTGTAAAGTTGTGATCATCTATGTTGTAATTTTATGATTGGCTTATGTATAAGTGAATCACCATGTTGTTTATATGCTAGTTTGGTTATGTTGATTCATATGATAAATCATATGTATGCAAGTTTAGATTTTTATTAAGACATGAGTCATATGCAAGTTGGGGAAAATTTTATGTAACCTTATATGCTTTATGACATCTATTTTAGATCTAAAGTTAGGCTATGACATGTGTGAGTTATATGCCAAATTCTACATGCTAGTTTACATGTTTAGATGTAAGTTTATACCGTTGTTATGTTGCATAAATCACATATGCAAGTTTATGTGAATACATATATTTGAATATGAATCATGTTATGCAAGTTTGTGGTTATTTCCTATGCAAGTTTACACCTTTATGTATAGATTTATGACATATATGATTTATGCAAGTTTGTGACCATTATCTAAACAAGTTCACACCTTTAGATTTGGATTTATGACATATGTAATTTCATGCAAGTTGTAACTTTGTCCTATGCGAGTTTTAGATGTAGAACATCATTCACACATGCAAGTTCACCCCTTATGTTTAGATCTAGTTTTAATTATATGTATGTTGTGATGTTTTCTCTTTATTCCATGAGTTAGACTATTCGAGTATAACGTATATTTTACGTTTAACGAACGAATGTACAACGTGGGGTAAAAGGGGATAATATTAAAAGATTTAATTGGCATAGATGCCTTAAAAGGAATAAAATAATTTTGTGATGAAAATTGGTATGATTTTACATACCATAAATAGATGGACATAATTGAGTCAATTATGGCCATAGTTAAATTTGGAATTAATTGATAATTTGAATAGGGGAAGTAATTCAAATTGGGGAATGATTAATTAGGAGTAATTAATCGTCTAAGACATGAGATTAGGCTCTTTTGTGGTGTAAGACTGCCCGGACCCCCCCGGCAAATCCAGCTGCCACAAATGCCAGTCTAATGTTGGAGGTCTTAGGCATAAATTAAATACGTAACAATTGTAAAGACACGAGGTTAGGCTATTTTGTGGTGTAAGACTGGCCGGACCCGCCCGGCAAATCTAGCTGCCACAAATGCCAGTCTAATGTGAGAGGTCTTTATGAGGTTACGGTCTAAATGAATTAAGAAACACTTAACCATATAAACATGTAGTGGGACAAGAGCGGGTAAGTGGGTGCCTTGGGTGGCATGTGGAATCTAGTGGTTGCCTTGGGTGGCATTTGAAATACGATTAGAAATACTTAACCAGAATTGAAACACGTAAGTGAACATGAATAAGAAGTGGGTTAAGTGGGATGTACTAAACGGGCCGAAGCTTAGGTGGATAGCTTGTGTCAAGTAATGGGAGCCCGTTTCAACCAGTAACCCATACGTATCTTTGTGGGCTCGACCCAAGTCCAGGACGGGACACGCATACATGGCTTGACTGTAAGAGGCCAAACCGGGTTAGCAATGGCAACGCAAGTCCAACGGGTTCATATGCGTCTGTGGACCCGGGCTGGTAGGTAAGACGTTGTTGCATCGTGTAGGTATAAGCCGTGCATTATTTGTGGTATCGGGTTGCCACTTTGGGGAGTGATACACCCCACTGTGGGGCCAGCACAGGTATCTACGTGTTAGGGAGCCGATCGCTTGGGGGTAGTGGGTACACCTAGTGGAGATAGGGGCAGGCGTCACCTATGAAGGCAGCTAGGGGTGCACGAAACTACCAATATCATTATTAAGTCTGTAGGCGCGATCAACCTTAGGGTGACTAGTGGTGGTGCAGTATAGCAATTATCTTATAGTGTTGGTGTAGTTTAGTAATTATCTTATAGTGGGTTAGGTGCCCTTTAACGATATTGTTGTTCATCTTGTTTCCTTGTTTACTCTGCCATACTCAATGGTTCATGGTCATTTCTGGATTTTCCAACTTATGCCTTAGCCTAGTTACTTAGTGATTATATTATTAAAGTTATTGCACTCGCCAGACTTTATGTCTGACCCCCTTTGTTTCCTCCTCTTTTCTTCCTCCCCCCCCCCCAGATGCTCAGGTTGGAACTAGCACCAGTGAAGATTGATTTTGGATAGCTGTCTTCTTGCTTTTAGAAGATTGCTTGGATCGTTGAAGTAAAGTTCAACCTCTCTTTTATTTATGGCTATTTTGTATTGGGGATTATGTCTTTCAATTTAAGTACTTTGATTTAGTCAAGATGGATATTATGTACTTGGCTCTGGTTTTGATGATGTAATCAAACATATGTATTTTCCGCTGCAATGAAATAAAGTTTTTAATTTTTAAGTACTGTTTATATCTATCTTGTTGTTAAGTTTCTGTTCTATACTCACTTAAAACGCTCCATAGAAGTTAATGCATTCCCTTTTGTGAGTGACATTAATGGACGTGGGGTGTTACAGAACTTGCCTTGAAATAGGGATCTAACAAAATAGGTATCACATAAATTAGCATATGATTTAGACAACATAAGCCTAAACATGTTTTGGATCTAGGCATAACATCGAACATCACTAGCATATGACAATAATATGACATTTTCATAAGTATGTATAATTTTATGACAAGGGTGTGAAATAGATCCAATCATATATTTAATTACAACATGAAACATATATTAAAGTGTATCTTGGCATGGATCCAATTAACTTGCAACTTTCTTACAAACATACTAGCATGTATGTGAACATAATCGTTTAGGCATAAAGGTTCTAGCATATATATACATAAAATCTTTATCACATACAACCTATATAATCCCATAAACATATAGGTGTCAATTACAACATGAACTATACAACTTGTATGTGATTCTACTTGTACAATAGGATCAACATAAACTCAATTATATCACAAACATCACAATACCACAATCATTACATCGCATATGAATCAACATCGTTGTTATACAATAACACAATTTCATTCCAAATTTACATCGAATCAAGTCTTAATTTTATTCACATCGGAATAATTACTATACTTACAACAAAAGATGGTCTTGTTTTCTGATTTCTGAATTCTGAATTTGATTTGCTTTCCTTTGGGTAGACTAACGTTGATTTGATTATTGTATTAACTTTAATTTGGCTTGTCTCTAAACTTTTCTACAAGTGGAGGCTCCCCCTAGTTTTCTTCCGACAGCATGGCAGCTCCATCTCTAATTTCTTATGTGAATTTAGGTTAGAGGGTTGAGTTATATTTATAAATTTCAAATTTATTTGAGCTGTCAGATGATCACAGACGAATCTAGATCATTCACTTCGAGAGGAGCCAACCAAAATGCGACATGTCAGCCGTAGTGACATAGCTAAGCCTCAGAAATCGACCAAAACCCGACCAGGCCAGCCACGGCCAAACCAGGTCGACCCCAGGTCGACCCTATGGTCGACCTGGGTGACCAGGTCGACCCCCAGGTCGACCTAGTGCCTGGGCGGGAATTTTCCCGCCCATCCCAGTTTGAATATGATTTTCGAAATTTGAACTAACTTTTGAACCGTTTGAATTTTAAATTGAATTCTGAAACTTCCAGAGGTCATAATTCCTTCATACGGAGTCTGATTCACGCAAACTCGAACTCTGTCTCAAGCAGAATTCCAAGACGAATGCAACAGCGTAACCCGTTTCCCTTAATTCTTTCATCTAGAATTAATTATACTTAAATTTGTTAATTTACAATTACAGAAAATTCGGGGTGTTACATTCTCCCCTCCTTAAAGGATTTCGTCCCCGAAATCTTCAAGTCTAGGAGAACGTAAGTCCTAACATCCAATCGTCCATTTACTCAACCATCAACCATAGGCGTCCATTATCCTTAAAAGACTTCTAATGCTTTATGATCATATGCACAGTGTGTATACACGTTCTTATCTAATGCAAAAATTAGGTGGTCTACTGATTCAGTTGACCTCCTTAATGCAAATCATGTAAGTGTCATGAATCCATATGTATGCAATTTTTTTCCTATTTATAATTCTATATGAGTGCGCAACCACTCATACCAATGCGACATCCATATGACGACATATCAAATTTTCAACCACATACAAATATGAATACATATATGCATATGCAGTATGAAGTGACTGAGCCGATCTAAAACCTAGGTTGTGTGTGTATATGCATCCACGAGCAACCACTATCAACCACTTGCAGCCATCAACCATAACATATTTCAAATACATGTTTACATCCAAAGGGGTTTCTACCTAAGGATAAAGGATAATATCAAGGGGATTATACCTAAAAGGATAGATACAAACACAACTTTAAGGAAAAAGAGAGGTCAAGGATATACCCTCGAAAAGAAAGGGTAGGCCGCACATATTCTGTCCTCAGTTTCCAAAGTCGTGTCTTCCTTGGCGTCGCTCCACTGAACTTTAACGAGTTTGACTTCGCGGTTGCGTAGCTTTTTCACTTCAGTTCCTACGATTCGAGTTGGAACTTTCCTTATAGTTGCTTGGCGTTCTACTTCATCTTCTTCCAGAATGTTTGGCTCCACCACTTCCGCGGATTCATGTAGATATTTTCGGAGATGAGAAACGTGAAAGACGTTGTGAATTCCGACCAATCTTTCAGGCAGCTCTACTCTATAAGCCATTTTCCCAACCTGCTCCATGATAGGGAACGGCCCTACAAATCTTGGTGCTAGCTTTCCTGCAGATCCAAATCGAATGACGTTCCTTAAAGGGGATACCTTAAGGAAAACCTATCCCTAACCTCAAACTCAAGGTCGGTCCTTCTTTTGTCGGCGTACGATTTTTGTTTGTCTTGGGCTATTTTCATTCTTCTTCGTATCAAATCCACTTTCTCTGAAGTCTCTCGAATCATGTCCGGCCCAAGTATAAGTTTGTCAGTAGACTCCCACCAACAAGTTGGTGATCGGCACGGTCTCCCATACAAAGCTTCGAAGGGCGCCACACTGATAGTGGCCTGGTAACTGTTGTTGTAGGCGAATTCCACTGAAGGAAGATGATCCTCCCATGTCCCTCCAAAGTCAAGAACGCATAGTCTCAAAAGTTCTTCTAACACTCTATTCACCCGTTCTGTCTGACCATCAGTTGGGGGTGGTAGGACGTGCTCAAGCATAACTATGTGCTACAGCTTCTTGCAGACTCCACCAAAATTCGCTTGTAAAGATATGATCTCTGTCACTCACTATACTGGAGGTTATTACATGGAGTCGAACTATTTCCTTGAGATAAAGAGAAGCTAAAAATGAAGCAGTCCTTCTACTCTTGATAGGTAAAAAGTGGGAGCTTTTAGTAAGCGTGTCCACTATTACCCAAATGCTAGCATTGCCTCTTCTTGACCTAGGTAACCCGTCAATGAAGTCCATTGAAATGCTATCCCACTTCCATTGCGGGACTTCTAGAGGATGAAGCAGTCCTCCAGGCTTCTTATGTTCCACCTTGAATTGTTGGCATATCATGCACTTAGAAACGAAATCTGCCACGTCCTTCTTCATGTCGTCCCAAAAGAAAACTCTCTTTACGTCCTTGTACATCTTGTCCCCGCCTGGGTGTATTGTCATCTTGGAATGATGTGCTTCCTCGAGAACCTTCTTCACTAAATCCCTAGCTTGTGGGACGCATAGCCTTCCATCCCATCTCAGCCAACCCTTATCATCGATGGAGTACCTATTGAGGTGACTGGAAGTTTCACCCCTAATTAGTTTATCAATCACATCCACAAGCTGAGGGTCTTCATGTTGTGCGGCCCCTATCGAGTCTAAAAGAGTGAGTCGTACCTCTAGGGATGCCAATAAACCAAGTATAAAATCTGAGGAGGGCCTAAAGTCAAAACTGGCTATATACTCCAAGCTTTTCCTTTCTACAAAGAGAGGGATTAAGGTCAGTTTCTTTCGGTTCAACGCGTCTGCGACTACGTTGCCTTTGCCGGGAGTATAGGAAATTTCAAAATCATACGAGGCAAGGAACTCCATCCACCTTTGCTGCCTCAAGCTAAGATCTTTCTGCGAGAAAAGATACTTTAATGGTTTACGGTCGGTATATAATTCGAATTTCTCACCTAGGAGATAATGGCGCCAAGACTTAAGTGCAAAAGCGATGGCGGCCAACTCAAGATCGTAGGTTGGGTAGTTCTTTTCATGAACTCTCAGTTGTCTTCCACCATAAGCTACTACCCTCCTTTCCTGCATTAGAACAGCGCCTTGCCCCGTACCACAAGCATCCGTATATACTGTGAACATCTTGCTTCCATCAGGCAAAGTTAGAACTGGGGCTGTTGTGAGAGCCATTTTTAGGCGTTGGAAAGCAATATCACAGTCAAAATCCCAAGCGAATGGCAGATTCTTCTTTGTTAGCCTTGTAAATGGAGCTGAGATTTTCGCGAAATCCCTAATGAACTTTCGGTAAAAACTGACTAGCCCAAGAAAGCTTCGGACTTCGGTTGCATTTCTTGATGTCTTCCAATCTTGCACTGCCACCACTTTCGCGGGGTCCACAACCAACCCCTCTTTGGACATTATATGCCCCAGAAATCTTACTTCTTCTCTCCAAAAGTGGCACTTGGATAATTTGGCTTTTAGCTTATGTGCACGGAGAGTATCCATGATCTCTTTCAGATGCTAAGCATGTTCTTCCTCATTCTTTGAGAAGATCAAAATATCGTCTACGAAGACCACCACGAACTTATTAAGGAATTCTCTGAACACCCTGCTCATTAGGTCTACGAAATAAGAGGATGCGTTTGTCAAACCGAAAGGCATGACAAGCCACTCAAAGAAACCTTCTGGGTTCTGAACGCCGTTTTATCAATACTATCTTCAGCTACCCTTAGCTGATGGAACCCAGTAGCCAGATCAAGTTGGGAGAAGACCGACGCACCTACAAGTTGATCAAACATATCATCTATTCTGGGAAGCGGGTGTTTATTCTTTTTAGTCAGCTTATTTAGCTCCTTATAGTCCACACAAAGACGTAGTGAACCATCTGCTTTGGTGGCGAACACCACTGGAGCACCCCATTCTGAGATACTTCTCCTTATAAACCCCTTCTCGAGGAGCTCCTTAACTTGCTTACTGAGCTCCTTTCTCTCCTTTGGATCCATGTGTCTAACAAGCAGAGCTACGAGCTTTGCATTATCAACAAGATATATGCGGAAGTCTATTTCCCGCTTCGGAGGTAAGATTTTCACCTCTTCAAAGACATCCGGATATTCCCGGACCACTCTAACCGACTTCAAATTCTCAACAGAAGCAACAAGCGACTCTAGATAACTAAGCATAACAGCATTCAAGGGATTACAAGAAATTTCTAGAGTGTTACCGAGCCGAGTCAAGAGCCTAACTGCTCTTTTCTCACAATCAAGAATGGCACCACTACTGGATAACCAGTCCATGCCTAAGATCAGTCCATACCCTGAGAAGCCCAAAACAAAGGCACTACATCGAAATTCAACACTTAGAATAGAGATTTTCAAATCCATGCAAACCATCGACAAATAAGCCGAGCCCCCAATTGGATTTGAAACAACCAAGGGATCTTCTACCATACTAGTGTCTAGGTGCAGAGAATCTACTAAAGCAGATGAAATAAAGGAGTGCGATGCACCAGAATCAATGAGAGTGCGAACAGAATGATCATAAATATAAACTAAGCTTTCTATGGAAATATTTCTACCTCGTTCCTGTAGAGATGCCACCAGCGCGTGAACCTGTCCCCCTGAGGTGGATCCAGTCCTCTGTCCCTGCCCCCGCTTCTTTGGGCAGTCCTTAGCCAAGTGTCCAGTCTCTCCACAACGGAAACAACCACCATTCATCTTCGCCTTCTTCTTTCTGCAGTATTTTGCTATATGTCCCACAATGCCACAGAAATTGCACTTTCTCTTTTCACGGGATTTGTTGTTCTTCCCGCCTTTCTTGAAGTCTGTTTTCTTAGCCTGTAAACCTTCTTTCTTTTCTTGAGGCACTTCCACCTTTGCCTCCTTCTTGCCTTTATCTTCCTCGTGTAGCAGCGCCATGTCAACCAAGCTTTCATAAGTTGCTCCCATGGGTATATGGGTCATTGCAAGGCTGTGTAGAGGCTCATTTAGGCCTTTGACGAAGAGAAGGGCCTTTTTGTGTTAGGTGTTTACCAAATCCAGCCCAAATCTGGCCAGTTGATTAAACTGATTGACTACTCCTTGATCGTCATACTTCCTTGTTTCAAAGTTAGGAACTTCTCCATTTGCAGGCTTCTTTCAGCTTCGGAGAGGAATTTCATCTCAAACCTCATCCTGAAATCTTCCCAAGTCTCCACTGGCCTCTCAGCATGAGTAACTTCGTATCAATAGGAAGCTTCATCCTTAAGCAACCACACTGCTAGCTGTATCTTTTGCCTGTCGTCAACTTCGAAGATGACGAACAAGTCCTCGGTCTCCTTTAGCCAGTTCCTTGCTGCCACAGATGATTCAGTTCCATAAAAGTCCTTTCCTCCCATAGCCTTGAAGTCTCTACATGTCTTAGCAAAAGTATTTCCACGTGGAGGAGGAGGAGGAACCGCTGCCACTGCTGGAGGAGGAATGTCTGCTGGACTCGCACTATTGGCCCTAGCCTCTAGGTACCTTCGGAACCAGCCTGGGATTGGTACTCCTTCTGGAAGGTTTAGATCTCCAGACATGCTGGAACAAAAAGGAAAGTATTCAAGACAAAGGATAGAGAGATAGTGCATATGGCTTTTGGGGAATTATGCTTTTTAAAAATAACTCTTTTTCTTGAAAAAGATGCTTCTTTAAACTTCTTTTTGAAAGTAGTTTCAAAAACTTTATCTAGTCTGGTAAAACTGTACTCTAATACCAAGTGAAACACCCCACCCTCCATTAAGGTCACTCACAAAGGGAATGCCTTAACTTTGGTGGAAGTTTTAAAGTAAAAGACACAGATAAACACAAGACAGATATATAAACACATATATATGAACAGTGGAAAACAAACAGACTTTTTTATTTCATAAATACGTGTTCATACAAAACATTTCCATAACTGTCACATAGTAACTTCCAAAACATTACATCATAATTTCTGTCTTGGTAACTAAATAAAGAAGCATAAAACTGCATAAATCCCCATGATTGTAACAGCCATAGCCAAGGAGAGAGAGTCCAAACAGTACATGTACTATCTTGAAGCTTGCAAAGAGTCTGACTAAGCTGAGTTGTTTCCACCATGTGGACCTGGGGGGAAACGGAAGAAAAGAAGACGAAAGAAAATAGGGTCTGACATAAAGCCTGGTAAGTCTAGTGACTCTTCAGTATGAGAATAAGAAAAAGGACATGATAAGTATAAACTGGAAATAGGTAAGTATCATAAACTAAGGTAAAGCAGTTTGAATCGAATATGCTATCGCACCCCCCCACTATATCTCTGCACCTACTTGTATTGTCTTAACTGGAACCCCATGCAGGAGGTGAAGTGATCCCCTTTTTCTAAAGATCGTCTCCTACTCACACAACCATCTGTGTCTTACGGCCCCTAAATATTGTAGACACCTATACTGGCACCACCATGGGGTGTATCAAGTCCCATAGTGGCGACCCGACACAATCCTTAAAATGCATGGGTTATACTACTGGTGCCCCCAGTGCCCTGTTTGTCTGCCCCGAAATGTGTGCACGCCCGCGCTCCGTTAGAACCCACACTGTTGCACCTACCGCCGTCGCCTTTGACCACTTACAATCAGCCCAGTAATCGTGCCCCACCCTGCCTAGTTTTAGGGTACCATGATACCTAATTGGGTTACCGCTGAAATGGGTCCCCGTTACTAGGGTTTTCTAATCAAACATGTTAAGTGGTTAAGTGTCTGTATTTACCTAACCCCACCCATCAGTTTAATTAACATGTTGAATTGGTTAAGTGTTTTAGTTAACTTAACCCTACCATCCTGACTTGTCTGTCCTTAGCTTCTTAAAGCACCGACCACTTACATTAGACAGATGTTGTTAGGTTACTAGATGTGCCGGTCGGTTCCGGGCGGGTTTACACCGTAACTCAGTCTAACCTCGGGTCCTTATTGGGCTCCATGCTTAACCACCCACATTGGATAGGTATTGTTGTGACTACTGGACAGCCGGACGGGTCCGGGCAGGTTTACATCACAACTCAATCCAACCTTGCGTTAAGCATATTCGTATTTTCTAAATTTACATATTTGTCTTTATTACTTAATATATGTAAATTTGTCAACAATTAAATGTTGTGGCCCACTTTCCAAGTTTAACATTTTAGGTATAAGAATTTATACCATTCAAGTGCCACTAATTTTGGCATGTGACAAACATGCCAATTTCATATATTTTCTTATGTCAAGTTTTACCAATATTCCCAACGTTACCCCGTTTAGATATTAGGCTAACAATCTTAGCCTAATTCTCATTCGCATGGTTTCTAACATATAATATTAGGCTAAAAACTTAGCCTAATTTAGCGCACACAAATAGGCAAAAGGGGATTCATAAACATAAACATGACATAGGTGTAAACTTGGCATTTTTGGCATAGTCAATATAAACATCATAGGAGTGAACTTGCAAAATAGTCAACATACATATATGTGAGTTTGCAACATAGACTAAATCATGGGTTTCAACTTATCATGTTAACTTGCCTTGAAATAGGGATCTAACAAAATAGGTATCACATAAATTAGAATATGATTTAGACAACATAAGCCTAAACATGTTTTGGATCTAGGCATAACATCGAACATCACTAGCATATGACAAGAATATGACATTTTCATAATTATGTATAATTTTATGACAAGGGTGTGAATTAGATCCAATCATATATTTAATTACAACATGAAACATGTATTAAACTGGATCTTGGCATGGATCTAATTAACTTGCAACTTTTCATACAGACATACTAGCATGTATGTGAACATAATCGTTTAGGCATAAAGGTTCTTACATATATATACATAAAATCTTACTCACATACAACCTATATAATCCCATAAACATATAGGTGTCGATTACAGCATGAACTATACAACTTGCATGTGATTCTACATGTACAATAGGATCAACATAAACTCAATTATATCACAAACATCACAATACCACAATCATTGCATCGCATATGAATCAACATCGTTGTTATACAATAACACAGTTTCATTCCAAATTTACATCGAATCAAATCTTAATTTTATTCACATCGGAATAATCACTATACTTACAACAATCGACGGTCTTGTTTTCTAATTTCTGAATTCTGAATTTGAATTGCTTTCCTTTGGGTAGACTAACGTTGATTTGATTATTGATTTAACTTTTATTTCGCTCGTCTCTAAGCTTTTCTACAAGTGGAGGCTCCTCCTAGTTTTCTCCCGACAGCATGGCGGCTTCGTCTCTAATTTCTTATGTGAATTTAGGTTAGAGTGTTGAGTTATATTTATAGAATTTCAGATTGATTTAAGCCGTCAGATGATCACAGACGAATCTAGACCATTCATTTCGAGAGGAGCCAACCAAAATGCGACATGTCAGCCTTAGTGACACATCCAAGCCTCAGAATCGACCAGAACCCGACCAGGCCAGCCAGGGCCAAACCAGGTCGACTGGGCAGGTCGACCCCCAGGTCGACTCCCAGGTCGACCCTATGGTCGACCTGGTGACCCAGTTCGACCCCATGGTCGACCCCCAGGTTGACCAGGTGCTTGGGCGGGAATTTTCCCGCCCAGCCCAGTTTGGGTCTGATTTTCGAAATTTGAACTAACTTTTGAACCGTTTGAATTTTAAATTGAATTCTGAAACTTCCGGAGGTCATAATTCCTTCATATGGTGTCTGATTCACGCAAACTCGGACTCTATCTCAAGCAGAATTCCGAGACGAACGCAACGACATAACCGGTTTCCCTTAATTCCTTCATCTAGAATTAATTATACTTAAATTTGTTAATTTATAGTTAACAGAAAATTCGGGGTGTTACATGAATCATATGCAATATGCTCAAAATTATAAATCATAGTCATAGTCATAGGCAGTCTTATAGTCATAGTCATATGTAATAGTCTCTTTGTCATGAATCATAGCCAAAGGCGATAGTTTCATGGGCAACAGTTTCACAGTTATAGTCTTAGGCAAAGGTCCCATAATCATAGTCATTGGAAATTAGCCACAATAAGTTCTAGGCCACAAACGAGAATCAGATCCAAAGGCATAGATAATGTTAGATTTGACATAAGCACGAATCAAAGATAATTAACTTGCCAATTGGTGTAGTTCTATATTTATTTCATTACATTCACAATTGGAATTACACGTTCAAATCTAAGGAATAACCACACTTACAGTGATCGGTTTAGAAAAGGCGATTTGCTATGATTCGAGTGACGTTGCTTGAAGCGGAATGCCTATGGTCCAACTTGAAGCTTTAACTTGATTTGAATCTCCAATTAGAAGAAGAATTATAACTTGTTTTAGTGGAGAATAAGATTTTTTTTTAATGGTGGAGGCTAGAATAGCGAGAAACAACATGTAGATGCCTCAAAGAATTTGTGTGGAGAAGCCTTAGGTCTAGGCATTCTTTTATAGGTGTAGAGAGTATTTTAGAGCCATTAGATAGCCCTAGAAGCCATCCGGTCTGTCCAGAATAGGTCAAAATCATTGCAGTCCAGATCTGGAAAAATAGGGCAGGTCAACCGCCAGGTCGACCCCAAGGTCGACCTATAGCGGGGGAGGTCGACCCCCTGGTCGACCTGGGTCATAGTTAGGAAATTTTCCGCCCAGCCCCGGTGTGTGTTTTGAATTCGAATTTTGAATCTGTTTTTATTTACTTAAATTCTTGAAACTTCTGAAGGCTATAACTTCTTCATACGGAGTCCGATTTACGCAAAATCGGTCTCTATCTCAAGAAGAATTTCGAGACGAACGCAATGGCTTAACCCATTTCGTTAATTCTTCTCTTAAAAATAAAGTATACTTTGAATTGTTACATTAACGTTTATAGAAAATACAGGGTGTTACATTCTCCCCTCCATAAAGGATTTCGTCCACGAAATCTTCAAGTTAAGAAGAATGTATCCTAACATCCAACATCCATCTACTCAACCATTCAATCACATGTATCCATTGTCCCTAAAAAGGATTTCTAATGCTTTCATGATTCTATGCATAGTGTGTGTACATGTCCTTATCTAATGTAAAATCAGGCGGTCTACTGATTAAGTTGACCTCCTTAATGCGAATTATGTCAGTGCCATGGGTCCATCATGTATGCTATTATCCCTAATCATGTAAGTACTATATGCATGCATATTCATTCATCCATATGCAGCATTCATATGATAACACATCAAGTTTGAATCCATATACAAATACATATATGCAAATGCAATATGAAAGTGACTGAGCCGATTTAGTGCCTAATGTGTGTATATGCATCTACAAGCAACCACTTGCAACCATCAATCATAACATGTTTCAAATACGTGTTTATATCCATTTGTTTCTACCTAAGGATCACGAAGATAGGACCTCGAGGATGTACTTAACAAGATGGAAACAAGAATGCCTAAAATTCCTAGCAAAGGAGATCAAGGATATACCCTCAAGAAAGAGGGTATGATGCGCGTATCTAGTCTTCTGTTTTCTAAGTCGCATATTCTTGAGCTTCACTCCACTGTACCTTATATAATTTAACTTCATGGTTGCGAAGCTTCTTGACCTCCATTTCCAAAACCCATTAGTAAAGATAGGCCCTTGATCACTTACCATGCTAGAGGGTATCCAATGTAGTCGAACTATTTTTCCAAGATAAACAGATATTAACCATGATATCAAGTGTATATCCTAAGATGATTGTAGGTCTCTCCTCTACTTGGCTTATCCATCATGCTGCAAATCTGAGGGTCTAAAGCTAATGGTTACTATATGCTTATTACTTCTCTTAAGATCAGTCTAACTTAGGGTGCCGGCCCCAACCATTTATTTTTCACGCAAACCATCCTAGTCGAACTCGACATCCCTCAAGTACAAGCCCCAAAGGCCTAAACCAATATCAGACAAGCACCCAAGGGATACCTCCTCCAAATTTGGATGATCTATGTGAGATGATACTAACACAACAACCAAAAAATCGAGCATTTTACCGACTCTGGCTATCCTCGCCAATCTTGCTCCAGAATTATTGTTGTTCGCATAACTGGCTTTGCAGTGTCATCAAGATACAAGCGGAAGTCTGTCTCGAATTTTAGGGGGAAAACCCCTACCCTAATCAAAACATCTTGCGTACTCATGGACTACCCTAACGGATCGAAAATCGTCGATAGATAAGTAAAGTGATTCTAGGTAGCTAAGACAAACCGATCCCTAAGGATCGTACGAAATCTCAAGGGTATTCTCGAGGCAAGTCGAAAGCCTAACTACCCTTGTTTCATAATTACTAGCTAACCAATCAATGACTAGAATCAACCCATAGCCCAAAAACATAAGCATAAATATAGCTATTTTCAAATCCTCACAAATCAGAGATAAATGGGCCGAACCGGCAACTGGATTCAAGACTATAATGGGATCCTCTACTACACAATATCTAGGGTGCAGAGACTCAGCTATGGAAGAAAATATATATGGATGTGAAGCGCTAAAATCGGAAGGAGTACTAGCAGGATAATCAAAAAGGAAAAACTCTTTTAATCGAAATCTTACTGCCTCTCTCTCAGGTATGCTGGCGGTGAGAGCATGCACTTGCCTTCTGGAAAATCCTGTCCCTTGTTCTTTGCCCTTGCCCTTAATTATACGACCCGTTATACCAAAATAAAGATACTTCCTCTTGTTTTAGGTTTTACTATTTTTTCCTCCCCTCCTTTGTGAACCAAGTCCATATCCATGGGTTCTTCATCCTTGTGTTGTGCTCCATAGCCAGATCCCCTCATTCTCAACTTTTTCATCCTTGTGTAACTTGTTGACATGTCTCTCGAAAGCTGCCTCCATCGCACGGGAAATGCTACAAAGATCGAAAGGAAATTACTGCTACAGATGGAAGTTAGGCACTTATTTGACCTTTGACAAGTGTCGTAGTCTCATCAAGCCTACGGAACCATGCCACGATGATGTTACCTCCCAAAAAGCCAGGAGCCCCGGAGACTTAGGAAAGAAGGAAACAAGGATTCAAATGGAGGATCATAAGATAGTGCATATATCTTTGGGGAATATGCCTTTTTGAAAATACTTCTTTTAAAATCGTTTGAAAATAATTTTTCAAATCTTTTTATCTAATCTGGTAACCTTCAGCTCTGATACCAAGTGAAACACTCCGCCTCCGTTATGGTCAGTCACAAAGGGAATGCCTTAATTTCGGTGGAGCGTTATAGGTAAAAGATGCAGATAAATTACAAGACAGACAATTAAAGCAGCAGCAAATAAATAAAACTTTATTTCATTGATAAACAGCTTGTACAAAGATTGATTTACAATACCAAAGTATACTATCTTGCTTACAAAAATAAAGAAGCATAAAATGATTTCCCCAAATAAAGCATGAGCCAGCCATAGCAGTAGAAGAGAGAGTCCAAGGCAACACGTCAAAGAGTCTTCAAGCTTGGAAAGAGTAACGGTCCAAACAAACCTGAGTTAGTCCCTCCCTGACTACCTCGGGGGGAAACGGAAGAAAAGAGATGAAAGCATACTCGGTCAGACATAAAGTCTGGTAAGTCCAGTGATTCTTAGTATTTAAACGAGGAAAAGGGTTATGACATGAATAAACTAAATATAAGACTAAACAATAGTAACAAGATAATATGGGATAAACATGTGATATGGCAAGATAAACTGAATGTACCGATAAACTAAATGTACTGATAAACTGAATGCGCTTCTACTCCTTCTTTGCTTCGCAACTACCCTGTTTATACAGATTTTTATATCTCTGCACTACCTAACTGGTGTCCAAACTTGTAATCTATGATCATATGATAAAGTGATCCCAATCCCTATATTTGCGGTTTCCTTCAGGTGTACATCTATTATAGGGATTCCGTTTATTACCTATATCTAATCTAGGGTTTACTATCGAGTGCTTACTAGATTCAACCAGGGTTTACGCTACCCAGGGCCACTAGGGTTTATGCTACCTATTGAACGCTTCTCGGATTCAGGGTTTACGCGACCTAGGTCCAACTAGGGATTATGCTATCTACTTGTATTAAGTTTCCATGTGTTAGTGTCAGTCGGTCCTCTCTTGCGTGTAGATACTCTGTGCTGGCCACACCATAAGGTGTATCAAGCCTTATGATAGCGACCCGATACGATTCAAGATGCACAGTGTATAACTACTGGTACCCAGTGTCTACTTTTTCCACTTCGAAGTACGTGCACACCCGTAAACCGTCGGAACCTACATTGACGTAATTCATGCTGCTATTTTTCGACCGCTTATAATCAGCCCAGTAATCGTGCCCCACCCTGCCTAGTTTCAGGGTACCATGATACATCTATGTGGGTTACTGCTGAAATGGATCCCCTTTACTAGAGTTTCCTACTGGTTAAGTTTGTGGGCCTATATATACAAATATTACCCACCTATACGGGATGTACTTTAACCCTCCCACTGATTCTAGCATGTTTTCTTAACAGTTAAGTTTTGTGGGCCTATATTTACTAATATTACCCACCAAACCGACATGCACTTAACCCTCCCATGGATTCAAGCATGTTTATTTAATGGTTAAGTTTTGTGGGCCTATATTTACTAATATTACCCACCTACCCGACGTGTACTTAACCTCCTACTCGTCAAGTCGTGTTGGTTATGTGGTTCTTATTAACTTAACCTTTCTTGCTTGTCATGTTGGATTGGTTAAGTGTGATTTATTTACTTAACCCTGTTCATTCATCAGGTTATATTAGTTAAGTATTTCCCATTTAACTTAACCCCATTTGCTAATCAAGTTATATTGGTCAAGTATCATTAATCAATTCAAGCTGACTTAACCCATCCACCCGTCATGTCATGTTGGTTAAGTGTTTCCTTCTGGTGTTGACTTGAGCCTACCCCAATTCATGTTATATAATTGGTTAAGTGTTTTCCTCTTGTATTACTTAACCCCACCACATGCCATTATATATTTTGGTTAAGTGTTACTTTAGTTAACTTAACCCTATCATCTGCTTAATTAACATGTTACAATGGTTAAGTGTTCTAAATTTACTTAACCTCACCCACTTGTCTAATTAACATGTTGTAATGGTTAAGTGTTCTAATTTTACTTAACCTCACCCACTTGCCTAGTTAACATGTTATTACGGTTAACTGTTTCCTTAATTAACCTCACCATTTCTAGCTTGATTTATTCATGAGCCTTAATTATCTAATTAATTAAAGCACCAACCACTCACATTAGATAGATATTGTTATGATTACTGGATGTGCCGATCGGTTCCGGACAAGTTTACACCACAACTCGGTCGTCTTTTGGGCTTGATGCTCTAACCATCCACATTAGACAGGTATTGTTGTGGTTACTGGATGTGCCGTTCGGTTCCGGGCAGTTTTACACCACAACTCAGTCTAACATCGGGTTAGGCATATTCGTCTTTTCCTAAATTTACATATTTACTATTTATGTAAATTTTCCGTAAATCAATTTAGCCTAGATCATATTTATTTGTCATGCAAATTAGCATACCTATATTCTATGCCCAAAACTTGATTTACCAATTAATTAACCCAACTTACAGTTTATACCAATTTAGATTTAATATTCCCCTTTTTCAATTCATGCCTAATCTAGATTAATATTCCAATTTACGGCTCATGTCAAAACTAGATTTAATATTCTAGTTTACCGTTTATGTTCAAAACTAGGTTTACACGCCAATTACACACTTTGCGGCCAATTAAATTTATCAATTTATGCCCAAGTCTAATATGCATGTAAATCATTCACTATTTAGATTATGCCAACATATTTATTATTCCAGACTAACTTAATTAAGCTACGCCCAAATTTCCGCGCCGTAATCGTACGTATAACATGACTTCACAAGTTTCTAAGTACTCATGAAATGATACTAATAGTATCAAAGCAAGGAATAGGGGATAAGCACGAGAATTGACATAAAAGAATAGCCATGCAAGAATGAACCAAATACAAAAATAATGGTTCCAATGGGTTTGATGTACATAACAGTGAATAGGAATAAACTAGATAAGTTACACCCCAGGATATGAGATCAACATAATTAAGGGAATAGGCATAGGTGATTGGTCCAACATAATGCTAGTTCGAAGTACAACCTAATAGGTTAATGGGAATAGGCATAAGTCACTGAATACAATAGTTATAGGCAATTAACCACAATAGTCATGGGCGACTAATCACAATAGTTTCTTAATCAATGTCATAGGCAATAGTCTCATAGTCATGAATCTTGGTAATAGTCTCATAGTCATGAATCATATGCAATAGTCTCAAAATTATGAATCATAGTCATAGTCATAGGCAACAGTCTTATAGTCATAGTTATATGTAATAGTTTCTTTGTCATGAATCATAGTCATAGGCGATAGTTTCATGGGCAATAGTTTAATAGTTATAGTCTTACGCAAAAGTCCCATAATCATTATCATTGGCAATTAGCCACAATAAGTTCAAGGCCACAATCGAGAATCAGATCCAAAGGCATCGATAACGTTAGATTTGACATAAGCATGAATCAAAGATAATTAACTTGCAAATTGGTATAATTCTATATTTTGATTCATTACATTCACAATTCCAATTACACGTTCAAATCTAAGGAATAACCGCACTTACAGTGATCGGTTTAGAAAAGGCGATTTGCTATGATTCGAGTGACGGTGCTTGAAGCGGAATGCCTATGGTCCAACTTGAAGCTTTAACTTGATTTGAATCTCCAATTAGAAGAAGAACTATAACTTGTTTTAGTGGAGAATAAGATTTATTTTAATGGTGGAGGCTAGAATAGAGAGAATGCCTCAAAGAATTTGTGTGGAGAAACCTTAAGTCTAGGCATTCTTTTATAGGTGTAGAGAGTGTTTTAGAGCCATTAGATCGCCCGAGAAGCCATCCGGTCTGTCCAGAATAGGTCAAAATCGTTGCAGTCCAGATCTGGAAAAACAGGGCAGATCGACCCCCAGGTCGATCTATAGGGGGGAGGTCGACCCCTAGGTCGACCCCCTGGTCGACCTGGGTCCTCGGCGGTAAATTTCCCGCCCAGCCCGGGTGTGTGTTTTGAATTTGAATTTTGAATCTGTTTTTATTTATTTAAATTCTTGAAACTTCTGAAGGCCATAACTTCTTCATACGGAGTCCGATTTACGCAAACTCGGACTCTATCTCAAGCAGAATTTCGAGACAAACGCAATGGCCTAACCCGTTTCCCTTAATTTTTCTCTTAAAAAATAAGTATACTTTGATTCGTTACATTAACGTTTACAGAAAATACGGGGTGTTACATTTGTGGTATGGGCAACGATGCGTTTGTGGATAGACTCAGACGCATTGTTAAGAAGCATTATATCCTTTTAGTGGCGCTCGTGGAACCTATGTTGGGGCCGGATGAGATCACCAAATTCCTTCTATCCTTTAGCTTTGGCGGTGCCTTATCCAATGCGAGCAAGATTTGGATCCTTTGGTCTAAAGGCATAGTTGTCCACCAAGTTTATTACTGCAACCGATTACTTTCAGTTTCCTGCTCGTTTCCTCCCTTATCCACGTCTTTTCTATTCTGTGCTGTCAACGCTAAGTGCGACAAGATTGAATGGTCGACTCTTTGGAACAATATCATCGGCCTTCCTAACTTTGGTTTTTCGATTTCGATTTTGGGAGGCGACTTTAATATTGTCGCTAGCTAAGTTGAAAAATAAGGAGGCAATGCCATAAGCTGTGCGGCTTGGCGGATTCCAATGGCTTCATCGTCAGTTCGGGGCTAACTGAAGTCTCTTTTGTCAGTTCGGCTTTCATTTGGTATAATAACCAAGAAGGGACTAATCGGATTCCTTTTAGGCTTGTCAGATTTTTCGGTTCGGAAAGTTAGTTCAACCTTCCATTCGTGTATTCTGTTTCTCATCTGCATCGCAACTTCTCAAATCATGTTATTATGATTCTCTTCTTCTCTCCGCACACTCTATTTGGCCCTTCCTCTTTTAGGTTCCAGAGTATGTGGAGATCTGATTACTCGTTCCATCGGGTCATGAAAGACTCTTGGAACTCCCTGTTAGTTGGCTCGCCTGCTGTCGCTTTTTCTCGTAAGCTAAAGCGCTTTAAGACTTGCCTTAAGTTTTGGAATGTTCAAGTTTTCAAGAATATTTTTGACCATGTTAGAGCGACCGAAGAGATTCTTATGCTTGCAGAGGCTTCTTTCAACGAAGATCCCTCTGCTGTAAACAAGGAGGCCTGGGCTTTTGCCTAATTAGCCTTTTTGTTGGAACTTCGCATCAAGAACGGCTATCTTCGCAAAAAGGCGAGAATCAACTGGGTTGTCGATGGAGATTCGAACTCCAAATTCTTCTGTTCTTTCATTCGAAAGAAGAACAGACTTCTTACGATTCTCCAGATCCAACGCTCAGATCCCTCTATGGCTTCCACTCTGGGGGAAGTGAAGGAGACCATCCTTTTTCACTTCCAAACCTTTCTAGGTTTTCCTTCGGTTTTGGTTTTTAATTCGTCTCTCCTTTCCTTCATACCCAGGTTGGTTCTTCCAACAGAGAGTGTTGACCTTGCCGTCCCTCGTTCTACGGAAGAGATACGTGCCAGTGTCTTCGCTCTAAGTAAGGATAGTGCTAGTGGGCCTGATGACTACAACGGGGTATTCTTCCGAAGTGTCTGACCAATCATCCAACCGGACTTCTGCCTAACAATTTAGTCTTTTTCTCAGATAGGGACCTGCCTTAAGGTTGGACTTCCACAAACTTGGTACTTATTCAAAGTGTGAAAATCCTCGAACGTGTGTGGATTTTCGACCTATCAATTTGTGTAATTTTTCTAATAGGGTTATATCTAAGGTTCTGGCCAATAGGCTGGCACCATTTTTTCAGCGTATTATTTTTGCTTCTCAAGCTGGGTTGGTAAAAGGACGATTGATTACGGATAACGTCCTTTTAACCCAGGAGCTTGTGTCGTAGACTGATCGAAAAGCCAGGGGGTCTAATGTGGTCGTCAAGCTGGACATAACTAAAGCTTACGATTGTATGTCCTGGTTTTTCATTATTAAGGTTCTGAGGGCTTTTGGGTTTGCCCGAGGCCTTTATCGATATTATCTGGAGGATCATTTCCAATTGTTGGTTTTTCGTTCTCATCAATGGATCGACCAACGGGTATTTCAAGGCGGGAAGAGGTCTTTGTCAGGGAGATCCTCTTTCCACTACTCTATTCATTATTTTTGCTGGGGCTTTCGTATGTGGATTGCATTCACTAACGATAGCAAATCAGATTCATCGATTTGGCTCCCCTTCGGGCTGCCCTATCATTTCTTGCTTATCCTTCGCCGATGACATTGTCATTTTCACGAATGGTAGCTATCTCTCAATCCAACATCTTGTTTGTCTCATCCAGCAGTACGAGTGATGCTCAGGCTGGCTTGTTAACGCTGCTAATAGTTTTTTCGTTTCCGCAAGAGATTTGTCTGCGGTTAGATCTTCTTAGATCGAAACCTTCACTGGCTTCAAGGCGGCATCCCTTCTCTTAACGTACCTCAGTATTGTACTTTACAGAGATTGTAAGCGCAACGCCATTTTCGGCCCCCGACCGATAAGGCTAGGGGGAATATCATTTGGTGGAATGCGGCGCTTCTCTCTTAGGCAGGAAGACTGGTTCTCATAAAGTTTGTGCTCGAATCTATAGGTTCGCACATCTTTGCTACTATGACTCCTACCACTTCTTTTTTCAGATCTTACCGCTCTTTGGCTTCGTCCTTTTTCTAGGGTAATAAGGACAACACTATTCATCACTAGTGGATTTCTTGGGACATCATCTGTCATCCCAAAAGCGAAGGAGACTTAGGTCTTAGAAATCCAAAAGATACATTTACTGCATTTTCTTGCAAGCGGTGGGCTTGGTTTAAAGAGAACAACTCCTTATGGGCAACGTTCCATTATGCCAAGTACTGTAGGCTACAGACCGAGAACTATTCCAGTGCTCCGTCTTATGCTAGTGAGACGTGGAAACGGATGCAATTCATGAAGGCGTTTTCGGATTCCAATGGTGGCAGATCCGGATGGGATGACAATCACTTTTTGATTAGAGCGGCTTGGAGTTCGGCAAGGGCGCCATCTCCGCGTCTTCGTCTCCTCTCATTCATCGTGATGTCCATATTCCCCTGAAGGTTTCCATGTTTATGTAGTGGACCCTTCATAAGGGACAACCGATAGACGAGAACCTTCAAAGGATTGACATTCCTATAGTTTTCCATTGCAGGTGATGTGGATCTTGGGATACCGAATCCATAGCTCACTTGTTTTTCTTCGGATTTTCTGCCAAAGCTGTTTGGAATTACTTCGGGAACTTGGTTTGTATTCGTGGTAATGCGTCTTCTCTCATTGATTTACTAAGAAACCAATGGATCAAAATACGAGGTAAATCCTTGTGTTATATCCTTTTTCGTCTTATCCCTTGTCTTATCTATTGGCATATCTGGTGCTCGTAGAATAAGGCGATGTTTGATGAGATGCCTATGGACTCCTCATCTATCATCCGAAAGGTAAGGAATGATGTGTTCCCTGCTTTTCGTGGCAGACTGTTTAGAGGTTCAATCGGTTCCCGATCGCGGCGGCTTGCTTGAATCTTTGATGTTTCATTGGTTCCTGCAACCCCTCGAGTGGGGATTGGTTGAACATGTTGCTTTTAGGTTAGTGGGATTGTCCTACTTTCCTCTCCACACCTTCCCCTCCCCCCTTCGGGTTTAAATGATGAATTTCTTTGCTGGTACTACAAGGACTGGATTTACATGTTTTTGGATCGTTGTTATTTAGTTCTTCAGATTATGGATCTGCTCTTTTGGTTTTTGGAGCTTTCACTTGGACTGGGGCTTTATCTGTCTTACGTGTTGATACTCCTATTCAGGAATCTTCAGCCTTGTCACTATGTCTGTATTCGCTATGCAGTCTTCTTACCTAGCCGGTTGCATTTCCACTTTGCAGTGGTTATGCCTATCTAGTCCTACGTTTTTTATTGGTTCTGTTTGTGTATTAGTTCTTCTTCTATTGTTGTTGTGCCTATGAGACTACATTGCTTTTGTTGTGTAGACATAGTCTGTATTTTCTACGACTTTTGTTAGTGGTGCGGGTTCGAAACCCGGAATGGCATGTTAAGAGCTTACCATGTGCATATGCTAAGATTAACCACTTATGTGGTGCTCGCGGACCAGGTTAGGTGCACTAGGGAGAGTTTTACGACTCTGGTCGGTTTCCCTCCTGAACAAATTCAAAAAAAAAAAATCGTAAAGAACATCTATGTGTGACATACTAATAGAATTTAGCTAAATTCGAAATTTATATTAAAAAGGGTTAACGAGAGAACTTCATGGTAGATTCATGTTAAGGTTAAGGAATTATGGTTATTCCTAACATTTACACATATGAATTAGCATAGACACATTTAGGCATGTACATCGATGTATACATGTTAGCATGTTTATAGAAAGTGAAGAAGACAACAACTGTCATCAAATAATAGATTTAACAAAAATATGATGGTTATCATCATTTACCTTGCAAATAATCTCTTTTTTAAAAGAGTAGTTCAAGATAAGTAAGTTTTATGGGGTTTACCTCATTAGCAAAGAGATTGCTTATGGATATTGATCAATCAATCAGATATCGACAAAATTTGAATCGAGCGATGGATGAATAAGCTCAGGGTGAGCTTACACATTTAAAGAAGGTTTTAAAAAATCACTTGATGGAAGTGAAAGGTATGCACTAGAGATCAATAATCTACACGGGAATTAAGCAAGGATTAATTAGACCTATGTGTTTGTGATAAATTCGTATATTTTGAACAAAGTTTTAGTATTTTGGAACTAATAGGATTAACTGGGAATTCAGACGACTGTATTGATCTAAGAGAAACAAAGGAAAGCAGTAACATGTAAAACCAGTACATAGGTGTTTATATGAATATTCAAACCCCAACAAGTATCTCAACGCTTTTTATTTGTCTAATCAAATGTTTAGATGAGATGATAAATCTTTTCTAGACAGGCCTTATGACATGGATACTTGCTAAGTCTCACTATCCCCCAACAAAAGTCTTAATGTTTTTATTTTTAAAATAGAGCATTTAAAAGAAAAAAAAAATTCTTACAGTATTGTTTAAGAATTGATTACACTAAGAAGAGATTGGACTGGGGCGGGTCCATCGAATTTCTCAGTTTTGCTCTTTGAAGTATTTTTTTTACATGTATTTCCTATGTTATAAAGCATTTTTATTCACTTATTTATTTTCAATTTCACTATTATTTTTCAATAAGTCATTTTTATTGAATCATGGGAAGCACAACATTGGACACGCCCCTTAGATTAAAAACTTTCCAAGTGCTCTGTCCAAATAAAAAGGCAACAATTAAAAATAAATACGGTTGCATGAACCAAGCCACCTACACATAAAGTCTGAATAAATTTTAGGAGAGGGTCCATGAATTTACTATTAATGTATACAACCCACAAGCTCCTGGGAAATAACCACAAAAGAAGTACTTACCATATTTAGACCCAAAAGTCCCTATCTATATATTCTTCGTTTTCCCCGTCTATATATTCTATGCTTCTCTTCAGAAACTCCTAAATCTTTCCTTCCTTCCATTTTTGTTGCCGTTACCCAAAGGTATGCGTGCTTGCTCTTCTTCTTTTGTTTTATTTTCGTCTTCGTCGGTAACATTTTGTTTGATGCTATTCTTCTGATTGTTGAGTTTTATTTTCTTGTTAAAATCGTCGATTTCATGATCCCTAGTGTAGAGAATGTTGAAGAAGAAAAAGAGAAAGAACTATAATACATAGAAATCGATCTCCCTAAATTTTGGGCCCTAGGTAACCCTAGGTTTTGTACTACTTTCATGCGTTATCGTGCTTAGTACGGCGATAGGGTAATTCTGTCGATTACAATTTCCAGTAAAGTTGCATGCTTGACAATTATCCAGATTGATTACTGAGAAGCGAAAAAAGTGATTTTTGTTCTCAATGGATCCAATTTGTTGTCTGTAACTTATGTAGTCTATTGAACATAAAAGATCAGTAACGCCTAGAATAACATATGTTAAACCAAGTTTAATGAGTTTATCGTCATTTATTGCATTGAAAAGAGTAAGAGTGAGGGTGTACCTCAAATTTGGTTTCTTAGTGCTAAAATATTGTTAAATTTTGTACAATTTGCAGACAGTTCAACTAATCTGTGATGAACTTAATCCTGCTGTTTAAAAAAGGATAATGAATAGCAGGGCAGACAAAGAATGGAAAGCACTAAGAATTCATCTTGCTATTTTTCTGTATTGTTCCAGTTAAAATCAATTCATTTCAAATCGTAGTCATTCAAGTGTAGTACGTGATGTGCATGTTAAACCTAAGAATTTCGAGCCTGTGAGTTTCAATACCGGTCAATGGAGTTATAAACTGATTCAGCACAACTCTTGACTGGATCTAAACCTTCTTCTTGATATATTCTGCGTCAATCATCAGCCTATGAAAATTTCATTACTCTAATCATGTAATTGTAGTATTTATACTTTCTTTGTAGGGATTCAGTGATATTGTATGGTAGTAAGAACGATATGGGTAGATAGTGTGAAAAGAAACAATTGCATTTTATGATTCTTGTTTATCCAAACATTTAGAGTTATGCAGTACTCGGTCAGTCTTGATTATTGGGAATTTCAGTTTGAATATGAGAATCAGTTAACAAGGGCTGATGTTTATATCACCTACAGGAAATATGAATAATAGATTAGTGTTGAGAATTGTTAAACCATGACAGAAAATATATATCGACTTTTGGTTATAAAAAGTTTAAACACATCTGCTGTCAAAATGCAAGGAATATAAGTTACCATATAAAAGTACTTTATATCATTGTTATCTAAAATCTTAATTAAAATCCTATGATTTTAATTCGGTTTCAGATCGAATCTCAACTGCTTCAATACGCTTTACATTCTGATTTAAACTCGGTTGAGAAAAAAGTTTCAATACAATTCTCTATATATATTCAATATGCTTATTTGAATCTATAGTTCAAATTCTAGTTTTTTCCAACCAAATTAAAATGAAACAAGAGAAACTATTTTTTAAGTCCAGATGTAAAAGTTCAAATATCATAATCAATTTCAAAGTGTGTACAATCCTTTAAAATATGGACTATTTGAATATACAATGGACGATTGAACTCCCACGATCTAAAATTTGAACATCACGATTTACGATATGAATCTCGTTTCGATAACCTTGCTTTATATATTGCCTTTTATTCTGAGTTTACCAGCTTGTCTGGACTGTTGTATGTGCAGCAAGGATGCGCCACATTGAAATGAAGTATGTAGAGGACAAGAGGCGCCGAAAAGAAATATATAAGAAAAGGACCAAAAGTTTGAAGAAGGCAACCTACGAACTTTCACAACTCTGTGATGTTCCAGCCTTAATGATTTGCCTAGGCCAAGAAGGAGATGTCATTACCTGGCCTGAAAGTAAACATGAGATCGATCTAATTGCTGAAAAGTTCAGCAGGTGCACTCTTATTCCAACAAGAAGCCACCGCACTCGCTACAACTATCACAACAAAGAAAGGATGACAGATCTTATTGAAGCAACAAAAATGAACGCAAAAGAACTGCCACCAGAAAAAATAGGCGAGTTAAGACAATCTTTACAGTCAAAACTGAAGGAAATTCGTAAAAGGCGAGAAATTCTTACTCAACAGTCTAATCAAGATCAAGTCAGCAATGATAATATTGTTGCTGAATCAATCACTGAAGTAGAAACAGTGAATGCTTCAGATAACAGCCAAGGTAGTAATCAGCCGTGCAGTGTTGATTTAAACGACCTAGCACCTGGGGAAAACAAGAAAATTGAAGAAAACAATCATAAAGAAAACGGAGTCCCTGCATTGGCTGTAGTAAGCATGGAACCAGATGAGAATGAGCTTGCAAGAAAGAGGCACTATTCGCTGGCAATGGAAGCATATAACTGGCATAAGACTTCGATGAACTACTGGGCATCTCAGTTATCAAAGTATCGTAATTCTGATTCGAGCAATCTGAATCTTTCTTTGAGTCTTGCACCACCTTCTACTGATTCTGCACCATCAGTTACTCATTTGGTGCCACCACTTCCTCTTGCAAGCTTTTTACCATCACCACCCCCTATAAATTTTGTACCATTGCCGCCTCCTACCAACTTTACACCACTGGTTCCCTCTGAAAATAATCGCAATGGAGGCGCTCCAACGCCATTTCTGCATATGTTGATGCCGCATGGAGTACAATCTGAGAACAGCTACCCGGCAAATGGAAATAGTTAATTACAAGCTATAATAGATAGTTCACCCTTATTTTTGAACTTTTTGTACAAGTTAAGAACAAATATTATATACTTTCGCAAGGGTTGAATGCTAAATGAACTTACACCATGGTTTTCCTTATTACAGGCAATATATTTTTCACATGTTGGTCAGTGTCATTGGGTTTGCTGATGAAATATGGTTTGTGGTGTATGAGTAACTTGGTTGATGTTTTTTCTTGTTAAATGTGGTACTTGCGTAGACTGATTCGTGTTTTCTGAAGGCTTCTAATCAATGAATATGAAGATGAGATCGATCTTATTATGGATTTTTCCTGTAGATTTTTTATTATTATTATTATAATACCATTTTTATGTGCGAAATTTTGAATGAACATTCGGAATTGGTCGTGGGATTGGAATAATGTTACGTCTATAAAATTTAATGGAGATACGTAGTATAAATATGAATTATAAAGACGTAACATTGCATATATCAACTTATTATCCTGTATATTATTTTATCTTTGTTAAATGGTATGCTTGATATAAGTTTTCACATGCCTTATAAATTATGCTATCTTCTTAGGCTAAGAAAAGATTGGTCTAGGGCATCAATCCTACTTGATAGCAATTTATTTCAAATCTTCTCAATATGGATTCCGTGTACTTGTGTTTTGAATGAACGTTAAAATCTGCAAATGTTTCAATATATGAAGGGAAACACAAAATAAATAAATAAATAAATAAATAAAAATATATTTTTTGAATGAATATTAAACTTGTTATTTTGTAGTTATTCCACAATTTGACTTCATTTGGCTAAATAGAATACACACTTCTTATTTCAATAGTTTAATATCTTCAACTTATTAATGCATTCATAGTACATACTTTATTTGTCAACATTTTAAAATTTCAACAAGTCTTCTTACACAACCATTTGTTCTTACAATAGGTATTTTCAAAATACTTTAGTTTAAATTCAATAGTGAATAACTGATTTTATTAAGTGAAAATTAGGGAGGCATCCATATTTTCAAAGTTTATTCATTGCGGCTCCCTCCGTAACTTTTCATCTAAAGTGGATCTTTATTTCCTAAAGCAACGTGTTTTTTTTTGTTTTGTTTGTTTTTTTTTTTTTTTTTTTTGTTAATTTTGCGCTACTGTATAATTTTTTTTAAAAAAATTGTAAATATTCATGGAAAAATTCTGCAAAAAAAGTTGCTGAAGTATCAACACTTTTTGTGAATAATTGCAATTATTCACATAGTGCATTGCATATGTTGAAAGAAGAAAGAATAGTTAGAGCAATGTCTGCAATTATTATAAATAATTGCAGTGCAGTGTAAAAATGTATTACTATTTGAGAAAGTTGCAAAAATGTCTACAAATTTTGCAAATAGTTGCATCTTTTGCATCAATTTATTGAGCATGGAATATTTTTCAGTTGTACCCACATTTAATCATTTTTCTGATGATTTTTCTACAATATTTTGATGTTTGAGTAAGTGAAGCTTTAGATTTGAAATTTTTACGTAAATCAGCAAAAATTGCATGAAAATCTGCAATTTTTTTATATGATTGTTGCGATATCTGCAATTTTTCGAAAAATTGCAGGAATTTGCTAAAGCGTGCATATTTTTTATTTTCTTTTTCTTTTTGAATCATTTTTTGTAGTTTTCTTGAAGAATATGATGATGATTATGTATTGAATTAAATATTGAAGTTTAATAATTTTTACGTTGATTTTTTGTTGTTTTTCTTGATAAATTTTGAAAAACAAGGACCTAATTTATAAAGTTTAAGACAAAGTTTTTTTTTTTTTAATATTTTGAAACTTAAACTGGAGCTGGGCAAAAATGTCCCTTTTATTAGTTTACTTAACTTACATTTATTGCTTCGATAAATCTTAAACAACTCGGTGATGGATTTCGAATGGACTCAAGATTTAAATTATGGAAACCCAATTGAAGAGAACAAATTCGAAGAGTGGGGATTTCAAAAAGGATTTTAAACTTCAAAATAAATTACATTTCAAAATAATTTATATTTTCAAAATAATTTATTTTTCAAAATACGCTCTATCTAGAGTGATTCTAGTGACGATTCGATTCACTCTAGGGTATTACTACCATATATCTAATGAGTTTAAATCCCATGAGCTAAGGTTTTTTTATCAAACCAAAGCTCTGATACCAAATATAATGAACCGCCTTTTCGACTGCTTCAAGATTGTAAGTAAACCAACTCAAACCGTTTAAAACGATAAATTGTTATAACTTACGAGGTTTAATCGAAATCAACATGGAATCACAACACAAGATAAAAAATAATATCTCACGACGGAATAATTTTATACAATTATTTATTAGAGTTGTATAAAATTTATACAACGGAAAACATGCATAAATTGAATTATATAAAAATTTACAGGGATTAACAAATCCAAGCCGAAAGCGTCTTCGTGAATCTTTAACTTTGTCATCCACAAATCCTAAGCTGTAGTACTCGGTCTGACCCAAGCGTTTATGAAAAACACAAAAACACTTGAGTCAGGATTAGCTTTATTCATGTAAATCAACTTTAATAAAATACTCAAAATATAATAATTAATCCTAACTTTTATACGTGGTTTCTAGAATTTCAAATTCTAATTCAACTGCCGAATGCAAGCATTCAAAGCCAAAGTATTTGTAACGACCCGAAAATCCCCACCTTTCGAATCGATCGTAAGCCACACAAGTCCGATCCAAAACGGTAAAAATCCACAAACCGCTAACTTTGGGCATACAACGCATCAGACATAAACAAAAGAACATTTCATTGTCCTTGCAACAATTTTACATTAGATTACAAGAATATATCAGAGTACATCGTAAATCATAAATTTACAACACAATATACAGCGGAAACAACATTGCATTCAATGGAAGACTCTCAAATGCTCTGAACACAGCTTTACGCTTCAATCCAGAATCCTGCTTATAATATCTGCAAAACAAACTACATGGTTGCCCATGTGGAAATAATGGGCACCCGAGTTTGCAATGAAAAAAAACCCTGAGTTAGTAATGGGACTGGTATGAGAAACCCTACATTTATACGTAACTAATTTTGAAGTAAGGCATATCATGGGACTACAGGTTTACTCCACATGAATGCCATTGCATAAACAACTACCAAAAATAGACTTATGGACCCTACGATGCATCAAACAATATGAAATTCCTCAAGCTACCTGTTTAGGCTTAATTCCCAAACTTAGATTTTCAAAATCTAATTAACTTTTCAGAAGTTATTTCTTCAGACTTTATTCCCGATTTCTTATACATATCTAGGTTTCGTATCAAATTAGCTTTCACTTCGGGACCTCAAACCAAAACATTTTGAAATTTAAACTCTTAATATCATAGTCAATGCATAACAAAACGTATGCAACCAATTATTGGGAGGTTTCTCCCATCAACAATGCAAAGGGCTCGTACCTTTATTCGCTCGATATATATAGGTGCACCTCCCACTAACGGGGTAGGACTACACCGTGCACCGCCCACTAACGGGGTCGGACCACACCAACTACTGACCATTTAAGGTACCTGGGTCACACCTATACCTTTAGTCGTCAGGGTTACCCGAATCATAAACCATTTCGAAATAATAATAATCACAAGTACTTTCAAACCATAGTACTTCACATTATCGATTCACACATATGATTAGTTTCTGTTAATAATACAACCTTTGAGCTCATACATCTCGAAGAAGGGTGTTATACTAAGAGAGTAAATTCTCCGGCACCGCAGATATACTATCAATAGCAAATAATCGGTTATGTGATGAAACACAATGTTAAACACATAATTCCTTTCCAAATCATTTCGAAAACATCGGGTTTAGTCATCGAAATCCTTTTTATTTTATAAAACATTCCCTATCCAAAATTAGGAATAACACTTACTTCCCCTTATGAAAATCTCATTTCAAAACCATTCATTAAATTAAAATGAACCAAACAACATCGCTAAACATCTGATAGTCAAATCGTGAAATAAACCACAAGGTGTTAGCGTACAAGTATTTCTACCCAACCTCATGCTAAATATAAAAGCATACTTGCTCATAAACTGGTTGAGCACAAACCAAACAATCAATCAATCAATCAACAACAATAAATATCAAAAACATATTCATGCTATGGAGCAAAACTGGTGGTACTCTACATCTAACACTCCTCGTGTTTTGGTAAATTTAATTATCATCTTTCCATTCCAAATCTAATTAAAGATTTATTAAAGCCCAAACTTAGTTTTAATCTTCAAACACTGTTATTCAGTGATTAATTAATCTTGGAAATTAACCCCGTCTTTAACTAGGGTAAAGAATAGATGTTATTTAAAAACATCCTATACGACAAACCCAAAATACAATTTGGTATCAAATACAAGATTTTGAATAGAAATAGTATCGACTCATATTCAATATCAAATTCTGAAATGAACAGACACTGTATGGGGAATAACGATATCTCTATCATCCAAATTACTCAATAATATCCGCATAATCAGAGAATCCAATATTGAAATATCCGAAGACTATTTCCATTCAAAATCCGTCCAATTAATACATTGGAAACATTGGTTACATTTAAACCATTACAGTCCAACATATTATTTTAAAACATTGGATCATTTGTTTACAGAAAACTTCATTTGTTCTTAGTCGAATATCCAATGTCCTTTCGGTTCTTCCCACCCCTCGCCTAATGGAATAATTCCTAGTTAGATCCCACAGGTAGTACTAGAATGTACTTTTAGGAGTAATCGCATATTCCTTTTGGTTCTTTACTCTACTTGTTAACTAGCTCATTAAAATAAATTATCTTTTAACTTTCCAAAATTCGGAATATCTTTTATCTTTCAAAAACTAGGAATATTCAGTCAAAAACCATCTCAAATCCTTTATTATAATTTATCATATCTTATCGCTATTTTTTTATATATGAAAATATTTTCATATGGGCAGCTAGTTGTTTTGGTTTTGTAGATATTTTAAAAAACATGATCCTAGGTTTTTACTATAGCTATACTCTGGATTATTTTGAGTCTTCCGCCATACTAGCAATGAAATGTTCTATTGTATTTGTTATGATGTGTCGTATCCTATAACAATCCCGCTTTGAGAACATATTGAGTGGGCTGACCACCAGCTCAAGGCGGACTCAAAATCAGGTCGTTACAGTTTGCTCTACCACCTGTAACGACTCGAAAATCTCCGCCTTTCGAATCGACCATAAACCACACAGTCGGATCCAAAAGGTCAAAAGTCCTCGGACCGTTATGGGTACAACACATTAGAACAAAACGTAAAAGTACATATCATTGTTATTACAACAATTTTAGATCAGAGTACAAGAATATTAGAGTGCATCGCAAATAAGAAGTTACAGTACAATATATAGTGGAAACATAATTACACGAACTAACATAGCTGAAGATTATTAATTGCTCTGGACATAGCTTTAGCCTCAATCCAAAATCCTGCTCAAAATATCTGCAAAACCTAAACTACTAGCTGCCCGTGTGAAAACATGGGCACCTAGAGTTTAGGTGGGAAACAATGAACTCAGAGTCAGTAATGGGACTGGTGTGAGAATCAAAAATAGTTATTTACTTTATTTTTAAAGTTAGGTAAATCACGAGACCACACCGTATAACACGGAACGAATTTTCTCCACATGAATACCAATCATAAAAACTCACAATGCCTTTTTAAACAATGTAGCTATTATAAGACTCAAGTCCTATCACGCAATGCAAGTGCAAGCCGTAGAAAAGTGTTTTACCTTGCAATAGCCAAATATGCTTGATACGTAAAATTTCTCTTTTACTATTACTAGTGCGTAGTGTGGAAATCAATTTCGAAAATAAATGTATCAATCATAGACGGAACAATACCCCATCCTACTATGTCGCCATATAAGTTTACAACTGAGAATGGAAAGCTCGTATTGGAAGTTGGATTTCCATCATGATGGCTCCTCATTAGAAAGATTGATCACAAAAGTTTGTATTTCCATGGTTAAGTCCATGCTTTGGAAAGCACCATAATACACATCCATACTATATCTAAGACTCAAGTATCACACCACGCGGCTTTAGTCTAGACTCGTAACACCGCTATACTCTATCCCTTTAGGACTCAGGTATCATGCCCCACGTCTTTAGTCCAGGCTTGGAACACCGCTATACCTTATCTCTATTTTTATATTTCAATTACCTTGATTATAGGTCATTTTGGGTTCTAGCGTTGTTTTTATTCAAATTTGATTTGGATTTATCTCAAGATCTAGCCCTTGGATTTCAACATTCTTAGATTCATTTGAAAGTTCTTTTCATTTCGGATCCAACGTTTTTCGTTTCAGGAAGATCCGACAGTTGGATCTCCCGGTACGTCAATTTGAAGTTAATGGTTGAAATTCGCTAACGGTCGATGCATGACACGTCCTATTTAAACCTTTAAATAAATTTCGTCGATTCCCATTTAAATGTAATTTAAAATGTTTATAAACTCGTTTTAAAAACGATTTCCATCTCCAATTCAATTTTAAATTAAAATTGAATATTCCATATTGTTATAATATTAAAATAATAATATTTTGAATTCAAATTCTTTTGACACCCATTATAAAAATAAATAAGATTGATGGAAAAATCCATTCGAGTTATAAACATCATTTATATACCTAACTCGAGTTCACATTTTGAATTTACTATTCAAAATCCAATTTGAATTAAAACAAGTCGTTATTAATCCAAATTTGCTTTAAATCTCTTTCATTGATTTCAATAGTTGTTTGAAATTATATCCATTTCATTTTCAAATCATTTTGGATTTAAAAATCCAGTTTCCATTTTCTCGTCAAATTCCACTTAAATGAATATAAGATTCATTTAAAATTCCAATAAAATGAAGTTAAATAAATTTCCAAATTATACATTCATGGTGTAAATTTTGTTGGAGAATGGAATGTTGATGATGTTTTGATGGCAAAAACCGTGTTTCAATCATTATCATTATTGATTACAAAATATATACTAACACTTTTATCCAGAATATATATATATATATATATATATATATATATATAGGATTTATATGTTGGTAATAGATATTGAAGACTGTGCAGTTAAGAGATTCAATATTTCAAAGGAGAATCAAGACTCATGAGTATCATGATATCAGGAATTCAAGAGTAAAAGACTATTAGAGTAATAGAGTCTAGATATTATGTAAAACTGTGAATAGCACTGAAACTCTATTTTCAAATTATCACTTTGGTTTTCGAATTGATTTCAAACTCCTCTCAAAAAGATTTTAATCATCCAAGGATTTCAACCTTATGATTTCAAATATATACTTCCAAATTTATAAGTTTATATATATATATATATATATATATATGTGTGTGTGTGTGTGTGTGTGTGTTTATAATTATATTATATAGTTTTTATATCACTTATATATATAGTTTTTAATCATATGTTTAAATAATATTTTATTATGTTTTCATACTTGAAACATAATATTTTAACAACTTGTTTTATTTCAAGAATTTCTGGAATACATATATTAGTTTAAATACTTTGAAAAAATGATTAAAAATTGAAAATATAAAGCACATGTCGACATACACATATATACTTGTCGACATATAACAATAAAATTTTATTTAAATTTAAAAGTTGTGTTTTTTCCATTTTAAAACATTTCAGAAATGGTTGCCCTCTTTGGAACACTATATATAGGCCTTAAAATAAAATTTTTGATAGCTAATCATCATCTTCTTCATCCCTTAACCTACGACCATTATTACTCTTAAAGCTTCAAGTTTATACACTTATACTCTACCGATTTCAAGAAAAATTATATCATTCTTCTTCTATTTTCATTCTCTATCAAATACACCCTGTTTGGAAGTGCTACTCAAGAGTTCTAGGGAAATTGTAATCAGAAAGAGTGCGGGTGTGATCCTTGTAGCCCTAAAATCAAGGAAAGGTGGGAGTGTGTTCCTTGTAGCCCGTAAATCAAGGTAAGTGAAAGGTGTTAACCTTGTAGCCCGTGAAATCAAGGGTGTTGCAATTGGATATATGATATTAATAAAACTCTGCACAATACAACGTTGTGTGGGACTGGATGTAGGAGCAATCTGAATCAGTATAAAATCTGTTATGTTCTTTCCTTTTCTACATTTTACTTTTGTTTATATTTGCATTTGTGATTGTTTCTACTATAATATTTATTCTGTGATTAATATAGTAGTTAGAGTAATCGTTAATTGGTTAAGATTTCTATAAATTCTTTAAAACGTTATTCACCCACTCTACTGTTTGTTTAGCCTTAAAATCCTTGATCCTCACCCCTAATAATTAGTATCAGAGCATAGGTTTTCAAAATTTCATCATCTGAATTTTGGAAATATTCAATAGAAAATTTTGAAATGATTTATAACACTAGTTTAAATTCATGCATTGCATCAGTATTAGATGAGTCTGCATTCTATTATGTCGAAAAATCAAGTTATCTACTGAATTGTTGTTCTATAAAGGAAAAGGTGTATTGGATGGGTGTTGAAAATTCAAATCTTGATGGTTTAATGGTGAAAATCAAAAAGGATAAATGGATATTAGATAGTGGTTGTTCAAGACATATGATGAGAAAACCAGAACTACAAAACAATCTAGTATATGAAGATGGAGGAATGGTTAATTTCAGTTATAATTCTAAAGGATATGTGGTTGGAATCTGCAATGTCGGTAATTATGAAACTCCTACTATTTCTGATGTTTTATTAGTTAGTAATTTAAAACATAAATTACTAAAAACAAGTCAACTATAAAACCCCACCCCACACCTCATTGTGCCCAAATTTCGACAAAAATCGAAACTCAAACACATTCAAGCATGGAGTGTGTAAATCAGGTACCAGCAAATAAATGAGAATGAGCATAATCAGAGTACGATAAGAAAACTCACAGTGGAAACAAAATAGGATAGACTAGTATTAACTTAAGTAAATACCTCTTTAAAGTAAGTCACTTTGCCAATACCGAGCATGAGAGAGAACGAGAACCGTAAGCCAAAATTAAGCACCTGTGAAAACCTGACCTTCTCGAAAAAACCTGGGTGGTTGTGATGAGGAGGGGGGTCTGAACAATAAGATTCTGGTGAACAGGAAATGCACAACACAGATTATAATACACAGATGTATCCCGTTTGGTTCAACCTAAGATGTATGCCTACCAAGGTTAGTGATTCTAGCCTAACCTTGTAAATATTTACGCATGACTCTACTACTCCTCCTAAGGTAGTATTCCCAAAATATGATACCAAGACTGAACATTTACGTATATATTTATGAAGCCTTTATACCATAACATGACTGGTTATTTATTAGAGGGTGGACCCCTAATTACGGGGTTTATATATATATATATATATAAACACTTCGCTCATCCTTTATTATTTTAAGCCTCACTATTAATGATAGATAGGGTGTATTATCCCCGACCGCTTAAGATCTTAAGCAGACCTGTTGGTCACTCAATATTCCTCGATGGTTTTATTTAACGTTAACATAAACCAGAGGGCACTAGCTACAGTCCCTCCTAGTTAAGGCTTCTGTCATTCGCGCATATACCCTTGCCCCGCGAAAGGTGAGAGATGGTATCTTATCACTCGCTATACCATCTAGCTGACCTTATTGGATAATCTCCTTAGTCACTTACTACTTCTCGTAGGATAGGTAGCCAAATCTGATATTTTTAAGTTTCCAGGCAACCCCACACATGCCGTTTAAGACCCCTAAACCAAAAGACCTACTCCTAGGTGGACTCCTCGACCCAAGCCACTTAAGATCCAAGGAAAAGGACTATACGCGAAGATTATTCAGTTCATACCCAATTAGCATTTAATACCTCTTCTTATGAGAATGAAGTGGGCTGCATTATTGAGTTATACCCGTTTAGTTTCACTTCACTGAAATACTATACATACACGATTAATAATCATCACAGGTTTCTATAGTTAATAATGTTTCAAATCATTAACCTACTAAGCCCAACTCTAACTTTTTAAATATAAGTTCTATATTAACTAATGTAAATAAGGAAAGTTATATCCTCCTTACCCTATGATATTTATTTGATTATTTCTCTAATTGGACTTAGTACATAAACAACAATCAATACCCATATCCCCTTTTTATTTCATTTATTTCTGTTCACATATCTTTTGCCCTTTTATAACCATAAAAGTTATATATCCCAAGGCAACACTAAATCTTTTATTTCCTTTTATTTCCATTGATTATAATTAATGTCATTTATGAGCCTAACAACCATAATTTTCTTAGGACATTAACTCACAATGGATATCTTTATCTTATCAGTCTCGAAATGTCTATTTTTTGTACCCCAACAAACATTACTATTTATTTAATTATTTATTATCTGTTATGCATATATATATATATATATATATATATATATATATATATGTGTGTGTGTGTGTATGTGTGTGTATGTGTGTGTGCACTAGACCTCTCACATTAAGCTGACCACTTGTGGATGCTGGATTTACCGGTCGGTTCCGGGCAGACTTCTACCACAAGTCGAACTTAACTTCGTGTCCTATTGTAGTTGTGAATTAAATTGCTTAATTGGGATTTACAACACTTATCCTAGTAAATCCTAGGAATCTTAACCATTTGACTTAATATCCTTATTTAGTTTACTTTACCCAAATCAACATTGTTTACAATGGTTATTTATTCCGTTGTGGTTTTATTTATAGCAACCAATCATATTAATTGCAACAATGGTCACCACAAATATATTAATTAAATATGGATTACATATTTAATTCGATAATTGAATAATATTCAAATATTCAAACATCCAATATAATGTATATTTCATCGTTTACATAGGTTCAGACGAATAATTTGTACATATTTATATTCATATTTTTGCGCGGTCAATGTAGTTATCTTCCTTTATTATTATTTATTGTTAATTTTAATATTTTGGTTTAATTAATAATCAAACATTCCTTTTTGCATTCAATCTTGCCAAAATATTCCAAATCTTACAAAAAGATCGTTAGCTATAATTATTGAAAATTATGCCTGATTAATGGAATAGACATATTTCAAAACCAAATAAATATATATTTACAATCTTTTTGTCATATCTCTTGTGAATTCAAAATAATGTCTTTTTGTTCAAAAAGCGGAAGATGGCATATTTACAACAACTAAATTAAAACCTCAACAACATTGAACACAAATAGATGTGAGTCTTTTAAATTACAATCACGTAACGCATAAATTTACACTGGGACTAGAGATTTGGAATGAAACTACATCTACACAGTGTAATTGGGTCTGATTTTGAAATCTTTAGTGTTTTACAACAAACTACAATATATTATCCAACATAGTTGTAGGCAATGTGTGTAAACAATTTAAGTAAACCTATAATTAATATTGTTCCTAACCACATTTCACAATATCCAAGTTTTGACAATATTTATTAGCAGACCTGATAGGTATCAATTCAAACTTAATAATATTATGAACATATCTGATGATAATGGGAATACATTTTGAGATCTAATTCAAACGAGGTAAATAGGCTATTATAATTTTGTATGTAAATTTCCCCCTCACCTGAACGCATCCAAACCTGAATAACATTTTAGACCTACAATTCCCAAATTACTGTAAGTCTACAACTAATCTAAAAGGGGACACATTCAGATCTATAGACATGCAAGAAAATAGGAAAAGAGAGGAGAATCTAATGTAAAATAGCTTAGCTGTCGATTTTCACCATTTTCCATTGAACCAGATAATCCCTTTCAAATCTACGCGATTTATATTTGACGGATTATATATGAATATATTTTTAATTAAGAAATTTGATTGAAAGAGAAAGGAAAATAGCAGAGCTTCACTGCTGCCTATAGATTTGTGTGAAAGAGAATGAGGCCTTACTCCATTATGTATAGGCGTGGAATTGGCCATGAATAGTTAGATTTATTTTAATTTATATCCGTCCATCCATTTGATAATATAACATAAATTTAACCCTTTAACCTTATCCATCACTTGGCATTCTGGTGCCCAATAGGTCAACCGCTAGGGTGGTTAAATATGGTATAATATATATAAATATTCTGATTTATTTATTTTTCGTCTGTTATCATATTTCATCCGTAACTTTGTCATACGGACTCCATTTGTGGAACTCCAAACATGAAAGTTGACCAGAATTCTGAGACGAACGCATCGTTTAAAGTTTCATGGTTAAATTCCATTATTTGCAGAAATTCCTATCTTTTATGAAATTCTAATAATTAATACCTATTGTCAAAATTCTGGGTTGTTACATTCTTTCCTTCTTAAAAGGAATTTCGTCCCGAAATTCTGACACATATTATTCTATCCTACACAACCAATTTGTGTACATCCACTTCGCTACCATGTGTATATGTGCACGTTGTACATAATGCAATTTAACCATAAAATATGCATGCAAGATGATTCTAAATCGGGCCCCCCAAAATGTATTCATAAAATTTTAAACCGCTTTTGAAAACATGATGCAAAACATCCAAAATATTCTGGCAGTTCTATATGAATGCATATTTTGAGAACTATTTTTAATCCATAACCTTCATACAATTATGAATACAAGTGTAAAGCAACCAATTTTGCACCCCAACCCTACCATCCAAAATGTCACGAAATCTAAGAGCTTCCTATTTTATTTCTCCTAAACATGAAGAAAAGGAAATCAAAGCGACAAATTTTAACATTTCCTCTGCTTACAAATATTCCATTTCCCGCCCTATAGTGAAATTCTTGCCTCAGTTACCCAAAATACTCAAAAAAAATCCATGTGTAGACTGCAACTTGGTAGAAGATGAAGATTACCTCTATCTTTTATTTCTATTTTGAAACATTTAGACATCATTTTTCTATGCTGTACTTGATGATGTTATAGACTTATTTCTATTTGCTGAGACTTTTTATGTGCTAAGTTGTATCCTGTAACTGTGCCACTCTGATGTTGTGATGTTGATGACATTTATAATTTCCGCTACTATGATTTAATGTGTTATGTTGTTATCTGAAATCTGCTGCTGTTAAAAGTATGTTATATTGCAATGATTATCCTGGCTTTCGTGTCACAGAAGTTTGTGGTCATCACAGTTATCTTGCATGAGCGGAGGTGTGGGCTGTTACAGTGGTATTAGAGTCAATAATCAGCCGGAATTGTGGCTTCTATGTGGACCATGGCACCTGGGTGAGGTGTTTGTGAGCCAACGAGGACGTTAGGCTCTGTAGGAGGGGAGAATGTAACACCCCTATGTCCCACATCGTGGAAGCCTGTGTGAAGTGGATACTTATATAGTAGAGTCCATCAATTACTAACACTGAGGCCTTTTGAGGAAAAAACCCCACACCTATACGGTGGCTAAGTTGGGGACAATATCTTGCATGAACGGAGGTGCGGGCTGTTACAGTTAAGAACAAGCTATAAAACGTAAACGAGTTAATTAATAACTAGAGTGCATCATTGATAAGATATGGAAAAAACGTTTCCAAGGCTAAATAGCCTTTTTCTTGTTGGCGTTAACGTTTTTATTGTATCGTTGGTCCTACTGCACTACTAAATGCGCACACAAACCATCCGTACAACTTCCTTACGCTGTTCATTTGACCAAAAGTCGAAACTTTTCATAAAAATAAATCCCCGCTTTAAAACTTCTTATGATTATTTTGAAAATTTCTTTTCAATACCGTTTCACTTTCCATATGAGATTCGTACGAAAAATCAAAATTTCAATAACATGCGCTTTGTGCCACTCAAATCATCCATTTTAATGTAAAAAAGATGTTTAAATATGCACAATTTGTTATATCCAAATATTGTGTTTTCGCGCGAACCGAAATGAAAGAAAGCGAATCAGTAAAATATTAGAAAGAATGATAAAGGTTTTTATTTAGACAACGTTTTTCTATAAGTTTCAAAAATGTATTTTGCGGAAATTTAAACGATTCAAGTCATATGTTGGAGAAAAAGAAAATTAGTCACGCAAAAACACGAAAACTGAAATCACACACAAAATACCAAAAATAAATTTTAGCTTTAACATGAAACTACTATTTATTTATATACCCGTGACGTAGAACCGATCATTTACTAAATTTTATCCTACGCCGAATTCTATTCTTTCTAGCCCTAAGACAAGTGCTATTTTTAAAAAAAGATTTCAATCAAATAAATATGCGTGAATGACACAAACATTTTCAAACATAAAAATTTCATGAACTAAAGTCGTGCGATTTACAACACTAGCAGTTACGAATACTACAACAACAAAAATAAAGAAAATGCTGGGAAGGGAAACACACGATACAAGATACAACATGCACTAACAACGACTATCCGTTATAGGCTGGTCAGGCATTGAGGCTGGAACCCGATCCATTACCACGCTCGCGTCAGGAGCGTGGTATGGCAGAGATGAAACCAATCTTACATGTTTGTCGGCGCTGCTCCTCGCGAACCTCTCGGAGCTTGGTTTGGATGTTGCGGAGGGCGATGTGCTCTGGGCTTTCCTGACCAAGCTGCTGGGGCTGCTGAGTTGGAGCGGGCGGTGCGGGGACAAGAGCATCAGGCAGCTGAATGCCCCTCTTTCGAAGAGCGGCGTGACTAATGGTGATCGGTGCCTTCTTCGTCGTTGTCTCCCTATAATGTCTCACCTGGCGATGTCGGAAGACACGGATGAGGAGGTGACTATAAGGAAAATAGCTCCGTGGGGGTGCCGATGGAGGGCTCATGAAGATGAATCATAAGCATGTGCGCCAATTGACGGCTATACCGCTAAGAAAAACATAAGTAGCACGGCGAACAGAAGGATAAATCTACTCCAAACTTCTCATCTTCGAGATGATGTTGCGTTGTATGATGCGCACAACTACTTCGGCGATGGGTCGCAGATTGGCGGTGGTCCAGGCTCTGGGGGCTTCAAGGAGGATACGTTGAAGGATCTGAGGGTCCTCCATCTCGATGGCATCAAGCTCGCCTTCGACTGCCGAGATGCCCAAAATTTGAGCTAGGTTGTCGTCAGTAAACTCGACGCGGGTGCCCATGACCTCAGATCAGATGACACAAGACTCTTCATCGATGTCGACATCCATCTAGGCATCAAATAGACAGACGCTGCGTAGATACAGGTTGCGTTCAAATGTATCAAAGCACACGATCGGTGCTAGGCCTGCAGGGATAAAAAGCTCTAACAAACCAAAAGCAGCAAAATCGACAAACTTCACCGGTCGACCAAAATGAATATCATAATTGGTTGCGGCTAAGTAGCGCTTAATCTTATCCTCATCGCGGTCTAACCATAAGAATTCCTGAAGTGTGAGACCGGGATGCTGAGTGGGGACATTGCGAGGGGGTGCCATGGAGGAATCGATGAATCGACAAAGGAAATTGCAAAATCGAAGTATAATCGGGTAGAGATTTGCACGAGAAGGATTTTGATGGTAATTAGGGATGAAACAGAGCGTAGGTTGCTCAGATTGGAGCTTGGGAATGGAGGAGATTTGGGTTTGGTGAAAAATGGGGTTTAGGGAAGGAGGAATCGGCTGGAACGATATAATATATATATATATATATCGTTTCAGCCGAATCGGGTCGGATTCGAGCCACGTAGTCGACCTATCCGTGAAGGGAGGTCGACTACTACCCCCTTAAAGGGCGTAGTATTAACCTTGGCCCAACGGCCTGTATATATTATATAAAAATAAAAATAAAACTCTTATAATGCCGAAAACAACTTCCGACCAAAAACGAATTCTCGTATCGACTTCCACCACTCGTCGAGTTGAGAAATTTGTTTTTTCAATGCCTTTTCTCTGCCTCCAAAAGGTTGTGAGCACCAAACGAACGAACTTAAAACGGGAAATCAGCTAGAAATCCGAAATAAAATTTAAAATGGATTTCCCCCTTACCAGCCGACATAAAACTAAACGATTCCAAACTAGATACCCCAAAAATTTGGATGAAGGATTTTTTTTCTTATCCTTTTCGAAAGAAAGTATAAATTTATTCTAAAAATGGAATTTATTATGAACTAACAATTTCGTATTTATAAACCAAATTATTATTTATGATTATTATTCCAGTTTATATTATAAACTAGAAAACCTTTTCGTGTTCAAAAATGTTGGAGCTTTTAAAATCTTAAGGATCATATATATATATATATATATATATATATATATGTATATATATATATATAGGTAGAGGAATACTAAAAATCACAAGGAACGGATATTTATAATTCTTAAGTTTAGTGGCGTATTCCTTGTCATTTCTAGTTCCTTCCTTCCTACCAATCAGATTATATTTTTTAAAATTACACAATAGCCCTAATAATTTTGAAACACGAATAAATTAAAATTAAAAAAGACACATCTTTATAAAACTAGGCCTTGATGAAACCATTTTCCAAACTTTCAGAACTCATTTTTATTTTTTCAAATAGTTCTAAAAATAAATTTCTTCGAATACAAGGCCAAGAACTCAATAGAAAATATTCAATAAAGGTTGATTTGGAAATTTAATGAAGTAACAAATGGATATACCTCGTGATTATATTCTGAAATGGATACAATATACTAACATGAACTTTCCCCGTTTTGGATTGAGAAATAGCCTTAACCCGAACTACCAACAAAACCAAAAACCAGAAATCGCGACTATCTCAGTTGTAGCTTGATTTTTATTATATTATTTTCTAGTCTCCAAACTCGAATCATCAGAATCCAGCATATGTCATCCAAATGCTCTTCAAAATGGAATTGCCAACATACTGTGGAGTAAAACAGAATTGGCCAGAAACCCTAATTCAACATGTTTCAACTCTTGGTCGCTTAAAGCCCATTTTAAATAATAGGCCCGACAACTTATTCATCGTCGAAATAAATTAAAGTCGAGTAAGAAAGATGAAGAAAACAGAAAAGAAAATCGAATTACATTCTCTCACGAGTCCTAATTTAACTAATTCCTTTGACCGTTTAACCCACGCTCTGATACCAAATGTAACACACCACACCTCTTTGTGCTCAAATTTCGAAAAAATCCAAACTCGAGCACATCCAACCATGGAGTTTGTACATCTGGTACCTGCAAATAAATGAGCATGAGCATAATCAGAGTACGATAAGATAACCCACAGCGGAACAAAATAGGATAGACTAGTATTAACTCAAGTAACTACATTTTTAAAGTAAGTCACTTTGTCAATACCAAGCATGAGAGAGAATGAGAATCGAAAGCCAAACTTAAATACTTGTGAGAACCCGGCCTTCTCTAGAAATCCTAGGTGGTTGTAATGTGGAGGGGGGTCAGAATAATAATGTAACGTCCCAAATTTTGTCGGTTCGTATTTGAATATTTAAAACAGTTTAAATATTGAATTCGAAATATAACTGGATTTATATGTTAATTAAAACGAAGTTGAACGTATAAAAATATATATTAAATATAATCGAGCCCGTAATATCGCGGCAGTTCGTAAATTAATGTCCTGAACTTCAACTAAGTGTACCGGACTCGTTTTGAATCAGATTTCTTCGAAACAAGAAGTGTTGAAATATGTTGAACTGTATCTTTCCAACAGAAGTGGAAAATGGAGACTTCGTCGTACAGATTGCAAGATATGTCCAAATCAAATATTCGAAAAGTCGCTGTAAAATCGTTTATCGACTGAAATGGATATTTGATTATAACTTGATATCGGTTGCAAATCTGGACAAGGTTCATTTGAGGCGCAACGATAATTTAATTTTTAGAATTTTACTGTAATTTTTAATTAATTAAATATACAACTTTTTATTTGGAATATTGTGCACCCTGTATCGATATTTCGGGATTTCACAATATAAGTCAAACTACCGGTATTATTATATTTTTGTGACCGTAACACCTCGTTGGACACGAGCGTGTTCTTACTTCTGTCCGCAGTGGCTCGGATAAAAATGAATGAACCATACTTAGATGTCCTGAAAACCATGCTGGCCACGCAAGATGTACTGATCAAAACATAGATCACTTTTTAAAGGCGCTAGGTATCCTTTCTCATAGTAAGCCTAATGACATTCCCTAGCATGTTTTTATATTATCTTTTGTTGGTATCTTATATTGGGAATCAGCTCACGCATGTGATGGTATGGCTTCATGTGAAGCTACCCTATGTTCTTAGCAGCATATCTACATACCCTAAACTATATTATAGCTTCCCTGTTACTTACTTCATCGCCAAGGATTTAAAAAGACAATAAAAACCATCCCTTCGTGATTAAGAAAAACCTATGCTACACAAGAGAACACGCAGGCTACATGAGTTGTTAAATCAAACTGAAGACTAAACAGTTAAGTTTTCAAACCATATGAAATATACATCCATACGTTGTACCATTCCTACCCGCATCTCTTCTTTATAAGAACACCACATTGTCCATGTTTACAAAAGCAAAACTCCATTTCATTTAAAAGGCTCAGATCCGCAAGCTTTGAGGAACAAAATAAATCCAATTAAAAACCGAAAAGCTACCTACATGCATTTTATCACGTAGGTGTGCACTGTAGTTGATGTGAGAATTCATGGAACCACGTTCGTGCCAAGCCTAAGGAAGGCTATCCTATTGGTTCAGAAACTCATGCTATTTAGAAAAACCATACCCCTATAGCTTAACAACTAAGCTTTCTTCTACACATATATATATACCACCGCAAAGCCATTGATGTCCTCGGCAAGATCCAGTTAACCGAAAGCTTCAATTCGAATAAATTAAAAGCCAATCCAAGCTTTCCGGCAAGTGAGGATTAAGGTTCCTTGAAGTTGGAAGGATAGAGGAGGGGCTACTGTATTGGCATATGGGGATGCAACGCGCAACTGTGAGGGGGTCTTGTTCCATGGAAGTGGGAAGGTAAAGGATCCAAGGTGGGAGCAAGTTTAGCAGGAGGGAGGCGTTGTTGCTTTAATGTTTTGAAGTGGATGAATTTGCGGAATCATGTGAATGCATGGAAACATGAAGGTGGTGGGATCGGTTGTTGAAAACCTATAGTGTTAGTTGCGGAGTAGTGAATAAAAAGGGGGGGGGACACATGAAGCCTGTAGGGGAAAAGAGGGACGTTGAGCAAACAACACAAAGGAAAGCGTGTGCCTGCATGGAACCGGAGTAAGCTTGAAGTAGGGACTGTTGGCGTGGGTGTAGGAGGAGATCGCATGCATGGTACAAAGGGAAATACGCATGAAGTTATTCATGCTTGTGCAGGTGAACGGGTAGTGCATGTCAGTGCTGGGGTTCAGAGTGTGTATGCTTGGCGTAGGTGCGTAGAGAGGGTGATGAGCGAGATATTGGTATGGTTTGTTTTGAATTCATAAGAGAAACGATGGGCTTGAGTTTGGCAAAGTACTGCATGGAGAAGTTTGAAGTAGAAGGAAGCATGTGAAGTCAAAGAGGAAGGATTCACTGATGTTGCCAACGTTGGGTGTATGGTGAACTAAGATAACGATACAGCTTTTGATTTTATATTCGCCATTTGTTGTCATCCATGCACCGCTGAGCTGGCATTTCCACCCAACACGTACGTGTGGTTGATTAAGGAAATGGTGAAGAAACATGGAACATGGGCCGAAATGAATTGTGAAGCCCAGTCAAAAAGAAATTAAATGAGAAAAGAGGAGTATAATAATAACGACAACAAATGACGTTGTTTAGTATACCAGGATGGAGAATGGTGCGTTACTGAGGAAGCGCAGATGTGTGACCATGGAAGGGACGTCGTGAATAAGCAGATGTATGCGACGGTGCAAATACTGGAGAGCGGAAGAGAAGAGAGTAGAGGATCAGTTTTGAAATTGGGCCAACGGGGGACAATTGAATTTCAAACCGTTGGTCGCGATAGGATTCTATGATCTTAGGCTACACGGTGGAACCAGTCTGGAGTGAGCTGGAGCTTGTTTGAATTTTAAGCAGAATTCAAGCGCCGGGTATAATCAACTGACGCAAATCGTTATTTAACGGTTAACGCGCCAAGGTGAGTAAAATCACTAACTCTGATCTATTTTAAAATATTTTAATTATATTTTAATGTTGTTTGAATGATGTGTGATGGTCGATTAGGTAGATTGTAATTAATTTGGTTGAATATTATATACCGTTACATATGTACACATCATCGATTGGACACTGATTCCACCGATTAGAATACCCCCTAGTATAGAGTTAGTGTAAATTGTGTTGACTGACATCTGTGGATGCGGAAATCGGTTGGAGGAGTCCGACCGGATTCCTTGATAATTATATGTACTGTTTGTTTTGTATGAACCCGAATTATATTTAAAACCCCATGTGAATATTGATGTTGAACGGAAAATTCAACATCTGTTTCGATAAATCAATAAACGATATCAATTTAGAAAGTGATAATAGTCGACCGTAAAACCATCGTTTTGTTAAAGAGTTGATTGGCCGTCAGGCAAATCAACGAGGTTAATTATAAAAATTTTATTTTTATAATTAAAAAGAAGATTTAAATTTATAATAGAAGTTCTATTATAAACCAGTATTTTAGAGTTCGTTTTTATAAAATAAATAAAAACGATTTGTTGATATTTAAATAAGTTTATAAAGCAGAAATTATCCGACGATTAAATATTTGGATAATTATATTTAAGATAATCAATTTTAGAAATATTATATTAATCTAATGAGAAGTAATTAAGATCAGTTAACGAATTTACTGATGAAATGAAGTTGATTTAATCAACTATTATTGGGAAAATGATTATTAGATTAATTGGCCTTTAATTAATCTAATGAAAATAGTTTAGAAATAAATGAGATTTAATTACCTTTTAATTTAAGAAGTTATCAACAGAACTGTGGAATAGAGAAAGCGAAAAGTTAATGTGGATAATCGTAAAACAACCGAGTTCAAAATAAAGATGTGGTATTATAAAACCATATTCCAAAATAAAACAAGGAAATACGATTTGATGTATATTATAAGTAATAAGGAGTTTAGAGTTACGAATGTATATCTGTTCTAAGATAAGAACGTTGTCGATCAAGGTCTGAGAGGTAAATAGAATACCCCAACTTGAATGGCTTCACTATTATCGAGGAACGATAACAGTTGTAACGGAAAGAGATGTCAAGATGTGTATAAAAGGAATACGGCAGCGTATTGCCAGTCTTAGAATTATAGCGATAAAATAACGCTGTTGACAAGATAAGTGTGACTGTTATGTCAAGATTAGTTATAACAAAGAATATTACAGCGTATGACAAGTTGAACTATAGCAATAAAATAATGCTGTTGATAAGGTAAGTGTGACTGTAATTAGTTATAAGGAGAATATTACAGCGTATGACAAGTTTAGAACTATAGCGACAAATTAACTGCTGTTGATTTGACTTAAGCACGACTTTTATATATAGCAGCACTTCCTAGGAAATGTAACAGTTTGATTTGAAATCCACTTATTCTAGAGTAATAAGTAACGACGTTTGTTCAAAGAAATATAAGAAAGAGTTTAGAAAAAGAATTGGGGAATCGTATTAGAAACTGATGACAGCATTTCGATGTTCGAAATGTGATTAGAATTAAACCGTTAGGATTTGTAACTAGAATTCGACGACGTCGAATGTATTAAAAGTAAACTATTTTTAGGGATTATAATCTGATAGAATAATTAACATTTAGTTTAAACAACTAAATGTTAATAGGATAGGAGTCAGTATTTAGTTATAAACTTGATATCGATTAGATAAGAAGTTGACTTAGAGAAAGAGTTTATAAAGTGGAATAGGAGTGAAAAAGTATGAAAGAGATTTCGGTAAACAAGATAAGGGAGATTATTATGTGAATAAAGAGTTATATGATCAAGGTGTTCAGATTTCTATAATAAGGGATGGTATTCACATTTCAAAATGAATAATGTTTTAAAAGTAAACGTGGGACCGATTAAAAGGTTAAAATGAAATTGGAAATATTTTCCAATATAATTAGGGTAGTTTATCCAAGTATAGAAATAAAGATTGTGAAAAATGGATCGAACGTTGATAACGTATATTTTCTGGAACGTGAGAAAATAAGAACTGGAAATGTTTTCCAAGAAGTGTAAAAAGGCTAAAATGGGTTTTGAGGAATATCTGGTAAGGTATGGGAACTCGAATAATAAAACAAATGTTAAATAAAAGTGTCCGTGGTTGTGTGATGTTAGTTATACATTATAATGGATGTTGTTTTAACTCCGATAGTTAAATAACCGACTATCGAAGTGTTTTGACCATCGTTGTCAATACGGAGAGACCGGTTGGGTTATTACCCGAAAACCACTCCGTATAGGCATAATCGTTGCGTATTAGATATGCTGAAGATAATTGAAGACGGAGTTAAATGCAAGGATCGTCCAGTTATAGAATGGTGTGTTTTTGTTTGTCCAGTCCCAGGACAACTTGTATGGACGAGTGTCTGACAGAGTATTTCCACCGGTCATGTCGTTGATTTTACGAATATACCAAGTTGGTGGGGAGAAGATAACTTCTCTTTATTCTACACCCAGTGTGCATTTGTGTAGTCAATGTGTGATTACGGATTTGACGATGTGACATTCAAAGTGAATGGTGATCAGATGTTCTGAAGATAGGCGTAGCCTCTAGCCTCACAACCGAGAATGACAGAAGTTGGGCTAGGCAGCATGGCTAGTTGGGTCATCCCCAAGCAGGGTGTATTGTCACCGATCTAGAGAAAATTCATATTTATACTTCTTTTCGATTCTGTATCTTCGGATTGACGGTTGGATGGCCTACAACCGTGGTGGCAATATATTCACGACACTCAAGCTAAATGAGTGAGCGGTCATGTGTGGCCGGGTTGCAAGACGTTCTTGTTGAACCCTGAGTGTATCCCCTCTAGAATACACTATTCAGAAGGTGCTCCCATACATTGTCTGTTGAAATCCAATCTCCAATAAGTTCCCTGCGGTTTATGATTTTATACTATATATATGTGGAACGTGAGATGTAAGCGTTCTGCTACTTGTATAATTATTTGTTTAGACGTTATCATAATATCACTAGTTTTGATATCAAAGAAATTTTGGGTTATAGTAAGGTTTTTCAAAGTTAAACAGCATGGTTGGAATTTACTCACACCAATCCCATGACTGACCCAGAGTTTATTTTGTTTGTTTTCCCTAAACTCTTGGGTGCCCAAATTTGTACGGGCAGTCAAGTGTTTCAGGCTTTTACAGATATATCTGGAGGAGCTCTAAGCAGGAAGCTTCACCACAAGTTATGTAGAAATTATTTCCACTGTGATGTATATGAGTTATACTCTGATAATGGTATGTATATCCAGATTTGTATTTCAAGATTATGTTATATAATACAATTTTATTATTCCGCTGTGAGTATCGTGTTTACTCTGATTCTGTTCAGTGATGCTCTTCTTCTTCTTCTATTCTATTAGTTCTATCTTTTCTATCTCACCCTCTAAATTCTTCTATTATTGTTCCGGTATTTTCGATGCTCGAGAAATTGATAGTGTATTTATGTTGATTTTCCGGGTTGAAAATCCCGGCCATTACAAATAAGATTCTGGTAAATAGGAAATGCACAACACAGATTATAATACACAGATGTATCCCGTTTGGTTCAACCCAAGATGTATGCCTACCAAAGTTAGTGATTCTAGCCTAACCTTGTAAATATTTACGCACGACTATACTACTCCTCCCAAGGTATTATTCCTAAAATACGATACCGAGATAGAACGTTTACGTATATATTTGTGAAGCCTTCATACTAGAACATGGCTGGTTATTTTATCGAGGTGGACCCCTAATTACGGAGTTTCAATATATCTATATATATATATATAAATTCGTTCGCTCATCCTTTATTACTTAACGCCTCACTATTAATGATAGATAGGGTGGATTATCCTTGATCATTTAAGACCCTAGGCGAACCTGTTGGTCACTCAATATTCCTCGATGGTTTTATTCAACGTTAACATAAACTAGAGGGTACTAGCTACGGTCTCTACTTATTTGTAACTCAATTTAAAATTATCCATATTTACGTCCTACATGACACATGAATAATGTCAAATGCCTACACTCTGTTTACTCATTCAATTTGTCTATGTTTACATGTGTTCGCCCATTCAGAGTATTCAAACACATTTAGATTGCCTACATTTACATCCGGTCCTATTCTAACCAATCAAAATATTCAAATACATACCCTATACTTAACTATCATATATCTTTTCTTACCCACTCATTTGTTGTAAATTAGTATTAAATTTTCTTTATGTCAGTGATATGCTATAAATTAATGTACAACTTCTTACATGGTGCATATTCTCTACGGTATAACACGTTATTCATTTTAAACAAACAAAAAGCATAATTTAAGCGACAAAATAATGAAAATAATACATAGTGAGCTTCACCTTCTAAATAATAAATTCATTTCGTTATGGTTATAAACTTTTGAGTGACCTAAAGAGATACTTGAGGAAGTTTAGAGTGACCCACCTATCTATTTAATATTGTGCAAAATACAAATAATTAAAAAGTAATGAAAATAATGCAGAGGAAATCTTGTCTATGATATACTATTCGAGATTTTGAGTGACCTAAAGTGATAATTTAGGCAGTTTAGATTAACCCTCCTATCTTTTTAAAATTGTGCAAAAAATAATGAAGTAAAAAAAAGTAATTCCAAAGATATGCATAATAATATTTGTTGACAATAATTAGTTAGCTCAGTTAAAGCATAAATGATTTAGGTTTAATCACCTCACACCTGTTTTCGTTTCCCCTCGGAGGAAGTTATAAAGTCATCAATACTTGCTTTATTGAGTAATGTCTATGACATGTTCGCTAAAGTTGTCTTTAGCAGACCATTCTGCATAAGAATTACCAAGCAGCACTTATTACATGTAAAGGAATCGGTAAATTTCAGGTGTAAAAATACTACCTAAATATAACAAAAGGAAAATTCAAAGTTTGCAGTCAGAAAATAAGCATTAACATACACGTAAGTCATTGAAGCTTATGGATGTGGAAGCTCTTAACTTGTATAAATTAGCACCATAATTGTTAGCCTGCTTTGTTACCAGGCTGCCCAAAGCCAGGGACGATTATAAACTTACATTGATTGGCAATCACTTAGATGGAGTAATAGAAGGTTGGAAAACTTGAATTGTACATGCAAATGTCACCGGGTCGGATCCCTCCTTCCGGATTGGATTGGATCGGATTGGATCGGATCGGAGTTCCGAATCGGATCGGAGTTCCGAATCGGATCGGACCCCCCCTTCGGGATCGGATTGGATCAGATCGGAGTGCCTCTTTATTCGACCCGCCCATCGCCTGATGCTCCATACCGTGACCTATTTTATAGCCTGCAAAAGCGGAGGTATCATCTCCATTTCTCCCTACGTTCTCCACTCCCTCATAACCAACTCCAAAGTCTTCCTGATGCTGCCACATAGACCTCTAACCGCTCACAAATTCCAGTCTATAAATACATCACAATGCAGCAAATTAAAGGAACTTTTAGCCTTATGGAAGCCCTATGTATTTCGGCCATGGCTGCCAACAATTGAGAACCGCCTTCTATTCAATAAAATTAATGAATTGGTAGAGAATTATTCATTGTATTTGGGTGATTGAGAGATTATATTCATTGTAATTGTAATTTCTGGTTGAATTGAGAAAATATGAAGTGGACGTGGGCTCGTTAACACCGAACCACTATAAATCTCGTGTGTTGATTGATTTTCCTTCTTTTAGTTTATGATTCCACATTATTCTCTGTAAAACATAACCAATTAGGTGTTAAGACCATTTTTTGGTCTAACATTTTGGTGCCTTCACCGAGAAATGAAGATTCTCATATTTTCAGATTATTTATCTACTATTTGGATCACCAAGTCCGAAGAGACAATCCGTATTCTCATCACTTTTGAAATTTCTAATGAGTTTCACAAGTTTGTGTACTACGGCTCCAAGAAGAGTTTGGAACCACCAAACTTCACAAAGAGATGAAACTTATCGGAGAATTCTGGTTGGTGGCAATCGGTTCGAAGTGTCTCAAATCGATAAAGTTAGTGGAAAGTTGAACATGCAACGTCTCTAATGGTAGTGGGTCGGATATATCGGATCGGGTCGAACTTGACCCGACCCCACATAGCCAAACCTCGGCTCAAAACCAAAATTTGATTCGACCCGGGTGGCACCCTAACCGACCAGCTGATGATGCTCCGATCCGGCTCAGAAGAACTAATCCAATCTGACCCGATGTGAAGACGTCTCTCAACCGCAATTTGAAGGCATGATCCGATCCGACCCAAAACAGCTGTTTTTGGGGAAAAAAAAATACATTTTTCTGATCATTTCAGAAATGGCTCCATCTTCCAAAATCGAATGAATCGGGTGGTACCCATTTGTTTGGCCCCGGACCACCACTGGCGCTGCGCCCGGACCCGTTGACGGCTCACCTTCGGCTCAGGACTGGCTTGCCTTCATCTCGGAACTGGCTCGCCTTCGGCTCGGAATTGGCTCGCCTTCGGCTCGGAACTGGCTCGCCTTCAGCTCGACATATGTTTTAGCCAACAACAGTCATCAAATCTTGTCATTGAAGACTAAATGGATAGTCATAGAATATCACAACAAAATGACAATGATTGGGATTCCTCCAGAAGTCATGACCTCTATTTAACGATGTTATTCAATGTGAGGAGTTGTTGAACAAATTCGACATGATAATAGTGGTAGTGTATGGGAGAAAGATTGTTTCTTGGTAATATCCTCTCTCACGGTCTCAATGGTGTATAGACTTCACCAATGCAACTGATGTTGTTCTTAAACGAGTAGTGACCACCTGGTTGACATGAATTAAACTTGTTTAACCAACAGAATCTTGAATGACATTGATATGGGACAGTCCGACCACTATTCCAAAGATGACTCGGATGATCTCAGCAATGATGGTTCTTAATGACAAATTATCAGAAAGCAACTAAGGATCCTAACACTACAAAGATACATTTCACCTGTGTGACATGATAAATGACAAATGTCCTTCGGTTCGATTCTTGAAGAACTTATCAAACCTTTGCAATACCTATCTGCTATCAACCGCATCGATGACGATCTATTTCCACTGGATAAGGGATAAATCATTATACTTTGGTGCACAAAGTTAGGCGCCAGTTGTGCCCCTGCAGGCCATGATGGGACCTATGGATCCTCACTCAGATAATAGTAAATTGAATGCTCATCAACAACTATGCAATTAGACCTAGCAGAATTAGGAGCTTACATCGCATCTTGGTTCCTGTTGTTAAAATTCCCAACCGAAGCTGGAGTGGGAATGGTCCGTGGTGACAAATTACTGAAAGAGCCTACTATTTGGCTGAATCGAAGATGCTACATGATGGAGATGGCGTGGAACCTAAGAATGCTTCTTCTCCTACATAGGAGGGATCGACATAAAAAGTTAAGGAAGCACTGCGGAAGGAGTCTCCCGATTACCTGTTCCAAGACATAGATCCCAGAGAGGATGAAAATTCGGGATGTAAATGGGCGACAATTAGTGAGGCAACTATGGATATTCTGATTGATAATGAGGACATGGGAAAGGTCTTGAAAATCAGATCTCATTTGGACCATCTCCGGACGAGGAACCGACAGATTCCTACGATCCAATCTGGACACGTTTGCATGGACCCACGCTGACATGCATGGGATCTCGCCGTCGATTATGGGTCATGCACTGAACATAAACCCGAAGTATCCCCATACTAAGAAAAAGAGGCGTATGTTGGGCTTGAGAGGTCGACTTCCCTGAGAGAAGAAATAGAGAAGCTGAGAGATAGTGTATTCATCAGAGACGATGCATATCACGACTTGATATCTAACCATGTACTTGTTAAGGAGGTTAATGTGAAGAACGGGAATGCATTGATTTTTAAGATCTGAAAAAGGCTTTCCCAAGAGACAACTTCCCATTACCTAGAATTGATGAGCTAGTGGATTCGACGACTGGGAATGAACTGCTCTCTTTTATGATGCATATTCAGGTTACAACCAGAATCCTATGCTTGTGCCTGATTAAGAACGTACCGACTTTATCACAAACCCTGGACAATACTACTACAAGGTAATGCCTTTCGAACTGAAAAATGCCAGAGCAACGTACCAACGCTTGGTGAATTGTATGTTCCACAACTAAATTGGAAAATCCATGGTAGTTTATGTAGATGATATGCTTGTGGACTCCAAGCGATTGACAGACCATGTTTTAGATTTGGCAGAGATGTTCAGTATCTCATGACACTACAGAATGAAGCTAAACATTTTGAAATGCACATTTGGCATTGCGCCAAGGAAATATCATGGCTTCATAGTTAGCTCACATAGAATCAAAATCAGTCCTGACCAGATTGCTGCAATCAGGAACATTCGTAAGCCACAGAGAATTAAAAATGCTCAAAGCTTGGCAGGGAAGGTGGCAATACTGAGTAGATTCATTTCCAGAGCTACCAATAATTGCATCCATGGACCACGAATTGTATTGAAGCCTTTCAGAACCTGCTGAACCATTTAAGAGAGACCCCCATAAAGAACTTCCTGCAGCAGGGAATGTTTTTGGCAAGGAGAAATGAAATTCGTGCCACCATTTGTTATGCCCCAAGATATGACATGCAAGGCAACATTTCTTATTTCCGTTGGAAGGTTGTCCCGAGATAGACATCAACAAGTCTCATTGCTGATTCACCGCCCTGAATGATCAGACAAAAGCGCAAAGTTTCTATAAGCATGGATTCATTATTCTCTTACCGATTACCTTCCTAGCGCCAATGTGATGATGTACTACCATTAATGGTACAAACACAACTCCCTGACCCTCAATCCTTGCCCTTGGCATCAGGCCAAGAAGGCGATTCAAGGGAGATGCAATCTTGCCACTCGCTTACAGTATCTTCCTAATTGCTTTTGCCGCTCCAAGTCCCCAATTAAGGTCTGTTCATTCTTAGGACCGTTGTCACTTGACGATTTGAAGAGACGTTCATCATCAGCTAAAGATTTTGGCAGCCATCCCCTGGTAGAGACAAGGCAAGGCAAAATGGACCCGCAAAGAGTATGCAATTTCATTTTCACGCAGAATGATATTCATTCCTTTAACATGAATATTCTTTTACCATGACTCTTATATTTGCACATTTTATGAGTTATTGATATAATTAACTCATATGAATTAATATGTGGATGGTGTAGGTACCTACGATTTTATACCGATCAGACTTCTAACACCCGCATATAGAGTTATAGAGCAATAACATAACGAGCCTGACTGAACTACTCGTTTAATAAGACATGCCCTCCGCCTAAGAGAAGTTGTATAGCTCAAGTTGGATCCGAGATGACAATTCACTTCTTGGCTCACACATGGCAGAACTCAAGATATTTGTGCATTGACTTTTGCATTTCAGACTCGGAAACCAATTCCAGATTGACATAGTTCGACCATCTACATGACTCGAAACTATGTTGGACGCCGTTAGATTACATGAATCCAAATAAAGAGGCAGCACTTCCCCTTGATATGCTTAATTTCAATCACGTAATTTACTTTCACTTGCTTCCTGAGTTATTAACATGACTAACTCATGCGATATGAATGATGCAGGTATGTAAGTTCGGTGCCGACCACTCCTCCAATAGATTGATCGGAGGAACGCAAAGCCTTAGCAAATGTGATCCGACTGTATTCCCAACTAACTCTAATCCTCAGAGCTTAGATAGAATTATAGACTAAGGACAAGTGTGATTGGCACGCCAAGATTAAAAACCACTCGATCTGTGACTCTAACTCTTATGATTCGAGAGATAGTATAAAGGATGGGAAGATGACGTCCACAACTCTAACTGTCATGATTCGAGAGAGAGTATTAGGGATGGGAAGACGACGTCCACCACTCTAACTCTCATGATTCGAGAGAGAGTATAAAGGATGTAAAGATGACATCCTCAGGGCGTGATGGAAAACCAAGATTAAAGACCGTCTTGACCACACTCTAACCTGGGCAAACGACAGGAGAGTATAAAGGCACTAGGAGCAAGTGCCAGAGAAAAAGGGATTCTACCCCACTGATGGATTGGGGGAAAGATTGAAAGCCGAGTCTGCACTTCCCACAGAAGGATTGGGAGAAATCTAATGTCGAGCCTAAACACTCCTAAACAAGCCCTGGCCAGGCACTTTATTCAAGATTGATTTGGGGCATACACATACACATCACACCCCCATGTTGCATATTACTTAGTTTAGTAATAATTTTTTATTCGAGAAATTATTGTTTGTAGGGGTGCTAGGTTGAAAACCTTGTTTGATTTGTGATGTGATTTATTGTTTATTACTTATATTATTAATGTATCGACTACAAGTATATTTGATTGAAATATATAACAAACTTGCAAACATACGACATTGCAGGAATACTACTTCATTTACAGAAGGCAAGTGTGTGCAAGATAACAGGACAAGGACGCGAAAGCCGCACTCACAACACCAGTAAAGGGTTGACGCCGATGCCTGAAGATAAAATTTCCGCATGACTTAAGGATGGAACCAACAGGAGGCCTTAGGAGCAGGATGTTCAAAAATGTATCACACGACCTGGGGCGACGACCGAAAGGAGGCCTTGGGGGTGATACTTAAGTGCAACGATGAGTACCACCTTGCAAGTACACTAAATGGGAAATGCAATGACTCGAGCACTTGGATGATTCAATCACTTAAGCTTTGAAAGAAAAGTGTCTTTTTCATGCATACATGTTTAAATTTGAAAGGTATGTGATCCAATCACCTGTCTTTTGCTATTACCACCAGACAGGGGCATAACTATTGAAAGTGTTTACAAATGGCATAACTTATTTGCCTATGTCTAACTTATTCTATGATCCTGCTAGGCTATTTGAGAACCACGAAGTGGATGCAGTGTGAACATCCATTTGATAGTCCCGACTGACCTTTCGATTGGAAGGCCCCGGACAAGGGGGACACACTATTACTTTGATTTCTAGCTTGCGAGGTAGCGGATTGCTTGATACTCTGACTAAAGGGTTAAGGGGAAGAGAGATAGAACCTTCTTCCATGCTGAGCATGTTGGAGCAGAAGGCGCTAGAAACGAAGGATGTTAGGATATTTTCTCTCGTGGTGAACCCACAACATATCAAACTAGATATGAGACGGAAGGTACCCTTGTTGAATTGAGAACCCAGATGTCTTGGTAAGATGAACTTCTCTCGAGGCAATAGAAAATGATAGATAACTTCTTTACTCAGATAGATGGAAGGCCAAGCAACTACGACTTACTGGCCGGAGCAACCGGCGTGGGAATTCAAGCATTTGTGATGATCTTGGCTCAAACACTCCCTGCTTCGTGGTTCATATTGCATGAGACTCTAGGACAAGTTGGCAACGACAATCAACCACCCCTAGACATGTGAAGCTTGCAACTTCTGACCGTAACATTTTGGATGAAATGGCGGCAATGCAAGAGCTACTGGAAACATAAGCGGAGTCTAACCAACCTCTGCTACAATGTCACTCTTTATCAAAATGAATTAAGTTTTGTGAAGCATTATAGGTAAATAGAAACATTACAAGACATATATAAAATAACAGTGGAATTTAAAATTTTATTAAACAGAAAACATCATGGTCCCAAAAATTAGTTACATTATAAGTCTAAAATACCGTCTGAAATACAGAAAACCCATTACATCAACTTAAAACTTTTGTCTTGTACTAAAATCATCAGAGTACAGTAATAAAAGAAGCATAGTTCCCCATAAATATAGCCATATCAGAGAAGACAGGAAATCAAAGCGGTACATCTAAGCAGCTCCTAGCAGAATGAAAGAGAGAATCCAAATCAAGCCTGAGTATTCCAACCCTAAGAACTTGGGGTGGGGGAAACAGAAGAGAGAGAAGAGGAACAAAATGGGTCAGACATAAAGTCTGGCGAGTCCAGTTACTTTTAGCATATAAATAAGTAAAAGCATCATGATAGGCATATAAACTGGATAGGAGAGACAACAGTATCATAAGACAGATATAACATACTGAGCAGGATATACATGACGGAATATATTGCGCTTCTCAAGTACTTTTCTCTGCACCAATACTAGCATAACAAGAACAAGATGATCCCAACTAGAACAAAATGGTAGACTTAGGTGTGCTTCTAGCAATAGGTTTTACCCTAACAAGAATAACAGTTAGCCCAATAGGAATGGCATGTGTTACCCCTTACAAGAATAACATGCTCCCAATAAGAATAACTAGATGCACCCTAACTACTACCCTCAATCGATCGGCTCCCTATCTTGTAGATACCTTATGCTAGCCACATGGTGGGATGTATCACTTCCTAAAGTGGCAGCACGTTATTTTCAAGATGTGCACAACCATATCTACTGATGTCACAACGTCTTATCTTCTCGAGCAAGTGGATTGATGCATGCACATGACTCTGATGGAACGCGCCGTCAACACCCTCACCCAAGTGACCTCTTATAATTAGTTCAGTAAGTGTGCCCTGACCCCGACCTAGTTCAGAGTACTCGTTTGATACCAATATGTGTTATTGACTAAAATGGATCCCACACAACGAAAGATACAAGCTTCCCTCCTAGGCTTGCATTCCCACTACTAGGATTTTAACAGGTTATACCTAACAGTTTAACAAGGTTGCATAACCCCCACATGTAAAACAGGTTAAGTTTGTCGGGTATATATATAGCCCTCCCCCAAGGGTTTAACAAGATTAACTTAACCCCCACTGATTCAAGAAAGTTCACTTAACCCTTAATCAATTTAACAAGTTCATGTACCCTCCCACATATTTAAACAGGTTAAGTATTACAGGTTAACAAGTTATCCATTTATGGCTTATTAATGGACTAAACCTCTCACATTAAGTTTACTACTTTATCAGGCAGTTCCGGGAAGACTTCTACCACAAGTCAGACTTAACCTCGTGTCTTAGCACCGTTACATGTACATTTATGCACTTGACCCCTCACATTGGATTAACTACTTGTGGATGCCGAATTTGCCAGGCTATTCCGGGCAGACTTCTACCACAAGTGTAATCTAACCTCGTGTCTAAGTGTAGTTACAATTTCTAATTAATGTAAATCTTGGCGTGTTCATTATTAACCAATTTTCATGTTTATCCAAGATTATGCCCCAAATCCCAGTTTGATTCCTAATACAAGTTATGTCCAAATTAAAGTTTTAGATCAAGGTATAAATTATTCCCAAATCTCAATCATGTTCTAATATTAGTTATGCCCCAAATTAACATTCCCCATAGTTCCCAATTTTTTGCGCTTGAATATTTCAGCGATAGGCCTAGGGTCGAAGGTGGCCTAGCTATAAAAATAAAAGGGAAGGAGAGAGAAGAGAACCAGAGTAAGCGTAATAACAAAACGGGCATAATATGTCAACAATATGCAAACCAACTGAATAGGCATATGGTGACAGAAATAGGCATAACGGCAGAATGGACATATGATTACAAACTTAGTCATGATAACAGAATAGGCATATCAGGAATAGGCATACGAGAACTAATCAGTAGATTAGGTGAACAAGTAACAGCAGATCTGATTATTTATGATTCAAGTTATTAATAGACACTAATTTAGATCCAACTTATGAACATGTTAGGATTACTTTTTACGTTTTTACATCTAAAAAATAACATAGACTCAATGTGAGTGGATCTAAAGAATAGGGAAGTGATTGTTGATGTCGTAGCAGAGATCCTTGAATCCATATAACTTGTTATTGGAGAAGAATAAGCTATTTAAATATAAGTTGGGGCAGCACCTCGTTGTCTCCATTATTTTTGGTACATAAAACAATGAGAATGAGGTCCTATTTATAGCCCAAGATCAATGAATCTTGCTCAGAAACGCGTCCAGGTGCACAGAAATGGATCTTCCTAGATCTGATTGTGGTCGACCTCGGGGTCGACATAGGGATCGACCCTTAACGAGCCGATTTCCCCCTTATCATGCTGTTTGATTTTGAATTTTGAATTTGTTTTGTTTATATTTAAATGGCTTATATGTATATAAACTTCAAACCTTAGTATCTTCTTCATACAATGTCCGTTTTACGCTAACTCGGAGTCTATCTTAAGTTGAATTCCGAGACGAACTCAATGGCGAAGTCCTTTTTTACTTAATTCCTAATATTAAATTTAGTATTCTTTAGTTTATCATTATAGTTTTTTTTAAATTACGTGGTGTTACATTCTCCCCTACTTAAAGGATTTCATCCCCAAAATCTCTAAGCTAAGAAGAATGTATATCCTAACATCATCATCCTTCTACTCATCCACCAATTACAGACATCCATTGTCCTTAAAGATTTCTAATGCTTATATGAGCACATGCAAAGGTGTGTATATGTCCCTATACAAATGCGAAAGATCAGGCGGTCCAACGATTCGGTCGACCTCCTTAATGTAATGTACGTTAGTGTAATGAATCCAACATGTATGCATATAACCCTACTAGAACATGTAAGTTCTATATTTGTTCACAATCATTCATCCAAATGCAACATCCATATGATGATACACCCACTTTCATCCATTAAAAGAAAAAAATATGCACACGTATCCATATGCGGTATGAGAGTGATTAAGCCAATTTAGTGCCTAACGTGCGTATATGCATCCACTAGAAAACACTTGCTTCCACTTGCATCCATCAAACACAACATGCTTCAAACACATGTTTACATCCATGGGTTTTCAACCTAAAGGTCGAAGATTCGATCGATAGGATATACTTAAACGATAGAAATAAGTACAAATAAAAGCTTTGGAAAAAGAAGTTAATAACATACCTTTGAAAAGAAAAGGGTACGAAGCGTGAATCTTGTCTCCAGTCTCCCAAGTTGCATTCTCAGGGTCTTCTCCCCCATTGAACTTTCATCAATTTGACCTCTCGGTTGCGTAGCTTCTTAACCTCTGATCCAAGAATACAGGTTTCATCTAACTATCGCCTCCCGTTCCACCTCTACTTCCTCAAGTATACTCGGCTCAACAACTTCTACGGTATCACGTAAGCACTTCCGTAAATGAGAAACATGGAAAACATCGTGAACACCGGACAGTCTCTCTAGTAGCTTTAATCTATAGGCCATTTGGACAATCATTTCTATTATGGGAAACAAACCTACAAATCTTGGTGCAAATTTCCCGATAGATCCAAAACGAGCCATATTCCTCAAAGGTGATACCTTGATGAAAACCATGTCTCCTACTTCAAACTCAATATCAGTCCTTCTCTTGTCTACGTAGGACGTTTTCCTGTCCCGAGCTGTCTTCATGTACCTTCGAAAAAGAACAATCTTCTCTGAAGTTTCTCTTATCATCTCAGGTCAAAGTAGAAGCCTCTCTGTAAACTCCCACCAACAAGTCGGTGATCTACAAGGTCGTCCGTACAATGCTTCGAAGGGTGCCATGCCAATGGTAGCTTGATAACTATTGTCGTAGGCGAACTCTACCAAAGGAAGATGCTCTTCCCAAGTCCCTCTGAAGTCCAGGATACACAATCTTAAAAGATCCTCAAGAACTCTATTCACCCTCTCCATCTGTCCATCAGTTTGCGCGTGGTAAGAGGTGTTCAAACACAACTGTGTATCTAATGCCTCTTGTAAGCTCCTCCAAAACTCATTGGTGAAAATGGGGTCACGATCACTCACAATACTACAAGGTATTCCATGTAGATGGACTATCTCAGGAAGATAAACTGCTTCCAACCATGTTGCCATCCTCTTACTCTTTCCAGGAATGAAATGAGCGCTCTTAGTAAGCCTGTCAACTACAACCAAAACACTGGTGTTGCCTTTCCTCGATCTAGGAAAACCATCAATGAAATCCATAGAGATGCTCTCCCATTTCCACTACAGGACTTCCAAAGGATGAAGTAAACCTCCGGGCTTCCTTTTCTCATCCTTGACTTGCTGGCAGATCAAACATCAAGAAATGAACTTCACTACATCTTTCTTCATCCTAGCCCAAAAGAAAACCCTCTTCATGTCTCTATGCATCTTTTCACTGATTAGATGGATAGTCATCCTAGAGTGATGGGATTTCTCAAGGATTTTCTTCAACAAACCCCCAACCCTTGGAACACAAAGCCTTATATCTCATCGCAACATCCCCTATCATCTGTGGAATATCTACTGAGGTGACTAGAAGACTCCCCTCTACTGAGCCTATCAAACAGGTCTGCTATCTGTGGGCCCTCTCACTGCGAAGTTCCTATATGATCCAATAGAGTAGGTCACACCCGTAATGATACCAATAAAACAGGTGTGAACTCAGTAGGGGGTCTAAAATCAAAAGTGGATATAAACTCCAAGCTCTACCTCTTTATGAATAGAGTACTCAAGGTCATCCTTTGCCTACTCAATGCATCTGCCACTACATTACCTTTGCCTGGGGTATAAGCTATCTCAAAGTCATAAGACGCTAGGAACTCCATCCATCTTTGTTGCCTTAAATTGAGATTCTTCTACGAGAAAAAGTACTTGAGAGATTTATGATCGGTGTACAACCCGAACTTCCCTCCAAGTAGATAATGGCACCATGTCTTAAGTGTGAATACTATGACAGCTAAATCTAAGTCATGGTTAGGGTATTTCTTCTCATGAACTCTTAACTTTCTACCTCCATAACATACTACCCTTCCCTCTTGCATCAGAACCACACCTAGCCCTGTACCACATGCACCAGTGTATACTGTGAACACCTTGTTCCCATCAGGCAAAGTCAAGATTGGGGTTATTGTAAGAACCCTCTTCAATCATTGGAAATCTTCCTCACAATTTATACCCTATGAAAATGTCAGATTCTTCTTCGTCTGGTGAGTGGGGTTGATATCTTTGCGAAGTTGTAACACGCCGTAATTCTGTTAATATTAATATTCACAAATTAAATAATAACTAATCTCAGACGTGAGAATTGTGGGAAATGGGTTGCGCCATTGTGTTCCTCTCGGAATTCTGGTTGAAATAGAGTCCGAGTTTGCGTGATTTGGACTTCGTATGAAGGAGATATGGCCATCGGAAGTTTCAGAAAATTCAAAACAGATTTCAGAAAATTAAAAATTCAAAATTCGAAGTCAAACAGGCTAGGCGGGAAATTTTTGCCCAGCACCCAGGTCGACTGGGGAGTCGACTGGGCAGTCGACACCCCAGGGACCAGGTCGACTGCGCAGTCGACCTGGGTGTCGACCTGGTCCAGTGGGCTAGGGTTTGTCTGAGCCTAATCTTGAGCTGCTGATGTGTCTTTAGGGCTGAGTTGGCAAATTAAACGGTTCAGGTTAGTTCTGAGTTGATCTGATGGCCTAAATAAATCCTAATCTCTATATATACCTAGGTAGTCTCTCACTCTAAATCACATGAAAAATAGAATAGCCGCCGTCATGCCATCGCCATGGAACTCAGTGTAGCCGCCGCCGACTAAGAAGGAAGAAAGCTAATCAAAACACTAATTCTACTCAACTCTAAGCAAATCAAGACTCTCTTTCTTTTCTAATTGTGAGTATGATGATTTTAATAAGATTATTAGCAAACTAATTAGATTAAGTTGTGATATGGATCATAAGAAAATGATGTGAATTGTCATATATGTTGTTGTAAATCTTATGCTATCATGTATGTTGTAAATCCTATGTTATGTAATGATGATATCATATATATGTTGTAAATCCTATGTTATGTAATGATGATATCATATATATGTTGTAATTTTCTATGCTATGTTGCGATGCTACAAAGTCATGATGTTATTATCTATGTTATAGTTAGGTTATGCTTGATCAAATCATGATATTGATTATATATATTTGGGCTATGATGATTCACATGATAAATCACATGTACCTATGCCAGTTTAGATTTATTAGTATGTATAATCTCACATATTGTATGACATCTATTTAGATCTAGAATTATGACATCTATTTAGATCAAGAATTATGCTATGACATGTGTGAGTTCTATGTGTTAGGTGCTAGTTCACACCATCATTATGTTGCATAAACCACATATGCAAGTTTATACATGAATTTGGATTATAATCATATTATGTAAGTTGTGACATTTAACCAAACAAGTTGACACCTTTAGATCCATGACATGTGTAGTTTTATGCAAATTTCACCCCTATTATGATTAGATCTATTTTATTTGTCTATATGTTGTGATAATTTATCTTTGTGCTATGAGTTAGACTATTCGAGTCTAACGTATATTTTGCGTTGAATAAGCGAACGTATAGCGTAGGGGTAATATTAAGGATTTATTATAAAGAAATTGGGGTGCAATTGATATGATTTTGCATACCATAAGTGGATGGCCATAATTGAGTCAATTATGGACATCAATAAAATTGGAATTAATTGATGATTTGAATAGGGATATATTTAAAACTGGGGTAAAAGATTATAAGTGTTAATCAATGCTTAGGACACGAGGTTGGACTCGTTTGTGACGTAAAACTGCCCGGACCCACCCGACAAATCCAGTAGTCACAAATGCCATCCCAATGTGAGAGGTCCTAGGCCTAAATTAAAGCATAACAGTTGTAAAGACACGAGGTTAGACTCTTTTATGGTTTAAGACTGCCCGGACCCGCCCGCCAAATCCAGCTGCCATAAATGCCAGTCTAATGTGAGAGGTCATTATAAGGTTATGGCCTTAATGAATTAAGAAATACTTAACCAAATAAACATGTGAGGTGGGACATGGGGGTTAAGTAGGTGCCTTGGGTGGCATGAGGAATCTAGTGGGTGCCTTTAGTGGTATTTGAAATACGATTAGTAAGACTTAACCAAACACACATGTAAATGAACATGACTAAGAAGAGGGTTAAGTGGGATATACTAGTGGGGACAAGCTTAGGTGGATAGCTTGTGGGGGCCCATTTCAACCAATAACCCAAACGTATCTTTGTGGGCTCGACCCAAGTCGAGGACGGGACACGCATACTGGGTTTGACTATAAGAGGCCAAACGGGTTAGCGGTGGCAACGCAAGTCCAACGGGTTTCATATGCCTGTGTGGACCCGGGCTGGTAGGTAAGACGTTGTTGCATCATGTAGGTATAAGCCGTGCATCCTCAAGTTGTATCGGGTTGCCACTTTAGGGGAGTGATACACCCCACTGTGGGGCCAGCACGGGTATCTATGAGTAGGGAGCCGATCGCAAGTGGGTAGTGGGGGTACACCTAGTGGAGATAGGGGCAGGCAGCACCTATGTAGTCAGCTAGGGGTACACAAAGCTATTTATAGAATTTCTAAGTTCGGCGCGTGGGATCAACCTTTAGGGTGACTGGTGTGGTGCAGTGTAGTAATTATTCGTTAGTATTAGGTGTGCCTTTAACGTTATCTTAATCTTCTCTTCCTTACCCAATAGTTCATAGGCATTTCCTTGTTTTCCAGCTTATGCCTTAGTCTAGTTATTTTGGTAATAGTATTGTTAGAATTATCATACTCGCCAGACTTTATGTCTGACCCCCTCTATTTCTATCCTTTTCCCCCCTCCAGGTCCTTAGGGTGGGCCCAGCTCTAGCGGAGTTTGATTGGATTGCTTTATCTCTCTTTGGAAAGCTTGGACCGCTGAAGTAAATCCAGCTTGTTATCTTCTTTAATGGCTATTTATGTAATGGGGTTATGTATTTTGTTTTTTCAAGATGGATATTGTACTTGACTCTGATTTATGGTTTTATGATGTAACAAACATGTTTAATTTCCGCTGCAATGAAATAAAGTTTTAGATTTCCACTTACTACTTATTATCTGTCTTGTTGTAATTTTTCTGTTCTATATTCACTTAAAACCTCCACGGAAGTTAATGCATTCCCTTTGTGAGTGACATTAATGGACATGGGGTGTTACACGTGGTATCAGAGCTTAAGGTTACCAGAACAGATAATTTTTTTAGAAAAACTATTTTTCTAAAGTATTTTCAAAAACATGTCTTGATGAGTTATTTTAAGAGGAAAGTTTTTATGAAAAACATAATCCCCAATAGCCATATATCTTTATCTTTCGAATTCTCCATTTTGAATCTTTCCTTTTTCGTTTCAGCATGGCTGAAGATCTTAACCTTCCGGATGGTGTAACGATACCAGGATGGTATAGGAGGTTATTAGAGGCTAGGGTCGCTGCAGGTCCAGCCAATGTTCCTCCACCACCAGTTGCACCAGCTCCTCCTCCTCCCCCTCCTCGCGCTGAAACTTTTGCAAAGACATGCAAGGAATTTAAGGCTATGGGTGGAAAACCTTTTCAAGGGTCAGAAACGTTTGTGGAAGCTAGAGATTGGCTTAAGGAGGTGGAAGAATTGCTAGAAATCTTTGAAGTAGGAGAAGGGAGGAAAGTCATATTAGCAGCTTGGTTAATGAAGGGAGAGGCCTCGTTTTGGTGGGAGGTCACTAATGGGGAGCGTCCTGTTGATTCTTGGGCGGATTTCAGATGTAGGTTTGAGGCAAAGTTTCTCTCAAGGGCCAAAGAGAATCTATACATGGAAAGGTTCTTGACATTGAAGCAAGGAAGCTCATCAGTGAAAGAATATGTCAACAAATTTAATCAGTTAGCAAGGTTTGGCTTGGACTTAGTGAACACGCCGGAGAAGAAGGCTCTGAGGTTCGTTAATGGTTTGAATGAGCCATTGCAGGGGTTGGCTATGACCCACATCCCTATGGGGGCCACCTTTGAGAAGCTAGTAGACATGGCACTCATGCACGAGGAGAAAGGCGCTAATGCTAATAAGGCACCCGAGAAGAAAGGGGATCAGAAGAAACCACAACAGCAAAACAAGAAGGGTGGTAAAGACAATAATGGCAAAGGAAAGAAAAGATGCTTTAACTGTGGGACACCAGGCCATCTCAGCAAGGATTGCAGGAAGAAAAAGAAGACTGACTGTTTTCACTGTGGTGAAGCGGGACATCTAGTGAAGGACTGCCCAAAGAAGGGGCAGAGGGCAGGGTCTACCTCGGGAGGACAGGTGCAGGCTCTTATGGCACCAGGGCAGGCAAGGGGACAAGTTCAGGCTCTCGCGGTCCCACCGCTGCAAGAACGAGGTAGAACCATTTCTGTTGAAAGCTTAGTTTTTCTGTTTGATCATCCTGTCCGTACCTCATTCGATTCGGGCGCATCGCATTCGTTTATCTCTACATCATTAGTTGAATCACTGCACTTAAACACCAGTTTAGTGGAGGATCCCTTAGTTGTTTCGAATCCAACTGGGGGCTCAGCTTATTTGTCCATGATGTGTTTGGATTTGAAAATTTCTATACTTAGCGTTGAGTTTAGATGTGATGCTTATGTTTTGGGCTTCACTGTCTATGGGCTAATTTTAGGAATGGATTGGTTATCCAGAAATGGGGCCGTTCTTGATTGTGAAAGGAGAGTAGTTAGGCTCATGACTCGCCTTGGTAACGCTCTCAAAATCTTTTGTAATCCCATAAATTCCGTTATGCTAAGTTATTTAGAATCGCTTGACGCGTCTGTAGAGAATCTACGATCTGTTAGGGTGGTCCGAAAATACTCGGATGTGTTTGAGGAGGTGAAGGGCTTGCCTCCGAAGCGGGAGATAGATTTTCGAATATTTCTTGTGGATAATGCAAAACCAGTATCTTTGCCAGTATGCCACATGGCTCCTCGTGAAAGGAGGGAACTCAATAAGCAAGTGAAGGAGTTGCTTGAGAGGGGGTTCATAAGACGAAGTATATCGGAGTGGGGTGCTCCAGTAGTATTTGCCACGAAGGCGGATGGGTCCCTTAGACTTTGTGTGGACTATAGAGAACTTAATAAGCTTACTAAGAAGAACAGACACCCACTGCCGAGGATTGATGATCTCTTCGATCAGTTAGTTGGCGCCTCAGTGTTTTCGCAGTTGGACTTAGCCACTGGATTCCATCAGTTGAGAGTGGCTGAGGATAGCATTGACAAAACTGCCTTTAGGACTCCGGACGGTTTCTATGAATGGCTATTGATGCCCTTCGGTTTGACAAACACCCCCGCATACTTTGTTGATCTGATGAGTAGGGTGTTTAGGGAGTACCTTAATAAATTCGTAGTGGTCTTTGTAGACGACATCTTGATCTTTTCTAAGAATGAAGAAGAGCATGCCCTACATCTTAGGGAAGTGTTGGAGACTCTACTTGCACATAATCTTAAAGCTAAATTTACTAAGTATCACTTCTGGAGAGAGGAAGTGCGATTCTTAGGGCACGTGGTTTCCAAAGAAGGGATAGCTGTGGATCCCACGAAGGTGGTGGCCATCCAAGATTGGAAGGTCCCTAAAAATGCTACCGAAGTGAGAAGTTTCTTGGGGTTGGCTGGCTACTATAGGAAGTTTATCAAAGACTTCGCAAAGATATCAGCTCCATTAACATGTTTGACGAAGAAGAACCTAGTTTTCACATGGGACGTAGATTGTGATAATGCGTTCCAACGTTTGAAGAGAGCTTTGACTTCTGCCCCAGTCTTAGTATTGCCAGATGGGAGTAAGCCATTTACCGTTTATACTGACGCTTGTGGGACAGGACTAGGCGCAGTCCTAGTGCAAGAGGGAAGGGTGATAGCCTATGGTGGAAGGCAGTTGAGAGTGCATGAAAGAAATTACCTTACACATGACCTAGAGTTGGCCGCTATTGTTTTCGCGCTTAAGTCTTGGCATCATTATCTTCTTGGCGAGAAATTCGAATTATTCACTGATCACAAATCGTTAAAATACTTATTCTCTCAGAAGGACTTGAACTTAAGGCAGCAAAGGTGGATGGAGTTCTTAGCATCCTACGACTTCGAGATATCATATACCCCTGGCAAGGGTAACGTAGTGGCCGATGCCTTAAGTAGAAAAAGATTATCCTTATGTCCTTTGTTTGTTGAGCGGCGAAGTTTAGAGTTCATTTCTACGTTTGACTTTACACCTTCCGTTGACTTTGTACCCGGTTTGCTAGCATCCTTAGAGGTTAGACCTACGCTTTTGGGACGGATTGGTGAGGCACAGCGAGACGACCCACAGTTGGTTGAGTTAGTAGAAAATCTCAAAAGAGGGGAGTCATCAAGCCATCTCCGTAGGTATACCCTAGACGATAAGGGTTGGTTACGTAGGGATAATAGACTTTGTGTACCTCGAGACGAAGGTTTGTGAAAGACTATTCTTGATGATGCACATCGTTCGAGGATGACTATTCATCCCGGCGGGGACAAGATGTACAAAGACATGAAGCGTGTTTTCTTTTGGGCCAGTATGAAGAGGGATGTGGCCGAGTATGTTGCTAGATGCTTGGTGTGCCAACAAGTAAAAGCGGAGCAAAAGAAGCCCGGTGGATTGCTTCATCAATTGGAGGTCCCACAATGGAAGTGGGAAAGCGTCTCGATGGACTTTATTGACGGATTACCGAGATCGAGGAAGGGTAATACGGGTATTTGGGTCGTGGTAGACAGACTTACAAAGAGCACCCATTTCATTCCCGTGAAGAGTAAGAGGACTGCTCCATGGTTAGCTTCTGTATACATTCGAGAAATAGTTCATTTGCACGGTGTTCCTTCTAGCATAGTGAGCGACCGCGATCCTATTTTCACTAGCGAATTTTGGAGAAGCTTGCAAGAGGCGGTAGGGACTCAGTTATGTTTGAGCACCGCATATCATCCTCAGACGGACAGCTAGACCAAGAGGGTGAATCGTATTCTAGAGGACTTGTTGAGGTTATGTGTCTTAGATTTCGGAGGTACATGGGAGGAACATCTTCCGTTGGTAGAGTTCGCATATAATAATAGCTTTCAATCTAGCATTGGCATGGCACCTTTCGAAGCTCTTTATGGACGACCTTGTCGTTCACCTACATGTTGGTGGGAATCTACGGATAAGATCTTACTTGGGCCCGATATGATTAGAGAGACTTGGGAAAAGATCGACTTGATCCGAAGAAGGATGAAGACGGCACAAGATAGACAAAAATCTTATGCGGACAAGAGGAGGTCAGAACTTGAGTTTGAGGTTGGGGACATGGTCTTTGTCAAAGTGTCTCCATTACAAAACGTCGTTCGCTTTGGGTCCGTTGGGAAGTTAGCACCAAGGTTCGTAGGGCCGTTTCCTATTAAGGAAAGGATTGGGCAGATGGCATATAGAGTGGAGTTACCCGAGAGACTTAGTGGTGTACATGACGTATTCCATGTGTCACATTTGAGGAAGTGCTTGCACGAGACCGCGGAAGTGGTAGAGCCGACCTTGCTTAAAAAGGTGGAGATAGAGCGTGATGCGACGATTCGACGAGCTCCTACATGCATTCTTGGGTCGGAGATCAAGAAGTTGAGGAATCGAGAGGTCAGACTAGTCAAAGTACAATGGGGAGATGATGAGAGCAACGCTACTTGGGAGACAGAAGCGAAGATGCGTTCGTTGTACCCTTTTCTTTTTGAGGGTACATCTTTTAATTTCTCCTTATCGCTTAGCTTGTACTTATCTTATCTTTAGTATGTCCTCTCGCTAGTATCTTTGACCTTTAGTTAGGATAATCCTATTGTTGAAACATGTGTTTGAGACATGTTATGTATGATGGATGCAAAGTGGATGCAAGTATTTGCTAGTGGTTGCTCGTGGACGCATATACACACACTATTAGGCACTAGATCGGCTCAGTCACTTCATATTGCATATTGCATATATATGGATGTATTTAGTAAAATGGATATATGAGGATTTTTTTATCATATGGATGCCGCATTTAAATGATGATTGTGCACGCATATAGAGATAATATGTAGCATTAAGGAACTTTTGCATACATAATGGACGCATGGCACTATCATGATTTGCATTAAGGAGGTCAACTGAATCAGTGGACCGCCTGATTTTGCATTAGATATGGACATATACACACACTGTGCATTTAAACATGAAAGCATTAGAAGTCTATAAGGACAATGGATGCCTGTGTTTGATGATTGAGTAGATGGACGATTGGATGTTAGGATATACATTCTTCTTGACTTGAATATTTCGGGGTCGAAATCCTTTAAGGAGGGGAGAATGTAACACCCCGTAATTCTATTAATATTAATATTCACAAATTAAATAATAACTAATCTCAGACGTGAGAATTGTGGGAAACGGGTTACGCCATTGTGTTCGTCTCGGAATTCTGGTTGAAATAGAGTCCGAGTTTGCGTGATTTGGACTTCGTATGAAGGAGATATGGCCATCAGAAGTTTTAGAAAATTCAAAACAGATTTCAGAAAATTTAAAATTCAAAATTTGAAGTCAAACAGGCTAGGCGGGAAATTTCCCGCCAGCACCCAGGTCGACTGGGGAGTCGACTGGGCAGTCCACACCCCAGGGACCAGGTCGACTGCGCAGTCGACCTGGGTGTCGACCTGGTCCAGTCGGCTAGGGTTTGACTGAGCCCAATCTTGAGCTGCTGATGTGTCTTTAAGGCTGAGTTGGCAAATTAAACGGTTCAGGTTAGTTCTGAGTTGATCTGACGGCCTAAATAAATCCTAATCTCTATATATACCTAGGTAGTCTCTCACTCTAAATCACATGAAAAATAGAATAGCCGCCGTCATGCCATCGCCATGGAACTCAGTGTAGCTGCCGCCGACTAAGAAGGAAGAAAGCTAATCAAAACTCTAATTCTACTCAACTCTAAGCAAATCAAGACTCTCTTTCTTTTCTAATTGTGAGTATAATGATTTTAATAAGATTTTTAGCAAACTAATTAGATTAAGTTGTGATATGGATCATAAGAAAATGATGTGAATTGTCATATATTTTGTTGTAAATCTTATGCTATCATGTATGTTGTAAATCCTATGTTATGTAATGATGATATCATATATATGTTGTAATTTTCTATGCTAAGTTGCGATGCTACAAAGTCATGATGTTATTATCTATGTTATAGTTAGCTTATGCTTGATCAAATCATGATGTTGATTATATATATTTGGGCTATGATGATTCACATGATAAATCACATGTACCTATGCCAGTTTAGATTGATTAGTATGTATAATCTCACATATTGTATGACATCTATTTAGATCTAGAATTATGACATCTATTTAGATCAAGAATTATGCTATGACATGTGTGAGTTCTATGTGTTAGGTGCTAGTTCACACCATCATTATGTTGCATAAACCACATATGCAAGTTTTTACATGAATTTGGATTATAATCATATTATGTAAGTTGTGACATTTAACCAAACAAGTTGACACCTTTAGATCCATGACATGTGTAGTTTTATGCAAATTTCACCCCTATTATGATTATATCTATTTTATTTGTCTATATGTTGTGATAATTTATCTTTGTGCTATAAGTTAGACTATTCGAGTCTAACGTATATTTTGCGTTGAATAAGCGAACGTATAACGTGGGGTAGGGGTAATATTAAGGATTTAATATTAAGAAATTGAGGTGCAATTGATATGATTTTGCATATCATAAGTGGATGGCCATAATTGAGTCAATTATGGACATCATTAAAATTGGAATTAATTGATGATTTAAATAGGGATATATTTAAAACTGGGGTAAAAGATTATAAGTGTTAATCAATGCTTAGGACATGGGGTTGGACTCGTTTGTGACGTAAAACTGCCCAGACCCGCCCGGCAAATCCAGTAGTCACAAATGTCAGCCCAATGTGAGAGGTCCTAGGCCCAAATTAAAGCATAACAGTTGTAAAGACACGAGGTTAGACTCTTTTATGGTGTAAGACTGCCCGGACCCGCCCGGCAAATCCAGCTGCCATAAATGCCAGTCTAATATGAAAGGTCTTTATAAGGTTATGGCCTTAATGAATTAAGAAATACTTAACCAGATAAACATGTGAGGTGGGACATGGGGGTTAAGTAGGTGCCTTGGGTGGCATGAGGAATCTAGTGGGTGCCTTTAGTGGCCTTTGAAATACGATTAGTAAGACTTAACCAAACACACATGTAAATGAACATGACTATGAAGTGGGTTAAGTGGGATATACTAGTGGGGACAAGATTAGGTGGATAGCTTGTGGGGGCCTATTTCAACCAGTAACCCAAACGTATCTTTGTGGGCTCGACCCAAGTCGAGGACGGGACACGCATACTAGGTTTGACTATAAGAGGCCAAACGGGTTAGCGGTGGCAACGCAAGTCCAACGGGTTTCATATGCGTGTGTGGACCCGGGCTGGTAGGTAAGACGTTGTTGCATCGTGTAGGTATAAGCCGTGCATCCTCAAGTTGTATCGGGTTGCCACTTTAGGGGAGTGATACACCCCACTGTGGGGCCAGCACGGGTATCTACGATTAGGGAGCCGATCGCAAGTGGGTAGTGGGGTACACCTAGTGGAGATAGGGGCAGGCGGCACCTATGTAGTCAGCTAGGGGTACACAAAGCTATTTATATAATTTCTAAGTTCGGCGAGTGGGATCAACCTTTAGGGTGACTGGTGTGGTGCAGTGTAGTAATTATTCATTAGTATTAGGTGTGCCTTTAACGTTATCTTTATCTGCTCTTCCTTACCCAATAGTTCATAGGCATTTCCTTGTTTTCCAGCTTATGCCTTAGTCTAGTTATTTTGATAATAGTATTGTTAGAATTATCATACTCGCCAGACTTTATGTCTGACCCCCTCTATTTCTATCCTTTCCCCCCCTCTAGGTCCTCAGGGTGGGGCGCCCAGCTCTAGCGGAGTTTGATTGGATTGCTTTATCTCTCTTTGGAAAGCTTAGACCGCTGAAGTAAAGTCCAGCTTGTTATCTTCTTTAATGGCTATTTATGTAATGGGATTATGTATTTTGTTTTTTCAAGATGGATATTGTACTTGACTCTGATTTATGGTTTTATGATGTAACAAACATGTTTAATTTCCGTTGCAATGAAATAATGTTTTAGATTTCCAAGTACTACTTATTATATGTCTTGTTGTAATTTTTCTATTCTATATTCACTTAAAACCTCCACGGAAGTTAATGCATTCCCTTTGTGAGTGACATTAATGGACGTGGGGTGTTACAGAAGTCCTTAATGAACTTCCTTTAATAGCCCCTCTAAGCCAAGAAAACTCCTCACCTCCGTTGCATTCTTTGGAATCTGCCAATATTGGATAGCAACTACTTTCACGGGATCTACTGCTATCCCATCCTTAGAGACCACATGCCCTAGAAATCTCACCTCTTTTCTCCAAAAATGACATTTGGAGAATTCCGCCTTAAGCTGGTGCGCACGGAGGGTTTTCAAAACCTCCCTTAAATGTCGGACATGCTCTTCCTTGATCTTTGAGAAAATGAAGATGTCGTCAACAAAAACCACAAAAAACTTATTTAGGAACTCCCAGAACACCCTACTCATCAGATCCACAAAATGGCAGGTGCATTCGTCAACCCAAAAGACATGACGAGCCACTCGAAGAAACCATCTGGAGTTCTAAAGGCAGTCTTGTCTTTATTATCCTCGGCCACCCTCAATTGATGAGACCCCATGGCCAAGTTTAACTAAGAGAAAACAGTGTCACCAACATGCTGGTCAAACAAATCATCTATCCTCGGAAGTGGGTGCCTGTTTTTCATAGTGAGCTTATTCAACTCCTTGTAATCCACACATAAGCGAAGCGAACCATCTTCCTTAGTGGAGAATACTACTGGAGCACCCCATTCAGATATGCTTCGCCTAATAAACCCTTTCTCAGCTAGCTCCCCTACTTGCTTGCTGAGCTCCCTCCTTTCTCTCGGAGCCATATAGCGCACAGGCAATGAAAGCGGCTTTGCATTGTCCACCAAGTATATACGGAAATCAATCTCGCACCTCGGAGGAAATCCCCGAACCTCCTCAAAAACATCAGGATACTAACAGATTACTGGTACAGATGGTAGATCATCAATAGATGCATTAAGTGACTTTAGGAAACTAAGCATGACAGACACTTTAGGGTCACAATAAATCTCGAGGGTCCTCCCATGGCAAGTCAAAAGTCTTAACAACCCTCCTCTCCAATCCAGAGTGGCACCATACATGGATAGCCATTCCATCCCTAGAATCAAATAATAGCCCATGAAATCAAGCACATATGCGTCACATGCAAACTCGACGCCCAACACAGATATTCTCAAAACCTTGACAAATCATAGACAAATGAGTCGTACCCCCAATGGGTTTGAGACAACAATGGAATCCAAAACCATACTAGTACTAAGGTGTAGAGACAGAACCAAAGAATCAGATATAAAAGGATGTGAAGCACCAGAATCAAAAAGAGTTCTAGCATGATGATTGGAAAGAGAAATCAAACCTTCAACAGAGACTTTCCTACCTCTATCCGACACACCGGCCATAGGAGTATGTACTTGCCATCCAGAAGATCCTGCCCTTTGGCCTTGTCCTTGCTTCTTCGGGCACTCCCTAAAATAGTGTCCGACCTCTCCACAATGGAAACAAGCATTCTTCTTTCTTTTGCAGTCTTTGACCAAATGACCCTCCCATCCGCAATTATGACATTTCCTCTTATCTAGAGCTTTGTCATTCTTTCTGCCCTTATTTTGTTGTTGTTCTTGTTTCTTAGGCCACACTTTCTTGTTTTGTGTTTCCTCAATCTTAGCCTCTTTCATTCCACCTTTATTTTCTTCATCCATCAATGCCATATCAACGAGTTTCTCAAAAGTTGCTCCCATCGGAATATAAGACATAGACAACCCATGAAGGGGTTCATTTTCAATCCTCTAGCAAACAACAAAGCTTTCTTGTGTGGGGTATTCACTAACTCCAAGCTAAACCTCACCAATTGATTGAATTTATTAACATACTCTTTGACAGACATGGCCCTTGCTTAAGTGCCAAAAACCTTTCCATTTGCATACTTTGCTTGGCTTGAGAAAGAAACTTCATTTCGAATCTCTATTGGAAATCATACCAAGTCTCAATTTGATGCTCTGCTTGCGTCACTTCCCACCAAAATGAAGCCTCATCTTTCAGCTGCCAAATAGCCAACTGAATCTTCCTATAGTCATTAACCTCGAAAATCTTAAATAAATCCACTGTGTCTTTGAGACAATTCCTTGCTTCTACAAAAGTATCAGTCCTCAGAATGGCTTCCCTCCCACAGCACAGAAGTCCTTACATACCTTGGAAAAATTATCTGCTGACGAAAGTAGAGGAGGAGGAACAACGACTGCAACTGGGCGAGGGGCGTCTGCTTGGCCACCGGCAGGCGCCATAGCCTCAAGGAACAAAGCAGGTAAAGTAACGCCCTCAAGAATAATCGATTCCCCAGACATGTTGAAAAAGAAAAGAAAAAGGAATTTAAATAGAGAATCAAAAGATATTTTGTATGGCTTTGGGGAATATGTTATTTGAAACAGGTTTTCTTTCAAAACCTTTTTGAAAATAATTTTCAAAATCTTTTATCCGATCTAGTAACCTTCAGTTCTGATACCAAATGTGACAACCCACGTCCGTTAATGTCACCTTTATCAGAATGCACTAAGTTTAGTGAAGCGTTATAGGTAAACAGAAACAAAAACATTACAAGATAGATATATAAAGTAATAACGGAATTTAAATCTTTATTAAGAAGAAAACATCGTTGTCCTAAATCATAGTTACATCATAAGTTTGAAATACAAAAAACCCATTACATCAACTTAAAACTTATGTCTTGTACTAAAATCATGAAAGTATAATAATAAAAGAAGAATAATTTGCCATTATTACAGACATATCAGAGACGATAGGAAATCAAAGCGGTACATATAAGCAGCTCCTAGTAGAATGAAAGAGAAAATCCAAATCAACCCTGAGTATTCCCACCTGAGAACTTGAGGGGGAAACGAAAGAGAGAGAAGAGGAAACAAAGTGGGTCAGACATAAAGTCTGGCGAGTCCAGCTAATTTTAGCATATAAATAAGTAAAAGCATCATGACATACATATAAACTAGATAGGAGAAACAATAGTATCATAAGACATATATAACAGGCTGAGTAGGATAAACAGGATAAACATTACGGAATATATTACGCTTCTCAAGTACTTTTCTCTACACTAATACTAGCATAGCAAGAACAAGATGATCCCAATTAGAACAAAATGGTAAACTTTGGTTTAATTTTAGTAGCAGGTTTTACCCCAACAAGAATAATAGGTAGCCCAACAAGAATTACAGGTGTTACACCCAAAAAGAATAACAGGCTCCCAAAAAGCAAGACTAGATGTACCTTAATTACTATCCTCAATCGATCGGCTCCCTATCCCGTAGATACCCTGTGTTGGACCCAAAGTAGGATGTAACACTTCCAAAAGTCGCAACCCGTTATTTTCAGGATGTGCACAACCATATCTATTGATGTCACAACGTCTTATCTTCCCGAGCTAGCGGACCCATGCATGCACATGACTTCGATGGAACACAACGTCAACACCCTCCCCAAATGACCTCTTATAATCAACCCAGTATGTGTGCCCCGACCCCTTCCTAGTTCAGAGTACTCGTTTGATACCTATATGGGTTACTAACTGAAACATATCCCACACAATAGAAGATATAAGCTTCCCTTCAAGGCTAGCTTCCCCACTACTAAGATTTTAATAGGTTATGCCTAACAGTTTAACAAGGTTGCATAACCCCCACACGTAAAACAGGTTAAGTTTATCGGGGGATGTGTGTGTGTATAGCCCACCCTCGTAGATTTAACAAGATTAACTTAATCCACAATAATTCAAGCAAGTTCACTTAACCCCTAATCAATTTAACAGGTTCATGTAACCTCCCACAGATTTAAACAGGTTAAGTATTACAGGTTAACAAGTTATCCATTTATGGCTTATTAATGGACTAGTCCTCTCACATTAAGTCTACTACTTGTGGATGTTGGATACGTCGGGCGGTTCGGGAAGGCTTCTACCATAAGTTGGACTTAACCTCGTGTCTTAGCACTGTTACGTGTACATTTATGCACTCGACCACTCACATTAGATTAACCACTTGTGGATGCTGGATTTGTCGAGCTGTTTCGGGCAGAGTTCTACCACAAGTGTAATCTAAACTCGTGTCTAAGTGCGGTTACAGTTTCTAATTACTGTAGATCTAGGCATATTCATTATTAACCAATTTTCATGTTTATCCAAGATTATGCCCCAAATCCCAGTTTGATTCATAATACAAGTTTTGTCCAAATTATAGTTTTAGATCAAGGTATAAATTATGCCCAAATCCCAATCATGTTGTAATATAAGTTATGCCCCCAAATTAACGTTCCCCATCGTTGCCAATTTTGTGCGCTGGCATATTTCGGCGATAAGCCTAGGCTCGAAGGTATCCTGGCTATAAAAATAAAAACAGAAGGAGGAGAGAAGAGAACCGAAGTAAGCATAATAACAAAACGGGTATAATATGTTAATAATAACCATAGCAACTGAATAAGCATATGGTGACAAAAATAGGCATAATGGACATATGATTACAAACTTAAGCATGATAACAGAACAGGCATATCAGGAATAGGCATATGATAATTAATCAGCAGATTAGGTGAACAATTAATAACAAATCTGATTAGTTATGATTCAAGTTATTAATAGGCACTGATTCAGATCCAACTTATGATCATGTCAGGATTAATTTTTACGTGTTTACATCTAAAAATAACATAAACTCACGGTGACTGGATCTAAAGAACTGAGAAGTGATTGTTGATGTCGTAGCAGAGATCCTTGAATCCATATAACTTGTTATTTTAGAAGAATAGGCTATTTTAATCTAAATTGGGATAGCACCACATTGTCTCAATTGTTTTTGGTGAATAACACAATGAGAATGAGGTCCTATTTATAGCGTAGGGTTAACGAATCTTGTTCAAAACACATCCAGGTGCATAGAAATGGATCTGCCTAGATGTATCAACGCGGAATTTCTAAACCAATTTTTTTTTTGTTTTAGCTGTATTAATAGGTTTTGAATATTTAAAATGATTTATTTTAAATAGTAACAACTAAAAATTTATTTGAATCGAAGTTCAAACGTATAAATTAATTTTAATTATAAAACGAGCCTGAAATGGCGTGGTAGTTTCAAAATTCGATTTTAAGTTTCAATTGAATGTATAGGATTCAAAATAAATCGGATTTCCGTGAAATAGCGAACGTTGGTATATTTTTAACTATATATTTATGTCGAATGTAAGAAATCGAGATCTCACTTTATAAATTGTAAGTTATGTCCAGTTTAAAATTGAAAATAGTCGCTATAGAATTTCTATGTATTTTAATATTATATAAAGCCCTTAAAAATAGTCATTTTGCAAACGACCTCCGTTTTCGATGAAGCCACTTTTGTTTGATCCGGAATGTCAAATTATTATTAGGTTTCAAATTTCATAATTTTTGGAATTAGTATGTGAGCGCAGTAAATTTAAACATGGCCATTTTTGAAACGATCTCCAAATTCGACGAAACTAGTTTTGTTAGGACCATATCGTCAAATAATAGATAGAATTATTTTTTTATAATTTTTGGAGTTAGTATATAGCCCCAATAAATTAAAATGTACGTTTAAATTCAATATATTTTAATTTACATTTTAATTTTGATGAAAACTGGTCCAAAACAGCTGAATTGTCTTATGAAACATATCCCATTGTATTCGGAATGGGAGTATTTGGCTAGGGGCGACAGTCGTTGGGTTTGATTTGGAGTTTGGATGGATAAACAAGAAATAATCGAATTAAATAGTATTAAAATGTAAATATATATACTATCTTTAATCCTAATCCTAGTTAATCACGGCTAAACCATCTGGAGCCGCCACTTCCTAAAATCGTCGGCGGAAATCGTTCCGAACCATTCACCCTAAATTCTCTCAACATAAATCGAATTAGCTATTAAAGCAAAAATCAAAGAATGAAGCGAGATCTTTCGATTGATAGGAGCATGATCGTGTCTAGCTCTGTGTGTTATGAGATTTTCGCCTCAAGGAGCCATCGTTAAAGCTCAGTTTTCGAGCGTTAGAAGTGTGCGAGTGGGCCCATGCTCTGGGCGAGGGTGGCGGTGGCCAAGCTCTTCAGTGTGGCAGTGACCGATCAGATTTCGACGCGGTGTATTGTGAGCAAAGGTGAACCCTAAGGATGAAGTTGGGTTACAGTTTTTGCAGTAGTAGTGAAACAAGGAAGATGATGTTAAAACGATAGATTGGGATCGTGATGAAAAGATGTACATTTCAGAACTGACTAGAACAGAAATGGAGCTCGTTAGAATTTAAGGCCAATTCAAATCCAAATTGTACTAAAATCTTCAATAAAGAATGACAGAGTGGAATCAAAATGTGAGAACTCCTTCTCACTCAAAATTATTTTATCACGTTACTGTATTCATATATAAAAATATATAGAATTTCCAGTGTTGATTTTTATCTATTGTATGTGACATTGCTTGAGTTTAACACATGAACTATTCACGACTCATCTACATAAGAAGCGTTATTTGAATATACGACACTCGTATTTCAAACAACGTGGATACACTTTGTGGTAGTTGAAAATTAATTGTAAATATTCATTTATAATTTAAACTATGAAAATTATATATATGTAATGTGAAAAATATATATATGCGATGTGAAAATATATACATGCGATGTGAAAATTATATATATGCGATGTGAAATATATATATGCGATGTGAAAATTATATATATGTGATGTGAAATATATATATATATATATGCAATGTGAAAAATATATATATGTGATGTGAAAAATATTTATGCGATTTGAAAAATATATATGCGTTGTATAAAAGTAGAAATGGATAAAATGGTCATGTATTGAAATAATTATTTGTTCACTAAAAATATTGTTTTTAATTTATATATAAGATATAGAAAATGGTCATGTATTGAAATAATTATTTTTCGCTAAAAATATTATTTTTAGTTTATATATGAGATATAGAAATTGTCATGTAATGAGATAATTATTGGAAGGTTAAAAATATAATATTTAACGTATATATGTGATGAATAAAATTGGCATGTAATGAAATAATTATTGGGTGGTTAAAAATATAATTTTTAACTGTGTAACGGAATGTTCAGTTTTGATTTAAAGTTGAAACGGAAGTTGGAATCGTTCCTAAAACGAATTTAAAACGATTTATAAAATACGTTTTAAATGGAAATCGACGATATTATATATATATATATATATATATATATATATATAATGGCTTGAATAGAACGCGTCGCGCAGCGACCGTTTACGAATTTCAACCATTAACTTCAAATTGGTGTAACGGGAGATCCGCTCGTCTGTGTAACGACCCAACTTTCGAACACCTCGAAAGTTGTATCATTATATAAGAATAAAAGATAGATAGAAGAAAAACAAAAGAAAGCTACAGAATTTCACAGCGGAACTTGGACATAATATAATAGCCCAAAATATTACATATCATAAATCAAGTACATTAGAGTACTTCATACATATGGATACATGTCATCAAAAATTAAATACTTAAACATTTGTGATAAACTAACTTGCAGATAATTATACATAACATCATGGATAAAACAATTTGCAGATAATTATACATAAACATGATAGATATGCCAACATTCAGATCCTTTCCATCCAGCTACTCCAAAAGTTAAGTCAAGACCTGGATCACTTGTCTACTCATAACAAGTGTTACGAATGCCCAAGAGTTTAAAAGAAAACATTAAAAAAAATTGGATCAGTCGGTGGCTGGTGTGCGTAAACAATTTTAAAACAAGTTTAAGAAATAAAATCTTACTCATAAGACCACGTCGTGAATAGGGAATGGGTTTTTACCTTATGAGAATCAAAACAGTTTGGTATATTTAAATCAGATATTATGATAATGTCTAGAGTTTCCACAAATAACTTAGAATCTAGCAGAAATTCTTTCATCTCACATTTCTACTTACATAATATACAGAAAAACTGCTTAACACTTATGGATAATGGATTTTCGATTATGACAAGGTATGGAACCACCTTCCGATAGTGTGTCTCTAGAGAGGAATACATTGGGTTCCACAAGAACTTCTTGTAACCCGGCCACGCATGATCGACCACTCATTTCTCTTGATTGTATCGAATGTATATCACCAATGGTTGTGTACGGCAGCCATTTCCCGAATGGGACAACATCGATAGAATAAGAACAAAGGGAACATCTCTAAATAGGTGATAATACACCCTATTGGGAGCTACCCACATAGCCATGCTGCCTGCCCGATTTTTGTCATTTCCTGGTTGTAAAGTGTGAGGCTAAACTTAACTTGACAAACACTTTTAATTTGCTTTGAATGCCACATCGTCAAAACCCTCTAATTACTAATTGGCTTCACCAAAAATATATTACAAGTATAAAGCAAGAGAAACGAATTCCTCTGCCACCACATAACTACGTTTGGAAAGATCAATGTACATGATTAGTTAGGAGTACTTTGTCGGACATTTGTCCATACAACTTGTCCTGGGACTAGACAAACCGAAGGCACTATTCTGTAAAAAAATTAGCCTTTGCATATCTCCGTTTTCAGTTATCTTCAATGCTTCTGACACGCGACGTATAAATCAAATCAAAGTGGAATATTAATTCCGGACTCTTCGAAATGAATCATGTAATGTATTTTACGATAAGTTGATATTTAAGAACTGTTTTCACTATTCACTTGATCTCAATATTTCTTTAAAGAATTGGTTAGCAGTTTAAAATGAATAGGGTTAAGTATAATTCATTTTCTATTTTATGATCTTCAACCAAATAGAATGTTATATGGATGCATTGTTTAAATCTAGACATTTTGACTATCTTTTATAAATGAACCACTTAAGCGTTTGCATCGCACACGGTAATTTATTCAATTTTACCTATCCTACTTAAATGAACAACTAAAGCGTGTGCGTCGCACACGGTATTCTACTCTAAAATGTCGGCTTGTTTATATGACATTTTATACCTTGTAAATTATCTTTTTTATTTCAACAAACATAAATAATTTAATTTATACTTAATTTCTACTTTATATTTTATTATTTCCTTTTTCGTTCAATTTTTAAAACTTGTTAAACCCCATTTAAGACCCGACTACTACGGTCCATCTTCCTCCTCATGCTTCCTTTTCATCGGCCCAAAACGTTTGGCCTACTTCCTTCTTTAATCCTATTGAATTTAAAATCTCTTCTTTTATTTAATATTTTTCTTTCCTTCTTTATTTAATACTTCTATTTCTATTTTAAAACTTTTTTTTCTTTTTTTTTATAAAAACCCATCCCAAAACTTTAGCCGAATTTTCCTATTCCTATTTCATTTGCCAAACCCGCATTCCTACTCCAAAAACCCTGCCACACACGCTGATCCTTCTAGCATTTCCTTACCCGTTCACGTCCTTCTGATTTTTTTCCAAAGCACCACTTGCCAAGTACCACTCGAGTTTGGCACAGGAAAACATATGCTACCACCAGTAAAATCATTGGCCCAATCCCTTCCTTTTTCGCATCTGCCAAGTGCCAAGTACCTCTTCAGCGTGCCAAGTACGAAGTACCACTTCTTCTTCTACACCTTTCTGCCATTTCCAATGCACTGTTGTGCACATGCACACACCATTTCGGCCACCTGCCACTTCCAAGACCATCCGTACACATGACACTCCACCTCCTGAACGTTTTCACACCTTCACCTCGAACTCCGATCAACCCGGCCAGATTTTGGGTGTTTAAACCGAATTACACAGGAAACCCTGTCCACCAAAACACCTTGCGCCTCCCCCATACTTCAACCAACATCGCTAGAATTTGCCTTGAGTTTGCACATACCTTCCTCTCCAATTTGCCTCAGGTCCGATCACCTGACATGCCCCAGGGTCGGTGCAGTTCGTCGATGAACAATGGTTTCAAAAATGAAGCCAGAAACCCTATTTTCCTATCGTCCTCACAATCCACACAATCGAAAAAAATTTATTATTTTTCCTATGATCCTATATTCTAAATGTTGCTTCCCTCCTCACGCCATGGATTTCGACTGCTTCGATTGTCAGAAATTGCTCCCACAACATTTTCTGATCATCACATCATATCTCGTTAACCCCAACGTTAAAAATCATGAAACGACCACCACAAATCATTGCTTTGTCCTATGACTCCATTTATATACATAAATCACGTTCTGCGTTATTTGAATTTTCATGTTAAAATGTTTGTTATAGAGAACAACAGGTTCGGGTTTACTTTGTATATACATACAGATTTTAATGCTATTCTTGTTCGTATTAATAAGTAAACACTAACTAAGGATACCATAGATTCTTGTGTTTGGATAACATCCTAATACGAGAATCTTGTATAATTCTCTTCTGGGAAACATGGTGTTTTATAATAGCAGTATTTTCATCAAAACTGATTCTAACTTGTTGACAACATCACTTAGCATCAAGGTGATACATGTTTATAAGTATACATTGCTTTATTTAGTAAAATCGTCTAGCATTCATCACTGGAAACAGAGGTGTAAAACAGACAAAAACTATACACAGCAGGTTATCATCTTACGTAGGGTTAAACTTAGAATATGATCGGACAAGGTTCAAAATTTCATTTTAGCCCTAGTATTAACTAAAAAGAACAGCAACTAATATGAAGATTTAGTTTACTCACTTATTTTCTGCTCTGTTCTTTAAGCTTTCAAAATGGTTCTCTGGCTTGAGTTCTCTCTTTAGTTTGACCGAAAATGGTGTACACAAAAATGTGAAGGTGTGTCCTTTTATATGTGCATTATAATATTAAACAAGTGAGTGTATTCAATGCTTGCAGTGAATAGTGATGGTGTAGAATGTTCCTTTGCCACAATAGAATGGTCATGTTTGTGATGTGAATACCCTTTATGATAGCCGAATTTTTTCAGTGGGTTTCAGCAAGCAAGTGGCCTTATTTTATGTATAAATTGTACAAAAGTAGAAAATCTTAGCTGCTAAGGCAATGTAAAAATTAAATAACCAGTGCACTAGCATGTTGATGGGAACAACTAGATGCTAATTCTATAATGTGCGCAGTAAGACTTTTGCAAACCTATATATATTTAAATGATATCTTAGCTACCAAGTTTTCCTTTACATTAATGCTTCATGAACCAAGTGGGATTCTTTCATGAGATGGGAAGACACACTAACATCCATCAATCTTGTTTAAACACTTAAGTATTTATCATTCTTGTCAACATTTTTCTTATATATGAAGTAGAAAAATAGAATTTCCTTCATTTATTTATTTTTATAAGATTAGAATTAACTAAGATAAGTATTCTTATACACATGAAAGATATTTTCATAACTTAATACATAGCGATACATATGCATGCAGTATAAAATAAAATTTACAATTTTCTTCAACTATCTAATCAAATGCTGTTAATTTAATTTAGTTAGTTATGTGGTTATTCATTTACGATTTAGAAAAAGATTGTTAAAAATCCCGGGACATTACAATCTACCCCCATTATAAAAATTTCATCATCGAAATTTGAGATTAACGCGTAGATTCAAGTTATAACTTATATACATAAATAATCAACACACATTAGTAATTTTATCATAGTTATTCCATAACTAAAATATTTGTCACTTGATTGAAAAAATTTCCATTACTGCAATATTATTTCTCAACATTTATCAGTTCCTAACCGTAAATCGGTAAACAAATAACCCTCTAAGTATCAACCTCGATGACCGAAATCAACATTAGATCGATACCCAAAAAATCATCCAACTTAACCAATTTTCCAGTTAGGTTTCAATTTCTCAACCCCTAATCTTAATTCCTCATTACTCATATTACTCCGAAATATCTTTGATTTCATTTGGAAAAATTTCCATGTCTTATATACTTCCTTAATTTCAATCAACCCGTTCAAATATATTTATCTACCCCAAATTCTCTTCTTAAACTTGGATCCATATTCAACTCCTTAGGTCAATACACTTTACTCCGTTAAGTTCCATCCACAGTCTCCCTTAGCTAATTAATTATTAAATTAGTTATCTCCATTTCGGAACTTAGAAATCTGATTCTATTTCAAAAATCAACCAGTTCACTTATCATGGGTTCATACCCCGTTAATAACTTAATTTTGTACTTAATTACTGGTAATATCAAATTATAATTCAATTTAAAATTTTAACTTTATTTCTTATATCAATATAATTAGATATCATTCTAATTTAAATCACTCCATTTCAATTTATTCTAAGGACGACCCTAATAAATTCAACTCCTTTTATTTAAAAAGATAGAGTACCTTTTAGACCTTATTCCATTTCCGCATCTTCAGAAGTTAATGGCTTATCCATTAAGGCATAGAACTTTTGTTGCATTCCCTCTTCCTTAAGCGGGCAATCCTTGATCAAATGTCCGGGCTGATGACACTTACAGCATAAAATCTGTCGGATAATAGTATTACTCGGTCGCTGTGGTTGCTACTGAGGTGGCTCTGGCTTCTTGACTTCTGATTTCTTACAAAACCTAGAGATGTGTCCCTTCTCTTTATAGTTGTGGCACATCAAATTCTTGTAACGATCCTGGGACTTCTCATCTCCCTCTTTTCCATTTTTCCTTGTTTCTCCAATTTGGATTTAATTTCCTTCTGTTAGGATTTCCTCCATTGGTTTCTTTGCATTTAGCGCTTCATGTCGAATGGCCATGTCCACTAAGTCAATGAATGGATCCTTTAGATGTCCAATCATCTTAACTTGCAAATTATCCTTCAAACCCGCTATGAACATCTTGTTTTTCTTGAGCGAAGTGTTGATCAACTCCGATCCAAAACAGGAAAGTTCGTTAAACTTATTCTCGTATTCTGCTATCGATAGTTTTCCTTGCTTGAGATCTATGAAACCCCGATACATCCTGGTCTTGCATACAGCAGGAAGAAATTGTGCTTCGAACTCCTCTTTGAATTTTCTACAAGTAAACTCATCTTCAGAAACGTTCGTAGTCTGTGCGTCCCACCAGATTGCTACAGATCCTTGTAGTTGCCACGAAGCCAAAAAACGTTTCTGCTCATCATTGAGTTTTAGTCCTTTAAAAATCCTTTTACAAGACCTCAACCATGCTTGAACTTCAATGAAAGTTTTGGTTCTTTTGAAAAAATTTCCCTCCTAAATTGTTATACTCCTTATAGATAGTTGCAAAATTCGATCTCGATTGAATTGGCGCAACTTCTTCTACTGTTTCAAGCGGGTTCTGTGTAGTGTTATGACTATTGGTACTGGTGGTTGCACTAGCTCGACCTCTTCGTGCATGGGTACTCATACTTACTGACCTGAATATAACAGGTTGATAACAAAAACTTGATCGGGTGTTTAAATACTTGATTATATAACACAAGTCTATCCCTCCTAAGTACGTATATATATTAAATATAATAATATCTAATTCCAAATACGCTCTCTCATTATCACCCAAAGCCTAGGTATATAGTAACCAAAGCTCCTATACCAACTGTAACGACGCAACTTTCGAACAACTTGGAAGTTGTATCATTATATAAGAATAAAAGATAGATAGAAGAAAAACTAAAGAAAAACATCAGAATCTCACAGCGGAACTTGGACATAATATAATAACCCAAAATATTACATATCATAAATCTAGTACATTAGAGTACTTCATATATATGGATACATGTCATCAAAAATTAAATACTTAAACATTTGTGATAAACTGACTTGCAGATAATTATACATAACATCATGGATAAACCAACTTGCAGATAATTAGACATAAACATGATAGACAGACCAGCATTCAGATCCTTCCCATCCAGCTACTCCAAAAGTTAAGTCAAGACCTGGATCACTTGTCTACTCATAACAAGTGTTATGAATGCCCAAGAGTTTAAAGAAAACATAAAAAAATAAATTTGGGTCAGTCGGCGGCTGGTGTGAGTGAACGATTTTAAAACAAGTTGAAGAAATAAAATCATACTCATAGGACCACATTGTGAATATGGAATGGGTTTTTACCTTATGAGAATCAAAACAGTTTGGTATATTTAAATCAGATATTATGATAATGTCTAGAGTTTCCACAAATAACTTAGAATCTAGTAGAAATGCTTTCATCTCACATTTCTACTTACATAATATACAAACTAAACTGCTTAACACCTATGGATAATGGATTTCCAACTATGATAAGGTATGGAATCACCTTCTGAAAGTTTATCTCTAGAGAAGAATACACTGGGTTCAAAAAAACTTCTTGTAACCCGGCCACACATGACCGACCACTCATTTCTGTTGAGTGTATCGAATGTATATCAACAATGGTTGTGTACGACAACCATTTCCCGAATGGGACAGCATCGATAGAATAAGAACAGAAGGAATATCTCCAGATAGGTGATAATAGACCCTAATGGGAGCTACCCACATAGTCATGATGCCTGCCCGATTTTTGTCATTTCCTGGTTGTGAAGCTTGAGGCTAAACCTACCTTGACAAACACTTTTAATTTTCTTTGAATGCCACATCATCAAAACCCTCTAATTACTAATTGACTTCTCCAAAAATATATTATAGGTATAAAGAAAGAGAAATGAATTCCTCTGCCACCACATAACTACGTTTGGAAGGATCAATGTACGTGATTAGTTAGGAGTACGCTGTCAGACATTCGTCCATACAAGTTGTCTAGGGACTGGACAAAACGAAGGCACTATTCTGCAACAAAAATAGCCTTTGCATGTCTCCATCTTCAATTATCTTTAATACTTCTGACACGCGACGTATAAATCAAATCGAAGTGGAATATTAACTTCGAACTCTTCGAAATGATTCACGCAATGTCTTTTATTATCAGTTGATATTTAAGAACTGTTCTCACTATTCTCTTGACCTCAATATTTCTTAAAAGAAATGGTTATTAGTTTAAAATGAATAGGGTTAAGTATAATTCATTTTCTATTTTATGATCTTCAACCAAACAGAATGGTATATGACTGCATTGTTTAAATCCAGACATTTTGACTATCTTTTATAAATGAACAACTGAAGCTTACGCGTCGCACACGGCAATTTATTCGATTTTGACTATCCTTTTTAAATGAACAACTAAAGCGTGTGCGTCGCACACAGTATTCTACACTAAAATGTCGGCTTGTTTATACGACTTTTTATACCTTGTAAATTATCTTTTTTATTTCCAACAAACATAAATAATTTAATTTATACTTAATTTCTACTTTATATTTTATTATTTCTGTTTTCGTTTGATTTTTAAAACTTGTTGAACCCTATTTAAAAATCGACTACTACGGTCCATCTTCCTCCTCATGTTTTCTTTTCACCGGCCCAAAACGTTTGGCCTACTTCCTTCTTTAATCCTATTGAATTTAAAATCTCTCCTTGTTATTTTATATTTTTCTTTCCTTCTTTATTTAATACTTCCATTTCTATTTTAAAACTTTTTTTTTTCATTTTTTACAAAAACCCGGCCCAAAACCTAAGCCCAATTTTCCCATTTCTATTTCATTTGCCAAACCCGCACTCCTACTCTAAAAACCCTGCCACACACGCTGATCCTTCCAGTATTTCTTTTCCCGTTCACGTCCTTCTGATTTTTTCCAAAGCACCACTTGCCAAGTACCACTCTAGTCTGGCACAGGAAAGCATACGTGATCACCACTAAAAACATTGGCCTGATCCCTTCCTTTTTCGCATCTGCCAAGTGCTAAGTACCTCTTCAGTGTGCCAAGTACCAAGTACCCCTTCGTCTTCTCCAACTTTCATCCACTCCAATGCACTGCTTTGCACTTGTGCACATGCACACACCACTTCAGCCACCTGCCACTTCCAAGACCATCCATACACATGACACTCCACCTCCTGAACCTTTTCGCACCTTCACCTCGAACTCCGATCAACCTAGCCCGATTTTGGGCGTTCAAACAAAATTACACTGGAAACTCCATCCACCAAAACACCTTGTGCCTCCCCAATACTTCACCAGACATCGCTAGAATTTGCCTTGAGTTTGCAGACGCCTTCCTCTCTAATTTGCCTCAGGTCCGATCACCTGACATACCCCAGCGTCGGTGCAGTTCGTTGATGAACAATTGTTTCAAAAATGAACCCAAAAACCCTATTTTCCTATCGTTCTCACAATCCACTCAATCGATTTTTTTATTTTTCCTATGATCCTCTATTCTAAACGTTGCTTCCCTTTTCACGCCATGGATTTCGACTGCTTTGATCGTCGGAAATTGCTCCCACAACATTTTCTCATCATCACATCATATCTCGTCAACCCCAACATTAAAAATCATGAAAAGACCACCAAAAATCATCGTTTTGTCCTACGATTCCATTTATAAACTGAATTCATGTTTCTTCGTTATTTGAATTTTCATGCTAAAATGTTTGTTATAGAGAACAACAGGTTCGGGTTTCCTTTGTATATAAATACAGATTTTAATGTTATTCTTGTTTATATTAATAAGTAAACACTACTTAAGGATGCCATAGATTCTTATATTCAGATAACATCCTAATATGAGAATCTTGTATAATTCTCTTATGGGAAACAGGGTGTTATATAACAGCAGTATTTTCGTCAAAACTGGTTCTAACTTGTTGACAGCATTACTTAGCATCAAGGTGATACATGTTTATAAATATACATGGTTTTATTTAGCAAAATCGTCTAGCATTCATCATAGGAAACAAAGGTGTAAAACAAATAAAAACTATACACAGTAGGTTATTATCTTATGTGGGGTTAAACTTAGCAAATGATTAGAAAAGGTTCAACATTTCATTTTAACCCTGGTATTAACTAAAAAAACATCAACTAATATGAAGATTTAGTATACTCACTTGTTTTCTACTCTGTTCTTTAAGCTTTCAAATTGGTTCTCTGGCTTGAGTTCTCTCTTCAGTGTGATCGAAAAATGGTGTATGCAAAAATGTGAAGGTGTGATCCTTTTATATGTGCATTATAATATTAAACAAATGAGTGTTTTCAATGCTTGCAGTGAATAGTTATGGTGCAGAATATTCCTTTTCCCCAATAGGATGGTCATGTTTGTGATGTGGATACCCTATATGATAGCTGAATTGTTTCAGTGGGTTTTAGCAAGAAAGTGGCCTTAGTTTATGTATAAATTGTACAAAAGTAGAAAATCTTAGCTGCTAGGGCAATGTAAAAATTAAATACCCTGTGCACTAGCATGTTGATGGGAACAACTAGATGCTAATTTTATCATGTGCGCAATAAGACTTTTGCAAAGATATATATATATATATATATATATATATATATATATATATATATATATATATATATATATATATATATATGATATCTTAGCTGCCAAGTTTTCCTTTACATTAATGCTTCATGAACCAAGTGTTCATTCTTTCATGAGATGGGAAGACACACTAACATCCATCAATCTTGTTTAAACACTTAAGTGTTTATCATTCTTGTCAACATTTTGCTTGTATATGAAGTAAAAAATAAAATTTCCTTCATTTATTTATTTTAGATAAGATTAGAATTAACTAAGATAAGTATTCTTATATACATGAAAGATATTTTCATAACTTAACACATATCGATACATATGCATGTAGTATAAAATGAAAATTACATTTTTCTTCAACTATCTAATCAAATTCTATTAATTTAATTTAGTTAACTATGTGATCATTCATTTACGGTTTAGCAAATGATTGTTAAAAATCCAAGGACATTACAGTCGGATTCTCCTAAAGTCGTAACTGTTGGGTTCGTATCGAAAAGATCTTTCCAATAAATGTAAGAGATTTAAATTTGAATGGTTAGATTTCAAATTATGTCCAAATCAATTTCAGAAAAGGTCGCTATGAATGCAATTTGGTAGCCATTATTGGGAACCGACTGTAAGGGCCTTAATAAATTTATTAAAAATATGGAAAAATTGGGTAAAATCATAATTAATGATTTGGAGAGATTTTGGATGAAAAATCCCAAGTTTGAAAAGATAATAATCCAATGTTTTTAAATAAATAAATTGGATTTGTAAATGGTTTTTGAAATAACCAGAATTTTCCAACATATGATTTGGAAAATTTAAATGGAAATAATCTTTGGAATATTTCGATATTGGATTCCATGATTATACAGATATTGTTGAGGAATTTGGAAGATATAGACATCGTTATTCCCAATACGATATTTGTTGGTTTCAGAATTTGAAATTGAATATAAGCCGATATTATTTCTGTTCAGAGCCTTATATTTAACATCAAATTGGACTTTAGGTTATCGTAAACAATGTTTTAAATAACATTTGTTCTGTAACACAATGAACAGTGAAGTTATGATTTGGAATTTATAATATTTTATTTAAGATAAATGGAATTTTCCAAAGTAAGGTTTTCTAATTTAATATATTAAATTGGATTTGAATGGAATTCGATTTGATAATCGAGATGAGCTAATGTAAAGGAAGACTGTCACTATTTATGGAATTTAAAGGGCTTTGTCATTATTCCATTAATAGTATTGACTTGATATAGAAATTAATATCGATTATATACTATTATGTTTTCCATGAAGATTCCAATTTGATGGAAGATGATTTTGGGTTTATCGTGAACCATGTTTATAATAACACTGATTCTTTAACCTAGTTAAAGAAAATATTAATTTTTTAAAGTTGAATAATCATAAAGTAATAATTTTAGAGATTAAAACGAAGAGGAGTTTTAATAAATCTTTAATTAGATGTGAAGGAATGAATTGCGATTAAATTTACCAAAACATGAGATGCGGTATAAAACAAATATACTTGGTTGTCGATATTGATTGTGATTGACTGATTGTTTGGATTGTGCTCGACCAGTTTATGAGCAAAATATGTTTTTACATTTAGCATTGGGTTGGGTAGAAATATTGATATGCTAACATCTTGTGAAACTCTTCGCGATTTGACTATGGGATGTGTAGCGATGTTGTTTTTCAAATTTAATGAATGATTTTGAAATGATATTTTTCTTAATTGAAAAGAAATGTATTCCCGATTTTGGACAGGGAATGTTTTATAAAACAGAAAGGATTTTGATGTAACAACCCGGATTTTCAGAACCAATTTAAATTTTTTATTCTAGCTATTTAATGGATTTTGAATATTTAAAATGATTTATTTTAAATAATAATGACTAAAAATTTATTTAAACGAAGTTATAATGTTTAAATTTGTTTTAATTATATAACGAAACTGAAATGGCGCGGCAGTTTGAAAATTCAAATTTCAAATGAATGTACAGGATTCAAAATGAACTGGATTTCAGTAAAACCAGAAATATTTGAATCTATTTAATTATATCTTTCTAATAAATGTGAAAAATTCAGATTTCATAATGGGAATAAAATGTTATGTCCAGTTTAAAATTCAGAATAGTCGCTAGGGAATTTATATATATGTTTTATATAATATATAGCCCTTAAAAAAAGTCATTTTGCAAATGACCTTTGTTTTCTACGAAACCACTTTTGTTGGATCCGGAATGTCAAGTTATTGCTAGATTCCAGTTTTCATAATTTTTGGAATTAATATGTGAGCATGGTGAATTTAAACGTGTTTGGCATTTTCAATTTGAATTTAATCGACTGGAAATTGACCATTTTCCAAACGGACTCCAAATCCGATGAAATTAGTTTTGGTAGGACCGTATCGTCAAAACATAGCTAGATTTATTTTTCTGGAATATTTGGAGTCAGTATGTGGCCCCAATAAATTAAAATGTACGTTGAAATCAATTTTGAAAGTTAAATTATATTTTAATTTTGACGAAAACTGCTCGAAACAGTCGAATTGGCTTACGAAATAAATTCCATTATGTTCGGAATGGGGGTGATTAGCTAGAGGCAACAATCGCTGGGTCTCGTTTGGAGATCGAGTGAAAAAGTTACTTTTTGGAGATAAATGAAAATAAATAAATATATCTTATTATATAACACTCCCTTTTTTCTATTCTCTCTTCACGGTCGACCCCCCTTTCTCGTTCAACACGATCGAAGAAAAAAAATCGCTCCTCCAAATCGCGATAACCATCGTGCCCTGGCCCGCCGCCGCTCCATCCAACGCCGCCGTCGAAGCTGCGCCTCCCTCTCCAACTCCCCCCCACTGCTTCTCCCTCCTCTAAACTGCTAGTCCCCAAAGGTCTAAACCCTAAACCGAGCCCCAAAACAGACCACACACCGCCAGCAAATCCCTGCCGCCACCTAGCACCCCGGCGCCACACCTCAGATCCCCTCCTCCAGTCGTGGGGCCCCCCTGCGAGAAAGACAAAAAAGGGTGAATAAAGTTGATTTTTTTTAGTTTATAATATAAATTCGAATTGGATTTGCATTTTCAGTTTTAATTATATTTCGCAATAAAAAGATTTGATTTTTAACAATATAAAGATTTGTTTTTTAATAGTTTAAAGATATGATTTTTTATAATATAAAAATATGATTTTTACATGTGTAGCAGAGATAAAGAAATTCGATTTTTATTTATATTATAGCATGGTAAAAAATTGATTTTTATATAGGTTACATGGTTATAAAAATATTATTTTTATATATGTAATAACGAATTAAAAACAGGATATATATATATATAATAGCGAATTAAATATGTGATTTTATATACATGGAACATTTTAAAAAAATAATTTTTATATGGAAAGTAGCATTGTAAAAATCTGATTTTTATAATGTAGATTTGAAATAAAAATATAATTTTTAATATATATGAAGAAAAATAAAAATAGGATTTTTATTAAATATGAAGTGAAATAAAAATATGATTTTTAATTATACATAGTGATGTTAAAAATGTGATTTTTAATGCAAACTGCGTGAAATAGATTGCGTTGAAATCACGGAGAAGAACACGACACGCTGAAACAAATACAAATCCAAAATCCGCCAAATAAAGGAATGGCGGAGTGGAAACCAAAGGTGAGAACTTTTTCTCATAATTATTTATAGTTAAAAATATATTAGGGTGTAGACGGGGCTTAGAAGCCCCCGACATTATTTATTGTATAAACCATATTATGTGATTTGAATTATATGGATTTCAACACTCGAATTCGCACAATCACATAAATTTAAAGCGATACATGTATACTACCGACACGCGGATTCCATACTTCGTGAATAGCCACTTATGGTGCCGTAAACGGCATTGGGGTAGTTGAGTATTTATTTATTTGGATATTCTACATGATTTGATTATGGTTGTGAAAATTGATTTAATTGTTTGTGTGTGAATTGGTATGTGTATTGCGTGAGCCATTATTAGGCGAGGGATAAGGATGGACCATATTCCGGTTCTAGTATCGCGCTGTTATGCTGCAAAAAAATTCTAAAATATGTTAGAACAATAATAATATCATTTTTATTGTATTAGTGAACTGTATAAAATATTCATGTGTTGAAATAAATATTTTATCGTTAAAAATATAATTTTTAACGCGTATATGAATGAAAATAAATATTCATTTACAAATCGGACAATTTGTTTATGTACACTCATTTGACTGATATTGATTGAGACAATATATTTTACACATCGCCCAACTGCACAACTAAAATCTGTGTGTGTTGATTGAAACCCCACACGGGTATTGGATGACATTTGATATACACTAATCCCAATTGTTTAGTGGTATGTCAATCGATTGGCTGACAGACTGTTGTGAGCGTTAATCATTTATATTTAATGCTTATGTAGTTGTGTAGTGCAATCTGGCTGATGGTTGATTGTTTATCATTGTTGATATATACATGTGCTGTATAAAATCCATATAAATAAAATTATATGGTAATTGATTGGGTTTGATTCCAATTCAGATATAACGACCTGAACTTCCGCGGTCTCTGAAGAGAAGAGAAAGAACGGATTGCTTGAGAACATGAAAATCAGAATACAAACAGAAGAACATTTCATTGCTTGTTACAACAATTTCCATCAGAGTACAAGAATATACAAAGTATGGACAAATAATATACATTTGATAAATGTTAGAGATTTACAAATTATAAAGCAGCGGAAAAATAATACATAATACAACTAAAACAAATACATGGATACAGAGCTTTCCGAATATATCTCCTGTTGTAAACCAGGATCCTATAAGAATAAATCTGCAAACCCAAAACTACTAGCTGCCCGTGTGGAAAATAGGGACACCCAAAGTTTAGGTTAAAACAATAAACTTCAGGTCGGTCATGTGACTGGTGTGACAACTAAAACAATTATTAAATCTTTACTTTAAAAATAAAGTAAATCAAGGGACCACGCTGTATAACACGGAACGGGATTCCTCCCAAGAATGCCAGTGCATAAAACAAACAACGCAATGCTTTTGGAAAAATGAAGCTATTATAAGACCCAGGTCCCGTCACACAATGCAACGCAAGACATAGGATAGGGTTTTCCCTTATAATAGCCAAACATGCTTGGTACGTTTAAAAAAAATCATTTGATACTATTATAAGTGCATAGTGTATAAAACAACTTCGAATATAAATGTATCAATCATAGGCGGCATAGTATCCCATGCTACTATGTCACCAATACTAGGCTCTGCAATCAAAACCGAAATCTCATGTATTAGAAATTGGATTCCATATATGAGTCGAGGCCAGGGATGGCTCCTCACCGCTTTGAGACACTCTAGCAAATGTCTCAGGAATCCCCGCAGAGAACCCTGGATCGGTTGGGCCGGTCCTCTCTTACGTTTGAGGATTGGCAATTCCTGAACACACGTTTCCCAGTCCTATCGAACCTATCCATCGGCTCCGTAGTAACTGATATAACCGAGCCGCCTCACTATCCATCATCCACATAGGTAAAAAAATAAATAAATGTCTGGGCTCCATACCATGACACCACCCATAGCTGGAAAGAAACGTCATGTTCTCCCAAAGGTTCAATCCCTTTTTGGCTCATACCGAGGTGCGAGGCTCGCGAATTAACACTATACACAAAGCTATGCCCTTTAAGGTAGTGCTTTGACCATCAACCACAAGACTCTACTTTTCAATAGAAGCCTTGATCATTTGCATCTCGGCATGCTACACAAGCAAGTCACGCTATGCAACTGATGTCTATCGATATATAACCTCTGGGCTCGTACGTCTCAGAGAAGGGCGTTAAGCAAGAGAATAAATTCTCCGCCGTCAAAAAGATATATATTTAATAGAGATCAATCAACACAGAATAAAATCCAATGTCAGACACACATCCATTTCCAAGTTTGTTCTAGGTATAAACGAAGTCGGAGGCACCTTATTCCTTGTCCCATATGTCCAATACAGGAGAGAGGTCCTTGCATATCTCGTGGATCTCCAAGTATGTCTGGACGATCACCACTTATTACCTTGTCTTGGGTGTACAGCCCAATCAAGACATCAGTAATCATCCAAACGATGTGAAGACCTCCGATCTTCGACCACTGTCTTCATCGTCGACTTATCGTCGAATCAGTTATTTAGAATGGGTATAAACCCGGCCTTTCCGAATAATACACATATATTATAAACAAGTGCAACATATTCCTCACTCCAATTCTGAATATTCTTTTATTTAAATATTCATATTCTTTGGGAAATTTCCCATTAATTTTATCAAAGATAAATCCTTTAAATTTATCCTTTAATCATCCTTTGGATATCAATTCAAACCATATTAAGGTTTTCCAAACTAGTCGGGATTAATGCACCTTACCAAAGTAATCATTTATTTAATTTCCCAATCCCAACCTATTCATCCTATGGAACAAAACTGGTAATACTCCATAACTAATACCATGGTGTTATCGGTAAAATTAATTACCATTTCTCATTCAAATCTAATTAAAGATTTAACTATCGCTTGGAGCAAAACTGGTGATACTCCACTCCCGTTCATTTCCCAAATTTGATAATCTAAAATTATCGGTTCACTTTTCAATCTAATTAAAGTTTCATTAAAACTCCACTTGGTTTTAATCTTCCCAAAAATAAATATTAATTACTATTTAACTTTGGAAAATTAAACATGTCATATCGACAATCTACACCGTAATATTGATTCCTGCCTATATATAACATCTAAGCTTATACATCTTAGAGAAGGGTGTTAAGAAAGAGAATGAATTCTCCGCCACCAAACAGATATATATTTAGCCGAGATCAACCATACAGTTTGAAATACAATGTTAGACATGTAATCCTGTCTTTAACCGGGTTAAAGAAATAATGTCATTTAAAACACTATTCACGATAAAACTAAATCACATTCCATTAATTATGGAATCTTCACGGAAAACAGATCAATAAACATAATCGATATCAATTTCCGTATCCGACTAATAATATAAATGGAATAACGACAAAGCCTTTTAAATTCCATATATATTAACAATCTTCCTCCATAGAAGCTCATTTCGATTATTATCAAATCGAATTCCATTCAATTCCAATTTAATATATTAAATTGGAAAACTTTACTTTGGAAAATTCCCATTAAATCTTAATAAAAAGATTTATAATTTCCAAATCATATTTCAGTGTTAATCGGGTTAAAGAACAGATGTCATTAAAAAAACGCAGTTCACAATAAACCCAATTCACATTCCATTTTATTCCAATTATATGTTAATTAACTGGAAACACTAATAATCTTAATTAAATGATTAATTCTTTTCCAATGGGGTTTAAGAACAGTGTTATTTAAGACACCATTCACGACAAACCCAAAATCCAATTCTTTTATTCAATTCTAATTAAATCTTAATTAATTGGAAAACTTTACTAAATCTTAATTAAAAGATTTATTCTTTCCACAACTGGGTTAAGAACAGTGTTAATGAAGACACAATTCACGATAAACCCAAAAACCAATTCAATATTAAATACAAGGCTCTGTATAGAAATTATATCGGCTTATATTCAATATAAAATTCTAAAATCAACAAATATAGTATTGGGAATAAGGATACATATATCTTTCAAATTCCTCCACAATATCCGTATAATAACCGAATACAATATTGAAATATTCCAAAGATAATTTCTATTCAAATCCATTCGAATTCATATATTGGAAATTTTGGTTATTTTTAAAACCATTTCAAATCCAATTTATTTATTTAAAAATATTGGATTATAATTCTAGCTCATAACTAGTTCATTTTAATGAAAATATATTTTTATCTTTACAAATGTGGAATTTTTTTCACATAAATTCTTTCCAAATCATTTATTGTGATTTCACACAAATTATTGATATTTTTAACAATTTTATCAAGGCCCGTACAGTCGATTTCCATAAACGGTCATCGAACTGCACTTACAACGACCTTTTCCAAATTTTATTTGGACATAATTCCAAATCCAACCATTAGAATTCAAATTCCTTATATTGGATAGCTCTTTTCAATACAAACCCAAGGTTCCGGTTTTAGGAGAATCCGATGGTCGGATCTCCCGTAATGTCAATTCGAAGTCAATGATCGAAATTCGCGAATTGTCGCGGCACGTTCTATTCAGGCCATTAAATATATATAATATATTTATTATATATATTTCATCAATTTCCATTTAAAATGTATTTTATAAATAGTTTTAAATTCGTTTTCAAAACGATTTCAACTTCATATTCAATTTCAAATCAAAATTGAATATTCCATATCATTTATATGTAAATGATAATATTCTCAAAACATTAGATTTTGAAATCACCTTCTTTTCGATATTCACTATAAAAATGAATAAAATCGATATAAATATCATTCACGGAAAAATGGCGTTAATTTAATCAACACGGCTTTATATATTTAAATATTTTCATGTCCATCCCAAATTGGACATCAAAATCATATTTTGATCCATTACTGAATATTATTTTAAAATATTAGTTATTTTAAAATATTCATTATTTGTTACTTTAAAATATTCGTTATTTTAAAATAATCGTTCTTTCCGAATTGGAATCAGACCTAGTTTATTGCCATATAATTTAATTTATATGGATTTCATATACACATGTACACAACAATAATCAAACACAGTCAGCCATCATCCGGAGTGCATTACACAACTACATAAGCATTAAATATAAATAACTAAAGCTTGCAATAGTCTGTCAACCAATCGATTGACATACAACTAAATATTGGGATTATTGTATGTCCAATATCATCCCAATACCCATGTGGGGTTTTCAAACAACAAAAACTGTTTATTATTTGTGCAGTTGGGCGATGTGTAAAATATGTCGTCCCAATCAATATCAGTCAAATTAGTGTGTTAGACCAAAAAATGGTTCGATTGGGACGTTGACTATTCTCTCAAAATAGATCTTGGGAAACTGTTTCCGCAAGCGCTCCAGTTTAGCTTTGTTATCAGGGGTCAAAGCCACCTCCTGCGTAGTTGTGGATTCCGGGCGACATTGGCCTGTAGGAACCAAATTTGTCTTCTCCTTTTCTTTGTCTTTGCCTGGCCTTTTATGCTTATCTTTGGGTCCGTGATGCTTCTTAGAAGTTTTGTCCTGAGGAGGTAAGCCCATGGGTGGAGTTGGAGCCTTGGGATCTCTTTACCCTTAGTATGTGGTGTTTGGCGATAATGGGACTTCCCGGATCCTTCTTAGAAGGAGAGAAAGAGCATGGGGATTGAGGTGGATAAGAATCATCGTGTTTCTGGCTATCCGTCCCAAGACTGTCGCTGCAATCATGCTCAGACACGGAAGACAGCCTAGGAGTATTCGCCCGAAGAGCGCGGAGAGATTAAGAGTAACAACGAGGCATGTTTCCCTACAGAAAATAACAAATGGAAATCAGGGTTATGAACATGATTAGTGTATCAGTATCATGACAGGTGGTGTATGTAGTGTATGTGTGCCCGTGTAATCCCCCCTAATGGACCAGGGTCCGTATCTTGGCCCGTCCGCACAGTTTCTTTCTCTTTGACAGGGGAGGGTTCTCCCTCGGAGGTAGGGAAGAATGGTTCCCCTCCAAAATCCCGGAGTTATAGAGGTCATCCGGCAAGGGGATTTTTCTAAACCCACATGTATCTGCTCATCTGTTAGTGATGGTTCAACTAGTGGTAGAGTCTTCACTGGGGATTGTTCTTTAGCGGAGGGGATGTCTTCCGGTTCGCTAGCCCGAGATTCACCTTCTTTATATACGTTTAGAGCTTTGTCATCCTGATTGATCATTGGTGAAGGACTTTTAGGAATCTCAACAGCCTATACGACTTCTGTGGTCCCTTCTCCCTCGGTCGGGGGTACGCTACTAGACTCCCCAAGATCAGCGGGCACATACTTGTAAGGCTTGCCACCCGTACCAAGCCCGAATCTTATATCCAGAAGGCGGTGTTTGTGAAGATTCTCAGTGTTAATACATTTCTTGATTTTCAAGAAATCAGATGTGCTTTTGAAGTGGCAGGACAGTCGATCTTCATACAATGAACCTTCTGTTTTTGGAAAATTGTGATCTATACAGAAAAAAGGAACACGTTAGTACTTTGATTATGAAATTAGGACATGTATTGATGAACTTAAATCCTACTTGATTGTAGCTACTTCCTCGCGCATCCGGCTTGATGCTTTATGTAAAATGAATCAGATTTGGCATCCCCTATGTTGCTATGACCATCTGATAAAACCTTCCTGTTGGCCACTGATACAAAGAAAGTGAAGTTGGGATTCCTTGTGGAACGGTGTTTGAAATGGTAATAGAATTTCAAGTCCTTAAAAGTGAGCTCTATCTATAGAATCTCTGCATATGCAACACATAGAGTGTACAAAGCCACATAAGCATTAGGATGGAGTTGCATGGGGGCAATATGCAGTCGTCTTAAGGTCTCAACGATGATCTGGGGAAATAGAGGAATAGCGCCTACCCAGAACATGAGCCTACTGACAGTCATGTACCCTTCTAGGGAAGAATGAGGCCTATCTCCATCTTCTGGAACTTTCACATCATCCCAAGGAATCCCATGTCTTAAGCATATCTTCTTAAGTCTTATATCATCCAATTTGGAAGCTAGAGAATCAATGAGTTTCTCTTTCTCTACTTCCTTAACGCCTGGGATCTCGTCAGGACCTCGATCACATTCTTATTCTTCTACTTCAAGCGATGTACTATCAGAAGAAATCGAATCTGTATCTATCTCATACTCAGAACAAGAATTACTCCAGTCTGAATCTGACGGGAGTACGTCAGGATTGTGATATTTGGAGGACTCTGGATCTTCTCTCATCTCGGATACTCGTGAGGAGCGTCTATCTAACATGGCTATTTTGGCTAGTAAACATGAAGGATTAGGATACAGTTACCCATGAACCCTGTGCAAGTGCTGGTGTGTGCAAGTGTGCATTATACTAGAAAAATAGAAACGCAAAGTAAAGCTGGATAAGCGTAATAATGGCCATTGTATGCTGCTGAGTTTTGATGTTGTCCAGTCCAAAAAGTTTATATCGACGGCTCTAACCTAACTGTCCACTGATATATCGTAATTACGTTGCATTTTCTAGTCAACATGTGCATTGGATCATTGGCAAAGCTGGCTCGTTAAAGTCTTGGAGCTCAGGTCGTGATGTGAATCCCGGATAATGGAGCATAGGTCGGGTCGTGGATAACGGATCACCAATGATCACGCTCGCGAGGGAACATTGGCTCGTGAAGGGGGCTTTGGATCGTGGAATGATCCAGCTCGTGACAAACCATCCTTACTCGAACGGCTCGTGGCAGGCCCCCCACGATCCATTTCACTTCATATCTCCATGAACTAATACTCCCCAAAGTCGTGACCTAATCTGTTGCTCAGAATCACACCACGGCTTCCTCTCTGGTCCCTCCACCTTACTGGTCGCGATGACCCGAGTCAATGCCCCATCTACGAACTAACCTACTACTTCTTCCTCGTTGTTTCTCTCCTCCGTCCATAAACCCGTTTAACTAAACCCATCACGCAACCTCCACTATCAACCCCCAGCACCATGAGCCATCAGACGTTTGAAGGGGGGGCTCGAAGGAAATGGAACTAGTGATAAATCCATGATTTAATCAAGGACAACAATTAAAATTGCTTTTACCTATTTGAATTAAGCCGAAGCTCGGGGATCAAATTGATTCAAAAAATTAGGGTTTCGGCTGAAGAACTAGTGGCGGCTGCAAAAGCAAAGAAAGGAAGGAAGAAGAAAAGGAAAGAAAGGAGAGGGTGTCGGCTTATAGCTGACGTGAAGACCGTTCGTCTCCCCAAATTTGTCCTATTCGGATCCGTGAGAACCCATGGACCACGGGCACCCAAGAAGGCCCATCGTGGTATTGAAGGCGGCCCGCTCGAGCATAGGTCCGTTGTGTTCACCTCGTCGCGCAAGTCGCCTTGCACCACAATGAACAAAAAAAAGAGGAGAAATGTTGAATAAAAAGGGAAAACTTACTTGACAGGTTGATCACGATATCCTACGGAATTTAAGAAGTGAGAATTAGCCGATGAATGAAGAGATGATTGATGATTTAATCTGGTATTTATGCCCGTCGAAGAACGCGACTCTTTGAAGCAGTACGACGTTCCTAATAGACGCGACCATTGATTTGTATCATTTCACGAAAGGATGGTACAGCAATTTCGAAGCATTTTCCATTCGTGATAAAACAAACTTTGAGGGGGCAAAATGTTGGCTAGCTTTTGGACCAAGCCACCAAGGCTCATACACAAGCCCAATACGAAGTTCCCTTCCTAGAGACAACCACACCTGTTCATGGTCACCCTTACTATCTTCAGTTCGTGACACCCTACCACGACCCCCCGCTCGTGACGCCCAAGAACGACCCACTCCGTCTCTACTACCCGATCCTCGTGGTCAAGGAATGAAGGCATCGACATGGTCTCCCATGACCCGAAAGGCCCGGATCTTATGACATCTGTCCATAATGGCCATTTTGACCATTTCTCCGTCTACTCACGAAACAGACCGACATCCTCGGGACTTGTGCCACGTAGAATCACAACACGTCTGCAGATATCACCTATAAATAGCCCAGCGCTTGGCATTTTTTAGGATCTTTTTGGCAATTCTGAGTGTTGTTATCACTATTGTTGCTTCTCCATTATTTCTGATTTGTGTTATTACAAAATTATTGAGTGAATTATCATTGTAATTGTGAGATTGATAGAAATCATTAATTGTACTTGCATTCTACATGTAATCAAAAAGTTATGAAGTGGACGTAGGCTCGTTAACGCCGAACCACTATAAATCACGTGTATTCTCTGCTTTTTCTCTATTTTTTGATATAATTCTTTGCATATCTGAACTATATGGTTGTTAGAGTTGAATTTGGATTTAACATTTTGGTGCTTTCACCGAGAACTTGATTTTTGATGAATGAATTAGAGCTCCTAATTCGATAAAGTTTAAGCAATTACTTGATCATCTCGAATACTCCTTCCATAGAACTTGGCCAGATTAGCTCACGTGGAAGCAATGCAATAATTGGATAAAGCCTTCTCAAAGATAAATGATGTTCCAGAGAGATTTAGCTCAACATATTCAAAGCACATCTCACCTGCGATAAGATGTACTTGGGGGAAAAATGTTAGTCTGCTTTGTGACTAGTCTACCCAAAGCAAAGTACTTGAATATGAACATGAATTGATCAGCAATCGCTCGGTTGAAGTGGTGGGATAGCATCACTCTCTGTCATTGAAAGCATCATCAGAAGACACATGGTAGTTTGGCCAAAATCACAAAATCAGTATAAACTGGCCCAAAACTCCTATCAAACTACCTCATTTGGATCTAAACACATCGAATACTTGTAACACTCTGAATTAGCTTCAAGTAGAGCTTTCGTTTGGCACAATCGGCCATACAGTTTTAAAGTTATGCATGTTTCCGTAAATGCATGCTGAACCAGCTCGTGGTGACCGACTCACCCTCCTCGGCTCGTGAGCCTAGCTAGGCTCGCCTTCGTCACGACCTACTCGTGACACACCGATGGTCCACGACCCGAATTGTCGAGCCCCTCATGACCACGACCCAGTTGATGGTGCACACCATGGTCACGAACCGCCTAGACCGAACCTGCTTTTACAAACGAATGTTGACCTATTCTTAAGCATATGACCGCTCCTACTTTCCCGGATCGGGTGCCATGTGTCCTACCACGACCCGATCACTATATGGGCTTTCCTACAGCTATAAATACACCTCCACAGGGCATTTTCAAGGGACTTTTGGCATCTTAATATCCATGGCTGCCATGGTCAACACTTCTCTATGAATTGCGACCATCTTCCTCTATAAAATCAATGAATTCAGAGAGAATTATTCATTAGACTCAAGTGCTTGAGAGACAATATTTATTGTAATTGCAATCTCAGAATGAAATGGGAAAACATGAAGTGGATGCAGGCTCGTTAACGTCGAACCACTATAAAAATCCTATTTCCTTGCTTTTTCTCTTATTTTTCAGCTATTTCTTCATCTTCTATGCTCGAAATACAATGATTTGGGTGTTAGAACCATTTTTTGGTCTAATAGACTGTACATAAACAAATCGTTCGATTTGTTTATGAATATTTATTGTCATTCATATATTCGTTAAAAATTATATTTTTAACTATAAAATATCTATTTCAACTCATGAATATTTTATACTGTTCATTTATAAAATAAAAATGATATTTTTATTGTTCTAATATTTTTAGAAAATTTCGGCAGCATAACGGCGCGATATTAGAACTGGAATAAGGTCTAGCCTTACCCCTCGCCTAATAATGGCTCGCGCCACATTCAAACAAAATTCTAATCAATTCATTTCATTTCCCAAACCAAATTCGACCAAATAATCCAATCAACCAAACAGCCAAACAAACATGGTTTCAAACAAAGGTGTCGGGTGCTTCTAAGCACCGTCTACATCCTAGTATATATATTTAACTTGAAAATAAATTAGAGTGAGAAGTTCTCACCTTTGGATTCCACTCCTCCTGTTCTATTTCAAATTTTGTAAACCGTTTGGATTAGCCCGAAATTCCAACGCAATCTTTTCCACGCTGTTCAAAGTAAAAATTACATTTTTAATATGATGTATATATATTTAAAAATCCCAATTTTAGTTCGCTATATATATATAAATCATATTTTCAATTCGCTATTTATATAATAAAAATCACATTTTTAATATGCTATTATATAAATAAAAATCACATTTTTAAATCGCTAAAAAATATATATATAAATCGAATTTTTATTTCACTACAACATATAGAAAAAAATCGCATTTTTATATTGTTATTCATATAATAAAAACCATATTTTTATAATGCTAACAATCATATTTTTATAACGCTTTGCTTATATAAAAATCATATTTCTATAATACTTCTATATATATGTAAATCCTAATTTGTATAATTAAAAATTATATCTTGGTCTAATTAAAAATCAAATCTCTTTATAAATAAAAATCAAATCTTTTTACATTTAAAAATCAATTCTTTTTACAATTAAAAATCAAATATTTTTACTTAGTTATATATATATATTCTATTATTTTCTATTATAAAAATCTATTCTTTCTATTATGAAAACCTATTCTTTTCTATTTATAAAAATCTATAATTTTTTTATTTATGAAAATCTATTCTTTTTTTCTATAAAAATCTATTTTTTTATTATATGAATAAGGAAGAAATAAAAATAACAATAAAAAAAGTAAAATAAAAAACTTACTGGTCCACGTTAACGGAGAGGGGGGCACCAACGTCGGAGCGGCGGTCGGAGGCGGGGAGAAGTGGCGCTACAGTCGCAAGGGGGTGGCGCTAGGGTTTAAATCGATTTGGGGGGGTTTTGGAGCACGTGGTTGGTCGCATTGGGGCTGGAGATGGATGGAGGGGGGAGCTGTATGGGGCGACGGCGATGTGGGGGGGGAGGTGCGGTGGAGGTGACGCGACGATGGAGGGCGTCGCTCTGCTGTGCGGTGGTCTTTTTTCTTTTATCTTAAAATCGATTTGAAACAAAAAGGAGGGGGGCATTGACCGGTATAAGGAGATAAGAGGGAGGGGGAAATATTATAAGATTTAATTATTTATTTTATTTTAATTTCTAAAAAGTAAGTTTTTATTTTGAACTCCAAATCAAAACACACCGACTGTCACCCCTAGCTAATTACCCCAGTTTTGAACACAATGGGATATGTCCTGTACGCCAATTCGATCGTTATGATCAATTTTCATCAAAATTAAAATATAAATTTATATAACGTTCAAAATTGATTTCAGCGTACATTTCAATTTACTGGGGCCACATATTAACTCCAAAATTTTCAGAAAAATAAATCTAGCTATGTTTTGACAATACTGTCCTAACAAAACTAATTTCGTCGAATTTGTAGACTATTTGAAAAAAATCATTTTCCAGTCGATTAAATTCAAGCTGAATTGACCAAACATGTTTAAATCCACCACGCTCACATATCAATTCCAAAAATTATGAAAATTGGAATCTAGCGATAATTTGACATTCTAGATCATACAAAAGTGGTCACGTCGAAAACGGAATTTGTTTGTAAAATCGCTATTTTTACGGGCAATATATTATATAAATTCCATAGCGACTATTCTGAATTTTCAACTGGACATAACTTTTTTTTCCGCTATGAAATCTGGGTTTTTTACATTCGTTGAAAAGATATTTTCAAACAGATTCAAATATTTCAGGTTTTACTAAAATCCGGTTTATTTTGAATCCTATACATTCATTTGAAATTTGAAATTGAAATTTCAAACTAACGTGCCAATTCCAATTCCTTTTATAATTATAACAAATATTTATATTCTAACTTCGATTTAAATAAATTTATACGTTCTAATTCTATTCAAAATAAATTTCTAGCTATTATGATTTAAAATAAATCATTTTAAATATTCAAAAAACATAAAAATTACTAAAATAAAAACTTTAAATTGGTTCTGATTTTCTAGGTTGTTACATCAGAAATAAGGAATATTTTAAAATAACGAATATTTTAAAATAACATTCAGTAAGGGATTAAAATGTGAATTTGATGTTCCATTTTGGATGGACATTAAAATATTGAAATATATGAAGCCGTTTTGATTAGATATGTGCCATTTTAACGCGAATAATATTTATATCGATTTTATTCATTTTTATAATGAATATCGGGGAGGAAATTATTTCAAAATCTGATGTTTTGAAAATATTATCATTTAAATATTATAATGATAAGGAATATTCAATTTTGATTTAAAAATTGAAAATGAAGTTGGAATCGTTTTAAAACGAATTTATAAACGATTTATAAAATAAGTTTTAAATGGAAATTGATGAAATATAAAATATATATTTATATACTATATTTAATGGCCTAAATAGAGCGCGCCGCGCAGCGGCAGTTCGTGAATTTCGACCATTGACATCGAATGGACATCACGGGAGATCTGACCGTCGGATTCTCCTAAAGTTGGAACTGTTGGGTTCGTATCGAAAAAAGTTTTCCAACGAATATAAGATATTTGAAATCTAACGGTTGGATTTGGAATTATGTCAAAATCAAATTTGGAAAAGGTCGTTGTAAGTGCAGTTCGATGACCGTTTATGGAAATCGACTAAAAGGGCCTTAATAAAATAATTAAAAATATTAATCATTCGTGTAAAATCATAATAAAGGATTTGGAAAGAATATGGGTGATAAATTCCATGTTTATAAAGATAAAAATATATTTTGTCAAAATAAACTAGTTATTAACTTGATTTGAAATCCAGTAATTTTTAAATAAATGAATTGGATTTGAAAAAGGGTTTTAATATAACTAAAAATTTTCCAATAAATAAATTGGAATGGTTTGGAATGGAAAAAATCTTCGAAATATGTCGGTAATGGATTTCGTGATTATACAGATATTGTTATGGGAATTTGGAAGATACAGATATCATTATTCCCAATACGATATTCAGTGGTTTCAGAGTTTGGTATTGAATATAAACCGATATAATTTCTATTCAAAGCCTTGTATTTAATATCAAATTGGATTTTGGGTTTGTCGTGAATGGTGTCTTCATTAACACTGTTCTTAAACCCAGTTGAGAAAAGAATAAATCATTTAATTAAGATTTAGAGAAATTTACCAATTAATTAATACTTAATTGGAATAGAATTAAGAATTGGATTTTTGGGTTTATCGTGAACGGTGTTTTAAGTAGCACTTGTTCTTTAACCTGGTTAATAGTTGAAGTTAAGGTTTGGAATTTATAAACCTTTATTCTAAGATTTAGTGGAATTTTCCAAAGTAAAGTTTTCCAATTTAACAATATAAATTGGGATAGAATGGAATTCGATTTGGTAATAATGGAAGTGAGCTTCGGTGGAGGAAGATTGTATATATATATGGAATTTAAAAGGCTTAGTCGTTATTTCATTATATTATTAGTCGGATATGGAAATTGGTATCGATTATATATTGATATGTTTTTCGTGAAGATTCCATAATTAATGGAATGTGATTTTGGGGTTTATCATGAATTGTGTTTTAAATGACATTAGTTCTTTAACCCAGTTAAAGACAGGATTGCATGTCTAACATTGTATTTCAAACCGTATTTGTTAATCTTTGCTAAATATATATCTGTTTGGTGGCGGAGAATTTATTCTCTTGCTTAACACCCTTCTTTGAGACGTACGAGCTCAGAGGTTATATATCGGCAAAGATCAATGGTACAGTGCAGATTGTCGATGTGGCATGTTTGATTTCCCAAAGTTAAATAATCATTAATATTGATTTTTGGGAATATTAACACTAAGTTTATTCTTAATGAATCTTTAATTCGATTGAAATGAGGATATGATAATTTAAATTATCATATTCGGGAAATGGTCGATCGAGAATGGAGTATCAACAGTTTTGCTCCAAACGATAGTTAAATCTTTAATTAGATTTGAATGGGAAATGGTAATTAATTTTTACCAATAAAACTGTGGTGGTAGATATGGAGTATCACCAGTTTTTCTCCATGGGATAAATTGGTTGGGATTGGGAAATAAAACAAATGATTACTTCGGTAAGGTGCGCTAATCCCGACTAGTTTGGATAAACCTTAATTTGGTTTGAATTGATATCCAAAGGAAGATTAAAGAATAAATTATCTTTGATTAAATTAATGGGAACCTTTCCGTAATGATGTGAATATTTGAATTAAAGAATATTCTGAATTAGAATGAGGCGTATGTTGTGTTTTTGTAGCACTTGTTTATTATATATGCGAGTTATTTCGAAAGGTCGGGTTTATACCCATTCTGAATAACAGATTCGACGATAAGTCAACGATGTAGACGGTGGTTGAAGACCAGAGGTCATCGTTTGGATGATTACTGATGTCTTGATTGGGCGGTACACCCAAGACAATGTAATAAGTGGTGATCGTCCAGACGTACTTGGAGATCAACTGGATATGCGAGGACCTCTCTCCTGTATTGGACATATGGGACGAGGAATAAGGTGCCTCCGGTTTCGTTCAGACACAAAACAAACTTATAAATGAATGTGTGTTTGACATTGGATTTCATTCTGTGTTGATTGATTTCTATTAAATATGTATTTGTTTGGCAGCGGAGAATTTATTCTCTTGCTTAACACCCTTCTCTGAGACGTACGAGCTTAGAGGTTATATATCGATAGACATTAGTTGCATGGCGTGGTTTGCTTGTGTGGCATGCAGAGATGCAATGATCAAGGCTTCTGTTGAGAAGCATAGTCTTGTGGTTGATGATCGAAGCACAGCCTTAAAGGGCATAACTTTGTGTATAGCGTTAATTCGCGAGCCTCACACCTCGGTATGAGTCAAAAACAAGATAAGGGACGCTGTGAGAACTTGACGTTTCTTTCTAACTATGGGGTGGTGTCATGGTATGGAGTCCAAACATATATTTTTTTTACCAATGTGGATAACGGATAGCGAAGCGCCTCGGATATATCGGTTACTACAGAGGCGATGGATAGGTCCTATAGGACCGGAAAACGGGTGTTCAAGAATAACTAATCCTTAAACGTAAGGGAGGACCGCCACAGGATCCAAGGGTTGCCCAGAGTGTGTAGTCCTGAGACATTTGTTAGAGTGTCTCGAAGCAGTTAGAGTACATCCCTTTCCTCGACTCATGACGGAAATCCAATTTCCAATACTTGACATTCCTGCCTTAGTTGTAAACCTATATGGCGACATAGTAGCATGGGATACTATGCCGTCTATGATTGATACATTGATATTTGAAGCTGTTTTTGATACTATACACTTATTATAGTATCAAATGATTTGTTTTAAACGTACCAAGCATGTTTGGCTATTATAAAGGAAAACCCTATCCTACGGCTTGCGTTGCAATGTGTGATGGGACCTGGGTCTTATAATAGCTTCATTTTTCCAAAAAGCATTGCAATGTTTATTTTATGCACTGGTACTCTTGGGAGGAAACCCGTTCCGTGTTATACAGCGTGGTACCTTGATTTACTGTAACAACCCTGAATTTTGGGGTAAATTTAAAAATTTATTTTAAGTAATTTTAATGGGTTTTGATATTTAAAATAATTTATTTTAAATAATAATGATTAAAAATTTATTTAAATCGAAGTTATGATGAATAATTTAATTTTAGTTGTAAAAGGAGTTAGAAATAGCGCGGTAGTTTGAAAAGTCAAACTTGAACTTTGACTAACCGTACGTGATGCAAAATTTAATATATTTTAGTGAAACCAAAAATATTAGAATCTATTATATAATATATAAAGGTCAAAAATGCTACTTTTTGCATACGAAGGAATTGGACTCGAAACCACTTCTATTGAGTTTAGAATGATGTTTCTGCATTTAAAAAGTATAAACACTAATATATTTCGAGTTTCGGGAATTATTTGTTTAAAAATGTATTTTTAATGTTAAATATATACGCCTTGAAAATTGAAATTTTGCAAATGGTCTCCAAATTGAACAAAATTAATTTTGTTGGGTTCATATCGTCAAAAAAAAGCTAAAAATTATTTTTCGGTAATTTTTAGAATTAATATATAATTATAATTGATTTTTTCCAGTGTAAACGGATAATTTTTTAATTTAAAAATTCATTAAAAATTTATAGGGACTCGAAAATTTACGAAACCAGTTTCTATAGGTTCGTATTAATTAGGATTAGCTGTGATCCAAATTCCATCGAATTTGGAATCAGTATGTGGTCGTACGGTTTTTAGAACAGAAAAACGGATGTAAATAATTACACTAAAGCTATAATTAAAATGGGCTAAATTAAATATGGGCTGAATTAAAGTTACCCCTATATAATATCTCATAGACCAACCATAACCTAATTCTGAAAACCTAAACATAACCTAGCCTCCATCTTCTTCATCTTCATTTCCATGGCCTCCTCCTCAAAAAACTTCTTTGCACAAAAGTCCCTGAAACTGAAAATTTATATCTCCAAATCAGAACCAAATCAACACAAACCCTTTCTGTGTTTTGTTCATCTCTATAAACACTACTTACCACGAAAAATACAGCACCTATCGTCGCACGGATTCCTGGAATCCGAGTTTTAACACAGAAAACTGATTTCGGATTTTGGTGAATTCTAGCCAAACCGTCAAGAATTAGGCGATGGCCTAGTTGGAGAAAATGTAGCCAAGACATAAATGAAAAACTTTGCCTTTAATCATTTCATCTGAAAGTCGAAGGAAGGGCACAGAAATCGAGAAAAACCGAACTGAAGCAAAACAACAAATAAAATTCGAATCGCCAAAATTAAAGAATCAAGGTGAGAAATCTTATCTATTTTTATAAATAATTATATTTTAATTATTGTTCTCGCCTCTGAATCGCTATATGTATATTATTATGCGCTATGGTAATTTAGGATTTATTTGTTTATGTTTTTCTGTTGTGTTTGATATAATCGCTTGGGTTGATACGATTAAAATCTCATATTTATTGAGATTCAAATTTATGTTCTAAATTCGCGATGAAATTTATTATTAATTCCAGATCCATTATTTCAGATCTGATGTTGCACTGCTATTTACTTCTTGATTTCAGTTCTATTATTTCAGTTTTGTCAATGCGATCAAAATCTCATTTTTATTGAGATTTATATACATATATATTCGAATGGTTCCTTAGGATTTGTGTGTTTAAAATTTGCATTTGTGTATGTTGGAAATAGAAACCAAATTCATCATATTTGTTTATTGAATTGTTGGGAAGAATTTTTAATGTCTTTCTTTTTGTTCATAGTAAAAAGATAATCTTTTTAATATCGCTTTGTTCATATTAAAAAATATCGTTTTATTAAAATGAAAAGATTGGGTTTTTAACATCATTTTGTTAAAATGAAAAGATTTGATTTTTAGCATCGTGTTGTTGTAAATAAAAAGTTGACATTTTTTTTAATGTCGTGTTGTTTATAATAAAAAGATGAAATTTTAACGTCGTTTTGTTCCAAAATAAAAAGAACAAATTTTAAGCGTCGTTTTATTTCAAACATAAGTATCATTTTTGTACGTTATAAAAGAACACATTTTCATACGTTATAAAAAGAACATATTTTTGTTCGTATTAAAAGAACGTATTTTTGGTTCGTATTAAAAGTACATATTTTTGACGTTAATAAAAGTACATATTTTTGACGTTATAAAAGAGCATAATTTTGACGCAATAAAAAGAACACATTTTTAGTGCGTTAAAAGGAACTTTTTTGTGTGTTAAAAAGAAGATATTTTAGTGTCAAATTGTGTACGCTAAAAAGATGTATTTTTAATGTAAGATTGTTACATTAAAAAGAATGGATTAAAAGTTTATATTTTATTGTCACTTTGCTTTCAATAATAGATGTAACATTAAAAATTCCATTTTTAATGTAATATTGTTTTCGATAAAAAGAAACAACGTAAAAGATCATAATTTTATTGTTCATTGTTTTCAATAAAAAGATTGTACATTTAAAAATGACATTTTTGATGAAATTTAGATTACGTTGAAAAGGTTATATTCTTATTTTCATTTTGTTTCAATGAAAAGATTACACCTTCATTAAATTATTGTGCATTAAAATGAATAGAAATTTAATACTGCGTTTCTATTGTAATTTTGTCACATTTAAAGAAATGAATTAAAGATGGACAAGCATTTACATTATTAATGTAATAAGTTAAATTTTACACTTTTATGTAACTAAGATGAAATGGAAGATTTACATTTTTATTAATATAATAAAGAAAAGAAAAGGAAAGATTTGATTTTAATGTTATTTATTTATATTAAAAAGAAAAGAATTGAAAGAGAAGTATATTTTTATCAAAATGAATGCTTACACGTAATTTTGTTATGAAATGAAACTATATATTTTAAAGTATGAGATGTAATAATATATATTAATGTATGTAATGTAATGATATATATTAATGTATGTAATGTAATGATATATTTTAATGTACGAAAGGAAATGATATATTTTAACGTATGAATTACATTTATAATGTAATTAAGATGATGAGGTATGAATCTTACGTTTATTAATGTAGTAAGATATGAATACTTACATATTTATTAATGTAATCTAAATTAGAATGAAAACTTACATTTTTATCAATGTAATAAGAAAGGAATGAGAAAAATACATTTACAATGTATTAAATAAGAGTAGAATATATATTGTAAATTAAGGTTACATTTTATTATGTAATTAAGAGTAGGATATGTATTGCAAATTAAAAGGACATTTTTTATGTAATTAAGAATATAATATATTTGAAATTAAAATTACATTTTTTTGTAATTAAAGATTAAAGTTTTGCATTGAAATTAAAATTACATTTCTTTTATGTAATTAAAGATTAAGGTTTTGCATTGAAATTAAAATTACATTTTTTTATGTAATTCAAGATTAAAGTTTTGCATTGAAAATAAAATTACATTTTTATATGAAATGAAAGAACAAGAATTATCATAGTAGTAAAATTTCATTTTTATATGTAATGGAAGTATACAAATTTACATTGCAAATTAAAAAGCAAGATTAGACATGTTATGTTAATTACATTTTTAATGTAATTAAAATGGATATTTTTGCATTGTAAATTATTACATTTTAACGTAATTAAAAGAATGGATTTTCAATGAAATTATAAGAATGTAATTAAAAGAATAAAAGAATGAAACGCCACGTTGAAATATAATTTACATTTTTATGTAAATAAACAATGAAAGAGGAAAATTTACTTTTTAGGTAAATAAGCAATGAAAAGGAAAATAACATTCAAAATGTAAACTAGAATATAAAGGACATTTTGTTAGGAAATGTAAATTAGAATAAAAAGGACATTTTTGTTAGAAATTGTAAATCAGAATAAAAAGTATAGAAATAAAGATTACATCTTTATTGACCTTTTATATGCAATAAAAAGAAGTAGGGAATTAGAAAAGTTACATTTTTTTAATGTAAATAAGAATTAGAAGAAAATTATATTTTTATGTAATTAAGTTAAACAACATAAAAATTTCATTTTTATGTAATTAAGTCAATTTCCATGTGAATTAGGTTAAAGGTGAAAAAATTTCATTTATCATGTAAATTAAGATAAAGGAAGAAAATTACAATTTTATGTAATTAAGTTAAAGTTTATATTTTCATGTAATTAAGATTTAAAGTAAGAAAATTACATTTTTATGTAATGAAAAGATTAGATTTTGACATTGCAAAATTATTTACTTTAATGTAGACTATATTAAAAAGAAAAGTTTACATTTTTAATGTGAATAAAAACAATAGAATTAAAATGTATATTTTTATCGTCGTTTTAGATGCGATAAAAAGAGTAGAAATGAAATGTATATTTTTATCGTCACTTTAGATGCAATAAAAGAATAGAATAATTATTATATATTTTTATCGTCATCTAAGAGGCGGTAAAAAGAAGTTACATTTTTCAATGTAAATAAAAGGATTAGAAATTTATATTTTAATGAATGGATTTTCATTACAAAGGAATAATGAAACCAAATATACATTGGGTGTAAATTGAAAGATGAAAGGAAAAAAAAAAATTACATCGTTGGATATAGCATGTGTATGTGAATTAAAATAAAATAAACATTATTGTGTGCCATGTTATACCTCGATATTATATACGCAATTAGGGATATTCTATGTTAACAAAATATAGTGAAATGAAATGGATGACGGAATTATATATAAGTATAAATATATATGTAAATTAAAATCAAACGAATCGAGCGTGGTAGTTCGCATTTTGGAATCATGCCTTTAAACGCTTATACCGAAAGATCCGACCATCGGATTTTCCCAAAACTGAAACCATTAGGTTCACCTTTGGAAGATCTTTCCAATGATACGAATTGTAATAAAATCCAATGGTTAGATTTAGAGAAATGTGTAAAACAAATTTGGGGGAGAACATCGCCAAGGTCGCCAATTGATATGAAGTGTTGTTAAATAAAATTCAATTATTTTAATATAAATAAAAATAGAGATTAATCGTTATAAATTAATATTAACGATAAGAAATGATTTTAAATTATATATAAACAAGGATCATTTGAAAAGTCCGAGTTCAATCTCATTTCAAATGATCATTCGTCGATCTAAGTCGAAGAGTTGAAGACGTTGATTGAAGACCGACAATCTTCACGTCGAATGGATGAGTTACCATTGACGCCCATGATTGGAGTAATCGTTATAAATTAATATTAACGATAAGAAATGATTTTAAATTATATATACGCAAGGATCATTTGAAAAGTCCGAGTTCAATCTCATTTCAAATGATCATTCGTCGATCTAAGTCGAAGAGTTGAAGACGGTGATTGAAGACCGACAATCTTCACGTCGAATGGATGAGTTACCATTGACGCCCATGATTGGAGTAGCTACCTTGAAGGGGCTACAATGGTGACCGTCCAGACTACTTATTGATTGTTCGGATATGCGAGGTATAAGGTGCCTCCGGTTTCATTCAGACCCAGAATGGACTTGAAAATGGATTGTATGTCTGACGTTGTATTCCTTTATACGGTATTCGTTGATCTCTGCTAAATGTATATCTGTTTGGTGTTTAACACCCTTCTCTAAGACGTACGAGCTTAGAGGTTATATATTGGTAGGAATCAATGGTATGGATTAACAATGTGGCACGCTAAGATGCATGGATCAAGGTTTTTGTTTTAAAGCAGGCCTTGTGGATGATGATCAAAGCACAACTTGAATTAGCATAGCTTTGTGTATTACGTAGCTTCACGAGCCTCACAACCCGGTTGGAGTCTAAAACGGGAGAAGGGAACGCAGGGAGAGCAGCACGTTTCTTTCTAGCTAGAAGTGGTGTTTGGGTCTTACACGGCCCGGCATTTTACTTATGTGGATGATGGAATGAGGCGCCTCGGATGATAGGTCCTATTAGATCGGGAAACGTGTGTTCAGGAATAACTAATCCACAAAGTTGTATGTGTGGACTGGCCCTGCTGCTTTCCAAGGGTTCACTGCGGGGGATCCTGATACATTAGCTAGAGTGTCTCGAATCGGTAAGGAGCTCCTCCCTAGCCTTGACTCATGATGGAAACCTAATTCCCAATACGACCCTACGGACTTGATTGCATTACTAGTATGGAGGCATAGTATATGGTAGCTATGCTTCCTAGGATTGATACATTTACTTTGAAATGTTTTTAAAACATATAAACACTAATAATAATACTAAATCCGTTTTATCATACCAAGCATTTTTGACCATTATAAGGTAAAACTCTATCATCCGGTTTGCGTTGCATTGTGTGATGGGACTTGGGTCTTATAATGGTTTCATTTTTCCAAAAAGCATTGCGTTGTTTAACGATTTACTTTAATTTATGCACCGGCAATCCATTGGAATAAAACTCGTTTTGCGTTAGCGGCATAGTCTTTGGATTTGCCTTATTGCTATTAGTTAAATTAGTTAAGAATTCTCACACCAGTCCCATGACTGACCCGTTCTTGTTTCCACCATTGCAAACTCGGGTGCCCGCTTTTCCACTCGGGCAGTCGAGTAGTTTGTCTACAGGTCCTTATCTCGAGCAGGATTCTGGATTGAAGCTTAAAGCTGTGTCCAGAGCATAGTTGTCTTCCGCTGCCTTAGTTATTTTATTTTCGCTGCACTGTATTGTATTATAATATATTAAAATTTATCTTCTGCTGTAATTTTAATCGATGTACCCTGATATGTTCTGTACTCTGATGTAACATTACTGAAATGTTTATAAAAGTCTGTTGTTATTGCTCTGATGTTGTTGTATTCCCAAAGTTAACGTATTCGGGTTTTGAACGGTCTTGGTTGATTTAATGATCGATCGGGTCGGGCGAAACCAGGGGCGTTACATTTACTTCTAAAGTAAAAGATTTAGTAACTGTTTTTAGTTCTCACACCAGTCACATGACTAACCTGGAGTTTATTGTTTTAGCCTAAACTTTGGATTCCCCTATTTTCCACACGGGCAGCTAGTAGTTGGGTTTCTGCATAAATTACATTCACAGGATCTTGGATTTACAGCTGGAACTATACTCGGAAAGCTCTGTATCCGTGTATTTCTTTCAGTTGTGTTATGTATTATTTTTCCGCTGCATTGTAATTTTAAATCTCTGATATTTATCAAATATATATTATTTATTCATACTCTGTTATATTCTTGTACTCTGATATAATTGTTGTAATAAGCAATGAAACGTTCTTCTGTTTGCGTTCTGATTTTTCGTGTTCTCAACTCAATCTGAGCTTTCCTATAAGGGCGAGTTTGGGTCGTTTCATTTGAGGCCTAAACCCATTTTTGTCGAAATGATTTCAAAATGTATTATGTGTTTGACATTGTAGTTCATCACATAACCGATTAGTTGCTATTGATGATATATCTGTTTGGTGGCGGAAAATTTATTCTCTTGCTTAACACCTTTCTTTGAGACGTACAAGCTCTAATGTCATGTGATTAATAGTGACTGATCTTATGTGTGAATTACTAATGTAAAGTACTATATTTTGAAAAGTACTTGTGATTATTATGTTGTGAAATGATTTTCCCTACTTCGGGATATGAAATGATTTGGTATGTGGCTAAAGATTCGGGTAACCCTGAACTACTAAAAGTTCATGAGCATTATACGGTGTAGCCTGCTCCATGTGTGGAGGTGCATATATATATATATATTGTTAGACCAAAAATTGGTTCTAACACCCAAATTAGTTATGATTTCAATGGAATAGAATCAAAAAGCAACAAAGAACATGCGATTTGTAGTGGTTTGACGTTAACGAGCCTACGTCCACTTTGTTTTCTTTTAATTGATGATTTGAATACAATTACAGCAATGATTCTCACTCAACTTCACAATTACAATGCATTAACTCACTCAAAATCTCTCAAAAATAGACTTTAAGAGACGATTTTGATCTGAATGTAGCTGTGAAATTTGGCTATGGAGGAAGTTAGAACTGAGAACTTGCCAAAAGATCCTTTCAAATGCCTCTAGAAGGTGTATTTATATGTGAAAAATCTCTTACAAGTGGCTCCGGTTCGGAATTGCGTGGCACCCATCCCATAAGAGTCGGGTTCGGAGGCTTCCAGATGGTGACAGCGCATTGATTTGGTAGGAGATCGTGGGATAAATGGTCATGCTTGTTCCGAGTCTTCAGGAAGTGTGTGCAACAACGGTCACAAGCTCAGAGAAAAGGGTTCGGATCGGCTGCCTCCGATCCGATCCGATAAAGCCACCTGCTTTATGATGTTGCTGTCATACTCCTCCGATCTGATCCGATGAGGCCATTTATTGTCTAACGTTGTTGACGTATTCCTCCGCTCCAAATCGATGAGGCCACTTGCTATCCTTCGATATTTGCTGAGGTATCTCTCCGATCCGATCCGATGTGATCTCTGCGTTCTTGATCTTTACTTACCTCCTGCGCTATCTTCCTCCGATCTGAACCGATTGGTGTCTTTCTCACTATTTGCTCTTTGTGTAGCCTAGTTCACAAAGTAGGCTAAAATTTTTCCCCCTCGAAGTACACTCTTATTTAAGATAAAGTGTGCTTTGAAGCAATTTACAAAACATTCTTTGAATTAGAATCATTGAATGATCGCCTCCATTTACTTGTAGTGCCGTGTCGCTTCATAAGGTCATGGCTTTTGCTGCTTATATATATCCACAATCCTTATGAATTACTTTCTTCATTTTCAAACAACTTTGAGAGCTTTTATTTAATGTCCAGTGATTCCTCCAGGTAAGCTTTTTCTTTACTTTTCTTCAAATTTATCCTGCACGACAAGTCCATATGTATAATCTTCTTCGGTTCGGATTCCAATCCGAATGGATTCCCCTTCTGTACCGCTCATCAGTGGGTTAACAGGTCGTAATGCACGAGTGGGCCTAACTTCCGGTCCGAACGGGAATACGAGTGGTCACCTTAATTTCATATAAGTATCCCACCCGTCTTCTTCTTCCTCTTCTTCTTTTATCACTCTGCACAAACTGACTCTGCATCGAAACCCAAAAACTCAAAAACCCCGAAACTCTCTCGTTCTTCCTTAAATTAAACAACTAGGTAGGTTTAATATCTTGAATCACTTTGCTGTAATCGTTTTCGATTTAAATTTGTGGTAAAACTGGATGATTTGAACATGGTGCACGTTTAATTCCAACGCCGCTGCCCTCTCTCTCTTCGCCGTCGTCGTTGGTGGCCCTTGTCACCACCTCGAGGCGTTGAGAGGAAGAATTTGGGTTCTACAGTCCATTTGATCATGTGAGTGCTGGGATTCAATAGGGATTTATGAAATGGAGTTGGGTTCGGTATGGGTTAGGCGAGATGGAAAATGGGGAAGATGAAGAAGAGGAGAGGAACTAGAATCGGTTCGGGTGGGGAAGCGTTGGAGTGAAGGAAAGGGAAAGGTGCATATAAGACCGGATCGGGTCGGAGCAGAAAAAGGCAAAAGAAAGAAAACCAAACCCATCTGATCGGATGGGAATAAGGGACAAGAAGAAGAAGGATTACTCAAGCTGATCCGATCCGCTCCGAAAGCCTACATCCGACCCGATCCGGTTTTACTCACTGGGTGCGAACGTCCGCTTCCGATCGAAACATGACTTTGCCCTCCGATCCGATCTAAATACAGATATCCAAACCGAATCGAAATAGCCTAACTTAATGTGCAAGAATTTTTTCAATTATCTTAATCAATGCTTGACATAACCTTTAACTTGACGAACAGTTAGGATAGCGCCTTTCGAACATGACAAACATCAAGAAATATTCTGACACATTATTACTTCTTCGAATCTCCATATCATGCTTTCATATTCTTGCTCTGCATTTTTGTTACACGTAGCACACACTTTAGTTCACATATATACACAGGGGACACGGGCAACTTTACTCTAATTCCTTCTATTGTTTCTTCGATAGTCTAGTGATCATGGCCGAAAGACGTTCATCAAGGTTGGCAAAGAAGATGGAAGTTGTGGAAACTTCTGAGAAAGTTACTATTGATGACATATCTTCTCCTTCAGACCCTGAATGGGACGACGAGGGCCCATATTATGAAGTAGGAGCGCACAGCAACGAAACGCCTTCCGATAGCGAAGTTTCTCTGGGCTATGAGGAGGAAGGAGGGGTTGGAGATAACCGAGCTCCTGCGAATTTTGCCATTATCTTGGAGTCACCCATAGACTCTGTTGAATCAACGATCGACGATGATAGACTTGTCCGCATATGTTTAAAGCAAGGGATACTAAAAAGGGATACCCTGGTGCCATCGAAAACTGACCGTCCTCACAATCCCCCAGAAGGATTTATGGCAATTACGCGAATGATGTGCATGGTCGGGGCTATTCCACCATTTCCGCCGTTCGTTGTCGACATTCTAAGACAGATGCAGATTGCCCCCATGCAGCTACATCCCAACTCCTATGCTTACTTATATACCTTATATACAACATACCGAGAGATTTTAGGTACAGAGCTCACTTTCGACGACGTTCACTTTTTTTATAATTTCAAGCATCGGACTCGAGAAACTCCTTCCTTCTCTTACATCGAATCAGTCCCAAAAAGAAAAATTATTTCAACACCATTCAGCAGCAAGGCCGGCGATTCCAAGCTAGAATAATTTTATATCAGGCAACAGCCGGGATGAGCCAGGAGATGGAAAAAAACAAATAAAGCATTGGTTTTCTAGATCTCAACTCTAAATGTTCACGCCAACACATTAATCCATTTTCTTTTTGTTTGCAATTGATAATCCAAAACAAATATCGGGTCAAGTGTACTTTGATCGGATGCATCGGCTCCTCAATGGTGATCAAAAATTTCTTACCATCGATGAAATCCTTAAGGATGAATACCTCCACCATCACGGGCTATTGTCCATTACCCATAGCATAGGTCACGGGTCGGGTCCATATGTATACATCCCCCCAGTGGACATAATTCATGAAACGGGCGAGGGCTCGAAAAGTCCAAGAATACCTCTTCGGACTTCACCTTCTCCATCTGCAACTCAAGACGATGAGCTGGCCAACATAGCCGAAAAGCACCGAGAAGGGTACATCGTCCCTGGGGATGCTATTTCTCCTGAGAAATCACTATCTCCTAAAGAACTGCCAACAGACGCTTCCCCGGGAGATGCCCCTATTACCGATGATCCTACATTTCAAGGCTTAGGAGATCTCCCCCACCAGAAACTATCTATACTTCATAGGATTTTGGCACAAATCCTTTAGTTTTTACTTCTTCAGAGGAGTCTACTCCTGCTAAGGCCAAAGAGCCCACTCACGCTGGCTTGGCTTCGGACTCGGGTTTGTCAGGGGGAACACCACTTAGGATGCACTTAACACAATAGCACCACACTTCATAGCACTTACTTCTCATGAGAATACTGACTCTGAATTCCACTTACATTGTTGCATAGGTACGATGTCTCGCCCTTACTATGACGTCAGGAAAATACGTCGCAGCATGACTAGACCCCCTTCCGATGTCGAGCATGATCGCCGCGAAAGCCGGGGTAGAGAGGACAGAAGGCCTCATGATTCTTATCAGTTGCGGACCTCGCGCTCTCGCTCCCCCATTCGGTCGGATCCAAAACGATACAAAAGCTACCAGGATTGTCGAGGAGAAGACACATCGCAGCCAAAAGAACAAATTCTCCTCAAGACAAACACAGTTGGGAAAGGAGCCCGACGAAAGATACCGACTCACGAGGCAAGCATAAGATTTCTAATAAGCGGCCTAAGAAGGTTGAGGCGGCCATCGTGCCCACTAAACATAAGGATACTGAGCTAGCATACTGCGCACCTCCACCATTGGATGCTGAAGCTAAAGTTAAGCGGGCATATCTGGAGAAGTAGTTCCCCGACCATTATTTTAAAAATCTGACTTTCTTACCTGCTCTCAAGCCTATTTCCTCGTGGTGGGCAGACGAGGCCAAAGCAAAAATTGACGCAGTCGAAAAACAATATTCGGAGATGTTTAAGTATTCGCGTAACCTCTCCAGTATCATTCGAACTTTAATTACAGATATTGAATCAATGAAAAAGACTGTAGGTGCCGACGCAAAGGCCTTGAAAAATTTGGAGAAGGACCTCGAGGACACACATGCCCAACTTGTAATCTCTCAACGAGACGCTACCAACTTTAAACAGCAATTTGAAGAGTTACAGAAGCGTTATCATGACTTGCTAGAATCTCATAGCCAAGAGCTCTTAGAGTTGAAAAAGCAAGCAGAAGATGCTAAGTCGGATAACGCCAAAATGCAACTTGCTTACAATGCTCTTGAGCGAGAAAAAGCCGAGTTAGCGAGAAAGAACGCTGAATTGAAGAAGAGAAACGCTGACTTGGCTTCGAAGTTGATGGAGGCCAAGAATAGGGCTGCCCTAGCTGAGGGTAACGTGGAAAGTGTTATTAAGTCCGCCGAAGAGACCCGCAAGCAGCTGTCAGAGGCCCAAGAGGAAGTGCCTAGTTTCGGCGAATTACTGATCGAATTCTTCGCGCATATAATTCGTCGCCGAAACATCTCTTGGATTGAAGATTATCCGACTACCTTGGTCCACGTATGGAGCCAAATTATCGAATGGGAGAAAGAGGAACTCAAGCTAGACTCCATCGACGAAGACAAGCTTATGGAAAAATATTTGACAGATGATGAGCCGGCACGTCTAGCCGAGGGGCGTCGCCTCATCGCTGCTGCTATGGAGGAGGAGAAGCGGAGGGCCAAACAAAAAAATATCCACAAGGCTGGTTCTTCTTCTATTGTCGTCGAAACTTCTGAAGTTTAGGGATATGACCTTAAAACCCAGGGATCCCTCAGGCATCTCTTTTATTCTCCCATACCCGAGACGGCGTCAGAGACGACAGTCACTCCAGCTGAGAAATCATCGGAAGGTATCTCTACCTTTTCACCCCAATTCGTCAAAGTTGTCTCCACTTTTCATCACATAATCGGGCAATCGACGAAGGATCCTTTATTTTCTCCTGAGTTGATAACTGTTGCTTCTCATTCTGTAGGTGTTGAGCCGACCGAGAAGACAGATGTGCCTCAGGGAACCACCACCGGAGCAAAATCCGCGGAGAAGGCTCAAGGAGAAAAGGATAAGGCTACCTCAGCAGAGTCAGGAGGGGGACCTGAATTGTCCAAGGCTGATGCTCCTCATGATGACAAGATGATAGACGCCATGAAGGACGATGGCGGTAGCGAGGGACATGAGGAAGACCCTGATGTGGCTATAGTCGGGGATTCAAAAAGCGCTGATGACATCACTTTGGCTGAAATGAAAGCCGAACAAGATAAACGTATGCAACTAAAAGTTGAAGACCTGGACCCGGAAAGCCGTAAGCCTCTTGCAGTGATGATCCTGGATCAAGGTTAGTCGTTAAGCTTTCAACTAGATCTATTACAGAAGAGCTTGCTAAAAAGTCTTCTCTTGATTCCAACGTTCCGACTCCTAGGAAAAAATCAACTGATTCTAGCACTTCGGTTACAGGGAAGAAAAAGTTGAAATGCGTTTTGACCGAAGATGAAAAGGAGGCTAAGGCTGCTCAGAAAGCTGCCAAAAAATCCAAGTCCGATCCAAAGCTCAAATGATGAAGTGCTTTGTTTTATTTTGGCATTTAATTGGTTCGCAATTGTTGCAGCGAGTGCGGCCCTCGCATCTTCTTTTTTGCTTGTTTTCCTTGTACAAACTCACACGTTTGTAAATAAAAATAGTTTATTTCCTGCAATGCCTGATAGTCGTTAGTTCAACACTTAGGTGAAAATATAAAAGAATTTCATATTAAAGTTATATAATAAGGTTATGGTTGAGGGGAATATGTGTGCACATGTATGCCCCCAGTCAATCTTGGATAACCGGGAAAGAACTATTCAAGATTAAATTAAATTAAAAAATCCAAATGTCCCCGATTCTCTGATGGGGCCATATTCCTTTCGCCATTGATGCCTGTTCTTTCTGGAATGTTTGTACTCTCCTGTGTCATATCCAGGTTAGAGTTTTCATTGAGGCGGTCTCTCATCTGGGTGCACCTTCATGCCTTAGAGGACGTCGTCTTCCCGTCCTTTATACTCTCTCTCGATTCTAGAGAGTTAGAGTTAAGAATGTCGACTTCCCATTCTTCTATGTCTTATCGTACAAACTGTCGTTTTGTTTGTTCTTGCATATAGGTCATCTCCAACTTTCCAAATTTTAATTTAACATTTCGTGTTTCACAGTCATAATAGAATAATTGTTGAAGATATAAATAATGCAGGAAAGTAAATGACACACGATATTTTTATAGTGGTTCGGCTAAGTCGTAGCCTACATCCACTTTACAATCTTCTGTTCACATAAACAGACTTTTTAAGGCAAGTTGTGCCTTTTTACATAGCTTATGGAAACAAAAGAAATGACATTTCATATTTAGCTTAGATATCGTCGTAGGTGCTGAGCGTTCCAGGCTCTGGGAATCTCCTCACCGTCCACGGTCGTTAGCTTGAACGCTCCTGTATCAAGCTTCCGTTGGATGGTGTATGGTCGTTTCCATATTGGACCCAATTGGGTTGAAGGCGGGAAGACTCGCTTCAGTAGTAGGTCTCCTGGTTCAAAGGTTTTGAGGTGAACCTTCCAGTCATAATAACGTGCTACTTGATGTCGATGTCTTGAGGCACACAAGTCGGCTTTATCTCTTTTTTCTTCAATCATATCAAGAGATTCTAGGAGGAGCGCTTTATTCGTCATCGGGTCATAGTACGCAACTCGATGAGAAGGGACTTCCAATTCTATCGGGATCACCGCTTCAGACCCAAAGGAAAGTGAATAGGGAGTATGGCCGGTAGTCGTCTTAAAGGTCGTCCTATAGGCCCATAAAGATAATGGCAACTCATCTACCCATCTGACTTTGGCCTGCTCCAACCGCTTCTTTAGAATTGATTTAATGACTTTATTTACGGCTTCGACCTGTCCATTTGACAGCGGATGAGCTACTGCAGTGTATCGTTTATCAATCTTATATTTCTAGCAGAAGTTTTTGAACTCGATGCTGTCAAATTGTGTCCCATTGTCGGTTACGATGGTCTTCGGAATACCGAATCGACAAATAATGTTTCTGACCACAAAACTGATCACCTTCCTTGCCGTGATGGTTGTTAGAGGTTCAGCTTCCACCCATTTTGTGAAGTAGTCCACGGCAACGATCGCGTACTTAGCTCCTCCTCTGGCAATAGGTAGCACTCCAATAATGTCAATTCCCCACATGGTAAATGCCCACGGACTTACCATTGACTTGAGCTGAGTCGGAGGCGCTCTGGGAACTTTGGCATATCTTTGACATCTATCGCAGCGTCTTGAATAATCAGCTGCGTCTTTGTTCACGGTAGGACAGAAATATCCGTACCGTAACACTTTCTTCGTTAGGGTTTGGCCCCCAGTATGATCTCCACACTCACCTTCATGCACCTCTTGCAGTACACGTTTGATGTCATCGTGTGCGACACACCGTAATAAGGGCATTGAAAACCCTTGATGATAAAGGACGTCGTCCTGTAAAACGTATCTTGTGGCCTTATGTCTTACAACTCGTCTTTCGCTCTTTTCCAACGGGAGGGTTCCATTTTTGAGAAAATTCTTAATTGATGTCATCCAGGATTCTCTTTCTGGTTCGACTTCCAAGGCTAGCTCTGTTTCCATTAGGTCGAAACTTGGTGAATCCAACACCTCTATCGGAACCATTTCGGTTTCTTTAAGATTATCAGAACTTGCCAGCTTCGCCAGTCGATCTGCTTTCTGATTTTCCGCTCCCGGAATGTGTGTTATGCTATAATGATCTAAACCTTCCAATAACTCCTTTACCTTTTTGAGATAAGTGATAAGTCGAGGTCCGTTAGCAGCAAATTCTTCTCGAACTTGACATACAACTATCTTGGAATCGCAATATATATCTAGTGTCTTTACTCCCAAATCTTTGGCGAGTTTCATCCTGGCAATCAGGGCTTCATACTCGGAATCATTGTTAGTAGCAGCAAACTCTAATCATAATGCATAGTAAACAGATCGTCCTTCAGGAGTTATCAAAACAACTCTGGCGCCGGACTTTCTGTCATTCTTGGCTTCGTCCGTATATAATTTCCACGGACTAAGCTCTAATTCTCGATCCAAAGCAACTACCTTGTCACCCACCGTTTCCCCTTCAGGAATTGTAAATTCGGCTATAAAGTCAGCCAAGGCCTGTCCCCTTATTGATCTTTGTGGCTGAAAGTTCACATCAAACTGGCTCAGCTCGATATTCCATTTAAGTAATCGCCCTGATGCTTCGGGTTTCTGCACCACTTGTCTCAAAGGTTGATCGGTATATACAATTATCGGGTGTGCCTGAAAATAGTGGCGAAGCTTGCGAGAAGCAATCAGGAGGCTATAAGCAAGCTTCTCTATCTTCGGATAGTTACGTTCCGCGGCAGCCAGTTTTTTGCTTACGTAATACACAGGTTTCTGGAATTTATCCTGTTCACGTACTAATGTTGCGCTGACGGCGTGAGATGATACTGCCAAGTAGACGAACAAATCCTCATGTTCCACAGACTTTGATAATATTGGAGACTTTTCTACGAAGTCTAATAGATTCTGGAACGCGTCCAAATAGTCGGGAGCCCATTCAAAATTTCGCTTTCGACGCTTTATGAGATCGAAGAAAGGTACACACTTGTCTGTCGCTTTGGAGATGAACCTGCCCAGTGCTGCAACCTTCCCAGCTAAGCTCTGAACATTCCTAATCTTTCGCGGCTCCGCTATATTCTAGATTCCTGCTATTTGGTCTCGATTGATTTCTATTCCTCTAGAGCTCACGATAAAGCCAAGGAACTTGCCTGATGCCACGCCAAAAGAGCATTTCAAGGGGGTCAACTTCATCCCATACCTTCGTAGTATGCCGAACATTTCTGCTAAGTCCTTCGTATAATCGGGAGATTGCTTGGATTTCACGAGCATATCATCCACGTAAACTTCCATGGTTTTCGCGATTTGATTGTAAAACATACGGTTGACTAGGTGCTGATACGTGGCTCCCGCATTTTTTAATCCAAACGGCATTACGACGTAACAATACAATCCTAAGTCTGTGATAAAGATTATATGCTCTTGATCTGGTATGTGCATGGGAATTTGATTGTACCCGGAATAAGCGTCCATAAAGGATAAAAGTTCGTGCCCGGCAGTTGAATCTACTAGTTGATCAATTCTAGGAAGAGGAAAGCTATCCTTTGGGCAAGCCTTGTTTAAATCAGAAAAGTCGATGCACGTTCTCCACTTCCCATTTGACTTTTTGACCAGGACAGGATTCGATATCCAGTCGGGATATTTTGAATCCTTAATGAATCCGTTACCTTTTAACTTCTCTACTTCTTTTTTCAAAGCTGCTGACCGCTCTGGGCCCAACATCCGTCTCTTCTGCTTGACTGGTGGGTGCTTTGGATTAATACACAAAGAGTGGCTCATGATGGTAGGCAAAATTCCACACATGTCAGTGTTAGTCCAGGAAAACGCGTCCAGATTTGCCTTTAAAAAATCAACCAATTCCCTCGCTCTAACTGGATCCATTTGCGAGCCGATCTTTAGTTCTTTTGTTGGATCTGCTTCATCAATAGGTATATCAACTATTATTTCGTTGGGAGTTGCCTTCTTGTCCCCGGGTTCTCTATCCTCTCTGGGATCTATATCCTCGAGCACGTCTACGGGCGACTCTCTTGGGGCAGGACCCCTTAGTTGCTATGTTGAGGCCTCCTTTGGAGGGCGAAATCATCTTTAGCATCTATGTTCAACCCCTTCATTAACATCTTTAACTCTGCCACGTAACAAGCTCGTCCCGTAGCTTGGTCGCCCCTCATCGTCCCAACTCCTGAGTCAGTCGGGAATTTAAGCAGCAAGCACCAAGGCGCGATACATGCCCTAAATTCGGCAAGGGCCGGTCGTCCTAGGAAGGCATTGTAAGGTGACTCCAAATCCAAAACTACAAATGGAAGGATCCCTACTCTCTGGCGATCTCCCTGCCCTGGAGTGACTGGTAATTCCACAAAACCCATCGGAGCTGTAAATACTCCATTAAAGCCACGTATCCATCCTTGACATGGCTTTAAGTCTTTTGCTTTGAGCCTCATTTGTTCGAAAGCTTTCTTGAAGAGGATATTAACCAAGCTTCCGTTGTCCACTAATACTTTATGGACTAAGGCAGGGCCAATTGTCGTGGTAATCACTAATGGATCATCGGTTGGAGATTGCACCCCAAAATCATCTCTATTGCGGAATATGACATCGTTTTTTGCTGTTTTATTGGAGTGACGTCTTCAAGGCTACTGCATTCTCCTATTTCAAAATGCTTGGTGGCATTGATGTACTGGTCAATTGCTTTAAAACTACGACCAACTAGGTGAGGTCCGCCTATAATAGAGTTGATGACGATTCTCCTACCTTTTTGCTGAGCTGTGGGTTTTGAAGCAGGCTGGTCTTGGTTTGGGGCTTGTTCCCCTTGCCCCTTGTCCCTTGGGGCGGCCTTGTACTCATCCAACTTCCCTTCTCGTAGTAATTTTTCGACGATATCCCTCAAATGACGACACTCATTGGTGGAATGACCGTGTGTACCATGAAACAAGCAAAACTTTCCTGTTTCAATCTCTTTCTCTGTAGAATCTCTGGGTGGCGGTTTTTGTACTACAATATGCTGTATGTATCTAAATAAATGTTCTCCAACGTATCATTTAATGGCGTGTAATTTCCAAAAGTCTGGAATCTGGGTCTTTTATTAGAGCTATTCCCTTGGTTTCTGTTCCTTCTATTGTCGTTCCCATTTCTGTTGCTATTACCACCACTCTGGTTGCCAACATTTACTTCCACCTTCCCTGAACTGTCACCAGATTGTTTCACAGCAGTGTTACTCTAGACACCCTCCTTCGAGCCACCTTCGGACTTTCTCTTTCGATTTGCCTTAGCTTCTTCTCGCCTTAAGCGAACATTAGCCTTTTCATAGAATAATTCTCTAGTAGGAGGTGGTTTTCCAGCTAAGTAATCCCCGAACTCTGTGTCAGGATCTACCCCTTCTATCAAGGCCATTAGGATAGTGGGCTCATGGGGATCACTAACTTCGGTGACGACCAGGTTGAAGCGATCCAGATATGACTTCAAAGATTCTCCTGGGGCTTGTTTAATTCGTGACAATTCTATGACGGTCTTGGACTTTTGGGCATGGAGTCGAAACTGATTCATGAAGCGCTCACTCAATTCTGTGTAATTTGATACCGACTGAGGAGGGAGTCGAGTGAACCACATCAACGCTACGTCCTCCAGATAGATTGGAAAAGCTTTGCATTTTACTGCGTCTGGGGCTACTGCCGCATTCATGAACCATGCATATCTCATCAAATGCTGCCCTGGGTCTGTTCTTCCTGAATATCGATCCATCTGAGGCAAGTTGAATCGCCAAGGGAACTGGAAATTCAGTATACCATCTGTGAAGGGGGTATGACTTCGTTCAATGCCCCAATCTTCATTAGTATAGTGCCGGCTTTCGAACATGATCTTGCGCACCATTGCCCATATATCGGCATTTGTTAATGTCTGCATAGGCTCTCTTGATCTGATGTTCGGATTACCCCTGGGTTCCTGATCAGGGCATAATCTCCTTTTTCTAGCGGCAGCTACTCTACGTTGCTCTCTGTGTTCCCGGTCGACCTCAGGAGGTAGAGGTTGGAGAAGCTATTGCTGCATGGGGTTGGTAATATTAGGATCCTTGGGTAAGACGTGGGATCCGCGCATGGGTAGCAACATAGGATGTTGTAGGCTCGGGTCATTAGGGCCCAATGCACGAGCAACATCTTCTCGGGATCCCAAAGATCCAAAAGTCAATTGATCTAGGTTCTGAGGTCGTTTGAGCGGCCTCCTCACGCGAGAGCGTTCCTCTTCCGAAGAGGACGAATCATCTGTAATAAGACGGCGCGTTGGGGAAGGAGACTTCTGCCTCCGGAGCTCCTGTAGTTCTCTACCCATAGTGTTCATGTTTTCTTGCATGCGAAGGTTGTCACGCCTTTGGGCTTCCAATGCTTCCTTAGTGCTCTGTAGCATGTCAAGAAAACGTGAAAAGTCTCCCTGGGTAATGGGTGCAGATGGATCAGGATGAGCAATAGTCATCGTGGCTAGAATCAGAGCGTTGGAGGGAGCTCGAGTAGAAGTTCCAGCTTCATTCTGGTTCGGATCGGATCGGTTCACAGCAGCCTGGTGGGCGCGGTTCGGATGGAGAGATTGTATGCCCTCGACCTCATCAGATCGGATCGGATCGGTGCCTTCCACTTAGTTCGGATCGGCACCTCCGATCCGGTTTGGATCCTCCTGGTTGGAGTGATCTGCTCCAGAGCTTTAAGCGCGTGATCTTGTTAACACGATAGCTTGCTGATCTTCTCTGGAATCATTTCCCCTAGCGCCTTGCACTTCTTTTCCTTTGGTCTTAGCCATAACACTTGTTTCTTCAACGGTTAGTCAACAAGTACTGAAAGATGTCAAAGAGAAGGGATTAACTTCTTTGAACTTGAAGGTCCAAATAGTAGAATGATAATGCCGAAAAGGCTGAGAATTCGGAAGTTTATCAGTGAAAGCACCAAAATGTTAGACCAAAAATTGGTTCTAAACCCAAATTAGTTATGATTTCAATGAAAAAGAATCAAAAAGCAACAAAGAACACGCGATTTATAGTGGTTTGGCGTTAACGAGCCTACGCCCACTTTGTTTTCTTTTAATTGATGATTTAATACAAATACAGCAATGATTCTCACTCAACTTCACAATTACAATGCATTAACTCACTCAAATCTCTCAAAAATAGACTTTAAGAGACGATTTTGATCTGAATGTAGCTGTGAAATTCGGCTATGGAGGAAGTTAGAACTGAGAACTTGCCAAAAGGTCCTTTCAAATGCCACTAGATGGTGTATTTATAGGTGAAAAATCTCTTCGAAGTGGCTCCGGTTCGGAATTGCGTGGCACTCATCCCATTAGAGTCGGGTTCGGAGGCTTCCAGACAGTGACATCGCATTGATTTGGTAGGAGATCGTGGGAGAAATGGTCATGCATGATCCGAGTCTTCAGGAAGTGTGTGCAACAACGGTCACAAGCTCAGAGAAAAAGGTTCGGATCGGCTGCCTCCGATCTGATTCGATGAAGCCACCTGCTTTATGATGTTGCTGTCATACTCCTCCGATCCAATCCGATGAGGCCATATGTTGTCTAATGTTACTGACGCATTCCTCCGCTCTGAACCAATGAGGTCACTTGCTATCCTTCGATATTGCTGACGTATCTCTCCGATCTGATCCGATGTGATCTCTGCGTTCTTGATCTTTACTTACCTCCTGCGCTATCTTCCTCCGATCCGAACCGATTGGTGTCTTTCTCACTATTTTCTCTTTGTGTAGCCTAGTTCACAAAGTAGGCTAACATATATATATATATATATATATATATATATATATATATATATCGAGTTGGAGTGGTGCGAACTCGTCGCCTTGTCTGAAGGCTGAATACCTCCCAATATTTGGTTGCATATCTTTCTATATGCATTGTTATGTTTTGGAATTCATATTTCCAAAGATTATGTTTTGAGATCCCAAAGTGAAATCTACTTTGCTATAAAAGTTAGATTTGTATTTCAAAATGATTTGAAATAAGAAATCAGGAAATAAAGTTCAAATAGATAATTTCTGTGAATAGAATTGGGTTTGGAAAAATCTAAATTTGGGATTAGACTAGATGGGTAGATTGAGGAATTGCATGTCGTGTGATGCATTGTAATCTATATGACTATTATTAGTTGTTGTTTATGCACTGGTATGCATGGAGGTGAGCCCATTCCGTGATATACGGCGTTGTCCCGTGATTTACCTTATTTTATAGTAAAGTTTAATAAATGTTTTGAGTTCTCACACCAGTCCTATAACTGACTTGGAGTTTATTGTTTTTACCTAAACTCTGGGTGCCAATATTTTCCACACGGGCAGGCAGTATTTTTGGTTTTGCAGATTATTTCATTTAGTAGGATTCTGGATCGAAGCTTAAAGGTGTGTCCAGAGCATTGATAGTCTTTCTTTGTGTTAGTTTATTTGTTTCCGCTGCATTGTATTACATTTATTATAAATTTATTTTCCGCTGTATATTATTTTCGATACTTTGATATTCTGTACTCTGATGTAACATTATTATTTTGTTTATCAAAGTCTTCTGTTGTTTGTTCTGATGTGTTGTGCGCTCAAAGTTAGCATATCTCCCTTTTTGGTTCGATTTAATTCGGTTTAATGATCGATTTGGATCGACCGAGAAGGAGGGTCATTATATATGGTATCGGAGCTTTGGTTAACCCAAATCTTTGAGGGTACTACTCATTAGAATAGAATAAAAGACTCATCAGAGATATGATTAATAATATCCTATAAAAGAATACTCATTAGAGATAGGACCAGTAGTATCCTAGAATGAGAAACTCATTAGAGATGGAGTTAGCAATGCCCCAGAATGAGTTGAGGGTTATATGCTCATAAGTAAAGTATTTGTGATCATATATATAATCCAATCTCTGAAAATATGATTTTTGAGTATATAAAAAGTTATATATTTGAAAAGCTAATCAACTAATAGATTGTTAGTTGTGATGTTTGATTATTAATTCAATTAATGAAACCAATATGCGAATGAAAGGTAAATTTAGCCAAATCGAATCGAATAACTAACTGAATTTAAAATTGATTGGAATTCCATATATGTCCATGTATATATATTAAAAAAGTCATAGCACGAAAGTTAAGAAGAGGAATAAAATTGTATGCCCGACAAATAGTTACATGTTTACTGTATTCTTAGGTTTTGATGATTTTATGAGCCGATTGGCAAGCTGCTTGGCTTTTTCCTTTTCTTTTTGGATGATGAGGGCCCTATGAGGAAAGTTGCGGTTTTATCGATCAGCCTTTACAAAGGAGGTTATGGCGAATTTTTTTGATACTTTAGGGTGTTAGGCAAATTTTTGAGAAATTTGAAAATTCTTAGAAACAAAAAAGATGAAGAATGAAAACCAGAATGAAAGTTAAGTTGGTTAGTTAAACAACTTTCAACTCCGTTCCGTTTCGAGGACGAAAAGATTTTAAGTGGGGGAGATTGTAACAACCCAGAATTTCTTAACCAATTTTAAAAAAATTATTTTAGCTATTTTAATGGGTTTTGAATATTTAAAATGATTTATTTTAAATAATAAAGTCTAAAAATTTATTTGAACCGAAGTTGGAACGTATAAATTTATTTTAATTATAAAATGAGCCTGAAATGGCGCAGTAGTTTGAAAATTCGATTTTAATTTCAATTGGATGTATAGGATTCAAAATAAATCGGATTTCAGTGAAACAAGAAACATTGGAATATTTTTAACTATATCTTTCTAATGAATGTAAGAAATTGAGATTTCACTTTATAAATTGTAAGTTATGTCCAGTTTAAAATTGAAAATAGTCGTTGTAGAATTTCTATTTAATATTATATAAAGCCCTTAAAAATAGCCATTTTGCAATCGACTTCCGTTTTCGACGAAACCACTTTTGTTGGATCTGAAATGTCAAATTGTCATTAGGTTTCAAATTTCATAATTTTTGGAATTAGTATGTAAGTGCAGTAAATTTAAACGTGTTTTCGATTTCAGTTTAAATTTAATCGACCGGTTAAAAGGGCCATTTTCATAACGATTTCCAAATTTGATGAAATTAGTTTGTTAGGACCGTATCGTCGAAACATAGCCAAATTTCTTTTTTTGTACTTTTTGGAGTCAGTATGTGGCCTCGGTAAATTAAAATGTACGTCTAAATTTAATATATATTGGTTTTGTATTTTAATTTTGATGAAAACATGTCCAAAACAGTCGAACTGGCTTATGAAACACATCCCATTGTGTTCGAAATGAAGGTATTTGGCCAGGGGCGACAGTCGTTGGGTTTGATTTGGAGTTTGGATGGATAAGCAAGAAATAATTGAATTAAATAATATTGACATATAAACATATATATATATATATATACTATCTTTAACCCTAACCCTAGTCAATCATGGTAAAACCATCTGGAGCCGCCACTTCCTAAAATCATCGGCGAAAATCATTCCAAACCTTTCACCCTAAATTCTCACAACACAAATTGAATTAGCTATTAATTCAAAAGCAAAAATCAAAGAATAAAGCGAGATCTTTCGATTGATAGGAGCACGATCGTGTCTAGCGCTGTGTGTTGTGAGATTTTCGCCCTCAAGGAGCCATCATTGAAGCTTGAATTTCGAGCGGTGGAAGCGTGCGAGTGGGCCCACGCTCTGGGCGGGGGTGGCAGTGGCCCGTGCCAGCCGTGAGCGGGACGAGGCCCTAGGCGAAAATAAATTCTGGACCCAAAGTTTTGTGCCAAAATATAAGCAAAAACTGTAAACTGAAGCAGAGCACAAGCCAAGAATCGAACCTGGGTTGCATGATTCCCATGCCAACTACATTACCACTCAGCCACCTGAAGCTTGCAAGGATTTACCGACTGTATATACTTTCTAACTGAACAATCCGAAAGTTTGAGGCCCCCAAACTTCCCTCCTCCTCCTCCTGCCGGACCCGAGGCCCTAGGTCGCCTATGCCCAGGGTCGGCCGTGGCGGTGGGCAAGCTCTTCAGCGTGGCAACGACCGATCAGATTCCGACGCGGTGTATTGTGAGCAAAGGTGAACCCTAAGGATAAAGGTGGGTTACGGTTTTTGCAGCAGTAGTGAAACGGGGAAGATGATGTTAAAATGATGGGTTAAGTGAAATAATTAAATTAATTATTTACTTAGTTTTTAAAGTAATTAATGTATAAATAACTGTATCTCATTCAAATCTTAATAAAATCGAATGATTTCATATCTGTTGGGATCATGATGAAAACATCTACATTTCAAAACTGACTAGAACAGAAATAGAGCTCATTTGAATTTAAGGCCAATTCAAATCCAAACTATACCGAAATATTCAATTCAAAATGATGGAGTGGAACACAAAATTGAGAACCCATTCTCACTCAAAATTATTTTATCATGTTATTGTATTCATGTATAAAAATATATAGAAGTGTCATTGTTGATTTTTATCTGTTGTATGTGACATTGCTTGAGTTCAACACATGAACTATTCACGACTCATCTGCACAACAAGCATTGTTTGAATATACGACACTCGTATTTCAAACAATGTGGATACACTTTGTGGTAGTTGAAAATTAATCATAAAAATCCATTTATAATTTAAACTGTGAAAATTATATATATGCGATGTGAAAAGTATATATATGCGATGTGAAAATATATATATATATATGCGATGTGAAAATTATATATATGAGATGCGAAAAATATATATACGCGATGTGAAAATTATATATATGCGATGTGAAAATATATATAGGTATATATATATATATATGCGATGTGAAAAATATATATATACGATGTGAAAAATATATATGCGATGTGAAAAATTTATATGCATTGTACAAAAATAGAAATGGATAAAATGGTCATGTATTGAAATAATTATTTTTTTCGCTAAAAATATTATTTTTAGTTTATATATGAGATATAGAAAATGGTCATGTATTGAAATAATTATTTGTTTGCTAAAAATATTATTTTTAGTCTATATATGAGATATAGAAAATTGGCATGTAATGAAATAATTACTGGAAGGTTAAAAATATTTTTTTTGACGTATACATATGATGAATAAAATTGGCATGTAATGAAATAATTATTGGGTGGCTAAAAATATAATTTTTAACTATGTAATTGAATGTTCAGTTTTGATTTAAAATTGAAATGGAAGTTGGAATCGTTTCTAAAATGAATTTAAAATGATTTATAAAATACGTTTTAAATGGAAATCGATGATAGTTAGCGCCGCGCAGCGACCGTTTGCGAATTCAAACTATTAACTTGAAATTGGCGTAATGGGAGACCCGACTGTCGGATTCTCCTAAAATCGGAATCTTTGGGTTCGTATCAAAAATATCTTTCCAATGAATATAAAAGATTTAAATTTGAACGGTTGGATTTTAAATTATGTCCAAATCAATTTCAGAAAAGGTCGCTATGAATGCAGTTCGGTGGCAGTTACTGGGAACCGACTGTAAGGGCTTTAATAAAATTATTGAAATTTTGGAAAAATTGGATAAAATCATAATTAATGATTTGGAAAGATTTTGGATGATAAATTCCAAGTTTGAAAAGATAAAATATATTTTTATGGAAATGAACTAGTTAATAACTAGAATAATAATCCAATGTTTTTAAATAAATAAATTGGATTTGTAAATGGTTTTTGAAATAACCAGAATTTTCCAGCATATGAGTTGGAAAGGAATTAAATGGAAATAATCTTCGGAATATTTCGATATTGGATTCCGTGATTATACAGAAATTGTTGATGAATTTGGAAGATATAGGTATCGTTATTCCTAATACGATATTTGTTGGTTTCAGAATTTGATATTGAACATAAGATGATATTATTTCTATTCAAAGCCTTGTATTTAACATCAAATTGGGTTTTAGGTTTATCATGAACGATGTTTTAAATAACATTTGTTCTGTAACACAATGAACAGTGAAGTTATGATTTAGAATTTATAATCTTTTAATTAAGATTGATGAAATTTTCCGAAGTAAAGTTTTCTAATTTAATATATTAAATTAGAATTGAATGGTATTCGATTTGATACTTGAGACGAGCTTTTGTAAAGGAGGACCGTCTGTAACACGCCACGTCCATTAAGGTCACACATAAAGGGAATGCCTTAATTTTGGTGGAGCGTTTATTGTGTATAGAACAGAAAAGTAAACAAGACAGATAAATATATTGGTACTTGGAAAGTAAAAAAACAACTTTTATTGCAGCGGAGAAATAGTTTGATTACATCACATCAAAAACCAACTACAAAACCAAATACACTTATTATCCATCTTGACAAATAAGTTCTGAGTACATAAAATAAAAGACATAACCCCAACATAAAATAGCTGTAAATATGATAGGCTGAAATTTACTTCAGCAATCCAAGCAACTTCCAAAAGAAAGAGATAAAGCTGTCCAAATCAAGCTCCACTAGTACTAGTCCCACCCCGAGCACCTGGGGAGGGGGAGAAAGGAAGAAAAGAGGTGGGAACAAAGGGGTCAGACATAAAGTCTGGCGAGTAAAATAACTTTAAAAATATAATCATTAAAGCAACTAGGATAAGGCACAAGCTGGTAAATAAGGAAATGACTGTGAACAAATGGGCATGACAGAGCAAACAAAGGAAATAAATGAACAAAGATAACGTTAAAGGCACACCTAATCACTACAAGAGAATTACTACATTGCACCACACCAAAAACCCTAAAAGTTGATCACCACCTACTAAACTTAGTAATCATAATAGTAGTTTCGTGTATGCCTAGCTGTCTACATAGGTGCCGCCTGCCCCTATCTCCACTAGGTGTACCCACTACCCCAATGTGATCGGCTCCCTAACCCGTAGATACCTGTGCTGGCCCCACAGTGGGGTGTATCACTCCCCAAAGTGGCAACCCAATACCACCAAAGATGCACGGCTTATATCTACATGATGCAACAACGTCTTACCTACCAGCCCGGGCCCACGCACGCACATGACCCCTTTGGACTTGTTTGCCACCGCTAACCCATTTTGACTTCTTACAATCAAATCCAGTAAGCGTGTCCGGTCCTCGACTTGGGTCGAGCTCACAAAGATACTTAATGGGTTACTGGTTTGAAAAGGGCCTCTCCCATGCACGACACAAGCTTTCCACTTATGCTTGGTCCCCACAAAGGTTTCCCACTTAACCCCATTTTTATTCATGCCTTCTTACATGTTTCAACTTGGTTAAGTGCATTTAATCATATTTCGCTTGCCACCCAAAGCACCCACTAAATTTCACATGCCACCCAAGGCACCCACTTAACCCCCCCTCCCCATGTCCCACAACATGTTTATCTGGTTAAGTGTTACTTAATTTATTAGAACCGTAACATTGTAAAGACCTCCCACATTAGACTGGCATTTGCGGTTGCTGGATTTGTCGGGCGGGTCCGGGCAGTCTTATACCGCAAACGAGCCTAACCTCATGTATTTACAACTGTTACGCATTTAATTCATGCCTTTGACCTCTCACATTAGACTGGCATTTGTGGCTGCTTGATTTGCCGAGCGGGTCCGGGCAGTCTTACACCACAAAAGAGTCTAACCTCGTGTCTTAGGCGGTTTATTATTATACATCTTTATTTAACCCCAAATTGGATTAATATCCCTATTCAAATTTGTAAATAAATTCCAAATTTATTTATGTCCATAATTGCCTCTTAAAATTAAGTCCATAAACACCAATTATGCCAATTAATGTCTTAAATTAATTATATGCCTTTTTAAGGCCTTTTATGCCAATTCCACCATTTGTATGTATATTCAATATTATCCCATCGTCCCCACGCTATTCGTACGTTTTCATATGACATATGTTTGACTCGCAAATAGTCTAACTCATAAAAAGAAAAACAACATCACATAGCACATAAAATAGATCAAAGGATCATGACATAAGATTACATAGCCAATAACTTGCATATGAATTTCATTCAAACTAGCATATGATACAAAACTAGCATAGGTGATGGACATAAATTTGCATAGCTTATGTACTTTTATAGATCCAATCATAAAGGTGCGAACTTGCATATGGATATAAACATAAAGGTGTAATCGTGCATATAGATCTAAACATAAAGATATAATCTTACTTATGGATCTAATCATAAAGGTGTGAACTTGCATATGGATCTAAAAATATAGATTAATGTCACATAAAGTAGCATGTGCATATACATGTTTCACATATATTTTAACAACCCAAACTTGCATAAGATTCATATAAGAATATATGATCCAATCATCACAAACTTGCATAAGATATATGATTCAACTTGCATAGGATTCACATAAGAACTAACATATGATCCAACTTGCATAAAATTCACATAAGAACTAACATATGATCCAACTTGCATAAAATTTACATAAGAACTAACATATGATTCAACACCACAAACATACATATAATTTACATCACATGATTCACAGTCATACTCTTATGATCCCAATTATATCTTATCATAATTAAATTAACGAACTATCTTGCGAAAGCTATCATACTCACAATAAAAAAGAATAGTCTTGTCTTTCTGGAATCTGTATTCTGAAATTGATTTAGCTCGCCTTTGAAGTAGAAAATTCGTTGTCGTTGTTGTTATAGACTTGAGTTGAATTGAGTTAATTTGCTTTTCTTTGCTCCTAGTTGGTGGCGGCTACTCTAGGTTGCGGGGTGATAGCATGACGGCCATGGTTCTAATTTTTTATTAGGTTTAGGGTTTGAGTCTACATGTGTTTATATAGAGATTAGGATTAATTTAGGCCATCCGATCAACCTAGAAGCAACCTGAACCATCCGAAAAGACAACTCCGCCCTAATGACTCAGCAGCAACTCAGAATTGGGCTTAATTCAAATCTGCCCGAGGGGGGTAGGTTGACCCTCAGGTTGACCCCTAGGTCGACCCCCAGGTCAACCTATAGGGTAGGTCGACACTAAGGTCGACCCCCTAGTCGACCTGGCCTGGGACGGGAATTTTCCCGCCCTGCCCGGTTCTGAGTCTGAACTCGTTTTTGAATATAAATTTGAATTTCTGGAAACTTCCGACAGCAGTAACTTCTTCATACGAAGTCCAATTTACGCAAACTCGGACTCTGTCTCTACTAGAATTCCAAGACGAACACAATGGTGTAACCCGTTTCCCTTGATTCTCACATTTAAAATTAATTATTCATCAATTCGTTAGTTTAATGTTAACAGAAAACATGGGGTGTTACATTCTCCCCTCCTTAAAGAATTTCGACCCCGAAATCTTCAAGTTACAAAGAATACATATCCTACCATCCAATCGTCCATCTACTCAACCATCAAACACATGCATCCATTGACCTTAAAAGACTTCTAATGCTTTCATGTTTATATGCACAGTGTGTGTACATGTCCATATCTAACGCAAAATCAGGCGGTCTACTGATTCAGTTGACCTCCTTAATGCAAATTATGATAGTGCCAAGCGTCCATTATGTACGCAAAAGATCCCTAATGATACATATTATTTCTACATGCGTGCACAACCATTCATCCGAATGCAGCTTCCATATGATAACACAACCATTATACATCCATTATCCTAAATAAGCGCATATATTTATATGCAGTATGAACGTGATTGAGCCGATCTAGTGCCCAATGTGTGTGTATATGCATTCAGGAGCAACCACTAGCAAACACTTGCATCCACTAGCATCCATCAATCATAACACGTTTCAAATACATGTTTACATCCATTGGTCTCTACCTAAGGATAAAGAATATGACCGAGGAGATACACTAAAAATGTAGACACAAGCTTGAATAAACTTAAGGAAAAAGAGATCAAAGATGTACCCTAAAAAAGAAAAGGGTAGGCTGCACGTATTTTGCCCTCAGTCTCCCAAGTCGCGTCTTCTTCGGCGTCGCTCCACTGAACTTTGACAAGCTTAACTTCACGGTTGTGTATCTTTTTTGACTTCCATCCCCAAGATACGAGTCGGAACTCTCCTCACAGTCGCTTCTCGTTCCACTTCGACTTCCTCTAGTATGCTTGGCTCCACAACTTCTGCCGACTCACACTACACCAAATTGGTGATTTTACAACACATATATTTTTCAATGGCTAACACTTGTAAGTGTTATAGGGTAACAACAATAAAAAGTGTTAGCATATATGAAAGTGTGTTGGTAAAAATAAAACTTTAACTCATAACATAAAAAAGTGTTGGAAGGGTCACTAAGTCATTTAAAGGCTGGACTATTTTATATTTTCTTTTATATTTTTGCCTCGTGACACTTAACTGCTCTAAAGAAAAAAGTTGGCCGCACAATCTCACAATTAACTAGGGTTCCTCTTTGGCACTCAGAGTGATTCAATTTCAATTTTTTAGTTTCTCCACCGGCGATTCGGCACTTCACCGTTCAAAGCGACTCCAGATTCCATCTAATAGCTAGCGCCAGTCGTTCTCCTAGATCGACATCAACGTAGCTGCGAGTCTATCTCCGGTCAGCGGCTCAATTTCTCGGTGCAAATCTTATACTGTACTTTTGTATTTTATCCTCAAATTTATTTGGTTGTTCTTATCCTCTTCCTATTACAGATACGAAGTTGCAAAGGTGAATCGTATAGTAGTCCTTGGTATGTCAGTTTATTCCTCTTAAAGGTAATTTCACGCTTTCTAAATCATTGTAATTTGGTTAAATCTTATTATTTTTTGTAGAACAACTATATAATTTCAGATAAACTACTGATAATGAGTTTGTACGAATTGACGTTGACTTTTTTCAATGTTTCATCCATATTTTGATGTTCAGTAAGGAATTTTTGCAGATTTTTCTATAACACGCTTGGTTTTAATTTTTAGTGATATTCTTATGCAGCGCATATAAAATGTTTCATAAAATGCTCCAACTAACTTTCTACCTTTTACCATTAGTGTACTTCTCTTTACCACCAATCTTAACAGCATAGCCTTATAGATTTCTAACTTGTTTATGATAAAGTTATAACTATTTTTTTGGATAACCGTATATGCCTTAAAATTTAAATTTGAAACTTTCTTTATCCTGTGTTTGGACTAATTTGAAATGGATGCAGTTTGAGAAAAAGATTTTGTGTTTTGGATCTTCTGCATCACATATATAACTCAACTTAGATTGATTGTAACAATATAATTCATTTGATATATTCAGATTTTAGAAATTGGAGTGTTAATCTTGGATAAAATTTCTAGTATATTTATGACTACCTTTTCTTCGTTCAATTTCCTATATGTTTTGCAGACCTTTTTAAAATGGTTTGAATGTGTATGAATCGACACACATTAAGTTACTTTTTCTTATGAAAATGATTTTTCAAGATCAGGAGACCTATAAATTATAAATGATCATTTATATTGTATTTCATCTAAACCTCTGAATTTTTGTGGACCACGCTTAATTGGAGTTCCTGGGACACTTAGTCTAGACTGCATAATTCATTCAATAGGTTAGTGAATATTTTTTAGCCTTAATAAAAAATGTTGATCGATTTATTCATGCATAATTGTTTCTGTATATTTAATAGTTGTTGAAAACACTGTAACAATTCTATGAATCTGCTGCTATACTTACATAAGCTTTTTATTTATAGGTCAGTAAATATTTACTTATATATTTATATCCATTATTCATTAATAACCGCTGATCTAATATAAACTGCGTTTATGAATAGAAGACATGCCTGTTCATTTAGTCACGATATAGATTTGGGAAAACTGATAGCACAATAACTCCTTATCATTTATCATTTTCTCTCTTAGGTGATGGTCTGAGAGTTACACGTTGCATACAAATGAGTAGAATGATGCAAGAGTTTCCACATAAGAGTTATACATCATTCAAATCGGTTATTCTTCTACAGACTTTCTGATTGAATTTATTTATTTTACTCAGGTAATTTTCATGCTTTGAGCTTTCTGCATATACATCCAATGTTATGTGTTGGAGTCAGCCACGCCCGATGCAAATATATTTTTTGATAAATGCTTTGTTGTTAAACAACTAAATTTAATTCAAAAACTACAAAAGTAAGAATTGACAACAATAATGAAATACTACTAATTTTTTTATATAAAATTATGGTACAATAAGTCATTGATGGATTCAGACCAAGAGGCATCAAGATTCACCTAACCATAGATAATGACCATGTTAACTCAACCGATTGCTAAATGCATAGAAATATCATGGGCAGTGAAAAGGAACAAGAAACTGATAATGCAAATGCTGATATTCTTATTGTCAAAATAACGATATAGATAAGAGGAATAATAAAATGGTACATGGTGTTGGCCTACTACACCATTACTAGGTACAAATTATAGAGAACAAAGATTGTAATGTAGGGGAGGAAACATACCCGAAGCGAAGAATTCTCCACTAATTTAAATGTTGATTTTATATTAATGATTATGCTTATGAATTCATGTGCATGAAAGAATATTTAAATCTTTATGCTTTTGAGATATATTTTGCTTTTGTTTTGTGTTGACTGAAGCTTTATATTAAATTGTATCTTTTTAATGATCCAATTTCACTTTTTATATGGTTCCATATATTGCATCTGAAATGATTAAATTGGCCATGGACGTGGAAAATGAGGGTTGCACGTTGGGTTTTAATGCGCAGGTTTCAAGGTTTGAGGGGAGGATACTTGGCTGTGGGGCGCAGGCTTCAGGTGGAGGATGGACAGAGGCGGAGGCTGAGGCTGCCACTATAAGGTGTAGTTCTTCTATATATATTTGCATATAAACACACACACACACACACGCACATACTTTATTCTTCTATGCACACATATACATGTATGCATATAAACACACACACACATATATACTTTATTCTTCTATATATAAATAGCAAATCCGTATTATATTTTCACTAGCTGCATGCAAACTGAGTTCGCAAACTCAGCTGCGCGCAAACCGAATTCGCAAACCAGCTGCGCCCAAACTGAGTTCGCAAACTCAGCTGCGCGCAAACTGAGTTCGCAAACCCAGCTGCGCGCAAACTGAGTTCGCAACTTAGTTCTGCGCAAACTGAGTTGCAAACTCTGTTGCTCAAACTCAGTTTATAATTCAGTTGCGCAAAATGAGTTCGTAATTTTCATGTTTGGTATCCAAGGTGCCACTGATAGTAACATGTTGGTTTGTATGCCTATCCCAACCATTTTCTGCATAGATTATAACCACTGTGTTGTGTTTACTTTAATCTGCACACCTTACAAAATATTTGTGTTTACTTTTATCTTATTTGTAGTTAAATTAGTAACCACTGTGTTGCTTATGAATTGATATGTAATTCGGTGTCCATCGCCAACATATAGGGGTCAAGTGTATTTTGGATATTACTTGTCGATATTTTATGAGAAAGAATTTTGTCACTTCAAATTTTTTATTTTCCAAATGAGATCGTCCAGGGATTGTTGGCCATGTAGAAATGATTATTATAAACACATTCAACATATACATTTTTTTCCTTTAAAGTGTGCATGCCTGCTTTAATGAAATGTACTTACAGGTCTACCCCTATGACAAGACTTTTATAATTTGTTACTTAATCTTATCCACAGCTCCCTTAACCACATTTTTTTATGCTTTTTACTCTTATATTTTGTATCTTCCTTAAATAGCCATAGGTCGTATGCATATTCAGCTCAATAACATTTTGCAGTATTTACTCCGTTTATGAATGATGAAATTTGCATCATTTGAGGCAATAGTTGAGATGCTGTACAAATATGCAACCCTAACTCCATTTATGAATGATGAAATTTGCCTTGTGGTGTCTTATAGCATAATTTAGTAATTATCATTGTTTTGTAATATTAGTCTGTGAAGAAGCTCAGGCTAAATCTCACAACAGTTTGTAAAAACCATAGGTTCATTGGTTGTCATTTTGTTTTGACTAAAGCACTTAGGCGTGTGATTTCCAATGCATTTTTTTAAATCTCATAGATCAAGTAAGCTCTTAAATTGAAAAGTAGTAGCCCCATGTATTTTTTCCGTATGAAACTAAATGCAACTATTTTGTTGCTGATGTGTAAAAAAACAGGAAACTACATGCTAATAATACACAAATCTTATTATGCACCAATCACCATTAGCTATTTATTTATCTTGGGTCCTTTCTGTGCGTCATTTTTTCATGTACTTGGTATTAGGTGCATGCTATCATGAGCTAAATTTCAGATCTCAGCGCAAAATCTAAGACTCCACATACGTTTTACTATCAAAAGTGGATAAACATCATGATACAAACATAACTAATCTTTTCCTCATGGTTTATTACAATCAGCATAATCCCATTTTTATTATTTTGCATAGGAGATTCAAGCGTTAGGAGATGACAAATTTGATCTTCTTATACCAAATTTGATAATCACTCGAAGGTAGCCATTTTATTGTGCTTTTCCTATTTAGAGTATTTACTTTATTTGAACTTTTATATTTTCTTGAATGTGATAATTTTTGGATCAAATGGTCCACACCTAAATTTGCTTCTTCCTTTTAAATAGGAATCACCATCTCAAACTTATTGTAAATACTGTTATAATTTTATTTTTCTGGCTTTAGAAATAAGATAATGATATATTACCAACTTTTCTGTTGTTAAATTTCATAGATGTCCACTTGCACTTGCATGTAACAGACCTTAGGATCTTCTTATACAGAATTAGTAACTATAACAATGTCGTGATCTTCACTCCCAAATATATTAATACATCACAAAAATATTGAAATCATCATTGCTACATTATACTGCTTTTATTTGCCTTATTATGTTTAACGTAATGTATGTGCACTTTTATCCGTATAAACTCCTATAATGAATTTTTTTCAAAATATCTGCATAAATTTTCCACTACGTACATGTATCTTTTTTAATTAATATTGCTTTACAGTAAAATTACCCAAATTTACATTGTTGCATTTTTTGTTAAATGTGTCTGCCTTATTTTTGACAATTATTGCTCCAGCCTTTACTGCGTTATGAATTTGGAAGGATATATGGTTTTTTCAACTAATAAGTGGTTAAATATCTTCCACTTTGACATATTACTCACAATGAATTGCTTTGTCCACAGGTTTATATAGTATTCGTCCAACTGCTATTTATTTTTCAAAACCAGCACATCCAATGTCCCATTTATTTTCCTGTTTGACTACTATATAATTATCTATTCTTTGGTTTCTTCCTGGTTCAATTGATTAATTATCATTCCATTTTTCTGACAAGGAGTACGTAATATACTTACCTGTGCTAAGATCATATGTCGATTGATCCAACAAGTTATCAATATGCAAATTATAAAGAACAAAGTCATATGGTAAGAGATAAATGGATTATTGTAATGTAAAATGTTCAGCATATGGTAAGTTTTGATTCTCAATCTGATTAATGGAGTAGTGTTAATTATTATACTATAATTTTCATCAATAGAATCTTATTTGTTATAGATTGCTGCATGTTTAAAATGAAATCATTTAAGCTTAGTATTGCAAAAACAGAGATCAGAGGCAAACCTTTCAAATGGTATGCATTAGATATTGACATAAAACCAGAGAATTTTTTATTTTAAAAATGGATTCCTTACCTGAAATCTAAACAAAAAATTTTCAATTATTAACTATGTGTAAGTTGAAGAGTGCTTATAGGAGTTGAAAGGGTGGGTCTAATACATGTTGGTTTGTCGGTAGAAACCATATACCAGTAGTAATCTGAATAATCTTAAAAATTAAAAAATAAGTTGAACTACATGCTCAGGTAAGTTGATCCCTACTGACTCATTATTGATCATCGAAGCTACTAACAAAATATTAATTTCTCTGCAGATTCAGCAATCGCAATGCATTTCTAAGGTTTGCTTAAGTGATGACAGCATCAAGCTGTCAGCGCGCAATGCATATGAGATGGTTTGCTGGAAGGGCAATTTCTGCCACTTTTATGGTTAGTTTTTAATGCTATTTTGTGACTAGATTAACAACTGTAGATTATTTATTTGGAATTTTAATGTTGACCGAATTTTTAGAAACCAAGTGAGTATGAAGCAAAATTCAGCAGTGGAGCTTGATGTATGTTGGAGTAATTCCAAATTTTGCACTCATCAATGCTTTGATGATTGTAGTATGCCACCAAATGATGAAAAATGCATTGCGTTTCAATGAATATGGGATGATGCAACAAGGTATTTCTCTGTCTTTATGGGTAGGGAAAATTTTATTTACCTGTTGCGTTATACTTATGAATATGTATGCATACCATGCTGGTAAATGTTCCTATGACAACTTCATGTCACGCTTTCAGCTTATGTATATGGGCAAGTCTTCATTTTCTTTATCAAAACAGTCATATATCCAAGGATATCTAGTTCCAAATCATGTTTAGTGCAACAAATGTGGTTTTGGAGTTTGCATGAAGTGAGAAATATTACCTGCATTACATTTTGAACTGGCCGTATGTTACCATTTCGTGGACTTTTATGTTAGTTTCTACATGGACATATTTAATTCGGTCTTTCAAATGTTGTCTATGTAGATTTATTGCAGCATCTTTCAAGAAAATATGCTAGCAATGGCACCATGGGTGAATTTATCTCCCACTCCGGCTCAGTTTTCGCGAAAACTGAACACCGGCTCAGTTTCATGCGAAAACTGAACACCGGCTCAGTTTCGCACGAAAACTGAACACCGACTCAGTTTATGCAAACTGAGTCGCGCTAAAATTGAGTCTCAGCTCAGTTTTCACGCAAGCTGAACACCGGCTCAGTTTCGTGCGAAAAGTGAGCCTTGGCTCAGTTTTGCGCAAATTGAGTCGCGCTAAAGCTGAGCCTTGGCTCAGTTTTCACGCAAACTGAACACCGGATCAGTTTGCGCGCAAACTGAACACCGGCTCAGTTTGTGCCAAAACTGAGCCGGGGCCGGGGCTCAGTTTGCATAAACTGAGGCGTGCTAAAACCGAGCCGAAGCTCAAATCTTATATTGAATTTATCATTTTTGCAATTACACTTGTTATTTATCAGTTTTACAAATACACTTGTTATTTGTCAGATTTTCAGATACACTTGTTATTTATCAGTTTTGCAATTTGTTATTTCTGTAAAAATGAGTGCATTTATATTTTGTAGGCACTTGTGGAGGAGGAGGGAAAAAACAGAATTTGGAATGTATTGGCAACGAGAAAGCAAATATGTGTGATCTTGACAATGATCTTATCTCCAAAGTTTTTGGTTCTGATATGGTCCACGTTTCGCCTTCGCAGTATCTAAATTTTATTTATCTTTAGTAAAACTTTGTATTGCATTTTATAATTTGAATTTGATATTATGATATTTTGAAACTGGAAGCATGTAACAATTTTTTTAGCATTATGCGAATGTCACATTGTTGAATTTGAAATATGGAAGTACCAAAACTTATATTGAATATGGAAATCATAAAGACATGTTATACTCATTTATAAGTGTTAGCAATTTATGTATGTCGACATTTATTAGTGTTATTAGGATTATGATACTGACATTTATAAGTGTTACCATATATTATGGATTCAACATTTATAAGTGTTAGCAATGAATATGTTTGTAACTCTTATAAGTGTTACCATATATTATAGTTCCGACATTTATAAGTGTTAGCAATGAATATGTTTGTAACACGTATAAGTGTTACCATATCTTATAGCTCCAACATTTATAAGTGTTAGCAATGAATATGTTTGTAACACTTATAAGTGTTAGCAATGAATATGTTTGTAACACTTATAAGTGTTAGCAGTTACTCTATTTGTAACACTTATAAGTGTTACAGGAAATTCCTCACAGGCCGTTGGTGACACATAAAAGTGTTATAGAAATTATTTGTAACACCTATGCTTGTTGGGAATCCCCTGTTTTGGTGTAGTGTCATGTAAGCACTTTCGTAGCTGAGAGACATGAAAAACATTATGAACTCCAGCCAGTCTCTCAGGCAGCTCTACTCAGTAGGCCATCGTCCTAATCCTTTCGATGACAGGAAATGGTCCTACAAATCGTGGTGCCAACTTTCCTACGGACCCAAAGCGGATGACATTCCTCAAAGGAGATACTTTAAGGAACACCTTTTCCTCGCCTCAAACTCAAGGTTGGTCCTTCTTTTGTCTGCGTAGGATTTCTGTCTATCTTGGGCAGTCTTCATTCTCCTTCGTATCAAGTCCACTTTCTCTGAAGTCTCTCTAATCATGTCCGGCTCAAGTATAAGTTTATTTGTGGACTCCCGCCAACAAGTTGGTGATCGACATGGCCTTCCATATAAAGCTTCGAAGGGTGCCACGCCTATGGTGGCTTGGTAGCTATTGTTATAAGCGAATTCCACCAAAGGGAGATGATCCTCCTAAGATCCTCCAAAGTCAAGAATGCACATTCTCAAAAGATCTTCTAGTACTCTGTTCACCCTTTCCGTCTGACCATCAGTTTGAGGGTGATAGGTTGTGCTTAAACATAGCTATGTGCCTACAACCTCTTGCAAACTCCTCCAGAACTCTCTTGTGAAGATAGGGTCTCGATAACTCACTACAATGGAGGGTATCCCATGGAGTCGAACTATCTCCTTAAGATAAATCGAGGCTAAAGATGAGGCGGTCGTCCTACTCTTGATAGGTATAAAATGAGCGCTTTTCGTGTGCCTGTCCACTATTACCCAAATACCAGTATTGCCCCTCCTTGACCTAGGCAACCCATTAACAAAGTCCATCGAGATGCTTTCCCATTTCCATTGCGGAACTTTTAGAGGATGAAGTAAACCACCAGGCTTCTTCTGCTCTGCCTTGACTTGCTGGCATATCATGCATTTCAAAACAAATTCTGCTACATCCCTCTTCATGCGATTCCAAAAGAAAAATCTTTTGATATCTTTATACATCTTGTCTCCACCGGGGTGTATGGTCATCTTGGAATGGTGTGCTTCTTCCAGAACCATCTTCACCAAATCTCTTACTTGTGGGACGTATAGTCTTCCATCCCGTCTCAAACAACCCTTATCATCGATGGAGTATCTATTGAGGTGACTAGAAGTCTCTCCTCTAATCAGCTTATCTATCACATCAACTAGCTAATGGTCTACACGTTGCATGGTTCCTATTGAGTCCAACAAAGTAGGCCGCACCTCTAGCATTGCCATCAAGCTAATCACATAATCAACAGAGGGTCTAAAATTAAAATTTTCTATGTACTCCAAACTTTGCCTTTCTACAAGGAGAGGACTTAAGGTCAGCTTCTTTCTACTTAAGGCGTCTGCTACTACAATGCCCTTGCTAGGAGTATAGGAGATCTCAAAGTCATATCAGGAAATAAACTCCATCCATCTTTGCTGCCTTAGATTGAGGTCTTTCTACAAGAAAAGGTACTTCAACGATTTATGGTCAGTATACAATTCAAATTTCTCACCTAAGAGATAGTGGCACCAAGACTTAAGCGCAAAAATGATGGTTGCTAACTCTAGATCGTGGGTTGGGTAGTTTTTCTCATGCACTTTCAACTGCCTTCCACCATAAGCTACTACCTTCCCCTCTTGCATCAAAACAGAACCTAGTCCCATACCGCATGCATCTGTGTATACTGTAAACATCTTTCTCCCATTTGCTAATGTCAAAACTGGGGCTGTTGTCAGAGCCCTCTTCAACTATTGGAAAGCGACTTCGTAATCCAAATCCCCCGCGAAAGTCAGGTTCTTCTTCGTTAACCTTTTAAGTGGAGCTGAGATTTTCGCAAAGTCTTTATTGAACTTGCGATAAAAGCCAGCTAGTCCAAGAAAACTTCGGACTTCGGTTGCATTCTTTGGAACCTTCCAATCCTGGACCGCAACTACTTTTGCGGGGTCCACAACTAACCCTTCTTTGACACCACATGCCCAAAAAATCTTACTTCTTCTCTCCAGAAGTGGAACTTGGAGAATTTTGCTTTTAACTGATGTGCACGGAGAGTATCCTTGACTTCCCTTAAATGCAAAGCATGCTCTTCCTCATTCTTCGAGAAAATCAGAATATCATCTACGAAGACCACCATAAATTTATTAAGAAATTCCCGGAACACTCTATTCGTCAAATCGACGAAATAAGCAGGTGCATTTGTCAAGCCGAAAGCACGATGAGCCATTCGAAGAAACCATCAGGGGTTCTGAACGCGGTCTTATCAATGTTATCTTCAGCCACTCTTAGCTAATGAAATCTGGTAGCCAGATTTAATTGGGAGAAAACTGGTGCACCTACAAGCTGATCGAACAAATCGTCTATTCTTGGCAGTGGGTGCCTATTCTTATTGGTCAGCTTGTTTAGCTCGCTATAATCAACGCATAGGCGAAGTGAACCGTCCGCTTTGGTTGTGAACACCACTGGAGCACCCCATTTAGAAACACTCCGCCTTATAGACCCTTTTTTCTAGTAGCTCCTTAACTTTCTTGCTAAGCTCCTTTCTCTCCCTTAGAGCCATGTGTCTAACGGGTAAAGCAACAGGTTTTGCATTATCAACTAGGTATATGCGGAAGTCTATCTCCCGCTTCGGAGACAAGCCCTCTACTTCCTCAAAGACATCCGAGTATTCACGGACCACTCTAACAGACTGCAAATTCTCAACAGACTCGTCAACCGATTCTAGATAACTTAGCATAACAGAATTCATGGGATTAAAAGAGATTTCGAGAGTGTTGCCAAAACGAGTCATAAGCCTAACTTCTCTCTTTTCACAATCTAGGACGGCTCCATTACTGGATAACCAATCCATGCCCAGAATCAACCCATAGCCCGTGAATCCCAAAATATAATCATCACATCTAAACCCAACACTAAGTATAGAAATTTACAAATCCAAACAAATCATCGACAAATAGGCTGAGCCCCCAATTGGATTTGAAACAACTAAGGGATCCTCTACTATACTGGTGTTTAGGTGTAGTGACTCAACTAAAGCAGTAGAAATAAAAGAGTGCGATGCACCAGAATCAAAGAGTGTGCAAATAGGATGATCAGAAAGATAAACTAAACTTTCAACGGAAATCGCTCTACCTTGTTCTTGCAGCGGTGGGGCCACGAGAGCCTGGACCTGTCCCCTTGCCTGCCCTGGTGCCATGAGAGCCTGAATCTACCCTCCAGAGGTAGGCCCTGCCCTTTGCCCTTTCTTTGGGCAGTCCTTAATCAGATGTCCCGCCTCGCCACAGGGGAAACAACCAGTCTTCTTCTTCTTCCTACAGTCTTTGCTCGGATGGCCTGGTGTCCCGCAGTTAAAGCATCTTTTCTTTCCCTTGCCATTGTTATCTTTAACACCCTTCTTGTTCTGCTGTTGCTGTAGTGGTTTCCTTTGATCCCCTTTCTTCTCATGTGCCTTATTAGCATTGGCGCCTTTCTCCTCTTCATGCATAAGCGGCATGTGAAAACCCGTAACTTCCCCGTAAAGGAAAGCGTCGGATAGTTCGAGAACAAGCCACAACAGAACGCATACAGAAGAACATTTCATTGTATATTACAACAATGCACCAGAAAACAAGAATATACAGAGTATAAATGAATATTACACAGAAATATCAGAGATTTAAATTACATTTAAATACATAGCAGCGGAAAATAATACAATACACAACTAGAAGAGATATACGGATGCAAAGCTTTCCGGATATCGTTCCAGCTGTAAACCAGGATCCTGTGAATATAAATCTGCAAAACCAAAACTACTAGCTGCCCGTGTCGAAAATAAGGGCACCCAGAGTTTAGGTTAAAACAATAAACTCCAGGTCAGTCATGTGACTGGTGTGAGAACTAAAACAGTTATTAATCTTTATTTTAAATCATTAGGTAAATCAAGGGACCACGCCGTATAACACGTAACGGGTTTCCTCCCAAGAATACCAGTGCATAAAACAAACAGCGCAATGCTAAATAAAGAAAAATGAAGCTATTATAAGACCCAGGTCCCATCACACAATGCAACGCAAGCCGGAGGATAGGGTTTTTACCTTATAATAGCCAAGAATGCTTGATACGTTTAAAACAGATTATTTGATACTATTATAAGTGCATAGTGTATAAAACAACTTCAAATCATAAGTATCAATCATAGGCGGCATGAGCGCCCCATCACACTATGTCGCCATATATAGGATTACAACCAAAACCGCAAGATCACGTATTTGGAAATTGGATTTCCGTCTTGAACCAAGGCAAAAGATAGTCCTTACCGAATTCGAGACTGCCTAGCCCGAGTCTCAGGATCAGAACGCATCGACCCTTGGATCGTCAGGGCCGGTCCACACGGAGTGGATTAAAAATGCCTGAGCACTACGTTTCGCCGCCCTTTGGGGCGTAAGCGAGCCAACAAGTGACTCCATCGGACCGGGATCGTCCGATCTAACCGAGGCGCCTCGCAACAGCAACAACCACATAAGTCAAACTCGTCAGGGCGTGTAAAACCACTGACGCCACTTTTAGCTAGGAGGAAACGTAGGCCCTCCCTGAGGTCCTTTCTCCCGTTTCTGGTTCATACCGGGGTGTAAGGCTCGCGAATCAACGCTACACAAAGCTACGCCACAAAGGCCGTGCTTTGATCACCAACCACAAGACTTGCTTTTCAACAGAAGCCTTGATCATTTGCATCTTAGCATGCCACACAGGCAAACCATCCTATGCAACCGATATCAGTCACACAGAATGAAATCCGATGTCAGACACACAGTCCATTTACAAGTCCGTTCTGGGTCTGAACGAAACCGGAGGCACCTAGTACCCCGCATATCCATCGATCTCCAAGCACGTCTGGACGATCACCAACTGTTTCCATCTTCTTGGGTGTACAGCCCAATCAAGATCATCAGTAATCACCCAAACGACGTGAAGACTTCTGGTCTTCGACCACCGTCTTCATCTTCGACTTATCGTCGTATCAGTTATTCAGAATGGGATAAACCCGGTCTTTCCGAATAACTCGCGTATATTTAAATAAGTGTTACACAAACACAACATACGCTTCATTCCAATTCATCAGTCATTAACCGTAAATTAATCAAGAGAATAATTCCCCAAATATTAACCCCGAAGGCCGAAACCAACATCAGATCAATATCCAGAAAACCATTCTGCTTAGCTAACCGACAGTTAGTTTCTGATTTCACATTCATAGGGAAAGGTTCCCATTAATTTTATCCAAGATAGATTTCTTGAATTTTTTTCTTTAATCTATTTTTGAATATCAATTCAAACTAGTCGGGATTAGCGAACCTTACCGAAGTAATCATTTGTTTTAATTTCCCAATCCCAACCTATTCATCCCTTGAAGTAAAACTGGTTATACTTCATATCTAACACCACGGTGTTATCGGTAAATTCAATTACCATTTCACGTTCAAATCTAATTAAAGATTTAACTATCGCCTGGAGTAAAACTGGTGATTCTCCATTCTCGATCATTTCAATCTAATTAAAGATTCATTAAAACTCCACTTAGTTTTAATCTTCGACTGGGTTAAAGAATCAGTGTCATTTAAAACACGGCTCACGATAAACCCAAAATCACATTCCATTAATTATCGGGTTAAAGAACAAGTGTTATTTAAAACACTGTTCACGATAAACCCAAAAATCATTCCCAATTCAATTCCAATTAAATATCATTTTTAATTGGTACACTTCATTAAATCTAAATAAAAAGATTTAATCTTTTCTCAACTGGGTTCAAGAACAGTGTTAGTGAAGACACCATTCACGACAAACCCAAATCTCATTTGATATTCAATATAAGGCTCTGAATAGAAAATATATCGGCTTATATTCAATATCAAATTCTACGATTAACAAATGTCGTATTGAAAATAACGATATAAATATATATCTTTCAAATTTCCATAACAACATCTGTATAATCACGAATTCCAACATCGAAATATTCCGAAGACAATTTCGATTCAAATCCACTCCAATGCAATCATTGGAAATTCTGGTTATTTTTAAAACCCTTTTCAAATTCAATTTATTTAATTAAAAATAAATAGAATTATATTTCTAGTTCAAAACTAGTTCATTTCGATAAAAATCTATTTTTATCTTTTCAAATATGGAGTTTTTCATCCCAATTCTTTCTAAATCATTTCTTATGATTTTTCACAAATTATTACTATTTTTAATAATTTTATCAAGGCCCGTATAGTCGATTTCCATCAATGGCCATCGAACTGCACTTACAGCGACCTTTTTCAAATTTGATTTGGACGTATCTCCAAATCCAACCGTTAGATTTCAAATTTCTAATATTCGTTAGAAAGCTCTTTTCGATACGAACCCAACGGTTCCGGTTTTAGGAGAATCCGACGGTCGGATCTCCCGTAATGTCCGTTTGAAACGAATGGTCGAAATTCACGAACTACCGCGGCGCGTTCTATTCAGGCCATTATATTATATATATAATATATATAATATATATTTCGTCGATTTCTATTTAAAACGAATTATATAAATAGTTTTAAAATTCGTTTCAAAAGCAATTTCAACTTCCTTTTCAATTCAAATCAAAATTGAATTCTTCTTTATAAATTCGTTTTAAAAATTCATTTCTATTCAATTCAAATTTCAATTCAATTTGAATTCATTTCAATTCGTTATAAATTCAATTCATTTCGAAATCGTTATATATTCAATTCATTTCGAAATCGAATAAAATCGATATAAATATCGTTCACGTCAAAATGGCGTCAATCTAATCAACACGGCTTCATAAATTTCTATTTTCAAATATTCTATTTCAAATATTTCTTTTTTTCAAAATAGTTGCTATTATCAAAATATTTCGTTCAACACATGACCAATCTCAATGGATGAGTACTGTCAACACATGAACCTTTATTTTATATTGATAAAGATGTAAACTTTATTATTAAAATATTTCGTTCAACACATGACCAATCTCAATGGATGAAACTGTCAACACATGAACCTTTATTTTATATTGATAAAGATGTAAACTTTATTATTAAAATATTTCGTTCAACACATGACCAATCTCAATGGATGAAACTGTCAACACATGAACCTTTATTTTATATTGATAAAGATGTAAACTTTATTATTAAAATATTTCGTTCAACACATGACCAATCTCAATGGATGAAACTGTCAACACATGAACCTTTATTTTATATTGATAAAGATGTAAGCTTTATTATTAAAATATTTCGTTCAACACATGACCAATCTCAATGGATGAAACTGTCAACACATGAACCTTTATTTTATATTGATAAAGATGTAAACTTTATTATTAAAATATTTCGTTCAACACATGACCAGTCTCAATGGATGAAACTGTCAACACATGAACCTTTATTTTATATTATTCTTTATTTTCTAAATTGGAATGAGGCCCAATCAATCACCATATAAGGTTAATTATATGGATTTTCCTACAACACATGTATAATAGCATTGAAAAATAATCAACCATCAACCAAAGTGCACTACAATGTATAAGCATCAAATATTGGTATCTAACGCTTGTAACAGCCTGTCAATCAATCGATCGACATATTTAATCAATCAGGATGAGTGAAATTCATATTTCATCCTAACACCCGTGTGGGGTTTTCAAACAATCAAACACAGATTTTAGTTGTGCAGTTGGGCGATGTGTAAAATTTATCGACCCAATCAATGTCCTTCAAATAGGTGTACATAAACAAACCGTTCGGTTTGTAAATGAATATTTTATTTATTCACATTCCCGTTAAAAATTATATTTTTAACGATAAAACATTTTATTTCAACCTATGAATTTCTATTCAATTCATTTATTCAATAAAATGATATCTTTATTTTTCTAACTTATTTTAGAAAATTTCGGCGGCATAACGGCACGATACTAGAAATGGGACGAGGCCTAGCCTTATCCCCGGTCTAGTGAAGGCCCACGCCATTCACACATCAATCAAATTCATTCAATTCACCCAAACAACTCAATTTCAATTCAAATATCCAACTAATCTATGTAACCAAACAAACAAGTCCATGGTCTGTGGACGATTGTGTCGGGTGCTACTAAACACCGTCTGCATCCTAGTATATATATATAACTAGAAAAATAAATTGAAAGGTGAGAAATTCTCACTTATAGCTATCCCGATTCCACGACTCTTCTAGTGTAGAAGTCTTCGCTGTTCTCGTCTCTTCGTCATCTTCGTCATCTTCGTTGCCCGTATTCACTACATATATAAAAATCGAATTTTTACTTCGCTATTCAATATATAAAAATTGAATTTTTATTTCGTTGTTCAATATTTAAAAATCGAATTTTTACTTCGCTATTCAATATATAAAAATTGAATTTTTATTTCGTTGTTCAATATTTAAAAATCGAATTTTTACTTCGCTATTCAATATATAAAAATTGAATTTTTATTTCGTTGTTCAATATTTAAAAATCGAATTTTTACTTCGCTATTCAATATATAAAAATTGAATTTTTATTTCGTTGTTCAATATTTAAAAATCGAATTTTTACTTCGCTATTCAATATATAAAAATTGAATTTTTATTTCGTTGTTCAATATTTAAAAATCGAATCTTTTCTAGTTTAAAAATCGCAACTTTGTTTGGTTAAAAATCATATCTTTGTTTGGTTAAAAATCATATCTTTGTTTGGTTAAAAAAAATCATATCTTTGTTTGGTAAAAAAAATCATATCTTTCAAGCGATAAAGATATGGTCTGTCATTCGATAAAAATATAGTTTTCATTCGATAAAAATATAGTTTTCATTCGATAAAAATATAGTTTTCATTCTCAGATCTAAACAACGTCATTCATCATACGAACTGATTTTAATCTATGCTTTACTATTTTAACAGTTAAACTAAAAATAAAAATCATTAAAACTTACATTTTTCGAGCCGAAAAAGGGGGGAGACCCACGGCAGTGCTTAGGAGGAGGAGGGAAGGTCTGAAACGGCGCTGAAGGCCGGAGGGGGGGGGGGGGGGAAGGTTGCGCCGCCGAGCAGCAGGGGGGGAAATCTTGCGTCGCCGAACAGCGGGGGGGGATCTTGCGTCGCCGAGCAGCAGGGGGGGAAATCTTGCATCGCCGAACAGCAGGGGGGGGGGGGATCTTGCGTCGCCGAGCAGCGGGGGGGGGGAATCTTGCGTCGCCGAACAGCAGGGGGGGATCTTGCGTCGCCGAGCAGCAGGGGGGGTCGTCTTGCGTCGCCGAGCAGCAGGGGGGTCGTCTTGCGTCGCCGAGCAGCGGGGGGGGATCTTGCGTCGCCGCCGGCGCGCGCGCGTGATGGTGGTCCCACCTGGAGGCGCGATCTAGTTCTAGGTTTTTTTTTTCTAACCTAATTTCTGACGTGTAATGAAAGGAGGAAGGGGGGTTAAGGAAAATATAAGGTGTAATTTATATTTAAATATTTAATTTATTTCCATTTAATTTTCAAAAGGGTTGACTTTTTATTTGAACACCAAACGAGACCCAACGACTGTCGCCCCTAGCTAATTACCCCCATTTCGAACACAATGGGATATGTATTGCAGGTTGATTCGATCGTTTGAATCAGTTTCCGTTAAATTTACATTTAAATCACTATACTGAATTTTAAACGTACATTTCAAATTACCGGGGTCACATACTAACTAAAAAAATTCCAGAAAAATATTTTCTAGCTTCGTATTGACGATACGGTCCTAACAAAACTAGTTTCGTCGAATTCTGAGATCGTTTGAAAAATGGCCATTTTCCAGTCGATTAAAATCAACTGAAACTGGTCAAACGCGTTTTCCTTCGCCACGCTCACATATTGATTCGAAAAATTATGAAATTTGGAATCTAGCAATAACTTAACATCACGGACCCAACAAAACTGGTTTCGTCGAAATCCGAGGTCATTTGCAAAATTGCTATTTTTAAGAGCCTTATATATATAAAAATATATATAAATTCCACAGCGACTATTTCTAATTTTAAACTGGACATATCTTATCATTTCTAAGATGAAATCTCAGTTTGTTAACTTCGTTACAAAGATATAGTTATACAAATTCAAATATTTCTTGTTTCGTTCCATTCTGACTTATATTGAATTCTGTATATTCATTTGAAATTAGAAATCGAATTTTCGAACTACCGCGCCATTTTCAATTCCTTTTATAATTATATATAATTATTATATATTCTAACGACGACGTATATAATATATACGTTCTAATTATATTCAAAATAAATTTCTCGTCGATATTATTTAAAATAATTCATTTTAAATATTCAAAATTCGCTAAAATTGCCATAATAAAAATTTTAAACTGGCCCAGATTTTCGGGTTATTACAATCTCCCCCACTTAAAACTTTTCGTCCCCGAAAAGGAACAAAGTCGAAAGTGGTTTGATTAATCAACTCTACGTTCGATCTGGCTTCCATTCTCCAACTCTTTAGTTTCTGAGAATTTTCAAAATTTCAAAAATTTGGCTAACACCCTAAATTTTGGAAAAATTTCGCCATAACCTCCCCTGCACCGGGAGCATCGGGGAATTTCAAATAGCTTCCCCGATCCTTCTGATCTCAAAGAGAAAAAGAAAAAGCCAAGCGGCTAGCCAATAGGCTCATAAAATCATCATCACCCAAACAAAACAGTAAATTATGTAGTAAACATGTACCTATTTGTCGGGCAAACAAATTTTATTCTCTGCCTCTAGCCTCCTTGCTATGACCTGTTCAATGTAAGTACATGTATGCAAGCAAATGCGACCAAATTCCAATATAATTCAATACGTGATTCAGTTAGGCTAATTGGCTAAAAATTAGCAAACAAATAAACAAACAACACAAACATCAATCAATTAGTGAATTAGAGTTTCAAATTCGTAATTTTGATACATATACAAAAATCACATTTTTTGATGCCAAATCACAACAATAAGCCTTATCTAATTTTGGTTCTCACACCAGTCAATAGGAAGTATATAGATATTACACGTTCGTCACTCGAATATAAATTCTAATGATGGAGCTCCATCATCAAAATCATCTCCGGGCGATTAGAGTGTAATTCTATATCTATCCAATATATCAAAACTTCGAATACACGCTAGCTAGGCGCATAAGCAAAAATCTTTATATTTTGGATTGTCCTAATCAATATAAATAGATAATCAAATATGAATAATTGATTTAAATTTTTAAAACAAAAATTTGTTTTCACCTTAAAAATTTACTCTTCACGCCCGTTCTAGGATACTACTGATCCCATCTCTAACGAGTCATTCTCGTTGGATATTACTAATCCAATCTCTGATGAATTCTTTCGTACGGTTCTAATGTGTCTTGTTCTCGAGCTCTGTAAACCAAAGCTTTGATACCAACTGTGAAAACCCGTAACTTCCCCGTAAAGGAAAGCGTCGGATAGTTCGAGAACAAGCCACAACAGAACGCATACAGAAGAACATTTCATTGTATATTACAACAATGCACCAGAAAACAAGAATATACAAAGTATAAATGAATATTACACAGAAATATCAGAGATTTAAATTACATTTAAATACATAGCAGCGGAAAATAATACAATACACAACTAGAAGAGATATACGGATGCAAAGCTTTCCGGATATCGTTCCAGCTGTAAACCAGGATCCTGTGAATATAAATCTGCAAAACCAAAACTACTAGCTGCCCGTGTCGAAAATAAGGGCACCCAGAGTTTAGGTTAAAACAATAAACTCCAGGTCAGTCATGTGACTGGTGTGAGAACTAAAACAGTTATTAATCTTTATTTTAAATCATTAGGTAAATCAAGGGACCACGCCGTATAACACGGAACGGGTTTCCTCCCAAGAATACCAGTGCATAAAACAAACAGCGCAATGCTAAATAAAGAAAAATGAAGCTATTATAAGACCCAGATCCCATCACACAATGCAACGCAAGCCGGAGGATAGGGTTTTTACCTTATAATAGCCAAGAATGCTTGATACGTTTAAAATAGATTATTTGACACTATTATAAGTGCATAGTGTATAAAACAACTTCAAATCATAAGTATCAATCATAGGCGGCATGAGCGCCCCATCCCACTATGTCGCCATATATAGGATTACAACCAAAACCGCAAGATCACGTATTTGGAAATTGGATTTCCGTCTTGAACCAAGGCAAAAGATAGTCCTTACCGAATTCGAGACTGCCTAGCCCGAGTCTCAGGATCAGAACGCATCGACCCTTGGATCGTCAGGGCCGGTCCACACGGAGTGGATTAAAAATGCCTGAGCACTACGTTTCGCCGCCCTTTGGGGCGTAAGCGAGCCAACAAGTGACTCCATCGGACCCGGATCGTCCGATCTAACCGAGGCGCCTCGCAACAGCAACAACCACATAAGTCAAACTCGTCAGGGCGTGTAAAACCACTGACGCCACTTTTAGCTAGGAGGAAACGTAGGCCCTCCCTGAGGTCCTTTCTCCCGTTTCTGGTTCATACCGGGGTGTGAGGCTCGCAAATCAACGCTACACAAAGCTACGCCACAAAGGCCGTGCTTTGATCACCAACCACAAGACTTTGCTTTTCAACAGAAGCCTTGATCATTTGCATCTTAGCATGCCACACAGGCAAACCATCCTATGCAACCGATATCAGTCACACAGAATGAAATCCGATGTCAGACACACTGTCCATTTACAAGTCCGTTCTGGGTCTGAACGAAACCGGAGGCACCTAGTACCCCGCATATCCATCGATCTCCAAGCACGTCTGGACGATCACCAACTGTTTCCATCTTCTTGGGTGTACAGCCCAATCAAGATCATCAGTAATCACCCAAACGACGTGAAGACTTCTGGTCTTCGACCACCGTCTTCATCTTCGACTTATCGTCGTATCAGTTATTCAGAATGGGATATACCCGGTCTTTCCGAATAACTCGCGTATATTTAAATAAGTGTTACACAAACACAACATACGCTTCATTCCAATTCATCAGTCATTAACCGTAAATTAATCAAGAGAATAATTCCCCAAATATTAACCCCGAAGGCCGAAACCAACATCAGATCAATATCCAGAAAACCATTCTGCTTAGCTAACCGACAGTTAGTTTCTGATTTCACATTCATAGGGAAAGGTTCCCATTAATTTTATCCAAGATAGATTTCTTGAATTTTTTTCTTTAACCTATTTTTGAATATCAATTCAAACTAGTCGGGATTAGCGAACCTTACCGAAGTAATCATTTGTTTTAATTTCCCAATCCCAACCTATTCATCCCATGAAGTAAAACTGGTTATACTTCATATCTAACACCACGGTGTTATCGGTAAATTCAATTACCATTTCACGTTCAAATCTAATTAAAGATTTAACTATCGCCTGGAGTAAAACTGGTGATACTCCATTCTCGATCATTTCAATCTAATTAAAGATTCATTAAAACTCCACTTAGTTTTAATCTTCGACTGGGTTAAAGAATCAGTGTCATTTAAAACACGGTTCACGATAAACCTAAAATCACATTCCATTAATTATCGGGTTAAAGAACAAGTGTTATTTAAAACACTGTTCACGATAAACCCAAAAATCATTCCCAATTCAATTCCAATTAAATATCATTTTTAATTGGTACACTTCATTAAATCTAAATAAAAAGATTTAATCTTTTCTCAACTGGGTTCAAGAACAGTGTTAGTGAAGACACCATTCACGACAAATCCAAATCTCATTTGATATTCAATATAAGGCTCTGAATAGAAAATATATCGGCTTATATTCAATATGAAATTCTACGATTAACAAATGTCGTATTGAAAATAACGATATAAATATATATCTTTCAAATTTCCATAACAACATCTGTATAATCACGAATTCCAACATCGAAATATTCCGAAGACAATTTCGATTCAAATCCACTCCAATGCAATCATTGGAAATTCTGGTTATTTTTAAAACCCTTTTCAAATTCAATTTATTTAATTAAAAATAAATAGAATTATATTTCTAGTTCAAAACTAGTTCATTTCGATAAAAATCTATTTTTATCTTTTCAAATATGGAGTTTTTCATCCCAATTCTTTCTAAATCATTTCTTATGATTTTTCACAAATTATTACTATTTCTAATAATTTTATCAAGGCCCGTACAGTCGATTTCCATCAATGGCCATCGAATTGCACTTACAACGACCTTTTTCAAATTTGATTTGGACGTATCTCCAAATCCAACCGTTAGATTTCAAATTTCTAATATTCGTTAGAAAGCTCTTTTCGATACGAACCCAACGGTTCCGGTTTTAGGAGAATCCGACGGTCGGATCTCCCGTAATGTCCGTTTGAAACGAATGGTCGAAATTCACGAACTACCGCGGCGCGTTCTATTCAGGCCATTATATTATATATATAATATGTATAATATATATTTCGTCGATTTCTATTTAAAATGAATTATATAAATAGTTTTAAAATTCGTTTCAAAAGCAATTTCAACTTCCTTTTCAATTCAAATCAAAATTGAATTCTTCTTTATAAATTCGTTTTAAAAATTCATTTCTATTCAATTCAAATTTCAATTCAATTTGAATTCATTTCAATTCGTTATAAATTCAATTCATTTCGAAATCGTTATATATTCAATTCATTTCGAAATCGTTATATATTCAATTCATTTCGAAATCGTTATATATTCAATTCATTTCGAAATCGTTATATATTCAATTCATTTCGAAATCGTTATATATTCAATTCATTTCGAAATCGTTGTATATTCAATTCATTTCGAAATCGAATAAAATCGATATAAATATCGTTCACGTCAAAATGGCGTCAATCTAATCAACACGGCTTCATAAATTTCTATTTTCAAATATTCTATTTCAAATATTTCTTTTTTCAAAATAGTTGTTATTATCAAAATATTTCGTTCAACACATGACCAATCTCAATGGATGAGTACTGTCAACACATGAACCTTTATTTTATATTGATAAAGATGTAAACTTTATTATTAAAATATTTCGATCAACACATGACCAATCTCAATGGATGAAACTGTCAACACATGAACCTTTATTTTATATTGATAAAGATGTAAACTTTATTATTAAAATATTTCGTTCAACACATGACCAATCTCAATGGATGAAACTGTCAACACATGAACCTTTATTTTATATTGATAAAGATGTAAACTTTATTATTAAAATATTTCGTTCAACACATGACCAATCTCAATGGATGAAACTGTCAACACATGAACCTTTATTTTATATTGATAAAGATGTAAACTTTATTATTAAAATATTTCGTTCAACACATAACCAATCTCAATGGATGAAACTGTCAACACATGAACCTTTATTTTATATTGATAAAGATGTAAACTTTATTATTAAAATATTTCGTTCAACACATGACCAATCTCAATGGATGAAACTGTCAACACATGAACCTTTATTTTATATTATTCTTTATTTTCTAAATTGGAATGAGGCCCAATCAATCACCATATAAGGTTAATTATATGGATTTTGCTACAACACATGTATAATAGCATTGAAAAATAATCAACCATCAACCAAAGTGCACTACACTGTATAAGCATCAAATATTGGTATCTAACGCTTGTAACAGCCTGTCAATCAATCGATCGACATATTTAATCAATCAGGATGAGTGAAATTCATATTTCATCCTAACACCCGTGTGGGGTTTTCAAACAATCAAACACAGATTTTAGTTGTGCAGTTGGGCGATGTGTAAAATTTATCGACCCAATCAATGTCCTTCAAATAGGTGTACATAAACAAACCGTTCGGTTTGTAAATGAATATTTTATTTATTCACATTCCCATTAAAAATTATATCTTTAACGACCAAAATATTTTATTCAAACTATGAATATTTTATTCGGTTCATTTATTCAATAAAATGATATCTTTATTTTTCTAACTTATTTTAGAAAATTTCGGCGGCATAACGGCACGATACTAGAAACGGGACGAGGCCTAGCCTTATCCCCGGTCTAGTGAAGGCCCACGCCATTCACACATCAATCAAATTCATTCAATTCACCCAAACAACTCAATTTCAATTCAAATATCCAACTAATCTATGCAACCAAACAAACAAGTCCATGGTCTGTGGACGATTGTGTCGGGTGCTACTAAACACCGTCTGCATCCTAGTATATATATATAACTAGAAAAATAAATTGAAAGGTGAGAAATTCTCACTTATAGCTATCCCAATTCCACGACTCTTCTAGTGTAGAAGTCTTCGCTGTTCTCGTCTCTTCGTCATCTTCGTTGCCCGTATTCACTACATATATAAAAATCGAATTTTTACTTCGCTATTCAATATATAAAAATTGAATTTTTATTTCGTTGTTCAATATTTAAAAATCGAATTTTTACTTCGCTATTCAATATATAAAAATTGAATTTTTATTTCGTTGTTCAATATTTAAAAATCGAATTTTTACCTCGCTATTCAATATATAAAAATTGAATTTTTATTTCGTTGTTCAATATTTAAAAATCGAATTTTTACTTCGCTATTCAATATATAAAAATTGAATTTTTATTTCGTTGTTCAATATTTAAAAATCGAATTTTTACTTCGCTATTCAATATATAAAAATTGAATTTTTATTTCGTTGTTCAATATTTAAAAATCGAATCTTTTCTAGTTTAAAAATCGCAACTTTGTTTGGTTAAAAATCATATATTTGTTTGGTTAAAAATCATATCTTTGTTTGGTTAAAAAAAATCATATCTTTGTTTGGTAAAAAAAATCATATCTTTCAAGCGATAAAGATATGGTCTTTCATTCGATAAAAATATAGTTTTCATTCGATAAAAATATAGTTTTCATTCGATAAAAATATAGTTTTCATTCTCAGATCTAAACAACGTCATTCATCATACGAACTGATTTTAATCTATGCTTTACTATTTTAACAGTTAAACTAAAAATAAAAATCATTAAAACTTACATTTTTCGAGCCGAAAAAGGGGGGAGACCCACGGCAGTGCTTAGGAGGAGGAGGGAAGGTCTGAAACGGCGCTGAAGGCCGGAGGGGGGGGGGAAAGGTTGCGCCGCCGAGCAGCAGGGGGGGAAATCTTGCGTCGCCGAACAGCAGGGGGGATCTTGCGTCGCCGAGCAGCAGAGAGGGGGGGGGGAATCTTGCGTCGCCGAATAGCAGGGGGGATCTTGCGTCGCCGAGCAGCAGGGGGGAAATCTTGCGTCGCCGAACAGCTGGGGGGGGATCTTGCGTCGCCGAGCAGCAGGGGGGGTCGTCTTGCGTCGCCGAGCAGCAGGGGGGGATCTTGCGTCGCCGCCGGCGCGCGCGCGTGATGGTGGTCCCACCTGGAGGCGCGATCTATTTCTAGGTTTTTTTTTTCTAACCTAATTTCTGACGTGTAATGAAAGGAGGAAGGGGGGTTAAGGAAAATATAAGGTGTAATTTATATTTAAATATTTAATTTATTTCCATTTAATTTTCAAAAGGGTTGACTTTTTATTTGAACACCAAACGAGACCCAACGACTGTCGCCCCTAGCTAATTACCCCCATTTCGAACACAATGGGATATGTATTGCAGGTTGATTCGATCGTTTGAATCAGTTTCCGTTAAATTTACATTTAAATCACTATATTGAATTTTAAACGTACATTTCAAATTACCGGGGTCACATACTAACTAAAAAAATTCCAGAAAAATATTTTCTAGCTTCGTATTGACGATACGGTCCTAACAAAACTAGTTTCGTCGAATTCTGAGATCGTTTGAAAAAAGGCCTTTTTCCAGTCGATTAAAATCAACTGAAACTGGTCAAACGCGTTTTCCTTCGCCACGCTCACATATTGATTTGAAAAATTATGAAATTTGGAATCTAGTAATAACTTAACATCACGGACCCAACAAAACTGGTTTCGTCGAAATCCGAGGTCGTTTGCAAAATTGCTATTTTTAAGGGCCTTATATATATAAAAATATATATAAATTCCACAGCGACTATTTCTAATTTTAAACTGGACATATCTTATCATTTCTAAGATGAAAACTCAGTTTGTTAACTTCGTTACAAAGATATAGTTATACAGATTCAAATATTTCTTGTTTCGTTCCATTCTGACTTATATTGAATTCTGTATATTCATTTGAAATTAGAAATCGAATTTTCGAACTACCGCGCCATTTTCAATTCCTTTTATAATTATATATAATTATTATATATTCTAACGACGACGTATATAATATATACGTTCTAATTATATTCAAAATAAATTTCTCGTCGATATTATTTAAAATAATTCATTTTAAATATTCAAAATTCGCTAAAATTGCCAAAATAAAAATTTTAAACTGGCCCAGATTTTCGGGTTATTACACGCCATGTCAACCAGTCTCTCTAAGGTGGCCCCCATAGGGATGTGGGTCATAGCTAACCCGTGTAGTGGCTCGTTCAAACCCTTAACAAATCTCAGGGCCTTCTTTTCTGGTGTATTCACCAATTCCAAGCCAAATCTCGCCAACTGATTGAACTTGTTGACGTACTCTTTCACTGAAAGATTTCCCTCTCTCAATGCCAAAAACCTTTCCATGTATAGATTCTCTTCGACCCATGAGAGAAACTTTGCCTCAAACCTACGCCTGAAATCCGTCCATGTATCAACTGGACGCTCTCCATTGGTGACCTCCCACTAAAAAGAGGCCTCATCCTTCATTAACCAGGTAGCTAATTGGACCTTTCTTCCATCTTCTACCTCAAAGATTCCAAACAATTCTTCCACCTCCTATAGCCAATTTCGAGCTTCAACAAACGTTTCCGACCCGTGAAAAGGATTTCCGCCCATTGCCCGAAAGTCCTTGCATGTCTTTGCAAAAGTATCAACACGGGGAGGAGGAGGAGCATTTGCTGGACCTGAGACATTGGCCCTAGCTTCCAGATACCTTCTAAACCATCCTGGTATCGGTATCCCCTTGGGTATCTCGGGAATTCCAGACATGCTGAAAAGAAAATGAAGAGATTCAAACGGAGAATTCAAAAGAAAGATATATGGCTCTTGGGGTTATGTTTTTAAAATAAACTTTTCTCTTGAAAATACTCTCCTTAAAACTTATTTTTGAAAGTATCCTTTATGAAAATGCTTTTTGAAAAATAGTTTTTCAAAATATCTTATCTGTTCCGGTAACCTTCAGCTCTGATACCACGTGTAACACGCCACGTCCATTAAGGTCAATCACAAAGGGTATGACTTAATTTTGGTGGAGCATTTATTGTGTATAGAACAGAAAAGTAAACAAGACAGATAAATATATTGGTACTCGGAAAGTAAAAAAACAACTTTTATTGCAGCGGAGAAATAGTTTGGTTGCATCACATTAAAAACCAACTACAAAACCAAATACACTTATTATCCATCTTGACAAATAAGTTTTGAGTACATAAAATAAAAGACATAACCCCAACATAAAATAGCCACAAATAAGATAGGCTGAACTTTACTTTAGCAATCCAAGCAACTTCCCAAAGTTAGAGATAAAGCTGTCCAAATCAAGGTCCACTAGTATTAGTCCCATCCTGAGCACCTGGGGGGCGGGGGAGAAAGGAAGAAAAGAGGTGGAAACAAAGGGGTCAGAAATGAAGTCTGGCGAGTGCAATAACTTTAACAATATAATCATTTAAGCAAATAGGATAAGGCATAAGCTGGTAAATAAGGAAATGACTGTGAACAAATAGGCATGACCGAGCAAACAAAGGAAATAAGATGAACAAAGATAACGTTAAAGGCGCACCTAATCACTATAAGGGAATTACTTCATTGCACCACACCAAACACCGTAAAAGTTGATCCCCACCTACTAAACTTAGTAATCATAATAGTAGTTTCGTGTACGCCTAGCTGTCTACATAGGTGCCGCCTGCCCCTATCTCCACTAGGTGTACCCACTACCCCAGGCGATCGGCTCATTAACTTGTAGATACCCATGCTGGCCCCACAGTGGGGTGTATCACTCCCCAAAGTGGCAACCCGATACCACCAAAGATGCACGGCTTATATCTACACGATGCAACAACGTCTTACCTACCAGCCCGGGCCCACACACGCACATGACCCCGTTGGACTTGCATTGCCACCGCTAACCCGTTTTAACCTCTTACAATCAAATCCTATAAGCGTGTCTCGTCCTCGACTTGGGTTGAGCTCACAAAGATACTTAATGGGTTACTGGTTTGAAAAGGGCCCCTCCCTAGCACGACACGAGCTTTCCACCTATGCTTGGTCCCCACTAAGGTTTCCCACTTAACCCCATTTTTATTCATGCCTTCTTACATGTTTCAACTTGGTTAAGTGCATCTAATCGTATTTCACATGCCACCTAAGGCACCCACTAAATTTCACATGCCACACAAGGCACCCACTTAACCCCCTCATGTCCCACCACATGTTTATCTGGTTAAGTATTACTTAATTTATTAGAACCGTAACCTTGTGAAGACCTCCCACATTAGACTGGCATTTGCAGTTGCTGGATTTGCCGGGCGGGTCCGGCAATCTTATACCGCAAACGAGCCTAACCTCGTGTCTTTACAACTGTTATGCATTTAATTCTTGCCTTTGACCTCTCACATTAGACTAGAATTTGTGGCTGCTGGATTTGCCGGGCGGGTCCGGGCAGTCTTACACCACAAGAAAGTCTAACCTCGTGTCTTAGGCGGTTTATTATTACACATCTTTATCTAACCCCAAATTGGATTAATATCCTTATTCAAATTTGTAAATAAATTCCAAATTTATTTATGTCCATAATTATCTCTTAAAATTATGTCCATAAATACCAATTATGCCAATTAATGTCTTAAATTAATTATATTCCTTTTTAAGACCATTTATGCCAATTCCACCATTTTTATGTATATTCAATATTATCCCATCGTCCCCACGCTATTCGTACGTTTTCATATGACATATGTTAGACTCGCAAATAGTCTAACTCATAAAAAGAAAAACAACATCACATAATACATAAAATAGATCTAAGGATCATGACATAAGATTACATAGCCTATAACTTGCATATGAATTTCAATCAAACTAGCATATGATACAAAACTAGCATATGTGATGGACATAAACTTGCATAGCTTATGTACTTCTATAGATCCAAACATAAAGGTGTGAACTTGCATATGGATCTAAACATAAAGGTGTAATCTTGCATATAGATCTAAACATAACGATATAACCTTGCTTATGGATCTAATCATAAAGGTGTTAACTTGCATATGGATATAAACATATAGATTAATGTCACATAAACTAGCATGTGTATATACATGTTTCACATATATTTTAACAACCCAAACTTGCATAAGATTTATATAAGAATATATGATCCAATCACCACAAACTTGCATAAGATATATGATTCAACTTGTATAGGATTCACATAAGAACTAACATATGATCCAACTTGCATAAAAATCACATAAAAACTAACATATGATTACATAAAATTCACAAAAGAACTAACATATGATTCAACACCACAAACATACGTATAATTTACATCACATGATTCACAATCATACTCTTATGATCCCAATTATATCTTATCATAATCAAATTAACGAATTATCTTGTGAAAGCTATCATACTCACAATAAAAAAGAATAGTCTTGTCCTTTTGGAATCTGCATTCTAAAATTGATTTTGCTCGCCTTTGAAGTAGACAAATTCATTGTTGTTGTTGTTATAGACTTGAGTTGAATTGAGTTGATTAGCTTCTCTTTGCTCCTAGTTGGTGGCGGCTACTCTAGGTTGCGAGGTGATAGCATGACGACCATGGTTCTAATTTTTTATTTGGATTAGGATTTGAGTCTACATGTTTTTATATAGATATTAGGATTAATTTAGGCCATCCGATCAACCTAGAAGCAACCTAAACCATCCAAAAAGCCAACTCAACCCTAATGACTCAGCAGCAGCTCAGAATTGGGCTTAATTCAAATCTGCCCGGGGGGGAGGGGGGTCGACCCCCAGGTCGACCTATAGGGTAGGTCGACATTAAGGTCGACCCCCTGGTCGACCTGGCCTAGGGCGGGAAATTTCCCGCCCTGCTCGGTTCTGAGTCTGAATTCGTTTTTGAATTTAAATTTGAATTTCTGGAAATTTCCGATAGTCATAACTTCTTCATACGAAGTCCAATTTACGCAAACTCAGACTCTATCTCAACCAGAATTACGAGACGAACACAATGGCGTAACCCATTTCCCTTGATTCTCAGATTTAAAATTAATTATTCCTCTATTCATTAGTTTAATGTTAACAGAAAACACGAGGGGTTACATCGTCACTATTTATGGAATTTGAAAGGCTTTGCCATTATTGTTAGGGACTGCATAATGGATCGTTCAGGCAAAGCAAACACTATAGGGGGGTGAATAATGTTTGTAGAAATTTAAACAAAACTAAAAAACTAGGGAGGACCATGGGATGAACGAACACCACCAACACAAACACAGACATAAATTCAAACACAGAGGCAAAATAAATAAAAACAAAAATGCAGAAATGGAAAGAACACACCGGATTTTATACTGGTTTGGATTACTCTTACGTCCAGTCGCACACAACGCTGGGTTGTGCAAAGTTTTATTACTCTTTCAACAGTCAATTACACCCTCCTTGATTTCATTGCTCACAAGGAGGCACCGATTCCTACTTTCTTGATTTCACGGCTCACAAAAACACATCGAATCTTATTTCCTTGATTTCACGGCTCACAAGGATGCACCGACTCCTCCTTGACTCAGAACAAGGTTTATTCAACCCAATAATTACAAAACAACCCTATAACTCTTCAATGAAACTTGATTCAGAAAGTAGAGAGTGTAGAGAGAAGAAGATTTATCAAAACAGAATTCGGTAGACTCTAAGTGTAAAAATCATAAAAATGATTAAGAATAATGGTAGGATGAAAGGAAGTGAAGATGGAGAAGAAGAGATGTTAGAAAATTCGATTTTAACCTCTTTTTATAGGTTATGAAGGGTTGCAACGGTTCTAAAGCGTTTCAAATAATGAGAAGATACTTCCCTTCAAATTTAGAAAAATAGCTATTATATGTCAACATACATATTTTGCTATGTCGACATAGCCATGTGTAAATTTTATTTTCAAAGCATTTTTCAATTAGTTCTAAAAATTCTTAATGAAATTATAATGTTGTTAATCAATATTATATGATAGAAAATCATATGAAAATATATTTTTAAACTATATAAATATATAGAAAATTATAAGGTTTTAAACTATATAAAATATAAATAAAGTATATGTAAAAAACTTAAGTTTGAAAATCAAAGAAGAATGAAAATAAAATAAAACAGAAAAACAAAATAGATATGATTGAGGATATAAAGAAAACAAAAATAGAGAGGATTGAGGATAGAATTGAAAAACAGAATTTGAATTTGAGTTTGAATTTGAATTTGAACCTGGAGTGCTATTTGGAGTCTTACAAAATCTAGACTCTATAAAAATATTATTGTTGAGATCTTAATTACTCATGAGTCTTGAATCTACTCTGAATTCTGAATCTCTAAAATCTCTTAAACTGTACAGTCTTCTATATTAATTCCTGTATACAAATTCTGCATATATATATATATATATATATATTCTAAATAAAGATGTTAGTATATATTTTATAATCAATGATAATTTAAATAAGGTTGTTGTAATCAAAACTCCATTCTCCAACAATCTCCCTCTTTTTGATGATGACAACCTTAGTTTATAAAATATCGTACCTGTATATACCTGCTTATAAATTACCATAACTGTACATACCTGTTTAATGATGATCTTCTGATACTCCCCCTGTCTATAAGAATTCTATAAAACTACGTCTATATTTTATAATTTCTCCCCCTTTGGCATTATCAAACAGAAAGATTTAAAGATACTCCCCCAAAGTTTGAATAATTGTAGAAATTAAGTAATATTCAAAAAAAATGCTCCCCCTAAATTGTATAATTCCCTAAATTATGACATAAAATACTCCCTCTTAATCTAATAATCGTATATTTATGTTATAGAAGGTTTAGAACAATATCAGTCATAAATAACAATTTTTTTTATGTTAAACAAACACATGTACATATACATGGATTTATACATATACCTATACGACATACCATAAGAACGTAATAAAACTAAATCTAGACAAACCTTAAACACTAAATTATTTGAAAATGGGGGATTTGTGAATTGGACAATTTGGATAATGGAGACAAAATTATCCATTCTTTTCAATCACATTCCCATTTTCATCAAATAGGACCTCTCCTACACATTCAACATTATCACCTTCGTCCGCAAACGTTGTTTGAGCCTCTTGATGTTCTTCCTCCATCATTTCTTCCTCATCTGGTTCTTCCTTCGGTTCTTCTTCTGGTTCTTCCTCTTCTTCCATTGGTCGATTATCATCATTGATGATAATCGAGTTAGTCTCATTATCCATTATAAACTTTAAGAGACTCCTCATCACTTTTTCTTGTTTGTTTTGCTCTTGACTTATTCTAATTTGAAGCACTTTCACCTCAACCACCATTTGCAGTAAATAATCCATTTTCTCTTCAATTTTGATTACTCTAGAGAGCGTAGATCGTTGAAATGGACTCTCAGATGGTCCAGCGTATGAATCGGAGTTGTTTTGAGTATTTGGATTAGTGGAAGCCATTGTAATTTTTAATTTAGAGTTTTTACAGAGAAGAAGAATGAGAATGAAGAAAGAAATTCAAATTAAAGGATTTATATAGATAGAATTACTAACTTATGGTGGGAATTAATTTTAAAAAAATTCAGTTATATGTCGACATACCAGAATATTCATGTCGACATAATGTTGTTGCAAATTTTATTATTTTAATTCCTTATTATATTTATACATATATATATATATATTATTACTTTAATTATTCTAATTCACTTTATGAACATATACCTAATTCTCTCCTAAATTTAGTGAATGTTGCTTCATTTAATGGTTTGGTTAATATATTGGCTATTTGTTTACCTGTTTCTATAAATTCAAGTGAAATCTTTTCTTTACTTATATTATCTCTTAGAAAATGATGTCGCACAACAATATGTTTAGTTCTTGAACGATGAGTAGGATTTTTAGATATATTTATAGCACTTGTATTATCGTAGTATATAGGTGATTTACTTATGTTTATACCAAAATCGTTTAGTGTTTGTTGCATATAAATTACCTGTGAACAAGCCAAAGCAACAGATATATATTCTACTTCAGTTGTTGATAAAGATACGGTATTTTGTTTCTTACTAAACCAAGATACAAGGGAATGTCATAGAAAATGACGTGCTCCATTAATATTTTTCCGATCAGATTTACGTCCCGTGTAATCAGCATCACAGTACGAAACTAGATCGAATGAATCATTTTTAGGATAAAATAATCCAAAATTTGATGTATGCTTTACATATCTCAGAATACGTTTCATGGTTGTTAAATGAGTTTCCTTAGGTTATGATTGATATCTTGCACAGAGACATAACTATGCATTATATCTGGTCTACTAGCGATTATATATAATAATGATCCTATCATTCCTCTATATAGTTTTTGATCAACGTCTTTTGATGTATCATCTTTACTTAAAGCAATATTTGTTGCCATAGGTGTTGGTCTACCATATTTGTTGTTAGATTGTATTTATTAATTAAATCTCTTGCATATTGTTCTTCATTAATAAATATTCCATTCTTTAGTTATCGAATTTGTAAACCTAAAAAGAATGATAATTCTCCCATATGCCTCATTTCAAACTCTTTGTTCATTTTTTCATTTGTCGACCCAAAGATTATGTCATCAACATATATTTGTACTAGTAGTATATCTTTGTTATTTTCTTAATAAACGGTGTATTATCTAATTTTCCAACTTCAAAGTTTGATTGTAGTAAATAATTTCGTAATCTATCATACCAAGCTCTAGAAACCTGTTTTAATCCATATAATGCTTTCTTTAGTTTATATACGTGATCGGGTAATTTCTCGTCTTCAAATAGGATTGGCTGCTCTACATATACGTCTTCTTTGACAAAACCATTTAGAAATGCACTTTTAACATCCATTTGATATAATTTGAAATTATTATAGTTTGCAAAGGCTAGTAAAATTCTAATAGCTTGTAGTCTTGCTACGGGAGCAAAAGATTCATTGTAATCTATTCCTTCTTCTTGAGTATATCCTTGTGCTACTAGTCGTGCCTTATTTCTTACTACCTCACCGTGTTCATTCCTTTTATTTTTATAGACCCATTTGGTTCCTATAATTGTTTTATCCTTTGGTCTAGGAACAAGTTCCCATACTTCATTCCTAGTAAATTGATTCAATTCTTCTTGCATAGCAAGTATCCATGAATCATCGGAAGAAGCTTCCTTTGATTTTTAGGTTCTATAGTTGATATAAATGCAGTATTACTCATATTATTTAGTTGATTACGAGTTCTAACAATGGATTCAATATCCCCTAAAATATTTTCTACGGATGGTCCCTAAGTAATCTAATTCTTTTATTTGGTTGGTTATCTTCATTATTTATTTCATTAACTTCATCCTCACAATCGTCTTTATCATTTTGAGTTATACTTTTGTAGTTTTCGCCGAAAGATATGTTTAATTTTTCCTTTATAGTGTTGGTTTGAGTATTAAAAACTCTATATGCCTTGCTTCTTTCTAAATATCCAATAATAATTCCTTTATCTAATTTTGAATCAAATTTGTCTATATTATCCTTTGTACTAAGTATAAAGCATTTACTTCCAAATATTTTAAAATACAATACTTTTGGTTTCTTATTATATAATAGTTCATAAGGAGTTCTATTAATAATATAACAATCTGTTGTTATGCCTCAACCCTAAAATTCCTTGGTAAATTACTATCAGACAACTTAGTGCTTACACATTCTTGTATCGTTCTATTTTTATGTTCAACTACTCCATTTTGTTGAGAAGTTCTTAAAATTGAAAATTTGTGGGTTATTCCCTTTTTATTGCAATATTTTTTAAAATTCTCATTTTCGAATTCTCCACCATGGTCGCTACGTATTATTTTAATTTTTAGTGATAATAAATTTTGAATTCTTTTAGAATAAGTTTTAAAGTGATCGAAAGCATCACTTTTATTTTTAAGAAACAAAGTCTAAGTGTATGTAGAAAAATCATCGACCATTACAAATACATATTTGTTATGATTTATTGATCAGTTTGAGATGGACCAAATAAATCCATGTGTGTTAACTATAATGGTTTTGAAGTAGTGATTTCTTCTTTTGATTTAAATGAACTCTTCCTTAATTTTCCGTATTAACAAGCATCGCATAAGTTATTAACTTTGAATTTCATTTTGGGTAATCCTCCAACCGAATGTAGTTTAGAAATATGTTTGAAATTTATATGACCGGATCTCTTATGCCAAATCCAAGGGTCACTTGTATTGGCCATAAGACATAAATTATCATTGGAAATTTTCATAGTTAATATATAAATATTTTTCTTTCTGTCTCCTTCGAATATAACTTTTGAATTCCTGTCTTCTATGAAACATTTATTCTTTTCAAATTTTATTTTATACCCTTTATCGCAAAGTTGGCTTATACTTAACAATTTGTGTTTTAAATTCCTAACTAATAGAACATCGGAAATAGTAGGAGTTTCAGAATTACTGACGTTGTCGGTTCCAATGATGTATCCTTTAGAATTATCTTCGAAGTTTACCAATCCACCATCTTCGTACTTCAAATTATTGTGTAGTTCTGGATTTCCAGTCATATGTCTCGAACAACCACTATCTAGTATCCATTTGTTCTTTTTCATTTCCACCAGTTGCTTTCCAGAATTTGAATTTACAATATCCATGTAACACACCAATTCAAGTTTTGAATCTCTAATGGCCACATCACCCATCTTTTCAAATTTTGTTTTCAAAAGTCATAGAACTCATCCTTTTCTGTATTGACCAATATTTCAGTAGATCATATGCTTCTTTAACATTAATATATGCAAATTATTTTAATATTGATGCAATGCATGAATTGATACTAGCATTATCAGATATCCCAAAATTTGCCATTTTACCTGTTAGACCAAAAATTGGGCCTAACACCCAAATGCAGATCGCAGATCACAAAATGCAGAAAAGAGTAAACAAAGAGGAGACACACAAGGTTTTTATAGTGGTTCGGCTGTAGATGTAGCCTACGTCCACTTTATAATCTTATTGTTATAGTGACAGATTACAAGAATCAGTTACATGCAATCACACAATCCGTGTGTTAATTGAGATTAGAGGAGTAGAATTTATGTGAAGAAGGGTGCAAAATCCTTGCACTTCAGTAATGGTGGAAGCCGTGAAGAAGAATGGCCAAAAGATCCTTGAAAATGCCTTCAAATGGTGTATTTATAGCCGTTTCCTGAAGGTGGTTCATGGGACACATGGCACGCATCCCAAAAATCTCGAAATGTGGTGGAAAACGTCCAGATATCATCTTCAAATCGTCATATGACATGTGTAATCAGATCCATGCAAGTTGGAGTGAAAATAGCCTTGAGAATAGGTTAGAACAAGGAGCGTATCCGCAGGTCGGAAGTTCGGATCGCGATCATGGGGTCGGATCGTGGTCTAGGAGTGCGACCCCTAGGAACAGATCGTGACCTAGGGGTGCGACCACTAGGATCGGACCGTGACCTAGGGGTGCGACCCGTAGGATCGGAGCGCGACCTAGGGGGGCGACTCCTAGGATCGGACCGCGACCTAGGGGTGCGAACCGATGAGGGGCGATCCGAGGGTGCGTGATCCATACTTCGATCGTGTGCTACTTCGTTGCTTTATCCAGGAAATTGCCAATTTACATAAACGAGCATATCTTTCAAACCGTAAGTCCGATTGAGCCAAACTGAAGCTCAAACTGAAGCTAACTCAGAAATCTACATATGTTACGGAGCATAGCTCCGTAATCGCTGTTTTTGGGCCCAAAAGAGGTCGTCTGATAGGAGTTTCGGGCCTGTTTATGTTGAGGATGTGATTTTGACCAAATCTCTCAATGTCTTCTGACGTCGTTTCTATAGCTCGAGCATGTTATCATTCAGGAATTCCATGTGTGACGGCTTTTGCCAAAAAATGTGTCAACATTACCAAATTTTCAAAAATCAGATTATGAATTTTTTGAAAGACCTTGCTCCGATATCAATTGTCAGGGACTGCGGAATGGATCGTTCAGGCAAAGAAAACACTAAAGGGGGTGAATAATGTTTGTAGAAATAAACAAAACTAAAAACTAGAGAGAACTTTGGGATGAATCAAATAGCACAAAAACAAACATAGACACAGATTCAAACATAGAGGCAAAATAAACAAAAAAATGCAGAAAAGGAAATAACACACTGAATTTTATACTAGTTCGGATTACTCCTATGTCCAGTCCCACACAACGCTGGGTTGTTCAGAGTTTTGTTACTCTTTCAATAGTCAATTACTCCCTCCCTGATTTCACGCCTCACAAGGAGACACCGATTCCTACTTTCTTGATTTTACGGCTCACAAGAACACACTGACTCCTATTTCCTTGATTTCACAGCTCACAAGGACACACCGACTCCTCTTTGACTCACAACAAGGTTTATTCAGCCCAACCAATTACAAAACAGCCCTATAATTCTTCAATAGCACTTGATTCAGAGAGTAGAGAGTGGAGAGTGTAGAGAGAAGAAGTTTTATCAAAACAGAATTGAATTCGGCAGAGTATAAGTGTAAAAACCATAAAAATGAACAAGAATAATGGTGGGATGAAAGGACATGAATATGGAGAAGAAGAGATGTTAGATTTGGTTTTAGCCTCTTTTTATAGGTTATGAAGGGTTGTAACAGTTCTGAAGCGTCTCAAATAATGAAAAGACACTGCCCTTCAAATTTAGAAAAATAGTTGTTATATGTTGACATACATATTTTGCTATGTCGATATAGCCATGTGTAAATTATATTTTCAAAGCATTTTTCAATTACTTCTGAAAATTCTTGAATAAAATTCTAATGTTGTAAATCAATATTATATGATAGAAAAACATATGAAAATATATTTTTAAACTATATAAATATATTCAGAAAATTATCTGGTTTTAAACTATATAAACTATAAATAAAGTATACATATAAAACTTAAGTTTGAAAATCAAAGAAGAATGAAAATAAAATAAAATAGAAAAACAAAATAGATAAGATTGAGGATAAAAAGAAAACAAAAATAGAGAGGATTGAGGATAGAACTAAAAATCAGAATTTGAATTTGAACTTGGAGTGCTATTTGATGTCTTACAAAATTTAGACTCTATAAAAATATTATTCTTGAACTCTTGAAATCTTGATTACTCATAAGTCTTGAATCTACTCTGAATTCTGAATCTCTAAAATCTCTTAAACCATACAGTCTTCAGTATTAATCCCTGTATACAAATTCTGCATATATATATATATATATTCTAAATAAAGATGTTAGTATATATTTCATGATCAATGATAATTGAAATAAGGCTGTTGTTATCAAAACTCCATTCTCCAACAGTTATTCCATTTATAGTATTGATTTGATATGGAAATTTATATCGATTATATACTGTTATGATTTCCGTGAAGATCCCATTTTGATGGAAGACGATTTTAGGTTTATTGTGAACTTTGTTTTTAATAACACTTATTCTTTAACGCAGTTAAAGACAAAATTAGTTTCTTAAAGTTAAATAATCATAAAGTAATGGTTTTTGACATTAAAATCGAAGAAGAGTTTTAATAAATCTTTAATTAGATGTGAAGGAATGAATGGTGATTAAATTTACCAAAACATGAGTTGTTGTATAAACCAAATATACTTGGTTGTTATACTGATTATGATTGATTGTTTGTTTGGATTGTGCTCGACCATTTTATGAGCAAAATATGCTTTTACATTTAGCATTGGGTTGGGTAGAAATATTGATATGCTAACATCTTGTGAAACACTTCACGATTTGAATATGAGATGTGTAGCGATGCTGTTTTTCAAATTTAATGAATGATTTTGAAATGATATTTTTCTAAAATGAAAAGAAATGTATTCCCAATTTGGGATAGGGAATGTTTTATAAAAATGTTTTATAAAACAGAAAGGATTTCGAGGCCTAAACCCAATGTTGTTGAAATGATTTTGAAATGTATTATGTGTTTGACATCATAGTTCAACTCATAACCGATTAGTTGTTATTGATGAACATCTGTTTGGTGGCGGAGAATTTATTTTCTTGCTTAACACCCTTCTTTGTGACGTACGAGCTCAAAGGTTATGTGATTAATAGTGACTGATCATATGTATGAATTACTAATGTAAAGTACTATATTTTGGAAAGTACTTGAGATTATTATGTTGTGAAATGATTTTCCCTACTTCATGATATCAAATGATTTGGCATGTGGCTAAAGATTCAGGTAACCCTGGAAGACTAAAATTTCATGGGCATTGTACGATATAGCCTTCTCCATGTGTGGGAGGTGCACGTATATATATATATATATATATTTATGGAGAGGTGTGAACCTATCGCCTTGTCTGAGGACTAAATATCTCCCGATATTTGATTGCATATCTTTTTGTATGCATTGTTATGTTTTGGAATTCATATTTCCAAAGATTTTGGTTTGAGATCCCGAAGTGAAATCTACTTTGATATAAAAGTCAGATACGTATTTCAAAATGACTTAGAATAATAAATCAGGAAATAAAGTCCAAAGAGATAATGTAACACCGCGCAGTTTTAATGAAATTAAAAATGTGGAAATATGTATATATACATAGATATATTTAATATAAAAATTAAATATTGCAACAAAACATGAAAAAGAAGAATGAGAAAAGAATAATGTTTAGCATTGTTCTAAGGTTTGTAAACAAAAGACTTAGTGGCTCATTTGGTTAGAGCACGTAACTTGTATACAACAGGTTCTGAGTTCAATTCTCGCCAGCGCCATATTTTTTGTTTTAGGGGAATGACTAAAAAGTGGCTTAGTGTGAATGCAGTTCAATACAAAAAAGGCGGTTTAGTGTGAAAAGGGTTAAAAAGAAAAATAAATATAATATATATATATGACATATGGGTGTCAACACCCCTGCTGCTGTGCATCATGTTGCACACATGGCGCATTTTTATTTGTTGATGACGATTTTTGGAGTTTTAGGGCTTATATGGCTTTATCTGATTGGTCTAGTGACATGTCTTTTCATTATGTATGGCTTAGATGAATCCTATTCAGATCTAAGGGTAATAATTAATCCTACACATCTATATAAGCACACATAAACCTAAACCCTAATCTAAACTATATTCGTTCATAAGCCGCCATGCTGCTGCATCCTAAACTAACCAAACCTGCACCATAACTAATCAAATTCAAGATGAAAGATAAAGGTCAAAGCCTAAGAATTGTAAAAAGGAGAATGATTATACAAACACCCAATTCTCTTCTTTGTGAGTACAGTTGCTTTCATAAGATACTTAATTAAAATAATTATGATAAGTTGTGATTTGGACTGTGTGAATATGCCTATTGAATCATATGCTATTAGCCAGTTCTGTTATCATCTATTTTGTTAATATATGTCAGTTTGTTATCATATGTAATTAGATTCATTTTATGATATTAATTCATATGTCTAATTACATATGTTTGGTTAGATTCATTTTACGCAAGTTTATATGCAAGTTATGATCTATGCAAGTTTATATGCAAGTTTATATACAAGTTATGCAAGTTTGTATGCAAGTTATGTTTTATGCAAGTTATGATCTATGCAAGTTTATATGCAAGTTATGTTTTATGCAAGTTTATATGCAAGTTAGGATTATGCAAGTTTATATGCAAGTTAGGATCTATGCAAGTTTATATGCAAGTTATGCAAGTTTATATGCAAGTTATGATCTATGCAAGTTTATATGCAAGTTATGTTTTATGCAAGTTTATATGCAAGTTATGATCTATGCAAGTTATGATCTGTGCAAGTTTATAGGCAAGTTATGTTCATCTATGCAAGTTATGCAAGTTTATATGCAAGTTATGTTCATCTATGCAAGTTATGCAAGTTTATATTCATATGTTTAGATCCATAAAAGTTCATATGCTTAGATATGTGTAAGTTTGTGTTTATTCCATATGTTGATTGGATCTATCTTATATGCTAGTTCACGTTTATATGCTTAACTAGATTTATGCTATTCTAGGTCAAGCTTATGTTACCCATACTTAATTAGATCTATATTGTTTTATGCCAGTTATGATGTCATGTGTTTCTTCCCTTTTTCCTTTTCATGAGTTGGGCTAATTGCTAGCCTAACATATTACATGAATTATACATACGAACGACGTGGGAACGTTGGGGAAAAGTTTAGGTAAAAGTTGAATATTATGTAATTGGAAAAAATTGGTTTGTAATCATATTATTAATTTTGGACATAACAAGTATATGGGACATAACTTGAATTGACTACACCTATGGATAATTGGCATACAAAAATCTAGACTTGGACATTTATGGTAAATATGTAAATTGTCTAAAAGATGAACATGCCTAACCCGAGGTTAGATTGAGTTGCGGTGTAAGACTGCCCGGAACCACCCAATACATCCAGCAACCGCAACAACGGGTCTAATGTGAGAGGTTAGCGCATCAAGCCCAAAACCCGAGGTTAGAATGAGTTTGTGGTAGAAGTCTGCCCGGAACCGCCTGGCACATCCAACAACCTCAAACAACAGTTCTAATGTGATAGGTTGGTGCATTAATAAATCAATTAATGCCAATGAACAGACATGCTAAGAATGGCAAGGTTAAGTAACATATGAATAGGCGACATTAACTAAATACAACATGTTAATTAAAAAAATGAGTGGGGTTAGGTTAAACTGAGAACACTTAACCGTTATAACATGTTGATTCGGAAACACTAGTAACGGGGACCCATTTCAGCAGTAACCCACATAGATGTATCATGATACCCTGAACTACGTAGGGTGGGGCACGATTACTGGGCTGATTACAAGTGGTCAAAATAGCGGCGGGTGGTGCATCAGTGTAGGTTCCGATGGAGTACAGGCGTGCATGTGCTCCAAAGTGGAAAAATCAGGCACTGGGCATCAATAGTTATGCATTGTGCATCTTGAATTGTGTCGGTTGTCATCATAGGGATTGATACACCCCATGGTGGGACCAACACAGGTATCTACAAAAAAGCAGGGTCGAATGACACTGGTAATAAATACATGCGACTTATGGAGCCAATCGATTAGGGGTAGTGTGGGGACATCTAGTATCTATTACGGGCAAGTAGACTGTCGGGGATTGTATGGGGTGGATACCTCTTAATAGATGTTACACCTGTGGGCTACCAATTGCAGGGTTGGGATCGACTCTCAGTATGGAACTAGTAATGGTGCGGTGTAACTAGTAATGGTACGATTTAACTAGCATTGGTGTAGTTTAGGAATTATCTTATAGTGATTAGAAGTGCAACCAACGGTTATCTTATTCATCTTGCCTACCTTGTCATGCCTATCTATTTTACAGTCATTTCTTACTTTCCAGTTTATGTTCTTATCCTGTTACTTTAATGATTATATTGTTAAAGTTACTGGACTCGCTAGACTTTATGTCTGACCTCGTTTGTTTCACCTTTTTTCTTTCCGTTCCTCCCCTCCCGCCTCAGGTTCCCAGGGTGGGCCTAGTGGAGCTTGATTTGGGTCTCTTTCTCTCTCTCTTTTGGAAGTACCTGGATTGCTGAAAGTAAAATTCAGTTTTATCTCCTTTTCATTATAGCTTTAAGATATGGGATTATAGTTTTTAAAAAATGTTCTCTGATAGCTTTTGTACAAGACTGATATAATATGCTTGGTTTTGGTGTTTGAAGATGTAACCAAACTTATTTTCTGTTTCCGCTGCAGTAAAGTTATAAATTTTTCAAGTACTACTTCATGTATATGTCTTGTGATATTTTGTTCTATACTCTTATAATAGTCCACGAAACTTAATGCATTCCCCTTGTGAGTGACATTAATGGATGTGGGGTGTTACACATGGTATCAGAGCTGAAGGTTACCGGAACAGATAAAGGATTTTGAAAACCGTTTTCAAAAGCATTTTATAAAGAAGTGTTTTCAAAAACATGTTTTAAAGAAGGAGTTTTCAAGAGAAAGGTTTATTATGAAAAACATAATCCCCGAAAGCCAGATATCTTTCTTTCGATTCTTTGTTTCGAATCTCCCCCTTTTCCTTCTTGAGTCTCTATCCTCACGTGTTGATGCTTTTTCTAAGATATGTAAGGACTTTCGTGCGATGGGCGGAAAGCCGTTTCATAGGACTGAGACGTTTGTCGAAGCTAGAATTGGCTCAAGGAAGTGGAGGACTCGTTTGGTATCTTTGAGATAGACGATGGGAGGAAGGTTCAGCTAGCTACTTAGTCGATGAGGGAGTTTAGGCTAAGGAGCACAACCCAAGGATGAGGAATTTGTTGATAGGGCTTTAATCCACGAAGAAGGCAAAGGAGAAAGTGGAAAGAATAATTAACCCCATGACAAAAGAAGGTGCCTTTATTGTGGTATAATGGGCCATGAAATTAAGGACTGTAGGAAGAAGAAGAAGCCTGGTTGTTTTCATTGCGGTGAGGCAGGACATCTGATTAAGGACTGCCCGAGGAGGTAAGGACAAGGGCAAGGGTAGAGGACAGGACCTACTTCTGGGGGAAAGGTTCATGCTCTCATGGTACCAGGACAGGAGAGAGATGGAAACTTTTTTGTTAAAAGTTTTATTTTCCTTTTTGGTCATCCTGTTCGAACTTTGTTTGACTCGGGCACTTTGCAGTCGCTCAATTCTGCTTCGTTAGTTGAAACACTGCACCTAAATACTAGTTTAATTATGGATCCCATTGTAGTCTCAAATCCTATTTGTGGTACGACTCATTTACCTATGCTTTGTCAGGATTTGAGAGTGTCTATCTTGGGCATTGGGTTTGAATTCAACACCTACATTCTTGGTTTCATGGGATACGGCTTGATTTTAGGGATGCATTGGCTAGATAGGTATGGTGCCATCCTAGACTGTGAAAGGAGGGTAGTTAGATTGTTGATTCATTATGGAAGAACCCTCGATATTTCTTGTGACCCTAGAGGTCCGGTGATGCTTAGCTTCCTAGAATCTTTTGACGCATCCATCGATGATTTGAAATCTGTTCGTGTAGTCTGATAACGCCTTTGATGAGGTTCGAGGTTTACTACTGAGGCGCGAGATAGACTTCTGTATATACTTAGCAGATAATGTAAAGCCAATTGCATAGCCAGTGCACTACATGGATCTGAGAGAGAGGAGGGAACTCATTAAGCAAGTAGGGGAGCTACTTGAGAAAGGGTTCATAAGAAGAGGTATTTCGAAATGGGGTGCTCCAGTTGTTTTTGCTACAAAGGAGGACGGTTCACTTAGATTGTGTGTGGACTATAGGGAGCTAAATAAACCCACAAAGAAAAATAGGCACCCATTACTGAGGATAGATGATTTGTTCGATCAGTTGGTTGGCGCTTCGGTTTTCTCGCAGTTGGACTTAGCTACAGGATTTCATCAGTTGAGGGTAGCCGAGGAGAGTATAGATAAGACTGCTTTTAGGACTCCCGATGGTTTCTTCGAGTGGCTCATCATGCCTTTTGGTTTGACGAATGCACTCGCATATTTCGTAGACTTGATGAGTAGGGTGTTTAGGGAAGTTTCTAAACAATTTCGTAGTAGTCTTTGTGGACGACATTTTGATATTCTCTAGAAGCGAGGAAGAACATGCCTTACATCTTAGGGAAGTCTTAGATAATCTTCAAGCATGTCAACTCAAGGCTAAGTTCTCCAAGTGCCATTTTTGGAGGAAGGAAATGAGGTTCTTAGGATACGTGGTCTCTAAGGAAGGGATAGCAGTTGATCCCGTGAAGGTGGTGGCAATCCAATATTGGAAGGTTCCTAGAAACGCAACGGAAGTAAGAAATTTTCTATGGTTGGCGGGCTATTATAGGAAGTTCATTAAAGACTTTGAGTTTCACGAGACGAGAGCTTGAGAAAGACAATTCTTGAAGATGGCACAGGCCGGACAAAGTCATATGCTGATAAGAGAAGGACCGATCTTGAGTTCGGTGTTGGGGACATGGTTTTTATTATCATCGTTGAGGAATGTAGTTTGTTTTGGATCTGTAGGGAAGTTGGCACCGAGGTTCGTAGGGCCGTTCCCCATTACAGAGAGGATTGGACAGATGGCGCACATAGTGAAGTTGCCAGAGAAGCTTAGTGGTGTTCATGACGTATTTCACGTGTCGCGTTTGCGGAAGTGCATGATACCACGGAAGTAGTGGAGCCGAGCATACTTAGAGAAGTGGAAGTGGAGCGAGATGCCACAATTAGACGAGCTCATACAGGCATCCTTGGATCGGTGGTCAAGAAATTACGCAACCGAGAGGTCAAGTTGATTGAAGTCCAATGGGGGAGATTGATCAAGCAGACGCGACTTGGGAAACGGAAGACAAGGTACGTGCGTTATACCCTGTCCTTTTTTAGGGTATGATCTTATCTTCTCCTTTTTCTACCGCTTTGTTTCTACTTGTTCTATGTTAAGTATATCCTCTCGATTACATCTTCGATCTTTAGGTAGGAAAATCCTATGGTTGTAAACATGTGTTTGAGACATGTTATGTTTGGTGGATGCAAGTGGATGCAAGTGTTTGCTAGTGGTTGCTCGTGGATGCATTTACACACACATTGGGCACTAGATCGGCTCAATCACTTTCATATTGCATATGAATGAGTGTGCATATTTAAATTAATGGATGTATATTGAATGTTTTATCATATGGATGTTGCATTCGAATGAATGGTTGTGCACTCATATAAAAATGATATGTATCATTAGGATTCCTTTGCATACATGTTGGACTCATGGCACTGACATAATTTGCATTGAGGAGGTCAACTGAATTAGTAGACCGCCTAATTTTTGCATCAGATAAGGAACATATACACACACCTTTGCATATGTTCATATTGCATTAGAATTTTTTTAAGGACAATGGATGCTTGTGGATGATGGATGAGTAGATGGATGATGGATGGTAGGATATATTCTTCTTAACTTGAAGATTTTGGGGACGAAATCCTTTGAGTAAGGGAGAATGTAACACCCCGCATTTTTAATGAAATTAAAAATGTGGAAATATGTATATATACATAGATATATTTAAGAGAAAAATTAAATATTGCAACAAAACATGAAAAAGAGGAATGAGAAAAGAATAATGTTTAGCATTGTTCTAAGGTTTATAAACAAAAGACTTAGTGGGTCATTTGGTTAGAGCACGTGACTTGTATACAAGAGGTTCTGAGTTCAATCCCTGCCAACGCCATATTTTTTGTTTTATGAGAATGGCTAAAAAGTGGCTTAGTGTGAACGCAGTTCAATAAAAAAAGTGGCTTAGTGTGAACGCGGTTCAATAAAAAAAAGTGGTTTAGTGTGAAGAGGGTTAAAAATAAAAATAAATACATATAAAATATATATATATATGACATGTGGATGTCAACACCCCTGCTACTGCGCATCATGTTGCACACGTGGCGCATTATTATTTATTGATAACGATTTTTGGAGTTTTAGGGCTTACGTGGCTTTATCTGATTGCTCTGGTGACATGTCTTTTCAGTCTGGATGGCTTAGATGAATCCTATACAGATCTAAGGGTTCTAATTAATCCTACACATCTATATAAGAACATATAAACCTAAACCCTAATCTAAACTAAATTCATTCATAAGCCGCCAGGTGCCGCATCCTAAACTAACCTAGCCTCCACCATAACTAATCAAATTCAAGATGAAAGATAAAGATATAAGCCTAAGAATCGTAAAAAGGAGAACGATTCTACAAACGCCCAATTCTCTTCTCTGTGAGTACAGTTGCTTTCATAAGATAACTAATTAAAATAATTATGATAAGTTGTGATCTGGACTATGTGAATACACCTATTGAATCATATGTTATTAGCCAGTTCTGTTATGCTAGTTTGTTATTGTTAGACCAAAATTTGGCTCTAACACCCAAATTGTTCAGATTTGTAGAGAATTATATCTAGAAAATGAAGAAAAGGTAGAAAACACACAAAGTTTATTGTGGTTCGGTGTTAACGAGCCTACATCCACTTTATATGTCTTTGATTATACGTTAAATGCTAGTACAATCAAATATTTCACTCAATCTCACTCTTAAAATTATGAATCTCTCGGTAATTTCGAAGTAATTCTGATTAGGAATAATGACAGGACAATAATGGTGAAAACAACACTAAGAACAGCCAAAAGATCCTAAAAATGCCAAGTACGGGGCTATTTATAGCTGATATATGCAATCAGTTCATGGCCACACGTGGCACAAATCCCGAGGACTTCGGACTGGTTCGTGGCTTGATGGAGAAATAGTCAATATGGCCGTTAGGGACAGGTGTCGTTAGATACTGCATTTGCGGATCGTGGTAGACTTAGTCCTACCCCTCATGTTTTGCCTTCTGGGATCGGATCGTGAAGAACTGGTGTGGACGGATTGGGTCGTGATAAGGCACCACGAGCGGGGTCGTGGTAGTAGCACCACGAGACGAGGATAGCAGGGTGGCAACGAACGGATTTGGAGGGCTCTAGGAGCGAGACTTCGTATTGGACTTGTGTATGGGTCTTGGTGGCTTAGTCAAAAATCTAGCCAACATTTTGCCCCCTCGAAGTATATTTTATCGGGGATGGAACATGCTTCGAAGATTTTGAAAGGAGCTTTTCATAAAACAATATGAACCAATAGTTACATCCATTTATAGCGTCGCATTGTTTCAAATGGTTAAGCCTCTTGAGGAGTATAAATATTAGATTAATCCTTCAATCACTTCTTTATTCTTCAGCTGATTCCCTTCTCTTAAACTTCAAGAAAACTTTGCGATCATTCAGTCGAGTAAGTTTTAAGATCTTTATAAGTATTTCCGTTCTTATTTCGCGATTATTGTCAAGTATGGGCCTTTGGAATTTCACACGGTTCGTGACCGTGGTATGTGTCACGGACCAATCAGGTGAGAGGACCGCCATCTAAGCTTCGGTGGGCCTTCACGAACACTCATGGCCCATGGATCTTCGTGGATCGAGTCGCGACAAGAAGGGGGAGACCAAGAGCCATCTCCATATCTGTGTAAGCCAGGCTCCCCCATCTGCTCCCTTCTTCCTCCTTTTACTTTTTCACTCTTTCTTTTCTCTCATCATTCTTACTGCTTTCACCCAATCCCATAAAACCCAAGCCTGTGATTTTCCTCCCAAACCCGCGAGATCCGAAGGCTACCCACCAAACTAAAAAAGGTAATTATAGCTAATAGTTAAGCTTTTCCTTAGCCCTCTCTTGGTTTATGCGGATTTGATCTTGGCTTGTGGTCTCGAGACGATAGGCGATGTCATAGGGGTTTAGAGGTACTGTTGGGAATTGGTTGAAGGAGGCCGCGAAAGGGAATTAATTGTCAGATCGAATTGTTGATAAAAAGTGAATCGGGCTCGTGATGAAAAGGAGCGAGGTCACGATGTGAATCGTGTAGTGTAGGTTTACAGAGAGAAGAGGAAGGGAGATGAAAATGGGATGTTAAATTGGGTAGCGGATCGGGTCGTGAGAATGGGGAGCTTCGGTTCGTGGAAACAGGAAGTAAAGTAGATCGTGAGGGGGTCTGTCACGATCCGTTCAAGTAAAGCATCAAGATCTTAAGTGTTCGATGATCTGATGCCTTTCCATGGGCTAGTGCTTTCCCATGAACCAGGACTTGCTTAACTGTTAATCCCTAAAAATCCATAAGAACATTGGATAAAGGGTACAAGGCGGATATCACCAGGGTCGGCCGTGCACGATGCAACCGCACAGAGCAAGACCCAAATATTAAACCCAAGGCAGGTCAAGTCAACCAATGCGAACTAAGATAATGGCATAACATATTATGAGAAGTGCGACCCGATAAAGATAAAGGTCGCATATCCTGAGAACCACTCAAACACCGAAGTAAAGCAAGTCACCCATTCAACATAAGTGGGAGCGACCTCATAACATAGCCGTAAAGCCTAAATAGCGCCATACAAAGGCAGCAAGAAGATGAGTGCCCTTGGACCAAGAAGGACAGTCGCATAAGGAACAAAGGAGAATCAAATCCAAACCCGCATTCCGCTCTCACAAAATCTCCCAAAGCACTCACAGGACACTCGCTTACATCTAACCCACTCAGCTATTCCAAATACCCGTTCCAACGAGTCGTCCGCACATGATAACTAGATACAGCTACAGACAGCTGGCTACAGCTAGCCAGTAGCATAGTTGTAATTAACAGAATGAACGATCCACAGCCTGGATAAACGGATTCTAGATCATTTACCAAGGGAAGTTCACCTATAAATACACCATGGCTACCAACATAAAGGGGGACAACTAAAAAAAAAGGAGGAAGTATTGCTGAATTTGATCCTCAACCATGCCATGGCGTCAAGGACAATCTTACGTTGAAGGAAAAGGAAGACATCTCTCTTCTCAATCATCCATTCATCCTTCTTCTCCTCAAATTCTACTACTCTCTTGTGTAATTCCTCAGATTAAAATATATAAATGAGGGTATATTCAGTGAATATAGAGATGTATGAAGAGAGAAAGCTGATGTACTTTATAATTCTCATTATAAGGCAGGAAATCGCCTTCACAGTGGATGCAGGCCCGTTAACTGCTGAACCACTCTAAATCTCGTCTCTACTTTACTTTTCTCGCACTTTTCACTTTTTATTGCTGATTAAACACGGTTCCATTTATTTCTTACCAAATTGGTGAAGTACAATTTAGTACCTTGGGTGTTTAGACCATTTTGGGTGTAAACATTTTGGCGCCCACCATGGGACCATGTTTTGCTTTTTTCATTTCAGATTTGACGAGATTTTCTGAGAAGCGTTGTGCTGACAATCATGAGCATGCTGAGGAGAATCGCCGATGAAGTCAACAACCCCAATAGCGGCATCAAAATCGTCCCGCCGCTAGATAGCGACTCCGAGGAAGGGGAGCTGCTAGAAATCAAAGAAACTATAGCCAGGGAAAAATTAGAGGAGGCGATGGCAGGATTAACGAGTCAAATAACTATTACAAGCAACGCAATGATGAAGAAGCTTGAACCGATACTCGCCATTCAAGCCGCTACCGCAAAAGCCGCTCTAAGCGCCACTTGTTCCTCGCTGACTCGAACGAATTGCGGGTCAGAAACAGAGCTCCCCGCTTCAAACTCAAGGCAGCAGGATTCCACCTCGAGAGTTGCACATCACACCAATCCAAACTATGAAAGGAGCAAAGCACCTATGCACGATCACTCTGGTGATACAATCACGGAGCGGGAAGGCAGTCCTACTGTCATTAGGACATCCCTGCCGAAAGGATGCCCAAATTCCTTATCCTCGGTCCATGAAGACACATCTGGATCGACGGTTGATAGTAAAAAAAGTGGTCAACCCATTGATCCAACCAACAAACAAAAGTACGTCTTGGGAATGGCGCGAGCAATTGTGGAGGAAAGCCTAAAGAGGAAGGATGACCAGAGAGAATGGGAATCTTTCCCAACTAAGACCCCACTTACTGAGAGGATTAAGAAAACTGTATACCAACAAAGATTCGAGCCTCCATCATTGCAGCCCTACGATGGGACAAGCGACCCTAATGTATTTCTGTGTAAATATGACCAGTTCATCAATGGACCATGCGCTACTGACGAAATAAAATGTTTATATTTCCTAACTTATCTAGAAGAAGTGGCTTATCGTTGGTTCACAAAGCTGCCATCACAGTCTGCGGATGATTTCGTGACCTTGGCTAGGCTATTCAATGAGCAGTTCAGATCCTAGGCGTTCGAAATCAGGATGCTACAGAGCTAAGCGGACTACGACAAATACCAGGAGAGCCCATCAAATCTTTTCTCACTCGCTTTGATATGGCATTGGCTAAAGTCAAGAATCTCGAACTCGGCCTGATCTTAATGGCCCTTAAAGGGAGCATATGTAAGAAGACCAAGTTAGGACGATGGATCAAGAAGAAGAAACCAAATACACTCGAACGGTTGCTTAGCAAAGCCAAAAAATATGCGAGTATAGAAGGAAGAAATGCACAGGCAGAAAAGAATGTAAAGGTGCAAAGCAACTCGGATAATCGAAAAAGGAGCAACGAAGAAGAAGACGGTCGAGCAAGAAAGAAGCTACGCTTTTTCAAGAACTCCGAATTCACTCCCCTTAATGATTCCATGGGAAACATATTCATGGCAACTAAAGGCACCAAGAGATATCCAGTTTTGAAACAAAGACACGTCAAAAGTGCTGCCATGAAGTCAAGAAAATTCAGTTAGTTCAACAAACAGCCAGGACATGATACCGATGTATGCAGGCACTTGAAGTCAGTAATCGAGGGGTTGATCAGGAAGGATCGGTTGCAACAATATGTATGAAATCATAAGAATTATCCCGACTCTTCTTAAACAAGCTCAAACTAATCCAAAGAGGACGGTCATCGCAGGGACCAACTACTAATGTCTCAATAATGGAGCATTAAACCAAAGCTCTCATTACTTTACCTTGTTCCCCTTATTTATCCTATTGTTAAAACTTTTTTTTTTACTTTCTTTATTATTCACTATGTCCGTATTAAGCAATGGTTTAATTACGAAAAACTGTGTGCATCAGAAATTAATTATGTGCCTACTTGAATAGCATACTTATGGTCCATGCTAAAAGGAGAATAATCTCTTGGAATGTAGGTACATCAAAAGCAACCCACCATATACAGTGGGGTTGTAACGGAAAATCCCAGGGCACACACTAGACGAAGCAGTTTGGGAATCGCAAACATTAAGCAAGATCAAACAGGAGAAATAGACTCATCGCTTCAGACGGAACAAGCTGTTCTGAGACAAACAACAAGATGAAGGAATGCACCTCTCATTATGGAGTATGTTGAATGCTTGGCAAACACTCATTCAAAGGACTGCCACCAGACCTCATTGAAAATACATAAATATCACCAAATCTACCCCTCGGATAAAATTGCTAATCCCAAAGAAGTGTTCTCTCAGGTACAGGGCATGAATTCCTTAATACCAGAGTTAAATTCGGCAGCAAGGATTGATTTCCATCTCCTAGGAGCCAATAATGAAGGGGAAGCAGCTAAAAAAAGGGTCCCGCGGTTAAAATTGCTAAGCCCACCGAAGAAGCACCTTCTTAGGTGACCTTCCCAGGTGTTGGACACAAGTTTTCCAACTTGAGAAAAAAAACTCAGTGAGGTAAACCAATGTCTGTTCCTAAGGTAAGGCAAAAATTCAGAAAAACTGGCATGTCTCGAAATGGAAAAAATTGCCAATCATGGGGGCGCCTTGTTAGGTGAAGGGCACGAAGTTTATCTCTTTGAGTGAAGGATCGATGAGATAAATTAGTGTCCGCTCCTCGGGATGAAGCATAAAATGGGGAAGGATTAAACATGCTGGAAAAACCAGCACAAAAACAGAAACCCGACTGAAAGGAGGTGGCCATTCTTGTTCTTTCTTGTTACCCAAGTCAAACAAAGCCAAGGATGGATTACAACAGCAGAAATCCTAGCCGAAAGGGGGTATCATAAATCCTAGCCATAAGGAGGTATCCATTCTAGAACTTATTTGAATAACTAAAACAATCAAATAGGGCCTAAAATGGATTGAAAATCTTTAACACAAGGTCTCCCCGGGGGCACGTATTCAAAACCAACCTCCGAACGACTCGGATTACCAGTCAGGCGCGGGGTTAAATACTAATAAATAAAAGATACCAAACACGCTCATAATAATACAACTACGTAACAACCTTCGATAAGCGAGAAACCTAAAAGGATAACTAAATCCTAACCATAATAATAAATAGAAAATCGGGTGCAACCAAACGATTAATAAAGCGCCCGGATGAATGTGTAAACCAGAAAACAAAGGTGTAACAAATCTTAAAAGTCACAAATTAAAGTGTACAATAATAGGCGAGGCTGGCTCCTGCATATACAAGCAAGACTTAAAATACTATTCAAAATCAAAACCAAGTAACTGAACATGTGAAGCATGGGTAGGCCACAATACTTAGATTAGGTAAGAAAAGATCCTCTCCCTAGACTCCAGGGCCTCAACAAGTTTGTGCCTATCTTCTTCCAAAGCATGAAGTCACTCAAGATTCTCTCTATTTGACTGCTGAAGATCTTCAACCAAGGAGTGCCAGCCGCCCATTTTCTCCACAAAATAGTCTTTGACTGTTGTAGTGAGACCTTCAACCAGATGCGGACGTGATTCCAACTGATTGAATTCGGCCAATATGTTGTCCTTCACGGCATCCATCTTTCCTGCGATAATCCATCTGTTAAATGGGTCTATGTACACACCAGAAAGCGAGCTAGCTGGACACTAAGCCACAAAGTACCCAGCGAGTTCAGGACGGCAAGGGTTGGGAATAGGAAGAGGCTCTGGTAAGGCTGCAGGATTCAACGTGATGGATGAAGAGACTATACGACTAACAGCGGTCTGAATATCTGAGTCAGAGATTCCATTAAGCAAACAAAGACGGTGAGTACCATTTGCACTCGAGATCTCCTTACCTCGAGGCGTCTTTTTGCTACCAGCCGTCCTCGCCGAATTCTTTCTAAGCTTCTTAGACATGAGGAATTCCATCCTCGGGCAACCTGCTTCAAAAGGATCAGTATGAACACGAACAACAACCATGGAAAAGGGGAACAACCTAGTCAGGTTCAAGCATAGACAAAAATATTTCAACTGAAGAAGCCTGGGGCATTTCACCAAGCAATTTATGAACAAATACCAAACATCGATGTTCCAAAGAAAAACCACCTGATGGTTCATGTTCATCAAAGATAAGTACAAAAACGGTATCCGTGTTGTACAAAAATCTTACCCAGGAAAATCATGGCACCTCGGAGAATGTTTCTCAAGATAGATAGATGCTACTACAAATAAAAGGCAAAGTGATGTAATGAGAAAGCCAAGACCTTTTGAAGGAAAATCAAGGAGAAAATGTCAAATATAAATTACCTGATTGAACTCTTGAGGGAGAGTCGCTGTGATCGAAGAATTTTTTGAAATATATAAAAATGAAATGAAGCAAGTTAAAGGTAGATAAGAAAGACTAAAAGGCATTCATCCAGAGAATTCGGGGAGTTGAAAATAAGCATAGATCCGGAGATTCCCGACATGTCAACTTAGTGACTGACTACACAAGAGTGTCTCATGAAGTCCCAACTGGCATCTTGAAATTCAGCTATTCGCACAGTAATCAAAAAGATACATCGGGCCTCTCGCTCAACGGGAGAGACAACGCCAATCAATAACAATGAAGTAATCTTAATCTTAGGCACGACCGAGCCCTCTACAAGTCAAGACAAACCCACCAACCAATGTGCAATCAAATATGTCAAAGCCCGTGATTCCATACAAAAAGAAATCACAAACTCCGAGGGGCAAGGGTTAATCCCTAAAAATCCACACGCACATTGGATAAAGGGTACAAGGCGGGTATCACCAGGGTCGGACATGCACGATGCAACCGCACAGAGAAAGACCAAAATATTAAACCCAAGGCAGGTCAAGTCAACCAATGCGACCTAAGATAACGGCATAACATATTATGAGAAGTGCGACCTGATAAATATAAAGGTCGCATATCCGGTGAACCGCTCAAACACCGAAGTAAAGCAAGTCGCCCATTCAACATAAGCGGGAGCGACTTTATAACATAAACATAAAGCCTAAATAGCGCCATACAAAGGCAACAAGAAGACAAGCGCACTTAGACCAAGAAGGACAGTCACGCAAGGAACAAAGGAGAATCAACTCCAAACCCGCATTCCGCTCTCACAAAATCTCCCAAACCGCTCACAGGACGCTTGCTTACATCTTACCCGCTCAGCTATTCAAGATACTCGTTCCAACGAGTCGTCAGCATATGATAACTAGATACAGCTACGGACAGCTGGCTACAACTACCCGGTGGCATAGTTATAATTAACAGAATGAACGATCCACAGCCTGGATAAACGGATTCTAGATCATTTACGAAGGGAAGTTCACCTATAAATAAACCATGGCTACCAACATAAAGGGAGACGGCTAAAAAAAAAGGAGGAAGTACTGCTGAATTTGATCCTCAACCATAGATTCATCCATGGCGTCAAGGACAATCTTACGATGAAGGAAAAGGAAGACATCCCTCTTCTCAATCATCCATTCATCCTTTTTCTCCTCAAATTCTACTACTCTCTTGTATATTTCCTCAGATTGAAATATATAAACGAGGGTATATTAAGTGAATATAGAGATGTATGAAGAGAGAAAACTGATGTACTTTGTAATTCTCATTATAAGGCAAGAAATCACCTTCACAGTGGACGTAGGCCTCGTTAATGGTTGAACCACTCTAAATCTCATCTCTACTTTACTTTTTTCACACTTTTCACTTTTTATTGCTGATTAAACACAGTTCCATTTATTTCTTACCAAATTGGTGAAGTACAGTTTAGTACCTTGGGTGTTTAGACCATTTTTGGTGTAAACATTCATGAACCAATGATGCATCATGAGCTAAACCCTATCTCATGAGCCAGCTTGACCAATGAATTGATATACATGTTGACTAAAAAACACAATGTATTTCTGATATACCAATGGACAGTTATGTTAGAGCCTTTGAGATGAACCTTTTGAACTAGATAACAGCATAATTCAACAGCATACAACGACCAATATCCCGTTTATCTACCTAACTTCATGTTTTTCTTTAATTTATGCACAGGCATACACTTGCACTTACACACACGGGGAATAGGTTTTTGTGTTCTAACTTCTTATGTTTACTCTCCAAAACAGCTATGTCTGATAAACAATCAACCAAAATATCAGAGAAAGATGCAGAATCAGAGTTACCAAAGCATTAGATACCAATGCACTTCCTACAGATTCATATTAGGAGAATTCCGACCCCGATTACGAAACAGATACCGATATAGAATCAACGACTTCTAAAAGTACATCTCTTGAAGATGAGGATGAACGAGCTCTTGACGAAACCCTAGATGTTGAGGAAGTGGAGAGGGAGAAACTCAGTGATAATCTAGCCTCACAATTGGATGATGTTAAACTTAAGAAAATATGTTGAAGACATGGGATCCCTTGGGATGATGTGAAAACTCCAGAAGATGGGGATAGGCCTCATTCTTCCCTAGAAGGGTACATGACTGTCAGCCGGCTCATGTGCTGGATAGGCGTTATTCCTCCATTTCCTCCAATTATAGTTGACCTTTTAAGACGACTACACATTGCCCTTATGCAACTCCATCCTAATGCTTACGCAGCATTGTATACCCTATACATTGCATATGCGGAGATTCTACAGACCGAGCTCACTTTCAAGGATTTGAAATTCTATTGCCATTACAAACACTGTTCCACAGGGACTCCGAATTTTCTTTCTTCGAATTAATTGCCGGCAAAAAGGTTTTATTAGATGGCCATAGCAACATAGGGGATGCCAAAATTGATTGGTTTTACATAAAGCATCAAGCTGGATGTGCAAGGAAGTGGCTTAAAGAAAGTATGTATTAAAATTTTCAACTTATGTTCCAACTGCATAATTGAAGTGCTAATGTGTCCCTTTATTCTTTGCAGATCACAATTTTTCGAAAACAGAAGGTTCGGGGTACGAAGATTGACTATCCCGCCTCCTCAAAAGTAAATCAGACTTCTTAAGAATCAAGAAGTGTATCACCGACGAGAATCTTCACAAACACCAACTTCTTAGTGTATGATTTGGACTTGGCATGGGTGGCAAACCTTACAAATATGTGCCCCCTGCTGAGGGAGAAGGAACCTCAAGGGCCACGAAGACAATTGAACTCCGTAAAACTCCCTCACCGATGATCGATTAGGTTGATGAGGGTTTAAATGTATATAAAGGAGGTGAGGTCCGAGCTGATGAGCCAAAGGAAGTCCCAGCCTCTAAGGGACAGTCTCCATCAAGGACTCCACCACCACCTGAGCCTGCTGCTCATAATGAACTAACAGAGGAGAAGATATTCGGAGAATTAAGCAAGATTTCCCTACCAGATGACATTTACACACAAGAAGACTTCGAAGGGGAACCATTCTTTCCTATCTCTGAGGAAGTGAATGTTCCAGTCAGGGAAAAAGAAACCACATAGACAAGCCAGACTCTAGGCCTTGGTCTGTTAGGGAGGATTACATAGGATGCACAAATCACCTGCACCACTCGTCACAACACTTCTACACCATCAATATTCATGACTCTAATACATATTTGTTTCCTTTGTAGGGAAAATGCCTTGTAAACAATCCTATTCTTATCGTTCTCTCCGAGCAAGCACACAAGGCTCCTTTCTAATCCTGAGCATGTTTGTAGTGAGAGTCGGGGGAGAGATACTCATCGACCCCATGATTCTTATCAATCTCATTCTACATCGTCTCATTCTCCATCAATGCAAGACCCTAGGAAGCCCCACGGTCGTCCAGTGCCACCGTCGGGGGATAAGAAACTTCCCAAAGACTTGACTCCTCCGAAAAATACATCCTCTCATAACAATTCTTCCAAGAAACACCATGAGCCAAAAGATAAAAAAAATGATCCAAGCAAGGATTTAGAAAAGGTGAAAATGGCTATTGTTCCCTCTAGTCAACGCAATTTGGATACTACCGCTGCATAGGATGTCATCTACACCTCTGATATCAGGTCAAGCTGAAGCGTTTGCGGAAGTAGTTTCCTAACATTTTCTTCGAAAGGACGATGTTTGTTCCAGATCTTGAACTGGTACCCGAGGAGTAGGATATAGAGGTCATAGGGCAAGTGAGTCATGTGGCCAAATAATATAGGACGATGAAGAAGCATGCCACCAATCTTTCTGCTACCATCCGTCATCTAGAAACGGAAGCAGCCAGAACCAGAGTGAAGATTGACAATGAGGCTAGGGCCAGGAGCAAAATCGAAAAAGAACTAGAGGATGCACAAGCTCAACTTGCTTTAGCTCGGCGGGATGCGGAAAATTACAAGTCAGAGCTGGATAGTGCCAGGAAACGTTTTCATACTGAACTCGACTAAAACAGCCAAGAGCATGTAGCTCTAAAAAAGGAAATAGAGAATCTTAGAACGGTCAATACATATTTAAAGACGGCACATGACCGTTTTGCTACTAAGAAGGCTGCTTGGGAGAAAGAGAAAGTGAGCCTTAAAGACAGCCTTCTTCTTGTTGAAAAAGAGAAAGCAGATCTGAACGATCAACTTGTCCATGCTGAGGAGCATGCAGATCTCGCCAAAAGTAACACCCACAATGCTCTTGAAGCGGCCTCCGCCACTGCTGATAAGCTTGCTGCGGCTAAAGAAGAGATAGAAAGTTTCGATGAATTGCTACTCGTCTTTTTTGGTCAAGTTATTAAGACTCGAGACATCTCTTGGATTGAGAACTATCACGTTACTTTGGCAAATGTATGGGATATGATCGTTGAGGGCGAGAAGCAGCGATTGAAAGTCGAGGAGATTGATGAAACCTAGTTTATGCAGACCTTTCTCAAAGGTAAAGAGCCTGAGGCTTTGGAGAAGGGCAGACGCCTGATTCAAGAAGAAATTGAGAAGGATAAAACTAAGCTCAAGGGCAAGGATAAAATCAATGAAGGCTCGAGTTCGGCGGAAGAACCCAAGACCTCCAAAATTGAGGAATATAATCCTAATGACCCGTTGATCCCCTTTGCTCCAACCCCTCTTGCTATCGGAGCTACTATTGCAGGTCTGTGTGATGAGTCGGCTGAAGGTATCTCCATATTCTCTCCACAATTCGTCAAAGCAATTGTAACTTGTCATCGTCTTGCAGAACAGTCAAGTGAGAAGGCTACTCTCTCTCCTGAACTAATAACATTTGCTTCTCATGATATAAGTGGTAAACCAGCTGAAAAGGATGCGAAAGAAAAAAACGAGGCGGAAAAAGTTAGTGTCCCATCAGGTGCTGGTGCTGGAGTTCCTGAGATTCCAAAGTAGACCGAGGGCACAACAACTGAGAAGGTCACTTTGGCATCAAGCACTGATGTTCCCAAGGATGCTGAGACCATTGATGCCTTGAAGAATATGGATGGTGATCATGGAGATGATGAAGAAGAGGTCACCATCACAAGGGAGACCAAGGATGATGACCAGGAGACCCTAGCTGACATGCAGGCTAAGAAGGAAAACAGTTGGCTTTAAAAAGGGAGGAACAAATGCCTCTATATGTGCCCCCCATCTCAGAGGTTGATCCCAAAACTGGCTTGGTTATAAAGTTCTCCTCCAGATCAATAACTTCACAGCTTGCATCACCGCCTTCCAATATTCCGCAGGATCCTTCTACTGATAAGAGGAAGAGGAAAAAGGGAGATCGATCTGACGTTGACAATGAGGAGTTGAAAAAACAGAAGAAGGAGAAGAAGTCAAAATCATCCCCCAAACATAAGTAGGATGTATTTTTTAGTCCATATTTTGCTTTTAAGCTTTCCACTGGCAAAGAAATGTAGTCGTGAGAATGGCCATCACTTTTGTTTAGCCTTGTTTTGTAAACCTGCATTTGGTAAATAAAAATTTGTTTCTTTTACATCATTGCGTACCTGCAGGTTTAACTTTTAACACTTAGTCACAAATGTTTAGATCATAACTAAGTTAAAATTGAACCATAAGTCGTTTTAGCAGTAAAACATTTTAAAATTTCTGTACTGCACAAATGTGTGTGTGTGTATGCCCCCAATCAATCATGACATGATGCCTGGCCAGGGCTTATTGAGGACTGATTAGAGTTATATATATGTTGCCCCATATTCCCAGAATTGAGGAGTTCAGACTTCACTTTTTGTTCTTGTTCCCAGTCATGTGATGGAATAGGATCCATTTCTGGCGGCATATGTCATGTGCCTTTATACTCTCCTGATCCTTCGACGGGGTAAAAGTTCCTGTGGCGCTAAGTGTCTAGCACCTTTATACTCCCCTGATCCTTCAGTGGGTTAGAGTTCGAGCTTGGTTCTTTGTCTGCTCACCGATCCTTCAATGGGGCAGGAGTATTGTCAAGGCGGTTTTTATCATGGTGCACATTCACGCCCGGCGGATGTCACCTTCGCGTCCTTTATACTCTCTTTCGGATCTTGAGAGTTAGAGTGTGGATGACAGTGTGATCTACTTTGTTACACCTTTGGGACTTTAGTTGTTGTTCAACTTCTAGTCTGATAGAAGGCACTTTGAATTAGGTGTTTCGAGATCGTTGCATAGTTTATAGCAAATATCAAAATGGTAATGATTCATGTTAATCAAAATAAAAGAACAGAAAAGTAACAGTGCAATAAAGGTAAATATGTTTTATAGTGGTTCGATCAAATCATGACCTACGCCCACTTTATAACCTTTTACTCAAGTAACCAGACAGTTCTAGGCAAGTCATGCCTTTTTACATGGTCCTAAAAACAAAAGAATAAAACCGGCAATTTCATGTCAGATAATGTCGCAGATGCTGGGCATTACACACTCTGGGGATTTCATCTCCATCCACGGTCACTAGCTTGAAAGTTCCGTTATCAAGCCTTCGTAAAATGGAATATGGTCCTTCCCATTTTAGGCCCATATGCACTGGGGGTGGGAAGACACATTTCAGAACCAAGTCTCCGGTTCAAATGTTCGGGCTTGGAATTTTTTGTTATAATACCGAGCGACCTGTTGCTTGTGCCTTAAGGCACGTAGGTCGGTTTTGTCCCTTTTTTCTTCAACCATGTCCAGGGACTCAAGGAGCAACATGTTGTTAGTCATTGGGTCATAATAAGCGAATCAATGAGATGGTACTTCTAATTCGACCGGGATGACCGCTTCGGCTCCGAAAGCAAGGGAAAAGTGTGTGTGAACCGTTGCCGACTTGTATGTTGTCCTGTAGGCCCATAGTGCCAAGGGTAATTCGTCGACCCACATGGATTTGGCCCGCTTCAGTCTTTTCTTCAAAATGGATTTAATAACCTTATTTGCCATTCGACCTGTCCGTTCGATTGCGGATGTGCCACAGAGTTGTACCTCTTCTCGATGTGGTACTTCTGGCAAAAGTCTCTGAATTTTGCGCTATCAAATTGGGTTCCGTTATCTATTATAACAACCTTTGGAATCCCAAATCGGCATATGATATTTCTGACGATGAAGTTAATTACTCGTTTGGTCGTGATCGTGGTCATTGGCTCTGCTTCGGCCCACTTCGTGAAGTAATCCACGGCCACAATGGCAAACATTGCTCCACCTTTCGCTATGGAGAGACTTCCAATAATGTCAATTCCCCACACAGCGAAAGGCCATGGGCTCATCATCGTCTTCAACCGGCTAAGGGGTGCCCTAGGGATCTTGGAAAATTTCTGACATGCGTCACAACGTCGTGCATACTTGGCTGCATCCTTATTTATGGTAGACCAGAAATAGCCATATCGCAGTATCTTCTTTGCCAGTGTTTGTCCTCCAGTGTGATCACCACATTCACCTTCGTGTACTTCTTTCAGTAAGCGCTTGATGTCATTATGGGCGATGCACCGGAGGAGAGGCATCGAGAACCCTTGTCTATATAGGATTTCGCCTTGCAAGATGTATCTGGAGGCTTTTCGGATAATAGCATGCCTCTCGCTCATTTTGGTCGGAAGCCTTCCATTCATCAAAAAGTTCTTCAAGGGTGTCATCCATGACTCCCTTTCTGGTTCAACTTCCAATACAAGATCAACCTCCATCTGATCAACGCTTGGAGAGTGCAATTTCAATTGGGACTATCTCAGTGTCTTCAGGGTGGTCAGAACTAGCCATCTTTGCCAACTTGTCTGCTTTTTGATTTTGCTCTCGAGGGATATGGGATATGCTGTAATGATCAAGGTTTTCCAACAGTTTCCTCACTTCTTTCAAATATGATATCAGTCTCGGACTCTTAGCCTGAAATTTCTTGTTAATGTGGTTCACAACTAGCTTGGAGTCGCAAAAGACATCTAGCTTTGTTATCTCCAACTCCTTCGCAAGCTTCAGCCCGGCGATCAGGGCTTCATACAGAGTCATTATTCGTGGCATGAAACTCCAATCTAAGAGCATAGTATATTGATCAGGCTTTGGGAGTCACAAGCACAACCCCAACACCAGATCGTCTGTCGTTCTTGGCGCCATCAGTATATAATTTCCAGGTATTAGGGTCAAGAAGTCGTTTCGGAGAATCAACTTCTTCACTCACAATATCATCCTTTGGGATAGTGAACTCCGTTATAAAATCTGCCAGCACCTGCCCCCTTATTGATCGTCGGGGCTAGAAATTCAAATCAAACTGACTCAACTCAATGTTCCACTTGAGCAGTCATCCTAAGGCCTCTGGTCTCTATAAAACTTGCCTAAGTGGATGGTCAGTGTACACAGTGATAGGATGAGCTTGAAAATAGTGGCGAAGCTTCTAGGAGGCGATTAGTAGGCTATACGCGAGCTTTTCTATTCTTGGGTAGTTTCGCTCGGCTGCCGCCAACTTCTTACTCACATAGTACACTGGCTTTTGGACCTTATCTTTCTCTCTCACCAAGGCTCAGCTGATCGTATGGGGTGATACTGCTAGGTACACAAATAAATCCTCGTGATCCACTGGCTTAGACAGTATCAAAGGTCTTTCCAAATGATTCAGTAAGTTCTAAAATGCTTCAATACAATCAAGGGTCCATTTGAAATTGCGCTTTCCTCGCTTTATCAATTCGAAAGAATGGTATACATTTGTCTGTGGCTTTGTAGATGAATCTACTCAATGCGGCTACTTTTCCTGTGAGTATTTGCACATCTTTGATTTGTCATGGTTTCTGAATCTCTCTGGTTGTCGCAATCTGATCTGGATTGATCTCAATTCACCGTGAGCTGACGATGAATCCAAGGAATTTCCCAGATGCTACCCCAAATGAGCACTTCATAGGGTTGAGTTTCATTCCGTATTTCCGGAGGATATCAAACATCTCTGCTAAGTCGGCAGTGTGGTCGGATGATTGTATGTACTTTACTAGCATGTCGTCAACATATACTTCCATCATCTTCCCGATTTGATTGTAGAACATTCAATTCACCAATCATTGATATGTAACACCGGCATTCTTCAAATCGAAGGGCGTCACTACATAGCAGTTTAATCCCAAATCCGTAATGAAGCTGGTATGCTCTTGGTCCGGGACGTGCATGGGGATTTGGTTGTATCCCGAGTAGGCATCCATGAAATAAAGAAGCTCATGACCCGCCGTTGAATCTACCAGCCGATCAATTCTAGGTAACCAAAAACTATCCTTTGGGCAGTCTTTGTTTAGGTCTGAAAAGTCAATGCATGTGCGCCACTTTCCATTGGCCTTCTTCACAAAAACCGGATTTGAAATCCAGTCCAGGTATGTTGAGTCTTTGATGAACCCGTTGCTTCTCTGCTTTTCGACTTCTTCCTTCAAGGAAGCAGACCTCTCTGGGCCAAGCATTAGCCCTTTCCATTTGATAGGAGGATGCTTAGGATTGATGCTTAATGAATGACTCATGATCGAAGGAGATATTCCACACATGTCAGCATGGGTCCAGGCGAATACATCCAAGTTAGCTTTCAGGAAATCCATTAATTCACTGGCTCAAAGAGGGTCCAACCAGGATCCAATCTTAATGACCTTTTTTGGGTCACTATCATCGATTGGTACATCCACAGTTGTTTTATTTGGAGTTGCCATTCTTCCCCCAAGCTCCTCATCCTCTCTGGGATCTATGTCCTCGGGCAATTCTCTGGGCTACTCTCCCAGAGTTGCTTTCTGTAGTTGCAATGACGTTTCCTCCCTTGGGGGGAGGAGGTGCCCTTTGTTTCTACATGCCTTTATGCAACAATTTTAGTTCCCCTAGCATGCTCGTGCAACAACTTGATCCCCACTGATTATTCCTACACCAGCATCCATCGGGAATTTCAATAACAAACACCATGGCGCGATGCAAGCCCTGAACTCTGCTAGGGCTGGTCGGCCCAAAAAGGAATTGTATGGTGATTCAATATCCAAAACCACAAAAGGGAGAATTCTCACCCTTTGGCATTCTCCTTCCCCAAGGGTGACTGACAGCTCTACGTATCCCATTGGAGAAGTTGAGGCTCCATTGAAGCCGTGTACCCATCCTTCGCAAGGCTTCAAATCCTTTGGTTCAAGTTTCATCTGATCAAATGTCTTCTTGAACAGAATGTTTACTGAACACCCATTATCTACTAAGACTTTGTGAACTATAGCTGGACCAATGGCGACTGTGATCACAAATGGGTCTTCAGTCGAAGAATGGACTCCAATACTCTCCCTACTGCGGAATATAACATCGTCAGACATTGTTTTCTGTTGTTTGAATGGAGCAGAATCGTCAGGGTTACTGCATTCTCTAACTTCATATGTTGTTTGGCCGCGTTGACATATTGCTCCATTGCCCGAAAGATGTGTCTTGCCAAATGAAGCCCTCCGATTATGGAATTGATTGCGATATTTTTTCCTTTCTGTTGAAGGGTAGGTCTAGAAATAGGTTGGTTTTGGTTCGAGGCCTGTCCATCTTTCTCCCTATCCCTTGGAGCCATCTTATACTCGTGTAGTTTTCCTTCTCGGAGTAGCTTTTCAATCACATCTCTCAAATGGCGACATTTGTTGGTGGAGTGACCATGAACCTGGTGGAAGAGCCAGAACTTTCCGGTTTCGCTCTCTTTCTCCTTGAATCCCTTGGAGGAGGCCTCTTGTACTGGAGAACATTATATCCATAAAAATGTTCTCTAGCATGTCATTTAACGGTGTGAAGTTCTCAAATGGCCTGGATCGAGGTCTCCTCTGTGATTCGTTTCCTCGGTTTCTCCTTTTGTTACCATTCCTTGACTGGCAACCATTTCCCTGGTTCTTGTTCCCAACATTGACCTCCACTTTCCCTAAGCTGTCTCCCATCTGCTTGATGGCCACATTACTTTGAATATCCACTTTATCGGTAGCCTTTATTTTTCGATTGGCATATATCTCTTCCCGATGCAGGCTAACATAAGCTTATTCGTAGAATATCTCCCTAGTCAACGGCGGCTTGCCAGCTAAGTACCTTCCAAATTCAGTATCTTTTTCCACCCCGTCTATTAGGGGAACAGTCGGATCGTGAGGGTCTTTGACTTCTGTGACGGCCAGGTTAAAGCGATCTAGATATGATCTCAGAGTCTCGTTGGGATGTTGATTAATGAGGGATAACTCCATAACATTTTTAGACCTCTGTGCATGAAGCCGGAATTAATTCACAAAATTTTCACTTAGTTCCTCGAAACTAGATATTGATCGTGGGGGAAAGCGGGTGAACCATAGTAATGCCACATCCTCTAGGAATATCGGGAATGCTTTACATTTCACGGTGTCGGAGGCTGCAGCGGCATTCATGGACCATGAGTATCTCATCAGGTATTGGACTGGATCTGTCCTGCCGGTATAACGGTTCATAATTGGCATATTGAAACGCCTTGGAAATGTAACCTTCCATATGTCATCAGTAACAGGCGTATGAGTACGCTCTATACTCCAATCTTCATTTCTCTGTCCACAGCTATCCACCATGATCTGCCTAATCATTGCTTCAACCTCAACGTAAGTTACTGTAGATTCAGGGTCGTTCCTTCAACGGGCTGCCACGAAGTCTGGAGCCTGAGCGGAACTTCCTTGCCCCCTATTACCACGGTCAATCACGCGGCGAAGAGGCTACGGTGGTTGATTCTACGCAGGATCATCGACAACTTGCGATCTAGGACGTGCTGTAGGATTATTTAAACTGCGATCGACAGGCCCTAGGTTGAGTGCTGCTTCCTCCCGAGAAGGGTGTAATCCAAACTGAAGTTGTTCTATATTTTCAACCCTCTACAATGGTCGTCATGGATATCTTGGAGATTACCATGACGAAGAAGAGTATTTTGGGGTAAGAGGTCGAGCTGGCTGAGGTACCCTTTGCCTCAGAAGATCATCAATACGCCTATCCATAGCAGTCAGATTCTGTCGTAGTATGGAGCTCTCTTTCCTTTGAGCGGATAATTCATCATTTGTCCTATCTAACATTTCAATGATGCGAGAGAGATCTCCTTCAGTGGCTGGGGCGGTTGGGTTAAATTGATCATCAACATTCTCTCTTATATGTAAAGATCCTGAGCCAGGTCGAGCGGAAGGGCCAGCACGAGCAGAATGAACCATAATTTCCTTTCCAGGTCGAGTTGATGTCCTCTGAGTGGTGTGGTTCGTAACAGCATCCGGTTCACGGTTCATGGCAATCTCCTGACCATGGCTCGTGGTGGCTCCATCTGGGCAGCTCGTGGGAGCACCCTGTTGATGGTTCATAAGAGCGCCAGTGGGCTTGTTCGTAAGGTTATCTTGGGAGCGAGTCGTGATGCCTCCTTTGGATCGGTTCGCCCCTTGCATATCACGAACTGGGGTCTCTTCCTTGACCTGCTCATGAACACTTTCTTCAACAGTTTCGTTTGCAGTTTCATTTGCTTGCGAAACTTGTACTTCCTTAGACTTCTTTCCAGCCATGATATGTGGGTTTCCCTGAAGTCTTCAAAAATCGAAACAGTGGGGTTTTGGATTGTCTTCTTCGGACTTGAATATCCAAACAATAGAGCGACAATCCAATATGCTGAGACCTCGAACTCTCAGTGAAAGCACCAAAATGTTAGACCAAAATTTGTATCTAACAACCAAATTGTTCAGATTTGTAGAGAATTATATCTTGAAAATGAAGAAAAAGCAGAAAACACGCAAAGTTTATAGTGGTTCGGCGTTAACGAGCATACTTCCACTTTGTATGTCTGATTATACATTGAATGCTAGTACAATCAAATATTTCGCTCAATCTCACTCTTACAATTATGATTTTCTCAGTAATTTCGAAGTAATTCTGATTAGGAATAATGACAGGACAATAAAGGTGAAAACAACACTAAGAACTGCCAAACGATCCTGAAAAATGCCAAGTACGGGGCTATTTATAATTGATATCTGCAATCGGTTCATGGCCACACGTGGCACAAATCCCGAGGATCTCGGACTGGTTCGTGGCTTGATGGAGAAATAGTCAATATGGCCATTATGTACAGGTGTCGTTAGATCCTGCGTTTGCGGATCGTGGTAGACTTAGTCCTACCCCTCATGTTTTGCCTTTTGGGATCAGATCGTGGAGAACTGGCGTGGACGGATCGGGTCGCGATAAGGCACCACGAGCGGGGTCGTGGTAGTAGCACTACGAGACGAGGACAGCAGGGTGGCAACGAACGGATTTGTAGGGCTCTAGGAGCGAGACTTCGTATTGGACTTATGTATGATTCTTGGCGGCTTTGTCAAAAAGCTAGGCAACAGTTATCATATGTAATTAGATTCATTTTATGATGTTAATTCCTATGTCTAGTAACATATGTTTGGTTAGATTCATTCTATGCAAGTTATGTTTTATGCAAGTTTATATGCAAGTTATGATCTATGCAAGTTATGGTCTATGCAAGTTTATATGCAAGTTATACAAGATTATATGCAAGTTATGCAAGTTTATATGCAAGTTATGCTTTTTGCGAATTTATATGCAAAATAATCTATGCAAGTTATGATCTATGCAAGTTTACATGCAAGTTATGCAAGTTTATATGCAAGTTATGCAAGTTTATATACAAGTTATGTTTTATGCAAGTTTATATGCAAGTTATGATCTATGCAAGTTTATATGCAAGTTATGCAAGTTTAATTGCAAGTTATGTTTTATGCAAGTTTATATGCATGCAAGTTTATATGCAAGTTATGCAAGTTTATATGCAAGTTATGTTTTATGCAAGTTTATATGCAAGTTATGATCTATGCAAATTTATATGCAAGTTATGTTTTATGCAAGTTTATATGCAAGTTATGCTCTATGCAAGTTATGATCTATGCAAGTTATGTTCATCTATGCAAGTTATGTTCATCTATGCAAGTTATTTCATATATTTAGATCCATACCAGTTCATATTTTTAGACCTGTGTAAGTTTATGTTTATTCCATATGTTGATTGGATCTATCTTATATGCTAGTTCACATTTATATGCTTAACTAGATTTATGCTGTTCTATGCCAAGTTTATATTACCCATACTTGATCGGATCTATATTGTTTTATGTCAGTTATGATGTCATGTGTTTCTTCCCTTTTTCCTTTTTATGAGTTGGGCAAATTGCGAGCCTAACGTATTACATGAATTATAGTACGAACGACGTGGGAACGTTGAGGGAAAATTTGGGTAAAAGTTGAATATTATGTAATTGGCAAAAACTGGGTTGTAATCATATAACTAATTTTGGACATAACAAGTATATAGGACAAAACTTGAATTGACTACACTTATGGTAATTGGCATACAAAAATCTAGACCTGGACTTTTATGGTAAATATGTAAATTGGCTAAATGATGGACATGCCTAACCCGAGGTTAGATTGAGTTGCCCCGAGTTAGAATGAGTTTGCGGTAGAAGTCAGCCCGGAACCGCCCGGCACATCCAACAACAGCAAACAACAGTTCTAATGTGAGAGTTTGGTGCATTAATAAATCAATTAATGCTAATGAACAGACATGCTAAGAATGGCAAGGTTAAGTAACTTATAAATAGGCGACACTTAACCAAATACAACATGTTAATTAAACAAATGAGTGGGGTTAGGTTAAATTGAGAACACTTAACCGTTATAACATGTTGATTAGGAAACCCTAGTAACTAGGACCCATTTCAGTGGTATCCCACATAGGTGTATCATGGTACCCTGAACTAGGCAGGGTGGGGCACAATTACTGGACTGATTATAAGCGGTGAAAATAGAGGCGTATGGTGCGTCAGTGTAGGTTCCGACGGAGTACGGGCGTGCATGTGCTCCAGAGTGGAAAAATCAGGCACTGGGAATCAGTAGTTATACACTGTGCATCTTGAATCGTGTCGGGTTGCCATCATAGGGATTAATACACCTCATGGTAGGACCGGCACAGGTATCTACAAACAAGCGGGGCCGAATGATACAAGTAATAAATACATGTGAGTTAGGGAGTCGATCGATTAGGGGTAGTGTGCGGACATCTAGTATCTATTATGGGGAAAGTAGGTTGTCGAGGATTGTATGGGGTGGATACCTCTTACTATATGTTACACCTGTAGGCTACCAATTGCGGGGGTGGGATCAACTCTCAGTATGGAACTAGTAATGGTGTGATTTAACTAGTAATGGTACGGTGTAACTAGAATTGGTGCAGTGTAGGAATTATCTTATAGTGATTAGAAGTGCAACCAACGGTTATCTTATTCATCTTGCCTACATTGTCATGCCTGTTTATTTTACAGTCATTTCTTACTTTCCAGTTTATGTTCTAATCCTGTTACTTTAATGATTATATTGTTAAACTTACTGGACTCGCTGGACTTTATGTCTGACCTTGTTTGTTTCGGCTCTTTTCTTTCCGTTTCCTCCCAGGTTCTCAGGGTAGGCCTAGTGGAGCTCATTTGGTCTCTTTCTCTCTCTTTTGGTAGTGACTGGATTGCTGAAAGTAAAGTTCAGTTTTATCTCCTTTTTATTATGGCTTTAAGATATAGGATTATGGTTTTAAAATAAAATGTACTCTGATAGCTTTTGTACAAGACTGATATGATGTACTTGGTTTTGGTGTTTGAAGATGTAACCAAACTTATTTTATGTTTCCACTGCAATAACATTATAAATTTTTCAAGTATTACTTTATGTATATGTCTTGTGGTATTATGTTCTATACTATTATAACACTCCGCGAAACTTAATGCATTCCCTTTGTGAGTGACATTAATGGACGTGGGGTGTTACAGATAATTTCTGTAAAAGTGAATTGGATTTGATAAAAATCTAAATTTGGTATTAAGCCTAAATGGGTAGATTGAGGAATGCATGTTGTGTTATGCATTATAGATCCATATGACTATTATTAGTTGTTGTTTATGCACTAGTATTCATGGGGGTGAACCCGTTCCATGACATACGGCGTGGTCCCGTGATTTACCCTATTTTAAAATAAAGTTTGGTAACTGTTTTGAGTTCTCACTCCAGTCTGATGAATGACTCGGAGTTAATTATTTCTACCTAAACTCCGGGTGCCCATATTTTCCACATGGGCAGCCAGTAGTTCTGGTTTTGCAGATTATTTCATGTAGCAAGATTCTGGATCGAAGCTTAAAGCTGTGTTAAGAGCATTGATAGTCTTCTATTGTGTTAGTTTATTTGTTTCTGCTACATTGTACTACATTTATTGTAAATTTATTTTTTGCTGTATATTATTTTCGATACTTTGATATTATGTACTCTGATGTAACATTATTATGATGTTTATAAAAGTCTTCTATTGTGTGTTCTAATGTGTTGTGCGCCCAAAGTTAGCGTATCCGCCTTTTTGGTTCGATTTAAGTCGGTTTAACGATCGGTTTGGATCAACATAGAAGGAGGGTCATTACGAGATCTGACTGGGGTAGACCCCGGGGTCGACATAGGGATTGACCCCAGGGTCGACATAGGGGTCGATAACCCTGTGGAGGGGTAGACCCATGGGTCGACACCCATAGGGGACGGGGTTGACCCCTAATGAGACGATTTCCCCCCATATCCTGCCGTTTGATTTTGAATTTTGAATCTGTTTTTGTATATATTTAAATGGCATATATGTATATAAACTTCAAACCTTAATATCTTCTTTATACGATGTCCGTTTTACGCAAACTCGGAGTCTATCTTAAGCAGAATTCTGAGACGAACGTAATGCTATGGTCCTTTTTACTTATTTCCCAATATCTAATTAAGTATTCTCTAGTTTATCATTATAGTGTTCTTTAAAATTACGTGGTGTAACAGTATGCATCTGAATCGATCAACCGTTGGAACGATTTGGTCACCAACTTCATTGAGAAGTCAACGGTCCACATCTATCGACCTAAGAACGCCATGTTACTCATTTCAGTTAAACAGAAGCCAGACGAGATACTGCATTCATTTATGGAACAGCAGATCGAACTGAACTGTCTATGTTGTTGATGGCAGTAATGTCCGGTATTATGGATAATTATGACTTCCAAGTCTCTTTGTATCGCAACCCACTAGGAGGCCTTGGAGAATTCACCTCTGGACAGACAGATTCCTACCACTAGAGGATACTAACGTTGAGATGGATGCTCTCAATGTTACCATTACAAAGGATGGAGGCCCATCCAACTCTCAAAACTGTAGGGGTAATGGCAGATCCCCTGAGAAAGAATAATAGGATTGTGTGATTCTAGAGAGAGTCCATTTTATTGATCAAGTCAACAATCTTGTTTGTTAAGCTCAGTGGAACAGAGTTAGAGAAGTAAACTCAAGAAGATCGTGATAGCTTTTCTAGACTATGCTAAAGCATGAAAGAAGGGGCTCGATTAACCTCCTAACTACATTCATTAGCCAGCATCTTTGATGAGTTTACCCAACTCCATGGCTGATCCGATGAGAGTATCAAAGTCCGCTGACACCCGATGAGGCAATCTTCGCTTAATGACTAAAGAGACGGGATGACACCAAAGAAAATGTGATTCAACCATTCACGTATGCAACTCCAACTCTTGACAACTTAAGAAAGAGTACAGAACAACATGAGTCAACTAAGATTGTTGAACCTGCAGTTCCAACCCGATGTGACAAAAGAAAGAATGAAAGCTAGAAGACTACATGTTCGATTGACTTGGCCCAACCCCCACTGATGCTGGGGGAATAAGCACTGACTTCGTTCATCCTCCCTTAATGCTGGGAGCATCACTTCCAACTGACAGATTGACTTTGGACATGACCCCGACTCGATGCACGATTCAAAACATATACACTATATCTTTGGAATATGACATGATTCGTCTTGACCATCCAAGTGAGCCAACTAACGAATCAAGCATAAATCCAAAGACTTGATCCGCAACTGCATCAAATGGAGAGTGTGATAAACTCCTATGTTGCCTTACAATTGTTATGATCCTACCAGCTATAGGCTTGCATGTTTTCAATTACATCTCATACTGACTCGTATGTGGTCATGGGATTATAAAACGATCCGGAGTGATTATGCCTTTCAGATGCCTTATTGTTACGATTTGATGCGATCATGGAGCCCTATATTAATATCCTGATATCGAGATAGTCCAAATCCAAGCACAAATGATAGATTCATATTCCAATTCTGATGCACTCTATCCCAATGGTCCAGATGCTAGCTCAAAGTCCGAGGATTACGATACAACCCTATGGCTTGGATGGCCATTTCATACACTGACTTATACATAAAAGAAACCCTAACTCAATAATACAGTTGACTTGCATAGGAAGACGGCGTCGTTTGTCATTAACTTATGCATGTACGATCACACATGGGAGCCAACGATCCTATATGACTTATGATAAAGGAATTCAACCTCTTGATTCAAAGAGGTATAAATGATTACTTGATCATCTTAACTAGTCTGGCCATGGAATTTGACCCAATAAGCATCAATGGAAGTAGTGCGAATATGATAAGCCATTTATACAGAAAAAAATCCATATGACGGAACTACTCAATAGGACACAATAATCTGATAGAGCCTCCTCAAGGGCGGATGACATTCCAAAAAGATTCATCTCGACTTATTCAAAGCATGTGTCACCTGCGATAAGATGTACTTAGGTGGCAAAATGTTAGCTTGCTTTGTGACCAAGCTACCCAAAGCTAGGGACTTGAGTATGAACTGGCGATCACTTGGATGAAGTGATAGGTTATAAAACTTGAATTGTACATGCAAATGTCACCAGGTCGGATCCCCCCTTCAAATCGAATCCCCCCTTTCGAATCGGATTGGATTGGATTGGAGTTCTGGATCAGATCAGATCCCCCCTTTCGGATCGGACTGGAGTGCTCCCTATCCGACCCACCCTTCGCCTACTGCTCCACAATGTGACCTATTTTCTAGCTAGCAAAATCGGAGGTACCATCTCCACTTCTCCCCATGTTCTCCACTCTCTCCTAACCAACTCCGAAGTTTTCCTGATGCTGCCACATGTACCTCTAACCGCTCAACAATTCCATCCTATAAATACACCACAACGCAGCAAATTAAATGGAATTTTGGCCCTGTGGAAGCCCTATGTATTTCGGCCATGGCTGCCAACAATTGAGAACCACCTTCTATTCAATAAAATTAACGAATTAGAGAGAATTATTCATTGTATTCGATTGATTGGGTGATTATATTCATTGTAATTGTAACTTCCGGATGAAGTGAGAAAATATGAAGTGAACGTAGGCTCGTTAATGCCAAACCACTATATATCTCATGTGTTGATTGATTTTTCCTGCTTTTAGTTTATGATTCCTCATTATTCTCTGCAAAACATAACCAATTGGGTGTTAGGACCGTTTATTGGTCTAACAATAATAAAGAGTTCATGGAAGGCTAAGGTAAATATATATATGAAACTATCACAAATTCCATGTTACTATCTGGAAAATGAAGAGTTGATCATAACCTCACATCTAATACAAAACAATTTCTTGAGCAAGCAAAAGATGAACTTGTAATCACCATCATGCTTAATTGCAAAAGTTATGTTGTTGAAATTTATCAAGGAAGAAAAGTGCCAGTAAATAATAGTACGAAAGAATTTTCATTTTAAAATGGCATTTTCATAATGACTTTTCATATAATGTCCTTTTCTTACATCTGAATAGCACAAAATAATTAAGACAGGAAACCAAGACAGTAAAACATTTAGTGGCTTCATGCCATACTATCTTATGCAAGATGTTGAAAACAATAAACAAGGAAAACCCAAATTTAAATCCACTTACTAACGACAGTCGTTTTGATAAACGCTCGGCGATATTTCCCGACCTAACTCGTGGATGGCCAATGTAATCGTCCTTGCCCTTTTTATCTTTGCCAAAGCCAATTTAATCGACTGAAAATAAGTAAGTGTATAAAACAATTTCGTGCGAAGAAGAACGAATCAAAATGTATTTTCACTTTTGGCTTGTTGTCACCCCTTGCACTTCTTTAGTTTTCCCCTCTTAAGCCACCTTTAAATTTACAGTGATCTGATGTCGATTCGTTGATACATGGTGATGTTGACGTCGATGACGATTTCAGGTGATTTAGTGGATCTGATGAAGAGAGAAGACACATTGAGAGACGCGATGTTGTTGGATATGTTGAAACATGGAACCTAATCTGGAATGTAAAAGAGAAAATAAGCGGTATGGAATAGGTAAGCGTGAGAATGTATAAAATTACAAATGAGGGCAACCAAAAATGAACTATGCAGAAGTGGACCAATGACGGTGACACTTATTTGTGTTGTTGATCATAATTAATATAATATAAAACTTATATAAAAATATGTCCATTTTTGCTAACACTTTTTCATGTATCGTAACATCTTTTACTATTATCGGCTTGTAACATTTATAAGTGTTAGCAATTGAAAAATATAAATATTGCCAATTCATTGATTTGGTGTAGCGGAAGGCTTATGAATATAAGGGAGGATTAAAGAAGAAGAGATCTCGAAGTGGATGGAAAATTAGTGAAAAGGTAGCAGAAGAGAAGAAAGAGGAACCAAAATAGAAGGAGAAGCTAGACAGTGTATAGCTCTTCATGATAACACCAAAAGTGTCTTACATATTTGCAAGCAAAAGACCCAGTGATATCAAGTTGCTGCATCAAATTCATTTCGTTAAAAGGAAAGGGAAATTGTCAGTTGTTTAGGATTTTCCTATTGATCATGGTAGATGTGTTTCTGTTGAAAAAAGAAGGTTGAGTTAAGTAGTCGAACAAGTGGAAAAGTCTAAATGCAAGCCCATAAAAGGTGAGTCAGAAGCTAGGGCATCTTTGAAATATGTTCGTAATGATGAGAAGAATATCGTTAAGTTATTACGAAGATAAAAATGAGAAAGGCAAGAGCTTGATTGGAGAGAAGATACAACCTATGGAACTCGAGCCACTCATCCCAAATAGAGTAAGAAAGAAAATTTCAAATTAGGAGAGAGTGTTGGAATATAATTTGAAATAGTCATTTGCTATTTATGTTTAATGTTGGTTCATGTATTCAAAGTGTCAATTCAATTGAAGAGTCGTGTTCGTTCAATGAAGAGACGTGTCCGTTCAAGTTAAGAGTCGTGTCCATTCAAGTGAAGAGATGTGTCCGTTCAAGTGAAGAGTCGTGCCCATTCAAGCGAAGAGTCATGTTCGTTCATGTGAAGAGTCTTGCCTTTCAATGAAGAGTCGTGTCCATTCAAAGAGTCGTGTCTATTTCTAGGGTATGTAATCCACTATATATATGTGTTCATTGTGTTGTGTTGTAAGGGAAACTAGAAGGAAGTAAGGAAGTTTTAAAGGCAAGAGAAATACAAAGTGTTCTCCAATTAAATTAAGCACTCTTCCTCTAATTTCTCTTCATCTAACAGATGCAACTATAATACATTATATAAAAGAGACCAAGAGAATTATAAAAAGATTTATATGTCTGGAAACTATATAAGAATGGCTATTTTTTATGGAACATGAAATTATTAGTGAGCATTAGGTCTCGATGCTGCATCAATATAAGAGAATTGTAAAACAATACTACGATGAAGCAGTTTCAAAAATTTGTTCGAAAAAAGGATTTTTGTCGGGGTGTAGATAATAATCTACAACTTTAAAACCTTTTAGTTAGTAAAGTTATAGGCCATAAATATGTGTTTTAGTACATTTCAGTACAGTTATTATAATAAGAGTAGACGTGTCAAAAGAGTGAGGTAGGGTCATGTGTGGGTTAAGTAAAATTTGACCCGACCCTTTAGCTATATACAATATTTGACCCTTTTTGACTTTCTTGATTAAAGGGTTAACCCATTACAACCCTTATAACACTAATAGTGAATAAAAGTTTTTAAATTTGATTTAGCTAATAAAAACAAATACTAAATTTTTTTATTTTCAAAATATTCCATAAAATTTTGAATTTTCAAAATTTAAAATTCAAGTGTCGAGTTATTCGAAAATAATAATTTTTAAAGTTAAAAAAGACCAAATTACGAATATGCCCTTCATGTTGAAAAAGGTAAAAAACAAAATAGATTTTAAAAATCCAAAAAATTACGAAATGAAAAATAAAAATGAATCATTCGAAAATTACAATTTTTAAAGCTAAATATTGCAAAATAACGAAAATTCCCTTCATGTTGAGAAAAGTGAAAAAAAATCAAAATAAAATTTTAAAAATCCAGAAAATTACGAAATGAAAAGTAAAAAAAGAATTATTCGAAAATTATGAATTTAAAGCTAAATATGCCAAAATTACGAAAATTCCCATCATGTTGAAAAAAGTGGAAAAAATCAATAAATTTCAAAAAATCCAGAAAATTATGAAAAAATGATAATTTTTTTCAATTTTCCAATATGAAGGGCTTTTTTGTAATTTTGGTCTTTTTGACTTTAAAAATCATTATTTTCGAATACTTCTTTTTTTAGTTTTCATTTCATAATTTTCTGGATTTTTTGAAATTTTTTCACTTTTTCCAAAGTAAAGGATATTTTCGTAATAATGGCATTTTTAGCTTTAAAAATGATTATTTGTAAAATATTTTTTTACTTTCCGTATCGTAGTTTCTGAATCTTCTAAAAAAAAATTCGTTTTTTTCCACTTTTTCCAAAATAAAGGGTATTTTCGTAATTCTAGCATCTTTAGCTTTAAAAATCGTTATCTTAAAATAATTCTTTTTTTACTTTTCATTTCGTAATTTTCTGGATTTTCTGAAATTTTTCATTGTTTTTACTTTTTCCAATACGAAGGACATTTTCGTAATTTTGGTCCTTTTAGCTTTGAAAATCATAATTTTTGAATACTTCTTTTTTTAATTTTCATTTCGTAATTTTCTGGATTTTTCGAATTTTTTTCACTTTTTCCAAAAAAGGTTTTTTTGTAAATTTGACATTTTTAACCTTAAAAATCGTTATTTTAAAGTATTACTTTTTTACTATATGGATAAGTGGGTTACCCAACCCTTTAAAAAATGGGTCAACCCTTTTATGACCCATTTAATAAAAAAATTATAAATGGATTCACCCAACAGGGTTGTAATTAGGGTAAAATGGGTTTGGTAAAATGGGTTGGGTAAATGGGAAGGTCGTATTTTGACAGGTCTAAGAGTGAATAAACCATTTTTTCTGATTTTCAAAAGAAACAACTAAAACGTTTTAACAATCTCAAAATATACAAGTTCATTTATTGCAATTATATATACATACATATTTGAGTTTATTATACATGTATACGAAGTACGTAGATATTTTAATGATAATCTAAAAATGGTCTTACAATACGCTTTATTAGGCTAATATTTCAATCAATGACACAAATTTAGTTTAACGCTAATATTCTTTCTACAGTCTCATTTATTTTCGTTTTATTGAAATTCATGTATTTTATATAATATGTACGCACTTCATATGATAACATTATTATTCAATCCATTGTACATCGTAGTAAATGGTCGAGGACTTACGAGTAGTACCCGAATACGTATTCGGTAAACTCCTTTTTTCCGGCAGCTGGTAGGGGTATTCAAGGTTGCACTATGCCGGATTTTTATATGTATTGGGATATCTGAAGTAGAATTAATAATGAGTGAAATAAGGATAAGTAATATAAACACGAAACGTGAAGCATTAGCACCACTCTTGATTATTTGGGGTTTGTAGGTTTTTCTTATTTAATTTAATACATGTATAGCACGAAATCAATCAAATGTGGGAAATTTTATAATAAGTCTAAATAATTATGGGTAAATAAATGTGTATAAGAGTCATTTGTGTGGCTGACCTTTAATTTGCATTTAATCCACTACCTCAAAGAAATATCAATTTTTTCTCTCGAAAGAATTGTTTTAAAACACATGAGCGTATTAATGAAATGACGCACTTGTTTACAATTATAAAAAGGTATCAAACCTAGGACAATTTTATTTATGAGAAATCATTATACTCATGACGTAAAAACTAATCAAAAGTGGTTAGTTGAAGAGGATTTCAAGGGATCTAAAGAAAGTAAGGATTCACTGGAAATTATGACACAACTACATAGAATTGGTTCATTGTGGAGATATTTGAAATAATTCGTTTAAAAGGAAGAGACGTCTGAAATAATTGTTTTAAAGAGAAGAGAAGTTTGAAATAATTAGTTTAAAGAGAAGCATCCAATATACATGGTTCCTATAAATATAAAAAATAAATTACATCGTAGTAGTATGATACATAGACAATGTTAGTGGAGAAACCATTACAATTTAAATATTTATGGAAAATTCTATTTCAACCCATGATATTAGTTAGTAGCCCCCCTTCCCAAAAAAGAAAAAAAACGTATACCCATAGAATTTGTATGTAGCCCCCCATCTTTTCCAATCTTAACCCACACTTCTATGGGCTCTCCATTTCTCACAAAAAAAAATACTTTTCTACTCAAATCGATTCCATCGCAGCAAGCAAATCAATTCCAACTCAGAAAACTTGATCACGTTCATTAGAGATTGAAGGAAAAAAGGTACGCTCGATAATTGTTAGGGTTTACGAACTTAAGGTTTTGAGTTCAGATCGTGTACCCATCGAATTCCATCGCTAAATTTCTTCTTGATGTTTGCCTTATTTATGATGGAAGATCGTCTGTAGTTAGATCGATGATTGTTTGGGGTTACTTACTGGATCAATGGTTGTTGGCATTAGATCGCCATGGTTTTTAAGTTAGGGCTTTTTTTTAAATTGTTCCAGGTTACCACGCAAGAATAAATCGTGGAAAAAAGAAAACCCACGAGGAACATACACGAGGAATTAAATTATTCCTCGCTGAAATTTTACATGGTTATTTGATTTTCCACGAGATTAAACTATGTGGTTGAGGAAAATAAGAAGTCCTCTACGTATTCTCCTTACGGGGTAAACCACCACACCATGTATATTATGTACGAGGAATTAATATTAACCCCGTATGTTTCCTTCGTGGTTTATTTATGTACCACGTTTGTCTTCTACGAGGGGACCAGCAATTTTGAAAAAAAATATGTGATGATGAGGACAGTTAACTAACTCATTCTGTTTTATTTATTTACAGATGCCTCCACATAAACAAATGACTTCTTGTGAAAGAAAAAGGAGAGCGAAGAAGGCATCCGAAGGCACAAGTGCAGGCATGAATGTGGATAGGGATGAAGAGCAACACAATGAAGCTGAGGATGATTACAGAATTGCAGTAAGGGAAAATGAAGATTAGATAGAATTATAAGAACAAGAAGATGAAGAAGAGGATGAAAAACAACAAAATGAAGAAGAGGGTGATGAAGAAGCTGTAAATGAGAAAGGAGGACCAACAATAAATGATGTGATTAGAGAGTTTGATACTCATGTTGCTTCCATGATATGGCTTGACCAGGTACGTGGCTAATAATATATGTAATTGAATTATGACAAATTCTATTATATATACTTCATTTTTTATGTTAACAAAAATATTTGTGTAGGACCGAGAATCGCTTACATGTGTAAATCATGCTCAAAAGTTATCGGACTGGAAGATACCGGATGATGCTACTAGATATAAAGCCCTTTATTGAGTTGTCAGGTTTATATCCCATTGTTAGCACTTGGTACAAGAGCGTGAACAAGTATTTGATATCGGCTTTCGTAGAGCGATGGTATCCAGAGACTAAAACTTTCCATTTTCCACTCGGTGAGATGAAATTACTTTTGATGATGTCACGTCTCTGTTACACATTCCAATTGAAGGCAAACTGATACAGAGCAAGTCATATGACATGGAGCAGGTGGTTAGCATTGTTCACAATATCTTGGAATTTCAAAAGAAGTAGCTAGGATGGAAATGAATGACCGAGTTAGTTATAAACTAAGTTTGTCTGCTATATGTGGTGTATTTGAAGATGTGAGTGATGAGTAGACCGATCGAGCTATTAGGTGTGTCGCTCGCGCGTATTTTTTGTTTTTGCTCGGCAACACGTTGTTTGCTGATAAAAGTAAGACTCATGTGCACATCCGCATTCAAGATCCACTTAAACACATGGATTCTGTTCACACATACTCATGAGGTTCGACAACACTAGATTTTCTGTACATGTAGCTTGGATTAGTAACTCGCATGGGAGTAAAACAAGTTGTGGGATTTCTTTGTTTACTTGAGTCGTGGATATTCAAGCATTTTCCCTGCTTTCATCCGTCAACAAATCTTTACTATGAGAATCTACACAGTGCTTCTCGGTAGAATCCATCTATATACTGTGGCGCTTCACTAGTTGATCTTCGTACATTTCTAGATAACATTCAAGAAGAACAGGTAAATAACATCATGTATCAAACAACTATTAATGATTTATTACATTTAGTATTAATGCTTTTCTACATCTTTAAATAGGTTATATTTGATCCTTATATTTTTGCACGAGACTATCATCCATTCCATCCTATATTTTGGTATAATGGTTGCATTCTCTGTATGAATGTTGTAGAACCGTATCATCCCGATAGAGTACTCAGGTAGTTTGGCAAAGTTCAGAACATTCTCGCGGCCCCTATTCCTCATGTGGCAACAAATGCATGCCATGGTACAACTTCTATGACATACACCCGAGTACGATATCAATTTTTGAAAAGTATATAGGAGAATTGGTGCAATCATGTGATAGCAGAAGGGTGTAGATCAATACCACAACATCATTCCTCCTTGAGTTACACAGATGATTATATAGAGTAGCATAGAGAACACGGTTTCTTGCATGTTCACAATCCGCTATACCTATCGGATAATGATGTGCTTAGAGCTCCACATTTTTAGCCGACCTACAATCAGTTATACTTGGTATGTTTCAATTATTTATTTCCTTTAAATTTGTTTTCCCAGTATAATATCCTTTTTCAATTTATTTTAGTTTTTCAGCTCAACACTATGCTTTAGTTTCAGTTTAATTTATTTTTCACAGACCATTCAAGACGTGCATGGGATGTTGAATGAACCTAACCCATAAATTGCTAATGCTCGGATTGTTGTTGGACACTACTTCAGGCCTCAAGTTTAATTGTTTATTCATTTAAGTTTGATGAACGTGCATTTTGGATGTGGTATGTAATGTAACTCTTTTAATGTTGAATTTGGATGGACGTGTGCTTGATCATGTGATGAATTTTGGAAATATAATAATAATGTAATGGCTTTTGGGTTGTTTAATTTGTTCTAATGGTTTAATTGTGGTCGATATTCAAATTTATGCTTTCCATTTGGTGAGTAAACTGTTATGTACTTTTCCATGTTGACAGTTTTTATTTTTTTGAGTTTGCGTTACAGCCTCGCTCTGACAAATCGTGGTTAGCCACAAAACCACATAGGATTTAAACGTGGATAGTCAGTAAACCACGTAGAAAAAAATCGTGGTTCTGTATACAACCACGTTGACTTACTTCGTGGTTATTTTGAAAACCACACCAATGTTTATTAGACATAATTTTTTTTGTTCTTCGGGAAGTGCTCACGCTCAGTAAAAACGTGGTATTTAAACTATCCACGAATACATCTAACGTTGTTTTATCCCGAACCTCATATGAACTCAGCAGGGTTTGTTTACCTACCACGTATTAATTCCTCATGGTTTTACAACATTCCACATTTTTACAGTCCGTATGTGCCCAAAATTAAAAAATAAAAATCGACCATAGTTTATCAAGAAATAACAATTACAGTATACACAGAACAACGAATAACAACACACTAACTAATAACAATGCAATTTCCAGTTGCCAAAAAGTGTAATACGATATCTAAACAACTACCACTTTCCAATACATTCTCATTCCATTTGTCAAACAAAACTATAACGTATTTCCGTATGCCAACCAAACTACTTCCAATCTACATACAATTTCATTCCTCCCAAGCTTGTCTCCTATCGCCGTAAATATGCTCCCAGTCGCTAGCATCCCTGTCTCGAGCCTTGAAGCATTTTGTGTAAATAGGTGGTACGGGATTTTGTCATCAAGCTTAACCTATATTTCATGATCCATGATGTTACACCCTGAATTTTTTTAATGACACTAAAAGAGAATAAATTAAATAATAATTAATTTAATATTTAGAACTATGGAAAATGGATTGCGCCATTGCGTCCGCCTCGAAATTCTGGTTAAGATAAATATTTGGTTTGCGTAAAACGGACATCGTATGGAGGAGTTATGAGGGTTTTAAGTTTGTATACGCGCAGAAAGGGTATATATATATGAGTCATGTATGAGTCAGAGATGAGTCAGAAATTTATCCACAATAGTTTAGAATCAAAAATTGAAAAGTGGCGGCAGATTTCCCACTCTAGATGATCAACCCCCCTAGAGGGATGTCGACACCGGGGTCGACCCACTTAAGGGGTGTCAACCTATGGGACAACCCACCCACAGGGGTGTCGACACCCCTAAGGATGAGGTGGCAGTCGGTTTCAAACGGTTCTGCAGCTATATATGTGTACAATTCTCTTATTTCTTCATTGGAAATTATGGGAGCTAGATGTTGCCGGTGTGCAAACTGAGACGGATCTGTTTTCTTCAAACAACGTTCAGTTTTGCAAATCAAATCCAGAAATTCAAGATCCATTCTTTCTCTATTCTCTAAACCTAACGCTCTGAATTTCTAGTTGCTTTTAGGTTTAAATGGATAAAAGTCAATAATGAAAGACTGTGAATTGGATATGATGTAAACTATGAATCTATGCTATGGTTAAATCTTACACTATGTCATGATAGATCTATACCTTTAAATCCAATGAAATTGTGGTTAGTCTATTATATTGCTTTTGTTGATCTTGACTTGTAACCATATTGTGGTGAATGTAAATCTGTTAATTTGGACAGTTGCAACCGTGGTTAGATCTAATTCTTTATGCAAATCACCTTTCACCTGTCATATTGCGATTAACTTAGATAAGTTGTAAATTGGACATGTGAACCCATATCTAGATCAAAGCATGTTATTATGTCACCGTAATGATGGTAGACCTATTTTAACATCTGGATCTGAATTATGTGATCTAATTTATCATCTTGTGTTTATCATGTTAGATCTAAACCAATTGGACATCTAAACTACTAATTTAGATCTCACTACGCTTATTGAGACATCGTAGTTATGTTAGAACCAACTGCCTGCCACAAGTTCACCAGTTTTATATCCACCTTGTTATGATGTTAATTGCATTTCCATGCTAGTATGTATGTTCACCTTATCACCATGATAGTATATGCCTATGCCAAGTTATGTTAAACAATCACTTTATTTTTTCCTTTTTGTCATTTATGGCTAGGCTATTCCCTAGCCTAAGAATGCTGCCAATTTTGTGAAGACGCTAGTTAAGGAATAGGGGAAAAAGGGTTAATAATGGTATAAGTTGAATGTGAACATTTTTAGATTCAAATTATTGGGCAGAATAGGCATTAACACCTATAAAGGGAAAGGATTAATTAATTAATTAATTAATTGAGGTTTAATTAATTAATTAATTAACTAATTAATTATTAATGGAATGTCTAGTAATTACAATTAGGAATTGTAATTGTACTTATGACACGAGGTTAGGTTGCATTAGTAGTGGGAGTCTGCCCGGACCCGACCGGCATATCCCGCAGCCACTAATGTTAAACCTAATGTGGGAGGTCTAAGTACTTAAGTACGAATCGGGCTAAGACACGAGGTTAGGCCCAAATTTGGAATAAGACTGCCCGGACCTGACCGACTTATCCAGCAACCACACGTTGTAGGCCTAATGTGGGAGGTCCAGCCCATTATGAACCATAAATGGACATGGTAATGAATAGGACTACTTAACCAAATCTAATCCATAGGGATTGTATGATTGTGAACTAAGTTAGGGATAAGTAAATGGATTGGATAGTGGATGGGTTAAGCAAATCCGGAGGGGGTGGATAATATTTACATCTAGGCCCACAACTTAATCCGATAAGGTTATGTAATTAAAGACACCTAGTGGTATACATAACCGGAGGAAATAATAGAGTTATGTAATTAAAGACATCTTTTAAGGTAAGTATAACTGGTATATGGCTATGTAATTAAGGGCACCTAATGGTATACACAGTCACTGAAAACCTAGTAGAGGATACAAGACAGAGGGGAGAGCTTGTACCATATTGTGTGGGACCCATTTCAGTCAGTAACCCAGAGTAGGTATCAAATAAAAGTAATCCGTACTAGGCAGAGAGGGGACACGCTTAATGACTGATTGTAAGAGATCCAAACATGGAGGACGGTGTAGGCGGCGCAAACCGACCAGGCCATGTCCGTGCATGAGCCGGGCAGAGGGGGATAAAACGACCGTGACACCAGTAGATATGGCTGTGCACATCCTGGGGAAATGAAGGGTTGCCACTTTAGGAAGTGATACCTCCTGCTGTGGGTCTAGCACAGGGTATCTATGGAGTAGGGAGCTGATCAATTAGGGTATATTTGGACGTGTGCCCTAAGTCTACCGCCTTATAGTGGAAGGGATCATCTCATTCTAGTTGTACTAGTAATAGTGCAGAGTAATCATTAGAGAAGCATATATACCTTACCCTGTCTACCTTGTCACACCTGCCATTTATGTAGTGATCTCTTTTATCCACTTTATATACCTATCATGTTACCTTTATTTATTTATTGGCTAAAAGTAACTAGACATGCCAGACTTTGTGTTTGACCATTTTGCTTCTCCTTCTTTCTTTCGTTTCCCCCCAGGCTCTCACGGAGGAAACACTCAGGCTTAGTTTGGACTCAAATATCATCTTACTAGAGCTACTTCCGAAGTATGGCTCAAGTTTTTATCTCTACTATGGCTTTGTCTCTTTTATTTAGGGAATTATGTTTTCCTTTAAGTATTTATATACTTTGATGTTGAAAGACAGAAGTTGTGTTGTTGTAATGGTTTTTGAGACTCATGGAATTTTGAACCACGCTGTATGATTGATATTTGAATAAAAGTTTGAATTTCCGTTGCTATCTTGTTTATGTCTGTCTTATAAAATTCCGTGTCTATTTACCTATAACGCTTCACGAAACTTAATGCATTCCCTTTGTGAGTGACATTAACGGACATGGGGTGTCACACTTGGTATCAGAGCTGAAGGTTACCTGACTGGATAAAGTTTTTGAAAATCATTTTCAAAAAGATTTTAAAATAAAGCATTTTCAAAAAGAAAAGTCTGCTTCGAAAAACATTCCCAAAAAGCCATATGTACTATCCTTCGGTCCTTTGCCTAAATCTCTTCCTTTTTCCTTTTTCAGCATGTCTAGGGAACAAAACATTCCTAATATCCCAAAGGGTGTTACAATACCCAGATGGTTCCGTAGGTATTTGGAGGCCACGACGCCTGCTGAAGGCCAAGGAAATGGTCCTCCCCCAGCTGCACTAGTCATTCCTCCTTCTCCCCCTCCACGAGCAGACAACTTCGTCAAGATCTGCAAAGACTTTCGTGCTATCGGAGGGAAGCCATTCCATGGGAACGAGACATTCATGGAAGCGTGGAATTGGATCAAGGAGACAGAGGACTTGTTCGTGATCTTTGAAGTTGAGGATAGAAGGAAGGTTCGGTTAGCCGCTTGGCTACTGAAAGACGAAGCCTCATTTTGGTGGGAAGTCACCCAAGCTGGACGTCCGGTGGAAACTTGGGTGGATTTTAGACAGAGGTTCAAAATGAAATTTCTTTCCCAAGCTAAAGGAAGCATGCAGATGGAGAGATTCTTAGCACTCAAACAAGGAAACTTGACAGTGAAAGAGTATGTGAATAAATTCAACCAGCTAGAAAGGTTCGGGTTAGAGTTGGTGGATATGCCGCACAAAAGGGCTTTGTAGTTTGCTAAAGGGCAGAATGAGCCTCTGCACGGGCTAGCCATGTCCCATATTCCAATGGGGGCTACTTTTGAAAAGCTTGTCGATATGGCCCTAATGCATGAGGAAGACAAGGTAGAAAAGAAGGATGAGGAGACATCGCAAAATAGGAAGGTGTGGCCCAAGAAGAGGCAGCAGCAACAGTAACAACAGCAGAAGAAAGGAGGGAAAATGATAAAGGCAAGGATAAGAGAAAATGTCACAATTGTGGGAAGGAAGGTCGCCGGATTAAGATTTCAAGTGAAGAAAGAACTCTTTCTACCACTATGGAGAGGTCGGACACTTTTCTAGAGAATGCCGAAAGAAACAGGGATCTCAGGGACAGGTCAAAGGACAGGGAATTCCGGAGGGCAAGCACATGCTCTTGCGATCAATGCCCCTGATAGAGGTAAAAAAATTCTGTGGAAGGTTTAAGTTCTCTTTCAAACCGTCTAATTAGAACACTTTTTGATTCTGGTGCTTCACATTCATTTATATCAAGTTCTGTATTCGAATCTCTGCACTTAATTACTAGTATGGTAGTGAATCCTGTAATTGTTTCAAACCTCATTGGTGGTTCGGCTCTATCTATGATTTGTTGGGGTTTGAAAATTTCGGTGTTAGGCGTCGAGTTTGAATGCGATGCGTATGTTCTCGGGTTTATGGGCTATAGGTTGATTCTAGGAATGGATTGGCTTACCACTTATAGTGCCATTCGGGATTGTGAGAAGAGGGTCGTTAGGCTTCTGACTTGCCATGGGAGGACGCTCGAGATTTCTTGTGACCCTCAAGGGGTATTATGCTTAGATTCCTAGAGTCTCTTAATGCATATATAGATGATTTGCAATCTGTTCCAGTAGTCCCAGATTATTCTGATGTTTTTGAGGAGGTTCAGGGCTTACCTCCGAGGCGCGAGATCGATTTTTGTATATATTTGGTGGACAATGCAAAGCCATTTGCATTACCAGTGCGCCACATGGCTCCGAAGGAAAGAAGGGAGCTGAGTAAACAAGTAGGTGAGCTGCTTGAAAAAGGGTTGTAACGACCCAGAAAATCTGAACCAATTTAAATTTTTTTAATTGGCTAAAATAATGGATTTTAAATATTTAAAATAAATATTTTAAATAATGGCGATGAAAACTGAGTTTGAATCGAAAATTGAAAACGAATATAATTAATTATAATTATAAACAAGGCCTGAAATGGCGCTGCAGTTTCAAAAATTGAATTTAAACTTTGTCGGACTGTGCCGGGTGCAAAACAAAACGGATTTTAGCGAAACCAAAAATGTTTAAATCTGTTAGTGAATACCTTTCTAATGAATCTGAAAAATCGAATTTTCATAGCGGAAAGCAAAAGTTATGGCCGAATGAATTTTCGGAAGGGTCGATATGGAATTTATATAGCCCGTGAAAATGGCCATTTTGCATACGACCTCGGAATTCGACGAAACCACTTTTGTTGGATCCGGGATGAGAAGTTATTGCTAGATTTCAAATTTCATAATTTTTGAAGCTAATATGTGAGCGTGGCAAAAGAAAATGTGTTTTGGTCAATTATAGTTAAATTGGATCGACCAAAAATGGGCCTTTTTGCAAACGGTCTCAGAATCCGACGAAACTAGTTTTGTTGGGACCGTATCGTCAAAACATAGCTAGATTTATTTTTTTTGGGATTTTTCGAATCAGTTTGTGGCCCTGGCAAATTGAAATGTACGTTCGAATCAAATATTGAATGTTTTATATTTTGATTTGAATGGAAACTGACTGAAACAGTCGAATGGGCCTACGAAACATATCCCATTGTGTTTGGAATGGGGGTAAAACGCTTGGGACGACAGTCGTTGGGTTTGGATTGGGGTTCGCGAGAGGCAAGGGGTATTTGCGGATTTTTAAAACTTTATAAATAAATAAAAAATGATGATTGGGCCACGTCAGAACGCGCCCCCCCCCCCCCCCCCCGATTTTCTGTCTCCCCGACTTGAGCAACGGCGGAAATTAGCCGCTCCCTTCTCTCCTCTTTTTCTTCTGATCCGCTCAATGAAATCCAATGCCACAATTGAGGTTTTTGTAGTACTTCTCGTGATCTTCAAATCCATATAAGTATTGGATTTTTTCGTGGCCTGTAGGGGGAGAACCACCCTCGTGAAGTTCGGCCGTTCGCACCCCGATTCCGCCGCCTGGGGACCACCGAGCTCGACCCCCTCCATGGCGCACGTGCGCCTCTCCTAGCCCGACAAGGTGGCGCTGGCCGATCGAAGCAACAATCAACGGATTGCCTGAATGATCGAAACCTAGTTTTGAAGATTCTGAAAGGTAATCGGCTGTTAATTATTTAACTGATTTCGACAGTTTAAAACCGTTGCAAACTTCGAAAAATCATATCTTTTTGCTATGTTAACGAAATTCGATGAAACAGGAAACATCGTGACCGTGTGGACGTCTTCTACATTTTAGAAGAGACCGCATATTTTTCTGAGCCTTCTGCTATTTTTGTGGAGTGGAACCCAATGTGAGATTTCTGATTTAAAAATAATATGGAAAATGACGATGTATAAATTATATAGTCGATATATGAGTTATATAGACGTTGTACACCTCATGTATAAGCGTTGTATAAGTTGTATGTTCGATGTATAAGTTATATATGCGTTGTAAAAATTATATATGTGTTGAAATAAAAGTGAATTGCTATATATAAATATATATATATACGCCCCTCGTCCACAAACCATGGATGATATTGATTGATTGTGATTGGTGTGAAAATTGATTGATAGCGAATGGTTGTTTGGGATTGTTTGTGGTTGATATTGATTGATTGTGGTTGAAAAATACCCGTTTGTGGTTGAGAAATATTTGGTTGAAACCACATAGGGTTAGTTTGTGGTAATGAAATAAATATATACATGCCGCCTGCGTGCGAACTAGATGCATGATCCCCATTGTCAAAAACCGCGAGGTTTTAAGGTAGAGCGAGGAGCCGTACTAGGGACGGTCCCGGTTTTAACTACCCTGCCGTTATGCTGCCGAAATTTTGAATAATGTTCATGTGTTTGAATTATTTTCATTTGCTGAAACTATATTTATTCATTGTATAGAAAACCTTCATGTGTTGAATCAATATTCATTCGTTGATTAGAAATTCATGTGTTGAATGGTATTCGCGTTTTAAGTATAAAAATCACATTTTTATCTATATATAGAAACTATAGAAAACCTTCATGTGTTGAATCGATATTCATTCGTTGATTTGAAATTCATGCGTTGAATGGTATTCATATTTTGAAATAAATTGTTTGATAATAAAAATCACCTTTTATCGACTATATGAACTGTGTAAAATAATCTCGTTTTGAAAGAAATTGTTTTATAAGAAAAATCCTATTTTTATCGCCTGTATATACACTATATAGAATAATAGTGTTTTGAAATGAATTGTTTTACAATAAAAAACACATTTTTATTATATACATGAATCGTTGAAATGTGAAGTGTTAAAAATAGCAACTCGTTCAAATAAATATATACGAGTTGAAATATTCATTAATTAGCTAATGATATGATTTCTGCCTACATGTAACAGTAGAATGAATGGTGTTTTTTTTTTAAACCAAATGGAATCAAATATGAAGTTGAACGGAAAATGATAAATGATAAGAACTATATATATGTACATGCATATTTATTGAACAGGTTATAGCAAAGGGGCTAGAGAAGAGGAATAAAATTTTGTGCCCGACAAATAGGTACACATTTACTGTTTTGTTTGGGTGATGATTTTATGAGCCTGTTGGCTAGCCGCTTGGCTTTTTCTTTTTCTTTTTGACATGAGACGCCCGTGTGGCTATTTGGGAATTTTCCCAGCCCCTCCCGTACAAAGGAGGTTATGGCGAAATTTTCCAAAATTTTAAGGCGTTAGTGAAATATTTGAAGTGAAAACGATATTGAAATCATTGAATGAACTATATTTATATAAATATAAATAAAATTAAAACAAAACGAGGCCGTGCAGTTTGTATTTTGAAACCGTGATTTCAAACAACTAGTGCGGGAAATCCGACCATTGGATTTTCCCGAAACCTCAACCGTCGGGTTCGCCTTGGAAATATCTTTCCAACGGCACAAACCTTGTAAAAATCCAACGGTTGGATTGTCTCGAATGTTTAATTCAAATCTGAAGAAAAACAGCGCCAGAAACGATTATATTTATATATAAATATATAAAAATATAATTATATTTAATCGAATAACGACGCTGCAGTTCGTATTTTGTAATTGAAACTTCAAACGATCGTACCAGGAGATCCGACCGTCGGATTTTCCCGAAACTGGAACCGTTGGATTCGTTTTGAAAAGACCTTTCAAATGATGTAAATTTTATGAAGATCCAACGGTTAGATTTTCAGATATGTGTAAATCAAATCTGAAGAAAAACAGCGCCACGGCCGCGTTATGGCCCGAAGCGTCGTTTTGAATAAACTGGCTATTTTAAAATAAATAAAAATAGCGATAAATCGGTATAAAATATCATAAACGATATGGGATGGAAATAAACTGAATTTGCTCGATTTATGTGGTATTTGATGGTTAAATGTGTTTGGTGTGAAAATTTCAATAAAAAAACAAAATTGGTGTTGTCGAATGATTTAACCATTGAAATAAATTGATTTGAAATTCTAAATATACGTGAATTATTTGAAAAGGCCGAGTTAATTCTCATTTCAAATAATTGACCGACGATTGAAATTCGAAGATGAAGACGGTGGTCGAAGACCGGAGATCTTCACCTCGTTTGGATGGTAATCGAGGTCCTGATTGGGAGGCATCCCGAAATATGGATAATGAGTGGTGATCGTCCAGACGTACGTGGTGATCGATGGGTTTGCGAGGTATTTAGTGCCTCCGGTTTCGTTCAGACCCAGAACGGACTTGTAAATGGACTGTGTGTCTGACATTGGAGTTTATTCTGTGTTGATTGATTTCTGTTAAATATACATCTGTTTGGCGGCGGAGAATTTATTCTTTTGCTTAACGCCCTTCTCTGAGACGCACGAGCTCATAGGTTGTATATCGATGGACATCAGTCGCATGGCATGAATTGCCTGTGTGGCATGCTAAGATGCAGTGATCAGGGCTTCTGTTGAAAAGCAAAGTCTTGTGGTGATGATCAAAGCACCGCCTGTGTGACGTAGCTTTGTGTATAACGTAAAATCGCGAGCCTCACACCCCGGTATGAACTAGAAACGGGAGAGGACATCAGGGAGGGCCTGCGTTTCTTTCTAGCTAGGGTGGTGTCAGTGACCTACCAGCCCTGACATTTATATACTTTTCACCTATGTGGTTGTTGCTGTTGCGAGGCGCCTCGGTTTGATCGGACAATCCGGGTCCGATGGAGTCATTCGTTGGCTCGTTTACGCCCCAAAGGGCGGGGAGACGTAGTGTTCAGGCATAATAATCCACATCGGTGGACCGGCCCTGACGATCTAAAGGCTTGCCTGCGCGCTTGCCTGTGGCTCGGGCTAGAGAGTCACGAATTCGGTAAGGACTATCTTTTGCCTTGGTTCATGACGGAAATCCAATTTCCAAATACGTGATCGTGCGATTTCGATTGTATAGATATTTGGCGACATAATGGCATGGGACGCTCATGTCGTCTATGATTGATAGTTATGATTTGAAATTGTTTTCGAAACATATAAACACTAGCAATAATATCAAATGCCTTTGTTTTATTCGTATCAAGCATATTTTGGCCGTTATAAGGTAAAAACTCTATCCTCCGGTTTGCGTTGCATTGTGTGATGGGAACTGAGTCTTATAATGACTTCATTTTTATAAAAAGCATAGCGATGTTTAAAAGAACGATTTGTTTTAAAGCACTGGCAATCCAATGGAGTAAACCCGTTCCACGAAAGTGGCGTGGTCCTGGGATCGGCCAAATTATATATATATGTGTTGAGTAGACTTCTCATACCAGTCCCATGACTGACTCGTAGTTTGTTTCACTTTCAAACTCGGGTGCCCCTTTTTCTACACGGGCAGCCTTGAATTCAGGTTTAGCTGGTCCTTTTTGGATAGCTGGAGCTGAAGATGGATTCTATCATTTATCTCATTTTATGCTGTTCAGCTCCTATTGTACATATTATGTTTATTTTCCGCTGTAGACATTTATGTATAGCTGAACTGTGTTTGTACTAAGTAAGATCCTGTATACTGTGTAACTCTGATGATTACTTTTATCCAGTATATTCTATTGTTCATTATCTGGTGTATTTACTTAATTTAGTTCTGCTATTATCTGTTTCTATGTTATATTCCAAAGATTACCCTTGTCTCCGTCGGAACGGGATTTTGGGGTCGTCTCAACGTGGTATCAGAGCTTTGGTTAAGCTTAGTTCTGGAATATAACATTTGAACGAACTCGTCAGAAATAGAACCAGTAGTGTTCTAGGACGGGTAACTCTATGCAGATAGGATCAGTAATATCCTAGTATGAGTAAAGCAGAATGGAATTACACCTCGATAGACACATTTACATTTGAAGTATTTGTCTCTATATTTTAAAAATACCTTTTCGGTTGACCTGACACTTGATCTGCTATTTGCAGAAGAACTAGAAAATGAGTGCCAGAAACAGAAGAAGTAATACTGACCCGGATATTGAAGCCCTATATATGAAATATAGAAATCTGGGTGGAAAGCCATTCTTGGGCGAAGAATCTATTATGAAAACACAAGCTTGGATTCGTTCGGCTGAGAAAATCTTCGAAGCATTAAAGCTGAGGGATGACCAGAAAAAAATTACTGGCCTCCTAGGCACTCGAAGACGAAGCTTTGTTCTGGTGGGATTTGGTTATTAAGGATAATCCAGAAGGTGATATCACCTGGGACAGATTCAAAGTGATTTTCCTGGAAAGATTTACTCCTCCAGAAGCAATTGAACGACTATGTGATGAATTTTCATATTTGATACAAGGAGATATGACCATTCCCGAATATCATAAGAAATTCAACGAACTTTCTCACTTTGCTCCTCAGCTAATTCAAAATCTGAAGAGGAAGAATTTGAGATTTATCAATGGGCTTCAAAGGAAATACCAGAATAAAGTATTGAGGCATGTGAAGCTTCCTTTTTCAGAAATGATTTATATGGCTTATCAATATGAAGATCTAGATAAGAAAGGTATGTTACAGTACGAAGAGGAAGTCAGCTCTAGTAATAAAATTGGGTCTGAAACTGATCATCCTAAGGCAAGTACAACGTCTGAGGTCAGTAAGGAGCCCGGTGCCAAGAGGAAAAGGGCCAAATCTGAGAAGAAACCAGTAACGTCAACTGTATGCTCGAACTGCAATAAGCAAGGACATCTCTTAATAAGTTGTCGATCTCTAAAGAATCCAAAAAGGGATGAATCTAAATCCAAGAATAAGTTTCAAGTGACCCGAGGGTGCAATCTTTGTCATAAGACTGGTCATATAAAGAGAGACTGCTGGATGTTGAAAAAGACCAAAATGGTTCAAGTAAATGAAGTAGCAGAAACCTCAGCACCCTCAAAGAGTCAGGGAAGGGCTGATGTTTTAGAAGGCACGCTTAATGTCAAAAATATTCCAGTTAAAGTACTGTTTGACACAGGCGCGTCACGAAGCTTTATTGCAAAGAGTGCCGCTAAGAAGCTAGATTTGAATTTGAGGAAGCTCAAAGAACCAATGACGGTCCAAAATCCAGTTGGGGGTTCCATCGATCTCAGTTGGGTTTGTGCAGTACCTGTCTCTTTTTCCTGCTATAAATTCCCTATTATCTCTATCGTTATGAACTTTAATGAATTCGATCTTATTTTGGGATTGGATTGGCTAACCAAATATGAAGCAGAGGTCAGATGTGCAGAGAGAGTTGTTAGGGCTAAGATTAAATCAGGGAATTATATATCCATACCATGTGAAGGCCCGACTTCAAATAGAAAAGACTTCTGGGCAGCTTTGAATGTTTCTCAAGCCCAAATAGAAAATATCTCAGAAGTCGCGGAGAATATTCCTGACCTCATCAAAGACATTCCTGTCGTCAAGAACTATGCGGATGTGTTCGAAGAAGTTGTTCGCTTACCTCCGCAGAGAGAAATAGATTTCAAAATTGCTTTAATTCCAAATGCAAGGCCGGTAGTTCATGCTATTCGAAGAATGTCCTTGAAAGAGAAAGAGGAATTAGACAATCAAACACGACAGCTAGTATGGAAGGGTCTGATCAGACCTAGTTTCTCTGATTGGGGAGCAGCAGTGGTTTTTGTCCCAAAATCTGACGGTACTCTACGGCTATGCGTGGACTATCGTGATCTGAACAAGCAGACGATAAAGAACAAATATCCATTGCCGCGGATTGATGATTTGTTGGATCGATTAAATGGAGCACAAGTATTTTCACGAATGGATCTAGCTACAGGCTTCCAACAACTTCGAATCGCCGAAGAGTGTGTTCCGATGACAGCATTCAGAGGCCCCGAATTATTCTATGAATGGTTGGTAATGCCGTTCGGCTTTTGTAACGCTCCAGCTTACTTCGTCGATCTGATGAACAGAGTATTCAGAGGGGTTTTGAATAAATTTGTTCTGGTTTTTATTGACGATATTTTAATCTTCTCTAAATCAAAAGCCGAACATGAAAAGCATCTGGAACAAGTGTTAGAAATCCTCAGAAGGAATGTATTGAAGGCAAAACATTCCAAATGTATCTTCTGGCAAGATGAAGTAAAATTTCTAGGCCATGTCGTATCGAAAGAAGGAATCGCTGTGGATCCAAGCAAAATCACAGCTATTCAGAATTGGAAACAGCCCAGTACCCCCACTGAAGTCCGTAGTTTTCTCGGATTGGCTAGCTATTAACGGAAGTTCGTTAAAGACTTTTCGAAGATATCTGGTCATTTAACAAAGCTTACAAAGAAGCACTCTAAATTCAAATGGACCCCAGAAAGTGAGGAGGCTTTTGAAGAGCTAAAGTTGAGATTAACAACTGCTCCAGTGCTAACCATCATCGATGGCAACCAGGATTTAAAGGTATGGACTGATGCTTCTAGAGAAGGCCTTGGAGCAGTGTTAATGCAAAGGGGCCAAGTGATTGCTTATGCTAGCCGTCAACTGAAGCCGCACGAGAAGAACTACGTAACTCATGATCTTGAGTTATTGGCTATTGTGTTCGCTTTGAAAATCTGGAGACACTATCTGTTGGGTGAGAGATTTGAACTGTTTACAGATCACCAGTCGTTAAAGTATCTGTTCACTCAGAAAGACTTGAATTTGAGGCAGCAACGTTGGCTGGAGTTTCTTGCAGCATATGATTTTGAAATTCTATACACTCCAGGGAAAGCCAATGTCGTGGCCGATGCGTTAAGCCGAAAGAATGAAATGATCGCCAGTTTCATCATTGCGACTTCGCTGATTGATAAGATATCGGCTCTCCAAGAAGACGACCAATTTATCAAAGGAATGAGTCAGCGAATTCGTGAAGGCAATGCTTCGGATTTCCAGCTAGACAGCGAAGGGATTCTGAGGTTAGAAGGACGAATTTGCGTTCTAGAAATTCTTGAACTCAGAAGAGATGTGCTTGATGAATGCCACAAATCTAAGCTCAGTATCCATCCGGGTGTGAATAAAATGTATAACGATATCAAACGCACATTCTGGTGGAAGTCGTTAAAAAGAGACATCTCGATATATGTTAGTCGATGCCCTACTTGCCAACTAGTCAAAAGCGACCAACAGAAATTGGCTGGATTATTACAACCACTGGAAGTTCCTGGTTGGAAGTGGGAACATATTTCTATGGATTTCATTGATGGTCTGCCCAGAACCAGAAAAGGGAATGACAGTATTTGGGTGATCGTAGATCGCTTCACGAAGACCGCCCATTTCATACCTGTCAGATCAAACAGAACTGCTCAGAGTCTGGCGCAGATATACTTCAGGGAAATAGTTAGACTACATGGAGTGCCGCTCAGTATTGTCAGTGATAGAGATACAATATTCACTAGCAAATTCTGGGAAGCATTTCAAGTCGAGCTGGGAACGAAGTTAAACCTAAGCACCGCTTATCATCCTCAGACAGACGGTCAGACTGAGAGGGTGAATCGCATTTTAGAAGATCTATTGCGGGCTTGTGTTCTAGATTTCGGTGGATCATGGGAAGACCATCTGCATTTGGCTGAATTCTCTTATAACAACAGCTACCAGGCGAGCCTGACAATGTCGCCATTCGAAGCATTATATGGTAGACCGTGCCGATCTCCTGCTTGTTGGGTCGAACCAGGAAATAGACTTGTGTTGGGTCCTGATATGATTCGAGAAGCTGCCGACAAAGTCGATTTTATCAAAAAGCGATTACTCGCCGCTCAAATCCGACAAAAGAGCTATGCCGATAGAAGAAGAAGAGATATATCCTTTGAAGTTGGCGACTATGTATATTTGAAAGTATCGCCGATGAGAGGAGTTATCCGGTTCGGTAAAACTGGAAAGTTAGCGCCCAAATTTATTGGTCCGTTTCCTATTCTGGAACGGATCGGAACTCTCGCTTATAGGGTCAAACTGCCTGACTGGTTGCCTGGAGTTCATGATGTATTTCACATATCCCAACTTCGAAAGCACGTTCATGATCCAGACTTGATCGTGGAAGAAGCAGCTCAACATGACATTGAAATTACTCCCGAATTAGCTGTGAGAAGAGAGCCGCTAAAGATTATCGGCAAAGAAACCAAAGAGCTGAGGAACAAGAAGGTTCACTTAGTCAAAGTGCAGTGGAGTGGAGATCCGCAAGATTGTACTTGGGAAACTGAGGAGAGCATTCAGAAAGCATATCCTAGATGCCGAGTAGATATCTCTGATTGACTCCGGTGCAAGGTACATTTACCATACTTTGCATTACCATTTAATTCTCTATTCTGTTGTTGTTTTCTTTTCACGGATGTGCACTTTTAATTCTATAGTCTGAATGATTTTAAAAGAGTATGGAGGTTGATCAGTATATTTTTGAAAGGTTAAAACGATTTGATTGTTGGTTGTGTTGTGTGATTATAGATTAGTCAAACCACTTTCGACTTTGTTCATTTTCGGCGACGAAAAATTTTAAGTGGGAGAGATTGTAACGACCTAGAAAATCTGAATCAATTTAAAAATTTTAAATTGGCTAAAATAATGGATTTTAAATATTTAAAATTAATATTTTAAATAATGGCGATGAAAACTGAGCTTGAATCGAAAATACGAATATAATTAATTATAATTATAAACAAGGCTTGAAATGGCGCTGCAGTTTCAAAAATTGAATTTAAACTTTATCGGACTGTACCGGGTGCAAAACAAAACGGATTTTAGCAAAACCAAAAATGTTTAAATCTGTTAGTGAATACCTTTCTAACGAATCTCAAAAATGGAATTTTCATAGCGGAAAGCAAAAGTTATGGCCGAATGAATTTTCGGAAGGGTCGATATGGAATTTATATAGCCCGTGAAAATGGCCATTTTGCATACGACCTCGGAATTCGACGAAACCACTTTTGTTGGATCCGGGATGAGAAGTTATTGCTAGATGTCAAATTTCATAATTTTTGAAGCTAATATGTGAGCGTGGCAAAAGAAAATGTGTTTTGGTCAATTACAGTTAAATTGGATCGACCAAAAATGGGCCTTTTTGCAAACAGTCTCAGAATCCGACGAAACTAGTTTTGTTGGGACCGTATCGTCAAAACATAGCTAGATTTATTTATTTTTGGGATTTTTCGAATCAGTTTGTGGCCCTGGCAAATTGAAATGTACGTTCGAATCAAATATTGAATGTTTTATATTTTGATTTGAATGGAAACTGACTGAAACAGTCGAATGGGCCTACGAAACATATCCCATTGTGTTCGGAATGGGGGTAAAACGCTGGGGACGATAGTCGTTGGGTTTGGATTGGGGTTCGCGAGAGGCAAGGGGTATTTGCGGATTTTTAAAACTTTATAAATAAAAAAAATGATGATTGGGCCACGTCAGAACGCACCCCCCCCCCTCCCCCGATTTTCTCTCTCCCCGACTTGAGCAACGGCGGAAATTAGCCGCTCCCTTCTCTCCTCTTTTTCTTCTGATCCGCTCAATGAAATCCAATGCCACAATTGAGGTTTTTGTAGTACTTCTCGTGGTCTTCAAATCCATATAAGTATTGGATTTTTTCGTGGCCTGTAGGGGGAGAACCACCCTCGTGAAGTTCGGCCGTTCGCACCCCGATTCCGCCGCCTGGGGACCACCGAGCTCGACCCCCTCCATGGCGCACGTGCGCCTCTCCTAGCCCGACAAGGTGGCGCTGGCCGATCGAAGCAACAATCAACGGATTGCCTGAAAGATCGAAACCTAGTTTTGAAGATTCTGAAAGGTAATCGGCTGTTAATTATTTAACTGATTTCGACAGTTTAAAACCGTTGCAAACTTCGAAAAATCATATCTTTTTGCTATGTTAACGAAATTCGATGAAACAGGAAACATCGTGACCGTGTGGACGTCTTCTACATTTTAGAAGAGACCGCATATTTTTCTGAGCCTTCTGCTATTTTTGTGGAGTGGAACCCAATGTGAGATTTCTGATTTAAAAATAATATGGAAAATGACGATGTATAAATTAAATAGTCGATATATGAGTTATATAGACGTTGTACACCTCATGTATAAGCGTTGTATAAGTTGTATGTTCGATGTATAAGTTATATATGCGTTGTAAAAATTATATATGTGTTGAAATAAAAGTGAATTGCTATATATAAATATATATATATATATATATACGCCCCTCGTCCACAAACCATGGACGATATTTATTGATTGTGATTGGTGTGAAAATTGATTGATAGCGAATGGTTGTTTGGGATTGTTTGTGGTTGATATTGATTGATTGTGGTTGAAAAATACCCGTTTGTGGTTGAGAAATATTTGGTTGAAACCACATAGGGTTAGTTTGTGGTAATGAAATAAATATATACATGCCGCCTGCGTGCGAACTAGATGCATGATCCCCATTGTCAAAAACCGCGAGGTTTTAAGGTAGAGCGAGGAGCCGTACTAGGGACGGTCCCGGTTTTAACTACCCTGCCGTTATGCTGCCGAAATTTTGAATAATGTTCATGTGTTTGAATTATTTTCATTTGCTGAAACTATATTTATTCATTGTATAGAAAACCTTCATGTGTTGAATCAATATTCATTCGTTGATTAGAAATTCATGTGTTGAATGGTATTCGCGTTTTAAGTATAAAAATCACATTTTTATCTATATATAGAAACTATAGAAAACCTTCATGTGTTGAATCGATATTCATTCGTTGATTTGAAATTCATGCGTTGAATGGTATTCATATTTTGAAATAAATTGTTTGATAATAAAAATCACCTTTTATCGACTATATGAACTGTGTAAAATAATCTCGTTTTGAAAGAAATTGTTTTATAAGAAAAATCCTATTTTTATCACCTATATATACACTATATAGAATAATAGTGTTTTGAAATGAATTGTTTTACAATAAAAATCACATTTTTATTATATACATGAATCGTTGAAATGTGAAGTGTTAAAAATAGCAACTCGTTCAAATAAATATATACGAGTTGAAATATTCATTAATTAGCTAATGATATGATTTTTGCCTACATGTAACAGTAGAATGAATGGTGTTTTTTTTAAACCAAATGGAATCAAATATGAAGTTGAACGGAAAATGATAAATGATAAGAACTGTATATATGTACATGCATATTTATTGAACAGGTTATAGCAAAGGGGCTAGAGAAGAGGAATAAAATTTTGTGCCCGACAAATAGGTACACATTTACTGTTTTGTTTGGGTGATGATTTTATGAGCCTGCTGGCTAGCCGCTTGGCTTTTCCTTTTTCTTTTTGACATGAGACGCCTGTGTGGCTATTTGGGAATTTTCCCAGCCCCTCCCGTACAAAGGAGGTTATGGCGAAATTTTCCAAAATTTTAAGGCGTTAGTGAAATATTTGAAGTGAAAACGATATTGAAATCATTGAATGAACTATATTTATATAAATATATAAATATAAATAAAATTAAAACGAAACGAGGCCGTGCAGTTTGTATTTTGAAACAGTGATTTCAAACAACTAGTGCGGGAAATCCGACCATTGGATTTTCCCGAAACCTCAACCGTCGGGTTCGCCTTGGAAATATCTTTCCAACGGCACCAACCTTGTAAAAATCCAACGGTTGGATTGTCTGGAATGTTTAATTCAAATCTGAAGAAAAACAGCGCCAGAAACGATTATATTTATATATATATATATATATATATATATAATTATATTTAATCGAATAACGACGCTGCAGTTCGTATTTTGTAATTGAAACTTCAAACGATCGTACCGGGAGATCCGACCGTCGGATTTTCCCGAAACTGGAACCGTTGGATTCGTTTTGAAAAGACTTTTCTAATCATGTAAATTTTATGAAGATCCAACGGTTAGATTTTTAGATATGTGTAAATCAAATCTGAAGAAAAACAGCGCCACGGCCGCCTTATGGCCCGAAGCGTCGTTTTGAATAAACTGGCTATTTTAAAATAAATAAAAATAGCGATAAATCGGTATAAAATATCATAAACAATATGGGATGGAAATAAACTGAATTTGCTCGATTTATGTGGTATTTGATGGTTAAATGTGTTTGGTGTGAAAATTTCAATAAAAAAACAAAATTGGTGTTGTCGAATGATTTAACCATTGAAATAAATTGATTTGAAATTCTAAATATACGTGAATTATTTGAAAAGGCCGAGTTAATTCTCATTTCAAATAATTGACCGACGATTGAAATTCGAAGATGAAGACGGTGGTCGAAGACCGGAGATCTTCACCTCGTTTGGATGGTAACCGAGGTCCTGATTGGGAGGCATCCCGAAATATGGATAATGAGTGGTGATCGTCCAGACGTACGTGGTGATCGATGGGTTTGCGAGGTATTTAGTGCCTCCGGTTTCGTTCAGACCCAGAACAGACTTGTAAATGGACTGTGTGTCTGACATTGGAGTTTATTCTGTGTTGATTGATTTCTGTTAAATATACATCTGTTTGGTGGCGGAGAATTTATTCTTTTGCTTAACGCCCTTTTCTGAGACGCACGAGCTCAGAGGTTGTATATCGATGGACATCAGTCGCATGGCATGAATTGCCTGTGTGGCATGCTAAGATGCAGTGATCAGGGCTTCTGTTGAAAAGCAAAGTCTTGTGGTGATGATCAAAGCACCGCCTGTGTGACGTAGCTTTGTGTATAACGTAAAATCGCGAGCCTCACACCCCGGTATGAACCAGAAACGGGAGAGGACATCAGGGAGGGCCTGCGTTTCTTTCTGGCTAGGGTGGTGTCAGTGACCTACCAGCCCTGACATTTATATACTTTTCACCTGTGTGGTTGTTGCTGTTGCGAGGCGCCTCGGTTTGATCGGACAATCTGGGTCCGATGGAGTCATTCGTTGGCTCGTTTACGCCCCAAAGGGCGGGGAGACTTAGTGTTCAGGCATAATAATCCACATCGGTGGACCGGCCCTGACGATCTAAAGGCTTGCCTGCGCGCTTGCCTGTGGCTCGGGCTAGAGAGTCACGAATTCGGTAAGGACTATTTTTGCCTTGGTTCATGACGGAAATCCCATTTCCAAATACGTGATCGTGCGATTTCGATTGTATAGATATTTGGCGACATAGTGGCATGGGACGCTCATGTCGTCTATGATTGATAGTTATGATTTGAAATTGTTTTCGAAACATATAAACACTAGCAATAATATCAAATGCCTTTGTTTTATTCGTATCAAGCATATTTTGGCCGTTATAAGGTAAAAACTCTATCCTCCGGTTTGCGTTACATTGTGTGATGGAAACTGAGTCTTATAACGACTTCATTTTTATAAAAAGCATAGCGATGTTTAAAAGAACGATTTCTTTTAAAGCACTGGCAATACAATGGAGTAAACCCGTTCCATGAAAGTGGCGTGGTCCTGGGATTGGCCAAATTATATATATGTGTTGAGTAGACTTCTCATACCAGTCCCATGACTGACTCGTAGTTTGTTTCACTTTCAAACTCGGGTGCCCCTTTTTCTACATGGGCAGCCTTGTATTCAGGTTTAGCTGGTTCTTTTTGGATAGCTGGAGCTGAAGATGGATTCTATCATTTATCTCATTTTATGCTGTTCATCTCCTATTGTACATATTATGTTTATTTTCCGCTGTAGACATTTATGTATAGCTGAACTGTATTTGTACTAAGTAAGATCCTGTATACTGTGTAACTCTGATGATTACTTTTATCCAGTATATTCTATTGTTCATTATCTGGTGTATTTGCTTAATTTAGTTCTGCTATTATCTGTTTCTGTGTTATATTCCAAAGATTACCCTTGTCTCCGTCGGAACGGGGTTTTGGGGTCGTCTCAAGGGTTTATCAGACGAAGCATATCTGAATGGGGTGCTCCAGTAGTATTCGCGACTAAGGCGGATGGTTCGCTTCTTTTATGTGTTGACTATAGGGAGTTGAATAAACTCACCAAGAAGAATAGGCATCCGCTCCCGAGGATTGATGATTTATTTGATCAACTGGTTGGTGCCTCTGTATTTTCTCAGTTAGACTCGGCCCGGGGTTCCATCAGTTGAGGGTGGCTGAGGACAGCATAGATAAGACTGCTTTTAGAACTCCGGACGGTTTATTTGAATGGCTAGTGATGCCTTTTGGGCTAAGAAATGCACACGCCTATTTTGTCGATCTGATGAGTAGGGGGTTTCGGGAGTTCCTAAATAAATTTGTTGTAGTCTTTATTAATGATACTTTAATCTTCTCCAAAAGCGAAGAAGAGCGTGCCCCACATTTGAGAAAAGTTTTGAAAACTCTTCGTGACCATCAGCTTAAGGCGAAGTTCTCCAAATGCTATTTTTGAAGAAAAGAGGTGAGATTTTTAGGGCATATGGTCTCCAAAGAAGGGATAGATGTAGATCCCGCCAAGGTAGTTGCGGTGCAAGATTGGCATATTCCTAAAAATGTAACCGAGGTGAGAAGCTTTCTTCGGTTGGCAGGTTACTATAGGAAGATCATTAAGGACTTCGCAAAGATATTAGCCCCACTCACCAGGATAACGAAGAAGAACTTGGCATTTTCGTGGAATATAGACTGTGACGTTGCTTCCCAACGACTAAAGAGAGCTCTAACAACAGCCTCAATCTTTACCTTTCCTGATGGAAGTAAGGTGTTTACCATTTACACTGATGCGTGTGGTACATGGCTTGGTGTTGTTCTAATGCAAGAAGGAAAAGTACTGTGTCATGGGAGTAGACAGTTGAGAGTTCATGAAAAGAACTATCCCACCCATGATCTAGAGCTAGCTGCCATAGTATTCGGTTTAAGACGTGGCGTCATTATTTACTTGGAGAGAAGTTCGAGTTATACACTGATCATAAATCTCTCAAGTATCTGTTCTCCCAGAAAAACCTCAATTTAAGGCAACAACAGTGGATGGAATTTTTAGCTTCTTATGATTTTGAGATTGCTTATAACCCTGGCAAGGGTAATGTGGTGGCAGACACGCTGAGTAGGCAGAGGATGGCCCTGAGTCCTCTATTCGTGGAGAGAAGTAGCTTGGAGTTTATATCAGCTTTTGATTTTAGACCCTCCATCAAGTTTTTGCCTGATTTGTTTGCATCCTTGGAGATACTACCAACTCTTATGGACCAGATAGGAGCTTTAAAACAAGGTGACCCACAGATTTTAGACATCATTGATAAGCTCAGAAGAGGGGAGATTTCTCGTCACCTCGGTAGATATGCCATATATGAAAAGGGGTGGTTGCGATGAGATGGAAGGCTTTGTGTTTCTCAAACTGGAAGCTTGATAAAGGCAGTCCTAGAAGAAGCCCACCATTCTAAAATTACTATCATCCAGACAGTGACAAGATGTATAGAGATATGAAGAGGGTTTTTTATTGGGCTGGGATGAAGAAAGATGTGGCCGAATTTGTTTCTCAGTGTATAGTCCGCCAGCAAGTTAAAGCTGAGCAAAAGAAGCCTGGTGGATTACTTTATCCTTTGGAGGTTCCTCAGTGGGAATAGGAGAGCGTCTCTATGGATTTCATAGATGGTTTGCCTAGATTGAAGAAAGGCAACACCAGTACCTGGGTTGTGGTAGATAGACTCATTAAGAGCGCTCACTTTATTCCAGTTAAGAGCAAGAGGACGACATCGTGGTTGGCAGCAATTTATGTTCGAGAGATAGTTCGTCTTCATGGAGTACCTTCCAGCATCGTAAGCGATTGTGACCTCATCTTTAATAGCGAATTTTGGAGGAGCTTGCAAGAAGCATTAAGTATACAGCTATGTTTGAGCATCGCTTATCATCCTCAGACCGATGGACAAAAGGAGAGGATGAATAGGATTCTTAAAGATCCTTTGAGGCTACATACCCTAGACTTCAGAGGAACATGGGAAGAGCATCTTCCTTTAGTAGAGTTTGCCTATAATAACAGTTGAATAGGATTCTTAAAGTTCCTTTGAGGCTACATATCCTAGACTTCAGAGGAACTTGGGAAGAGCATCTTCCTTTAGTAGAGTTTGCCTATAATAACAGTTACCAAGCTAGTATCGGCATGGCACTGTAACGACCCGGATTTCTCCCGACCCGGTCGATCGTTAAATCGACCAAGATCGTTCAAACCCCAAGTACATTAACTTTGGGCTACAACACATCAGAACAACAACAGCAGACTTTTATAAACATCACAAAAATGTTACATCAGAGTACAGAATATATCAGAGTACGTCGAATAAAATTACAGCGGAAGATAAATTTCAATAAATTAAATACAATAAACAGCGGAAAACTTCTATGCTCTGGACACAACTTTAGGCTTCGATCCAGAATCCTGCTCAGGAGATAAATATCTGCAAAAAGCTACTAGACTGCCCGTGTGGAAAAGAGGGCACCCGAGTTTGCAAAGTGAAACAAACTACGAGTCAGTCGTGGGACTGGTGTGAGAATTCTTACTTAACTAATCTAATAATAATAGGGCAAATCCAAGGACCACGCCGCTAACGCAGAACGGGTTTACTCCAATGGATTGCCATGCATAATTAAAGGTAAATCGTAAAACAACGCAATGTTTTTTGGAAAAAATGAAACCATTATAAGACCCAAGTCCCATCACACAATGCAACGCAAATCGGAGGATAGGGTTTTACCTTATAATGGTCCAAAATGCTTGATACGATAAAAATGAATTTGATATTATTATTAGTGTATATATATTTCAAAAACAATTTCAATCATAATGTATCAATCCTAGACAGCATAGTACCCCATCCTACTATGTCGCCATACTAGTAATACAATCAAAACCGCATGAGGTCGTATTGGAAATTGGGTTTCCATCATGAGTCAAGACTAGGGAGGAGCTCCTTACCGATTCGAGACACTCTAGCTAATGTCTCAGGAATCCCCGCAGAGAACCCTTGGAAAGCTGCAGGGCCGGTCCACACTTGCGGTTTGTGGATTGGCAATTCCTGAACACACATTTCCCGATCCTATAGGACCTATCATCCGAGGCGCCTTATTCCATCATCCACATAAGTAAATATCAGCCAGTTTAAGCACCGACACTACTTCTAGCTAGAAAGAAACGTGCTGCTTTCCCTGCGTTCCCTTCTCCCGTTTTAGACTCCACCGGGTTGTGAGGCTTGCGAAGTCACGCCATACACAAAGCTACGCCTAAACAGGCTGTGCTTTGATCATCAACCACAAGGTTCTTCTTTTCAACAAGAAACCTTGATCATTGCATCTTAGTATGCCACACTGTCACTCCATATCACACTACCAATCCTTTGCCGAAATATATGAAAGGGTGTTAAGCAAGAGAATAAATTCTCCACCACCAAACATTCATACATTCGACAGAAAATCAATAAATACAACCTAAAGGAGTACAATGTCAGACACACATTTCGTTTATAAGCTTATGCTCTGGGTCTGAGCGAAAGCCAAATCCGTACTAATCAACACTACGTCCGGACGGCCACCACTGCAGCCCCTTCAAGGTAGCTACTCCAATCACGGGCATCAGCAGTCATCGTCCATTCGATGTGAAGATCGTCGGTCTTCTATCACCATCTTCAACTCTTCGACTTTCAATCGTCGTATGATCATTTGAAATGAGATTGAACTCGGACTTTTCAAATGATCCTCGCATATATATATTTAAAAATCATTTTATATCGTTGATATTAATTTATAACGATCAACCTTTATTTTTATTTATATAAAAATAATTAAATTCCATTTAACAACGCTTCAAGTCAAAAGGACAAGCTTGGCGCTGTTTTCACCCAAATTTGTTTTACACATTTCTCTAAATCTAACCGTTGGAATTTAACACAATTCATAACGTTGGAAAGATCTTCCCAAGGCGAACCTAACGGTTACAGATTTGGGACAATCCGACGGTCGGATATTTCGGTATAATCAACTAAAAGTACAATTCTATAAAGTGAACTACCACACTCGATTCGTTCAATTGAAATTTGTTTATATATATGATTATATATATACATACAATTTCGTCGGCCATTTTATTATTGTGGTAAACCTGACAAGTAAAGATATATAACATAACACACAATAATGTTTATTTTAATTCACATACACTACCTATACATGCAATGTATATTTTTTTACTAGTTGCAATCTACACAAACATGCAATTTCTTGTGCGTCATTTCTAATTCAACAAAAATGATTATTTTTTGTCATTCTTTTCTTTACAAGCAAAATGATATTTTTGCTTTAATCTTTACACATGAAAATGTAAATTTCATATCTCGAATCTTTTAATGAAAATCTAATAGAATATAAATTTCATCGTTATAATCTTTACTGAAATTCTTTTATATGAATACGTAAATTTCGTACCATTGTCCTTTTTAATAAAAATTCAATTGCTTAAAATGTAAATCTTCTTCTTTAAGTTCTACTTACATGAAAATGTAATTTTCTCCTTCTCTTATTCACATTAAAATGTAAACTTTTCTTTTTACATTAAAAATGTTACTTTCATCTTTTTGATCTTATTTACAAAAAATGTAAACTTTATTTCTAATCATTCTTTTATTTTATATTGAGAATGGTAATGTCTATTTCACATTTTATTTACATATAAAAGTGTAACTTTTATTTCACCCTTTATTTACATATAAAATGTAAATTTCTATTTAATCTTTCATTAACATATAAAATGTAAATTCCTTTATTTACATTGAAAAACATAAATTCTTTAATTCCTTTTTATTTACATTGCAAAAAATAAGTTCTTTAATTCCTTTTTTTTACATTGGAAGACAAAAATAAAAAGGATGCACTTTTATTTCCATATCGTATTTGCATTGTGGAATGCAAATAAAAAAGTGAGCTCTTGCTTCTAAGTTTTATTTACATTAGAGAACATAAATAAAAGATGTACATATTCTTCTATGTCATAATAGAATTGTGAAATGCAAAATAAAAAGGGAATTTTATTTTCTATGTTATATTTTAGTTAGAGAACACAAATAAAAGACCGTTTATTTTCCTGAGTTATATTTACATTAAAAAGAATATTTTAATGAACTCACATATCTTTATATGTGTTTCCTTTTCCTCTTTTCAGCATGTTAAAATTAATGTTTTTAACATATAAATATTTTCTAACATGTATTTTCTATCCTGTTAAGAATATGGTTTTTAACATTTTATATTTTCTAACATGTTCTTCTAGAAATGTTAAAAATAATGTTTTTAACATACTTATCCTTCTCTAACAAAATTTCTTTCCTTTCTATATAAGCATGTTAAAAATAATGTTTTCAACATATGAAACTTTTCTAACATTACATGTAAACAATGAAAAGAATATTCTTAATGTTTAACGATTCTAACCATTCATATTAACATAAAAATAATATTTTTATGTTACATCAACTCTAACACTTCATATTAACATAACAAGAATATTTTTTTTGTTGAATCAATGCTAACAAAGTGACTATTTTACATTGTTGATTCTAATAAAATAAAAAGTGACATTTCTTTCTTCCCAATTCTAATAAATTAGAAAGTGACATTATTATAACATAAATGGTATTTTTATGACAAATAAAAATGTCTATTTCATTTTGTATACAGTTCTCGTTTACTATAACAAATAAGAATGATATGTTTATGATGGCAGTACTAATTTAACATAACATAAAAAAAATCTATGTTTACAGTTCTAATGACATAAGAAAATGACTTTTTAAATGAACAACATGCATTAACATGTTTTTCTTATATTTCTAATCTAACATTAAAAATGGCTTTTAATGTGAAACATGTATTTTTAACATGAAATTCTTCCTAATACATCATTTTACAACAAATTGACTTTTACTTCTAATGTATCATTTTATAACAAAATGACTTTTATTTCTAATGTTCATTTTATAACAAAATGACTTTTATTCCTAATGTTCATAACAAAATGACTTTTATTCAAATATTTCATTACCAATGAAAGTGACATTTTTCTCCTAATTAAACATGTCTAACAAAACGGCATGTTTATTCTAATATGTCATGTTTAACAAAATTGACATTTTTATTCTAATGAAATCTTTTTATCACAAATGACATACTTGATTACAATAAACATTTTTAATATAAAAATGTTATTTTTAATCTAATTATGTTTTTAAAACATACAAGACACATTTTATTACTAATTATGTTTTTTTTTGTTTTTTTTTAAAACATAAAAACATATTATACATGACATGACATTATTCTAATAAAAATGATATATAATTTTTATACAAACCTATTTTAACACAAATGATGTTTTTGTTCTCATATAAATCTATCTCAACAAAATAATATTTTATTCGATAATTCTATGACATCTCATTTTTGTCGAATCCAATACAACCAAAATATTCCATCAATCAACTGATCAACCAATAGCATCAAACAGTTTAAATCAAATCACGAACATGTAAGGATCACTACACACAAAAATAATTAATTTATTTTTAATTACTTAAATAAGAAATCTCACATCGTTTGAATTTCTGAGCCGTTCAGATCCAAAAATTGGCCAAATTTCAACTTGCTCAGAATCAGGTCCGGTTAGTGTCATCGCGTAGATCTCGGTCTCACGATCGTGGCGCACCTGAAATCGTTCGAATCCGAGTTCGTATGAGTGAGATATGGTTAAATTAAGATTGGTAAAATTTTGAATTAAATTAATTAAATTAATTAAATAATCAAAGGTTGAAAAAGTCAACCTTTCCTCCTTCCTCCTCCATCACGTTCCAAGCCGTTCCCTTTTTTATTTGAACCCATTTTGTTCTAAATTAGGTTTCCACTTTTCTCGAAATTGGTGAAACTAGAAGTCGATCGGAAGGTGGCAAATCGAAGAGGGAGGAGAGGGCTACGTGCGCCGGAAGTGGTGGGGGGTGCGGTGGGGCCTGCAGGGCGCGGTGGGGGCTATTTGGCCGCGGGTTGAGGAGGGGATTCCAGCCAAAATACTTCATTAAATCCAATCATATCCGTATGGAATCGAAGAGGAGGAAGAGAGCTTCGATTTGGTATATGGTTTGTTGATTTTCATTGAGCGGATTGGAAGAAATTAGAGAATGAAGTTAGGAGAACGGTGGCCATTGAAAAGGGGGCGGCGGCTGTGCATTTCGAAATTAGGGTTTGAGGGTCCTAATTTTCTTATTATTTATATTATTATATTCACTAATTACCCATTAAGGCCCGATTAGCAACTTTCTCTGATTTCAGCCCAACTACTGTCGTTCTTACCTATTTACCCCCATTCCGGACTCATCTAGCTATGTACCGCAGGCCCAAATGACTGTCTTGGCCCAATTTTCTTTAATTTAAAATAATTTCTTTTATTTTTAATTCAACCGTACAAATAAGTTCACCGGGGCCACAAATTAACTTCGAAAAATCCCGAAAAATATATTTAGCTATTTTTGACATTGCGGACCTAGGAAAATTAATTTTGTTCAATTTTGAGCCCATTTGAAAAATGGCATTTTTCAAATCAATTAAAATTGACCGAAATTGACAAAACTAAAATCTTTTTGCCACGGCCACAAATTAATTCGAAAAATTATGAAAAATTAAACTTAGCCATATTTTGATATTCCAAATCCAATAAAAGTTGTTTCATCGAAAACCGAGGTCGTTTGTAAAATGACTATTTTTAAGGGCTATATATTTAATATTAAAAATACATTTTTTAACAAATAATTTCTGAAACTCGAAATATATTACTGTTTACTGTTTTTCAATACAGAAACATCATTCTGAACTCAATGGAAGTGGTTTCGAGTTCAAATTCCTTCGTATGTAAAAAGTAGCATTTTTGACCTTAGTAAATTTCAAAGCGACCTTTCTAAATTTTAATTTGGGCATAACTTTTGATTCCCGCTATGAAATTTCAATTTTTTGGATTTGTTAGAAAGATATTTTTAAATAGATTCTCATATTTTTGGTTTCGCTAAAATCCGTTAAATTTTGCATCCTGTATGGTTAGTCAAAGTTCAAGTTTGACTTTTCAAACTACCGCGCTATTTCTATCTCCTTTTATAATTAAAATTAAATTATTCATTCTAACTTCGATTCAAATCAATTTTTAATCATTATTATTTTAAATATTTTGTTTTAAATATCATAAACTCATTAAAATTACTTAAAAATAAATTTTTAAGTTTACCCCAAAATTCAGGGTTGTTACAGGCACCCTTCGAAGCATTGTACGGACGACCGTGTAGATCACCAACTTTTTGGTGGGAATCTAACAAAATATTATTACTTGGACCAGATATGGTTAGAGAAACGTCCAAAAAGATTGACCTCATTCGACTGCGAATGAAAATAGCTCAAGATAGACAGAAATCCAATGCAGAGAAGAGAAGGACTGACATTGAATTTGAAGTGGGAGACTTAGTTTTTATCAAAGTGTCACCTCTGAGGAATGTGATTCGCTTCGGATTGGTAGGGAAGTTAGCACCAAGGTTTTTGGGACCATTTCCCATAACCGATAGGATAGGCAAATGGCCTATAGAGTAAAGCTCCCAGAAAATTTATCTAGTGTTCATGATGTTTTTCACGTTTCCCATCTGCGGAAGTGCCTCCATGACATCGTCGAAATTGTTGAGCTGAGTGCGTTGGAAGAAGTCGAAGTGGAACAACAGGCGACAGTCAGACGAGTCCCTACCCGTATTCTTGGATTAGAAGTTAAGAAGCTATGCAATAAAGAGATCAAGTTGCTAAAGGTTCAATGGGGAGATAACCTAGAGGATGCGACTTGGGAAACCGAAGACAAGATTCGCGCTTCGTACCCTTTCCTTTCCGAGGGTATGTTCTTAACTCCTTTTTCTAATGTTTTATCAGTGCTTGTGTCAATCATTTGAGTATATCTTATCCATAGTATTTTTCGACCCTTAGATAGGAATCCTATGGATGTAAACATGTGTTTGGAACATGTTATGTTTGATGGATGCAAGTGGATGCAAGTGTTTGCTAGTGGTTGCCTGTGGATGCATATATACACACATTAGGCACTAAGATCGGCTCAATCACTTTCATACTGCATATGGATGTGTGTGCATTTTCTTTTCTTTTATGGACGTAAATGGATGCATTAGCATATGGATGTTGCATTTGGTCGAATGAGTGTGCACACATGTAGAGCTTACATGTTATAATAGGATTATTTGCATATATATTGGATTCATGGCACTAACGTACATTGCATTAAGGAGGTGAACTGAATTAGTAGACCTCCTGATTTTTGGCACTAGTGTTGGGACATAAACACACACCTTTGCATATATTCATATAATCATTAGAAGTCTTTAAGGACAATGGAGGCCAGTGATTGATGGATGAGTAGATGGATGATGGATGGTAGGATATGCATTCTTCTCAACTTAGAGATTTCGGGGACGAAATCCTTTGAGTAGGGGAGAATGTAACAGCCCGAATTTTTTTCAACAACACTAAAAGAGGATAAATTAAATAATAATTAATTTAATATTCAGAATAAAGGAAAACGGACCGCGCCATCGCGTCTATCTCGAAATTCTAGTTAAGATAGACATTTGGTTTGCGTAAAACGGACATCGTATGAAGGAGTTATGAGGGTTTTAAGTTTATATATGCGCAGAAAGGATGGATATATATATATATGAGTCACGTATAAGACAGAGATAAGTCATAATTTTATCCAGAACAGTTCAAAATCGAAAATTAAAAAGTGGAGACAGATTTCTCGCTCTCGGGGGTCGACCCCCTAGAGGGGTGTTGATACCGGGGTCAACCCCAAGGGGTGTCGACCTACCCACAGGGGTGTCGACACCCCTAGAGCTGAGGTGGCAGTCGGTTTCAAAGGGTTCTGCAGCTATATATATGTGTCTAATTCTCTTATTTCTTCATTGAAAATTATGGGAGCCAGATGCTGCTGGTGTGCGAATTGAGACGGATTTGTTTTCTTCAAACAACATTCAGTTTTGCAAATCAAGTCCAGAAATTCAATATCCAATCTTTCTCTATTCTCTAAACCTAACGCTGTGAGCTTTTAGTTGCTTTTAGGTTTAAATGTATAAAAATGAATTATGAAAGACTGTGAATTGGATATGATGTAAACTATGAATCTATGCTATGGTTAAATCTTATACTATGTAATGATAGATATATACCTTTAGATCCAATGAAAATGTGGTTATTCTATTATATTGCTTATGTGGATCTTGACTTGTAACCATATTGTGGTGAATGTAAATCTGTTAATTTGGACAGTCGCAACCTTGGTTAGATCTAAGTCTTTATGTGAATCACCTTTCACCTGTCATATTGTGATCAACTTAGATACATTATAAATTGGACATGTGAACCCATATTTAGATCTAAGCATGCTATTATGTCACCCTAATGATGTTAGATCTATTTTAACCTTTGGATCTGAATTATGTAATCTAATTTATCACCTTGTGTTTATCATGTTAGATCTAAACCAATTGGACATCTAAACTGCTAATTTAGATCTCACTATGCTTATTGAGACATTGTAGTTATGCTAGAATCAACTGACTACCACAAGTTCACCAGATTTATGTCCACCTTGTTATGATGTTAATTGCATGTCCATGCTAGTATGTATGTCCACCTTATCACCATGATAGTGTATGCCTATGCCAAGTTATGTTAAACAATCACTTTATTTTTTTTCCTTTTTATCGTTTTTGGCTAGGTTATTATCTAGCCTAGGCATGCTGCCAATTTTGTGCGGACGCTAGTTAAGGAACGGAGGAAAAAAGGTTAATAATGACATAATTTGAACGTGAACACTTTTGTATTCAAATTACTAGGTAGAGTAGGCATTAACACCTATAAAGGGAAGTTTCAATTAATTAATTAATTAATTGAGGTTTAATTAATTAGTTAATTAATAATGGAATGTCTAGACATTACAATTAGGAATTGTAATTGTACTTATGACACGAGGTTAGGTTGCATTAGTGGTGGAAGTCTGCCCGGACCCGACCGGCATATCCAGCAGCCACTAATGTTGAACCTAATGTGGGAGGTCTAAGTACGTAAATACGAATCGGGCTAAGACACAAGGTTAGGCCCAACTATGGAATAAGAATGCCAGGACGCGGCCGGCATATCTAGCATCCACACGTTGTAGGCCTAATGTGGGAGGTCTAGCCCATTATGAACCATAAATGGACATCGTAATGAATTGGACTACTTAACCAAATCTAATCCATAGGGATTGTATAATTGTGAACTAAAGTTAGGGTTAAGTAAATTGATTGGATAGTGGATTGGTTAAGCAAATCTGGAGGTGGTGGGTAATATTTACATATAGGCCCCCAACTTAACACGATAAGGTTATGTAATTAAAATACCTAGTGGTATACATAACCGGAGGAAATAATAGAGTTATGTAATTTAAGACACCTTTTGGGGTAAGCATAATTGGTATAGGGCTATGTAATTAAAGACACCTAATGGTATACATAGTCAGTGAAAACCTAGTGGAGGATACAAGACAGAGGGTAGAGTTTGTATCATATTGTGTGGGACCCATTTTAGTCAGTAACCCGGAGTAGATATCAAATAAAAGTACTCGGTACTAGGCAGAGAGGGGACAGGCTTACTAACTGATTGTAATAGATCCAAACGTGGAGGGCGGTGTGGGCGGCGCAAACCGACCGAGCCATGTACGTGCATGAGCCGGGCAGAGGGGGATTAGATGATTGTGACACCAGTAGATATGGTTGTGCACATCTTGGGGAAATGAAGGGTTGCCACTTTAGGAAGTGATACCTCATACTGCGGGGCTAGCACTGGGTATCTACGGAGTAGCGAGCCGATCGATTAGGGTAGTGGTTAGGGTACATTTGGACGTGTGCCCTAAGTCTACCGCCTTACAGTGGAAGGGATCATCTCATTCTTATTGTACGTAATAGTGCAGATTAATGATTAGAGAAGCGTATACACCTTATCCTGTCTGCCTTGTGACACCTGCCATTTATGTAGTGATCTCTCTTATCCACTTTATATGCCTATCATGTTACCTTTATTTATTTACTGGATTAAAGTAACTAGACTCGCCAGACTTTTTGTTTGACCCTTTTGCTTCTCCTTCTTTCTTCCGTTTCCCCCCACGCTCTCAGGGAGGAAACATAGGCTTAGTCCGGACTCAGATATCATCTTGCTAGAGCTGCTTCCAAAGTATGGCTCAATTTTTTATCTCTACTATGGCTTTGTCTCTTTTATTTGGGGAATTATGTTTTCTTTTAAGTATTTATGTACTATGATGTTGAAAGATAGAAGTTATGTTGTTGTAACTATTTTTGAGACTCATCGTATTTTTAACCATGTTGTAAGATTGGTGTTTGAATAAAAGTTTAAATTTCTGCTGCTATCTTATTTATGTTTGTCTTGTAAGATTCTGTGTATGTTTACATATAACACTTCACGAAACTTAATGCATTCCCTTTGTGAGTGACATTAACGGACGTGGGATGTCACGCATGAGCCTTGAAAATACAATACATATTTTAAAATTTATGAATATAAATGTTGTATACCTAAACAAAATGATCTTGGTTGACAAAAGTTATCGCAATTTCAGTGCGCATTACCTGTGGAGGTATTTTTCCTCTCAATGGTGTTATTGTCATCATAAGTCTTTCACTAATGTTGAATAGCACAACATTGTATCTAGTTGCAATAATATATCCAACATCAGGCATTGACATCCACTTTTCCATTGGCGAAAAGTCTTCATCTTCATGTAAAAGGCTTTTGAGAATAGCTGAACTTCTACCATGCTCTACAAAAACTCGATTATACTGACTCTGGTGTTCATATAGCTCGTCGCGCAATTCTCTTCTAATTTCACTCCATCTAGATTCTCCCAATCCAAGCAAAGCAACCATGCATCGATATCCATAATTACCGTTCGATCGGACGTCAACAATATCTGTGACAAAAGCCCTCATCTCTAATGGAATTTGATGCAAATACATTCTCATGCCTTTGGTTAGTTCGTCTAACTGCAAATTTAATAAAGTAGGTTATTATACAACTCGTTTATATTCAAATAAAATGATTATTACCTTTTTTGGTTTACGAATAGGAAGCTTATTGATATGAGCTTTTTTGAAGTATAATTACTTTGGGAATAAACACTTTCAACAAGCTCAAATGACAAAGTCATCCGTTTAGTCGAAGTATTAGAACTTTTTTTGCTTTCTCTTCCACGTGCCTTTATTTTGCTTTTCGGAGATGCGAGAGACGTCGTTCGCGGTTCTACAACTTCCAACATCTTCTTATAAATTTGCATTTGATAAGGAGCTTCCATCTTTTTCACATCATTTAATAGTTTTTCCGTTTTGTCCGCTATCCCTGCGTCTTTTCTTCCACTTATTTCAACAAGATGAAGTCTCTTCCAATGAAAATCTATCATATCAAGCAATATTGTCGTACCAGGTTCAAGACGAATTAACTCATGCACACAAGGCAATCCATGTGTTCTACGAAGAACACATCCACATAACATTTCTTCATCACCAACATCTTTTATTCTCTAAAGTTCGGAATGCAACAAATCAAGTTCCTTTATAGAATAAAAGCCTCGTAAATTTCTGAACTCTCGTATATGGGATAGATGCTTTACCTTGGTTAGACTTTGCTCAAATGATGCTTTAAGTTCGGTAAACGAGAGTTCCAATAATGAATGCATCTTCGTCTAGGCTTGTTCGAAATTGCATTGGCAACTAGCTAAATGTTTCTTCAATTTTGAATGAGCAGACTTAGCCCTGCATTGAAACATATATAAAAGTTAGAAGTAATCACAACAATTATTCTTTGAATAACCTTTACAAAAATTATTAAACAAAATTACCAATTAGAAGTGTAATTTCCAAAATGCTTGTAGTCATCTGTCCATGCTTGCACAAACCTGTCTTTGTAAGTATCCAACCATATCTCGTGAATATACTCCAAAAGTGAAGTATGGCTTGCGTATTTTTCGTGCAACACTTGTAAATTCTCATTATGTGCAACTATATTTTTTGAACAAACTAATACATTCCAATCAAATAAGAAAGACTTCTTCTCTTCAAGCTCCATACCTTTCACTTTTTTGTATATATGTTAGAACATTATTTTTAATAGGCCACGTGCATAACATATGAGCAGACTGAGGAAACACAAATCCAATAGAATTAACTAGTGTCGTTTCTCTATCAAAAATAAAGACTGATGGCATTTCCACTTCACAATCAACCAACACTGATTTCAACCTCTCTAATGCCTATATATAATTTTCCTCTATTTCGGAAACTAAATACGCAGTGACAATACAGAATGTAAGATCTATGTGAGTAACTCCAACAATCTCGAGTAACGACATTCTGTATCTATTGGTTTTATACATGCAATCTAATATGATAACCCTGGGAAATGTACGTAGAAAATCCAAACTAACAGGATTTGCCCAAAAGATATCTTTAATAATATCAGTTCCATCTAGTGTCTTACGATGCCATTCAAAGTAACCAAACTCTTTCAGTTTATAAGCAATTATTGAACTTGTGATCACCCTACTCGTTCAATGGCATTCTGTGCTTTTATCACATTGTAAATTGTTTTGATTATGGTAGAATTTAAAGTATCATTTCATTTAATGGTGGCTAATATTTCTTTTGGCTTTATCAAATTCTTATGCATCTCTATAACTAACTTGATCTCAGCTTCGGTTAATCGACCAATATACAAATGACCTTCTGTATTATTCAATTCAGAATGATTGTGAACACCATTGACAGCATGCAATCACTAATCATCTAAAGTTCCAAGTTTCTCTCCTTTGAGTCTCAATAGGAAGTTGCATTTTTTGGTACCCGTAAGTCGGAGATTTTTTGGCTTAAAATTTTTTCGCTTATTGTAAACGCCACTTCGTTCTCAAGCAAACATGATTCTTGGTTTCTTGACTGAAGCATCGATATCTGATTTCAAGAATATGATAACAAAACCTAGACGTTTTCCAGTATCATGAAACCAATCAACTAATTTTTTCCACGAAGGATATATCAGCATTTAAAATGTTATATAAAATATAAGTATTCACGATTTATTCGAGCGTTAATCAAAGAAAACTTACATCATAAGTCGTGAACTCATTTGAATAATCTGATACTATCTCATCATTTGTTTCTTCATCAGTAGAGAATGCTACAATCTGCATAAAACAAATATAACAAACTTTAAGCACAAAACAGAAAAATAGTAACTTACCAAATTCTACCAAGCAGTGTAGTATACAAAAAGACCATATATAAAATAAACGTGGTTTACTAACTTTCCACGCAGCATGCATACGTTGTTCAATATGTATCCCCACTTTTATAATTCTAGGTTCATATAGTTTCCAAGAATGATACAGCTGTGGTTTTATACAAAACCACTCAATTCGTACTGCATCGGCTGTACTTGGAAAGTGAAATAAAAAACTCAAATTTTTAATTTTACTTCAATTACCTGTTGTGATTGCAATGAGGAATCATCTTCTCCTTCAAAATCCATTGTATTCTTGTTTGCAAATGAATTTTTCCTTGAGTGATTTGAAATGTAGGGTTTTGAAGCTTAGGTGTTTTAACTGACGGTAAATATTACGTTGTAATGAGTTTAGATGAGAAGGTAATTCCTTAAGGGTACTTTAGCCATTAAAATTTAATTTTTTAAGGGGGGTACTTACTAAAAACATGGGTTGAAATAGAATTTACCAATATTTATTTCAAATCAAAATTTAGTGACAGCCCAGAATTTAACAAAGTTAGAAATTTACTGAAAAGGTAACAGAATTAGAGATGATTGCTCAGATTTGGTAAATTCAAATCAATCAATTCATTATTGAACTAGCATTATCATCAATGCAAAATTCATGACTTAAAACACAATTAAGGCGTTTAAAAACTACGAAAAATGGTAATTTAAAACACATATTATGGCATCTTATTACAGAGTTCGAGCTCATCATCAAAACTAAATTATATGTCAAATATTACGTACACTTAAACTTTTTTAACCTCAAATTGAGACAAAGATGTTGATATATTGTATATTAATATTATTTCAACATATTCGTTACTACATATATATTAGTCTGTATTTGTTATATTCGATGATAAAAACAGGACAATTTGATTCGAAAAGGGGAAAACGTAACAAATTCGTCATCTTAACAAATACCATGGGTGTACCAACTGTCAAATCATAAGATAGTGTTAAACAAACGATATTAAAAAAATGATATGTTCGTCTCTAACCCATGGAAAGTGACAAACAATTAACATAAAAAGCTTTGGAATTAGGATAAAACTACTCAAAAGCTATGATTTCATCTCAAATAGGAGCAATCCATTTATCGATTGTCCAAAATTAGAGCAAATTTGACATTAAATGTTATAGAATTAAAAAATAGTAACTTTATACATATGATTTCACTACTCGAACAGAAGCAAACTCTTGTCTGAATAAGAAGTTTGATCTGGATCTATGCGGTCGTAACCTAATCAGAAGCTGATGCAACGATGAGTAGTTGGATCTCAAAAACGGTCAAGGATAATTCTACCTCAACACAGCAAAATGCCGAGTAGCCCCCTAAAATTTAGCAGAAATGAGAAAATTCCTCGTTTTGCTGAATAGTCCCCGGTTTAATTAACAAAAAACCATGAATACCCTCCCTCGTCATGGCTTTTTGTGGTTTTCAAGCAAACCATGCAAGAGCACTCTGTAGTACACTAAAAACCCACTTAGAGCTACTACGTAGTTCTTTAGTATACCTCACTGTGATCCTACGTGGTTTACATGAAAACCACGTAGAGCCAATACGAGATAGGCTAAAAATAAATAAAAAACAACTAAAAAGGGATAGTTTCATCGTTGACTTTTTTTATAAAAATGGGGCAGTTCAGGAATTTCCTGGGTTGAAACAGAATTTGCTTTTGTCTAATATAGTTGTCTAAAGGATAAAGCTGATGCCTTGATGCGGCGATGGACAATATAAATTCATTAAAGCTCGACGGATTAGACTAAAAAATCAAGATAGAGAAAAATCAATACTATATTATTATTACCAAGTTATTTTCCGGGATGCACATCCCTTCTCGGTATTTTTGGGAATCAATCGTCACTTTTTTTAAAATTCTTTTCCATTCCCACTCTTTTGCGATTTCTCTTTATCCCAATTTTCCATTCTCCTCCCTTCTAACCAAAAACCTTATTAACTTCCTCTCAAATATTACTTCAATAAAAAAAGTATCCGAGTTCATGAATTTGGTAAGATCCAAAGTCGATCTAAGTGGATCAGAAGTTAGCTGAAAAATTGAACTTCGTTTTAGGAGTTTAGGTAATGCGACCATTGAGTAACTATCAAGTACCAAATGAGATTAGAAATCCAAGCCACAGCGTTTTGCGTACACACCACCTGTCGTGAGTTACCAGATAGAGCAAGGCCGACATAACTCGGTGGTCATCTATTTTTATTGTGTTGGTAATATGTTGATTCTTGATATTGGCAATCTATTGTTGTAGTAAGATCACTCGAAATTATATTGATTATGTAAAAATATTAATAGTATAATATTACATAATTAACTCGCATTATGATTAACGTAGTAGGAAAAATTGTCGATAAAACAATAATAGCTAATGCGAAGTGGTAAAACAAAAGTGAGTATTGATCAAACTCTTCAACTACATATCGATTGAAAGTTCTTAAATAATTTAGGCAATAAGATATGATGTCTCTATTTTATACACATCAAATGGTAGAGCTAACTAAATTAATGTGATTGTTGTTTGTGATATTTATCATGATTGATGTATTCTTCATTTTGAGGTTGTCATAAGAGGATACAACGAACATTAATCAATAATTCCAAGGCTAGAAGATGGGCATAACAAATATCAATGGTTCTCTAATAGATTCAAGAGTACGAGTGATTACTCTGGCGATCCAAAAGATGGAGCCTTTCTGCCAAATGTATGTAAATGGAGGCACTCATGTATGTGAATCGATGTACTCATGGATTCTGATGCCAGTTTTGCATGTAATTTCATTTAATCTCACTGTTATATTAGTGTTGCAAACGATTATTTTTTCTAGTGTGTGGTTGATTTTATATAATTTAATTTTGCAGCATTACCCAAATATTGTAGCCTAGTAATGTTCTATTTTGATGATGTTAGTTAATGATATTTTTCGTCAACACCCGAACTAGAATAGACAATGTATATGTTCAAAAGTTTGATGGAGGAACGATCCAAAGGTTATTGAAATCTCATCTTGAATCAGTGCCTTTTAACTAGTTTCAACATTTCTTTGGGGTCAAGCCCTCTAGTCAAAAGATTAGTTACTCTTCCCTTTGGGGGTGAGTATCACGCTTACGAAACTATGAGGTCTAAGACAACCCTAAAGAAAGGTTTCTACTAGTTAAATGAAACGGAGACCTCACGCACTAAATGCCTTTAAATCTTAAGTGAAATAATATACATTGTTGAGAAGAAACGGGCTAATGCCTCACAACACTCGAATTTGTTTTTCTGCTGTCATGCTTGCTAACTTATATGATACTTTCGCATAAAACCAGACAATGAAGGCCTTGGTTGCGTCAGTTATCAAGTTATAAGCCTACGGCAAGATCTTTTTTGAGGTTGGGTTGCATTAAGCTTACTATATAAGAGCTAAGTCACATACCAAAGTTCGAAAGGATGGGGAAGGCCGTGGTTTTACTCAAGACCTCCCTTCCCACAAAAGAACCGTGATCAACTCTTTCATAGGAAAGGTTAGAGTTAACTCTGTGTCTTATCAGTATAGACACAATATCATTATCAAATCGAGAAACACTTAAGTTCCAAATTCCTCCTCTTTATTGATTATATATATCTTATAAGAATTGAAGAAATCCCCAATTTGATTTTGAAATTACGGTTCGCTCTTGAGAGAAAAAGAGCAAGATTGAGAAAATGAGAATTCGATCCCCCAAAATGAGACCACTAGGGTCTTATTTATAGACAAATCGGGGCCCCATTTGTTGTTTGGCCAGCAGTAGCCCCTGTCGGTCATTCTTTCCTTTAGTTTTGAAAGTCCTGGCTCTCGGCTGCCTTTTCCTGTAGATTCTGAAGGCCTGGCTCGTGGCTTTTTGTGGTGCTGGTTCTTACTTTTAGGAGGGGGTCTCGGTTAGCAGAACTCTTTTCTTGATTGCTTGTTCGTACAATTTGTATTGGTCTCGAGTTTGTCGATGCAGATGGCTTGCGGGAGAGTTTGGCTTCCGGATATAGGCTTCCAGGCTTGATATTAACAGCTTGCGGAGCTTGCCTTTGTGATTCAAGTGAAGGGCTATCGGGTCAATCACCCCTGTCAGTATCGACACTAAGCAGATTAGTGTAGATAGTTTGCTTCTCTTCGGGGTTCCGGCCTACCTGTCGGTAGATTCCTGAAGTGTTTCCTAATTTCTTCGGGAGTTACTTCCGTTATTCCATTTATTGTTTATCAAGGTGTCTCCTCGACATCCGTTCGACTGAGGTTCCGGTATGTGGCCTCCAGTTCTTATTGTATCAGTATTAAGCCGGTTAATACCGATAGCCCTTCCGTCTCTCTAGGACTCGGGTTGTGGTGACCTTTGTTTTCTACTCTAATAGCTCCCAGATCTCATATGACTTCTTGTCAGTTATCCTCCCTATCAGAAATACCCTGACAGAATTACCCTGCCGGTAATCCCTCTTTTGTATAGCCTTTGAGTCCTTTTCTTTCACGATGGTGTCGGTTGCCAACTTCCGGATTGTCTCCATGTGTTTTCAGCTTCTTCTTGTGTTAAACCTTTGTTGTAACACCCCGTAATTTTAAATATTAAAATTTAACAATTTTAAGAATACTTAATTGTTAAAGTGAGAACTAAGGGAAATGGGTTACGCCATTCGTTCGTCTCGAAATTCTGCTTGGAATAGAGTCTAAGTTTTCGTAAATCGGACTTAGTATGAGGAAGTTATGGCTCTCGGAAGTTTCAGGAATTTTAAATAAATTAAAACAGTTCAAAATAAAAATTCGAAATTCTAATTCAAATAGGGAAGCGGGTTGGGCGGGATTTCTCCCGCCCAAGGCCAGGTCGACCAGGGAGTCGACCTCCCCTATACAGGTCGACCAGGGAGTCGACCAGGGGGTCGACCTCCCCTATACAGGTCGACTAGAGAGTCGACCAGGGAGTCGACCTACTCCCTGGGGCAGATCTGAAATTAGACGATTCTGACTTGTAGTTGAGTCTTACCTAACCTGTTGCTGAGTCACTAAGGCAGAGGTGGCAATTCTATATAACTCTATCTAGTCTGGACGGTTGAGATTGCTCCTATGATAATCTGACGGCTTTAGTTGATTTAAACTTCTATATAAGCATGCATAAACTCAAACCCTAAACCTAAACTAAATTAGTCTCTTGGCCACCATGCTACTACTAGAATAGTTCTTCTTCCTAAAGGTTAGGGATTAGCAAGTCAGAATTCTAGTTCAAAAGACGAACGAATCATTCTCTTCTCTAACCCATTTTTGTGAGTACAATTTCTTTCACAAAATAATTAATAAATTAATTATGATGAGTTATAATTAGATTATGAGAACATGTATGTTGAATCATGTGATGTTGTTTAACTTCGTTATCGTTTGTTGGTGAACATATGACAGTTTTGTTAACTTATGTTAGTAGATCTATTTCATATGTCCAATCACATATGTTTAACTTGATTCATTTTATATGCAAGTTTGGGGTGTAAATCATATGCCAGTTTGTATGTGAATCTTATGAAAGTTTGGGATGTTAAATCTTATGCTAAATTGTATGTGAATCTTATGCAAGTCCGTTTTTACATATGCTAGTTTGTATGTGAATCTTATGCAAGTTTGGGATGTTAAATCATATGCTAGTTTGAATGTGTATCTTATGCAAGTCTGTATGTGAGTTGTACACAAGTTTATATGTGAATCAAGTATATAAATATGCTAGTTTACATGCAAAAACATGTGATAAATTCATATGCAAGTTGTAGGAATCCATATGCAAGTTTAGGTGAAAACTATATTCACATTTTTAGGTGAAAATTATATTAACATATGCAAGTTTAGGTGAGACCCATAATTCATATATGCAATTTCACAATTGCTTGTTTAGATCTATATGTAGATCCATGGTAGTTTATGCAAATTTATGTTCTATATGTCAATTGCCTATGCAAGTTATTGGCTATGCAAATTTATGTTATAATTCATATTTGCAAGTTAGATCTATTTTATGTGTTGTGCAAGTTGCGATGTTTCTTTTCTTTTTATAAGTTAGACTATTTACGAGTCTAACATATTTCATATTAGAACGTACGAATAGCATGGGGACAATGGGAAAATATTAATTATGCAAATTGTGAATTGGCATAAAATAGCTTTAAAGGCATATTATTAATTTGAGACATTAATTGGTATAATTTATATACCTAAAAAGCATGGACATAATTAATTTGGAAATTATTGACAATTTGAATAGGGATAATTAATTCATATTGGGGTGAAATAATCCGTAATAACAAACGCCTAAGACACGAGGTTAGACTCGTTTGTGGTATAAGACTGCCCGGACCCGCCCGGCAAATCCAGCAACCACAAACGGTAGTCTAATGTGAGAGGTCAAAGGCATAAATTAAATGTGTAACAATTGTTAAGGCACGAAGTTAGACTCGTTTGTGGTATAAGACTTCCCCGGCAAATCCAGCAAACGGTATTCTAATGTGAGAGGTCTTACAAGGTTACGATTATAATGAATTAACACTTAACCAAGATAAACATGTGGTGGGACATAGGGGTTAAGTGGGTGACATGTGAAATACGATTAGAAACACTTAACCAAATTGAAACATGTAAGAAGACATGAACAAGAAGGGGTTAAGTGGGAAGTTCTAGTGGGGACTAAGCAAAGTTGGAAAGCTTATGTCAAGCATGGGGACCCTTTTCAAACCAGTAACCCATTAAGTATCTTTGTGAGCTCGAGTTAGATCGAAGACGGGACACTCTTACTGGGTTTGATTGTAAGAGGTCAAAACGGTTAACGGTGGCAACGCAAGTCCAACGAGGTCATGTGCATGCGTGGGCCCGGGCTGGTAGGTAAGACGTTGTTGCATCGTGTAGATATAAGTTATGCATCTTTAGTGGTATCAGGTTTCCACTTTGGGGAGTGATACACCCCACTGTGGGACTAGCACGAGTATCTACGAGTTAGGGAGCCGATCGCGTGGGGGTAGTGGGTACAACTAGGGGAGATAGAGGCAGGCGGCACCTATGATGACAGCTAGGGGTACACGAAACTACCATTATGATTATTATGTTAAGTAGGCGGGATCAATTTTTAGGGTGACTAATAGTGGTGCAGTATAATAATTATCCTATAGTGATTAGGAGCGAGATTAACACCAGAATATTCCTCTTGTTTGTTTTGTTTTGCCCACTTGTTTCACAGTCATTCCTTGTTTTACCGGTTTATGCCTTATCCTAATTACTTTAATAATTATATTGTTAAAGTTATTGGACTCGCCAAACTTTATGTCTGATCCCCTTTGTTTTCGCCACTTTTCTTCCTTCCTCCTCCCCCCCTTAGGTTCTCCGGGTGGGACTAGTGCTAGTGGAGCTTGATTTGGATCTTTCTCTCTCTTTTGGAAGTGCTTGGATTGCTGAAAGTAAATTTCAGCTCATCTCTTTTATGGCTACTTATGTTGGGGTTATGCTTTTTTACTTTATGTACTCAGAATTTTTTTTGTCAAGATGGATATTAAGTGTACTTGGTTTTATTGTTGGTTTATGAAGCTGTTGTAATCTAACTATTTCTCCGTTGCAATAAAAGTTGTTTTAAAATTTTCAAGTACCAAATATGTATATGTCCTGTTATATTCTGTTCTATACACCAATAATACTCCATGGAAGTTAATGCATTCCCTTTGAGAGTGACATTAATGGACGTGGGGTGTTACATTTGTTGACGGAAGATTCTTTTGTGCTTATGTTGGTCCTCTACCCCTTCACCGCCAGCCTGTTCCATAGGTAATTTTGATAGTAATATTTGTCCCCCTAGTGAAAGGGTATTTTCAAATTTCAAGTCAAACTTCTTTTCTGGATTTCCTTTGCATTTTTCTGGATTTTGCCCTAACAACATATTTAATCTTCATTTGCTGTTAAATGCTTATACATGCTTCACATTCTAACAAGAAGAACAAAGGAGTGAGCTTAGAGAACATCCTGATTGTAATTTGTGGATGGACATTATTATTAACATCAAATTCCACGAGGAAATGTCCATGTCATCTTCTCTGTAGTAGGTTACGGGATATAGGGTGGAAGTTTACAGAATTCTCATCCAGGTCCTTTAGGTGGGTTTCCACTCTAACTGTCTTCGCTAGCATGTCATTTATATATACTTCCATGTTGCACCCTATCTGCTCTTGGAACATCCTGTTAACTAGCCTTTGATATGTTGCTCCCGCATTCTTCAATCCGAAGGGCATTACTTTGTAACAAAATGTTCCTCAATCAGTGATAAAGCTTGTATGTTCCTCATTCGGTTTATGCATTGGAATCTGATTATACCCAGAGTAAGTATCCATAAGGGATAGTATCTTATGGCCACTTGTTGCATCAAACAACTAGTCTATCCGCGAAAGGGGGTAGCAATCCTTTAGGTATGCCTTGTTTAAATCTGTATAATCAACGCATGTCCTCCACTTTCCGTTGGACTTCTTTACTAGCACGGGATTGGCTAACCACTTGGGGTTAAAAACTCCTCGAATGAACACGTTTGCCTCTAACCTTTTGACTTCCTCCTTTAAAGTCTCTGATCGATCTCTATTGTATTGCCTCTTCTTTTGTTGGGTTGGGATTACAGAAGGGTTAATATTTAGGGCATGTCTCATGATGGAAGGATTGATTCTGACCATGTCTGAATGGGTCCAAGCGAAAACTTCCTTGTTGAGTTGCAAGAACCGAACCAGGTTGCTCCTCAGGGGTCCTGCCAACCTTTTTCCTATGTTGATGACTTTGGCCTTATCCTTTGGATCAACATTTACTTCTTCCAAGTCCTCTATTGGCCTTATCCTTTCGGTGTCTCCTCTGGAATCCTTAGTCCATGACGATTTCTTCTTCCTCTGCCAAATTTATGTCATCGACCCTCATCCTCTTTAGTCTCAAAGAAGTGTACCTACCATTTGTACGTTTGTCAGCTTCATTAATTTTTACTTTATCTTTGAATGTTGGATGTAATAATCCATCATCCGAAGGTTTAAAAATAGTAGAGGAATCAAGGTACGAAGAATACTCCCTTTTGTATTTGTCCATCGTTGTGAAATACAATTCTAGGGAACTAAACTGTTCTCCTTGGATGGTATCCCCGCCTTGTTTAGTCAAAAATTTTACCATAAGATACTTGGAAGAGACAAAAGCATCCATTCGCTCCAGAGCAGATCGACCGAAGAAGGTGTTGTAGTAGGATGGCTGATCGATCATGAAAAAGAGAGTTTCAAAGGTTCGGTGGAGTGGAGATAAGCCAACCTAGACTAAGAGGTTGATCCGTCCTATAGGAGTCGATCCCTTGTTGTTGAAGCCAAAGATTGGCTCATTGCTTGGTTCCAACTTCTTCTCAGAAAATTCCAATTGATCAAAATCATGCTTGAAGATGACATTGGAGGCACTCCCCATGTCAACAAGGATCTTAGAGACGACAGAGAGACCAATTTGAGCTGTTATCATAAGAGGGTCAATGTGTGGATGACGGACCCCTTTCTTTATCTCTTCCGAGGAAACCACCAGGTTGTAACACCCCGCGAATTCCATAACTGTGAAATTAACAAATTAAAGTATAATTAATTTGAAATCAAAGAACTAGGGAAACGGGATACGCCATTGCGTTCGTCTCGGAAAAATACGCGAAATAGAGTCCGAGTTTTCGAAAAACGGAGTCCGTATGAAGAAGATATGGCCTTCGGAAATTTCTGAATTAAGTTTAAAATTCAAACAGAATAAAACAGTTTAAAATTCCAAAAGCGGGCCCAATGGGCCAGGGCGGAAAAACACCCGCCTAAAGCATCCAGGTCGACTGGGCTGTCGACCTGGTCTAACCAGGTCGACAGGGCTGTCGACAGGGCTGTCGACAGGCGTGTCGACCTGGTCCAGACCCAGGTCGAACCCAGTCCAACCTGGCTGGCCTATTCTATGTTGGCCGATTTTCTGTAGTCTGCTTTGTCATTAGGGCTAGGTGGCAGGCTCTAATTGGTCTCTCCTTAGGATGAATGGCTATGATCAATCCAAGCAACATCAATGGCCCTAATCAGTTCATAACCTCTATAAAAACAGCCCTAGACTAACCCTAATCTATTCATTCAAAAATAAGAACAAAGCCGCCATGTTGCTGAGGAACGACTAGGGGTAGCCACCAATTGGAGAGAGGATTAGGAGACAAATTCTAAGGCATAAAGCAACTCAATCAAATCAAACCGCATCTTCAAATCCCTAAATTTGAGAATTCGCCTCACCATTGTAAGTAGAGTATTACTTTGGTATGAACAAATAACTGTGTTGGTTTGTATACTTGATTGTGGTGATAAATAGTTCATAATTTGTGCGTTACTATGATTATTATTGATTTGAAATATTGTATACGTTTGGATATTCTTGAATTATGTTATTCATTATAAAGAACTACATGCGGTAGTTCTATGCAAGTATACGTTTGGAATATTCGCAAATTATGTAATCCATGTTGAAGCTACATGTATGTAGTTGATTGAAATTCATGCAAGTTTGGGGCTTTGCTATTATGCCATCATAATGTGTATTTTTATACAAACATCACTTTTGAAGTAATTGGAATAAGTTTGGAATTATGTTGAAAATTTGGCATCATGTATTAAGCCATGCTTTTGTACTAGAACACCTATTTGCAAACTTATGAATATGACTAGGCTATGATTGATAATTTGCATAATTGAAATCGTCAACAAGAATTATATGATGACATATGTGGTACATAGCTAGGTTAGGTTCAAAAATCCCTTTTTGCAAGTTTGCATGACTAAAGTAAAAATCATGATTTCATGTTAGAAATATTTATGCCATGGTTATGTGAACAAATACTTATGCCATGCTTATGTTTGACATTATGCCATGCTTATGTTTGACATTATGCCATGCTTATGTTAGAAATATTTATGCCATGCTTATGTTTGACATTATGCCTAAAAAAAATATAGGTTCATGTTGTAGTTATGACTATGTGTCCATAATGATACCCAAGTTAGATTCTTATCTCAACTACAAGTTTACATGGCTTGATTCATGTCACTTATGCTTTATGACCAAAGTATATGTTACCACTATGCAAGTACACCAGTTTCTATTTTGTATTTCCAACGTCATATTGCAAGTTCATGCGCTCACCTTCCCCTTTTTGTGTATGTAATCTCGCTTTAAGCCTCCCCTTTTCGCATGGCTAAGTTGGGCTTAAAAAGGCTAAGCCCAACATATACATAATAAACGGACGTGTTAAACGGGGGAAAATAACGTTGGGTTAAAATTACTAATGAATGAAAATATAAAATAGAAGGGCCCAAATTCAAGTATGGGTTGGGCCCATGATTGGTGTAACCTTTACACCATTAACTTAATAATGGGCCGCAAATATTTACGTATAAGAAAATAAAGAAGAAAGACAAAAATATGTAAATGTAGAACATACGATGTGTTTAACCCGAGGTTGGATTGAGTTGTGATGTAAACCTGCCCGGAACCGCCCGGCTGTCCAGTAGTCACAACAATACCTATCCAATGTGGGAGGTTAAACATGGAGCCCAATAAGGACCCGAGGTTAGACTGAGTTGTGGCGTAAGACTGCCCGGAACCAACCGGCAACAGGCAGCCACAACAATACCTGTCTAATGTGAGAGGTCAGGGCCTTAATAAGACAATTAAGGCTGAGTCAGGATTGTTAGGATTAAGTGAACCAAAGACTTAATCAAAATAGAACATGCTAAATTAAACGGACTGGTGGGGGTTAGGTTAGAAAACACTTAACCAACTTAGCATGTTGGCTAGAGATAGAAAACCTAGTAACGGGGGACCCTTTTCAGCAGTAACCCTAGAAGGTGTATCAGGATACCCTGAAACTAGGCAGGGTGGGGCACGATTACTGGGCTGATTGTAAGAGGTCAAATCGACGGCGGTGGTGTAGCAGTGTAGGTTCTAACGGGGTGCGGGCGTGCACACACCCCGGCGCAGAAAAATAAGGCACTGGGCACCAGTAGCATACCTGTGCATTCTAAGGTTGTGTCGGGCCGCCGCCATGGGACTTGATACACCCCATGGTGGGACCAGCATAGGTAACTACAACATCGGGGGCCGTAAGACACATGTAACTATGCGAGTAGGAGCCGATCATCATAGAATGGATCACATCACCCTGATTTATGGGGTGCCAGTTGGAAACTAGTTTATATGGGTTCAGAGATTAACATGGGGTACGATAGTATATTCGACCCTAGACAACTTAACCAAGTTATAGTGCTTTCCCACTTCTTGTTTATACTTATCATACCCAGTTCTTTATTCATAGACAAAATAGTACTAGACTTACTCAGGCTTTATGTCTGACTCTACTTTTCTTTCGTCTTCTTTTCTTCCGTTTCCCCCCCCCCCCCCCAGGTCCACAGGGAGGGAACACTGCAGCTTGACCAGCCTTAACATCCAGCTTGAAGAAGAGAAATGTATTGCTTGGACCTTTTCGTTTGAAACTATGGCTTTGGACAAACTCTATGGGGCTTTTGCAGTTTATCTATGTTTTATTTATGCTACTTTAAATAATGTAATCAAGACAGATTATGAAAGTGTTATGTTATGTTTTTGGAAAGGATGTAAGACAATCATGGTGATGTTGTTGTAACACGTATTTGCTTTTATGAAATAAAAAAAGTTTGTTGTTTTTCCGCCGTTTACAAATATGTGTTCTTATATCTGTCTTGTATATCTGTGACTTATACTTATAAACCTCCACCAAAATTAGGGCATTCCCTTTGAGAGTGACCCTAACGGAGATGGGGTGTTTCACTTGGTATCAGAGCATAGGTTTACCAGATAAGATAAAAAGTTTTGAAAAATTATTTTCAAAAAGGAAATTTAAAGAAGCATTTTTAAAAGAAAAATATTATTTTATTTTAAAAAGGCAAAGTCCACCCCCCAAAGCCATAGGTACTATCTCTTATCCTTCGTTTTGAATCTATCCTTTTTGTTTTAGCATGTCCGAAGATCTTAATTTGCCGGAAGGGGTACCAATACCTGGTTGGTTTAGACGGTTCTTAGAAGCAAGAGCCACTCAGCCAGGTCCTACCATTCCTCCTCCCCCAGCTGCCGGAAATCATCCAGCTGCAGCGGCACCTTTTCCTCCACCTCCTCCTCGGGGAAACACGTTTGCTAAGATATGTAAAGATTTTAAAGCTATGGGAGGAAGGGATTTCCATGGAACTGAGTCCTTCGTGGCAGCTAGAAATTGGCTGAAAGAAACGGAGGACCTATTCATCATCTTTGAGGTAGAGGATAGACAAAAAGTACAATTGGCAGTATGGCTATTGAAGGGCGAGGCTTCCTACTGGTGGGAAGTCACTAATGCTGAAAGACCAGTGGAGACATGGGAGGACTTTAGGGCAAGGTTTGAGACTAAATTTCTCTCAGATGCGGAAAGAAGTTTGCAGTTGGAAAAATTCTTATTTCTTAAGCAAGGGGACAAGACAGTCAGAGAATATGTGAATCAGTTCGATGAGCTGGCTAGGTTTGGGCTTGACCTAGTCAACACCCCGCACAAGAAGGCTCTCCGTTTCGTCAAAGGGTTGAATGAGCCATTACACAGTTTGGCCATGACCCATATACCCATGGGAGCCACGTATGAAAGATTGGTGCAAATGGCATTGCTGAATGAAGAGGACAAGGGCAAGAAGGAGACAAAGGCAGAAAGCTCTCAAGGGAAGAAAGAGGGTTTGCAGCCTAAGAAGACAGACTTTAAGAAGGGCGGGAAAGGCAACAAAGAGAAGAGGAAGTGCAATTTCTGTGGCAAAGTGGGGCACTTAGTAAAGGACTGCCGGAAAAAGAAGGCCAAGGAGAATGGTGGGTGCTTTTCTTGCGGTGAGACAGGTCACAGGGCTAAGGACTGCCCAAAGAAACGAGGACAGGGGCAGAGGGCTGGATCCACCCCAGGGGCACAGGTTCATGTGCTGGAAGCGCCACCTCTGCAACAGCGAGGTATAAATACTTCTGTAGAAAGTGTAGTTTATCTTTATGATCACCCCGTTCGCACTTTGTTTGATTCTGGCGCATCACACTCCTTTATCTCGTCTGCTTTAGTAGAATCTCTGCACCTAAAAACTAGTATGGTAGAGGACCCCTTAATTGTTTCAAACCCAATTGGGGGCCCAGCTCATTTGTCTATGATCTGTGTGGGATTGAAAATTTCTATTCTAAGTGTAGAATTTCAATGTAGTGCCTTTGTTTTGGGCTTTTCGGGTTATGGTTTGATTTTGGGTATGGATTGGCTATCCAGTAATGGGGCCATCCTTGATTGTGAGAAAAGGGTTGTTAGGCTCCTAACCCAGCTCGGTAATACTTTGGAAATTTCTTGTAATTCCTCGTATGCGGTTATGCTTAGTTATCTTGAATCGCTAGATGCCTCTGTTGAAAATTTGCAATCAGTTAGAGTGGTCCGGGAATATCCGGATGTCTTCGAAGAGGCGAAGGGCTTGCCTCCGAAGCGGGAAATAGACTTCCGCATATATCTTGTAGATAATGCAAAGCCCGTTGCGTTGCCCGTTAGACACATGGCTCCACGAGAAAGGAAAGAGCTCAGTAAACAGATTAAAGAGCTTCTAGAAAAGGGGTTCATTAGGAGGAGCATTTCAGAATGGGGCGCTCCGGTGGTGTTCGCTACAAAGGCGGATGGTTCACTCCGTCTATGTGTTGACTATAGGGAGCTCAACAAGCTAACGAAAAAGAATAAGCACCCTCTCCCTAGAATTGACGATTTATTTGACCAGCTTGTAGGAGCGTCTGTTTTCTCCCAACTCGATTTAGCAACCGGTTTTCATCAGCTAAGGGTGGCTGAAGATAGCATCGATAAAACGGCGTTCAGAACCCCAGACGGCTTCTTTGAATGGCTTGTCATGCCTTTCGGTTTGACAAATGCACCTGCTTACTTCGTGGACCTAATGAGTAGGGTATTTAGAGATTTCCTCAACAAATTCGTAGTGGTCTTCGTAGATGATATCCTTATCTTCTCAAAGAGTGAAGAGGAACATGCTCAGCACCTAAGGACAGTCATGGAAACTTTGCGAGTCCATCAACTAAAAGCCAAATTCTCCAAATGCCACTTTTGGAGAGAAGAGGTGAGGTTCCTTCTTCGATACTCCACCATTCTTCACGAAAAACAAAATAGCACTGCTCACGCACCATTGCTTCACTATTCCTTTCACCAATTTCGACTTATCCATGACGCTGCCGATGACCACAGGACCCAGCTCTAAACCCCGCGCAGACGCCTCCCCTTTTCGTTTGAACACAGTCAGTTGCCAGCACCAAAACAACCCCATTTGAATCCTTCCTTCCAGTTTAATCGAACTCAAAATCCTCTCAACCCAAAACTCATGGAACCCTCCTTAAAGCCATACGAACTCCTACCTTGTTGCTGCAAAAGTCGAGCTCAAGAACAGCACTCCAGACATACGAGGTCGTTAGCATCGCGTAGAGAAAAAGGAAACGAGTTTAGCTATCATGGATTCAAGATTTTCGGGAATTTCTTTGAATTGATTTCGGTTTTAGGTTATGATGGAGAGCGAGGGTTTTGTGGCGGCTACATATTTTAATCGGAGGAAACGAAATGAGATTTAGGTTTTAAGGATTTAAAGGAGAACGTTGGGATGAATTTGTGGATCTTGGAAGGCCTCGATTTGGCTTGGAGACCGTGGGATAACGGGTGGCTGTGCTGGGTTTTCAGAAGATAACTTGGCAGCTCCTTTTCTATTATTGTTTTCATGTTATAACGTTTTACCATCACGTGATAAAGAATTCCCTCCCTTTACAAACTGTTGTCGACAGAAGTAAATATACCGTTGTAATCAGCTCGATGCCACGATCCCAAAAATATAATAATACCGGTAGATTAACTCATATTTTGAAACCTCAAAATGTTGATAACAGGGTGCAAAAATACTCCAAAATAAAAAGTGCTTATTTAATTAATTAAAAACTACAGTAAAATTCTAAAAATTAAATTATCGTTATGTCCCAAAAGAACCTTGTCTGAATTCACACCCGATATCTAGTTATTTTGAAATAACCGTTATGGTCCACATACGATTTCATAGCGACTTTCTGAATATTTGATTTGGCCATACATCAAAATCTACATGACGAAATCCCGATTTTTCTCTTCCACTAGAAAGATATACTCCACCAGCTCCACACGTTTCTTGTTTCACAGAAATCTGGCTTAAAACGAATCCTGTACATCCAGTTGAAGTTCGAATTGCCAATTTACGAACTGCAGCGCCATTTCGAGCTCGTTTATAATTATATTATAAACTATACGTTCAATTGTCGACGATTGAATATATTCGTTATTCAAATTCAATTCCAAGCTGAATTACACATCACAGATGATCCGGTTCACACCATATCGTCATTTCAGCCAATTCTGATTATTTCAGAATTAAATATATTATTTAATTATTATTTTAATTAAATATTCACTATTATTAAATTCCACGACCATTAAATTCACTAAACCACCATTTATATAATAAAATAAATCAATCATAATACCTCTGCCAATGCGGGTCATTACAATCTTCCCCACTTAAAATAATTTCGTCCTCGAAATTGCTAAAAGGTAGAGGACGACCCTATCGACTGGTTAGAACATATTTGTTCACTTCTTAACTTCAGTTTCAACTGAACCAATTTAATTTCAATTAAATTATTAATTAATTCTTATCAACGAAAATTTTCAAAAATCCTGAAAATTTTCTAATGCCTTAACTCTTCGAAAAATTTCGCCAGCACCTCCTTTGTACTAGTTAATAGGTCAAACCATCACTCGCCTCTTTGGGCCATCTCCATCACAAAAGAAAATCAAACAGCCAAGTGGCTAGCCGATACGGCGCATAAATCTTATATCCAATAGGAATATAAACTTGTACCTTTTGTCGGCATATCAACTCTATCACTTCCATATGCTGTCTACTCAGCATATATCAATGTTATCCCAATCAAATTCTGAAATCACTTTCATCTCCAACACAACCATTCGCTTATATCCGAGCCAAATATCATTTCAACTCGAGTTTCTTCTCGGTTCCCAACTCTTAACTTAATTATCACATTATACTTCAAATTTGAATCTCACAATCCAATTTGTCTAGATATCATTCAAATTCAATCTCAGTTACCACTTAACTGACTTTACATTCAAATTTGCTTTCACATATTTCTGTTAAATTTGTTTTTAATTCAAACAGTTTTTCCCTGGGAGCTTTCAAAAAGTTTACTCTTTTCAAAAATCAAAATTTCCTTTTGAACATGTTACTGAGCCCTTAATTAATATTCCATTAGTTTAATCACTTCTCTATTTCTTTATCAATATTTGTTAACCAAATATTTTCAATAACCCTATTGGCCTTTTATGTTATTGGGGAAACATTTCTGAATATCGCCTTCCTTTATTTTCTAAACTTTAGAAAATATATGCTATTTCTAATTGGAAAATATTCCAATTACTTATCTCTTTTCAGATCTCATTTATTTCTATACTTAGGAAATATTCTTTATTATATTTCCAAGCTTACACTTATTTGGGTTAAAACGGATGTTGTGTAAAACATCGTTATGACAACCCAAATACTATATTCAACTAACTCTTATTCAACATTGATTTTCGAGCCTGAAATCTTACTATTTATTTGTTAATAATGAAATCAATCAAGTTGGGGTATAACTACCCCTCAGACCTTGACTGAATAACATTTATAACGTCAAAACAGATATGACTACTTACTCGAATAATCAATACCATACAACAACTTATTCACTTTTAAACACGTATACGCTTCCTCTTTCTATTCTTACTAGATTTTATTCTTAGTCTTCCTTTTTGATTTTACGATTCTATTTCTAAGTTCGTTTCCTTATCGACTTCTATATATATATATATATATCGATACGTTGATTTCTAACTATCAAACTATCTTAAAAATATTCTATCTTCTTAAATTCCCGAAAAAATTTGCCATACCCTCCTTTGTATCGGGAGCATCGGGAAATTTCAAATAGCCTCCCAAGGCCCTCACCAATCCTAAAGAAAAAGAAAAAGCCAAGCGGCTTGCCGATACGGCGCATAAAATCTCATATATGAATTAAATACATACCTTTCGTCGAGTATTCTATTTATATACCTTCATACCTTATCCATACCTATCTCATGTATATTTATACCTGCCCAATCTATTTTAACTATACCTGATCGTTTTAACTCTATTCGTAAATTAAATTTTGTTGATTTACTCCTTTAGTCTATTTCACTTTTATATTTGAACATGATATGTTCAAATATATTTTAACTTGCTTATTAACTAATTTGAATCCAAATTTCAAATTTAAGTTCTATATTCGATTTCGAATATCCATTTACAAATCCCATCCACCTTTCAAAGTTCAACTTCAAATTCAAAACTCGATTAACTAATTTCTCTTCGACTTAGTTAATTCTATTCAATTTCTATTCAAATTTTATTCGAATTCTATAGTTAAAATTCTATTTGAATTCTATATTCAAATCCCATTTCACCTTCGATATTCAAATCCTATATTTGAATTCCTTTATATTTTCTATATTCAAATCCTATATTTGAATTCCATTTGAATTTCTATATTCAAACCCCTTTGAATTTCTATATTCAAACTCTATTTCAATTCCATTGAATTTCATATATTCAAACTCCCTTTTGAATTCCTATATTCAAATCCTATTATTACTCTATATAAATTCTATATTCAATTTTCTATTATTTAAATCTTCTTTATTCAAATATCACTTAAATTTCTACATTCAAATCCCCTTTGAATTTTCTATATTCACATTCCTTTCAAACTTCCTTTATTCATTCTTTAAATAAGTCTCGATTTCAATTCCTTTTGAAATCGATATTTCTACCTTTGGAAAATATATTTCCCTTTCAATTTCACACTTGTATTTTTATTTCTGAATTATCCAATGATAATTCTTTTCACTTTATTTATAAACTTCGTTTATAAAAGAACTATTTATAAACTTCGTTTATAAAGGAACTTCTCGTTTTATTTCTTTTAAAACAAGTTAATATTTCAAATCTATTTAAAAATTCAAATTCTATTATCCAAATTCTATATTTGAATTCCCATTTTGAAATTCAACACAACTTGTCTTTCCCAAAACAAATTCAAAACAGTATCTCTGGTAGTAATTCATCACTTACAACTCGAAAATGAATACTGATGATGCAACTGTCATCATAAGAATCTATTTTCCAGCGATCGAAGTGAGTTCAATACTATAAAACCATTTTTAAACATTTCCACTTTGAAATTTATTTCAAAATATAATTCACACTACTTGTAAAACAATTTAAAATCTCCCAGGATCTTAAATTTTACTTATTTTTAATCTAAATCCGTTTACAAACACTTATCCCATTTCTCCAGAGTTTTAACTTCAATTTCTGGTTTTAAATTTCAGATTTAACTTATCTGATTTCACGTATCTCGCTTATATGAATTCTGATTGGTTACTTACATAACCATTTAATTTATAATCTTACTCGATTATAATAACAACCAATATATCCAATATATATCAAAATATACCTCGGGTAAACTATTTTCATTTAACCTCTTTCAAAACTTATCGTGCTGACCCATCGTATTCGAGTGTTTAGTAATTCCTACCGATACAGTGGATCAAACTGATCGACCAGAACTCATAAACAACTCAACCAATGAATCTCCACAATATAAAACAAATTTTTATATCAATAACAAATACGTCCACTCGTATATATACACTCAATCTCAGTCTAGGGTACTACTAACCCTATCTCTACCGAGTCACGCCACAGAGCCAAGTTAATCAATTAAACTTCTGCTCTGATACCAACTGTAATGACCCGGATTTTTAGCGACTTTGGTTATCGACATAATCTCGATGTCGATAACCAAAACATCGAAAAATCCTGGTAATTAGTGAAAGAAATTAGAGGGTGAGGAAATATAAGATAGAAAATTAGAATAGAAGAAGAAGAACACAACATCAGAGTAACACGAATCTCACAGTGGAACGAATAACATATGATATATGTAACATAACTTTGAAATATACATCTGTATTTGAATATACATCATTATCAAAGTACAGCACTTACAACACAGCGGAAATAACTATAGCTATATGATCCTGAAGCCTCCTGCTCCAAGCTCTTCAAGTGTATCTGTAAAATCCCGACTACTTGACTGCCCGTACAAATTTAGGCACCCAAGAGTTTAGGGAAAACAACAAAATAAACTCCGGGTCAGTCATGGGACTGGTATGAGTAAAACAGTTTAAAAACAGTTCGAACAAGTAAACGATATCTCATAAGACCACGCCGCATAACGGAACGGGTTTTCCCTTATGAGAATCCAAAATATCTTTATATCAAAAACCTTTTGATATTATAATAATGTCTATCAACCACAGTATATATAATCATCTAGCAGAAACGCTTTCATCTCACGTTCTACATATATAGTATACAATCAAAACCGCAAGCACGTATTGGGTAATGGATTTCCAACTATGACAAGGTATGGAACCACCTTTTGCTCGTGTACCTCTAGAGAGGAATACACTGGGTTCAACAAGAACATCTTGCAACCCGGCCAAACATGACCGACCACTCATTTCGCTTGAGTGTATCGAATGTATATCACCAACAGTTGGGATCAGCAACCGTTTCCCGAATGGGACAGCATCAACAATAGATTTTTAGAAGTAAATGAAACTCTAGATCAGGTGATTATACACCCTACTTCGGTGCGACCGACTTAGCCATGCTGTCTGCCCGATTTCTGTCATTTACCGGATGATGAGGCTAGAAGCTACGCTTTATCATCATACCAGATTCACTTTCAATGTCACATCATCAAATCCATCAAATCACCGACTGACGTCCTCAATCATACATTATGTGTTAGCTAAAGAAGTTTCCTTCTCCGCTTCCACTCTTGGTACAGTTGGAGAAATCAATATACGTGATCGTCTGGACATACTCTGTCAGACATCCGTCCATACAAGTCATCCAGGAACAGGATGAACCGAAGGCACTATTCTGTAAACAGGATAGCCCTTGCATAACTCCGTCTTCAATTTCCTTTGGCATATATGATTCGCAACGCTTATGCCAATACAGAGTGGTTCTTTGGATAATAATCCAACCGGTCTCTCCATATTAACAACGTTAAAATGGTCAAAACTTCGATAGTCTGTGATTTAACTATCGAATAAAAACAGATGTGCAAACAACGATATTATTTCCAAATGGAAATTTATATCGATCAAACATCATTTAACTTTTATCTCTTTAATTCATTAATTTTACTTATCTCCGGTTTCCCTATATTCAATATTTCTTATTTTCTAAATTTGGAAAATATACGTTATTAACAATGGAAAACATTTCCATTTCTCGTTTCCTTTATAAAAAAACATTTCTGGTTTCTTCTTTGGAAAACATTTCCAAGGCTTCTTCATTGGACTTAGACATATGTTTAAACGAACCATCGCGATGCCAACTCAAACCATTTCCTTTACTGCCGAACCTTAACTATTCCTTAGTTAAAAACGAAGCCAATCAAGTTGGGGTAGAACTACCTCTCAGACCTTAACTGAACAAAATTTCTAACTTTGAAATAGGCAAGTTCACTTTATATCCCTTTTACTAACTTCCTTACTTAACTCTCGTTCGAATAAATCTCTATTCGATTTATTCTATTTGATTTACTCTATTCGATTAACCCTTATCAATTAATTCTATTGGACTAACACTATTGGATTAACTCTATTTGTCTAACGCTATTGATTTACTCATTTCGCTTAACTCCTTTCGAATAAACTATATTCGATAACTCCTTTTTCTTTCTTCGAATAAACTATATTCGATTAACTCATTTTACTTCTATTCGAATAACTATATTCGATTAACTCTTATTACTTTCTATTCGAATAAACTATATTCGATTAACTCATTTTAACTTCTACACTAATCGATTAACTAACATCGATTAACTCCTTTTACTTTACTCTAATCGATTAACTAACATCGATTATCTCCTTTTACTTTAACTCTAATCGATTAACTAACAACGATTAACTCCTTTTACTTTAACACTAATCGATTAAACTAACATCGATTATCTCCTTTTACTTTATTCTCTAATCGATTAAACTAACATCGATTATCTCCTTTTACTTTATTCTCTAATCGATTAACTAACATCGATTAACTCCTTTGCTTTCACACTAATCGATTAAACTAACATCGATTATCTCCTTTTACTTTATTCTCTAATCGATTAACTAACATCGATTAACTCCTTTGCTTTCACACTAATCGATTAAACTAACATCGATTATCTCCTTTTACTTTATTCTCTAATCGATTAACTAACATCGATTAACTCCTTTGCTTTCTATTCGAATAAACTATGCATTTATAAAGATTTACTTTCAGTAACAGTTCTTCACTTTACAAATGATTTCCCTTTTTATTTACTTTCGAAATATTTCCTTTTTTCAAAATCTGTTGATTTTATAAACTCCCTTTATTTCAATATACATTGAAATAATTCATTTTACATCCCAGGGTCTTTTATGATATTTAAAATATCGAATAACAATGATAACATCATTCCAACACCCAAAATCTATAACAGATTATATAACACATCATATATCACAATATATGAAAAACAGTAAAATAAATGTTGAGGAATCCAGTTGGATTCCTCCAACCTGTTTCCCTGCATCACAGATGTTAAACAATATAGATAACATCACTGTCAGTTCTATATGATATATTCTGTAAAACAGAATCAATATAGAAATTTAACTAACTGACTAGCAGTTCAATCAAACAGTCAACACACAGTCAATCAGCCAATATCTAACAGTTCTAAAAATACAACATGAAATTATAAACTGTTCAGAGTTAGTGAGATTTACTCACTTTGTGCGTTAACCGTTAAATAACGATTTGCTTGGGTCGATAGATCTGAGCAGGCGTTTTATTCTGCTATACTTCGCTACCACTTCGATCTCCATTCAGATCGTGTTCGAACCCTCCGTTTAAACTGCCGTCACCCTTCTTACACAAAATACACCATGTCGCACCCCACTCTTCAATTCCCAATACTCACTTCTCCCTCCTTACTGAAAGTCGTGTATGCACCAAGATGCCTTCCACTACTTCACTTCTTTGCCAGTGTTTTAACCGCAAAGTTCCTGTCACCCGACTCCACAAGCATATTTGACAGTCCCCGTCCCACTTAGCTCGTGTCTCCTCTCCCCTGTGCTTGTTATGCCATTTCCACCTCAATTACCATGATTTCCAGAACCGATATTCCACCATAATACCTCTTCAATTACACAGCAGACCGCACTTCCCCTGTACATGAACACAACCAGTAAATGGCCACTACCCTTTCTCATTTTGAATACAGTCCACCATGTACATTATTCCATTACGAGGGAAAGGCCACCGCTCCAGACCCCTTTTTCCACTTCAGTAAAAACAAAAACCCAATCTCACCCTTAATCACGCCTGTAACATGCGAACAGAAACCCACCTCAGCTGCTGACCACCCCTTCTTTGATACTCCACCATTCTTCACGAAAAACAAAACAGCACTGCTCACGCACCATTGCTTCACTATTCCTTTCACCAATTTCGACTTATCCATGACGCTGCCGATGACCACGGGACCCAGCTCTAAACCCCGCGTAGACGCCTCCCATTTTCGTTTGAACACAGTCAGTTGCCAGCACCAAAACAACCCCATTTGAATCCTTCCTTCCAGTTTAATCGAACTCAAAATCCTCTCAACCCAAAACTCATGGAACCCTCCTTAAAGCCATACGGACTCCTACCTTGTTGCTGCAAAAGTCGAGCTCAAGAACAGCACTCCAGACATACGAGGTCGTTAGCATCGCGTAGAGAAAAAGGAAACGAGTTTAGCTATCATGGATTCAAGATTTTCGGGAATTTATTTGAATTGATTTCGGTTTTAGGTTTCGATGGAGAGCGAGGGTTTTGTGGCGGCTACATATTTTAATCGGAGGGAACGAAATGAGATTTAGGTTTTAAGGATTTAAAGGAGAACGTTAGGATGAATTTGTGGATCTTGGAAGGCCTCGATTTGGCTTGGAGACCGTGGGATAACGGGTGGTTGTGCTGGGTTTTCAGAAGATAACTTGGCAGCTCCCTTTCTATTATTGTTTTCATGTTATAACGTTTTACCATCACGTGATAAAGAATTCCCTCCCTTTACAAACTGTTGTCGACAGAAGTAAATATACCGTTGTAATCAGCTCGATGCCACGATCCCAAAAATATAATAATACCGGTAGATTAACTCATATTTTGAAACCTCAAAATGTTGATAACAGGGTGCAAAAATACTCCAAAATAAAAAGTGCTTATTTAATTAATTAAAAACTACAGTAAAATTCTAAAAATTAAATTATCGTTATGTCCCAAAAGAACCTTGTCTGAATTCACACCCGATATCTAGTTATTTTGAAATAACCGTTATGGTCCACATACGATTTCATAGCGACTTTCTGAATATTTGATTTGGGCATACATCAAAATCTACATGACGAAATCCCGATTTTTCTCTTCCACTAGAAAGATATACTCCACCAGCTCCACACGTTTCTTGTTTCACAGAAATCTGGCTTAAAACGAATCCTGTACATCCAGTTGAAGTTCGAATTGCCAATTTACGAACTACAGCGCCATTTCGAACTCGTTTATAATTATATTATAAACTATACGTTCAACTGTCGACGATTGAATATATTCGTTATTCAAATTCAATTCCAAGCTGAATTACATATCACAGATGATCTGGTTCACACCATATCGTCATTTCAGCCAATTCTGATTATTTCAGAATTAAATATATTATTTAATTATTATTTTAATTAAATATTCACTATTATTAAATTCCACGACCATTAAATTCACTAAACCACCATTTATATAATAAAATAAATCAATCATAATACCTTTGCCAATGCGGGTCATTACAATCTCGGTGACCTCAAAATGGGCTGAAAATTAGTATGCTCATTGAAGCAAATTTTGACTCTCAACTGGAAAAATAATTAATGAATTTCGACAGGAAACGGAAGAGATATGAAGTATCAAACATTGATCCAGGCCATGTTTGCAGCAACAAAAAAAGGGGACTGTGTCTTGGTCTGGAAATTGTCTCAATTACATCTTTCGAACATGATTCAAATAACTTAAGGATACAAAAATGAGCTAAAAATTGGTATAAAAATAGTAGAACCATTTAATTATCAACTAGGAAAATAATCGATAAATTCTGATAGGAAACGGAAGAGACATATTGTATCAAACATGGACTTAGGCCTTGTTTTAGCAGCTTGGAAAATCAACATTACATCAAAAGAATTTTCAAATTAAACAACCTAATACATCACTACAAAACTGAAACAAGCTAGAATGTTTGAAGGAAACCTCAGTTTGAATAAACAACAAAAGATTATTGGTTTATAGCAAGAAATCTGAAGAAGATAGTAATTTTTCCACTCACGTTGCTTGGAAATCAACTGCGAATTAGTTTTTTGTAATATGAAAATGTCAACGATATTTTTCATCAACACCGGAGATAGATCTAAGGAGATGGACCTAAGGGGAAAAGGGGCTATTTAGTTCCTACCAGCTTGAGTTAGTTCACGGTTTCCAAGATATCAAGGTCTTAAGCTCAAAGATTAGTTACTCTTCCTTCAAGGGGTGAGTATCACGCTTATGAGATGGAACAACCAATAGTTACCTTAGGATAAGGGTTCCCTGAGCACAACACAAGATAGAAAGCTAAGTGGTTCATAAAAAAGGGTTTCTTAACGATCTCGGGGAAGGGATTAGGCTTAGGTAAGGAATCTTTGTCGTATAAGAAGCATATGGTAGCATGGAAAGGAATTATATATGCAACTTATAGGAAATATACTAAGTGTTGATTCTCTCTTTATTGCTCATTGATTTGAGTACATAAGTGTTTAAAATGTAAATCCCCAAATTGATTTAGGAATTGTGGTTTTCTCTATGAGAAAAGAATACAAGATTGAGAAATGAGAATTTGCCCTCCAAAATATGACCCCTAGGGTTTTATTTATATACAAATCGGTACCCCTTTTGAATTTGGTCAACAGAAGCCTCTTTCGGGTGTAGCAGCTGTGTGTCGGCTGCTTTTCTCTTATCGGCACTGGTTGTCTGGGTCTTGGCTGTTGGTGAGAGATATGACATAGCCTTTAGTGTGTCAGTCTTCACTTTCGGAAAGATGATTCCGGTTTTTGGAGCTTCTCTTTGAAGTTGTTTCTACCTTCCATATCAATACCAAGCCTATTGTTATTAATAGCATCCATTATAGCTTCCGTCTTTCAAAAATAAGCTTTTGGTCTTATCTACAAGTCTTCACGATGTTTGCCTTCGTGCCTTGAATGCTCATGTCCCCAAAGCGATCACCTCTTTCGGTATCGACACTGAACATGTTAGTGTGGATAGCTCTTCTTCTCAGAGATTTTGACTTATTCTCCGTGAATCTCTAGGGTGGACTTTTGGTTTTTCGGAAGGTTTCTTTCGATGTACTTGTAACAACCCGGATTTCGACAGACCGGATTTTTTTTCAAAATCCAATCCATCGAGACCCGAGTTGGGTGCTCTGGTATCCTGCAGAAAAAGACAGAGATAAAGAAACATGTCAGAACTCGTAAGCATCTCACAGCGGAAGGATTAAAATATAATATAGTCAAGACATAGCTTTACCTTGTTAATAATAATGTTAAACCAGTATCCAAAGCTATACCATCTCGGTCCTGAACCTAACCTGGAAGTATGTAATGAGGAGGGGGTCAGAACATAAGTTCTGTGTGACTGGACTTATAATAAACTTCTGTATAATCCTACATATACCGTTCAGTTATATTTTCTTGCTTGTTAGGTTACTCGCGACATTAGCTCTCTAGGCTATACTCATGTCCCACTAGTAGGTTAACCTAATACAACGTGTATGTAGATACCCCCAACCCGTCTAATCCTTTCCATGTATATATACAGTCCCTTTCCGCATGTCGTACGGGCTTCATCATGTAAATATATACTACTTTAGTGTAGTGCCACCATTCTCGAATCGTTTGGACTACCACTTTCGATCTTGCTAGATTCCGTGTATCATCTAGATCTAATCTAGGGTATACTATCGAGCGCTTCCTAGAGTCAACCAGCGTTTATGCTACCTATTGAACGCTTCTCGGATTCAGGGTTTACGCGACCTAGGTCCAACTAGGGATTATGCTACCTATCGAATGATGCCCCTTAGTCTAGGATGCACTACCCAGAGCGATATATGTTCCTAGACTTTCCCCACATATGTGTCGTGAATTGTTATCGATGTCTAGTTGCACATGTCCTGTATATGTGCGGCCCGAGTCCCGTGGCAGGGCAAATCAAGAAACACGGGATTCGGTCGGGAGCTTTAAGTTATTTTCCGATGCAGATGCTAAGGCCTGTTTTTCCAGTGGCTATGGTCCCACTTGACCCCTCCCTCAACTAATGAAAGGCCACCCTTGAAAAAATGAGAACTATACGCAAGCCCCCTATGCCCCACTAACCTATGGCCATCCACACCCATAACTAGATAGTAAGTATATGGTCTTTTGGAGTTCTCCGCCTTTCCGCTTTACGTACCTCGACTTACTCAAGATGGTAGGTAGACGACGAGTTGCTATCACAGGGCTACTGGTCTCTCCAAATCACGCTGGTCCATCCTAGTCTTTAGGTTGCCTTATATTGCAACCAAGGCATACCTTTGGTTCTTCTAACGCAGACCTTAACCTCTGTGAGCCCAGGAGGATCATCTGCATCCTCACAGAGGGATACCAAGAGTACCCTCACGTCCCCTCGAAGCCGCGTGCTTTGTAATCTAGTTTGTGGGATCCTTCTTTAAGATCAGATGGACGTTCGCTCCTTCTCGTGTTCTACTAAGGTTTACTACTTAGTTCCCTTAACTAAGGTTTACTACTTAGTTTCATGAATCATCGTTTTCTTAACTAAGGTTTACTACTTAGTCCTTTTAACTAAGGTTTACTACTTAGTTCTCTCAATCGTTCATTTTTCTTAACTAAGGTTTACAACTTAGTCCACTTAACTAAGGTTTACTACTTAGTTCTCTTTCTCGTTATCCACTTAGTTATTTTAACTAAGGTTTATTACTTGATTCTCTTAACCAAGGTTTGATACTTAGTTTATGTTACTTAGTTCTCTTTAACTAAGGTTTGTTACTGAGTTCCTTTTTTTTACCAAGGTTTACTTTCTTAGTTATCTTTACCGTGGCTTACTTAGTTCTCTAACTAAGATTCAACACTTGGTTAACTTCATCTTTATTTACTTAGTTCTTTAACTAAGGTTTATTACTTATTTCTGTTAACTAAGGTTTACTAATGAATTCAAACATGACTTAAGTTTTCTTTATCAGACGATAGCGTACTGGTGTTTTCCCACATTTTCAGCTTAAATTAACTTATTTCATAGTATAAGTCATCCCACCCTTCAAGTCTTATATTACATCTTAAGTCATAATCTTCCCTTGTCCCTAGGACAAGTTTTACATATTATTTAATTTAACATTACCGCAATTCAAGTTTAGAATAGGTAGTTATTATTCCCACATTACTGTGTCATTAATTTTAGATTTGACTCAACCCTTCCTTTTAATTGACCCGTTACTTAAACTTTACTCAATTCAATTAATTCATAATATCGATGCGGGTCCCATTTGGTTAAGCATATCTAAACTTTTGTTTCACATGTCCCTTGTGTTCACTTTTATTATGGTTTCCATGTTTTACACATGTCATACTACGGTTCAGTCTACCTTAGTCGTGTTTTACATGTCATTTATATCACTCACTTAACCCTCTAACCCTACCCATGTCACCCACATGTTTTATTATGGTTAGTATTCCTTAATTCATTTATTATGCCGTAACGATGTATGACCTCCCACATTAGACTAACCCTTTGTGGCTGCTGGATGTGCCGGGCGGTTCCGGCTAGACTTATACCACAACTCGAGTCTAACCTCATGTCATAAACCGTTACGCTCAAATTACTTCCTTTGAACTCTCACATTAGACGTCCAATTGTGACTGTTGGATTTGTCGGGCGGTTCCAGGCAGTCTTACATCACAATTGCGCCTAACCTCGTGTCAAAGGTTCATTGAAATCATATTTCACCCAACCCCAAGTTCATGTCAAGTGATTCTAATTCAACATATAATTATGTTCATAATTATGCCTATTTGTCATTAACTATACTAATATTAATTAGCCAATCCCACATATTATCCAATTATAGGCAAATTCATCATTTTTGGCTTATTTGTCAAGTCACGATTAACTTTCACCAATCCATATTATCAAATTTACACATCATTAATGATGCCAATTCCATAATCAAATTTTATTATGCCACACTTACATAAATTCCATATTAAGTTCTAGAGGTAAATTCCAAGCCAAGTTTTAACTGTAAATTTCATGTTCCTATCCATGTCCAAGTTACAATTCATGTCTTATTCAAGTGTCATGTGCCCATTAACAATTTTATAAGCAAATTCATGTTTCAATGATGTCAATTCTATGTCAAACCCCAAACCATGTCCATACTTACAATTCCCAACTTGGCTTATACATTCAAATCTTGCCAACATTATATTATGCCCAAAATCATGATAATTTATATTCAAATCCTCCAACTCTAATTATAATCCCTAGATCAAGCGTTTCCCTTTTTCATCCGCAATAACCATTCAATCGTATTTATTTCATGATAGACCTAGGCTCGAGATAGCCTAGCTATAAAAGTAAAAAGGGAAAGAATAAAAGGAGGAATTTAAACGTAGGCATAAAAATTAAATATTTCAGATCCAATTATTCACAATAATTTGTTTACATAGGGAATGATTGAACGATAGATAATATTCTTATACCAAAAGTGCATTATAAATCCACTCACCTTGATTGGATTGGAGAGTTGAACAATTCGCTGATTTGGAGTTGATTAACCTTCTTAATTGATTGTTGTTGAAGATCATTGCTATTTGATTTGATTGATTTCCCCTTTTGATTCAAATTTGATTTCTCTTTGCGGCATAAATTTTTGAATCTGAATCCATTATCTTCTCTTTAGATTTGAATCTCTCTTCTATTTCATTCGTTGTTCTAAATCTTATTCATTTAATTTTAAGAATAGATGTGGTAGAGAAAAGAGAGAAGAATATATCTAAAATTTATTTAGATCAATAGCTTGAGGAAGAAGAAATCAAGTTAGAAGAGAGCCATGGCCTTGCCATGAATTGTAGTGGAGTTAACAATGAGCCTAGGGTGTTTATATAGGTGTTAGAACAACGTACCAGGCCCAAAAACTCATCCAGGTGCTCAAAAATGAACCTGGCCAGCTTTTGAGGCGAATTTCCCACTTCTGGACTAAAATTCCCGCTCCATGTCGCTATAGGTCGACCTCCCCAAGGGGGGGTCGACACTATGTGTAACACCCCGTAATTCTGTTAATATTAATATTCACAAATTAAAGAATAACTAATCTCAGACGTGAGAATTGTGGGAAACGGGTTGCGCCATTGTGTTCGTCTCGGAATTCTGGTTGAAATAGAGTCTGAGTTTGCGTGAATTGGACTTCGTATGAAGAAGTTATGGCCATCGGAAGTTTCAAAAAATTCAAAACAACTCGCAGAAAAATTAAAATTCAAACAGAAAGTGCAGAAGCGGGCTAGGCGGAAAAATTCCCGCCCAGGCAGGTCGACGGGGGAGTCGACACTAATGTCGACCTCCCCCCCCCCCCCCCCCAGTCGACTACCATGTCGACTTCCCCTCCCCAGGTCGACTATAGTGTCGACCTGGTCTGGCGGCTAGGGTTTCTGGCTGACCTGTTTTTGATTGAGTAATGACCCATTAGGGTTTTGACCTAATCTGGTTGGCTGGGATTAGTTCTGAGTTGATCTGACGGTCTAAAATAAATCCTAACTCTATAAATACCTAGGTAGTCTCTCGCCCTAATTCATAAGAAAAATAGAATAGTTACCGTCATACCATCGCCATGGAAATCAGTGGAGCCGCCGCCAACTAAGAAGGAAGAAAAGCTAATTCAATTCTAATTCTAATCAACTCTAAAGCAAAGAAAGACTCTCTTTTCTTCTCTAAATTGTGAGTATGATAGTCTTAACAAGATTATTATCATTTTAATTAGGTTAAGTCATGAATGGATTATGAGTAGATGATGTGAATTGTCGTATATGTTATCATGTATGTTATTAATCCTATGCTATGTGGTGATGATATCCTATATGTTGTAAATCATGCTATGATGATGAAATGTATGTTGAAAGTTTCTAGGCTAAGTTGTGATGAATCATACATGTTAAAAAGCCATCTATGCTAGTTAGTTCATATTAATTAAATCATCATGTTTGGGCTATGTTGATCTATATGACAAGTTACATATGCAAGTTAGATTGATTAGAAAAGTTATGAACATATGCCATGACATCTATTATGACATCTAGGATTATGCTATTACATATGTGATACCCTATGCTAGTTCACACCATCATTATGTTGCCTAAAAACCCCATATGCAAGTTTATGTATAGATTTGGGCTATGATCATTTCATGTAAATTGTGACATTTAACAAGTTGACACCTTTTGATCCTTAACATGCGTAGTTTATGCAAGTTTCACCCCTATTATGATTAGATTTATTTTAATTGTCTATATGTTGTGATAATTTATCTTTGTGCTATGTGTTAGACTATTCAAGTCTAGCCTATATTATGCGTTGAATAAGCGAACGTATAAACGTGGGGTAGGGGTAATATTAAGGATTTAATAATAAGATGTTGGGGTGCAATTGATATGATTTTGCATACCATGAGTGGATGACCATAATTGAGTCAATTATGGACATCAATAAAAGTGGACTTAATTAATAATTTGGATAGGGAATTATTAAAACTGGGGTAAAAGATTATAAGTGATAATCAATGCTTAGGACACGAGGTTGGACTCGTTTGTGACGTAAACCTGCCGGACCCGCCCGGCAAATCCAGTGGTCACAAATGTCAGCCCAATGTGAGAGGTCCTAGGCCTAAAATAAAGCATAACAATTGTAAAGACACGAGGTTAGACTCTTTTATGGTGTAAGACTGCCCGGACCCGCCCGGCAAATCCAGCTGCCATAAATGCCAGTCTAATGTGAGAGGTCTTTACGAGGTTATGGCCTGAATGAATTAAGAAATACTTAACCAGATAAACATGTAAGGTGGGACATGGGGGTTAAGTAGGTGCCTTGGGTGGCATGAGGAATCTAGTGGGTGCCCTTAGTGGCATGAGAAATACGATTAGTAAGACTTAACCAAACACACATGTAAATGAACATGACTAAGAGGGTTAAGTGGGATATACTATTGTTGACAAGCTTAGGTGGGTAGCTTGTGGGGGCCCATTTCAACCAGTAACCCAAACGTATCTTTGTGGGCTCGACCCAAGTCGAGGACGGGACACGCATACTGGGCTTGACTATAAGAGGCCAAAACGGGGAGCGGTGGCAACGCAAGTCCAACCGGTTTCATATGCGTGTGTGGACCCGGGCTGGTAGGTAAGACGTTGTTGCATCGTGTAGGTATAAGTCGTGCATTCTCAGTTGTATCGGGTTGCCACTTTAGGGGAGTGATACACCCCACTGTGGGGCCAGCACGGGTATCTACGAGTAGGGAGCCGATCGAAAGTGGGTAGTGGGGTACACCTAGTGGAGGTAGGGGTAGACGACACCTATGTAGTCAGCTAGGGGTATGCAAGGCTATAGTTTCTGTGTGAAGCAAGTGGGATCAACCTTTAGGGTGACTGGTGCGGTGTAGTGTAGTAATGTGCGGTGCAGTGTAGTAATTATTCGATAGTAATTAGGTATGCCTTTAACGTTATCCTTCACGTTATCTTTATATGTTCATTCCATACCTAATAGTTCATAGACATTTACTTGTCTTCCAGCTTATGTCTTAGTCTAGTTATTTTGATAATAGTATTGTTAGAATTGTCATACTCGCCAGACTTTATGTCTGACCCCCTCCATTTCTATCCTTTTTCCCCCTCCAGGTCCTCAGGTTGGGCCCAGCTCTAGTGGAGTTTGATTGGATTGCTTCATCTCTTTGGAAAGCTTGGACCCTTGAAGTAAAGTCCAGCTTGTTATCTTCTTTAATGGCTATTTGTGTAATGGGATTATGTATTTTGTTTTATGAAGATGGATATTGTACTTGACTCTGGTTTATGGTTTTGTGATGTAACAAACATGTTTAATTTCCGCTGCAATAAAATGAAGCTTTAGATTTTTCAAGTACCACTTATTATCTGTTTTATTGAAATTTTTCTGTTCTATATTCACTTAAAACCTCCATGGAAGTTAATGCATTCCCTTTGTGAGTGACATTAATGGACGTGGGGTGTTACACGTGGTATCAGAGCTTAAGGTTACCAGAACAGATAAAATTTTTAGAAAAACCATTTTTCTAAAGTATTTTTGGAAGAAATGTTTTCAAAAACATGTTTTAATGAGAAATTTAAAGAGGAAGTTTTTATGAAAAACATAATCCCCAAATAGCCATATATCTTTATCTTTCGAATTCTCCATTTTGAATCTTTCCTTTTTCGTTTCAGCATGGCTGAAGATCTTAACCTACCTGACGGTGTAGCGATACCAGGATGGTATAGGAGGTTGTTAGAGGATAGGGCCGCTGCGGGTCCAGCCAATGTTCCTCCACCACCAGTTGCACCCGTTCCTCCTCCTCCTCTTCATCGCGTAGATACTTTTGCAAAGACGTGCAAGGAATTTAAAGCTATGGGTGGAAAACCCTTTCAAGGGTCAGAAACGTTTGTGGAAGCTAGAGATTGGCTTAAGGAGGTGGAAGAATTGCTAGAAATCTTTGAAGTGGAAGAAGGGAGGAGAGTTAGATTAGCAGCTTGGCTAATGAAGGGAGAGGCCTCGTTTTGGTGGGAGGTCACTAATGTGGAGCGTCCTGTTGACTCTTGGGCGGATTTTAGACGTAGGTTCGAGGCGAAGTTTCTCTCTAGGGCGGAAGAAAATCTATATATGGAAAGGTTCTTGACATTGAAGCAAGGAAGCTCATCAGTGAAAGAATATGTCAACAAATTTAATCAGCTAGCAAGGTTTGGTTTGGACTTAGTGAACACGCCGGAGAAGAAGGCTCTAAGGTTCGTGAATGGCTTGAATGAACCGTTGCAAGGGTTGGCCATGACCCACATCCCTATGGGGGCCACCTTTGAGAAGCTAGTAGAAATGGCGCTCATGCACGAGGAGAAAAGTGCTAAAGCTGATAAGGCACCCGATAAGAAAGGGGATCAGAAGAAACCCCAACAGCAAAACAAGAAGGGTGGTAAAGAAAATAATGGCAAGGGAAAGAAGAAATGTTTTAACTTTGGGACCCCAGGCCATCTCAGCAAGGACTGCTGAAAGAAAAGGAAGACTGGTTGTTTTCATTGTGGCGATGCGGGACATTTAGTGAAGGACTGCCCAAGGAAGGGGCAGGGGGCAGGGGCTACCTCGGGAGGACAGGTGCAGGCTCTTATAGCACCAGGGCAGGCAAGGGGACAAGTTCAGGCTCTCGCGGTCCCACCGATGCAAGAACGAGGTAGAACCATTTCTGTTGAAAGCTTAGATTTTCTGTTTGATCATCCTGTCCGTACCTTATTTGATTCGGGCGCATCGCATTCGTTTATCTCTACATCATTAGTTGAATCACTGCACTTAAACACCAGTTTAGTAGAGGATCCCTTAGTTGTTTCGAATCCAATTGGGGGCTCAGCTCATTTGTCCATGATGTGTTTGGATTTGAAAATTTCTATACTTAGCGTTGAGTTTCGATGTGATGCTTATGTGTTGGGCTTCACGGGCTATGGGCTAATTTTAGGAATGGATTGGTTATCCAGAAATGGGGCCGTTCTTGATTGTGAAAGGAGAGTAGTTAGCCTCGTGACTCGCCTTGGCAACACTCTCGAAATCTTTTGTAATCCCATAAATTACGTTATGCTAAGTTATTTAGAATCGCTTGACGCGTCTGAGGAAAATCTACGATCTGTTAGTGTGGTCCGAGAGTATTCGGATGTGTTTGAGGAGGTGAAGGGCTTACCTCCGAAGAGGGAGATAGATTTTCGAATATATCTTGTGGATAATGCGAAACCAGTATCTTTGCCAGTACGCCACATGGCTCCTCATGAGAGGAGGGAACTCGATAAGCAAGTGAAGGAGTTACTTGAGAAGGGGTTCATAAGACGAAGTATATCGGAGTGGGGTGCTCCAGTAGTATTTGCCACGAAGGTGGATGGGTCCCGTAGACTTTGTGTGGACTATAGAGAACTTAATAAACTTACTAAGAAGAACAGACACCCACTGCCGAGGATTGACGATCTCTTCGATCAGTTAGTTGGCGCCTCAGTGTTTTCGCAGTTGGACTTAGCCACTGGATTCCATCAGTTGAGAGTGGATGAGGGTAGCATAGACAAGACTGCCTTTAGGACTCCGGACGGTTTCTATGAATGGCTAGTGATGCCCTTCAGTTTGACAAACGCCCCCGCATACTTTGTTGATCTGATGAGTAGGGTGTTTAGGGAGTACCTTAACAAATTCGTGGTAGTCTTTGTAGACGGCATCTTGATCTTTTCTAAGGATGAAGAAGAGCATGCCCTACATCTTAGGGAAGTGTTGGAGACCCTACGAGCGCACAGCCTTAAAGAAAAATTTTCTAAGTGTCACTTCTGGAGGAAGGAAGTACGATTCTTAGGGCACGTGGTTTCCAAGGAAGGGATAGCTGTGGATCCCGCGAAGGTGGTGGCCATCCAAGATTGGAAGGTTCCTAAAAATGCTACCGAAGTGAGAAGTTTCTTGGGGTTGGCTGGCTACTATAGGAAGTTTATCAAAGACTTCGCAAAGATATCAGCTCCATTAACACGCTTGACGAAGAAGAACCTAGTTTTCACATGGGACGTAGATTGTGATGATGCGTTCCAACGTTTGAAGGGAGCTTTGACCTCAGCCCCAGTCTTAGTACTGCCAGACGGGAGTAAGCCATTTACTGTTTATACTGACGCTTGTTGGACGGGACTAGGCGCAGTCTTAATGTAAGAGGGTAGGGTAATAGCCTATGGTGGAAGGCAGTTGAGAGCGCATGAGAAGAATTACCCCACGCACGACCTAGAGTTGGCCGCTATTGTTTTCGTGCTTAAGTCTTGGCGTCATTATCTTCTTGGCGAGAGATTCGAATTATTCACTGACCACAAATCTTTAAAATACTTGTTCTCTCAGAAGGACTTGAACTTAAGGCAGCAAAGGTGGATGGAGTTCTTAGCATCCTACGACTTCGAAATAGCCTATACCCCTGGCAAGGGTAACGTGGTGGCAGACACCTTAAGTAGAAAAAGATTATCCTTAAGTCCTTTGTTTGTTGAGCGGCGAAGTTTAGAATTCATTTCGATGTTTGACTTTAGACCTTCCATTGACTTTGTACCCGTCTGCTAGCATCCTTGGAGGTCAGACCTACGCTTTTGGGACGGATTGGCGAGGCACAGCGAGACGACCCACAGTTGGTTGAGTTAGTAGAAAAGCTCAAAGGAGGGGAGTCATCAAGCCATCTCCGTAGGTATACCCTAGATGATAAGGGTTGGTTACGTAGGGACGGTAGACTTTGTGTACCAAAAGACGATGACCTAAGGAAGACTATTCTTGACGATGCACATCGTTCGAAGATGACCATTCATCCCGGCGGGGACAAGATGTACAAAGACATGAAGCGAGTTTTCTTTTGGGCCGGTATGAAGAGGGACATGGCCAAGTATTTCGCTAGACGCTTGGTGTGCCAACAAGTAAAAGCAGAGCAAAGGAAACCCGGTGGGTTACTTCACCCATTGGAGGTTCCACTATGGAAGTGGGAAATCGTCTCGATGGACTTTATTGACGGATTACCGAGATCGAGGAAGGGTAATACGGGGATTTGGGTTATAGTAGATAGACTTACTAAGAGCGCCCATTTCATTCCCGTGAAGAGTAAGAGGACTGCTCCATGGTTAGCTTCTGTATACGTCCGAGAGATAGTTCGTTTGCACGGTGTTCCTTCTAGCATAGTGAGCGACCGCGATCCTATTTTCACTAGCGAATTTTGGAAAAGCTTACAAGAGGCGGTAGGGACTCAGTTATGTTTGAGCACCGCATATCATCCTCAGACGGACGGCCAGACCGAGAGGGTGAATCGCATCCTAGAGGACCTTTTGAGGCTATGTATCCTAGACTTTGGAGGTACATGGGAAGAGCATCTTCCGTTAGTGGAGTTCGCATATAATAACAGCTTTCAGTCTAGCATTGGCATGGCACCTTTCGAAGCTCTTTATGAACGACCTTGTCGTTCACCTACATGTTGGTTGGAATCTACGGATAAGATCTTACTTGGGCCCGATATGATTAGAGAGACTTCGGAGAAGATCAACTTGATTCGAAGGAGGATGAAAGCAGCGCAAGATAGGCAGAAATCATATGCGGATAAGAGGAGGACGGATCTTGAATTTGAGGTTGGGGACATGGTCTTTATCAAAGTGTCTCCATTACGGAACGTTGTTCACTTTGGGTCCGTTGGGAAGTTAGCACCAAGGTTTGTAGGGCCGTTTCCTATTAAGGAGAAGATTGGACAAATGGCGTATAGAGTGGAGTTGCCGGAGAGACTTAGTGGTGTACACGACGTATTCCATGTATCACATTTGAGGAAGTGCTTGCACAAGACCGCGGAGGTGGTAGAGCCGAGTTTGCTTAGAGAGGTGGAGATAGAGCGTGATGCGACGATTCGACGAGCTCCTACATGCATTCTTGGGTCGGAGATTAAGAAACTGAGAAATCGAGAGGTCAGGCTAGTCAAAGTACAATGGGGAGATGATGAGAGCAACGCTACTTGGGAGACAGAAGAGAAGATGCGTTCACGATACCCTTTTCTTTTCGAGGGTATGTCCTTTAATTTCTCCTTTATCGCTTATCTTGTACTTATCTTACCTTTAGCGTATCCTCTCGCTAGTATCTTTGACCTTTAGTTAACATAATCCTATGGTTGAAACATGTGTTTGAGACATGTTATGTATGATGGATGCAAAGTGGATGCAAGTGGTTGCTAGTGGTTGCTCGTGGACGCATATACACACACTATTAGGCACTAGATCGGCTCGATCACTTCATACTGCATATTGCATATAAATGGCTGTATTTAGTAAAATGGATGTACGATGATTGTTTAATCATATGGATGTTGCATTCAGATGATGATTGTGCACGCATATAGAGATAATATGTAGCATTAAGTAACTTTTGCACACATAATGGATGCATGGCACTATCATGGTTTGCATTAAGGAGGTCAACCGAATCAGTGGACCACCTGATTTTGCATTAGATAGGGACATATACACACACTGTGCATTTAAACATGAAAGCATTAGAAGTCTATAAGGACAATGGATGCCTGTGTTTGATGGTTGAGTAGATGGTTGTTTGGATGTTAGGATATACATTCTTCTTGACTTGAAGATTTCGGGGACGAAATCCTTTAAGGAGGGGAGAATGTAACACCCCGTAATTTTGTTAATATTAATATTCACAAATTAAAGAATAACTAATCTCAGACGTGAGAACTGTGGGAAACGGGTTGCGCCATTGTGTTCGTCTCGGAATTCTGGTTGAAATAGAGTCCGGGTTTGCGTGAATTGGACTTCCTATGAAGAAGTTATGGCCATCGGAAGTCTCAGAAAATTCAAAACAGCTCGCAGAAAATTTAAAATTCAAACAGAAAGCGCAGAAGCGGGCTGGGCGGGAAAATTCCCGGCCATGTAGGTCGACTGGGGAGTCGACACTAGTGTCGACCTCCCCCCCCCCCCCAGTCGACTACCATGTCGACTTCCCCCCCCCCCCCCCCCAGGTCGACTATAGTGTCGACCTGGGTGTCGACCTGGTCTAGCGGCTAGGGTTTCTGGCTGACCTGTTTTTAATTGAGTAATGACCCATTAGGGTTTTGACCAAATCTAGTTAGCTAGGATTAGTTCTGAGTTGATCTGACGGTCTAAAATAAATCCTAACTCTATAAATACCTAGGTAGTCTCTCACCCTAATTCATAAGAAAAATAGAATAGTTACCGTCATACCGTCGCCATGGAAATCAGTGGAGCCGCCGCCAACTAAGAAGGAAGAAAAGCTAATTCAATTCTAATTCTAATCAACTCTAAAGCAAAGAAAGACTCTCTTTTCTTCTCTAAATTGTGAGTATGATAGTCTTAACAAGATTATTATCATTTTAATTAGGTTAAGTCATGAATGGATTATGAGTAGATGATGTGAATTGTCGTATATGTTATCATGTATGTTATTAATCCTATGCTATGTGGTGATGATATCCTATATGTTGTAAATCATGCTATGATGATGAAATGTATGTTGAAAGTTTCTAGGCTAAGTTGTGATGAATCATACATGTTAAAAAGCCATCTATGCTAGTTAGTTCATATTAATTAAATCATCATGTTTAGGCTATGTTGATCTATATGACAAGTTACATATGCAAGTTAGATTGATTAGAAAAGTTATGAACATATGCCATGACATCTATTATGACATCTAGGATTATGCTATTACATATGTGATACCCTATGCTAGTTCACACCATCATTATGTTGCCTAAAAACCCCATATGCAAGTTTATGTATAGATTTGGGCTATGATCATATCATGTAAATTGTGACATTTAACAAGTTGACACCTTTTGATCCTTAACATGCGTAGTTTATGCAAGTTTCACCCCCTATTATGATTAGATTTATTTTAATTGTCTATATGTTGTGATAATTTATCTTTGTGCTATGTGTTAGACTATTCAAGTCTAGCCTATATTATGCGTTGAATAAGCGAACGTATAAACGTGGGGTAGGGGTAATATTAATGATTTAATAATAAGATGTTGGGGTGCAATTTATATGATTTTGCATACCATGAGTGGATGACATTAATTGAGTCAATTATGGACATCAATAAAAGTGGACTTAATTAATAATTTGGATAGGGAATTATTAAAACTGGGGTAAAAGATTATAAGTGATAATCAATGCTTAGGACACGAGGTTGGACTCGTTTGTGACGTAAACCTGCCCGGACCCGCCCGGAAAATCCAGTGGTCACAAATGTCAGCCCAATGTGAGAGGTACTAGGCCTAAACTAAAGCATAACAGTTGTAAAGACACGAGGTTAGACTCTTTTATGGTGTAAGACTGCCCGGACCCGCCCGGCAAATCCAGCTGCCATAAATGCCAGTCTAATGTGAGAGGTCTTTACGAGGTTATGGCCTGAATGAATTAAGAAATACTTAAACAGATAAACATGTAAGGTGGGACATGGGGGTTAAGTAGGTGCCTTGGCTGGCGTGAGGAATCTAGTGGGTGCCCTTAGTGGCATGAGAAATATGATTAGTAAGACTTAACCAAACACACATGTAAATGAACATGACTAAGAGGGTTAAGTGGGATATACTATTGTTGACAAGCTTAGGTGGGTAGCTTGTGGGGGCCCATTTCAACCAGTAACCCAAACGTATCTTTGTGGGCTCGACCCAAGTCGAGGACGGGACACGCATACTGGGCTTGACTATAAGAGGCCAAAACGGGGAGCGGTGGCAATGCAAGTCCAACGGGTTTCATATGCGTGTGTGGACCCGGGCTGGTAGGTAAGACGTTGTTGCATCGTGTAGGTATAAGCCGTGCATTCTCAGTTGTATCGGGTTGCCACTTTAGGGGAGTGATACACCCCCACTGTGGGGCCAGCACGGGTATCTACGAGTAAGGAGCCGATCGAAAGTGGGTAGTGGGGTACACCTAGTGGAGGTAGGGGCAGACGGCACCTATGTAGTCAGCTAGGGGTACGCAAGGCTATAGTTTCTGTGTGAAGCAAGTGGGATCAACCTTTAGGGTGACTGGTGCGGTGCAGTGTAGTAATTATTCGATAGTAATTAGGTATGCCTTTAACGTTATCCTTCACGTTATCTTTATCTGTTCATTCCATACCTAATAGTTCATAGACATTTACTTGTCTTCCAGCTTATGTCTTAGTCTAGTTATTTTGATAATAGTATTGTTAGAATGTCATACTCGCCAGACTTTATGTCTGACCCCCTCCATTTCTATCCTTTTTCCCCCTCCAAGTCCTCAGGTTGGGCCCAGCTCTAGTGGAGTTTGATTGGATTGCTTCATCTCTTTGGAAAGCTTGGACCCTTGAAGTAAAGTCCAGCTTGTTATCTTCTTTAATGGCTATTTGTGTAATGGGATTATGTATTTTGTTTTATGAAGATGGATATTGTACTTGACTCTGATTTATGGTTTTGTGATGTAACAAACATGTTTAATTTCCGCTGCAATAAAACGAAGCTTTAGATTTTTCAAGTACCACTTATTATCTGTCTTGTTGAAAAATTTTCTGTTCTATATTCACTTAAAACCTCCATGAAAGTTAATGCATTCCCTTTGTGAGTGACATTAATTGACGTGGGGTGTTACACTATGGTCGACCTGGCCTTTTTTTTATTCCTGGGCAGGGCTGGTTGATTTCTGATTTTTCGCTGAATCTTCCGAAGGCCATAACTCCTTCATACGGACTCCGATTTTCTAAAATTCGGACTCTATTTCACGTAAAATTTCGAGAGGAACGCAATAGAGATGTTCATTTTACCTAATTCCTGATACTTAAATTAATTATCCTTATTTTACTATCTTCTCCGTTACACACAATGTTATCGAATTTATTTTTCCATGCATTAATTAATTCTCATTATACATCACCATTATTTACCTATCTAAGCATATTTTCATATATTTTATTTTATTTTTAATTATATTAAAAATGCGGGGTGTTACATTCTCCCACCCTTAAAGAATTTCGTCCCCGAAATTCGATAAGAGGAAAATAGATAATCCCTCGCAACATCCAATTAGTGTTCACAATTGTTGCAACATTGTGCACATGTGCAAAGTGAAATACATTATAGTAAAGCATGTATGCCTAATTTGGATCCACCTATATGTATGCAAGCTTTAATTTTTTTTCCAAAACATGATGCTCACATCCTAAATATACTTGCAATTCTGTATGAATGCAATATTTTTGAAAATCAAAACATTTTTCACCCAAATTTTCCCATACTCTTACGGAATAAGAGCATAGTTCATCCAATTTTCGCATCCAAAATCCTACCAACCATTGTTAAATTCAGAATTTAGAACAAACTAATTTTCCAAATTCGATTTCTTATGTTACGAAAAGGTATAAAACGGAAAAATTCACATCCTCCGTTTTTCTTTTCTAATTGTACTTGGATTTTTTTTATATAACTATTCTATGAAGATTTCCTATTTTCTTATCCAAGCACAATCACATAAGAAATTTTCTTTCTTGTATTTCGATTTTATCTTGGAATAATTTCATATTTATTCATCTTTTTCTTAAGATTTTCATTTTCTTTTCCCGTCTTGCTTTGTTGTTTTACTGAATTTGTTGTTTTCTTGTTAGTTAGGCTGTTCTCTTTCTTAGCTTATTTGGCTTAGCCCAATTACTCAAGTCTATTATTTCAAATAAGCTTTTCCTATTTCAACTCAAACAGTATCCTACACAGCTAGTACTACGGGCCAAGAATCTTAGGATTTTGTCACCTCTGATAATCGTGAGTCCAGTCAACATGATCTATACACTTACTTGCCCTTATCTACCTAGTAGTTACTGCTAGTTCATGCTATATATTACTAGCCTATACTTCTCTTTTCCAAGCAACAAGTCTAGATCTCACTATGCTTACGCATTCTATGGGAATTTTCCATTAGTTCAATATAATCTAATCCCTGACTGGAAATTGGCAAGAAAATAACTCCATAAGTATCAACCCCGAAGACCGAAATCAACATCAAATTGACACTCAGAGAATTACCCAACTCAGCCAATTTCCAGCTGGTCCTAATAGCTCTAACTTTATCTCGTTCTTTCTAGGCCCTAATCCTTACCTACTCCATCCTTTCTAAAACATGGCCTGGTCTCGTTTTTTTTTTTCATTAAATCTTTCTTCCAAAAATTAAAAGTGTTAAAACTTTTATTCTTTTCTTAAAAAAATTCTTTTTGCCAAACCATAAAAACATATCACAAGATAAAATGCAAAACATTTTCTTTTTCTCAAATCACAAAACTGGAGTAGACAAGGGCAATTAATGGGTTACACTGTTTCTGCTTACTAAGGTGCAAATATCTACTCTATTCTTACGCTCTACCGCTTATTTTGTTTTACCCAACAAAATTTTAAAACAGTAATCAAAATTTAATAGAATAGAGATTCCAAAAACTTCTTTTTCAAAATGCAACATTTTCCTTTCAACCTTTTCATATATGAAACTAGTGAGCTATGTATATGCTCCATAATATGCACCTTTTCATGATAGAATTCTTTTAAAACAAGAAAACATTGTTTTACGAAATATACCCCACTTTACTTTAAAACCCAACATGCATTTTTCATACACCAAAATACTTTTAAGATCAAAACTCGGAAAATACCACAAACTCTTTTACAAATTCAAGTTCTAAAAAGTTTGTTATTGGGTTAGACTTAAAGCGGGTCTTTCACTTAACTAGGCTTCCCTAGGCACTTATACAAGTTAAATTTTCTCGACTATATATATTCCTAATCCATTCTTACATTACAACCTTTTTCTATTTTCTAAGGTTTACACCCAGACCCACTACTCTGAAATACTAACATTTTAGTTTCCATCTTATGGGATACTTCCTTTCTCTAGCTCCAAGTCATATTGTACGCTTTTCCCAACCACCTAATGGTTTCAAAGTTTCTATGTCCATGCCTTTAGTGTACAAACCAATATCCCAACGCTTTCCATAACTAGTGGGTTACTCTATGGATCTAGGTTTATATATATAATATGTATTTATATTTTAGAAAATACAAATACGTTCACTCATATCGCCCTAAGACCACTAAACCGAAGCTCTGATACCAGATGTAACAACCCGGATTTCAACAGACCGAATTTTTTTTCAAAATCCAATCCATCGAGACCCGAGTTGGGTGCTCTGGTATCCTGTAGAAAAAGACAGAGATAAAGAAACATGTCAGAACTCGTAAGCATCTCACAGCGGAAGGATTCAAATATAATATAGTCAAGACATAGCTTTACCTTGTTAACAATACTGCTAAACCAGTATCCAAAGCTATACCATCTCTATCCTGAACCTAACCTGGAAGTATGTAATGAGGAGGGGGTCAGAACATAAGTTTTGTGTGACTGGACCTATAATAAACTTCTGTATAATCCTACATATACCGTTCAGTTATATTTTCTTGCCTATTAGGTTACTCGCGACATTAGCTCTCTAGGCTATACTCATGTCCCACTAGTAGGTTAACCTAACACAATGTGTATGTAGATACCCCCAAACCGTCTAATCCTTTCCATGCATATATACAGTCCCTTGTCGTATGTCGTACGGGCTTCATCATGTAGATATATACTACTTTAGTGTAGTGCCACCATTCTCGAATCGTTTGGACTGCCACTCTCGATCTTGCTAGATTCCGTGTATCATCTAGATCTAATCTAGGGTATACTATCGAGCGCTTCCTAGATTCAACCAGCGTTTATGCTACCTATTGAACGCTTCTCGGACTCAGAGTTTACGCGACCTAGGTCCCACTAGGGATTATGCTACCTATCGAATGATGCCCCTTAGCCTAGGACGCACTACCCAGAGCGATATATGTTCCTAGACTTTCCCCACGTATGTGTCGTGAATCGTTATCGATGTCTATTTGCACATGTCCTCTATATGTGCGGCCCGAGTCCCGTGGCAGGGCAAATCAAGAAACACGGGATTCGTTCGGGAGCTTTAAGTTATCTACCGATGCAGATGCTAAGGTCTGTTTTTCCAGTGGCTATGGTCCCACTTGACCCCTCCCTCAACTAATGAAAGGCCACCCTTGAAAAAAATGAGAACTGTACGCAGGCCCCCTATGCCCCCACTAACCTATGGCCATCCGCACCCATAACTTGATAGCAGGTATATGGTCTATTGGAGTTTTCCGTCTTTCCGCTTTACATACCTCGACTGACTCAAGATGGTAGGTAGACGACGAGTTGCTATCACAGGGCTACTGGTCTCGCCGAATCACGCTGGTCCATCATAGTCTTTAGGTCGCCTTATATTGCAACCAAGGCATACCTTTGGTTCTTCTAACGCAGACCTTAACCTCTGTGAGCCCAGGAGGATCATCTGCAGCCTCACAGAGGACACCAAGTGTACCCTCACGTCCCCTCGAAGCCGCGTGCTTCGTAATCTAGTTCGCTGGAGCCTTCTTTAAGATCAGATGGACATTCGCTCCTTCTCGTGTTCTATTAAGGTTTACTACTTAGTTCCCTTAACTAAGGTTTACTACTTAGTTTCCTGAATCGTCGTTTTCTTAACTAAGGTTTACTACTTAGTCCTTTTAACTTAGGTTTACTACTTAGTTCTCTCAATCGTTCGTTTTTCTTAACTAAGGTTTACAACTTAGTCCACTTAACTAAGGTTTACTACTTAGTTCTCTTTCTCGTTATTCATTTAGTTATCTTAACTAAGGTTTATTACTTGATTCTCTTAACCAAGGTTTGATACTTAGTTTATGTTACTTAGTTCCCTTTAACTAAGGTTTGTTACTGAGTTCCTTTTTTTTTACTAAGGTTCACTTTCTTAGTTATCTTTATCATAGCTTACTTAGTTCTCTAACTGAGGTTCAACACTTGGTTAACTACATCTTTATTTACTTAGTTCTTTAACTAATGTTTATTACTTAGTTTTTGTTAACTAAGGTTTGCTAATGAATTCAAACATGACTTAAGTTTTCTTTATCAGACAATAGCGTACTGGTGTTTTCCCACATTTTCAGCTTAGATTAACTTATTTCATAGTATAAGTCGTCCCACCCTTCAAGTCTTGTATTACATCTTATGTCGTAACCTTCCCTTGTCCCTAGGACAAGTTTTACATATTATTTAATTTTACATTACCGCAATTCAAGTTTAGAATAGGTAGTTATCATTCCCCCATTACCGTGTCATTAATTTTAGATTTGACTCAACGCTTCCTTTTAATTGACCCATTACTTAAACTATACTCAATTCAATTAATTCATAATATTGATGCGCGTCTCATTTGGTTAAGCATATCTAAACTTTTGTTTCACTTGTCCCCTGTGTTCCCTTTTATTATGGTTTCCATGTTTTACCCATGTCATACTACGGTTAAGTCTACCTTAGTCGTGTTTTACATGTCATTTATACCGCCCACTTAACCCTCTAACCCAACCCATGTCAGCCACATGTCTTATTATGGTTAGTATTCCTTAATTCATTTATTATGCCATAACGATGTATGACCTCCCACATTAGACTAACCCTTTGTGGCTGCTGGATGTGCCGGGCGATTCCAGGCAGACTTATACCACAACTCGAGTCTAACCTCGTGTCATAAACCGTTACACTCAAATTACTTCCTTTGACCTCTCACATTAGACGTCCAATTGTGATTACTAGATTTGCCGGGTGGTTCCGGGCAGTCTTACATCACAATTGCGCCTAACCTCGTATCAAAGGTTCATTGAAACCATATTTCACTCAACCCGAAGTTCATGTCAAGTGATTCTAATTCAACATATAATTATGTTCATAATTATGCCTATTTGTCATTAATTATACTAATATTAATTAGCCAATCCCACATATTATCCAATTGTAGGCAAATTCATCATTTTTGGCTTATTTGTCAAGTCACAATTAACTTTCACCAATCCATATTATCAAATTTACACATCGTTAATTATGCCAATTCCATAATCAAATTTAATTATGCCACACTTACATAAATTCCATATTAAGTTCTAGAGGTAAATTCCAAGCCAAGTTTTAACTGTAAATTTCATGTTCCGATCCATGTCCAAGTTACAATTCATGTCTTATTCAAATGTCATGTGCCCATTAACAATTTTATAAGCAAATTCATGTTTCAATGATGTCAATTCTATGTCAAACCCCAAACCATGTCCATACTTACAATTCCCAACTTGGTTTATACATTCAAATCTTGCCAATATTATATTATGCCCAATCTCATGGTAATTTATATTAAAGTCCTCCAACTCTAATTATAATCCACATATCAAGTGTTTCCCTTTTCATCTGCAATAACCATTCAATCGTATTTATTTCATGATAGACCTAGGCTCGAGATAGCCTAGCTATAAAAGAAAAAAGGGAAAGAATAAAAGAAGGAATTTAATCGTAGGCATAAAAATTAAACATTTCAGATCCAATTATTCACAATAATTTGTTTACATAGGGTATGATTGATCGATAGATAATAATATTGTACTAAAAGTGTATTATATATCCACTCACCTTGATTGGATTGGAGAGTTGAACAATTCGCTGATTTGGAGTTGATTAACCTTCTTAATTGATTGTTGTTGAAGATCATTCCTATTTGATTTGATTGATTTCTCCTTTTAATTCAATTTTGATTTCTCTTTGCGGCATAAATTTGTGAATCTGAATCCATTATCTTCTCTTTAGATTTGAATCTCTCTTCTATTTCATTCGTTGTTCTAAATCTTATTCTTTTAATTTTAAGAATAGATGTGGTAGAGAAAAGAGAGAAGAATAGATCTAAAATTTATTTAGATCAATAGCTTGAGGAAAAAGAAATCAAGTTAGAAGAGATTCATGGCCTTGCCATGTATTGTAGTGGAGTTAGCAATGAGCCTAGGGTGTTTTTATAGGTGTTAGACCAACGTACCAGGCCCAAAAACTCGTCTAGGTGCTCAAAAATGAACCTGGCCAGATTCTGGGGCGAATTTTCTGCTTCTGGACCAAAATTCCCGCTCCAGATCACTACAGGTCGACCTCCCCAGGGGGGTCAACACTATGGTCGACCTCCCCTTAGGGAGGTCGACACTATTGTCGACCTGGCCTTTTTTTTTCCTGGGCTGGGCTGGTTGATTTCTGATTTTTCGCTGAATCTTCCGAAGGCCATAACTCCTTCATACGGGCACCGATTTTCGAAAACTCAGACTCTATTTCATGTAAAATTTCGAGAGGAACGCAATGGTGATGTCCATTTTCCATAATTCCTGATATTTAAATTAATTATCCTTATTTTACTATCTTCTCCGTTACACACACTGTTATCGAATTTATTTTTCCATGTATTAATTAATTCTCATTATACATCACCATTATTTACGTATCTAAGCATATTTTCATATATTTTATTTTATTTTTAATTATATTAAAAATGCGGGGGGTTACAGTACTTCCTGCCAAAATTGTTTCTAAGTAGCCGACAAGCTTTGAGTCTGGTAGCCGGCCTTTAGGATGCTTATATTTTGACCTTCTGTTCTTTTATTGTATTTTTCTCTTTTCGAATCGGCATTAACTGAACTAATGCTGATACCCCTTTTCGGCTCCTTTTGCTTGGCTTTGATGCTTTTTGTCAAGTTATTGGTCTCGAATCTTGAGCTTTCGTCCTTTCTTTCTTATCTACATTTGGCTTGAGGTAATTAGCTTCCGAAACCGACTTCACATTATTTGCCTTCTATTTCAGAACTAGCCTGTCGGTCTTCCTTTTCCTTGCCAGCTATAAGCTCTCCTACTCCCGGATGGTGATGATTGTCTATTTTCACCATTGTTTCGCTTATGCTTTCGGTTTGGCTCTGGTGTCAGGTTTATGCTCTTGGATCATTCCCTTAAGCTAGTGATGGTTCGATACCCCTTCACCGATAGCCTGTTTCGGTGTTGAATTTTGTTGGTAACATTTGCGCCCCTTCCCCACCCACCCACCCCCCCACCCGGCGGATGAAGGAGTAATTTCGACTTTCCAAGTCAAAATTCAGACTTTTCTCATGTTATTCGACTTCTCACCTCTTGGTATCCTTCAATCTGACCCATTGATTTGCTTTTGCTTGTATGGCTGAGATTCAAGGGTTACTTTAACAGAAATACCCCTTCTTCCTTTTTCCCATTTTTTTCACCTGCTAATCCACCGCTTAAACAAGATCACTGGTCTCCAAGAACCGCACAGATTTATTAGAATTTCAAAATCTACCTCTTGTAAGTACTTTTATTCATTATAAATTGAAGTCTAAATTATGCTTTTAGACTTATTAGGAAAATGATCAGGGTTTATATGTATCTAGTGTGGGTAAAACAATGATGATAGCTTAGGTAGTGATTAATGGGGATCAAATGGGTTATCTATTTTTCCCCAATATATTTTTAGGATTTCAAATGCAAAATTACATGCGAAAGGCTAATTAATTTTACAAAGTAAATTGCTATGCCTCCGATACAAGTGAACCCAACACCGCTGTTATTGATTCATCTAGCTCTCAATTTTTCCGGCACCAATTTTTTCGTACTTACTTAGCTTTCAAGCTAGTGGGTATCATTCCACCACGAAAGGACTGCTGAAGTTCTATTCCCTTTCGGTTTTCAATGAAGTTCGAGAACTTTATGCTAGAAGATTGTGGCTTTGACTTCTCTTGTACTATATCTGAAGACCAATTAGGCCTTCAGTGCTGATAATAAGTTACTTGGTTTCGGCTAAACGTTACCAAACACTCTCGGGAGTCTAATTTTTCCGATACCCGCCTTTCGCCTTTTTGGTTTTTGGTGTTGGGATAATTAATTTTATCACCCCAAAGACTTAATTATTTCTAAATGTACATAATTCATGTATACACCTTTCCAAGATTAACTTTTATGATCAACTTGATATTTAACAAGTCCAATTCCTGATATCAGTAAGATTTCATGTTCCTTTACCCATTCGTGGATGCCATATGCATATATATATATATATGTGTGTGTGTGTGTGTGTGTGTGTGTAAAAGAATGCAATGCTAACATATGTGTGATGAAACGATATCACCCGGCAGCATTATGTCTGATAAAAAGAGCCTTAGCCAGCCAAAACGTAGTGATTCCGACGTTTCCCAAAAGAAGAAGCCGTTTTCCCTAAAGAAGTATCTAATTGTCTCCCAAGACGAAGTAAACACTATTCTTGGTAACTGTAGGATGTCTGGCATGGTAGTCGTTCTTTCCACTGCTCGGGACAACATTAGAAACCCTCTAGAAGGATACTTTGCATATTCTGCCATTTACATCTGTCATGGGGACTTCTTTCCCTTCCCAACTTTTATTTCTTGGCTTTTATGGGATTTAGGAGTAGCCCCAATTCAACTCCTGCCAAACACTTGCACTTTACTCTTATGCCTTGAAACTTTTGCGCTCGAATCAGGCCAGGCTTCCCTTGCTCCCAACATCGTATAACATTTCGTACGATTCTCAAAAGGAGCAAATTCGCCCATTCTACGCGCCAATCCTTTGAAGAGGATTATTATTAACAGTATTAACAAGACTAAACCCTGGGAGGATAAATTCCTTTTCATCAAGTTCCATGCTGGTATTTCAGTCAAATTTGCAGACATTGGTAAGTTTTCTTGTTTTCCATGAGTAACCATACTTTTCCTGTGCTCTGTTTGACTTCATTTTCTTCCCAGATCCTGCTTCTAATAAGATTGCTTTAATGGAGAGTGAATATCGTGCTCTTGAAGTTATTTCTGAGATGTTCAAAGAGCCAAGAAGCCGATCAACTTTGTTGACTTTGGAAAACTCTATCAATATAACCTTCTTCCTACTGGGCAGAAAATCCTCGGGTAACCACCCACTCATTTTCCTGGTACCAAACATTTGACCTTGGGCTCGAACTCATGTAGTACTTCATCTCCTTTATTTCTAGGTATTTTGATTGAGATTACTTTTTCGTTCTTGGAGCTACTTTAACTTGTAGGGTTTTTTTCGTCCTTGCCCTTATTTTGGTAACTATGCTTAATCAGGAATATCAATTTCTAAACTATATATCTTATAGATGCCTTAGACCAGTCAGATGGTGTTGCTTTGCTACTCCGGTTGCGTCAGCATGTTGAGATTGAGAGTGAGAAGGTACTGTGTCCTTCCGCTTTGTCATTGTTTCCTTAAGGATTACCGAAGGTCGTAGGGTATATCTACGTGCCCCTACCTGGCGCGCCAAAGTGTTGACGTCAAAAGTTGGTGTAACACCCCGTATTTTCTGTAAACGTTAAAGTAACGAATTAAAGAATAATTAATTACAAATGTGAGAATTAAGGGAAATGGGTTACGCCATTGCGTTCCTTTCGGAATTCTGCTTGAGATAGAGTCCGAGTTTGCGTAAATCGGACTCCATATGAAGGAGTTATGACCTTCAGAAGATTCAAGAATTTAAATAATAAAACCAACTCGAAATTCAAATTCAAGTTTCGAAATTCAAAAACCCCGGAGCAGGCTGGGAGGTAAATTTCCCGCTTGGAAATCAGGTCGACCAGGGAGTCGACCTGGGTCACATAGGTCGACCAGGGGGTCGACCTTGGGGTCGACCCCCCCGGGGCCAGATCTGAAACCTGACGTGTTTCTTTGTGTGACGATTCTCTGAGTCATAAGGGCTTATATGGCAAATTCTGGTTGGTTCTCTTAGGTTTGAATGGATTTGATTGGCCCTAGGTTGATCTGACAGCTCCTATTAAATCAAACTTCTATATAAGCAACCTAAATCTAAACCCTAAGCCACACAAAAATATTCCTAAGACCGTCATGCTGTCAATACTCAACCTAGAGTAGCCGCCGTTCTCCTTCAACTAGAAAGCAAGTTAGGAATTACAAATCTAATTCAACTAAGAGAATTCAACGTCTACAACAAAGGAGAGCTATTCAATTTCAGAATACAGATCCCAGAACACAATACTAGTCTCCTTTTTGTAAGTCCAGTTAACATTTAAACCTAAATGACATTAGAATCATGACTAAATAACTAGATGTAGAACAACGCCTAATGTAAATTTATGAGTATCCTTTTTGTTAAAACTGAATTGATTAAGACTATGACTCTTATCATGTTAAGTTTATGATCATGTTGTATGTAATTTGATGATAAATGTTAAATGCTTGGCAATGAACCTATATGTTGTATAATTTGGCGATATTATGTTGTATAATTTAGCGATGACATATCATGTCGTATAATTTGGCGATGACATATCATGTTGAATAAAATGGCGATGACATATTAGGTTGTATAATTTGGCAATGGCATAATATGTTGTATAATTGGGAGATGACACCTATATGTTGAATGTAAACAAGTGTGAACCCGTGCTTCGCACACGGGCTAATCTATATTTTTGAGTGATCCGAAAATTTTAAATTTTGATAAAGGAATAGAAAAAAAACTGAAGTTCAAATAATGAGAAATTTATTGCCTAGTGGAATTAAGGCAATGTAGTTGAAAGTTACATAACGTACAAAGTTTTCCTATACAACACAATGTGAGAAAATAATAATTGTAGCTCCTAATAATCTGACCGATTCAGATATTTACTTAGCACAATTATTGACTTCGTTGATGGCTATTTTGATAATAACCTAAGTTTAACGAAAGTAAATATGGAACGCACCTCCGTAGGAAATCTCACCGTGAGATATTGGCATCAGTTACATAGCAATAAGGGCATACATATAACAAATTTTCATTAATAAAGGAATTGACGTATACGACATTTTTAAATCGTTATGCAGCTTAAACCTAAAAAATAATATGACATTAATACATCATTTTGTATCATGTACCAAAAACTCATTTAGTCCTTTCCAATGATTATTATCCATTGCAATAGGTTCTTATTTCAGTTCAAACCACCCTCCCATCCATGGTTGTGAACAATGGTATAAATTAAGCATGTTCTCTGCTTTTGGCTACAACATATGATTCAGTTATATTATATCACATACAAAATATGTAATGTTATGTTTTGGGGCAGTCATGGTAAACATACTTATTGCAGTTCCAAAGGGGGCAAGGAAAAAAATTATAAGAGAGAAAAAAGCCCTGCTTAGAGCAAAGCATGAATTTTTTTTGAAATAATGTATGTTTTGCTTGTGTATAAAATGTTGCACCAAAAAGCACAAACTCCATAACTTGGAATAACAAACTACCTTAGGTAAGATCTTCCATGACAGGAAACATAATTTTGAAATATATTATTATAAGAAAATTTAGGTGAGTATTCTAACCTTAGTATGGCAAAGATGTTGAACTATTCACATATTTTGATGGTAGATAAAATCAACAGGTCATGTTCTTATTGAGAAACTCAAGTTGTATAAGGGTTCGTGTTCCATACTATTATCCAAGCCGAAGATGTCAATGTGGTTGTTGCTGGATAAGCAAAAACAGCAGGGTGTAGGAGCTGGAATACAGTAGATCTTGATGTCCATCCTTATATTCATGTCACATTCAAGACAATCAAGGAATATCTAGCATAATATATTTTTGTATACTTTTTGTCGCAAGCCACCATCATAAGACAAAAATATAACATTGAAACTGACACAACTATAGGGAACATCAACCTCGATGATATTTACTCATTTGACATTTCTTTAAAATGTTTACCAATTTGGTAAACTTTAATATTTGTATAAACTTTAGGGTTCTTGACATGAGATTTTTTTTCCCACTAAAACCTAATAAGAATGTGCGATATTGAAATAAAGTGTTTTTGGTTGGTGTATATTAATTACGAATTTTCTTTGTTCATTTATAATTGTTATTTCTCACATTGTACTTAAATTTGATGACTTTAAAATATGAAACCTTTTGATGAATAAACTAATATCCACAAATAGTGTGTTTTACATGGTTATGTAAATTAAACTGGGTATTACATGAACTTTGAAGTTTTAGAAAATTAGTTTTCAATTACATAAATTGGGAAAATGTTTTGAGAATATTTGTATTTCAGAATTCATGTAATTTTCTTTTAAATACTCATTGTTTTAGGATGTCGTTTATTCAAACATACATTATTTTTTTGTTGGTTAATATCATTTGGACTCAATAATATTTGTAAATGAAATTTGTGAATTCTAAAAAGCGTTCGAGTTTTTAAAATTTCTTTGTGTTACATTTATTCATATACCAAATAATACACCATTAATTTTTTAAAATACCCTTATTTACTTCTTATCAAAGCAAAGCTGCAAATATCAATCATTCAAATCTCATCAACTGAAACTGAAAAATTCCTACTTAACAGTGGAAGGCAAAAATTGCAAATTTATTCTTATCTAATAATGAAATTTGAAGAAAAAGAGATTGAATTAGAATTAACATAAGAGGTGAAGATTTAAATTATTCAAGTCTATTTGCATTTTTCATTTAAAAAAAATATAGTTATATAGCATTGTTACTCATTAGCCACCATGCATTGGGTATCGTCAGAGCCGGCCCAAGGGGTAGGCGACCAAGGCGGTCGCCTAGGGCAGCGCGGCGGGAGGAGGAGGAAGGGGCAGCAAAATTCTGACCATCCCTTTAAAATTGCTATTATATGAAATACTGCAGGGCATATTATTAATAAAGATGTTGATGGTTGGATGGTAAAGGCAAGTGAAAAGAAGTGGAAGAATGTGGGTTCAAATCCTGTTGCTTGCGTACTGTTTTACTGTAACTACCTTTTTTTTTAGAATATAAGCTCGCCTAGGGCAGGGACCCCTATCGGGCCGGCCCTGGGTATCGTAAAGAGTTGATTGAATCGTAGAATAGGCACCTTAGGCAGCTATCAGCTGCAACTTGTATAAAACATTTTGGGTTTTATTCTTCCGCCCACATCCCTCTCTTTTCCATAACGCACCCTTTAGGTTATTATTTATAATGAATTTATATTAATTCTAGATAAATTTCAAGGGGGAGTAGTTGTAGGTTTGAGGTGGTGTGGCATGGTGGAGAATTGATGTTGAGATACGCTAAAGGTAAGATGAAGCCATTGGATATAAACCAATAAAGGCCAACACATAAGGGTAAGGGTATTTGTGTAACTTATATGGTGTATGCGATTTGCAAAATAAAGTTCAATGGAGGAAAAGTACTTGTTGATGTATAAAACTAAGTTTTTTTAACTTGAAAATTCATCAAGTACCAATTCTTTTTTTTTTTTTTTTTTTTGTTACTTCGTTTAATGTCAGTGGATGTTATGAAAAAATTATTTTACCTAATACTTTCTAAAATATAGTGACATTTATTGGAATGTATTACTGTTCTTTGGTTCATTCAGACTACTTGTTTCTTACAAAAAATTAAAATTTAAGCTCCACGCAATCTTCCATTTGTTTTACATTTTGAGTAATCAAAAAGGAAGAACGTAACCCAAAAAAGTTTGTTTAATTATTATTTTAATAAGACATCACTGAGCCCTTGTCTTGGTATACATTTAACTCGTTATCAGAACACCCAGCATCCCTTTAATCCAATTTATGTTGTCTTAGACTTTTTTGAATATGCTGTTCAAATTCGTGTACACCTAGCACTCCTTCTAAGCAACACAAACACCATCCCAGTTTCATTTACTGGCACCTTATTCTTGAACCATGCATCTTATTTTACTGGCACCTTATTCCTGATGATTAAGAGCAGCCTGGTATAACATGTAGAACGTAAACATAGAAGGTAGTAAACAATTTTTGGAACTTACTTCCAGCATTTGATACAACCGATTTCATTTACAAATCATCATTATTCACAATTTAATCCAAAAAAAAAAAAAAATATAATGTATCATATCTGTGCTTTTAAGTTATTTTATGCATACCGTCTGCATGCTTGAAACAGATGAACAAACATAATGCCACATACACGCTTTCCAAACAAAAAAGATGCTTGATTTTATCTTGGAGATTTATTTGTTGGCAATCCTACTCCCTTCTTCAGCCAATTTGTGCAAAGAGAGTGAGCGCATGCTCATTTGTTTCGTTCTCGTCAATCAATCGGTTCAACCTGTCCATTTTCCAAGTTCACTGTTGATACGGGTTTGTTGAGCAAAATTTTTCCAATTTGAACTAAATCCAGCAAATTATTTTTTGTGGACACGGATGATGTGTTTCAAGTTAATGTGTCATCCTGTATACGGAGGTAATTCTTCTCAATACGTCGTGCTTGAAAAAAGAAGAGAAGTATGTATATCAACCATATCAGTACTTGCTTGGCTGAATGCATCTATGATAGGTGTAGTTCCCCTATTATATAACCACAATTATAATTCATGTTTTAAACTAAAATTATAATTCAACAATATGTATGAATCAAAAAAATCAAACTGGAATAATTAAAATTATCAAATCTAAAAACATGTAACAAATGTACATAAATAAACACAAAGCCTATAAATTAGGTTTATCTTGGATATCACAGGGGATGTGCCTACAATACAAACAAACTGTAAACTTAAATTTATAATGCACACAAAAAGTACATTACAATAATAACATCAAAGAGACAACAATCATCGAGCAGATTATTCAGTACTTGCAAGAAATATTAAAGCCCTTACCTGTAAAAATATTATTTCTTGATGGTTAAGCTATGGGATTGTAAAACACAGTGCATACCAAGAAATTAAGGACAACGCTAGCATCTACTGACCAAACAAAACCGTTGTAGGAAAAAGAGCTATATATTACAATATTCAATTCAAAACATAATGAAGAAACAAACTTGCTTACATACTTTGAATGTAGTAACCACTTGTAATATTTGAAGAAAGGATTTGAAAAATGGATTGTAGCATAATAGAATTTTTATCATTGAATTATAATTGCATAAACATATGAATCTGCACTCTACATTATAAATTTAAAAGTAATTAGTTAGAATTCCTGAAGGAAATATAAACATCACAGAAGATACTAAGTTTTTGATATTGCACATGTTATATTTAATCAACATTGTAACATAGTAATGATTAAATTCATCTACAGCTAAGTGCTAGAGCTGTAAAATCAAAAACGTAATAATTAAAGTCATCAGTACTTTTAATTTTTGATTCAATAACGTAAAATCAAGAAGTCAGATAAATACATGTCTATAAATTATGTTGAGCCAGGACAATTAAAAATCTTTCCAAACGTAGTCTTCTTTAGTTTGTTTGTCCATACAAATTAAGAAATGAACGATTTCACAATTAAATGTCTTTAGATAAATAAATAAAAAATACCATGTAAGTCATATTTAGAATAGGAAGGTGTTAATTGGATCTTTTTAGCTCTTAATTATGACAAACCACAATTAGCAAGCTGAATTGAATGCTTGAACTTAAAAAAAAAAAATAAAAAAAAAAAATTGAATGCTCCACTGCCTTTAAAACCATAATTTTATAGTCAATCAAGGTATATTTTTTTGTATTAGCAAAAAACTTCCTCCTTTCTAAAATGTAAATAGAAAAGAAAAGGTTAACAATTAAATTTACAAAAAAATTGACACATATTACTTGCAGTATACTGTAGTGTACAAAATCGCATGTACAGTAAAGCATATGTGTATGATGAATAGAGAGAAATACTAAAACAACTTTGAAACATAAACAAATTAACAAACAACTTTGAAACATAAAAAATTAACAAAATTTAATTAATCTAACCCTTTTACATTTGGCATGTAAAGCTGACTGATAATGAAAACATGTTATACAAAGTATCAAACAATAGAACATCAATTAATAAAAATAATAATGAGCATAAGCAGATTGAAAGTTTAAAATAGTAAAAAAATAATAGAATTAAAAACAAAGGGAGGAGGTTCGTTGATTTGACTAGTAACATATATGAAGGGAAAAATACAAAATTCCATATTTCATGAAGTTTTAAAGACGTGACGGTAAATTTGACTCACGCATAATACAACTAATGATACATAGTTAGAAAGAGATTATAATGCATCATCCAAAAAAACATGCTGGAGCTTCGGCGAAAAGGAAAAAAGTACAAAGGAGTAGACAAATATACATATTTTGCATAGAAATCGGTCGATCAATTATAAACAAAGGTCCAAATGAACATAAGTTGTGACAAAATGCATTCGATGTTTACACTTTGATTTGTATTAAATTTATTCATAATTGCTTGATGGTAAATTTAGTCATCTTTTCCAGTTAAAAATTACTTTATGAAAAGCTTTTAACATTTTTATTTTTTATGTTTATTCTTCACATGCTTCTCTATAAAATTTATTTTAATTTTTGAATGAGAGAGTTTAGAAGTTAAAAATTTCGGTTAAAAAGAGGAAGCGTGCACTTTAATTTGGAGGTAAGCAAGGTAACTAAAAAAGGTAACTATGAATTGATAATTATAGGTCGTTAATGTTAAGGAAGTAAAGTCATTCCACATTTGCAAGCATTACCATACTTATAATGCCAAATGATTAAAATAAAATTGTTAGCAACTAATTATTTTCATTGGTTGCATGGTAATACTATTTTACTACAGTGAATCTATGCTATGTTGACTAAAATTATTTTGATCATGTCCTGATATTAAATTTACATTGTGTAGTGATATCAACATGATAGATTAGATTCTAAAATTATATGGACAAAATTTGGCAATCACATACAAAAATCTTAATGTGGTGTAGTATTAAATTAACATTAAAAAAAGGTTCGATGAAGGCGGAAGAAAAAATTGAAGTACCATTGCAATATCTTAAACATGTCAGATTCTACAGTCTAATTTCTTTAAAACATACATGTACAACAAAGTTACCAATCATCTATTCAGAACCACATCAAAATGCATGACAATAAAATCTGAGAGAGGAAGGGAGGGAGGGAAGGGGAGGGGGAGGGGGAAAGAAAGGGAGAGGCAGAGCGAGCGGGAGGGGGAGGGGGGAGATCAAATAAAATTAAATGCATGAAAAAAGAAGGGGTTCATGACATACAACATTCCAACATGGGTAAGATGTTGCAGAAAAAATAAGATATGAAAATGTCAAAAATGTTGAAAAAGGGATAGTAAACTGACAATATAAAAGGCAAAAGAACCAATAGATAAAATGTTTCATGACTCCTTTAATAAATATTACATTATGCCATTGAAAAAGGGGGCAGTATAGCATCTTTCTGAGAAATTTCCTTTTTATCATGTTTTCAAACCTATGGGTAATGAAACAAATTGATTATTAAAATCTTTTGTAACCTCTATCATATCCTACTAAAAATCACGTCTTTTGTTACAACCAGAGTGATCATTCATTTAAGATGGTGTCCCATACTATTTCAGGACTGGATTATATTGTATGTTCATTTTTCTACCAAGAAGGCAAAAAAATGCCTTTTTATACAGCTGTTCTGACAAACTGATAAATCAAACACGTGTACTTTAGAACCACCTATGGGGGGAAATCGTTTATATTGGATATCTTAAATATATGCTAGAACTCTACAAAAACTTGTGCGATCATTACTGACGTATATTACAGTGGATATGATTTATGCATACAAATTTCAATGGATGCCAAGATGGGGATCAAATACGCATGCCATACAGAGTATGTGATAGATATGCTAGCATAAGGAACATTCGGCTCAAGTTTCCATAGAAGGAAAAATGAAAAAATTGGGTTGACTTGTTGTTTGGTAAATAAATAAAATTCCTACAATTGGATAAGCTTGGTTGACTTATTTGCCAGTTCAACTATCCAGTTGAAAAACTACAGTGGAAGGAGAATCACTGTATTGGTTTAAAGAATGTCATAAAAGAGCTAACTTACATTAGTTTCATTTTATACTCCAACTGCATCTCATTAAGTGCAAAAATGTTGTTTGTTTCCCAAAAAATAAAGGTAGGAAACAGAAAAGATGTAACCTCAACATATGCATATATAAAGTGTGGTGAGGGCACCCCAATTTACTTTTTCCAGTATCAAACAATTACAGCCGAAGCATCCGTGTATTTAATGAAAACAAATTTAGAAATTAATTTGAAGTACAGTTTGCCAATAAATATACTTCCATCAAATGTGAAAGGAAAGTGTTATCAAAGTTTTAAGAAATTGATTACAATATGCTTCAATAGTCAAATATTAGCTGACTAATGTAGTACGTAGTGATGTTTGATGTTTTTGGAATAATTAGTCCAACACAAATTAGTAACTGGCAATCACATAAAAAGAGGAAATCAAACTTAAGAGTTCTGAGAAACTTAATGGTTTTGAGAAAGGCATTGCTCCTATTACAGACAAATTGCTTCAGCCATTTATGTTAATGAATTCTATGTGTTTTACATTTTCAGAAAATGAAATATAACATAAAGTCACTGAGTTCTATGTAGTTTGTATTCATCATAAGTGGTTCGATTTTATGTACTTAGTAGTATTTTCACATTAAACATATCAGTATATAGGAATGAAAAAAAAACTTACATGAATGGAACTTTTTTGCTTTTTATTACCTAAATGTACATAGCTGTTACCAAAGCAGGCAAAAAATATTAATTTCATTTTACCATTGCAAAAGAAAAATTAACGCGTCGGATTTTAATGCTTACACATATTTCTATTAATCACTATGGTCTCGTGGAATGGAAGCTGGTTTCTCTCCATTTCAAAATCTCCTTGCATGTTCCACCATAAACAAAATGTTTACTCAAAACACGTCTTGGGTCCATTTTAATTTAATTGCATAAAAGTTGCAATCAAGATGAAGCAATTAAAAAAATTGGATAGCAATTTATGCAATCAAAGGGGAACTTTTTCTATTTATTATTTGCTAATTGTACCCAAAACTAATACACTTCTTCATACAATAAAAGGAATGCATGTGCTTCGATTTGGTAAAATCAATTACATTCTGATATTATTATGGTATTCGCTATTGTTTATATAAAGCACCAAATGTTAGGTTGAATGCTTACCATCATTGTTGGTGGAAACAAAAGTACATGTGCTTCTAAAAATATTTATAATACAATATGGTAATAACTTATAAAGAATTGTCTACGATTAAAGAAATGAGAAGATAAGTTAAGAAGCATGGTTAAAACAATTGAAAATCAGTACATAATTTCGATATAATTGACAAAAGAAATACAAATTGACAATTATACCCTTCCCTATATAATGGAATAAAATAGATTTGTTATTAAAAAAAGATAATTAATATGTTTGCAAATAATAAATTATACCTTGTAGCATTCTATTTTATTATCTAAAAAATTGTCTATTAGGATATAAGCCTATTAATGAAGGAGAATGGATGGTATATTTATAAAGTGATTTGCAATAATATGTATATCATGAAGTCACAATTATCAATTTTACCAAATTAAATCCCAAATAAGTTTAGGAACTCAAGATAAAATTGTCAAAGAGTCCCCTAAATTAAAAATGCATGATGCTTATGATATAACAGTCTCCAAGAACTTATAGTAAAGTCATCAGAACCAAAGCTAGTTCAAATTGAAATGGAAATTTGTAAGTTTCATCAAAACCTACATCATCTCGGTTTTAGAGAAGATCAAAAGGTGTAGCTCAACAAATATTAAGTCGGTGTTAATCTGCACGGTAACTGTTAATGTAACTGTTGAGTGTAATTCAAATCTGAACATAGTTTATTGCATTTATTTTGCACTGTATCTTCTTAGTTCTTACCAAGTTCGCACAACTTGCATACTTTATAATGCAGATACATAATTTATTTAATATTATATATATGCCACATATGTATATGTACATATACATACGTGTGGTCTGTGTGCAAAAATAGGATCTATAGTTTTGCATATATTAATTCAAAATGTATGCAAATTATAGGAAAAAAGTACATGCATGACTTCGCACCGAAATTTAAATACTTGTTAGTTGAAACTATATGCTAAATTTTTTCATGTTGACATTATCAAAATGGAAATCGAGAGAAATTGTGCAAAACGTCGGTGAATAGATTTCAGATTGAAATGTTTTACCGAAAAAGGGAAAAATTCAGAAGGCGCAGAAGCAATAATGGACCCACTTTAACAAATAAACAAATTAAGTTAGGCCGACGGAAATTTTGCACTGCAATTAGTTAAGTGCTTCAATGTTAGTCAAACAAAATTCATCGTAGGCATCACATTTCAATAACAGTACCATGCATTTTCTATTTGAGGATGAGAGGTAAAATTTGTAATAGCCATCCGTCATTTTAGTCTTCCCAATTCAAAAAACAATGCAGTGTAGATCACATATCCCAATCTTAACACATTTTAGTATTGCAAATTGAATAGAATAGGAAACCCACTCGAAAAATAATATAGTTAGGCAAAATGAAAAGCTGCAAAGTATTATAAAAACAAAGTTGTAGCTAGCAAAAATCCATAGAAATACATAGTTGATTTAACCTGACAACAAATATCATCATGCTCTATAAGTTAGCGAACTTAGCAAAAGTAAACTTCATTTGACATCGGCCAATAATTTTCCAAAACTGAAGCTGCAATCTAAATTAACCTAGTAACAATACCACTTTGGTAAATAACTTTATCAGGGTTGATATTAACTCAATTGTGTAGCTGCAATTTCCTATAGTTTCAAACAAAGAAATAAGACATTTTAAATTAAATTGTAGTTATAAAAAGGATTCATGTCAGCCAAAATTCAAAAATTACCACTTCCAAAAGTAATTACAGAATAAGACAACAAAACAAAATTTAAATGAGAATTTCACCTGTGAAATTGGATGAACTATAGAGAGAAAAGGGCCCAAAATTGATCGTCCGACACCCTGTAGGTGGGGAGGTCAAAAGGAGGTGGAGAAAAGGGTTAAAAAGAGGATCTTGAAACCCAAAAAGAGGTTGGGGGGAACGATGGAGCACTGGACATAGTTGACTGGATGAGGCGATGTAACTCGGCGAGTAATTCCAAAATTGGGGAAATTTTGATATTTAGGGTTATGAACTGAGCAGAAGGGGAGAATAATTATACCGTATGGGTGGAGATAAAATTCAGGCATGTAGGAAAATTTCCACAGAAGACGGTTCATTTTCAGAATTGACGTGGCATGCTTGTATACTCTTTAAATCTAACTCAGTAATTATAGATTTGAGAATTTTGCTATGTTTATTCAAGTTCAACCATGTTCACATATATGACTAGAACTACATGCTAATTTGCAAGTTCACAATTACATGCCAAATTTTAAGTTTATGTAGTTCTGTTTAAACCCCCTGTTTCACGACTCATGTTGAGTAGATCTAAATTTGCAAGTTCATAATTAAGTGTATATTGTTCTATGCCGAATTCATACGACACATGTGTAGTTATATCCATATTTTTATGATGTTGGAATATTACATGTTCCTCTTTTTCCCCTCTTGTGTATGAGTTAGGCTATGTAGCGAGCCTAACATTTTATGTGATTTATGCAAACATTTAACGGAGGTAACGTTGGGGAAAAACATGAAATTACATATTTGACTCATAATCATATAAATGGTTTATGGCATAAAGTGGTATAATTTTTATACCAAAAATTATGAACTTGGTTTAAAGGGAAAGTGGAGCTTTACTTGAATGACAGTAATTTACATATAAATATAAAGAGGTAAATATGTAAATTTAGAAAAGACGAATATGCCTAACCCGAGGTTAGAGTGAGTTATAGTGTAAGACTGCCCGGAACCACCCGACACATCCAGCAACCGTAACAATATATATCTAATGTGAGAGGTTAGTGCATTGAGCCCAAAAGAACCCGAGGTTAGACTGAGTTGCGGTGTAAAACTGCTCGGACCCGACCGGCACATCCAGTGACCACAACAATGCCTGTCTAATGTGAGTGGTTGGTGCTTTAATGAATGAATTAAAGCTAAGCCAAGAATGGTAGGGTTAAGTTAATTAAGGCAACACTTAACCAATACAACATGTTAACTAAACTGATGGGTGAGGTTAGGTTAACTTGGAGACTTAACCAATTTAACATGTTGATTAGGAAAACCCTAGTAATAGGGACCCACTTCAGCAGGAACCCACATAAATGTATCGTGGTACCCTGAACTAGGAAGGGTGGGGCACGATCACTGGGCTGATTATAAGCGATCAAAACAACGGCGGTTGGTGCATCAGTGTAGGTTCTGACGGAGTACGGGCGTGTACGTACTCCGGAGTGGAAAAAGCAGGCACTGGGCATCAGTTGTTATACACTGTGCATCTTGAATCGTGTCGGGTTGCCACCATATGATTTGATACACCCCATGGTGAGACCATCACAGGTATCTACAATCGAGCGGGGCCGTATGACATAAGTAGTAAATGCATGTGAGTAGGAGCCGATCGATAAAAAGGGATCACTGGGTTTGGACTCATGATGATGGTTGAAATATCTAGTAGGTGCAGAGCATATGGATATTAGTGTGATAGTATGATTAGTTTATCTTGCCTTGTTTATCTTGCCTTATCCTATGTTACCTTATTTCTTTGTTATTGTCCTGCGTCCAGTTTATTCATGTCATGGTTCTCTTACTAGTTTACATGCTGAATAATCACTGGACTTACCAGACTTATGTCTGACCCATTTTTCTTTCGCTTTCTTTTCTTCCGTTCCCCCCCCCCCCTCGGGTAGCCAGTGAGGGAATAGCTCAGCTTAATTTGGACCATTCATCTTTCCAAGCTTGAAGACTCTTTGATGTATAGCTTGGAAACTCTTATCTTTGTCTATTGCTTTGGACACACTACTACTTGGGGATTTTTGCAGTTTTATTGTGTTTTATGCTTCTTTATGTTATAATCAAGACAGAGATTTTAATGTAATGATTTGGAAGTTGTTTTGAGACAGTTTGTTGTAATGTTTTTGTTATGAACCACGTATGAAATAAATTTAGTTTTTCAGCTGCTTACATATGTTTGTCTCGTAAATTATCTGTGTCTTTTACCTATAATGCTCCACCAAAGTTAAGGCATTCCCTTTGTGAGTGACCTTAACGGAGGTGGGGTGTTTCACTTGGTATCAGACCAAAGGTTTACCAGATCAGATAAAAATTTTGAAAACTATTTTTCAAAAAGAAGTTTAAAGAACAATTTTCAAGGAAAAGTGTTGTTTTATTTTATAAAGGCATAATCCCTCAAAGCCATATGCACTATCTTTCTATCCTTTGTTTTGAATCTTTCCTTTTTCGTTTCAGCATGTTTGGGGATCTTAACCTTCCAGAGGGTGTGCCGGTACCTGGCTGGTTCAGAAGGTACCTAGAGGCTATGGGTAATGTCGCAGGCCCAACAGACGTTCCTCCTCCCCCAGCTGCAGCGGTTCCTCTTCCTCCTCGTGCAAAGCTTTCTCAAAAAATATGCAGGGACTTTCGAGCCATAGGTGGAAAGAACTTCAATGGAAATGAATCCTTTGTGGAAGCAAGAAACTGGCTCAAAGAAACTGAGGATTTGTTTATTATCTTCGAAGTGGACGATAGGCAAAAGATACAGTTGGCCGTATGGTTGCTTAAAGACGAAGCCTCCTATTGATGGGAAGTTACTAACGCTGAAAGACCAGTTGAAACTTAGATGGATTTCAGAATGAGGTTTGAAATGAAATTCCTCTCACAAGCTGAACGAAGCCTACAGATGGAGAAGTTCTGTAACACCCCACCTCCGCCAGGGCTACTCACGAGTGATTGCACTAGCTTTGGAGGGGTGTTGTCTAGGTAAACATGCACAGAGATATCACAAGACAGAACATAGATAAATAAATAAGTAAAGCAGCGGTAGAAATTTAAAAATAAACTATCCCCAAAATAGATGTGGTGAAGCCATAGCAAGCTCAAGTCCAAACCGTACATGAGTTGTCAAGAAAGCAAGCCAAATGTCCAAGCTAAGCACTAGTGTTCCCTCCCTGAGAACCTGGGGGGAACGGAAGAAAAGAGGCGAAAGAAAAAGGGTCAGTCATAAAGACTGGTAAGTCCTACCTACTATTAGTATAAAAACTAATGAAGTTAACTAAACATGAGAAACTGAGATGAAACATAAAGATGGTAACTAACTGGCATGATAAATAGATAACAAGGTAGATCAAGTGTGGCATCGCATATACAAGGTTTAGTTTTGCACCAATAGTACTAGTATTCTAACCCATGTCAAGTATAAACAAGAAATGATCCCTTGGCCCAATATCATGAGATGACCCAAGTCAAGGTCCAACTATACGGTCTAGTCGATCGGCTTCCTATAAGCCTAACTCGTCGAGTGTCGGTGTCATACGGCCCAATCGCGGAATGTAGTCAACTGTGCTAGGTCCACCCTAGGGTGTATCAAGCCCTAGGGTGCCAACCACTGACACAAATCAAGCACGCACAGTCTAAACCTACTGGTGCCCATGTCTGTTTTTTTCAACTCCGGACTATGTGCACGACCATAGTCCGCCTGAACCTACACTGGCGCACCTGCTCAGCTATCTTTCTGGTCGCTTACAATCATCCCAGTAATCGTGCCCCACCCTAGCCTAGTCCCTAGGGTATCGTGATACATCCAAGAGGGTTACTGCTGAAAAGGACCACGTAACTAGGGTTTCTAACGGGATAAGTGTGGTTAACCCTATCCAATCATGTATCAAGTTGGTTAAGTGTATCCAAGTGGTTCTTGACTTAATCCTATCATGTGGCATTAATTAACTTAATGCGCCCAACCTCTCACATTAGACTTTGTTGTGGTTACTGGATGTGTCGGGCGGGTCCGGGCAGCTTTACACCACAACCTAGTCTAACCTCGGGTTTCAAGCGCGATATGACCAACTACTCACATTGGGTCCTATTGTTTGTAGCCACTGGATTTGCCGGGCGGTTCCAGGCAGATTTTCGCTACAAACTCAACCCAACCTCGAGTTGGCCACTTTATGGTTTTCTACATGTCATGACCACATTCAAGTTTTCAAGCATAATCAATTTTCATGTCATATTTTCAAGTCATGTTTTTCATGTCATTTCAAGTGCGCCTAACTACCCATAATGTATTCCCATCGCATGTAAATTCGCATCAATACAAATAGGTCAAGAAGGGGAACATAACAATATGACAAAGATGGGCATAAGGTGGTAAAGTTGGTCATAAGTTAAACATGATGATTTTTGAGGCAAAGTTGTTAATCACAACTAGCATATAGGATTATTGGCCTCAAAACATGTATGACATCAAACTTAGAAAAAAGGGTGATAACATGGTAATAGTTGACATAGAGTGATAAACTTGTGACTAGCATGTAGTTCAACATCATAGGCAAGTTAACATCAAGGTTCTGAGGGGTTCTATGTTGCATTATGCATAATCCCCAAATAAAGCTCATAGCTTTCTACCCAAAAATCAAGATGAACGGTACTAGGTTCATGATAGTTCCACAATCATAGATCAAAAGAGTCATGAATGGATCTATGCATACAATGATAGACCAAAGACAAGTATTGCACAAAAAATCCCATTTCAACTTGCTACATGTTCATATTAATTTCATAGTTTAAATCTAAGAGTAGAGTGGGGCTTACAAATCGTGGCTATGAGAACTAGAACAAAATAGAACAAGATAGAGACATTGTAGAAGCTCTAGGAATGATGTAGCAACACTAGAAGCCTTGAGAATATAAGTATCTCCTTTGATTTGATGGAGAAAGATTGCTCCTTTGCCTTAGCTTTAGTTTAGAACTCTCAAGCTCTCAATGATGAAGATGGAGGCCTTGATTTAGGAGCATTTTGCAGCACTTAGTTGTTAGGATGATTTGTGGTGGTTTAGGCTAGGTATTAGGATGTTTTTATAGGTGTAGAGACAAGTTTAGGCCATAGGATTAACCCTAGTTTAGATCTGAACCATCAAATCCCGTCACAGGCCAACTGAACAGACCCAAAGGGGGCAAACAGGTGCACCAGGAAAACATGGCCGACCAGGGAAGTCGACCCCCAGGTCGACACCCAAGTCGATTGGGCAGTCGACCTGGGCTGGGGCAGGTCGACTCCCAGTCGACCAGGGGCTGGGCGGGAAATTTTCCCGCCCAATCTGTTTGGGGCTGAATTTTGAATTTTCTGAAATCTTCTATGGGCCATATCTTGGTCATACAGACTCCGATTTTCGAAATTTCGGACTCGTTTTCAAGTAGAATTTCGAGATGAACGCAATGGCATAACCCGTTCCCATTGATTCTTAACTTATAATTTAATTCTGCCCTGATATCTTGTTTTAGCATGTTATAAAAATTCGGGTTGTTACATTCTCCCCACCTTAAAGGATTTCGTCCCTGAAATCTCCAAGTTAGGAAGAATGTATCCTACCATCCATCATCCATCTACTCAAAACATCATCCACAAGTAATCATTTTCCTTAAAAGATTTCTAATGATGTATGAACATATGTAAAAGTGTGTGTATATGCACCTATCTAATGTGAAAATCAGGCGGTTACTGACTCAGTAAACCTCCTTAATGCAGAATATGTTAGTGAAATGAGTCCAAATGTATGCAAATTCCTAACATAATTTATAATCTCTACATGAGTGCACATAACATTCATTCATATGCAACATCCACGTGATAGCATAACAAGTTTCATCCATGAATAAGCATAAACACTCATGCATATGCATTATGAAAGTGTGTGAGCCGATCTTAGTGCCTAACGTGTATCATGCATCCACGAGTAACCACTTGCAAACACTTGCAACCATTTGCAACCATAAAGCATAACATGTTTCAAATACATGTTTTATCCAAAGGGTTTCTACCTAAGGTTCTCATGACAAGATTAACGAAATAGCAAGATAAACATGGATGGCAAAAAAAAGATATGCTAACTAGGAAAAGAGATTGAGAATGTACCCTCAAAAAGAAATGGATAAAGCCCACGCATCTTCTCCTCGGTTTCCCAAGTTGCACCTTCATCGGCTTCACTCCACTGAACCTTTACTAACTTGACCTTTCGATTCCTCAGCTTCTTGATCTCCGTTCCCAAGATACGAATCGGAGCTCGCCTCAGGGTTGCCTCTTTCTCTACTTCCTCGTCTTCAAGAATGCTAGGCTCAACTACTTCGGCTGATTCATGTAGGCATTTTCGGAGATGCGAGACATGAAAGACATTGTGCACTCCAGCCAGCTTCTCGGGCAATTCCACCCTATAAGCCATTTGCCCAATCTTCTCGATGATAGGGAAGGGTCCTACGAACCTTGGTGCTAGCTTCCCAACTGCTCCAAAACGAACCACATTTCGCAAGGGAGAAACCTTCACAAAGACCATATCTCCAACTTCAAACTCTAAGTCTGTCCTTCGCTTGTCTGCATAGGATTTCTGTCTGTCTTGGGCCGCTTTCATCCGCCTTCGAATCAACTCAACCTTCTCGTATGTGTCCCTTATCATGTCGGGCCCAAGTATAAGCTTATCCATCGTCTCCCACCAACATGTTGGTGACTTGCACGGCCTCCCATACAAAGCTTCGAATGGTGCCATCCCTATGCTTGCTTGGTAGCTGTTATTATAAGCAAACTCTACGAGAGGAAGGTGGTCTTCCCAAGTGCCACCAAAGTCGAGAATGCATAGCCTCAACAGATCTTCTAGTACCCTATTCACCGTTTCGGTCTGACCATTCGTCTGTGGGTGATAGGCTGTACTTAGATTCAATCGCGTACCCATCGCTTCTTGCAAACTATTCCAAAATTGGCTAGTGAAGATTGGGTCACGATCGCTAACTATGCTAGAAGGAACTCCATGCAATCGCACTATCTCTCGAAGATAAACAGATGCTAGCCATGATGCGGTCCTCTTGCTCTTCACTGGAATGAAATGAGCGCTCTTCGTGAGTCTATCCACTATGACCCATATGCTAGTATTCCCTTTCCTTGATCTCGGCAATCCATCCACAAAATCCATAGAGATACTTTCCCACTTCCATTACGGGACCTCCAATGGATGCAGTAGCCCACCGGGCTTCTTCGACTCGGCCTTTACTTGTTGGCAAACAATGCATCTAGAAACAAACTCTACAACATCCTTTTTCATCCCATCCCAAAAGAAAATGCGCTTCATATCCCGGTACATCTTATCCCCTCCGGGATGTATGGTCATCCTCGAGTGATGCGCCTCCTCAAGAACTTTATTTACTAAGTCTCCCACTTGTGGGACACATAGTCTTCCATCACGCCTTAGCCACCCCTTGTCATCAATAGTATATCTAACGAGGTGACTTGACGTCTCACCACGAATCAACTTGTCCATGATCTCAACTATCTGCGGGTCTTCCCTCTGTGAAGTCCCAACTTAATCAAGAAGTGTAGGTCTAAGCTCAAGGGATGCTAATGAACCAGTCATCGACCCAACAGCGGGTGTAAAATCAAAGGTTGCCAAGAACTCTAGGCTCTTCATCTCAACAAACAAGGGACTCAAAGTCAACCTTTTTCTACTTAGCGCATCCGCCACAACATTACCCTTGCCAGGGGTATAAGCTATATCGAAGTCATATGATGCCAAGAATTCCATCCACCTCTGCTGCCTTAGATTCAAATCTTTCTGCGAGAAGAGGTACTTGAGCGACTTGTGATCAGTATATAACTCAAACCTTTCACCTAGAAGATAATGGCGCCAAGATTTGAGTGCAAAGACGATCGCCGCCAACTCCAAATCATGAGTGGGATAGTTCTTCTCATGAACTTTGAGTTGCCTACTCCCAAAGCATATCACTCTCCCTTCTTGCATCAGGACAGCGCCTAATCCCGTGCCACATGCATCGGTGTACACGGTAAACAACTTCCCTCCATCGGGTAATGCTAGAACTGGAGCTGTGGTGAGGGCTTTCTTGAGCCTTTGAAAAGCAAGCTCACACTCTAAGTCCCATGCAAAGACTAAGTTCTTCTTCGTTAACTTAGTGAGAGGGGCTGAAATCTTAGCGAAGTCCTTAATGAACTTCTTGTAAAATCCTGCCAGACCGAGAAAGCTTCTCACTTCAGTTGCATTCTTCGGAACTTTCCAGTCTTGTACCGCCACTACTTTAGCGGGATCCACAGCTATGCCTTGCTTAGAAACTATATGCCCAAGGAACCGAACTCCCCTTCTCCAGAAATGGCATTTGGAGAACTTGGCTTTTAACTGATGAGCTCTAAGCGTATCCATAACCTCCTTGAGATGTATAGCATGCTCTTCCTCGTCCTTGGAGAAGATCAGAATATCATCCACGAAGACAACCACAAACTTGTTAAGGAACTCCCTAAACACCCTACTCATCAAATCAACAAATTATGCGGGTGCATTAGTCAAACCGAACGGCATGACGAGCCATTCAAAGAATCCATCTGGAGTCCTAAACGCAGTCCTGTCAATACTATCCTCAGCCACTCTAAGCTGATGGAATCCGGTGGCTAGATCAAGTTGAGATAAAACAGAAGCACCTACAAGCTGGTCAAAGAGATCATCAATCCTCAGTAACGGGTGCCTATTCTTCTTTGTCAGCTTGTTTAACTCACGATAATCAACACATAGACGAAGCGAACCATCCGCCTTAGTAGCGAATACCACAAGAGCACCCCATTCAGAAATGCTTCGCCTAATGAAATTTTTCTCAAGCAACTCCTTGACTTGCTTGCTAAGCTCTCTTCTTTCTCGCGGGGCCATGTGCCTAACAGGCAATGAAACTGGCTTGGCATTATCAACAAGATAAATACGGAAGTCTATCTCGCGTTTAGGGGGTAACCCCTTCACCTCATCAAAGACATCAGGATATTCTCGGACCACCCTCACAGATTGAAGATTGTCAATAGACGAGTCGAGGGATTCAAGATAACATAACATGACGGGATCCATAGGGTTACAAGAAATCTCTAGGGTATTGCCAAGGCGAGTCATAAGCCTCACTACCCTACGCTCACAATCGAGAATGGCTCCATAACTGGACAACCAATCCATGCCCAAAATCAACCCGTATCCCATGAACCCGAGAACATAAGCATTACATGTGAATTCTACGGTCAAGATAGAAATCCTCAATCCATACAAATCATAGATAGATGGGCGGAACCCCCAATTGGATTTGAAACACTAACGGGATCCTCAACTAGACTAGTACTTAGGTGCAAACTTTCAACAATGTCAGAAGAAATAAAGGTATGCGATGCGCCAGAATCAAATAAAGTTCGAACAGGAAAACCAGAAATGTAAACAAGGCTTTCTACAGAAATACTACCTCGGTCCGGAGCTGGAGTAGTGTTGAGAGCATGCATCTGCCCTCCATAAGGTCCTGCCCACTGAGTCTGTCCTTGCCCCTGTCCTTGCTTCTTTGGGCAATCCTTACTGTAGTGTCCAGACTCTCCGCAATGAAAGCATTCTCCCAACTTCCTCTTCTTCTTCCTACAATCTTTGATTATGTGTCCAGTGATCCCACAGAAGTTGCACTTCCTTGTCTCACTTGCCTTGTTGTTGTTGGCCTTGTTACCCTTGTTGTTCTGATTGTTCTGATTGCCTCCCCACTTGGAGTCCACCTTCTTGGTTTGAGTCTCATTAAGCTTAACTTCTTTCTTGCCATTCTTATCATCTCCTTGAAGCAAGGCCATATCCACTAAGCTCTCAAAAGTGGCCCCCATGGGTATATGAGACATGGCCAAACCTTGCAATGGCTCATTCAATCCTCGAGCAAAGCGTAGAGCCTTCTTTTAAGGTGTGTTAACCATGTCTAAACCGAATCGAGCAAGATGGTTAAACTTATTCACATACTCCCTCACGGTCATGTCCCCTTGCTTCAAAGATATAAACCTCTCCATTTGCAGATTCTGTTCAGCAGATGATAGAAACTTAAGCCCAAACCTCATCCTAAAGTCGACCCAAGTCTCTATAGGCCTAGTAGCGTTGGTGACTTCCCACCAATAAGCAGCTTCCTCTTTCAATAGCCATACTTCCAACAGAATTTTCCTATGATCTTCTACATCAAAGATAGCAAAAAGGTCTTCAGTTTCCCTTAACCAGTTTCTTGCCTCAACATAAGTCTCTATCCCAACAAAAATTTTGCCACCCATCGCCTTAAAGTCTTTGCAAATCTTTGCGAAATCCGCTTGTGGATGCTGAGGAGGAGGAGGAGGAGGAACCTCGGGTACGGGAGGAGGAGTGGGAGTGTCTGCTGGGCCGGCTCCATTTGCCCTAGCCTCCATGTACCTCCTAAACCAAAGAGGTACCGGTATTCCCTCCGGGATGATAAAGTTATCGGCCATACTGAAACGAAGTAAAAGATAGATTTAGAATGAGGAAACAAAGGATAGTGCTAATTGCTTTTGGGGAATAGCCTTTTAAAATAAACTAGACTTTCCTTGGAAAAATACTTAATTGGTTTTGAAAATAGTTTTTCAAAAGGGTTTTTAAAACTTTTTGTCCGGTCTAGTAAACCTCATGCTCTGATACCAAATGTAACACCCCACCTCCGCCAGGGCCACTCACGAGTGATTGCACTAGCTTTGGAGGGGTGTTGTCTAGGTAAACATGCACAGAGATATCACAAGACAGAACATAGATAAATAAATAAGTAAAGCAGCGATAGAAATTTAAAAACCATAGTTAACCATTTCCAAAACAAAGTCAACTTACATCAAAATACTTAGTCATTATTTTCCAACTGCCACAAGTCTAGAAACATAAACTGAAAATAACATAAAGTAAACTATCCCCAAAATAGATGTGGTGAAGCCATAGCAAGCTCAAGTCCAAACCGTACATGAGCTATCAAGAAAGCAAGCCAAATGTCCAAGCTAAGCACTAGTGTTCCCTCTCTGAGAACCGGGGGGGGGGGGACGGAAGAAAAGAGGCAAAAGAAAAAGGGTCAGTCATAAAGACTGGTAAGTCCTACCTACTATTAGTATAAAAACTAATGAAGTTAACTAAACATGAGAAACTGAGATGAAACATAAAGATGGTAACTAACTGGCATGATAAATAGATAACAAGGTAGATCAAGTGTGGCATCGCATATACAAGGTTTAGTTTTGCACCAATAGTACTAGTATTTTAACCCATGTCAAGTATAAACAAGAAATGATCCCTTGGCCCAATATCATGAGATGACCCAAGTCAAGGTCCAACTATACGGTCTAGTCGATCGGCTCCCTATAAGCCTAACTCGTCGAGTGTCGGTGTCATACGGCCCAATCGCGGAATGTAGTCAACTGTGCTAGGTCCACCCTAGGGTGTATCAAGCCCTAGGGTGCCAACCACTGACACAAATCAAGCACGCATAGTCTAAACCTACTGGTGCCCATGTCTGTTTTTTTCAACTCCGGACTATGTGCACGACCATAGTCCGCCTGAACCTACATTGGCGCACCTACTCAGCCGTCTTTCTGGTCGCTTACAATCAGCCCAGTAATCGTGCCCCACCCTAGCCTAGTCCCTAGAGTATCGTGATACATCCAAGAGGGTTACTGCTGAAAAGGACCACGTAACTAGGGTTTCTAACGGGTTAAGTGTGGTTAACCCTATCCAATCATGTATCAAGTTGGTTAAGTGTATCCAAGTGGTTCATGACTTAACCCTATCATGTGGCATTAATTAACTTAATGCGCCCAACCTCTCATATTAGACTTTGTTGTGGTTACTGGATATGCCGGGCGGGTCCGGGCCGCTTTACACCACAACCTAGTCTAACCTCGGGTTTTAAGCGCGATATGACCAACTACTCACATTGGGTCCTATTGTTTGTAGCCACTGGATTTGCCGGGCGGTTCCAGGCAGATTTACGCTACAAACTCAACCCAACCTCGAGTTGTCCACTTTATTGTTTTCTACATGTCATGACCACATTCAAGTTTTCAAGCATAATCAATTTTCATGTCATATTTTCAAGTCATGTTTTTCATGTCATTTCAAGTTCGCCAAACTACCCATAACGCATTCCCATCGCACGTAAATTCGCATCAATACAAAGAGGTCAAGAAGGGGAACATAACAATATGACAAAGATGGGCATAAGGTGGTAAAGTTGGTCATAAGTTAAACATGATGATTTTTGAGGCAAAGGTGTTCATCACAACTAGCATATAGGATTATTGGCCTCAAAACATGTATGACATCAAACTTAGCAAAAATGGTGATAACATGGTGATAGTTGACATAGAGTGATAAACTTGTGACTAGCATGTAGTTAAACATCATAGGCAAGTTAACATCAAGGTTATGAGGGGTTCTATGTTGCATTATGCATAATCCCCAAATAAAGCTCATAGCTTTCTACCCAAAAATCAAGATGAACGGTACTAGGTTCATGATAGTTCCACAATCATAGATCAAAAGAGTCATGAATGGATCTATGCATACAATGATAGACCAAAGACAAGTATTGCACAAAAAATCCCATTTCAACTTGCTACATGTTCATATTAATTTCATAGTTTAAATCTAAGAGTAGAGTGGGGCTTACAAATCGTGGCTATGAGAACTAGAACAAAATAGAACAAGATAGAGACATTGTAGAAGCTCTAGGAATGATGTAGCAACACTAGAAGCCTTGAGAATATAAGTAGCTCCTTTGATTTGATGGAGAAAGATTGCTCCTTTGCCTTAGCTTTAGTTTAGAACTCTCAAGCTCTCAATGATGAAGATGGAGGCCATGATTTAGGAGCATTTTGGCAGCACTTAGTTGTTAGGATGATTTGTGGTGGTTTAGGCTAGGTCTTAGGGTGTTTTTATAGGTGTAGAGACAAGTTTAGGCCATAGGATTAACCATAGTTTAGATCTGAACCATCAAATCCCGTCACATGCCAACTGAACAGACCCAAAGGGGCAAACAGGTGCACCAGGCAAACATGGCCGACCAGGGAAGTCGACCCCCAGGTCGACACCCAAGTCGACTGGGCAGTCGACCTGGGCTGGGGCAGGTCGACTCCCCAGTCGACCTGTGGCTGGGCGGGAAATTTTCCCGCCCAATCTGTTTGGGGCTGAATTTGAATTTCGGGCTGAATTTTGAATTTTTTGAAATCTTCTATGGGCCATATCTTGGTCATACGGACTCTGATTTTCGAAATTTCGGACTCGTTTTCAAGCAGAATTTCGAGACGAACCCAATGGCGTAACCCATTCCCATTGATTCTTAACTTATAATTTAATTCTACCCTGATTTCTTGTTTTAGCATGTTATAAAAAATCGGGTTGTTACAAGTTCTTAGCTCTCAAACAGGGAAGTATGTCGGTCAAGGAATACGTCAACCAATTCAACCAGCTGGCTAGGTTCGGATTGGAGTTAGTGAAAACTCCACATAAGAAGGCTCTCTGTTTTGTTAAAGGATTAAATGAGCCACTGCACAGCATAGCTATGTCCCATATACCTATGGGTGCGACTTATGAGAGACTGGTGGACATGACACTGTTATAAGAAGAAGATAAGGTTGGCAAGAAAGAGATAACGGTGGAAGTACCTCATGATAAGAAAGTGGAAGGATCACAGAGTAAGAAGACAGATTCCAAGAAGGGCGGGAAGAACAACAAACCCCGTGACAAGAGGGAGGAAGTGTAATTTTTGTGGCATTCCTGGACATCTGGTTAAGGACTGCATAAAGAAGAAGAGGAAGATGGGTGGTTGTTTCCATTGCGGCGAGACAGGACACATGGCTAAGGACTGCCCAAGAAAGCAAGGGCATGGGCAGAGAGATGGATCTACTTCTGGAGGGCAGGTTCACGCTCTCATGGCACCTCCGCAAGAACGAGGTAGAAATATTTCTGTTGAGAGTTTGTTTTATCTTTTTGATCATCTTGTTCGTACACTCTTTGATTCTGGCGCATCGCACTCTTTTATATCTACTGCTCTAGTTGAATCTCTGCACCTAGACACCAGTTTAGTAGAGGATCCCTTAGTTGTTTCAAATCCAATTGGGGGCTCAACTTATTTGTCAATGATTTGTTTGGATTTGGAAATTTCTATACTAAGTGTTGGGTTTAGATGTAATGCCTATGTTTTGGCCTTCACGGGCTATGTGTTGATTCTAGGCATGGATTGGCTATCCAGTAATGGTGTCATTCTCGATTGTGAAAAGAGAGTGGTTAGACTCATGACTCGCCTCGGTAACACTCTCGAAATTTCTTGTAATCCCATGAACTCTGTTATGCTTAGCTATCTAGAATCTCTTGATGCATCTGTTGAGAATTAACAGTCTGTTAGAGTAGTCCGTGAATACTCGGATGTCTTTGAAGAGGTGAAGGGGTTACCTCCGAAGTGGGAGATAGATTTCTGCATATACCTCGTTGATTATGTGAAACACCCCGCCTCCGTTAAGGTCACTCACAAAGAGAATGCCTTAACTTCGGTGGACCATTATAGGTAAAAGATGGAGATAAATTACAAGACAGACAAATAAACCAGCGGAAAATAAGGTCGTTTTATAAACAACTTAATTCGGTCAAGCTTTTACAACAATTTTCTCAAATCATACTTAAAAGTAATACATAGAACTTCTGTCTTGATTTATTAACTTCCAAGTATAAAAGAAGCACAAAAATAACAATGATATTCCCCTATAAAGCATGAACCAGCTTGAAAAGAAAACTGAGCTAAGTGGTAACATTTCCTCCCTGTGAACCTGGGGAGGGGGGGGGGACGAAAGAAAAGAGGCAACAAAACTAGATCAGACATAAGTCCGATAAGTCCAGTGATTATTCAACATGTAAACTGGTAAGAGAACCATGACATGAATAAACTGGACGCAGGACAATAACAAAGAAATAAGGTAACATAGGATAAGGCAAGATAAACAAGGCAAGATAAACTAATCATACTATCGCACTCATATCCATATGCTTTGCACCTACTAGATATTTCAACCATCATCATGAGTCCAAACCCAGCGATCCCTTTTTATCGATCGACTCCTACTCACACGCATTTACTACTTGTGTCATACGACCCCGCTCTATTGTAGATACCTGTGTTGGTCCCACAATGGGGCGTATCAAATCCTATGGTGGCAACCCGACACGATTCAAGATGCATAGTGTATAACTACTGATGCCCAGTGCCTGGTTTTTCCACTCCGAAGTACATGCACGCCCGTACTTCGTCGGAACTACACTGACGCACCAACCGCCGTTGTTTTGACCGCTTATAATCAGCCCAATAATCATGCCCCACCCTGCCTAGTTCAAGGTACCATGATACATCTATGTGGGTTACTGCTGAAATGGGTCCCCGTGTAACGACCCGGATTTTGACGATCTTGGTTACCCGACATACAATACATATCGAACATCCAAGGATCGAAAATAACCGAATAGTTAATGAAAGAAATTAGAGGGTGAGGAAGGATAAGATAGAAACTTATAGAATAGAAGAAGAAGAAGAAGAAGAACATCATCATCAGAGTAAACACGAATCTCACAGCGGAACGAATAAAATATTACATAACCTTTGAAATACAAACAATATATGTATACAATAACATTGCAGAGTACAACACTTACAACAACAGCGGAAATAAACAATAGCTATATAATCCTGAAGCCTCCTGCTCCAAGCTCTCCAAGTATATCTGTAAAATCCTGACTACTTGACTGCCCGTACAAATTTAGGCACCCAAGAGTTTAGGGAAAACAACAAAATAAACTCCGGGTCAGTCATGGGACTGGTTTGAATAAAACTCCAAACACTTGGTTAAATAAAAGATATCTCATAAGACCACGCCGTGAAAACGGAACGGGTTTTTCCCTTATGAGAATCCAAACAACTTTGTAAACAATATCCTTATGATATTATAATAATGTCTAAATACAAATAGATATCAATCTAGCAGAAACGCTTTCATCTCACGTTCTACATATATAGTATACAATCAAAACCGCAAGCACGTATTGGGTAATGGATTTCCAATGCTTGCGGTTTTGATTGTATACTATATATGTAGAACGTGAGATGAAAGCGTTTCTGCTAGATTGATATCTATTTGTATTTAGACATTATTATAATATCAGAAGGATATTGTTTACAAAGTTGTTTGGATTCTCATAAGGGAAAAACCCGTTCCGTTTTCACGGCGTGGTCTTATGAGATATCTTTTATTTAACCAAGTGTTTGGAGTTTTATTCAAACCAGTCCCATGACTGACCCGAAGTTTATTTTGTTGTTTTCCCTAAACTCTTGGGTGCCTAAATTTGTACGGGCAGTCAAGTAGTCGGGATTTTATAGATATACTTGGAGAGCTTGGAGCAGGAGGCTTCAGAATTATATAGCTATTGTTTATTTCCGTTGTTGTTGTAAGTGTTGTACTCTGCAATGTTATTGTATACATATACTATTTGTATTTCAAAGGTTATGTTATATTTTATTCGTTCCGCTGTGAGATTCGTGTTTACTCTGATGATGATGTTCTTCTTCTTCTTCTATTCTATAAGTTTCTATCTTATCCTTCCTCACCCTCTAATTTCTTTCACTAACCATTTCGATCCTTGGATGTTCGATATGTGTTGTATATCGGGTAACCAAGATCGTCAAAATCCGAGTCGTTACACGGGGACCCATTTCAGCAGTAACCCACATAGATGTATCATGGTACCCTGAACTAGGCAGGGTAGGGCATGATTATTGGGCTGATTATAAGCAGTCAAAACAATAGTGGTTGGTGCGTCAGTGTAGGTTCCGACGGAGTACGGGCGTGCATGTACTATGAAGTGGAAAAAACAGGCACTGGGCATCAGTAGTTATACACTATGCATCTTGAATCGTGTCGGGTTGCCACCATAGGATTTGATACACCCCATGGTGGGACCAGCACAGGTATCTACAATCGAGCGGGGCCGTATGACACAAGTAGTAAATGCGTGTGAGTAGGAGTCGATCGATAAAAGGGGATCACTGGGTTTGGACTCATGATGATGGTTGAAATATCTAGTAGGTGCAGAGCATATGGATATGAGCGCGATAGTATGATTAGTTTATCTTGCCTTGTTTATCTTGCCTTATCCTATGTTACCTTATTTCTTTGTTATTGTCCTGCGTCCAGTTTATTCATGTCATGGTTCCCTTACCAGTTTACATGCTGAATAATCACTGGACTTACTAGACTTATGTCTGACCCATTTTTCTTTCGCTCTCTTTTCTTCCGTTCCCCCCCTTTGGTAGCCAGGGAGGGAATAACTCAGCTTAATTTGGACCGTTCATCTTTCCAAGCTTGAAGACTCTGTGATGTATAGCTTGGAACCTCTTATCTTTGGCTATGGCTTTGGACACACTACTACTTGGGGATTTATGCAGTTTTATTGTGTTTTATGCTTCTTTATGTTATAATCAAGACAGAGATTTTGATGTAATGATTTGGAAGTTGTTTTGAGACAGTTTACTGTAATGTTTTCATTATGAACCACGTATGAAATAAATTTAGTTTTTCCGCTGGTTATATATGTCTATCTTGTAAATTATTTGTGTCTTTTACCTATAATGCTCCACCATTAAGGCATTCCCTTTGTGAGTGACCTTAACGGAGGTGGCGTGGTTTAGTTGGTCTAGTGACAGCCAACCCCCAACGTGTGTTGAGTGCACATGATTTTTTTTTACGGAGGTACAAGAAAAAGTAAATGAACAAGGGAGACACATAATTGATAGTGGTTTGGCTTATATTGGTGCCTACGTCCATTTAAAATCTTTATTTATATTATCGATTACAGGTTACAATAGTTTTTCAGTGAAAGAAAGTGAAAAAAAAGAATGATTTAAGCACAATGTCTTTATGTTGAATCCAGAGAACACGGCATGCTATTTTTGGTAAGCCTAGCTAGAGGTTTTTCAGAGATTTCTGAATTTCTTTCCACTTCGGGAGACAACTGTATTTATAGGCGAGCTCGTGGGCCAGATTTGTATGTGACGTGGCATACGTTTTTCTGGAGCTTTTACACATGGAGCTTGATCCAGCTGAGTAGTAGTAGGCGGCGGGACCCGGTACTGCTCATGAATAGTTCTTCCTCGAAATTGGCGGGTATGCGTAGCATTGAATATATGGCATGTAAAAAGCAGAGCTGGTTAAACTTTTCCGCTGCTTCAGGCCTTAGGAATAGGACTCCGTTTGATAGCGTGTAACTTGTTCTGACCCGACTTTGTAGGAGATAATTTTACTTAAATACTTCTGCTCTGATATTTCAGCTCAAACCGATCTATCAGGAAAAAGTCGGTCGATCTATTAATGACTCGGTCGATTAGCTTGGTCTCTTTGGGTGGGTGCCGCCGTCGCTTCGGGTCGGCTTATAATTGGTCGACCTAAGATAATAATCATCCCTTAAGGTCTGGAATAGGCCGATGTCTCGTGGAAGGCTTCAACTTTGGGTTGGAACGACTTTTTGCCAAAAAGTTAGTCAACATTAATTAAGTTTAATTAAAATCCAGAAGGCAACAAAAGCTTGCGTTGGGAAAACGAGGAAAAACAGTTTCCGATGCATCAAAAACTGTAATGGGACATTTCTACCCACCCCCCAATATCCTCTAATTGTTTTGTCAATGGGTAGATTGTAAATAGGTTGTGTCAGTATATACAAGTAGGAGAATTGAACCAATCTGTCAAATCAATAAAGCCATGCTCATACGCAACATACTAAGCATATTCATTGTTACAGTGTCTGCCGATATGCAACAATTTCATTTCTGTTCATGAATTAAAGATGTTATTAACATTAAAGACATGATTATGATTGAAACTGTGACGAGCCCATTCCTCGTACGATGGTGGCAAGGGTAATCTTTGGAATATAACACATAAACATATAACAGCAGAACATAAATAATTAAATACACCAAATAATGTACAATAGAATACACTGGATAAACATAATCATCAGAGTTACACAGTATATAGGATCATACTTAGTACAAAATACAGTTCAGCTATACATAAATGTCTACAGCGGAAAACAGAACATAATATGTACAAAAGGAGCTGAGCAGCATAAAAAGACATAAATGATAGAATCCATCTTCAGCTCTAGCTATCCCGAAAGAGCTGCTAAAACCTGAATACAAGGCTGCTCGTGTAGAAATAGGGGCACCCGAGTTTGCAAGTGAAACAAACTATGAGTCGGTCATGAGACTGGTATGAGAAATCTATTTAACACATTTTACAATATGGCTAATCACAGGACTACGCCACTTTCGCGGAACGGGTTTACTTCATTGGATTGCTAGTGCTTTAAAACAAGTAAATCTTTTAAACATCGCAATGCTTTTTATAAAAATGAAGCCATTATAAGACTCAGTTCCCATCACACAATGCAACACAAACCGGAGGATAGAGTTTTACCTTATAATGGCCAAAATATGCTTAATACGAATAAAACAAAAGCATTTGATATTATTACTAGTGTTTATATGTTTCAAAAACAATTTCAATTATACGTATCAATCATAGACGGCATAGGTACCATATATCATGTCGCCATATATATATATATATATATATATATATATATATATATATACACACACACAATCAAAACCGCACAGTGTCGTATTTAGAAATTGGATTTCCATCATGAACCAAGGCAAAAGATAGTCCTTACCGAATTCGAGACAATCTAGCCCATGTCTCAGGCTACAGCAGCAACTGAACCTAGGAGCCATAGGGTCGGTCCACACATAGCGGATTAAAATAAAACCCTGAACAATAAGTCTCCCCGCCCTATGGGGCGTAAATGAGCCAAATGACTCCATATCCGGGGCGCCTCACAATCCAACAACCACACAGGTGAAAATAATATAAATGTCAAGGCTGGTAGGTCACTGACACCACCCTAGCTAGAAGGAGACGCATGTTCTCCCTGGATCCTCTCCCGTTTCTGGTTCATACCAGAGTGTGAGGCTCACGAATTCACGCTATACACAAAGCTATGCCACACAGGCCGCGCTTTGATCATCAACCATAAGACTTTGCTTTTCAAAAGAAGCCCTGATCATCTGCCACTTAGGCATGTCACACAGGCAATTCACTCCATGCGACTGATTTCTATCGATATAATCTCTGAGCTCGTACGTCTCGGAGAAGGGTGTTATGCAAGAGAATAAATTCTCTGCCGCCAAGCAGATATATATTTAATAGAGATCAATCAGCATTGAACAAAATCCAATGTCAGACACACAGTCCATTTACAAGTTCGTTCTGGGTCTGAACGAAACCGGAGACACTTAATACCTCGCATATCCGTACAATCAACAAGTACGTTCGGACGGCTACCACTTCAGCCCCTTCAAGGTAGCTACTCCCATCATGAGCATCAGTAGCACCCCTCCATTCGACGTGAAGATCATCGGTCTTGCACCATCTTCATATCTTTGACTTCTAACCGTCGATCAATTATTTGAAATGAGAATTAACTTGGCCTTTTCAAATAATTCACCTATATTTAGAATTTCAAATCAATTCATTTCAATGGTTAAATTATTCGACACCAATAATTCAGTTCTTTAATGTAATTTTCACGCCAAACACATTCAACCATCAAATATCCAATAAACTGAGCAGATTCAGTTTATTTCTAATCCATATCGTTTATAATATTTTATCACGATTTATCGCTATTTTTATTTATTTAAAAATAGCCAATTCACTCAAACGACGCTTCAGGCCATAACGCAGCCGTGGAGCTGTTTTTCTTCAAATTGATTTACCCATATCTGAAAATCTAACCGTTGGATCTTCACAAATTTTATATCCTTAGAAATATCTTTTCAAAACGAACCCAACAGTTTCAGTTTTGGGAAAATCCGACGGTCGGATCTCCTGCACTAATCGTTTGAAGTCACGATTTCAAAATACGACCTGCAGCGTCGTTATTAATTATATTTATATATATATATATAATCGATTCTGGCGCTTATTTTCTTCAGATTTGAATTAAACATTCCAGACAATCCAATCGTTGGATCCTCACAAAGTGGGTGTCGTTGGAAAGATATTTCCAAGGCGAACCCAACGGCTTCGGTTTCGGGAAAATCCGACGGTCGGATCTCCCGCACTAATCGTTTGAAATCATGGTTTCAAAATACGAACTGCAGCTTCGTTATTCGATTTATTTTAATTATATTTATATAAATATAATTCTTTCCACGATTTCAAAACTATATTCATTTCATATATTTGATAAAAATGATATTTTTATCATCAAAAATATTTATTCAACACGTGAATATTTTTAGCACTTCATATTCACAATAAAATGTAGATTTTATTATTCAATCTATATATTCAAAATATGAATGTTTTTGACTTCACACATATGATAAAAATATGATTTTTATCGTTCTAGTCCTTTATTCAACACACGAATATTTTCTATAGTTGACATATATGAATATTTTCTATAGTTGACATATATAATAAAAATGTTATTTTTATCTTTCAAAGAATTTATTCAACACATGAGCTTCATTCAACACATGAATTTCGATTCAATACATGAATTCCTATTCAACACATGAATATTTTCTCTCTCTATATATATATATATATATATATATAATAAAAATGTGATTTTTATTGTGAAACAATTTATTTCAAAACATGATTATTTTATATAGTTTATATATAAGGTAAAAATGTTATTTTTATCTTTCAAAGAATTTATTCAACACATGAGCTTCATTCAACACATGAATTTCTATTCAACACATGAATTCTATTCAACACATGAATATAGTTTCAACACATGAAAATAATTCTAGCACATGAATATTATTGAAAATTTTGGCAGCATAACGACAGGGTAGTTAAAACCGGCACCGTCCCTAGTACGGCTCCTCGCTCTACCTTAAAGCCTCGCAGCTTTTGACAATGGGGATTTTCAATATCTAGTTCGTAAGCAGACGAATTTTCCCATATACTAATCCTATTGGGATTTCAACCACAATCAATCATTTCAAATCAACCGTTCATGATATTCACCAAATTTCACATCAAACAATAATCCAAACAATATCACAACCAATATATATCGTCCATGGTCTGTGAACGAGGGGAGTGTATATATATATAGGTATACATATATAACTATATTTCAATTTCACTTCAATATCATTTCAATTTATTTCAATGCATATATTATTTTTACAACGCATATATAACTTATACATCGAACATACAACTTATACAACGCTTATACATGTGGTGTACAACGCTTATATAATTCATACATCGACTATATAATTTATACACCGTTGTTTTCCATATCGTTTATAAATTTGAAATCTCACATTGGGTTCCACTCCACCAAAAAATTGTAGAGGGCTCAGAAAAATATGCGGTCTCTTCTAGAATGTAGAAGACGTCCACGCGAGTCCACTGTCTCTTGTTTCACTGGATTTCATCAACAAACGAAAAAGATATGATTTTTACAGTGAAATCATAAACCGTAGCGCTTTAAAGTGCTATAAACTATAAAATAAAATAAAGGTCGTATACCTCTTTGAAATGGTTCGGACTAGAGTTTTGATTTTTCAATCAAACCGTTGAACGATGGCAAAATCGAAGTATACTATGCCAAGGAGAGAGGAAAACCGCACCCAGCGGTGGTGGTTTGGTGCTGATCGATGCAGCAGGGGAGGAGCTCCGGCGCACTGAACTTCGTGACTTCAGGTGGCCGATTCTTCTCAGATACTTGACGATAAATATCCAACCTTGTATGGATTTGTAGAGGAGAGGAGACTCTACCAAATCCCTAACTGAAGTTGGTGATTTTATTGAGTGATTGGAGAGAAAAGGAGGAGAGAAGGGGGGAGCGGCTTTCTGCGTTGCGCGAGGAAGAAAGGTCGGGGAGAGAGAAAAATGACTGGCCAATAGGATTTTTCTTTTATTTATATATTTTATAAAATTCGAAAATACCCCCTTCTACACACGAACTCCAATCCAATCCAACGACTGTCGTCCCTAGCTAAATACCCCCATTCCGAACACAATGGGATATGTTTCGAAGGACCATTCGACTGTTTCAGTCAGTTTTCTTCAAATTAAAATATAAAACATTCGATATTGGATTTGAACGTACATTTCAATTTGCCGAGGCCACATACTGATCCCAAAAATTCCAGAAAAATAAATCTAGCTTTGTTTTGACGATAAGGTCCCAACAAAACTAGTTTCGTCAAATTCTGAGACCGTTTGAAAAATGGCCATTTTCTGGTCGATCCAATTCAACAAAAATTGACCAAACACATTTTCCTTCGCCACGCTCACATGTTAACTTCAAAAATTATGGAATTTGAAACCTATCAATAATTTGACATCCCGGATCCAACAAAAGTGGTTTCGTCGAATTCTGAGGTCGTTTGCAAAATGTCTATTTTCAAGGGCTATATATTCTCTATAGCGACCTTTCTGAAAATTCATTTGGCCATAACTTTTGATTCCCGCTATGAAACTTCGATTTCTCAGATTCGTTAGAAAGATATTCACTAACTGATTTAAATATTTTTGTTTTCACTAAAATCCGTTTTATTTTGCACCCGGTACAGTCAGTCAAAGTTTGAATTCAAATTTTGAAACTACCGCGCCATTTCAGGCCTTTTTTATAGTTTAAAATAATTATATTTATTTTCAAACATACTTTTCGTCGTTATTATTTAAAATATTTATTTAAAATATTTAAAATCCAATAAAATAGCCAATTTAAAAATTTTAAACTGGTTCAGATTTTCCGGGTTGTTACAATCTCCCCCACTTAAAACTTTTCGTCCCTAAAAAGGAACAAAGTCGAAAGTGGTTTGATTTACCAACTCTACTTTCAATCTGGCTTCCATTCTCCAACTTTTCAGTTTCTAAGAATTTTCAAATTCTTCAAAAATTTGGCTAACACCCTAAATTTCAGAAAAATTTCGCCATAACCTCCTTTGTACGGGGAGGGGTTTGGAAATTTATTGGGTCGTATTAGGTACCCAATAAATCCTAATAAGTATGCACATATTTATAGTGATATATTCCGGTGTCCACAAGGGAGTGTGTATAGATCATAACCCTAGAGAATAAATTCTCGTCACCCTATAAATGGTTTTTGTGCCTTAATTACCAGAGAGACGTGTTTATTGTCATCTCCAGAACTGTGTGGGATTTTTATTTATCTCACAATTTACAGTTACATTTTATATAGTCCATAACAGTCATCAGTTCAACCTGTAAAATATAGTCATCGCCATACAAGCCTCTCGCTTGTATGGTAAATCTTCAACCTCATCACACAAGTTCCAAATGCTTATGTGGTATATGATGAAGTATGCCTATCTTCAAGAAGTATGCCATGTAGTGTAGTTTAAAATTACTTGTTACTATCCTATGGCGATGTTTATCATTACACACAGAACAACCAGCACTCTGCATCCAATGGCATTCACAGGAGTTGATATAATAATAAAATTGCGCATTCAACTCATTAAGGTTTACCTATTTGCCGGGCATGCAAATAAATTCTTTACTCAACGGCTAGTCCATTTAACTGTTCAAACATATATAATGCACATGTATATATTTCTGTCTATTTTTAAATCAGTTCAATACTTGATTTAATTACATGAATTTACCATCATTCTCTTATTGATTAAATTAACCATCATTCTAATAATTTAATTAATCAAATCCACAATCACACAACACAACCAACAATCAATTTGTTTTTAACTTTTCAAAAACACACCTTTTATATATTCAAAAATCATATTTCTAAAACCAGACTATATATATAATCACAAATATGTCATTTATAAACATATAACTCTCAACTCGTTCTGGGGCATTTCTAACCCCATCTCTAACGAGTTATTCTGACTCTGCTATACTCATACTAGGACATTACTGATCCTATCTGTAATGAGTTATTCGCCCTAGAACACTACTGGTTCTATCTCTGATGAGTTAGTTAATATGTTATATTCCAGAACTAAGCTTAACCAAAGCTATGATACCACGTTTATGATGTCAATGCGAAATCCGGTGGGCTTTGCAACCATCCCTTCATCCTCCATTGCAGCAGGTAAAACCCACCGTGGCTCACAATGGTCCCCCAGTACCACTTGTTTTACGGCCAGCCTCTCGACTGTCAGCACACAACAACCAACCCTCTCAAGGGACATGTAGGGGTAAGAGTCTCCCGTTCGCCACCAAACCGCGAAGCGAGAACCCCCTATCATGCGTACCCAGCCCACACAGGACCAACAACAAGGACTGGTATGGGAAATCTACTTAACACATTTTACAATATGGCTAATCACAGGACCACGCCACTTTCGCGGAACGGGTTTACTCCATTGGATTGCTAGTGCTTTAAAATAAGTAAATCTTTTAAACATCGCAATGCTTTTTATAAAAATGAAGCCATTATAAGACTCAGTACGCATCACACAATGCAACACAAACCGGAGGATAGAGTTTTACCTTATAATGGCCAAAATATGTTTAATACGAATAAAACAAAAGCATTTGATATTATTACTAGTGTTTATATGTTTCAATAACAATTTCAATCATAAGTATCAATCATATATGGCATGGGTACCATATATCATGTCGCCATATATATATACAATCAAAACTGCACGGTGTCGTATTTGGAAATTGGATTTCCATCATGAACCAAGGCAAAAGATAATCCTTATCGAATTCGAGACAATCTAACCCATGTCTCAGGCTAGCAACTACACCTAGGAGCCACAGGGCCGGTCCACACACAGCGGATTAAAATAAAACCCTGAACAATACGTCTCCCCCGCCATATGGGGCGTAAATGAGCCAAATGACTCCATATCCGAGGCGCCTCGCAATCCAACAACCACACATGTGAAAATAATATAAATGCAGGGCTGGTAAGTCACTGACACCACCCTAGCTAGAAGGAGACACATGTTCTCCCTGGATCCTCTCCCGTTTCTGTTTCATACCGGGGTGTGAGGCTCGCGAATTCACGCTATACATAAAGCTATGCCACACAGGTCGCGCTTTGATCATCAACCACAAGTCTTTGCTTTTCAACAGAAGCCCTGATCATCTGCCACTTAGGCATGTCACACATGCAATTCACTTCATGCGACTACTTTCTATCGATATATAACCTCAGAGCTCGTACGTCTCAGAGAAGGGCGTTAAGCAAGAGAATAAATTCTCCGCCGCCAAGCAGATATATATTTAATAGAGATCAATTAGCACAGAACAAAATCCAATGTTAGACACACAGTTCATTTACAAGTTCGTTATGGGTCTGAACGAAACCGGAGGAACTTAATACCTCGCATATCCGTACAATCAACAAGTACGTCCGGACGGCTACCACTTCATCCCCTTCAAGGTAGCTAATCTCATCATGAGCATCAGTAGCACCCCTCCATTCGACGTGAAGATCATCGGTCTTGCACCGTCTTCATGTCTTCGACTTCTAACCATCGATCAATTATTTGAAATGAGAATTAGCTTGGTCTTTTCAAATAATTCACGTATATTTAGAATTTCAAATCAATTCATTTCAATGGTTAAATTATTCGACACCAATAATTCAGTTCTTTAATGTAATTTTCACGCCAAACACATTCAGCCATCAAATATCCAATAAACCGAGCAAATTCAGTTTATTTCTATTCCATATCGTTTATAATATTTTATCACGATTTATCGCTATTTTTATTTATTTAAAAATAGCCAATTCACTCAAATGATGCTTCAGGCTATAACGCGGTCGTGGCGCTGTTTTTCTTCAGATTTGATTTACATATATCTGAAAATCTAACCGTTGGATCTTCACAAATTTTATATCCATAGAAAGATCTTTTCAAAACGAACCCAACAGTTTCAGTTTTGGGAAAATCCGACGGTCGGATCTCCCGCACTAATCGTTTGAAGTTACGATTTCAAAATACGAACTGCAGCGTCGTTATTCGATTTAATTTAATTATATATATATATATATATATATATATATATATATATATATATATAATCGATTCTGGCGCTGTTTTTTTCAGATTTGAATTAAACATTCCAGACAATCCAACCGTTGGATCCTCACAAAGTGGGTGTCGTTGGAAAGATATTTTCAAGGCGAACCCAACTGTTTCGGTTTCGGGAAAATCCGATGGCCGGATCTCCTGCACTAATCGTTTGAAATCACGGTTTCAAAATACGAACTGTAGCTTCGTTATTTGATTTATTTTAATTACATTTATATAAATATATATAAATATAATTCTTTCCTCAATTTCAAAACTATATTCATTTCATATATTTGATATAAATGATATTTTTATCATCAAAAATATTTATTCAACACATGAATATCTTTAGCACTTCATATTCACAATAAAAATGTAGATTTTATTGTTCAATCTATATATTCAGCACATGAATGTTTTTAACTTCACACATATGATAAAAATATGATTTTTATCGTCCTAGTCCTTTATTCAACACACGAATATTTTCTATAGTTGATATATATAATAAAAATGTTATTTTTATCTTTCAAAGAATTTATTCAACATATGAGCTTCATTCAACACATGAATTTCTATTCAACACATGAATATTTTCTATATATATATATATAATAAAAATGTGATTTTTATTGTGAAACAATTTATTTCAAAACATGATTATTTTATATAGTTTATATATAAGGTAAAAATGTTATTTTTATCTTTCAAAGAATTTATTCAACACATGAGCTTCATTCAACACATGAATTTCTATTCAACATATGAATTCTATTCAACACATGAATATAGTTTCAACACATGAAAATAATTCTAACCCATGAATATTATTGAAAATTTCGGCAGCATAACGGCAGGGTAGTTAAAACCGGCACCGTCCCTAGTACGACTCCTCGCTCTACCTTAAAGCCTTGCAGCTTTTGACAATGGGGATTTTCAATATCTAATTCGTACGCAGACGAATTTTCCCATATACTAATCCTATTGGGATTTCAACCACAATCAATCATTTCAAATCAACCATTCATGATATTCACCAAATTTCACATCAACCAATAATCCAAACAATATCACAACCAATATATATCGTCCATGGTCTGTGGACGAGGGGAGTATATATATATATATATATATATATATATATATATAAGTATACATATATAACTATATTTCGATTTCACTTCAATATCATTTCAATTTATTTTAACGCATATTTTATTTTTACAACGCATATATAACTTATACATCGAACGTACAACTTATACGACGCTTATACATATGGTGTACAACGCTTATATAACTCATACATCGACTATATAATTTATACATTGTTGTTTTCCATATCGTTTATAAATTTGAAATCTCACATTGGGTTCCACTCCACCAAAAAATTGTAGAAGGCTCAGAAAAATATGCGGTCTCTTCTAGAATGTAGAAGACGTCCACGCGAGTCCATTGTCTCTTGTTTCACTGGATTTCATCAGCAGACGAGAAAGATATGATTTTTACAGTGAAATCATAAACCGTAGCGCTTTAAAGTGCTATAAACTATAAAATAAAATAAAGGCCGTATACCTCTTTGAAATGGTTCGAACTAGGGTTTTGATTTTTCAATAAAACCGTTGAACGATGGCAAAATCGAAGAAAACTATGCCGAGGAGAGAGGAAAACCGCACCCAGCGGTGGTGGTTTGGTGTTGATCGATGCAGCAGGGGAGGAGCTCCGGCGCGCTGAGCTTTATGACTTCAGGTGGCCGATTCTTCTCAGATACTTGACGATAAATATCCAATCTTGTATGGATTTGTTGAGGAGAGGAGACTCTACAAAATCCCTAACTGAAGCTGCTGATTTTATTGAGTGATTGGAGAGAAAAGGAGGAGAGAAGGGAGGAGCGGCTTTCCGCGTTGCGCGAGGAAGAAAGGTCGGGGAGAGAGAAAAATGACTGGCTAATAGGATTTTTCTTTTATTTATATATTTTATAAAATTCGAAAATACCCCCTTCTACACACGAACTCCAATCCAATCCCAACGACTGTCTTCCCTAGCTAAATACCCCTATTCCGAACACAATGGGATATGTTTCGTATGCTCACTCGACTATTTCAGTCAGTTTTCCTTCAGATTAAAATATAAAACATTCAATATTGGATTTGAACATACATTTCAATTTGCCGGGGCCACATACTGATCCTGAAAATTCCATAAAAATAAATCTAGCTATGTTTTGATGATACGGTCCCAGCAAAAGTAGTTTTGTCGAATTCTGAGACCGTTTGAAAAATGGCTATTTTCTGGTCGATCCAATTTAACAAAAATTGACCAAACACATTTTCCTTCACCACACTCACATATTAACTTCAAAAATTATGGAATCTGAAACCTAGCAATAATTTGACATCCCGGATCCAACAAAAGTGGGTTCGTCGAATTCTGGGGTCGTTTGCAAAATGTCTATTTTCAAAGGCTATATATTCTCTATAGCTTCTGAAAATTTATTTGGCCATAACTTTTGATTCCCGCTATGAAACTTCGATTTCTCAGATTCGTTAGAAAGATATTCACTAACAGATTTAAATATTTTTGGTTTCACTAAAATCCGTTTTATTTTGCACCCGGTACAGTCAGTCAAAGTCTGAATTCAAATTTTGAAACTACCGCGCCATTTCAGGCCTTGTTTATAGTTTAAAATAATTATATTTATTTTCAAACATCGATTCAAACATACTTTTCATCATTATTATTTAAAATATTTATTTTAAATATTTAAAATCCACTAAAATAACCAATTTAAAAAATTTTAACTTGTTCGGATTTTCCGGGTTGTTACAGAAACATTGTCATCTTTCATATACTTCCTTTCTTTTGTATGATAACTGTTAACCCACATTTTTATAAGATCGTAACACATTAGATTAAGATACTCAAACTTCACAACTGTCGAGGTGGACAGTCAGGAGAGATGATAGGATTGCTCGGAAAAAGAGTATGGACAATAACATGAAGTTACAAACAGCTGGATTCACTTGAATAATAGTCTAGTATTGGCTAAGTGTGGAAAAGATTTTAGCAAAGTACAAGATTGATATGGATCTAGAGCATAAAAACTCAAATATGAAACTTCATCGACACTACGTTCACAACTTAAAATTCATAGGGTGACTTGAGCACATAAATAACAGAACATCATTAGGGGTCGCACCCTATTTGGGTGCGGCCCTCGGGATCGGTACCGATCCCTCATGATGGGTCAGTACCGACCCCTAATGAGTAGGGCGATCCCGGCCTCACTTCTGGGCTAGTTCGTCCATCTTAGGTGAGCCCCCTACGCACTCTTAGGCCGATCTGATGTCCTTTTTTGCTATGTATAAATAAACCACCATTTGCTTTGATAAATAGAACATTCTTCCCTTCTCTATGCAGGGACTCTACCATCATTTGGAGATAACAATATCTTCTTCTCGCTATATTTATTCAAACAAACAAATGCAATTATAATTTATATAGTATAATAAGAATACTTCAAGTGACCGTAGACTAGAGTTTGTCGAACCGCTATAAAAATTTATGTGTTTATTTAGTTTTCTTACGATCTACGACCGTTAGAGATGGCAATGGGGTGGGTCTAGGGTCCAAACCCGCTTGATCTGCCTCTGTTTTGACCCATTTAGACCCACCCCATAAGGTCTTCAGGTCGGTAGACCTACGACCCGCTTTTGGATGTCTGAGGCTAGGGTCGGGTCTTGGGCATGACTAACCCGTTCTAACCCAACATGCATGATTGAAACATCATTAAAACACGTTATAACTATAATGTTTACTTGTTGATCTTCTTAGGTGTAAATGGTTATAACTTGAATATAATATATTTTTTCAATCAACAAGCTATAAAATTTTCATAGTATTATGTTGCATCAATGATAATCATACAATAACAATTGCATACATTTTGAACTATTATCTTACAACTCATTTTATTATATTCTCTTATCATTGTGAACACATTATAATATATATATAATTTATCATTTATTGATGAAAAAATATAAGTATATAAATTTGTGTACATTAGAACACAATATCATCGGATCGTGTGGCAGGTCGGGTCTACGCTGACTCTTAGGAGTTTCCGTTTGAAGCGTTTAGGATGAAATGCGCTTTCACAATCACTCGAACCAACTATAATGTTCCCGGTTTGCAACCGACCGACCAGTTAATCATTATTCACCACGTGTGATGACTGATTACGACAATTCTAAAACTACCGAACGAAATAAGTACGGCCGCATGCGGAAACCATCTGCACCATGAAACAATCATCTGCCCCATGAAATCAGCCGTTGATTTAAATTTCGCGATTCCTTTGCTCGTTCTTTCCGGTTGAAGCAGTATCATCCCTGTGATTATTCCATTTTAATGATTGAATTAAGAATTTTTTTTTACGTAATATTTTCCTAATACGAGAAATACAACACTGAAACACCTGAAAGCGAAATCGGAAGTGGATGTCAGGGTGGTGGCGAACGATTTAACTGCTAATATCATTTCGGATCAAATCGGCGATTCATCTTTAGGCTGTTGGAGATTTTTGGTTTGTGTAACTACGGATTAATTATCATTTCTTTCCAAATTCTTCCTTGGTATCTCGATAGCCAAGTTTTGCAGGAGATAAGGGATTTGGTACCGCGAAAAGGTCATTTCTCTCTTTTGTTACAAATTTGCATGTTTTTAAGTTAGCAGTGTCTGCAATCGTACTGCTTTAACTTTGTGATTTGGTGATTATATACGTTGGAGGTGCCGAGGATTCGTTGATTTCACCATATAATTTTAGCATTATCTGCGCATTTCTTATTTTCATATCGTATCCCTAGGATGTGCACGGATGATGATGTTTAATGATATTACAAATTATTGTAATATGATCGTGCATTGAAATTTGATGGTTGGATTAACAAATTGAGACGATTGGTTTCACAGCAAAATGTTGGTATGTTTTTGAATGAGGGATGTTATAATTGGAATATGCTTTTTGGAAAGGGGAATGATAAAAAGTAAATACCAATTTTGATTGGAATTGGTATTCAGAAGATATTAGGTCTGGCCAGCATTTATGTTATGCGATGAACTCTTACTGTTATTCCCCTCCTTATTGCGAATTGAAATGGATGATCCAGAATTATAGAACATTGTTTTTATTTCTCTTTAAAATTAAATAACATTGGCAGATTGTTTCTATAATAGAGATTGACTGACATTATAAGGGTATTCATTGGTCAATCTCTTCATCTCTTGGATCGATCAATGTTAATGAAACAACATTTCAAAGCAATCTACTATTTCCGCAATGTACTTTTACCAGTAAGTCATGTAAACTTCTGCATATAATTGTCTATTTTGATCTTTAGAGTAAAAAATAGTTTCCGTTCCCACTTTCTAACAAGTCTCCTTTCATTTGCTACAAAATTTGGCAAATAGATAACAGAAAATTATTTGATGAGACCCAACAATCAACTTCTGAATATACTTCGAGGTTAGAAGTATGACAAACATATTAAACTCTTTAGTAAGAACAACACACAAAAAAAATCACAATGCTTTTGAGAGGAAACAATAACAATTTGCAATGCAAACAAACAATGTTATCAAAGTGCATGCTATAGCGACAAATAACACATAACGCAGTGCTTGCGCTATTGTATTTATAATAGCGTAGGGGTTCCCTGTAGCACAAAAGTAGCACATTATTTTATAAGCGCATAGCTCTAAATAGTGCACTATTTTTTTTTTTTTTTAAATAGTTTGAGCAGTGAATAAAGCCTAAATAGCGCGTTATTGTACTTATAACGACTCAGAGGAATACGGTTGTTTTGATAATGAAGATGGTTTTGATTTGGATGACACTAGGTACTAGACTTTAAAATTTTACAAGTATAATGTAATTCCTATGTTTTGTTATTATACGCGTGAATCATGTTTGACTTTGTTTATTTAAATCTTGTTCTTGTAGACTTTATATATGTCATTTTCAGTTGACTTCCTTATTTTCACTTTGTGGCTTTTTGGTATTCATATTATTTCTTAGTTTTTATCATCAGAAAATCTTTTACATTTTATAGAGAAATGCATTTTTCATGCAATTTTTTACAGTGTTTTATCTCATCATAGCTCATAAATAGGAGTAAATTTCATCATAACTCACAAATATAAACATAAATTTCAAATTCTGTATGACGCAAATTTATCATATCCCATCAATTATTTCGAATGTGCTATATGAAATTATTTACTTTTCTCTAACATAATTATATTTTATATCAAAAGATATTTAATAAATGCATGAAGTATGGCAGCATTTGTATTTGAAATCTTGAATGGTTTAGATATGACGCAAATATGGGAAAAAAAAACCAGAATTAAATTTTACTTAGGGAAAATATACTTCATTAGTTGCAAAAAAATGAATCAAATAGCGCGGTGTAGCACAAACGTTGCGCTATTTGCTATGATTACACTTGTAAAATTGTGAGGCCACTCCATTTCAGAAGTTCAAACCATCTGCTTTCTTTTTTCAGGTCACATTTGCTTAAACAATGAAGTTTGAATACTTTGACTCTCAAATAATTGTATATTAATATTGATATATTTTTTAATATTAAAAATCATCACATTGACAATATCCTCAACTTTAATATGAATTATACTCTAATGCAACTAGAATGCAATGGGTTTGTTTGATTTCTTTTAACTCAAAAAATATTACATGCTTTTATTCTGATTGGTTAGAGTATATATTTATATAGTCATATCAAATATTTTTTTGCAATGTCGTCAATAGCAAATAGCACATGGCTTGCGCTATGTGCTATAGTGCACTTGATTTAGTTTTCTTTTTGCATTTTTACCAAAGAATAATCGAGTACATTTTGTCTAACTAAGACTTAATTCTAAGGACAAGAACTAGAAAAAAAAAATGAATACAAAAAAGGCACAAAGTGAAAATAAGAGGGTCAAACGAAAATAACAAGTATCTCACTCCTACCCAATTTGTTGACGAGAACGAGCGAAGAAGTGATAATACATGCGTCTTATATCCATTATATTACATATAGAAGATGAGTTTAAGTTGATGTAGCCCTTTGTTTTTCTGTTTTCTCAATATTCGGTTGTGCTGCCACGTGTCTTGGTAATTTAATTATTCTCATCATCATTAATTCCTTAAAGAGTAGTAGAGGACGCATTGATGTTTTATAACTTGCCTTTTTATTATATTTCTTGTCCAATCAATCCTTGCCCATGGTTAAATAAGAATTATTCTCAGTGTTGTCAATTATGGAATCCCCTTGTCACTTATTTTCTGCCTTCACTGATAGCTCCTCCAGTTTTTCAAATTTTTTCTTGTCAATCTAAGTACGTGTTTAGGACATCCCTTTTCATTTTTTTTCATGCCATCGTTATAAATCATATATGGTAGTAATGAGTCATGATGCTGAATATCCAGCTAAGAAATTTCAAAAGCGCTACTAAAATGGATGTGCAATTGGTACTTTACCAATTTTTAATGTTTGGCTTAGAAGATGTCTTGTAAATTTATTTAGAAAGTGAGGTATGAATCTATAAATGAAACTTCTGTGCTATGTAGTAATTTCTCTCACAGATACTCATGTACTTTATCTTTTCTGTTCCACTGTAAGTATTAGCGATTTTCAAGTATTATGCATTGTTTGTCCAAAAGAGAAAAAAATTGCTAGACTTTTTGCATCAAATTAGTCTTTAGAATATTCCTGCTTAATGAACTCATTTATTATTATACATAGACATATGATTTTGCCTAGCATCGAGGTTAATATACCTGTACTACACAATATATTTTATTAGTATCGCTAGTACATTTTCAACTGTTTGATTTTGGTGAGCCAATTCAGTTTCAAAACTAGTTAGTATTTCGCATGAATGTGACATTTATTTTAGTATCAGTTTCATACCATTGAAAGGAAATTGCAAATTGTTTTTAATGTTGCTATACATATAAATCATTTAAAAAAGATGTGAATCTAAAATTTCAAATTGTTAAGATTCCCAATCAACTGCATTTTTTTTAGAAGTTAAAATGATAACCGCAAGCATTTGAAGAAAAATAAGGAAAAAGGAGAGGGAGAAATTTTTGTTATTAATGGGAGGAATTTATAACTTTGATTGATTGTTATCTACTTATTAGATAATCTATTGAGATAAGTGTAATATGCATATATAATCTTGAGCTATTTATATTTCTATTTGCAAACCAAGATATAAACTTCTGTTATTCTCAATATAAATGTGGTATTCATATGGAAATTGTTACTTTTATTGATTTGTTATATGAATTATTGAATATTAGCTAACTAATTAATTAATTTGTTCAAGTTGAAAACTTCTGGTTTTTTTAATTTTATTTGTATGATGATATTTTGTTTATAAGTTTATAATTCTTATTTTAAATATTTTGTGTGACCTTACTAAGATAAACCTATTATTAAATGCAATATTTTCTATCTTAACCAATCATGTTTTAGTGAGTGTTACGGCGCACGCTTCGCTTATGAATTTTGTTTTATATAAATGTGCGATATTAAGATATAACCTGAAATTTATTAAGATATAACTTGCAATTTATGTAAGACATAATTAATTTACTTGATTATAACATAAAAATTTACTATTTTCAAAAATGAAAATTTTGCATTACAATCAAGGAATGAGTGATTTTAGATATAAAATCCATTGACTAGTTTGAGTACATGAAAATTTTATGTTAATTGAGGTTAGAAAAGTTTGAGTTAAAAGATACGAGTGATTGACCAAGAAACATAATATAAATATATTTTAATTTTAGTTAAGGTGGGAGCATATTTTTAGATATATTTGAGATGTAATTTGAATTTAAAATAGCATTTTGAAAAGTTTGAGCTTACACCAAAAAGTACGACATATAAATTATTGCAACTATGATTAAAATAACTTTTATTTGTATTTAATATAGCGGACCATGATATATATAAGCAACAAATGTTTCCCGTTGATGCATGGCCATTAACACTTTTTTGGAGACCTCTAGAAAATGTAACATTTTTTCCTACAAAGTGGACTTCATGTTATGTTATTTTAAATCTGTATGGTTTAGAGATGCTTGTAGATAGTTATTAATCATAGATGTACTTATTTATAATGTTTATAAACAACTTTTAAAGGATTATATCAAACTATGTTGTGATTCAGCTACTCAAAGAAATTACTTGCTTCTAATTTTCTTTAATTTGAATTCCGACTATAAGATGGTTATACTAGTTAATTCTTTTCGGTTAAAGGATTAAATAGATACTAATTCTTCATAGCATTTGACTTTTTATTGGACTAAAATGATTTTTTTGGTGTCAAGGACCACTATCATTAGTGGGAAGCGGTATGATGTTTTACGCTTAAGTTCTAAAAGTCTTTTGTTCAAATCCTCTAGACATCAAATTAAATGCCCTGCTTAGATATTGTACCAATTTTATTTGTATTTTTTTTTTTCAATTGTACATAATTATATTTTTCCAATGAATGATTTCACTTATATATATATATATATATATATATATATATATATCTGAAAAACTATACTTGCATGTTCTCTTACAAAATTAGATCATGCTCAAGTGGTTGGGATCATTAAACTAAGTATATGCCCATTTTAGAAATTTAAGTTTATTTGGAAGCATGATATAGCGAAGCTGATACAATGGGTGTTAAAGTATACAAATTGTTAATTCACAATATGTGACACTACCAGAATGCATTTTGATTTTCTCCTATTAATGCCATATTTTTAAATCATCAACAAAAATATTTATTGCACTTGATAATGCCATTGATGGTGCTTCCCCCCCCCCCCTCTTCTCCCACATATATAGTTAAAAGTTTTCCAATATTCTTCAAATAAACAAATCAAATAAATTTATCATCTTCCCTAAATCTGGAAAAAATACCAATTGTATTAGAAATCTAATCACTTAATCAAAAATGAGCAAAAATCATGAGAATATGCTTTAAAGAATATGTGTGTTGGTATAAAAACTTTTATAAAAGAGAAGAAAATGGTGTTTTTTTAAGGTCTCTAAATTTTGAAATTTTTAATTACTGCATTTAAATTTTCATAGCATTTACGAAATGTTATTTTAGAAAATGTTGTTATCGTCGAATAATTTGGTAAAATTAGTAAATCGTCTTGGGATCTTTGGGAAAATTGGTAAGCGATGACAGTGTTATATCAGACATTGTTGAATTTCACAAGCAAAGCTCTAAAGTTCAATTGCTCGTGTCCTGCAATCGATTAACTGATTATTAAATGATGAAATTAAATTATGGTATTAAGAAGAGTAAATGTTATATGGATATCTTTAAATTACCGTGGTACTGCCAAGTTTGAAGGCCAAGTTGTGAAGCTTTGGGAAGCATGGTTTCATTTTCTAAAATAATGCTAAGTTTGACGAATTTTATGTTTTTAATTTAAACCTAAATATGTAGATTATAAAAAAATAATTTAAATAAACTTAAATGAAAAAAAAAATTTATTTCTTAATTTGGCTGTTGATGTTAATAATAATGATACCATATTTCCCATTTTTTATGCTCATTAGTTGTAGTTTAGGGGATTGTTAAAGGGACTCCATTTTTTGTTAAGGGGAGGATAAATTTACGGAGACTCCATCATATTTTTTATTTGTTAAGGGAGGGTTTGGAATTTTAAAAATAAAATAAAATATAGACAAAAGTACCCCGACCTCATCATCCCTTAAAACCTGTTAATCAAAATTCAATCTCAGTTCAATCCAAAAACGCCGCAAGGTAAAAATAAATTAAACGCTGATAAATCCCCTTTTTGAAATTTTAGATTTTGTTGAAAAAAATAAATACAATTTGCAGAAAGCGGATGAATTTTGTTCATTTGCGCGAATGATGAATACAGTTCGTCATGGAAAGTTTGGCTTTTATTCAAGGGTGAATACAGTGTTACTGTTTAGATCTTACAGTTTGATAAGAAAAACAACCTCGTTATGAGATGATTTGTCAAAAGTAATTACATTAAAACAGTGTACATATTCCAACATTGAAACAAATGTTTGTTAAGTGAATTTATGCTTATGTTCATGTTGTGTTAAGCGTATGTGTATGTTGTTACTCTTTTTTTTTTTTTTTTTTTTTTTTACATTTGTGGCCAGCGTGTTTTGTATGCATTTATTTGTTGTTATGTTCCATGCTTACTTTGATAGTTAAAACTAAAGTAAACAATGCTCGAATATGTTATTTTCATGTGTGTAGAACGCTTATGTTTCATGTATTATTATTTTTCTATGTGCGAAATCAAATTAGAGTTTATGTTTTCAGGTTGCATTAATGAAGAGTATAAGGTTAGTATTGGAAATTTTATTAATATGTTTAAGGGGGGGGGCTAATTTATTTTAATCCCCCCCCCCCTCCCCTTAACAATTTTAAAATAGACTGAAAATGGTACTCCACTTAACCAAAAGTGGAGTTCCGTTAACAATCCCCGTAATTTATTTAGTTTACTAGCGTAAAAAGTGTTAGTTTTAGAATACTGTAATTAGCCGTCTAACCCAAAATGGATTTGATGTAGAAAAATATAAATGATAATTAAAAATATTTAAGTTTATTTCATTCTCAATTTTGCTATTAGGCGTCCTTTTTTGTATCTCCTTTTTTGGGTTGTGTGCACAATTTTATTAGTCAGTAAGGGGTGTGTATTATGCTATCTTGTACTGATTTTTGTGAGCCACGGGAGAAAGGTGTTTTTCTCCCTTTTTGCTATATATTTTATTTTTTGTTATAACAAAAGTTTGTTTCATTCTCCGATGATAATTAAAGATATTTAAAGTTTATTTCATTGTCCGTTTAGTTGTAACTTAAATTTAAATAATAAATTTATCTATCATAATTTCTTGATGCTGTAGATAAAAAGTTGCATATTTATCTTATTTTACGTTGATTAGTAATTTTTTTTACAAGCATCAATGATTATTTACAAAGTCAACATTTATTTCATATTTTAAATTATGGGGATCAGATTCACCTTTTTAAATTTTGGTTAGTGTAAGTTACTACTAATTCCAATCCATTATCATTTTTGACTTTCTTATTCAGTTTCAATTTAAATTATATTCGTACCAAATAATATTACCATCTAATCAACATAAGGGAATTAATTGCCAACAATTCAATTTAGAAAGTTAGCATAATTAGTAATGTAATGCTCTACAACTAGAATTGACTTATAATGGATGGTTCTGTTTGTTGTGTAACACAACTGTATCCAAATGCAATTTGAATTTCTTCAAGCACATTTATTTATAGCATAAGCTAGTTAGTAGTTTTCAAGGAAATACCAATTTGATAAGAAATTACAATTTAAAAGCATATGTTTCATCTTCTTATAACCTAAAAATATATTCAGATTTATCCAATTAGAAAATTAAGTGAACCCTGAGTGCGTAGCACAGATTCACATCTGTTTAAAAATGAAGATCAAGATGAACTGGAACACGATAATCAAAGCAAGACGACGAATTGAATATGAAAAAGGTATTTTTATGGTGTTTTTATTTCATTTTACTGCCGCTGCAGTTTTTTGTTTGGCTACATACCTAAAACAGAATTTGTTGAAACCCTGTGCCGGACGTCAGGTCCGGATCGGAATAGACTGGATTCAGTGTGCTAGCCAGAATTTAGAATCTTGATATGTACATAAACATACATATCTATATGCATGTGTATACACATTATGTGTGTGTATCAAGGTTCAAGATTTGGGTTTTAAGTCTCGTTCCGGTGATTGATTTTTTTTAATGTTTCGATTCCGTTTCGCAAATTCCGTTATAATTCCGGTTCAAGTTTTCTTTACTTTACTGAATTTTTTTATGTGTGGGCATGTTAATGAACATTTAAAAAAATTGCAATTGTAGTTGTAATATAACAAATATAATTGTAACAAGGTTTAATTAACCAAACCAACATTATTACAAACCCAGCTATAAAGCCTATGCTTTGAACTTTACCCTTGAGGTGTGCCTGTTGTCAATGAAGAAGCCAAAATTTCACGCCGCACTCTTTTATTTTTGTTTTGTCCGCGTCTCTTCCCATATTCTCCTGCGTTTCATCATTTCTTCATCCTTTTTCATCGATTACTGTGGCTTTGATTAACTAACTTCCCAGTTCCCGTAAAATAATACTCTCCTCTGACCTAGCTCGCAATTCAGAAATAAGTGCTTCTATGTCTACGAAAAAAAGAAAAAAAAGAAAAACTGAACAAATCTATGGCGGCAGATAGAGTGCTAGAATGAAGAGGAATAGGTTCGATATCCCAAAATTTAGTGCACATCTATCTGATTTCTAGGTTTTAGTTTGTCTGCTCTTCTTTTCACAAAATCCCGATAGATTTGATTTGAGTTTTTGATTGAAAATGTACTTGATACCTCCATTTCATTTCATAAATTTGAACTTTTTTTTTAATTCTTTCGTTTGTCGCAGATTACACAAATTACCATTTTCTAATTTTAACCCGTAATAATTCACAATCAGCAATACTATTTATGTAATATTGAAATTTATTGTTGAGCATACAATCATTAAAGGAACGTGTTAGTGAAACTGTGAACTGCATACTTTTTTTCCTTCCTTGTATGCTTGAATATGGATGTATAACTAGGAAGCAAGGATACAGATGCAGGGGTGCGGGTGCGTAGTACGGGGATACGTAGATTCGACAAATATGAAAATATGAGGATTCGGATGCGGGGATACAACATGTGTAAAAATATTATGTATATGTATGTGTGTATATATATATATATATATATATATATGTATATATATGATAAAATCTATTACGAAAATTTTGCTATTATGCTATTATATGTCATCTTGGTCATCCTGAATTATCCTGTTATATAAATTATGCTATTATGCTGTTACATCCTTTTTATCACTTTTTGGTCATGTATCACTTAATAGTATATATATTTGTCTTAAGGTTTCATATGTTTATAGCATAATAGTATATATATTTGTATTAAATTTGTTCCATATGCTAAAATATATGTTTGTCTTAATAGCATAATTTGTCTTAAGTTTTCATATGAAAATATGATAATCATATTATTCTGTATTCAGCATAAGCATAGGTAAGACCATTCCAATCTGAAATTCACCTTTCATGTCACTGACGCACCCCAAATCTGCACCCTACCCGCACCCCCAGCCCAAATACGGGGACATGCCACAAGGCGCACCCCGTACGTACCCTTTGCCGCACCGCCGCACCCCAGCCGCATGCGATACGCAGTACGTCAACCATAAGCTGTACCCCTCCTTCCTAGATGTATAATGTTTTTCTTTTAATTTTTGCCTGTGCACATTTCATGTTTGTTTAAATGGCTGAATCACATACAAAGTATAAGTAACACAAATAATCACATGGTACTTTCTGTAAGCTTTTGAATTGAAAACTAAGGCTGTAATAAAATATCACAAATATATGGTTTTTGAAAGAAAAGTCATCAATTAGACTTCAATTATCATAATAGAATTCATTAAATTCATCGACAAGTAATATCCAATTAAATATCGACCAATCATTATTTGTCAAATGTAACCTTAACAAAAATACTTGAGACTAATATGACATTGCAAACATTAAACGTAATTGACTACAAAAGCTGTAGTTCAGTAGTAAAATTCATTATTTACAATTTTACGTACAGTATTTTATAAGAGTGTTTACTAATGAAATTGAAATTATTCAGCGTTAATATATTTTTGCTGCAAATCATGAACGTTCATGATTGATATGGATATTACAAAAAAAAAAAAAAAAAAAAAAAAAAGTATGCATTTGTAGTTATGTCATCTATGCGCAATGCACTTGAAAATACAGCGTAGCATGAATTTTACAAACGAAAGTAAACATGGTAGCCATTGCGTGAAGAACACAGGCCTTGTAGTTTATTGATTTTTTTAAAATATTATTCAAATTTAGTCCAATTAGATTTCAATTACTATAAGATCCAAGCATGCTGATATTTCAGTCTTCGTTGTACACGATTCCAAAGAACCTAAAACATTATTTGTTTTTGTGATTTATCTGTTGTTGCAATGCAACTGAAAACAAAAACATGGATTAATATTTTGATTGAATCGTATAATTTAGTTCTAATTAGCTTTCAGATTTGTGCTGATCTACATAGAAATCTTAATCATAGTCATCTTTGAATACCATACAAACAAATAAAAAAACATCATTAAAACTTCATGGATATTTAATTAGATGCTAAAAACAATAATTGTAAAAATGTGATTGGTAAAGGAACTCAATTTTTTTTAATAAAAGCAAGATAATTATAGAAGGACTTTAACATAGATAAAAAAATTTCAAGTGGAGAAGATGATGTGGAGGCTCCAACCAAATCAATCTTATATTTTACTTTTAAAAAAGCAAACCCATTAACCTAAAATTCCAATATGAAAGGGGAAAAACATGGATCCATCAAATAATTTACGTAGAACTTTGTTTTAGAACGCATCATGGATTTGGCTTTTTATATTTTACATTCCAGTAATAAAGAGGTTATTTTAGGTCCATGTAATCTAACTATTTTTAATTTATTTCTAAAGACAAAAGTCAAATATGGTCATAAAATCTGATAGTATTTGTTGAAAAGTTCACATGAATTACAAAGCAAATTTTAAGTTCGTACCTGGAGCACTAATAACTTCACCAACCAATTTTATACATGCCATGTACAGTCGAAATGTATCATAAATGTCATGTACAGTGTGTCCCTCAACTCTTACTGCAATTTTTGTGACTTGATGCAGGCTTTCAAAGCACATGAGTTGAGCGTATTGCTTTTTTTTGTTTTTTTTTCCTAATTTTTTGACACTTTCTGCAAAATCTTTGGTGACTTGATGCAGGCTTCCTATTTATTCCTGTGTCATGCCACCAAAATCTTGGAAACTTTTCACAAGAACTTGGACCTTTCACACATGAGTACAACCCACAACCTGGACAATATCAAGTTGCACAACATTATGGTACATTTCATCAATCAGTTAATGATGATAACATAGAATAAAAGTGTTTCTCCTTTTGTCCTTGAACATATTTAGTGTTTTCATCTTTGCTTTAGCTTTTAGTCTAGTTAATAGGATATCTTAGCATGTAACTTAGTTTATGAATTCTGTTACGGAGAAGGGTCTTTTTTTTTTTGTTTTTGCTGTGTACTTGTTATTTCACATCTGTAATTTTTTTATATGACATCTTCAACTTGGTTTAGATACTTGCATTTTTTGTTGATGTGGACATCATTCTTTATAATGTCATGTCTGACAATGAGATGTGGTTTATTAAGTATGAATTATGTTTTTTTTATATGTACATAGTTAAAATACAATTTATCAAATATATTTTTATTTTATATTATATACCTTAACGGTCGGTTTTTCCATTGTTGTCTGGTTATACTAGTATTTCTTCAGTGACAAATAAGCAAGCCCAATCATTCAGCCCACTAAACATTTTGTACAATATACATACAGCGGCAGCACTCCAACATACTTCGTTCACCTAACCAAAATTCAGCAGTAGCCCCAAAACATACTTTGTTCACCTAATCAATTTCTCTCTCGTCCCTCTCTATTTCTTCTTCCACAATTGGTTTCTCTTGCTTCCAGATAGATTTGGATTGCGTATTGTCGCCTCCCTTTTTGCGATGTATTTGTTTGTTAGATATCGCCAAGTAAACTAAGAATAACCTTTTTCCCCTTTTTTTGCCCATTTTTATAGTTTTGCTTTTTATATTCATAATGATACCATGAGCGCTTAAGGATGTCCCCAAGATTTTCACACTATACAATTACAGCCTATCTTTGTTCAGTGGATACAAAACACCCATGCTCTAGCACCTGTCCCGGTGCAACAACAAGTACCGGCTTAACTTTGGGGGGGGGGGGGGGGTGGCGAGTTAGTGACAGTAGGTGTCAAATTACTTATCCCTCGGTCTATTAGAGAACTTTCTCTCCAGGGATTGTGAAAAATGTTCCACTAGAAATATTCTTGTTATTAGTTGGGGATTTACCAGATCTCAAAGATAGAGTCTATCCGACGTATCACCCGTAATTGGGAGTTCCGAAAACGGAAATTTAACCTAATTCGGGCCCGGCCACTGCTAGAACTGGATCGAAATGGCCGGAATTCCGGGGTGCTGGATGGGATTTGAAACCGTAATATGTATGTACACACGCGCGCGCACATATATATTTATGTATGTATGCACAACAATTGAATAATCACATCATCTTAGGCCAATCTAAGAAGTTGCAGCTAGTTGTATCAAATAAGATTCAAAATTTTAGGTTAATAATATACACAACTGTTTATTGTAGTATAAGAATTGTCTTTATTATTTTGTGTGTAATGGAAATTAATAAATTTAATCCAAAAACCATCTTCTGTCTCTTTTTAACTCATTTTCAGCCATGCCATTTGTTCCTAAATGAAATGATAGCGTCAGAAATCGAGTAATTTTGCTTCCTAAATATAAAAATATTTTTACTGTCAGCATTTAGATTGATTTTTATGATGTTCCTTAGATTTTGGACATTGCAACGTGCATTGATTATTAAATTGAATTCAATAGTATTGGATCAACTTCTCTAGTCCCATGAAATCTAACAGCTAGCACAATTCCAAATGTTTGGATTATGCATATAAAATAATATCTTTCAACATGTGATTTGATCATAGGTTAGTATAATCCAAAACAGTGATTTCTGTACAATTATATAATTGATGTCGTGATAGAATCCTGCTTCATATAAGGGTGTGGATTTTTATAACAAATAAAAACCCAAAAAATGTAAATAAATAGCGAGATTTTATTTAGCAGAATTCATGTTAAGCGTTGGGACCCCCTTGGATACAGTTTTTTCCCCCATTTGTGTAACTGTAGCAATGAGTGGTCATATAGTTTCCCTGTGTGTCGCCTCAAAGGGCTTTAGTTGATTAGATGTGGATCAATAACCCGGTGCGCCTCTCGAGGTGGAGATATACTTGTTGCTTGATGTTTTGTTTGATTAACACTTACAACTGGACTGTTGTTGATTGAATCGCCTTAGCGAGCGCTTTTGTGGATGGTTTCCTATGGCTTACAAACCTTGGTTCTTGGATAGATGATACACATCGCTAGTTTTAGTTCATGCTACATAGGCATAGTTGGATGATAATGTCCTTTCTTGAATTAGCACCTGAGCTTCTATTTATGTGAATTCAATGTTAGTAGCTTGATTTTGAAGCATGAATGATTGGAATGGAACTGCTTGGTTGCTTGACAATCCAGTCTATTCCTTAGAGCTTTTTAGCCTTTCGTTTATGAACGGTTTTGAGTACTAGAGCCATTCCTTTGGCTCTAAGTGTTGCAGTTCAAAGTTCATAAGAAAATATCGTACTCGTGCTGTTTTTACCATTTTTGACTATTGAAAACATTCGGTGTCTCGAATATTCATTACTCATCAAATGATTATAATCATTAAAGCACATGATTACTTAGCAAAAATGGTAGTATAACAAAATTGGCCTAAGTGAATCTACTTTGTATATTATTTGATAGTTTGAACTATGTTCATTCTTATTAATACTTTGTTTTATTTTATCAATAAAATTTTGTTGAGAAATACGATTTCAGAAAATGGAACAAAATGAAAACATAGATCATGTTTACTTGTGTAAACTACAGAATAAGGTCAGTAATTCAAACTTGGATCTTGAGAGAAACTGCGAATGGGATTAGCAAGTTAAATTTAAAAGTAAAGCTCAGAATTAATTAAATGTAAGAGCCTAAGAGGTCAATGAGGCTCAAGTTTGAATGTAAAGTGCACAAGGTTTATGAGTCTGAATTTTTAATCTTGCTCGAACTCGGAGTGAATTAGTGAATAAGGAGAGAAATTACAATTTGAAATATAGATCTTGTAATGATTTGGGCGAGCCTACTTTGTATGTTTCGTATTATATTTGTTCAAGACGAGTACAGAGTGTTAAAGTTAACATCTTAAGGCCTCATAATTTTGCTCGCACTCGTATCGAGAATATACTATATTTAATTGGTTGATGCTGCCCTACATGAAATAGCACAATACTTCGTTGCATGCTACCCAATATAAATTAGTTTTTTCTTCACCGCTAATGTTACCGCATGGTTAAGTATCGTTCTGAACTTTTGTGTATTCTGAATAGGATCTTGATTCAAGTTAGTTGCTAGTTTCAAGCTGAAGAATTAAGTGAGCTGGGATTTAAGATAAACGGTATCCTATTCTTAGGAGCAAGAGATGAACGTCTCTGCTCTTTTGACATCAGCAGGCATAAACATAGGAATATCTGCTGGACTTTTATCTTTATACTCTGTGTTAAGAAAGCAACCTGGAAATGCTAGTGTATACTTTGGGCGTCAACTTGCACAAGAGAGGAAACAAACTTTGGACCCACTTAGCTTGGAGAGATTTGTACCATCTCCTAGTTGGATGATCGAGGCTTTGAAAACTTCTGAAGAGGAGATTCTAGCTTCTTGTGGTTTGGATGCTGTTGCTTTCATCAGAATAATTGTCTTCAGGTGATTAGATTGTTTGCATTTCAGAATTGATAATATGATAATTGTAAGGAAGGCATAGTTGCACGGTGCTTTGATCCTGTCCTTGGGTTACACTCATTCAATATTAGACATAGTTAGTAGAGATAAACCCTTTACCAATCAAATTTCTGGTTAACATATTTTGCTGTGTATATTTAAGGTATGTGTATTGGAAAATACGCACATCTAGAAATTCATGTTTGTTAATGTCAAAACAATAATATGGACAACGATATATGTGCGTGTGTAGATAGAATTTGATACATCTTCTCAACTAAAAAACCATTCAGCTGTACGTAAGTTAGATGGCTATACCACATAAATGTTTATAGTTGTTAAGATGGTTCAACCATTTGCATCAGCTTTTTAACTCCATTTATATGCATATGCCAGCATTCGTATCTTCTGCATAGCTTCTATTGTTTGTATATTTGGAGTACTTCCATTAAATTATCATGGGGAGTTTGGTACGCATCACTTGAAGATCCCATCAGAGTCCTTGGAAGTTTTTACGATTGCAAATGTCAATGAAAGATCGAAGTGGTAACTTCTGAAGCAATGAAAATTTTCATGACTTTATCTTCCATTGTTTTAATAAGTATTAATCAATGTATTTGACTGTTCTTTAACTATGTAAATCAATGCTGCTGCTTTTATTCTGTTCTAATATATTAACTGTTTGCAGAGTCATATCATTTTCTTTTTCCGTCCAGGCTTTGGGTTCATTGTCTTGCACTCTATATAATTTCGTTTTCAGCGTGCATTCTTCTTTACTTTGTAAGATCGGTTCTTCATTGTGAAGTTATCATATTCTCAAGTCTTGTAATATGTCTTTTTGAAAAATATGATTTATACCTTTCAGGAATACAAAAGGATTACTAAAATGAGGCTAATTCATATTACAAGATCTGCACCAAATCCTAGACATTTCACAGTTTTAGTCAGATCTATCCCATGGTCGGTTGAGGAATCACTAAGTTGCACTGTCAAGTGTTTCTTTACAAAGTATCATGCATCCAGTTATTTAGCGCATCAAATGATATATCGAGTTGGGAAACTTCACACGCTTATGGTTAGTATCATGCACTCTTTTTTCTATTCTATTCGCAGTTATGCATGTTCTTATTTGAAAGGTGACTATATTCAACGATTTTTTTTTTTTTTTTTTTTTTTTTTTTTTTTTTTTTTGAAAATTGGTAACCTTTATTGCAATACTAATCATATACTTCATTTATATGCCTCATCAAAACCTTATGCCCCCCTAACCTAGATGAGTACCACATAAGGGAAAATAGCACATATAAAATCCATATATTGACAAACATATATACTATAACAAACAACACAACAACATCCTCTCACAACACACAACAAACCTCATAACATCACAAACATACAACAAATAGAAACACATATCATCCTGTGTCATGAAGATCAATACCCCATTTCTTTTATAAATCCATCTTCATTTGCGTTTGAATGCTTGAGCTACCATTGTCTTTCACCAGCCACATCACTTCTCTTTCAATAATCTTCAATTTAACTTCTTTAGAAATTGTTTTATTGCTAAAAATTCTTCCATTTCTTTCAAGCCATACATGATAAACAACACATGTAAATACTGCACAAGCAAGATCATAAGTTTGGTCTTTGTCTTTGAACACATTCATCAATCTTTCAGCTTCACTCTCCATTGTACCTACAACCTGAAAAGGCACGCCCAGTTTTGATAATAATGATCTCCAAATAAACTTTGAAAACTCACATTCAAAAAACAGATGTCCTACTGTCTCATCCTGAACTTGGCATAGAACACAGATTGTTTCACTTCTAACACCAAACTTAACTAATCTCTCCTTTGTAGAAAGTCTGTCCAAGATTGCTAAATAAGAAATTAATGCCATTCGCTTTGCATTTTTTTGAATGCCAAATCAAATCAAAACACCTTTTGCCTTCTTGCTTGTCTCTTACATGATTCCACGCCTTATGAAAAGAGAAAGCACCACCATCTTTCCATTCATAGAAATCAGCTTTGGCTTTTGAATTAATAACAATGGAATTAACTTCATTTTGGATCTCTCGAGTAGCAGGATGAAGACTGCTATTAATCCTTCTATCAGTAATTAAAGAAGAGACCAATTCATTATTTCTACCAATGTTACTAAATCTAGAATAACCCAGTATATCCACAAGGCATTTTGAATTAATCCACGGCTCAAACCAAACCAGAGTATCATTACCATTAACAATAATTTTGCGAAATAGTTGCCCAGCAGAGTTTCTCCATCTTAAAATAGACTTCCAAGTACATGAAGAATTGTTGTCAGCTCTCATACTCCAGAACAAACTATTTGCACAATATTTGCTTTTCATCCACCCACTCCAAAGAGATTTTCCCTCCAAAAATTTCCACATTAATTTGATGCTAGATGCTTTCTTCAAATCATTTAAAGATTTCATTCCAATTCCACCCTCATGCTTTGGCAAACACAGTTGACCCCAATTTACTTTATGAGATGATCCACCCCAAAAAAAATCCGAACACATGGAGTGTAATTTAGAAATGACATGTGCAGGTAATTGATAAACTGAGAGCCAGTATAAGATGGTAGGATTAATAACTGATTGTATCAATTCGGCTCTGCCAGCATAGCTTAAGAATATGACATCCGAAGACTGGATTTTAGCTTGAATTCTATGAAGAAGGGATTGGCACTCTCTATAGTGTATATAATTTGGTGACAATGGCACACCAAGATATCTCACAGGCAAATAGTCAACTTGAAAACCCAATATACGAGAAATTTCACAAGTATGCTTTGCATTCAAACTAAAATATATCTTAGATTTAAGTGCACTAACTGAAAGACCACAGAATTTTTTAAGATTACCAAAGCAGTCATTTAATGCCACAGCACAACGAGTAAAACATTTACCAAAGATCATGAGGTCATCTGCATACATCAGATGAGATATAACCGGATCAAAACTGTGGACATGGATAAAACTTTTCAATGCAACAGCTTCATTCAGACAATATGAAAAATACTCCATGGCAATTGAAAACGAATAAGGGGAGAGAAGATCACCTTGCCTCAGTCCACGATTAGATGAAATAAAACCATTGGGAATGCCTTGTGTCAAAATGGAGAAAGTTGGAGAAGAAATGCATTCATAAATGATGTTAATAAGGTGAATAGGAACCCCATTTTAGATATTAAGTGGCAAATTAATTTCCTATTAATCATATTGTAAGCTTTGTGGAGATCTACCTTTACACAGAATTTACTTACTCCCCTTTTTTTAAAGTCTCTCAACAATTCATGTGCCAACATAATATTTTCTCCAATATGTCTGTTAGAGATGTATGCACATTGACTTGGTGATATAAGATAAGGCATGTACCACTTAATTCTATTGCATAAAATTTTACTAAAATTTTTATACACCATGTTGCAACAAGAAATAGGGCGGTATTGTGAAATATGAGTAGGCCTATCTACCTTAGGGATTAAGGTTATAAAAGTGTGATTGCTACCTTTTGGAAGTTTCCCTGACTCAAAAATATCTTGCATTGCTGTTAAGAGATCAAACTTTATAGTTTCCCAGTGTAACATGAAGAATTTTGAGTTGAAACCGTCTGGACCAGGGCTTGAATCAATGTGAACAGAAAAAACTGCTTTCTTAACTTCCTCTATTGTGATGTCTTGCATTAAATGATGCTGTCCAACTTCATTTATAGTAGCAATAGGTTGGAATGAAGGAAGCTCATTAAGAATTTCACCATTAAAAAGTGACTGAAAATACTCAAGAGCTTCAGCCGCAACTTCATTAGATTTATACAAAAGTGTACCATCATCCTTTAATAGAGCATTCAAATTGTTGACATGTCTTCTTGCTGACATTTTTGAATGAAAAAAATTGGAGTTAGTGTCACCATCTTGAAGCCATGAAATCTTGGACTTTTGCTTATAACTCAAAGACTTAATATGCTTTTGGATGTATAAACTCTGTTTGGCTTCAAGCATACTGTCAAACAAACTCAAATTTTCTGGATCAAGATCACATGCAGCTTCCCTTTCCTTAAATAAAGCTTCAGCTTCTAATAGAAGAGAATTATCATTTGGCCTTTCTTTATTCCACTTTTTAAGTTCAGATTTGCAAGCATATAGTTTTTCCATGAACACATAGCTGGCAAATCCGATGAAATGAGTGCGAAAACCTCTATTGAAACATGCTTCATATCCATTTTTCAGATGCCACTCATTTGAATATTTAAAAGGAGAACCCTTTGATTTTTCAGCAACAATAAGATCCAAAAAAAGTGGATTATGATCACTTGATAAATGAGATAAAGCAAGAGCTTTAAGATCAGTAAACTTTTGAAGACAAGCATGATTTATAAAAATCTTATCAATGTGATGAGCCATACCCCTTCTTCGCCAAGTAAAATTAAATCCAGAAGCCTTAACTTCAAATAAACCAACTTGAGTTAAACAATTGTTCAGTGCTCTAATATGTTGAAAAGGCACAGGAAGTCGACCACTTTTATCTAGATGAGAGGTTGAGTTGTTGAAATCTCCAATTTGAACCCATTCATCAGCCAGTCTACTAGATTCTTGAACAAAGTGATTCCAGAGAACTTGCCTTTCATTGAAGTTATTACTTGCATAAACTATCGAGAGAAATAAAGAAAGCCCACCAACATTTGTAGTTTGTACAGTTAAATGTTGATTAGAAGAAGAAATTTCACTGATAGACCAAAATCCAGAATCCCAAAGCAGTAAAATTCTACCAAAAAAAGCAGTATTAGAACGAGGCATAAAATCCCATCTACAAGGAATTAATCTACTAAAAAGTATTCAACTTATCTGGATTTAATTTGTTCTCCAATAGACCAACAAGAGTTGGCCTATATTTAGTCAGTAAGGATAGCACATCAGACATGCGATCTGATGTGCTCATCCCTCTGACATTCCATACCTATATCGTCATTTAATAGGAGCATTGCTCCTTAATGGCCTTTTAGGAGGAGCAACATCAGTATTCATCTTCTTTTTACCCTTCAAATTTGCAAGATAATTTTCATTCTTAGTGATTCCAGTTGAAACATCATTTTGCTCATCAGGGAGTGATGCATCATTTATATTATCAACAACTTGATTAATAAAATCAGGTAGAATATCCTTAGGTAGCTCTGGATTAAGAAAGTTCAACTCAACTTCTTTATCACCTATAATACTCTCAGATTCAGCCTCATTTTCATCTTCATCCTCGTTTTGAGCTTCAACATTAATTTCTTCATCATTAGGAATGTTTATAGAAGAACTAGCAACGTTTGTAGAAGAACTAGCAACATTTGTAGCATCAACATTAATTTCTTCATCCTCCTCTGCTTGGTTTGAATTCCATGATGAATTTTTAGAAATCTCATGAACAAGAGTTTTGTGACCAAATCTATTACACTTCATGCACTTATGGGGTGCATACTCATATTCAACTGAAATCATTTTAGTTTCCCCATTATACAGTTTAATAGGAATAGACTCACTAAGAATAGATTCCAAATCAGTAGCAACAAGGATTCTTGCATACTTCGTAATCCTTTTACTCGCCGTATTGTTATCAGATCGAATAGGCTCACCAATATAACTAGCAATTCTAGAAAAACCAGAGTTAGTCCACATTTCCATATCTAGATTCACAAGTTTGATCCAGATCTGAACACTTCTAGCATTAAAATAATCAAATCTATAACCCGGAAACCATGAAATCAACTGGATGCAAAACAATGGTATTCCACCATGATTCAGCAGATGCTTGAAAAGATTCTTCAGGGATAAAAACACCACCATCTGAAGGTTGAATAAAGTGGAGAGATTCAAAATCTTCTTCAGCAGATCGATTTTGATTAGAAACAATCGGAATCGATTGATTATGTTGTAAATCTGGTAGAGGAGATAAGTTTTCATTCGGCCGGACAGAGTCCGCCATTTTAGGGAGCAAAAGTAGTTTGGGCCAACAATATCACAAGAGAAATATAAATATGTTTATATATATATATATATATATATATATATATATGTGTGTGTGTGTGTGTGTATATATATATATATACATATATCCCTGATTCTGTTTCAAAGTTGTATGTTATTTCGAAGTCGGAGATTTTTGCATAGAGAACTATTGGCACCATCATATACACTTAAGCTATTTCACAGTAGAATTATTTAGAACAAATCATTAAAAATCTTGGTAATGCCAGTTCACTAATTTCGTTCCTGATAAACTAATATTCATTCTCTAAACCCTAAATTTGAATTTGTTCTGTACTCATCATCTCTTCTTCGCCAGTCCATTTTTAAATAAGAGAATTTGATTATTCAATTGGCAAATATGGATGATAGCAATAAAGTTGGGAATGGACAAGAGCCGTCTCTGGTAAATCATTTCTTTTTAAAGAAATATATTAGGCATGTGAATGGGAAAGTTTTGTTGTTTGAAGTGATTAGGAGTTTTTATTTAATTAGGAAGCTGTTATTTAATAAGGAATTTGTTTGTTTTAATGAAATAAGGGTTCGTTGAAATTGCAATTGGATGGCAGTTTGAGGCCGTCTGGTTTGCCCATTGGATGGTGGTTTATTGCGCTCTGAAATTTATCTGCATTTCTTCTTTTCAATTGTGCTAATGTTGACCTATTTCATTTCTGTTATAGGAAACGAATGCTACATTGTGTTGTAGATGTTTTGTTTTCCTCTCCCTTTTTAAAAATAATTTTGATGTTGGGTTACTGTAATAACAAGTGATAGTGTGTAATAATTTGTTCTGGGTAATTAAGTAGTGTATTTGATGGTCCTAATAGGAACTTTCTTTGGTATGCACCATATCTTATTACATGCATGGAAGAAGTATTTGGAAGGTGACTAATCTGCGACCATATTTATATGTATTACTTAAATTCATTGCCAGATATGTATTTTATTTCAAAGTTAGAGATTTTGATATGTATCACATCTGCATTTTTATTACATGCATATATGTATAGAAATGTCAGTATTTTCCTTGCTTTGCGTATAGTTGGCATTAAACGACATTTTGGGTTTATTATGAAATTGAAAATGCGCATGTTTAAATGCATTGAAATTACCAACTATTTGTCAATCTGAGCAATTACGCTGTATTGAATTGGAATTAGTTGGCAATTTGTTGTGGCTGATAATTATTGTTGGGAATTTTGTACTGTCCAGTTATGTTTCAGCACTCGCTGTATTTTCCTCAATATTCGAAGACATACACAATTTTCATTTACACACTTTTTATGCTCTATGGCAGTTCGTATACTATTTTGCATGCTTGGATTTTACACATCGTAGATTCTTTTTATTATATGCACAGTCATTGCACTTAAGGTTGACGAAACATTCATTGAAACAGTTAACCTTTTCTGCAATTTATGTGCATTGATCCTTGTTTTGTCATTTGCAGACTGGTGCAGAAAAGGTGTACAAGGAATTACGCCAGAAGACTAGTCTAGTTAACCAAAGTTGCAAACCACTGAAATATAGATGTGGTTTATGTGGAGGAGCACCTGATATGCAGTATTATCAAAAGGAATTTGATCTCAGTGTTAAAAGGAACAACGTCAGCTTTTCAGATCCAAAACTAAAGGTTCTACTTGTACTGTGAGTTTAGTTGTAACTAACTTGGTGAAAGGCTTGTTGCTTCTATCTATACTCTTTTGTCGTTCCATTTGTGTTCGTCAATACCCAAGTAGGTAGCCTTTATCATTAACCTGGTGTATAGCAGTGTTAAGGTACCCGTGTCTCAAAAATAAAACAAACATGTTTTAGGAAACCTGGGAGGTGGATTAGAATCAAGGATATGCCTCAATGATGCCATGATAATAGAACAAAACATGTTGATTTGGACACCGTACACCAGGTGCATCATTGGAATCTGTAATTGACATGAACATCAGCATGTGATTTACGTCAGATGTATTATTCAAAATTGTGCACATGTGTGTTTTTTTCTCTCTTTTTGTTTGCTCAACATCTCATAGTGCAAGTATACACTAAAATTAAACCCAAAACTAAATTTCAACTTTGTGTTTCTGTTTTAAAAAGTTAATTGCCAAGCTTATGGAAATCATTATGTTTTTATGGTACTGATGCATCATATAAATTGAGTATCAATTTCGAGATGTAAAAAAAAAAAAAAAAAAAAAATAATAATAATAATAATAATAATAATAAACATTTGGGTCATTGAAGACATGTTGTTTTCTTTCCTGCCAGTAATGTTTTCTGCTAAACTCTAGTCGCGACCTTTTTGGCATATTTTTTCCGATGAAGATGTGGTGTTTTTCAGTTTCACATCCATTGAATTTGCTCATCACCTCATCCCTGCTCGCATATATTTTAATAACAGTCGGTTTTCTTGATGGTCATCATTTACCTATATAAGCTTCCTACAAACAGGAATGTGCTGCTGCTTTTGTTTTTTTTAAGACTCGTTATGCTGCAATAGTCGCTTCAGAAGTAATGCAGTCATCAAATCCTATGTCATGGGTTACTGATTTAGCTCCTGAACCACATGATGTATACTGGTCAAATCTGTGGATACCATACAAGCAGCTTTGGTTTCGTAAAATAGCCACTATCTTGGGTAGCATTGTCTTTATGTTTGTGTTTCTATTCCCAGTCACGCTTGTTCAAGGGCTTACTCAGTTGGATCAGCTGCAAAAGAGGTTTCCATTTCTAAGGGGTTTGTTGAGAAAGTAAGCTTGCACTTTATAGCATATCTTGCATAAAACTGAAATAAGATGTTATCGTTCTACCTGTGATTCTGCATCCCTCAGATGAGGTTTCTCCGGTTAGATTCTCATTGTATCTAAAGTTACAGTAAAACACCGAATCAGGCTCATATCATTAACTGAATCCAATCTAGAGCTGTGTTGATGATTTTGAAGGGCTACTGCTATATATACATATTTTGCAGCTGAAAATGAATAAGAGATACTTGTGATATTGCTGCATTTTGATTGGCCGATGGTCTTACTGATATGCAGTTGGAAACACAAAAATTGTGGATGCTTAAAAATCCAGATGCATAGTCACTGGATCGTAAGCCATCATGAATAGAAGTAATATTAATAAAAGTAGAAAATAGTCGATCGTTTCTTTTTTGAAATATTTTTGAAGCAAATCAAACTGTTTGAATTGTTGTGAAGCGTATTTGAAACCATTTCATATAATAGTTTGGCCAATTTTCCGTTTTTAGTTAGATGTGGAAAATAATGACTGGTAAATACAACATATTGTTTTTAAACAAGTATTTTCTTGTTGTAAGAATGTGCCGTTAAGCATATGTTCATTTATCAGGAAACTTTGATTTGAAATGTATAAAATTTTAAAGACATCTTTATTTTTTGTTCCTGATAAAAAAATCCCTTTTTAAATGTGAATTTAGCACTTTACCTATGTAAGTAAATTACGTATGTTATTGTCCGCGTGTAATCTTTATAGTATCAAATTATGTTATTGTCCGCGTGTAATCTTTATAGTATCAAATTATTAAGTTTTAAAGATATAGGCTCTGTTGAAAGGTATGTTGGGAATGCAGATCATGGACCTTAAGACTAACTTAACACTAGAGGGGGAGGGGATGAATAACGTTTAATGGAATTTATGAACTTTTTGAAATCTTTTTGAATATATCAGAATCAATTACAAATCACAGATATGAAACAATTACAGAAACAAACACAGATGTAAATAATAAGTAAAAGCAATAAAGAAAAGAACACATCAGGATTTTCTACTGATTCTGAGTTATTCTACATTCAATCCCACACAACTCTGGGTTGTGCAAATATCTTTACAAATAAACTTCAATATTACAATCCTCGATTTTAGGACCATGAGGTCCACCCCAACCGCTTTCGAGCACATAGAGCTTTCCTGATTTAACAATGCTACAAGATCACCTAATTGATTTACATGCTACAATCACACTCAGTTGATTTGAACGGACTACAACCACACCTTTTTAGTAATAATTTGATAGAGAGACTAAATAGAACTTTGGTCTTTAATTACAAATGCCTATAACTCTAAGTAGCACTTAGATATTTGAGTGAGAGTGATAGTGAACAGTGGAAAATGATGTTTAAATAAATCATGGTAATTCTGGAGTGTAAACAAGTCATTTTCCTATATTATAAAATGTTGTGATATAAATTGTTGGAAATGCAGATCACGGGTCTTAAGACTTACTTAATACTTAGGAAGGGGGGGGGGGGGGGGGTTGAATAACGTTTGATGAAATTTATTTACTCTTGAAATCCTTTTGAATATATCAGAATCAATTACAAATCACTGATATGAAACGGTTACAGAAACAAACACAGATGCAAATAATAAGTAAAAGCAATAAAGTAAAGAACACACCGAGATTTTATAAAAGTTCAGAGACCCAACATCCATTCTCACACAACTCTAGATTGTGCAAATCTCTTTTCAAATAAACTGCAGCATTACAATCCTCGATTTCAAGGCCACAAGGTCTACCCCCAACTGCTTCTGAGCACATGGAGCTCTCTTGATTTAACCAGGCTACATGGTCACCTAACTGATTTACGGGGTACAATCACATCCTGGCTACAATCACATATTTTTAGTAATAGTTTGATATAGAGACTCGATAGAATTTGATTTTTGATTACAAATTTTCCTATAACTTTGAATAGCACTTAGATCTTTGAGAGAGAGTGATAGAGAATTAAACTAGAGATAATCTGGTTTGATTCTCTTTAAATTTCGGCAGAATTTGGCTTTATGGCAACTTGAAAATGAAGACAGAAAATGGAGAGAGGAAGGAGTGAGAAGATAATAAAAAGTAGTTTAAAAATTCGATTGCATATGGGTATTTATAGGGAATCAACAACCGTGTCTATTTAGGAAATGATTTAAACGAATAGACATTTCTTTTAAATTTTAATTTTTTTGAAAAAAAGGCTATGATGTCAACATGGGGGACAAGGATGTCGACATCCCTGTAGAAATTTTGAAAATTGAAATTTCGAAAACAAAGGAAAATGATGTTTCAATAAAGCAAGGTGATTTTGGAGTTTAAACAAACCATTTTCCTATACTATAAAATAGTATAATAGAGTAATAATATAAGTTTAAAACTTACATTTATAATATATAGAAGTGATATTAAACCTTACCATATAAATTATAGATAAAAGCAAGAATATAAGAGAATTAAAACTTAATATAAAAATTGATATTAAACATAAACATATATATATTTAAAACTAAAATATAAATAAGAATATTTTGAAATATTTAAATAAGAAGTTAGATTAAAAAAAGAAATATAAAAGACGAGATATTTTTAAACATGAAGTAATTTTGAAATATATCAAAAAATAAAAGCTAAGAAGAGTTTGAAGCTAAAATATTTAAAAAAGAATTTTAAATTATTATAAGGCAGAGAAGTTCCATCTCATAAGAAAATTGGAATAAGGATTTTAGTGCTATTATGAAGTTTTAACAAGAATTCTAAACTATGTTACTTATCCTGATATCTTTAACTTTTTAAACTCGTGAACTCTTATTACTCATGAGTTTTTCAATCTTGAACTTTTCTTCTTTGTAATCTTCAGTCTTGAATCTTTATATGTACAATCTTCATTTTCAATACTTGTATATAATACTTGTAAAATACTTGTATATATATATATATATATATATATATATATATATGTCTCTGTGTGTGTAGACAATAGTGTTAGTGTTTATTTTATAATATTAGTTAAAAAGGTTTAAAAAAGTTGTTGCCATCGAAACCATCATCTCAGTTTCTAACGATCTCTCATTTTTTGATGATGACAATCTTTGTTTATAAAATATACTTACCGTTCTATCTGATTCTCCCTATACTTTCCCTTACTCCCCCTTAATATACGCCTAGTCTAATCTATTTTATAATTCTTCCCCTTTATCATCAACAAAACTATATAATTTTGTCTAAAATATTCCCCCTTAAGATTATAAACTTTGTTAAGATAACTGAAACAAACTTATATTTATTATATAATGTATTTGTCACAAATGCACGATTATGCATAATACGACCATTTAATTAATACACAACGAACATATACATGTAACGTAACTAATGAGTGTTCTTGACAATGGGTGATTTGTAAATTGGACAATCTGGATAATGAAGACAAAAATCTCCATTTTGTCCGATTACGTTCTCCATTTTGTCATCTTCTTCATTTTGAACGTCTTGTTCTTGTTCCTTTTCTTCCTTTTCGACTTCTTCATCTTCCATAGGATTATGGATAATAATATTGGAAGAATCATCTTTAATAATATTGGGATCAACATAATTATCCATTAGGAGTTTCTGTAGATTCCTAAGGATGTTTCCTTTTTTGTTTCTTGGCCATTCGAAGTTGCATTATTTGCATTTCAGCGAGCATTTGCAGAGAATCCTTCAGAGACTCTTCTACTTTCATCTCACATGCAAGCGTAGTATGTTGAAATGGTCCTTGGGGAGGCGAAGAGAAGGAAAGAGTGTTGTTT